>CM065594.1:171077139-172504549 GCA_033119425.1 Bufotes viridis | reverse complement strand
AAAAACGTGAGGCCTACTGTTTCTGGTGTAACTAACACCAGATTGATTAAATTGGCCTTTTTTTTCACCAAAATTACAACACTGAACAATGTAATGCCTTTTTCAGGTATTAATTACAAGAAGACTGCTGCTAATTGGACAACAGAATTTTTAAAATGCTAGTTTTGGTACATAGATTCCCACATGGGGAGATATAATTCCTTTTTACAGGAGTAAAAACGTGAGGCCTACTGTTTCTGGTGTAACTAACACCAGATTTATTAAATTGGCCTTTTTTTCACCAAAATTACAACACTGGACAATGTAATGCCTTTTTACGGTATTAATTTCTTTTTACAGGAGTAAAAACGTGCTGCCTACTGTTTCTGGTGTAACTAACACCAGATTGATTAAATTGGCCTTTTTTTCACCAAAATTACAACACTGGACAATGTAATGCCTTTTTCCGGTATTAATTCCTTTTTACAGGAGTAAAAACGTGCTGCCTACTGTTTCTGGTGTAACTAACACCAGATTGATTAAATTGGCCTTTTTTTCACCAAAATTACAACACTGGACAATGTAATGCCTTTTTCCGGTATTAATTCCTTTTACAGGAGTAAAACGTGAGGCCTACTGTTTCTGGTGTAACTAACACCAGATTGATTAAATTGGCCTTTTTTTCACCAAAATTACAACACTGCACAATGTAATGCCTTTTCCGGTATTAACTCCTTTTACAGGAGTAAAAACGTGAGGCCTACTGTTTCTGGTGTAACTAACACCAGATTGATTAAATTGGCCTTTTTTTCACCAAAATTACAACACTGGACGATATAATGCCTTTTTGCGGTATTAATTACAAGAGGACTGCTGGTATTTCAGAACACCGGAATTTTTAAAATGCTAGTTTTGCTAGATAAATTTCCCACACTGGGAGAAATATTGCCTAAGCCTTTTACAGTATTAATTACAACAGGAGTGCTTCTTCTGGTCTAACACCAGAATAATTTTATTATTACGGCAAAAGCTTTTTTTAATTTATATTTCTGGCACATAAAAAAAAATAATATTTCTGGCTGACATTATTGGACTTGGCTGTAGTGGCACTGGCTAGCCTAGCTGGAACGTCACATTCATGGGATTTGCTATCCAAGTGGGTTACTTTCAGTTTCACCACTGATATATTAAATATCTTTGCAGTTAGTAGGGGTGACACAAGCACAGCCAAACCCCTGATGTAGTATATCTATGAAAAAATTGACAATTACATGAGATTAATGGACGTTGTGGCAGCTTTTGCTGTAGCACCACAAGTCCCAAAATGGACGCCGCCTTTCAGCCCAGTAACATGTGCCAGAAAACGGTCTGCCCAGCCAGAAAAAAAATTGACTTTGACTGAGCAGCTGAATCGCTGTTGTTCTGATTCACAAGTGTAGATTTTTCACTTCTTTGAAGCTTTGGTTTAGACTCTGTGGCAGCTTGTGCTGGCGCACCACAAGTCCCAAAATGGCCACCGCCGGTCAGCCCAGTTACATGTGCCAGTAAAAATCGCTCTGGCCAGTCTCAACAAAATAGTGACTTTCAGTGAACAGCTCAGCTGAGTTGTTCTGATGCACAGGTGTAGAAAGGTAGATCATTCAATCACTTCTTTATCCCTGCCTATCTCGCCCTCACAGAAGCTGCGTCCTCTCCCTACACTAATCAGAGCAGTGTGACGTGCGGCGCTACGTGACTCCAGCTTAAATAGAGGCTGGGTCACATGCTGCACTTGGCCAATCACAGCCATGCCATTAGTAGGCATGGCTGTGATGGGCTCTTAGGGCAAGAAGTAAAATGCTAGCTGATTGGCTGCTGTGCAGCCCTTCAGAAAGCGGGAAGTAATCGACGAACACCGGACCCGAACCCGAACTTTTTTGAAAATGTCCGGGTTCGGGTCCGTGTCACGGACACCCCAAAATTCGGTACGGATCCAAACGACTCTCGAACTGTTCGCTCAACACTAGTCATAAACTAATGTAAGGGTAGACGGCAGGGCGCAGAAGAAAATGAGCGCCGTATGGTTTTTGGAAGGCAGATTTTGCTAAACTGGTTTTTAGATGCCATGTCCCATTTGAAGCCCCTCTAATGCACTCTTACAGTAGAAACTCCCAAAAATTTACCCCATTTTTTGTTTTCAATCTTTATTATTTTTTTCCCAGTATATAAAAATACATCTTTTACAATGGACAG
This sequence comes from Bufotes viridis, assembly GCA_033119425.1. Lineage (NCBI taxonomy): Eukaryota > Metazoa > Chordata > Amphibia > Anura > Bufonidae > Bufotes > Bufotes viridis. The sequence goes on along the minus strand of CM065594.1, from coordinate 172,502,338 downwards.
CTGGGTAAGTTCATAATTCTAGTTAAAAACATCTACACAACAGGACCATCAAAAACAAAAAGTAGAAACAATCCCACAATCACAGTCATCAACCGCGTGGTCCTGGCTTATCCCTTCACAAAATCCTCCCATCAAAACCCATCCCGTTTTTGTTTCTCTATTTTCTAAACGCCATATTTTATTTATTTTTTGGCCAATCATCTTGTGCATGGGCTAGTTTTTTCAAGGATGAGTTGATGTTTTTATTGATACAATTTTTGGGTGGATATGATTTTTTGATCATTGATTATTACACTTTATGGGGCAAGGTGACCAAAAAATTGGTTGTTTTACCACAGTTTTTATTTATTTATTTTTACAGCGTTCACCTGAGAGGTTAAAGCATGTGATATTTTTATAGAGCTGGTTGTTATGAACGCAATACCAAATATGTCTACTTTATTTATTTATTTCACTTTAACACAATAAAAGCATTTTTTTAAACACAAAAAATTATCTTTTAATGTCTCTATGTTCTGAGAGCTATAGTTTTTTTTTTTTTTGAGCGATTTTCTTATGTAGGGGCTCATTTTTTGCGGGATGAGGTGACTTTTTTTTGTTTCATTTTGTGGGACATAAGCGTTTTTGATCACTTGTTGTTGCACTGTTTTTGATATAAGATGACAAAAATTGCTTTTTTTACACATTTTTTATTTTTTATTTTTTTATGGTATTTATTGGACGGAGTCGATCATGTGATATATTTATAGAGCCGGCTGTCACGGATGCGGCAATACCAAATACGTCTATTTTTAAAGAAAAATTCTATTTTTAACATTTATATTTTAATTACTTAATAGTTTTTTTTTTTAGATGTAAAACCAATTTTTTTTATTTTTAACACTTTGTTTTTTTATTTTTAATTTGAGTCCCCCATAAGGTCATACAAGACCTCTGGGGGACATTTAACGTAATTTTTTTTTTCACTATTGATTTCTCCTGTAACTGGGGCTGATATAGTAGCCCAAGTTACAGGGGAAATACAGCCCCCAAAGAGGCTGTACAGCCTCAGTGCATGGCTGATTGTGGTCTGTGAAAGACCCGACAGCTCCTGCACTCTCCCGGCCCCGGCGGTCACATGACCACCGGGCCAGGACAGAAAGCGCATAGCGCTTCCTGATCTGTATTCACAGCGCTCGGTGAACGCTGTGTCTGCAGCGATTTAGAAGGCAGGGACACCTGGGAACTGTCCCTGCCTTCTCTCTAGGTTGACCTGCTGTTACTTAGCGTGCAACTGCCATCTCTGAATGGACGTTCTAAAACGTCCATTCATATATAGAGAAAAACAAGAAAAAACACAGCGCCTCATGTTCAGAACATCCAGCGATTAAATACTAAAATAAGTGCAAGTTGCGCTTACCAGATTTGGTTGTGCTCAGTCACAACCACTTGTTGAGCCTTACTGGTGTTTTCCCTCACCAGATGTAGGGGGTGCCATGCTGCTGCCAGGTCCTGGCCCGTCTCTTGTTCCACAGGTTCCCGGGTTCAGTAGATCAATTTGTGTGAAGGAAGAAAAATTGACCCTTTTAAAGCACTGCCAGCGTCATCAGTAATCCACAGGAGAGCTCACTGAGTTTTACTTCTTTATTGGTTAAAACATATATGACAACCCTAAAGGGGGCGTGGTTTATGTAAATTTTTATTTTTATTATCCATCATCTTATTTAAGTGGGGATAACACAAAAAACTTAAATAAGATGATGGATAATAAAAATAAAAAATTACATCAACCTCGCCCCTTTAGGGTGGTTTAGGCGCCAAAAAACACCCTTTAAAAGAATGTGTATTCACTTCCTCTGTAAATTGCCCGTTGTCCTGATGAAGGGCATCTATCGCGAATATCGCAACTTCGATAATTTGTGAATATTGCGAATATAGAGGTATATATTCGCTATTTCGAATATTCAATTTTTTAATTTTTTTTAGCTGTTAATCCTTGCTGTTCTTTGGTTGTCTTCCCACTTCCCAAAAGCTGTTCTTACCTGTCCGGAGGATTCCTGGCTTCCTGCCCGCTCCAGTTAATGCTAGTTGCCGTGTGCATGGAGCGTCCCCATCCCAATGGGAATGCCTCCATGCTAAAATGTACTGTCGGATGTGAGAATCACGATCTCACAAAATTGATTAAGTTGTAATCACAATGCGATTAATATAACCTGAATTATTCGCATTGCGATATTCGTTATAGTCTAGCAATACAACCATTAGGAACTTAGCTCTAAGATCAATTCGCAATACGATTATATGTTCGCTTCGCGAATGAAACCTAGAGCTGAGTTGCTAATGGTTGTATTGCTAGAATATAACGAAGATTGAGAATATAGTGCTATATTCGTGAATTCGTAATATTCGTCATCTTCGTTATATTCTAGCAATACAACCATTAGGAACTTAGCTCTAAGATCAATTGGCAATGCGATTATATGTTAGCTTCGCGAATGAAACAGAGCTGAGTTCCTAATGGTCGTCGCTAGACTATAACGAAGATTGAGAATATAGTGCTATATTCGTGAAATTCGTTATATTCTAGCAATACAACCATTAGGAACCCAGCTAAGTTGAATTCGCAATGTGAGTATATGTTCGCATTGCGAATTAAACTTAGAGCTGAGTTCCTAATGGCTGTATTGCTAGAATATAACAAAGATTGAGAATATAGTGCTATATTCATGATATTCGTTATCTTCGTCAATTCTAGCAATACAAGTTACAATCATTAGGAACTCACCTCTAAGTTTAATTTGCGATGCAAATATAAATTTGTGTAACATTCGCAATATATAGAATAATGATGCAAATATCGCAAAATCGAACATGGCACCTCCCGTTCATCACTATGTCAGAGTCACTCAGACTGAATTTACTATTGCTGTTAATGCATTCAAAAGCGCAGGAAGGGTGAAGGGTGGGTAGAAAACATAGTAACATAGTTTGAAAGGCTGAAAAAAGACATCTGTGCATTTAGTTCAGCCTGTTATCCAGAAAGTTGATCCAGAGTAAGGGAAAAAACCTAGTTAGGTAGAAGCAATTTTTCATCATATTTTGAAAACAAATTTCTTCCTGACTCCGGCAATCAGAACAATTCCCTGGATCAACAACCCATCTCTAGTAGCTATAACCTGTAATATTATGACACTCCAAAAAAACTTTGCTCAATTGAGCTCAATTCACCACTTTTACCCTTAATATTTAAATCAGTAAAACTTCACTTTTATTAGTAGTTCTCTAAAAATGTTTGTGAGTTTTGACACACTTGTTAAAACTACTGCTCGAATTTGCACACTGCTATCGCACAGGTTGCTGGTGGTGACGGAGGGTGTGCACTACCCTCCTAACCTTCCCACAAGTTTGCAATCAGTGTATAACTACCTGCCTGACTAATCCTGCAGGGTACTCGGTGCTGTGAACATACACCCTAAAGTAAATAACTGTTTCCTACTCAGTGTTTAGCAACTCGAGCAGAGCTAAAACCAACAGATTCTGTCCCCCAACATGTTTCACCAGATAAACTGGCGTCTTCAGGGGAAAGGACAGACTTGAAACACCATGCTGAACACTCCTATTTATAGTTTGTAATCCTATAATTGGCCAATAGTACCATTGGCATTAGACTGACAGTTTAAAGAGCCAGTGAACTGGTCAGGTTTAAATTATTGGTTGAATCATTGGATGCCTGCCAGATAACGTGCTGCGCAGACCCAAGCTGCGCAAACACTTATTCCACACTCAAGTTGGATGACTGGTTATTGAGTAACTACCAGATAATGTGCTGCACAGACCCTTGCTGCGCTAACACTTATTCTGTAGTCAGGTAAAAGCTACTCACTATATATGAATCACCCAGCAGCCCCTGCCAAGTCTGCCACACTGCGACTACACAAGCGCTGATACTACTAGTCCTTACATACTGCCAACATGGACGATCCCCTGTTTACACACATATAATCAGGGGCAAAGCATGTAGAGGATATAAAAAAAAAAAATAAATATCCCTGTCCATAGTACTAAATGCACCGGACCTGGTTGCAAAACATTGTAATGTCGAAGTATATCATCCTTAATAGGTACAGGCTTAATTACCAAGGTATCAGACACAAGGGGCAACATAATAACCAAGCGCGTCTAGATACATCAAGACGCGCCTGGGTCCCTCAGATAGTGGGCACAAGCTTAATTATAAGCAGTGTCAAAATATAGATAATAACATGTTGAACAAACGCGCCTCGATGTATACAGACGCGCTTGGATCCCTCAGGTAATGTATATAAGGGTTCCGAGTCCCCTCTCTCTGTTCCCATGCATACATTAATACCCAAAGCGCCAGAGCCAAAGAGTGTCATGATGTCATCCCTTACTGCTACATACAGAATTATAACTCATTAGGGCCCCACAAAACTGGCCCCTTTGTATTGTGCAACCACAAATGCCTGATGTTAAACTAGTGCGGTTAACAGATGTTAAAATACAGTGCCAGCAGGTGTTAGATGCACTTCCACCTTAGCTATTATACTTACTTCATATTTGGCCCCCATCAGGGTCTCAAAAACAAGATTCCACCATATTATTATATTACATTACTTTTGTGCTGAACTAGCACCTTATTATAATATGCCCAAAATCGAGAATTAAATTGATGTCCTAAAAGGAGGAATAATATATCCAAAGGTAAAGACTGACATGGTTAACACTTCTATAAGGTGTTATGCTGGTACATTCTCGACTCATGGTCCTACAAATTGTTTGAACCTGTCACATAAGCAGGTAAAGTCATTGTTTATCCAAAGCAACATACTTGAGTGATGCACATATTTTGCTAGACAGGTACCATGTTGGCCTTAGTGACTCATATATATTATGTCATAATCTATAGTTTACGCTGGCTCAAAAGATCCCAGAGTGTTCAGCCTATATTACTCACAATTGAAATAGTGTGATCATATTTATTGAAAATACACCTAGATCGTATTACAAAAGCGACGAAAATGTGAATCCCTCATTGAGTCCATGTGGACTCAAACTCTCCAAACGATATATCCATTTGGCTTCTTCTTGGTATAGGATTTTATCCAAATTTCCACAGCGTGGTCCTAGGTTTCTCTTACATAATCCCCAGAATTGCAGGCATGATGGATTTCCAGAATGAAAGGTTCTAACATGTCTTGAGATGCTTGTATCAGCCTTTGTGTTAATACTGCTTACATGTTGGCAAATTCTCCTACGAAATTCCTGTATAGTCTTGCCTACATATAATTTAGGGCACGGACATTGGGCGATATATATTATGCCTTTAGTTTGACAATTAATGAACTCTCTTATGTCATATTTTCTCTCATCTTTAGGATTGATGAAAAATTTCTTTTTTGGACGTATGGGCAGAAGCTACACCTCCCACAGGGTGACTTCCACAACTGTAGATCTCAACCAGGTAAGTGGCGCAGGGTTAGTATTGTAAAACTGTGGACCAAATGGTCCTTTAAATTTTCCCCTCCTGAACGTAATCTGGGGTCTTTTAGCCAATACCTCTTGAAAATCAGGGTCAGCCTGCAGAACATGCCAATGCTTATGCAGGATATTATACACTTGTTTATTACGGTTATCAAAATTTCCTATACATCTGATTGTTGTGGATTCCTTTATTGGTTTCGATTGCAGTAATGAAACTCGATCAGTATCTTTAGCCCTTTTAAAGGCCTTATGCAGTATTTTTAGGGTAACCTCTATTTTGGAACCTCGAATACAAGGTCTCACATTCCTTGAGGAACCCAGAGTCATCCGAACAGTTTCTGCGCCTAATATATTGGCCTACCGAATACCCTTTTTCAGGGCGGTGGGTGATAACTGCCAATGTAATAGCGTATTAGTAGAGGTAGGTTTCCTATAGACCTCAGTGGCGATGCGGCTACCTGGCGACAAGGAGATTCTAAGATCCAAAAGTGAGGTTTCAGAATTAATTTCTGAAGTGAAGCTCATACCTATATGATTCTGATTAAGATTCTGTACGAATTCTTGAAATAGTGTCTCAGTGCCATCCCATAAAATCAAAACATCATCAATAACGTCCCCAAAATAAAGCGTGATTAGTGAAGTGTTCATATTGCTCAGTGAAGACAATTGTGTTTTCCACCATCCTAGAAGAGATTTGCAAAATTCGGTGCACATTTACTTCCCATAGCTGTCCCATTTAGCTGTAATAATAACGTGAATTAAATAAAAATAATCGTGAGTAAGTAGAAACGCAGTTTCAAAATAAATTGATTGTGCAAGTGAATTGAGTGCCCTTAGTAGTGAGGTAGAGTGAACTGCCTGTATTCCCAGTTCATGTTGTATATTAGTATAGCGCCTCTATATCGGACTGGCAAGAAGCGTACTCTTAGTGACTTGTATCTCCTGACAGGAGATACAAGTCACTAAGGGTACGCTTCTGCCAGTCCGGATATAGAGGCGCTATATACTAATATACAACATGAACTGGGAATACAGGCAGTTCACTCTACCTCACTACTAAGGGCACTCAATTTCACTTGCACAATCAATTTATTTTGAAACTTTTGTGTTCTACTTACTCACAATTATTTTTATTTAATTCACGTTATTATTTACAGCTAAATGGGACAGCTATGGAAGTAAATGTGCACCGAATTTTGCAAATCTCTTCTTAGGATGGTGGAAAACACAATTGTCTTCACTGAGCAATATGAACACTTCACTAATCACGTTTTATTTTGGGGACGTTTTATTGATGATGTTTTGATTTTATGGGATGGCACTGAGACACTATTTCAAGAATTCGTACAGAATCTTAATCAGAATCATATAGGTATGAGCTTCACTTCAGAAATTAATTCTGAAACCCTCACTTTTGGATCTTAGAATCTCCTTGTCGCCAGGTGGCCGCATCGTCACTGAGGTCTATAGGAAACCTACCTCTACTAATACGCTATTACATTGGCAAAGTTATCACCCACCGCCCCTGAAAAAGGGTATTCCGGTAGGCCAATATATTAGGGCGCAGAAACTGTTCGGATGACTCTGGGTTCCTCAAGGAATGTAAGACCTGTATTCGAGGTTCCAAAATAGAGGTTACCCTAAAAAATACTGCATAAGGCCTTTAAAAGGGCTAAAGATACTGATCGAGTTTCATTACTGCAATCGAAACCAATAAAGGAATCCACAACAATCAGATGTATAGGAAATTTTGATAACCGTAACAAACAAGTGTATAATATCCTGCATAAGCATTGGCATGTTCTGCAGGCTGACCCTGATTTTCAAGAGGTATTGGCTAAAAGACCCCAGATTACGTTCAGGAGGGGAAAATTTAAAGGACCATTTGGTCCACAGTTTTTACAATACTAACCCTGCGCCACTTACCTGGTTGAGATCTACAGTTGTGGGAAGTCACCCCTGTGGGAGGTGTAGCTTCTGCCCATACGTCTAAAAAAAGAAATTTTTCATCAATCCTAAAGATGAGAGAAAATATGACATAAGAGAGTTCATTAATTGTCAAACTAAAGGCATAATATATATCGCCCAATGTCCGTGCCCTAAATTATATGTAGGCAAGACTATACAGGAATTTCAGTAGGAGAATTTGCCAACATGTAAGCAGTATTAACACAAAGGCTGATACAAGCATCTCAAGACATGTTAGAACCTTTCATTCTGGAAATCCATCATGCCTGCAATTCTGGGGATTATGTAAGAGAAACCTAGGACCACGCTGTGGAAATTTGGATAAAATCCTATACCAAGAAGAAGCCAAATGGATATATCGCTTGGAGAGTTTGAGTCCACATGGACTCAATGAGGATTCACATTTTACGTCGCTTTTGTAATACGATCTAGGTGTATTTTCAATAAATATGATCACACTATTTCAATTGTGAGTAATATAGGCTGAACACTCTGGGATCTTTTGAGCCAGCGTAAACTATAGATTATGACATAATATATATGAGTCACTAAGGCCAACATGGTACCTGTCTAGCAAAATATGTGCATCACTCAAGTATGTTGCTTTGGATAAACAATGACTTTACCTGCTTATGTGACAGGTTCAAACAATTTGTAGGACCATGAGTCGAGAATGTACCAGCATAACACCTTATAGAAGTGTTAACCATGTCAGTCTTTACCTTTGGATATATTATTCCTCCTTTTAGGACATCAATTTAATTCTCGATTTTGGGCATATTATAATAAGGTGCTAGTTCAGCACAAAAGTAATGTAATATAATAATATGGTGGAATCTTGTTTTTGAGACCCTGATGGGGGCCAAATATGAAGTAAGTATAATAGCTAAGGTGGAAGTGCATCTAACACCTGCTGGCACTGTATTTTAACATCTGTTAACCGCACTAGTTTAACATCAGGCATTTGTGGTTGCACAATACAAAGGGGCCAGTTTTGTGGGGCCCTAATGAGTTATAATTCTGTATGTAGCAGTAAGGGATGACATCATGACACTCTTTGGCTCTGGCGCTTTGGGTATTAATGTATGCATTGGAACAGAGAGAGGGGACTCGGAACCCCTTATATACATTACCTGAGGGATCCAAGCGCGTCTGTATACATCGAGGCGCGTTTGTTCAACATGTTATTATCTATATTTTGACACTGCTTATAATTAAGCTTGTGCCCACTATCTGAGGGACCCAGGCGCGTCTTGATGTATCTAGACGCGCTTGGTTATTATGTTGCCCCTTGTGTCTGATACCTTGGTAATTAAGCCTGTACCTATTAAGGATGATATACTTCGACATTACAATGTTTTGCAACCAGGTCCGGTGCATTTAGTACTATGGACGGGGATATTTTTTTTTTTTTTTATATCCTCTACATGCTTTGCCCCTGATTATATGTGTGTAAACAGGGGATCGTCCATGTTGGCAGTATGTAAGGACTAGTAGTATCAGCGCTTGTGTAGTCGCAGTGTGGCAGACTTGGCAGGGGCTGCTGGGTGATTCATATATAGTGAGTAGCTTTTACCTGACTACAGAATAAGTGTTAGCGCAGCAAGGGTCTGTGCAGCACATTATCTGGTAGTTACTCAATAACCAGTCATCCAACTTGAGTGTGGAATAAGTTTTTGCGCAGCTTGGGTCTGCGCAGCACGTTATCTAGCAGGCATCCAATGATTCAACCAATAATTTAAACCTGACCAGTTCACTGGCTCTTTAAACTGTCAGTCTAATGCCAATGGTACTATTGGCCAATTATAGGATTACAAACTATAAATAGGAGTGTTCAGCATGGTGTTTCAAGTCTGTCCTTTCCCCTTAAGACGCCAGTTTATCTGGTGAAACATGTTGGGGGACAGAATCTGTTGGTTTTAGCTCTGCTCGAGTTGCTAAACACTGAGTAGGAAACAGTTATTTACTTTAGGGTGTATGTTCACAGCACCGAGTACCCTGCAGGATTAGTCAGGCAGGTAGTTATACACTGATTGCAAACTTGTGGGAAGGTTAGGAGGGTAGTGCACACCCTCCGTCACCACTAGCAACCTGTGCGATAGCAGTGTGCAAATTCGAGCAGTAGTTTTAACAAGTGTGTCAAAACTCACAAACATTTTTAGAGAACTACTAATAAAAGTGAAGTTTTACTGATTTAAATATTAAGGGTAAAAGTGGTGAATTGAGCTCAATTGAGCAAAGTTTTTTTGTTGCTATGGAACCCTCCCTTAATAGGGTCTCTAGTTTTTTTGTATTAGATTATGACACTCCAGAAATACATCCAGGCCCCTCTTGAACTATTTTAGTGAACTCACCCTCATCACCTCCGCAGGCAGAGAGTTCCATAGTCTCAATGCTCTTACTGTAAAGAATCATCTTCTATGTTTTTTGTAGAAAACTTCTTTCCTCCAGACACAGAGGATATCCTCTGAACCCTCTCCAGCTCTACTATGTCTGCCATGTTAACAGGAGCCCAGAACTGTACACAGTACTCCATGTGCGGTCTGACTAGTGATTTGTAAAGTGGTAGGACTATGTTCTTATCACGGGCGCCTATGCCCCTTTTGATGCAGCCCATTATCTTTTTCGCCTTTAGTGTTGATCCCGAATATTCTAATCGCAAATTTTTATCGCTAATATTGGCACTTCGAAAATTCACGAAGATCTAGATTATGGTGCTATATCTTTGTAATCGCGAATATTCTAGATTTTTTTTCATTAGTACCCTCACTGCTTCTTGCTTGTGAGCCAATGAGATGGCTGCAATATCTTTGTCTGAACTTAGCAACATGCCTAGCAACCAATAGGAAAGTTGCCTACCCCTTACTATATAGGAAACTCCTCAGCAGCCATTTTCCTTTTTTTTTTTTTTTTTTTTTTGCAGTTCTGAGAGAGAGCAGTGTTATTGCTGTGCTCTGTTCTTTGCTGAGTCATCTGGATCCTTATTCAATAACATTAGATAGTTAGTTAGCTCATATATATAATACAGATAGTTAGTCAGAGATAGTCAGTGTAGGTTAGATAGTGATATAGTGTAGCTGGTTCCAGTGCAGGGTGCTAGATAGTGTGATAGGAATTACTGTGCTGTGATAGGAATTAGTGTCTTTGTCTTTCGTCTTTAAAAAAAAAAAAAAAATGTAATTTGCTGTCTAAATCCCTATTTTATTATTGCCCTGTTCTCCCAAACCCAATAAAGTCATCCCAAGTTCCTCTTTATTTTCTTTGTATAGTTTTTTTGGCTGTAAATACATTTTTTGCTTATCATGAGCGGCCGTGGGTTTGCTGGCAGCCGAGGTCGTGGTAGGGGAGTTCGTTTCAGTGCTGGACCGCTGCCACAGAGGGGCGGGCGCAGCTGTCAGGGGGGATTTTTTTGAGCGTGGCAGCCACCCCATTTCATCTCAGGAAGCCGAGGCAGTTGTGGCTTTTGTGACACAAGCCAGCGGCATGGAGTCCTGTGCCCCAGCTCTGAGCAGCAGCAGCTTTACGCCTCTTGCAGGACGAGCCCCCATCCCCCAAGACTCGTCCCTGCTGCTGTTTGACAGCAACAGAGAGAGGGACATCATGGAGGAGGTAATGCAGGAGAGTGAGCTGCTGCTTAGTTCTGATGTTCAGGACCTTTTGAAAGGGATAGAGGAGGAGGAGGGGGTACCGCCTGTCAGTTCCCCAGTGACATCCCTTCCAACTTGTGCGGGTGGTTTCAGCCACAGACCCCCTGCACCTAGTCAGACCCAGGTGTCAGTGGGGGGACAGCAGAGACAGGTCAGGAGCTCCACGTCTGCTTTTTCCCTCATTCCACCACTGGTGTACGTTGGGTCAGACAATGCAGGTGACAAAGAGGAGGGTGCCCAAGAATGGGTGCCAACTCCTTTGTCAGGTGACAGTAGCACTGATGAGGAAGGTAGGCACCTGAGGCAAATGGTGCACCAGATCACCAGGGAGCCCAGTGGCAGGGGCTCCACTGGTAATTGCAGCAGGAGTCGGCAACAGGTACCGCCTCCACCTGTGCACACTGAGCCCTCTGACAGGAGGTTGGTGCGTAAGTCGCCTGTTGCCCTGGCAGAAGGAGATCACACAATTGCCATCTGTCAGCTGTGCCATGCCAGGGTGAGGAGAGGGAGATCACTTGCTCGGCTGGGTACCACTGCCCTTACCCAGCACCTGAGAGGCAACCACTGGCAGGAGTGGGACCAGATGTGACCTCACAGTCCTGAAAGTTGCTGCCAACCATTTTCTCCAGTCTCAGCAAACCTTCTACCTGTAGTACCTCACTAGTGACAGTGACCAAATCAGAGTGTGTCTGACACTTTTTCAAACACTTCGTCAAATTGTCTTCTTCTGTATTAATTACCTTACACAGTTTAGTGTCATCTGCAATAATTGATTTTTTACTAAGCAAACCTTCTACCTGTAGTACCTCACTAGTGACAGTGACCAAATCAGAGTGTGTACCGTTAATAACCACCCTCTGTTTTCTGTCACTCAGTCAGTTACTTACCCACATACAGACATTTTCTCCCAGTCCAAGCATTCTCATTTTGTATTCTAACCTTTTATGTGGTACAGTGTCAAATGCTTTTGGAGAAGTCAAGATATATGACATCCCTTTACTCACCCTAGTAAAGTCTAGAACTTATCTACTCATATAAACTGATTAAATTAGTTTGGCATGACCGATCCCTCACGAAGCTATGCTGATATGGCATTATTCACTTTTTTTTATTGAGGCACTCCAAGATAGCATCTCTTAAGAAACCTTTAAACAGTTTACCCATGGCAGTTTCTGGGCTCCCCCCTCTCTGGTTTTGACAATCCTTTCTAAAGAGACTGTAACCCTGTATGTTAACCGCCCAGTCAAAGCTATCATCCAGCCATGTTTCAGTTATTTCCACTATGTCATAGTCCTCCTCAGTCATTACTCAGGTTTCTTGTATACATACAATTAAGAGGTTTATTTATATTTTTTACCGCACACCTTTCCTTATTTACCCTACACCTTTCCTTATTCCTTATTCGTGATGAGAGGGAGGTGCCATATTCAATTTAGCGATATTTCGCGAATATTCAATTGAATATTCGTCATATACTCGTCAAAATTGAATATTCGGCATTATTCTCTATATTGCGAATGTTACGCAAATTTATATTCGCGTATTGCTATTTGAACTTTGAACAGTGTATACAGGCAAATTTCTTATTTGGTAAGCTTAGTAGAATCAAGGAAGATATCGAATATAGCACTATATTCTCAATCTTCGTTATATTCTAGCAATACAACCATTAGGAACTCAGCTCTAAGTTGAATTCGCAATGCGAACATATACTGTGAGATCGTGATTCTCACATCCGACAGTACATTTTAGCATGGAGGCATTCCCATCGTGATGGGGACTCTCCATGCACATGGGAAGTCGGCAGAAGCAGCAACGGGCATTGACTGGAGCGGGCAAGGAGCCAGGAATCCTCCGGACAGGTAAGAACAGCTTTTTGGAAGTGGGAAAACAGCCAGAGAGCAACAAGGATTAACAACTTTAAAAAGAAAAAATTCAAAATAGTGAATATATAGCGCTATATTCAAAATATTCATGAATTTGTGAAGTGCCGATATTCGCAAAAAAAAATTCCTATCTGAATAGTTGCGCTCAACACTATTCCTTATGAACTGTTCTAGTCCCTCCTTCTATTCCTCCCCCAGTTTCATTACCTCGCCTGAGGTCTCTATCTGCACTATCTTCCCCTCCTATAACATAATTACCCTCCCCCGCCAGTCCTTAGTTGAAAAACTCCTCCAACCTTCTAACCATCTTCTCCCTCAAAACAGCTGCACCTTCCCCAATGAGGTGCAGCCCATCCCTACAATAGATGCTGTAGCCAACAGAAAAGCTGGACCAATTCTACAGGAACCCAAACCCCTCCTTCCTACACCAGTTCTTGAGTCGCTTGTTAATCTCCCTAATCTCTGGCTGCCTTTCTTGTGTGGCTCGTGGTACAGGTAGTATTTCAGAAAATACTAAATTTGAGGTCCTTACCCTGAGCTTAAGAACTAAAATTCCAAAATCCTTTTTGAGGACGTTTAGGAATGATCCATTCTATAGAAGTGAATAGGAAGGCTTCTTGTAATTACACCTGCTCACTAGTACGATGTCAACTGCTACCAGTTAAATGATGAAGAGAAGGCTGTGGTGGCATAAGCGCAGCCTTCTCTTCAAACAACCGATCAGAGAGAGTGTCTTCAAAAGAACAGGCAAAAGAACAACATCAAGTATTTTGTAGTGATTTTGAAAAAAATGTGACCTTTTGAGGCAGTTTTAGAAGAAAATGGCACACAACCGTAGTTCCACCATGTAGACTGGGCTTGTCATGCAGTATATAGCACACGATGTATTGTGATTGTTTTCACAGCATAAACTCACATGCAATCTGCTACTAGAAATAGTAACTAGGGCAAGGAATTGTATGCGTACATGTGAATGTGACCTTAAGGGGAAGGTGCAGGGGCGTAACTATAGGGGGTGCAGACTGCAGAGGTAGAAGTCGCTAGCGGGCCAAGGAGCCTGAGGGGGCCCAAAGATACTTGTGCTGCATAAGACACACAAAGCAATGAGGGAAGGGGGGCCCCAAGCTGAACTCTTGCACCAGGGCCCATGAGCCTTTAGCTACGGCCCTGGGAAGGTGGCTATATTACTACAATGGGGGAGTGTCATATAAGCTGAAACAAAAAAACTGTCTAAATTTGCAGATAGTAACATCTTTCCCATAGAGCACATCTTTCATTTTTTTGTACAATACAAGGAACAAAAGCTGCACTGTGAAATCTGCAACATACATTTATGTGTGGATTTTTCTGAAGAAATTTGTTAAGATTTTACGGACTTTGCTGCTAATTTCCAAATAACGGCAATGTACATTACCCATTTCCTAGCCACTAGAGATGTGCAAAGTTCTCAAAACTTTGATTCAGCTGCTTCGCCAAATTTCAAAAAGAAATTCACTTTCTGATGAACTACTTTGTGAGTAGCGGACACAATTATGGGAAACGGTGATTACGCCGTCTACCCCCCTTTCCCGGTCCACCCGTCATTGAACTACTCAGATGCAGTGTTCATCGCTGAATGCGACATCAGAGATAACTATTGAGGTCTGTCAGGGGTAAGAATATTCACCTTATCGATTTGATAGCGAAGACTCCCCCGTGGCCATCTTGCTTGAAGAGCCAGAGCGAAGTTTTGTGTCATATGTCACCACACACGAGATTTCATGCAGGATCTTCAATGAAGATTGCTGCAGAGGCCTCTGCACACACAAATGGATGAGGTGAGAATTACATGTTTTTGTTTTACCGCCATTTTAGGCAGAATTTATTTATTACTATGGATAAGGAAATTCGGCTTTGCAGCAAATCAAATTTTTTTCTGAAATTGAAATCAAAGTCCACTTCTTGAAATTTGATTCCCTCAACACCACTAACAACAATCAGTACCCACATAATAATGTGCAGTGTGCCAGACCACAGGGGCGATACGTGAGGTGCACGGTGGGCTGATGGGGGTAGCAGTTCATCGGTTACTCACGGTTAGCAGAAGCCTCTCTGGGTCGGCAGCGCAGTGAAGGGGAAGACAGCACAACATCTTCAAGGGCACTCTCTGTTGCAGGGGAACACCAGCCAAGATGGAAGATGAGGTGCCCTTGATGGCGGCGGTGTTTAGGGTGCTTGTGGCGGCTGGGTCCCGCGGTTTGTTTGTTGTGACGCCAGTACCATTTATGGTGGTAATAAAGATGAAGAATGAAGTATGCAATGGTAGAATGCAATTCACAACTTTTACTGAGTCTTGGTTCTGCTGCAGCATGTACATCCAGATATTACACAGTATTTAGGCATTTAGAGGATTTTCTGTAGATCCACTGCTAATTGGCTGTAATTAGGTCCTTACTCAGGCTGTGGTTCAGTAGTACTCTTTTCGGGTATGCTTACTCCTGTAATCTATATTTTCCCAAGCTCTTCAACAGGTAGCTAATCTGTCTTCTATAAATATTGGTGGGGCTGCTTCTAGCCAGCTTGTCTTCCACCATATGCAAAGGTGCCCAATAAGTCTTGAGTAACGGCAGTTCTCACCTATGTCTCTACTTTGCTTGGCTTTCTTCCAGAGATGAAACTCTGTTCTCTGGTGGCAGGATGAAAGAACTAAGAGGACCACAGGAGGAATACGCTCTACTGCGCCTTATACCTTGGTACTGCATCTTCCTTACTCCATCTCACTACACAAGTCTTTTCTGACTGAACTCTCTGAACTTGTGACTTCCTGACTCTGAACTCTGAACTCAACTTCCACACTAGGCCTGACTTAGGTATATATATAAAGTAAGTGCTATCCTCATCTAGTGGTGGGATGTATTAAGCACACCGAACCAGCCTATGAACGGGGACACCACAGGCAATGCAAAGACAGAATGACATACGATACAGAATAACAGTTTTGTTATAATTTTGCAGTTCCCACGTGTCCTGAGTGGGGCGCTGCAAATGTCATACAGTGGTAAAGTAAAAGTATTAGCCAAATAGTCAAATAGTGACATTTAGCACAGTGCTCAAATATTAGTCCAAAGGTAAAAATTATTAGTCCAAAATTTCAATGTCATACTTTTCATTTAGAATGTTCCAAGGAGTACAGCCAAATAAATGTGCCAAACGATATCCATATAATATGGACATCATGTGTGGCAGTATACCAGAGACACATGTGAATCATCTGGTTTATTTGCTTGTCCAGGTTTTTTGAACTTTGTGCTTGTACTTGAGTTATTCGCCCACATAGACCCATATGTATTTTTCACCCTTCTAAGTGCATATTGACCAGGGATTCACACATTTAAAAAAATCTCTGTAGTTAGGTGCAAGAAAAAAAAGCTGTTATTGTAGTCCTGGAGGGATGATGGAGTTATTTGTAAGTAGGGTTAGTGGAATCCAAATAGTAGAACTGTTTTCTTAATTAGCGTCTAGATAGACAAGGTTTTTTTCTGTGAAGAGTGCCATTTTTAGGATGGGCCTTTAGCTGTGTGACCATTTATTTATAGAGACAACAATCTATTTACCCATCCATATTACTACAGTACAGAGGTAAGCAGATAGATAAAAGCTAAAAAATAAAGGGATTAACTATGCATTGTGAATTTTACAAAAATAATAATTAAAGGGGTTTGCCACTTTTGATTACTGTTGACCAATGTGTTTGTAATATGATTATATAGCACTTAGGCCAAGTTCATACTTCAGTTATTTGATCAGTTATTTCAATCAGTTATTGTGAGCCAAAACTACTGTAGGTGTGGGTCAAAAACAAAGTATAAATCTTTACATTATACCTTATCTCTGAGTAGACTTCACTGCAGGTTTTAGCACAATAACTGATGGAAATAACTGACCAAATAACTGAAGTGTGAAGCCAGCCTTACTAATATAGTCTTTGTAGAAATGCTGGGCAGTTTTATATGTTCCATAAGGTATGCCCCTTTTAATGCCAAGTCTTCTGTACTATCCATAGAGAGGTCTTGTCGATAAAACATCTGCTGATGGAGGGTCCTGTGACCAGGCAAATCATATCTATGTGATGCTTTCTCCATTCAAATACATGACACCTGTTATCTACACATGCACAGTTAGATGTTTAGTGTAGGTGCAGTTTGTTAGAATGGATAAGGATGAATAATGTGTCTGATCACATGAACCTCCATCAGCAGCCATCTTATGATTTGCCTACTAAGGGGACATAGCTTATGAAATTTAGAAAACTAGACTAGGGTTGAGCGAATTTTAAAAAAAGTTTGGGTTCGGGTGCTTTGTTCTGCGATTTCTTCCCGGTTTCTGAAGGGCTGCAAAGCAGCCAATCAGCAAGCGTTTTACTTCTTGCCCTAAGAAGCCATCACAGCCATGCCTACTAATGGCATGGCTGTGATTGGCTGAGTGCAGCATGTGACCAAGCCTCTTTATAAGCTGGAGTCACATAGTGCGGCACATCAGTCTAAGATTAGAGCAAGGTTGCTGCTGGTGCGATCAGGGACAGAATAGGGCAGACATCTGAAGAACCCGTGCAACTTTAATCCTCAAGATACAGCACATAAAGAGGGAGGGAACCTCAGCAATCCAACGTTTCTATACCCAGCCACTGCCAGGGAGAATTTTTTTGTAATCCATCTGTTACTGAGGTGGGGGTCAGCGGCCATTTTAGACACTGCAGTGTACTGCATGTCTGCCAGCCTGCCAGGGAGATCAGCCAAATCCTATTTTGTAGCTCAGTGAAGGAAAAAAATTTTTTTCTCTGGCTTTGTGTATGTTTAAGGGATGACATAGTCCATTTGTCTAGCCCAGTGTTTCCCAACCAGTGTTCCTCCAGCTGTGGCAAAACTACAACTCCCAGCATGCCCGGACAGCCAAAGGCTGTCCGGGCATTCTGGGAGTTGTAGTTGTGCCACAGCTGGAGGCACACTGGTTGGGAATCACTGGTCTAGCCTAGGATCTGTGTTGCCACAGAGCACATGTGCATACAATGCACTAAACCGTATATTCCATTTCAGCTAGTGCATCAGTGTATTTTAGTAAAAAAAAAGTGGTCATCCTGATCCACCAAGCCTATTTTACACTGCCAAAATATATATTTGACATTTCTGCGGTGAAATAGAGAATCCGTGTAATTTTAGGGGTAAAAATGTATTCCTTGTCCACAAAACAGTTCTGCATACACCGTCCAACGACATATTTTAAAATTCTGCATGGAAATAGTGCTTCTTTGTTTTTTATAGAAAAAAACGTTATTCAAGGTCCACCAAACAGTCTGAAATACCCATTACAACCACCTATTTTACATTGCTGCTGTGAAATACAGCATAAGTGCATTTTTTTGACAAAAGAGTGGTAATCCTGATCCACTGAGCATCTTGAAATACACCGCTTAAATACCGATTTCACTTTACAGCTGAGAAATAGTGCATTATTCTTTTTTGTGTGAAAAAAGCAATATTCTTGCTTCACAAAGCAGTTGTACATACAAGGTATAAATATCTAATTTACATTTACATCAGTATAGAACTGCATTTTGGGGTTTTATTGAAAAAAGCTGTGTTTTAGTCCGAAAAAGCTGTTGTGCATCTGTAGTTTAAATAAAGATTTCCAATTTATAACAGTCTAATACTGCATTTGAGAATTTTGGTGACCAAATCTGTGTTCTGGGTTCCCAAATCTGTAGTCCATACATAATATAAATATCTATTTTTAATGTACAGCAGTTAAAAACTGCATTTTGGAGTTTTATTAAAAAAAATCTGTGTTTTAGGCTGAAAAAACTGTTGTGCATCTAGCGTATAAATGATTAATTTCAATTTACAGCAGTGAAATAGTTATTTTCTGTATTTTATTACAAAAATACTTGTTCTTGTACCACAAACCACTTGTGCATACAGCGTAACAAATTTTTTTTTTACATTTCCGCATAGAAATTGAGAATCAGTGTATTTTGGGCACAAAAAACATTATTCTGGGTCCACAGAACATTTTTATGACACGGGCACTGCCTTAGCAAATGTAATTGTCGACTAGTGGCAGGTAAATTGACACCGGAGAGAGACCAATCTTTCAGCTTGGTGGGTGAACGCAAATAATAAGAGGAACATCAAATAAGGGATGTGGGCATGGTCGTGGTGGTGTTGGTGGAGCTCCTGTTGCTGGGAAAGAAGGCGACAGAATCTGCAGCATTATTTGATAGGCCCAAATGCCACTCTACGGATGGTGAAGCCAGAACATGTACAGGCGATAGTAGATTGGATGGCTGACAGTGCCTCCAGTTCCTTCACAGTATCTAACACCCAGTGCTCTGCAGAAAGCTCAGAGTTGGCACCTGCAGCCCATGCCCATCAGTCTTCCACCTCGCCCCCTTGCAAATTAGCCAAGCAGTCAGAGCCCCAAATCATGCAGGAAAGTCTCATGCTTTTTGATGACTCTGTTGGCAGGGTTTCCCCGGCACATCCACCTAGCCCTGCCCCAGTGGAGGAAGACCTTGAATGCAATGATGCTCAACTTTTGTTGCAGGATGAGGACATGGGAATACCGATACAAAAGATGACAAAACACAGGTGCCAACTGCTGTGGCTTTCTGAAATGTGCAGACCCACGAGAAGGGCAGGGGTCATGAATGGGTGGAAGATAATGTGGAGGATGATGAAGTCCTAGACCCAGACTGGACTTAAGGTCGTGCTAGTGAGGCGTGCAATTCTGAGGAAGAGGCGGTGGTCGCACAGAGGCAACAGCACAGCAAAAGAGGGAGCAGGGTGCAAAAGCGCAGCGGCCGTTCCAGAGACAGTACGCCTGCAACTGTCCACCGCACCCAGGCACCGAGCACATCAAGGCCTGCTCCAAGGAGTTCATTGGCGTGGCAGTTCTTCACATAATGTCCTGATGACAAGACACGAGTGGTTTGCGTGTTGTGCCATCAGAGCCTGAAGTAAGGCATAAACGTTCTTAACCTGAGCACAACCTGCATGACCAGGCATCTACATGCAAAGCATGAACTGCAGTAGAGTAAACACCTTAAAAACAAGGAACTCTCTAATGCTCCTCCTGCACCCTCTTCTGCTGCTGGCTCGGCCTCTCCCTCCACCTCTGGCGTCACCGTGGCACCTGGTGACCAGCAAACAGAGGATGTTCCACCAACACCAGCACAAACGACACCATCACCAAGCATCTTTCCCATGTCACATGGCAGCATTAAGCTGTCCATCTCTCAAACACTGGAGAAAAAGAGGAAATACCCACCTACCCACCCTCGAGCCCTGGCCCTGAATGCTAGCATTTCAAAATTACTGGCCGTTGAAATGCTGTCTGGTGGAGACAGACTGTTTAAAACAGCTGATGGCGGTGGCTGTCCCCCAGTACGTTGTTCCCAGCCGCCACTACTTTTCCAGGCGAGCCGTATCTTCCCTGCACAACCAAGTGGAGAATAAAATCAAGTGTGCGCTGCGCAACTCCATCTGTGGCAAGGTCCACATAACCACAGATACATAGTAACATAGTAACATAGTATATAAGACCGAAAAAAGACATTTGTCCATCCAGTTCGGCCTGTTTCCTACCAGTTGATCCAGAGGAAGGCAAAAAACCCCTGTGAGGCAGAAGCCAATTTTCCTCACTTAAAGTGAAAAAAATTCCTTCCCGACTCCAATCAGGCAATCAGAATAACTCCCTGGATCAACGACCCCTCTCTAGTAGCTGTAGCCTGTAATATTATTACACTCCAGAAATAAATCCAGTCCCCTCTTGAATTCCTTTATTGTACTCACCATCACCACCTCCTCAGGCAGAGAGTTCCATAGTCTCACTGCTCTTACAGTGAAGAATCCTTTTCTATGTTTGTGTACAAACCTTCTTTCCTCCAGATGCAGAGGATGTCCCCTTGTCACAGTCCTGGGGATAAATAGATGATGGGACAGATCTCTGTACTAACCCCTGATATATTTATACATAGTTATTAGATCTCCCCTCAGTCGTCTTTTTTCTAAAGTGAATAACCCTAATTTTGATAACCTTTCAGGGTACTGTAGATCCCTCATTCGAGTTATTACTTTAGTTGCCCTACTCTGAACACTCTCCAGCTCTGCTATGTCTGCCTTGTTCACAGGAGCCCAGAACTGTACACAGTACTCCATGTGTGGTCTGACTAGTGATTTGTAAAGTGGTAGGACTATGTTCTCATCATGGGCATCTATGCCCCTTTTGATGCAACCCATTATTTTATTGGCCTTGGCAGTAGCTGCCTGACACTGGTTTTCGCAGCTTAATTTGCTGTTTATTAAAATTCCTAGATCCTTTTCCATGTCAGTGTTACCGAGTTTTTTACCATTTAATATGTACGGGTGACTTGCATTATTCCTTCCCATGTGCATAACTTTACATTTGTCAGTGTTAAACCTCATCTGCCATTTCTCTGCCCAAGCCTCCAATCTACCCAGATCCCTCTGTAACTGTCCTCTGTAAACTGTCCTCTTCAGTGTTAATTACTTTACACAGTTTAGTGTCATCTGCAAAAATAGATATTTTACTGTGCAGGCCTTCTACAAGATCATTAATAAATATATTGAAGAGAATAGGGCCCAATACTGACCCCTGAGGTACCCCACTAGTTACAGTGACCCAATCTGAGTATCTACCGTTAATAACCACCCTCTGTTTTCTGTCACTCAGCCAGTTACTTACCCACATACAGACCTTTTCTCCCAGTCCGAGCATCCTCATTTTATATACTAACCTTTTATGAGGTACAGTGTCAAATGCTTTGGAGAAGTCCAGATACATGACATCCATTGATTCACCGCTGTCAAGTCTAGAACATACCTCCTCATAGAAGCAGATTAAATTTGTTTGGCATGACCGATCCTTCATGAAGCCATGCTGATATGGCGTTATTTGCTTATTTTCATTTAGATACTCCAAAATAGCATCTCTTAGAAACCCTTCAAACAGTTTACCAACAATAGATGTTAAACTTACCGGCCTATAATTTCCAGGCTCTGTTTTTGGACCCTTTTTGAATATTGGCACCACATTTGCTATGTGCCAATCCTGTGGAACATTCCCTGTCAGTATAGAGTCCGTAAATATCAGAAATAAAGGTCTGGCTATGACATCACTTAATTCCCTTAGGATACGGGGGTGTATGCCATCCGGTCCTGGCTATTTGTCTATTTTAATATTTTTAAGTCGCTGTTGTACTTCTTCTTGGGTCAGACAGGGCACTTTTAAAGGGGGGAATTTACTTTTACATTCTGCATTTAATCTGACAGTTTATTTTCCTAAGTTAATATAGTGGAGAAAAAAATATTTAATAGTTTTGCTTTATACTCGTCGCTCTCTGCAACACCCCCCTCATTGCTATGTAGAGGGCCGACTCCTTCAGATTTATATTTTTTACTATTTATATAATTGAAGAACATTTTAGGGTTAGTTTTACTCTCTTTGACATGGACCAGTAAGCACGGCCAGGGCCGCTATATCTCCCTAACTGCACACTGGGTAAACGTAGTGGCAGCTGGGCCCGAGGCGGATAGCAGTTTGGCGCATGTCCTTCCACCACCGAGGATCGTAGGGCAGCCCACCCCCAGGGCTCTCCTCTGAGCTAGAAGCCCGTGTCCTCCGCTTCAAGTGTCCCTCAGGTATACTAATTGTGGAATATATGTGCCTCGTTGCTGTATTGTATGTGCATAATTGCCCATCAGGCTACTTTAGTTAGGCACTGTTCCACCTTCATATTCTATATTGGGGGTGTTATTTTTATCAGCACTGTGATAGGGTTTTCACTTACCCTGTATGGGAGAGAAAATCGGGGTCTTCTGTGCATGGGAGGGGAGTCACATGTCTTGGCTACCACTTGTACTGCCGTCATATATTCTATGATATTGACATTATGTATATATCTGTTGTTGGTCTTTTTATCAGCTAATAAAGCTTTGAAATTTTTATTGCATGTCCCTTTATAGTTATTCAGAGATATATTGTATAGTCACGCATTGCATTGTGATTGAGTTGCGTTGGCATCCCTGGTACAAGGACAACGTGCCCACATTAATTCCCGCTCTGGAGCGTGATAGGAAGATGCGCGACTACAAGCACACGCTGGTAGACGCTCTCCTGAGGGCATTCCCAACTGACACGGGGGGAAAAGTGGAAGCACAAGGCGAAGGCGGAAGAGGAGGAGGAAGAGGTCACCAATGCAGCTGTGTCACGGCCAGCTCCTCAGAGAGCAGCATTAGCATGGCTGAGCTGTGGAAAAGTTTTGTCACCCCGCCACAGCAAACTGCACCACCAACTGATATGGAATGTGTTAGCAGGAGGCAGCATTTCAACAACATGGTGGAACAGTACATGTGCGCACGCCTCCACGTACTGACTCATGGTTCTACCCGATTCATCTTCTGAGTCTCCAAATTGTCCACATGGCCAGAGCTTGCCCATTATGCCTTGGAGGTGCTGGCCTGCCCTGTGGCCAGTGTATTGTATGTACAAACAACAAATGAAACAGCAATCTGTAACCAGAGTTCTGCCCAAGATAAAAGCTATAAGAGGACATTGGTGTACTAATCCACCATATCGCATGCAAACAGTGGAGACATTAGTTTACATTTTGATCAAAAGGTAGTAAGCCCACTCACCCCTTCACGGTTGTCTCCTAGAGTGGGTACTAACGCTAAATCTGACCTGTTATGGGCCACGACAGCCACATAAAATCCAGGGATTGTATGAACGTGTATTTATCACGGCAGGGGGTGTCATTTCACACAAACGCAGCCGCCTGTCCACAGCCAACGTGGACAAGCTCACGTTCATTAAAATGAACCAGGCATGGATCCCACAGGACTTGTCTGTACCTTGTGCAGAATAGACATTTATAACTGCCTCGCCCTCAACCATACATTCTTGTACTCCAGGGCACTTCTTTATTGAATCCTCTTTTTTAAATTGTACCATTATGTTATTATGTTAGGGGCAACCCCAAGTTGAATGAACCTCTCCTCTGTCTTGGTGTCAGAGGCCTAAAATTCTGTTAATCGCCTGCTGCTTTGGCGGGTGGCATCAAGCTTGATTTTCTGCTTGGGACCTCTATCCCCTGTCTGGCTGCTGGGGCCTAAATATCTGAAAGTGGCCTTTTCCTATGCTGGGTGACATGAAGCCTGATTTTCTGCTATGGGACCTCTCTCCTCTTTCTGGGTGCAAGGGGCCTACATTTCAGATAATCACCTGTTGCTTTAGTGGGTGACATTATCCTCTTTATACTGTCAAATGACCTCTACATTATCTGGTTGTCAGGGGCCTATATTTTGTTTCATCGCCTGCTGTATTGGTGGGAGAGATTAACCTCTTTTTATTGTCAAATGACCTCTACATTGTATGTTTGTCAGGGGCCTATATTTTGTTTCATTGCTTGCTGCATTGGTGGGAGACATTTGAACTCTTTAGACTTTCAAAAGTCCTCAAAAATTGTCTGGTTGTCAGGGGCCTATATTTAGTTTCATTGCCTACTGTATTGGTGGGAGACATTAACCTCTTTTTACTGTCAAATGACCGCCCCATTGTCTGGTTTTCAGAGGCCTATATTTTGTTTCATCGCTTGCTGCATTGGTGGGAGACATTAAACTCCTTAGACTGTCAAATGACCTCTACATTGTCTGGTTGTCAGGGGCCTATATTTTGTTTCATCGCTTGCTGCATTGCTGGGGGACATTAAACTCTTTAGACTGTCAAATGACCTCTACATTGTCTGGTTGTCAGGGTCTATATTTTGTTTCATCGCTTGCTGCATTGGTGGGAGACATTAAACTCTTTAGACTGTCAAATGACTGCCCCATTGTCTGGTTGTCAGGGGCCTATGTTTTGTTTCATCGCCTGCTGTATTGGTGGGAGACAATAACCTCTTTTTACTGTCAAATGACCGCCCCATTGTTTGGTTGTCAGGGGCCTATATTTTGTTTCATCGCCTGCTGTATTGGTGAGAGACATTAACCTCTTTTTACTGTCAAATGACCGACCCATTGTCTGGTTGTCAGGGTCTATATTTTGTTTCATCGCTTGCTGCATTGGTGGGAGACATTAAACTCTTTAGACTGTCAAATGACCGCCCCATTGTCTGGTTGTCAGGGGCTATATTTTGTTTCATTGCCTGCTGTATTGGTGGGAGACAATAGCCTCTTTTTACTGTCAAATGAACGACCTATTGTCTGGTTGTCAGGGGCCTATATTTTGTTTCATCGCCTGCTGTATTGGTGAGAGACATTAACCTCTTTTTACTGTCAAATGACCGCCCCATTGTCTGGTTGTCATGGGCCTATATTTTGTTTCATCGCTTGCTGCATTGGTGGGAGACATTAAACACTTTTTACTGTCAAATAACCTCTCCTCTTTCTGGTTGTCAGGGGCCTACATAAATTGCAATGGCCTGTTCCATTGCAGGTTTACCTGAGGCCTGTGTTGCTGTTACTGGACCGCTCTCCTCTTTGCAGGTGTCATGGTCCTGAATTAGTGAATGAGCCCTGTTGAACTACTGGGTGAAATCAATACTGTTTTGGCATAACTGTAACTCTCCTTTTTGTGGGTGCCATGGGTCTGAATCTGTGAATGAGGCCTGTGGCATTGCTGGGTGAAATCAATACTGTCTTACCTTGATTTTAACTCTCTTCTTTGTGGGTCCCGTGGGCCTGAATGTTTGAATGAGGCCTGTGGCCCTGCAGGCAGACAAGAATCCTTTTTGGCTGTGATGAGAACTTCAACTCCCATAGCATTCCCACCTGACGCCACCCCAACCTCCTATTCCACCTCCTCCTCCTCCAAGTTGCCAATTGATATTGGTTAATTTTTATTTATTTTATTTTATTTTAACTCATTTCTCTATCCACATTTGTTTGCAGGGGATTTAACATTCCAGGGCTATTTTACAGCCTTTTTAGTGCCCAAAAGTTCGGGTCCCCATTGACTTCAATGGGGTTCGGGGTCAAGTTCGGGTGGAGTTCGGATCCCAAACCCGAAAATTTTTGTGAAGTTTGGCCGAACTTCTCGAACCCGAACATCCAGGTGTTTGCTCAACTCTAAACTAGACATTAATCCCGTTACAATAACGGGCGCTAGAACAGTAGTGCATAAACATTAGTAGGAACAGTCTATATTAAATGCCAAGGGGACGGCTGGCACTAACTGGTGGTGCTGAGACTGCTGGCACTGTGGCTGAGACTGCTGGAACTGACTGATGACTGAGACTGCTGGCACTGTGACAGGTGGCAATTACTGGTGGCTGAGACTGCACTGTGACTGGTGCCTGTGACTGGTGGCTGAGACTGCTGGCAGCGGCTGCTGTCTGTGGATAAGGGTGCTGGGACTGTGCGGCTCTGTGATGCACGGACAGTAATGGCAGCGCTCCGACATGGAGAGCAAACCATAACCTGCAAGTGGCGGCAGTGACTGGGTGGTGTGCAGGTGTGGGAGCACGCACACAGGGCTTTTATTATAAGAGAGAGCTTGTACCATTGATTCCCTCAAACACAATGTATAATAATAAAAGCCATGTGTGCGTGCTCAGGGCTTCATGTCTGTGCATGTGTGCCGATAATTGAACTGCACATGCGTGGCGAGCCAACCAATCATCACATGGTGCTCCACACACCACCCGCACCGCTCATTACACAGCTATACCCTGAACTAGGTGTCTGCACAGAGGGCCGGGGCTCCAGTTACCTGACAGGCACAGTGCATGCCTCCGATGCCGCTGTACAGCTCCAGAACCTGCAACGGCGCCATCACCAGATCCTGCGGTCTCTGCGGCCTGCACACTGCTCCCTCCTCTTCCAGAGCCTGGGCACTTCTGCGTGAAGCCACCCGACAGAGGACTTGCTCCCTGGGGCTCAGCTCTGAAGGGAGTTCGGAGAAGGATGTTGTGTGTATAGAGGCTGCGGCATCATGTGCTTGGTATTTGCCTCTAGTAGTAATACTCCTGCTCTAGTGTCCATCCATTAGTGATCCTCCCCCTGCTCCAGGTAACCCCCATCAGTTGCCCCTGTTCCAGGTAACTCCCATCAGTTGCCCCTGCTCCAGGTGACTCCGATAAGTTGTCCCTGCTCCAGGTAACCCCCATCAGTTGCCCCTGCACCAAGTAACCCCCATCAGTTGCCCCTGCTCCAGCTAACACCCATCAGTTTCCCCTGCTCCAGGTAACCCCCATCAGTTGCCCCTGCTCCAGGTAACTCCCATTAGTTGCCTCCCCTTTCATTCCAGATGCCCCCTCAGTGCCCTCCTTCTTTTGCCCCCACTCTGTAGTGCTCCTGCTCCAGATGCCCTTCCTCCCTCTGGTGCCTCTGTTTATGCCAGCTCCACCTCCTATCGTGCCCCTGCTGAGGTGGATTCTGCTCCAGGTAACCTGTGATGATGGGGATTCAAAACCATGCCCCTTTACCGCCTCTTTCACCAATTAGCGGAGAGTGCTTCTTTCTCTCCCGATTCTGTTCTCCGGAGAGCTGATATGGGCGGTGCGGCTGTGTGTGGTGTGCTGCGATTCTATTGGCCAGTGCGCCGCGCATGCACATTTAATATCGGCACACACGCATGGACACATCGCAGGCACAGAGGGATATTATTATACAAATGATATATTAGTAAATGCCATATAGGCATCTTACCTACACATTGGTCAAAAGTAGTCAAAAAGTGACCACCCCCTTTAAATATACACTATAATTTAACCTTTACAAAACTAAGCAAAAAGTTGAGAAAATGTGACTGTCTTATAGGCATTGTACTAAATCAATACGCACAGCCTTTTTAAAAATATTTCAGTTTATTTTCTGCTTTTCTCATACAAATTAAACATGACAGTTTACATCTGGATTCTTGAAAGCCAATAATATTAATTATAACCTTTCTAATATGCCATACAGATTCCGCTGTGAAATGTATTATGCTCAGAACCATTTTAAAATTCACAAAACTATTCTTATTCATGACTATTCACATTGTGATTACTCATCCTTACGTGTTAATTAGATTTTCTGTGAAAGAGTGGATAATATGTTACTTGTCAGTAAATGAAAGGATCAAAAGTGAAGTCTGATTGAAACGTTTGCAATGATTGTGTGCTTGATTTTACTTTAAAAGAAAAGGATATGGCAAATCTGTAGTCTAATGGAGCCATTTTTTAGCAGTCCTATGATCACGTCTTCCAGTTACAGGATTTTACATCTTAATTAACTATGCCATTTTTAACCACCTCATATCATTTTCATATTATGTCCAAAACTAAAACCTACCAAAAAAAAGGAAGAGGCTTAAAAACAACATCATGAAAAATTCAGGACAATATATAAAGAATATTGTCTTGTGGCTATGAAAAGATAAAATAAAACATCAAACAAGAAATACAAGATAAGGTGGAACTGTCCTGCTAAAATCTAATAATTTCCCAGTGCAATGGAAAAACAGATATCTCACTGTACAGAAGCAAAATGTATGCCCATCAGTTGACGAACCTACCCTGAAAACAGCATCTAACCGTTTGGGGGAAAACAGCTGTCCTCCAATTGTGGGTCACATTTTCTTTAATGTGTCACTTCTTATTTATGATTTGTCACCAAAAATGTGTGCTGTACACAACATGTCACTTCGTGTCATGAGGCACAACACGTCCTCGCCAAAAGAGATGACAGAACTAGGAATCAGGCAACTTGATGTATGTCAGATGACACAACAGTTAAAACTTGCAAACAGGTTTGCTAGAGGAAATATAATACATAGTGGTTCTGGCCTTTTGATAACACATGGAAGGACCCCCCCGGCATATGGTTGTGATGGGTTTCATTCTATCAGCAACCAACAGATATTCTCAAAGTAAGAAAACTATTTTCAGATAGGTAATGAGATGAGGCTAGAAAGACCATGTCACAAGTTGTCTAGACAGTTAAACTTTAAAAGCACCCATCTGTTGGACTGATATTGTACAAATTATCGCCTTCAGCAACATAAAATAAGCTTCCAGAACCATCTTCTTTTTCATAAATATTTTATATGCTGGACACAACTGAATTGATCTTAGATAAACCATATCTGCTGTAATCATTTTTACAAACTAATATTTTTTTTTTCTGAACAAGGTCACTCATGTCTGTTTTTGACATTACTGATATCTGTGACTTGTGATAAATCATAAAGACTTCTGTAGTCAAACTAGTTATCAGCAAAAACACAGACCAATAAAGGAATAAACAGATATCAGCTAATATACAATCAGACATAATGCAGAAGCAGCAATGCAGAAATCCATGTTTGGGTATTTTGAATGTAACTTTAAAAAAGCAATCAAAGTTGTGTGTGTGTATATATATTTAGCAAAAACAATATGTTGTGAACCGCACTGCCCAAAAAAAAGGGTAATCGGGTGCCAGCGGCTGATGGGGGATCCAAATATCCACACCAGATGCAATGGTTCGGTTTACACACTGAAACCTTTCTCATTTGCTTGGGTATATTTAATCTATTTTATTTAATGTTTGTGTGTGTCGTTTAAAAGCACCCCACCCCTTAACAGTGACCTCCACAGCCCCCACCCCTTAACACTGACCACCCATAGAGCACTGTCCCTTAAAATGGGACCTCCACAGCAGCCCACCCCCTTAACTTTGACCTTTACAGCAGCCTTCCCTTTAACAGTGAGTTTCACAGCACACCACCCCCTTGACAGTAACCTCCACAGGGGCCCTCCACCTTAACAGTGGCCTTTACAGCAATCTGCCCCTTAACACTAACCTCCATAGCGAACCATTACCTTAACTGTGACCTCCACAGAAGACTGCCCCTAGGGTGGCCAGAGGTCCAGTTTTAGGCCGGACAGTCTGGCTTTCAGACTCCATGTCCTCCGTCTCGAGCAGGGCCTGGACGGACACAGGTATGTCCTTTTGAACAGCTCTCTCTCAGACAGCAGCACTGTGCTGTCTGAGCGTGAGCTACAAGGAGAAAGTCACCCTCACTCCCACCTCTGCAGCTGACATAAGGGGGATGGAGCGTGGCCTAACCGAGTCAGGGGTGTGGCTTAGTGGGACCTAGAAGTTGATTTTTAACTTCATTTTTTCAATCTATGTCAACTGAGGGGTGGGAGGGGGCATGGCCTAACTGGATCGGGGGTGTCTTCTTTTGAACAGCTCACCCTAAGACAGCAGTACTGTGCTTTCTGAATGTGAGCTGCAGGGATAAACTGTCACCGACCCTCCCACCTCTGCAGCTGACAGAATTTGATTTTTAACTTTATTATTTGTAATCCCTGTCAGCTGAGGAGTGAAAGGGGGCATGGTCTAACCAGATTGAGGTGTGGCTTAGCGGGAAGTTGACTTTTAACATAATTTTTTCAATCCCTGTTAGCTGAGGGGGAGGGGCATGGCCTAACCAGATCGGGGGTGTGCCCTTTTGAACAGCTCACTCTAAGACAGCAGTACTGTGCTGTCTGAATGTAAGTTGCAGGGAATAAGTCTCCGTCCCTTCCGCCCCTGCAGCTGACAGAAGTAGATTTTTAACTTCATTTTTTTAATCCCTGTCAGCTGAGGAGTGGGAGGAGGCGTGGCCTAACCATATCAGGGGCGTGGTTTAGTGGGACCTGGGGGCATGGTTTTAAGGGTGACTTGAATAGAGATGGGCCGAACTATCCGCCGGCGAACAGTTCCCGGCAAACATAGCTTGTTCGCGTTCGCCGCAGCGGGCGAACACATGCGATGTTCGGTCCGCCCCCTATACATCATCATTGAGCAAACTTTGACCCTGTACCTTACAGTCAGTAGACACATTCCAGCCAATCAGCAGCATACCCTCCCTTCCAGACCTTCCCATCTCCTGAACAGCATCCATTTTAGATTCATTCGGAAGCTGCAGTCTTAGTGAGAGGAGGGAGATTGTAGTTGCTGCTGATTTATGAACCAAGCTCTAAGTTGAATTCGCAAATAAGATGTCCCGAACTATTCGCCAGCGAACAGTTCCCAGCGAACATGGCTTGTGCGCGTTCGCCGCGGCCGGTAAACATATGCGATGTTTGGTCCGCCCCCTATTCGTCATCATTGATTGATTCAGCAGACACATTCCAGCCAATCAGCAGCATACCCTCCCTCCCAGACCTTCCCATTTCCTGGACAGCATCCATTTTAGATTCATTCACAAGCTGCAGTCTTAGTGAGAGGGTAGGGACAGTGTAGCTGCTGCTGATTTAATAGGGAAATCGATAGCTAGGCTAGTGTATTCAGTGTCCACTCCAGTCCTGAAAGACTCATCTGATCTCTGCTGTAAGGACAGCGTCCTGACAGCACCCCAAAAAGCCCTTTTTAGGGCTGCAACATTAGTCTGCTTTTTTTTTCTCCATATATATATTGCAGTTGCCTGGCCTGCCTGTGTGTGAGGAGTTGAAGGCCCACAGACTGTAGTGTGCCCACTGCCAGTTCCCACCCCTGTCATAACATGTGGCACAGGACTTTGCATCAAAAAAAGGCATTTAATTTTTACACTTTAGTGTAATTTCAGTTGCTTGCCTGCTAGTGTGTGTCAGGCCGACTTCCACTGACTGTAGTGTGCCCACTGCCAGTTCCCACCCCTTTCATACCGTGTGGCACAGGACTTTGCATCAAAAAAAGGCATTTAATTTTTACACTTTAGTGTAATTTCAGTTGCTTGCCTGCTAGTGTGTGTCAGGCCGACTTCCACTGACTGTAGTGTGCCCACTACCAGTGCCCACCAGTGTCATACCGTGTGGCACAGGACTTTGCATCAAAAAAAGGCATTTAATTTTTACACTTTAGTGTAATTTCAGTTGCTTGCCTGCTAGTGTGTGTCAGGCCGACTTCCACTGACTGTAGTGTGCCCACTGCCAGTGCCCACCAGTGTCATACCGTGTGGCACAGGACTTTGCATCAAAAAAAGGCATTTAATTTTTACACTTTAGTGTAATTTCAGTTGCTTGCCTGCTAGTGTGTGTCAGGCCGACTTCCACTGACTGTAGTGTGCCCACTGCCAGTGCCAACCACTGATACCCGGTGGCACAGTAGCTTGCCAATAAATAAGGCATTTAATTTTTACACATTAGTCTAATTTCAGTTGCTTGCCTGCTGCCAGTGTGTGTCAGGCCCACTTCCACAGACTGTAGTCTGCCCACTGCCAGTGCCAACCACTGATACCGGGTGGCACAGTAGCTTGCCGATAAATAAAGCATTAAATTTTTAGACAGTAGTCTAAATTCAGTTGCTTGCCTGCTGCCAGTGTGTGTCAGGCCCACTTCCACTGACTGTAGTGTGCCCACAGCCAGTTCCCACCAATGATACCGGGTGGCACAGTAGCTTGCCGATAAATAAGGCATTTAATTTTTAGACAGTAGTCTAAATTCACTTGCTTGCATGCTGCCAGTTTGTGTCAGGCCCACTTTCACAGACTGTAGTGTGCCCACTGCCAGTGCCAACCAGTGATACCGGGTGGCACAGTAGCTTGCCGATAAATAAGGCATTTCATTTTTACACATTAGTCTAATTTCAGTTGCTTGCCTGCTGCCAGTGTGTGTCAGGCCCACTTCCACAGACTGTAGTGTGCCCACTGCCAGTGCCAACCACTGATACCGGGAGGCACATTAGCTTGCCGATAAATAAAGCATTTAATTTTTTGACAGTAGTCTAATTTCAGTTGCTTGCCTGCTGCCAGTGTGTGTCAGGCCCACTTTCACAGACTGTAGTGTGCCCACTGCCAGTGCCAACAACTGATACCGGGTGGCACAGTAGCTTGCCGATAAATAAGGCATTTAATTTGTACACATTGGTCTAATTTCAGTTGCTTGGCTGCTGCCAGTGTGTGTCAGGCCCACTTCCACAGACTGTAGTGTGCCCACTGCCAGTGCCAACCACTGATACCGGGAGGCACATTAGCTTGCCGATAAATAAAGCATTTAATTTTTTGACAGTAGTCTAATTTCAGTTGCTTGCCTGCTGCCAGTGTGTGTCAGGCCCACTTCCACAGACTGTAGTGTGCCCACTGCCAGTGCCAACCACTGATACCGGGTGGAACAGTAGCTTGCCGATAAATAAAGCATTTAATTTTTAGACAGTAGTCTAATTTCAGTTGCTTGCCTGCTGCCAGTGTGTGTCAGGCCCACTTCCACAGACTGTAGTGTGCCCACTGCCAGTGCCAACCACTCATACCGGGTGGCACAGTACCTAGCACGCGTAGTACCTAATCTAAAAAAAAAGACAGGCAGAGGCAGGCCACCCTGCAGGGGCCGTCATGGTCGTGGTGCTTTGATTTCCACTGTCCCTGGAATAATGCCTAGTGTTCAGAGGCCACGTACCCTGAACTGAAAAATTCTGAGGACATAGTTGACTGGCTTAGACAGAACACCCAATCTTCAACAGCTTCCGCTAAGAACCTTGACGCACGATCCTCCAGCTCAGCTTCGGTCACCTGCTCTCAAGTTACCACGCTCCCGCCCGCCTCCACCACCACCACTACCACCACAGCCACCACAGCCGCTTTACTTGATCCGTCAGAGGAGTTATTTACACATCAGTTGGATGCAATTAGTGATGCGCAACCATTATTGCCAGATTATGTAGATTACATGGATATGTCTCAGTCAGGCAGGATTACACACATGGACGTACAGTGTGATGATGATGATGATGATGATGTTGTACCCACTGCTGCTTCCTTTGCTGAGGTGTCAGATACAAATGAAGCGGTTGATGATGATGATGTGTCAACGGATGCCACGTGGGTGCCTGTTCGAAGAGAAGAAGAGGGGGAAAGTTCAGAAGGGGAGACAGAGAGAATAAGGAGACGAGTTGGAAGCAGGGGGAGGTCATCGCAAGGAGTTAGTGGCACAGTCAGACAGCATGTATCGGCACCCGGGGTCAGCAAGACAGCACGCCAGTCAACGCATGCTGTTGCGACCACCAGAATGCCATCATTGCAAAGTTCAGCAGTGTGGCATTTTTTTTGTGTGTCTGCCTCTGATAACAGCAATGCCATTTGCAACCTGTGCCAAAAGAAACTGAGTTGTGGGAAGTCCAACACCCACCTCGGTACAACTGCTTTGCGAAGGCACATGATCTCCCATCACAAACGCCTATGGGATCAACACATGAGTACAAGCAGCACACAAACTCAAAGCCACCATGCTACTCCTGGTCCAGCATCTTCAGCCACGTAAACCACTGCTGTCCTCCCTGCCCCCTCTCAACCAACCGCCACTCCGCCTCTCACCTTCAGCAGTTCCTGCTCATCTGCCCACAGTCAGGTGTCTGTCAAGGACACTTTTGAGCATAAGAAGCCAATGTCACAGAGTCACCCCCTTGCCCGGCGACTGACAGCTGGCTTGACGGAACTCTTAGCCTGTCAGCTTTTACCATACCAGCTGGTGGAGTCTGAGGCCTTCAAAAAAATTTTCGCTATTGGGACACCACAGTGGGAGGTACCCGGACGAAATTTTTTTTCACAAAAGGCAATCCCAAACCTCTACAATATCATTGAAAAGGAAGTCATTTCATCTCTGGCATACAGTGTTGGGGCAAGGGTCCATCTGACCACTGATACCTGGTCTGCAAAGCACTGTCAGGGCCGGTATATCACGTACACTGCGCATTGGGTCAACCTGCTGACGGCTGACAAGCATGGAATGCGTGGCTCCGCAGCGGAGTTGGTGACACCACCACGACTTGCAGGCAGACCTACTGCCACCTCCTCTACTCCTACTCCATCCTCTTCGATATCCTCCTCGGCTGAGTCCTCTTCTGTTGCGGCGTCTGGCTGCACATCAACTGAATCCCCTCAGCTCCCCAGGGGTTATTCCACATCCCGGATATGACAGTGTCTCGCTGTCTTGGGGTTGACTTGCCTGAAAGCAGAGAGCCACACAGGACCAGCACTCCTGTCCGCCCTGAACGCACAGGTGGATCAGTGGCTGACCCCGCACCAACTGGAGATCGGCAAAATGGTGTGTGACAATGGAACAAATTTGTTGTCGGCATTGAATTTGGGCAAGTTGTCACATGTGCCGTGCATGGCACATGTGTTGAATCTCATTTTATAACGTTTTGTGTCTAAGTATCCAGGCTTACAGGACGTCCTCAAGCAGGCCAGAAAGGTGTGTGGCCATTTCAGGCATTCCTACAAGGCTACGGCGCACTTTTCCGATATTCAGCGGCGAAACAACATGCCAGTGATGCGCGTGATGCGACAGCCCGACACGTTGGAATTCAACACTCCTAATTTTCGACCGCCTGCTCCAACAAGAAAAAGACGTCAACGAGTATGTGTATGACCGGGGTGCTAGGACAGCCTCTGCGGAGCTGGGAATTTTTTTGCCACGTTACTGGACACTCATGCGCAATGCCTGTAGGCTCATGCGACCTTTTGAGGAGGTGACAAACCTAGTCAGTCGCACCAAAGGCACCATCAGCGACCTCATCCCATTTGTTTTCTTCCTGGAGTGTGCCCTGCGAAGAGTGCTGGATCAGGCTGTAGATGAGCATGAAGAGGAAGAGGAAGAGTTGTGGTCACCATCACCACCAGAAACAGCCTTGTCATCATCGCTTGCCGGACCTGCGGCAATGCTGGAAGAGGATTATGAGGAAGAGGAGTCAGAGGAGGAATGTGGCGGCTTTGAGGAGGAGGAAGACCAACCACAGCAGGCACCCCAGGGTGCTCGTTGTTGTCACCTATCTGGGACCCATGGTGTTGTACGTGGCTGGGGGGAAGAGCAGACCGTCAATGACATCAGTGAGGACGAGGAACGGGAAATGAGTAGCTCTGCATCCAACCTTGTTCAAATGGGGTCTTTCATGCTGTCATGTCTGTTGAGGGACCCGCGTATAAAAAGGATGAAGGAGAACGACCTGTACTGGATGGCCACGCTACTAGACCCCCGGTATAAGCAGAAAGTGGCAGAAATGTTACCAAAGTACCGAAAGTCGGAAAGGATGCAGCAGTTCACAACCAAACTAAAAAATATGCTTTACACAGCTTATAAGGGGGATGTCACAGCACAACGGGAATCTAACAGGGGAAGAAGTGAGTGTAATCCTCCTCCTACCACGGCGGCAAGGACTGGACGATTTACAGATGTGTTGTTGATGGAGGACATGCGGAGCTTTTTCAGTCCTACTCATCGCCACAGCCCTTCGGGATCCAGCCTTAGAGAACGACTCGACCAACAGGTAGCAGACTATCTCGCTTTAACAGCAGATATCTACACTTTGAGGAGCAATGAACCCCTTCACTACTGGGTGTGCAGGCTTGACCTGTGGCCTGAGCTATCCCAGTTCGCGATAGAACTTCTGGCCTGCCCTGCTTCAAGTGTCCTGTCAGAAAGGACCTTCAGTGCAGCAGGAGGCATTGTCACTGACAAGAGAAGTCGCCTCGGTCAAAAAAGTGTTGATTACCTCACCTTCATAAAGATGAATGAGGCATGGATCCCGAAGGGACTGACAGTGGGGGATACGTTTGACTAACAAAAGGCCTGATTAAATGCCTTGGCCTCAAAATGGTCCCCACGCTGCTGTATTTAATGTCTGCATACCGGATGACTTTCGTGAATTCTCCGCCACCAACTAGGGTTCAAGCCGCAATGTTTTAGTCACTTTTTTTTTTTTTACATCAATTTTTCCGGCCGCTGCTACAATAGCGGCTGCAACAATGCCATTATTTTTCAGGCATGTGTACATGCTTAATTTTTCTGTCCTATGGTGAAGCACTGTGGCTGCAAAAACAAACCAAAAATAAAAGGAACATACAAGTGTCAATTCCCTTACGTTCTACCAGCAGCACAGATGGGGTTAACCACCCCCCCGTGGACTGGCAGGACCGGCGGAATGTTTTATGAGCCCAAGACTATTAACTCAATTTAACAATTAAGTATCTCTTTAAAGTATAACTGTCAAATTTTTTTTTTTTTTACTATTGGATTCTGGTGATTAATATTACCTTATTGGCCCTGTTTTAATTTCTGATTCTTAAATAAATAACCCCTAAAAGCCACCTAAAAGTCCCCAGTATTGGCTATATTTACCTGAGATAAAATCTGGTTGTTAAGCTCCTTCCGTCTACCAGATAGAGGACGGCTGCGTGCATTGGGAACTGATAGTGAGTCAACATTGTAAGGGAATGTATAAAAAGCCAGGTTCTTCCTGACAGGAGATAACAGTGCTGGGCTGTGTGTGTGAACTTCTCCACATGTCTGTGCTTGGCAGACACTCCCTTAGCAGTTCTGGAGAATATACAGCTCAGAGAAGATATGGGGCTGCTCAGTGTATAAATGACAGCCTTATCTGATAAGAGGAGAGCTTGTAGGAGAACTACAGGCTTCAGCCAGACGTGGGAACTTCACTGCAAGACCTCCCTATACAGAGCTGGTCTTCACTAACTTCACTGCAGGTGTCCTATGGATTAGCCTCAGGGCTGAGGGCGGCCATCTTAACAGAATAGTGAAATTGCAGTTTTATGCAGACTGGTTGCTAAGGGCTGAATCTTATTAAATAAGGGGTAAGTAAGTCTAATAGTTATTGATTCAGGAATATTATCATATTAGTAACTACATATATGAAAACTGAAATTTGGGTCTAAATGTGACAGTTATCCTTTAAAAGGAAGAAGTTAACCCCCAGCCCACTGTGTTTTTTTCTGTCCTCCTGGACAGGTGGACTAGGCGGTTTGTTCCCCCCTTTCTTATGGAAAGTGCGGGGAGCCTTCTTTTCGTTTGGGTAACAGTTTTGCCCTCTTCCTAGGCACCTTGCCAGTTTGGCCGGCAGCTTATTTACTGCCGGCCCCACACAGTTGCGCCTGGCTGGGGTATTTTGGCGGCGTCCTTGGTCCAGGATTCCCTGTCCCTGTGCGCCGCCATCTTCCAGAGGTGACGCGGGGACTCTCCTTTTGCATCATCTCTGGGTAATCCGGCCGTGATTTTTTCATGGGCACGATTTTTTTCATAGATGCGATTTTTTTATGCATCTTCCTGTGGAGGATTTACTGGGGGAAGGGTGGATTGGCTATCCTTCCCTTTCCCCTATTTTGGGAGGCTGTGTGCTCCAGTTCAGTCTCTGGCTACATATGCTTTTTCAGCTAGCTCCCAGAGTCCTAAAATTGGTGTTGTTCCATTTGTGGTGTTTTTTTCCTCAGCTGCCTCCGGTCTATTTTTCTACCCCCCCCCCCCCTTTGAACCGTTAGAGGAGGTGGACATCAAGTTCGTTACTTGGAAGTTTGTGTTTCTCCTTGCAGTGACTTTGGCCAAGAGGGTCTCTGAGCTTCAAGCTCTCTCAGCACATGAGACCTATACCATTTTCTTTCATGATCGGGACCTTCTTAGATTCCTCCCGTATTGTAGGCCTAAAGTTCCTTCCTTCCAGAATATCAACCAGGTGATATTCCTCCCGGTTCTGTCGACATCTACCACCTCCTCCTAGGAACCTGCTAGACATCCTCTGGACGTCTCGAGATGTCTCCGGATCTATGTGGATAGATCAAGGAGTTCAGGAAAGATGAGAATCTGCTAATCCTGTTGCCGGTAAGTTTAAAGGCTATAAGGCATCCAAACCCTCCATCAGTCGGTGGATTGAGGAGGCTATTAAGGAATCCTTTGTTTCCACAATCTCTGGACCCTCAGGGATCTGTGAAGGCCCACCCTACTAGAGTTGTGGCTACTTCTTTTGCCGAGAGGAGTCTTCTGCCTCTCAACATGATTTGCAAAGCTGCCTCCTGGAGCTCTGAATCGACATTCATCTCCCATTATAGACTAGATGCCAGTCTAGCTGAGTTTTCGGCCTTTGGGCAGACTTTTCTTAGTTCTGCCAGGCAGGAAGGCCCTCCCTAGGGGTTTCTTCTTGCTATCTCCCCATCTGTGCTGCTGGTAGGACGTAAGGGAATCGTTAATTTCTAACGATAATTTGTTTTCCCTTAGTCCTAACAGCAGCACACAAATTTCCCACCCTAGTAAGTCTAGCTTTTTCCTTACTATAAACACAGTGAGCTGGGGGTTGACTTCCTCCTTTTAAGGAGATACTTAATTGTTAAATTGAGTTATTAGTCTTGGGCTCATTAAACATTCCGCCGGTCCTGCCAGTCCACGGGGGTGGTTAACCCCATCTGTGCTGCTGTTAGGACTAAGAGAAAACAAATTATCGTTAGAAATTAACGATTCCCCTTCGTGATCGTTACCTTGTTGTGGTGAAGGGGCTTGCGTATCACAATGAAGCAATCATCACCTCTATGAGTGTGTTGGCAATGTTGCCTCACCCCAGATGATAAGGCCGTTGCTTCTTTATGGTCAGACCAAAAGCGATCATACGGCTGGATAATATTTCATAGAAAAAACATTAAGTTACTTTTTTATTTTATTTTACGTTGCATGGGTTTTTATTACATAAAATAAAAAATCATAATAAAGTTTCTTAATAATTTATTAGAAATAATGCAGACAATTAAAAAAATCCACATCAATTCCAATACAAAGCAAGTACAGAGCTCAGAACTAAATTATTTCATGATGTCGTAATGGTTCGTTAATTCAACAATGGTTAATCAATTCGACACACGTCCCCGGATAGGGTACGTAACAGGGATTAAACTGATAGGAATAGTACTATTTAAGACTCCACTCATATAGGGTGTCACAGCACATTGCTCTGTGCACGCGCAGTGCCCCAATTTGGGAGTAAGAGGACTGACCAAGCTGCTTTTTCCATCTCCCGGTTCCTAAAATCAATTCAGTTTGGTGTATGAGAGTTTGGTCTGTCACTGTGAAGGCAGTCGAAGGTACCCGGCCAAATCTTTTTTTTTACAAAAGATAATCCCTGATATGGGACGTTACAGGGATTAAACTGATAGGAATAGTACTAGTTACGACACCACTCATATCGGGTGTGACAGTAAATTGCACGGCGCAGACGCAGTGACCGTGGATTAAAACAAAAGGGAAGGGACCAGCATTTTTTTAACAATCTCACCATTCAAAAAATCAATTCAATAAATGGACCCCAGATTGGGGACGTAACAGGGATTAAAATGATGAGAATAGTACTACAGAAAATTCCACTCATTTCGGGTGTGACAGTAAATTGCACGGCGCAGACGCAGTGACCGTGGATTAAAACAAAGGGGAGGGAGCCAGCGTTTTTTTAACCATCTCCACGTTCGAAAAATCAATTCAATAAATAGACCCCAGATTGGGGACGTAACAGGAATTAAATTGATGAGAATAGTACTACAGAAAATACCTCTCATATCGGGTGTGACAGAAAATTGCACGGCGCAGACGCAGTGACCGTGGATTAAAACAAAGGGGAGGGAGCCAGCGTTTTTTTTAATCATGTCCCCGTTCGAAAAATCAATTAAACTGACCTTTCGGGGACCCTTGGTGTTGTACGTGGCTGGGTGGAGGAAGAAACCTTCAATGACATCACCGGGACACAGCTAGCTTGGTATCCAACCTTGTGCAAATGGGGAGTTTGCGGTTGTGCAAATGGACTGTTTGCGGTTGTTTGCGGTGCATTAAATGGGGAGTTTGGTCTGTCAATGTCTGCGAAGCGGGCGTAACCCTTACACTACCTGATCGATACAACATCATACCTGATCGTATACACACACTTGATGTTTTAAAGCATGTTATTCCAAACAAATTAGGAATGTTAGTTGATTTATGCCCTTTATGGATTAAAACCCGACTCTGCGTCCACTACGTAATTTTCCATGGGAGTTTTGCCATGGATCCCCCTTCGGCATGCCACAGTCCAGGTGTTAGTCCCCTTGAAACAACTTTTCCATCACTATTGTGGCCAGAAAGAATCCCTGTGGGTTTTAAAATTCGCCTGCCTATTGAAGTCTATGGCGGTTCGCCCGGTTCGCCCGTTCGCGAACATTTGCGGAAGTTCGCGACATCACTAGCTGGAATTAGAGGTATCATCTATTGCAAACCTGAAAGAAGCAATATAATGGCAATTTGGTTCTGCAGTCAGTGCAGCAAGGTGTAATAGGATT
The DNA here is from genome assembly GCA_033119425.1 of Bufotes viridis. NCBI lineage: Eukaryota > Metazoa > Chordata > Amphibia > Anura > Bufonidae > Bufotes > Bufotes viridis. The sequence continues at coordinate 172,461,306 of CM065594.1, read as the reverse complement.
GTTCCTATTACCCAAGCTGTAAACTCCCCTATTGAACCCTGTTCTGCTTTAATATGTGTAAGAATTCCTTCCTATCATTTCCCTACACTTCTAGTAACATAGTAACATTTGTCCATCCAGTTCAGCCTGTTTCCTACAAGTTGATCCAGAGGAAGGCAAAAAACCCCTGTGAGGCAGAGGCCAATTTTCCCCACTTAAGGGAAAAAAATTCCTTCCCGACTCCAATCAGGCAATCAGAATAACTCCCTGGATCAACGACCCCTCTCTAGTAGCTATAGCCTGCAATATTATTACACTCCAGAAATAAATCCAGTCCCCTCTTGAATTCCTTTATTGTACTCACCATCACCACCTTCTCAGGCAGAGAGTTCCATAGTCTCACTGCTCTCACCGTGAGGAATCCTTTTCTCTGTGTACAAACCTTCTTTCCTCCACATGCAGGGGATGTCCCCTCATCACAATCACAGTCCTGGGGAAAAATAGATGATGGGAGAGATCTCTGTACTGACCCCTGATATATTTATACATAGTTATTAGATCTCCCCTCAGTCATCTGTTTTCTAAAGTGAATAATCCTAATTTTGATAACCTTTCAGGGTACTGTAGTTGCCCCATTCCAGTTATTACTTTAGTTGCCCTACTCTGAACACTCTCCAGCTCTGCTATGTCTGCCTTGTTCACAGGAGCCCAGAACTGTACACAGTACTCCATGTGTGGTCTGAATAGGGATTTATAAAGTGGTAAGACTATATTTTCATCACGGGCATCTATGCCCCTTTTGATGCAACCCATTATCTTATTGGCCTTAGCAGCAGCTGCCTGACACTGGTTTTTACAGCTTAGTTTGTTATTTATTAAAATTCCTAGATCCTTTTCCATGTCAGTGTTACTGAGTGTTTTACCATTTAGTATGTACGGGTGACTTGCATTATTCCTTCCCATGTGCATAACTTTACATTTGTCAGTGTTAAACCTCATCTGCCATTTCTCTGCCCAAGCCTCCAATCTATCCAAATCCCTCTGTAGCAGAACACTGTCCTCTGCAGTGTTAATTACTTTACACAGTTTAGTGTCATCTGCAAAAATAGATATTTTACTGTGCAAGCCTTCTACAAGATCATTAATAAATATATTGAAGAGAATAGGGCCCAATACTGACCCCTGAGGTACCCCACTAGTGACAGTGACCCAATCTGAGTGAGTACCATTAATAACCACCCTCTGTTTTATATCTCTCTGCCAGTTACTTACCCACTTACAGACATTTTGTCCAAGTCCGAGCATCCTCATTTTCTATACTAACCTTTTATGAGGTACAGTGTCAAATGCTTGGTAGAAGTCATGATATACGACATCCATTGATTCGCCACTGTCAAATCTAGAACTTACCTCCTCATAGAAACTGATTAAATTTGTCTGGCATGACCGTTCCCTCATTAAACCATGCTGATATGATGTTATTTGGTTATTTTCATTGAGATACTCCAAGTTAGCATCTCTTAGAAACCCTTCAAACAGTTTACCAACAACAGATGTTAAACTTACCTGCCTATAATTTCTAGGCTCTGTTTTTGGACTCGTTTGAATATTGGCACAACATTTGATATGCGCCAATCCTGTGGAACATTCCCTGTCAGTATAGAGTCCGTAAATATCAGAAATAAAGGTCTGGCTATGACATCACTTAATTCCCTTAGGATACGGGGGTGTATGCCATCTGTTCCTGTTGATTTGTCTATTTTAATCTTTTTAAGTCGCTGTTGTACTTCTTCCTGGGTCAGACAGGGCACTTTTAATGGGGAATTTACTTTTACATTCTGCAGACTCCTTCAGATTTATATTTTTTACCATTTATATAATTGAAGAACATTTCATAGTTAGTTTTACTTTCTTTGGCAATTATTCTCTCGTCTCAAGTTTGGCAATTTTTATTAATTTTTTACATATTCTATTTTTTTCCTTATAGTTTATCAGTGCTTCCTGGCTCCCCTCCTTTTTTAGTGATTTTATATGCTTTATTTTTGTCATTTATTGCTTTTTTTACGGTTCTAGTTATCCACATTGGTTTCTTATTGTTTGTCAGCCTTTTATTCCTATAAGGTATGTACCTCTCACAATTAGATGTTACAATGCTTTTAAAAATCTCCCAGTTTGTGGTTGGATTTTTATTTTTGAGGACTTTGTCCCAGTTAGTTAGGCCTATGGCCTTGCTTAGTTGGCTAAATTGTGCTTTTTTGAAGTTTAGTATTTTTGTTCCTCCCTTTAGAAACTCTCGTTTGAAGGATAATTGGAAGGTTATTACTTTATGGTCACTATTTCCTAGGTGTCCCCCAACCTGCACATCTGTTGTTCTGTCAGGTCTATTAGTTAATACTAAGTCCAGTATGGCCGTCCCTCTAGTGGGATCCTGAAACACTTGTGAAAGGTAATTGTCTTTGGCTATTGCCAAGAAAGAACCTGTTTCCTTTATGGGATGTACAGCTTTCAGTTTCCCAGTATATATCTGGGTAGTTGAAGTCCCCCATAATAACGATTTCATTATGATTTGCCGCCTCGGCTATCTCGTTTAGTAATAGATTTTCTGTGGACTCTGGTATATTAGGTGGTTTATAATAAACTCCTATTAGAAGTGTATTATTGTTTTTTTCTCCATGTATTTTTACCCACAGTGACTCCACATGTTCATGTCCCTCACAGATATATTCTCGAATTGTGGGCTTTAGACAGGACTTCACATAGAGGCAGACCCCTCCACCTATCCGGTTTTGACGATCCTTTATAAACAGATTGTAACCTTTTATATTAACTGCCTTGTCATAGCTATCATCCAACCATGTCTCAGTTATTCCCACTATGTCATAGTCCTCCTCATACATCACTAATTCCAGTTCACCAGTCTTGTTAGTCAGGCTTCTGGCATTAGTAAACATACATTTGAAAAGGTTTAAATGTATTTTTTACCCTACACCATACGTGTCAAACACAAGGCCCGCGGGACGAATCCGGCCCGCCAGACCTCGTCATGTGGCCTGCTATGTTAAATAAAGTAAACTTGTGCCCGCCCCTCATACATAATAGAATCACTAACCGCGGTCCGCTCCATTACAGGCCGGGCGCGCGGCCGGCAGCGTGACGTCAGTCAGTCACGCTGCCGGTCGCGCGCCTGGCCTGTAATGGAGCGGACCGCGGTTAGTGAGTTAGTGATTCTATTATGTATGAGGGGCGGGCACAAGTTTACTTTATTTAACATAGATTTATGCCGATTTTTGGGGAATTAGTGAGCGGAGGGTCCAGAGGACAGTGAATACACCTGGCCCCACTGCAATTTTGAGGCAATGTTAGGGGGATCTGTGGATGGCACTTTTAAGGGGTGAGGGGTTATATAACAGTGTCATCCACAGATCCCCTATCGGGGGACATCTGTGGATGGCGCAGTTATGGGGGGACATCTGTGGATGGCACTGTTATGGGGGGGACATCTGTGGATGGCGCTGTTATGGGGTGAGGAGGATCTGTGGATGGCACTGTTATGGGGTGAGGGGGATCTGTGGATGGCAGTATTATGGGATAGGCGTCTACTTCTATAATACATAGTAATACCACCAAAGGAAGTTATTGATTTACATTCCCCATATGTCTACTTTATATATAGATCATTTTGGAAATGCCATTTCATTTTTTGGGGATGTTACAAGGCTTAGAAGTTTAGAAGCAAATCTTAAAATTTTTCAGAAATTTTCAAAAATCCACTTTTTAGGGACCAGTTCAGGTCTGAAGTCACTTTGTGAGGCTTACATAATAGAAACCACCCAAAAATGACCCCATTCTAGAAACTACACGCCTCAAGGTATTTAAAACTGATTTTACAAACGTCATTAACCCTTTAAGTTTTCCACAAGAGTTATTGGCAAATGGAGATGTAATTTCAGAATTTCGATTTTTGGGAAAATTTTACATTTTAATCCAGTAACAAAGCAAGGGTTAACAGCCAAACAAAACTCAATATTTATTGCCCTGACTCTGTAGTTTGCAGAAACACCCCATATGTGGTCATAAACTGCTGTATGGCCAAACGGCAGGGCACAGAATGAAGGGAACGCCATATGTTTTTTGGAAGGTGGATTTAGAGGGACTGGTTTTTTGACACCATGTCCCATTTGAAGCCCCCCTGATGCACCCCTAGAGTAGAAACTCCAAAAACGTGACTCCATCTAAGAAACTACACCCCTCAAAGTATTCAAAACCGGTTTTACAAACTTTGTTAACCCTTTAGGTGTTCTACAAAAGTTAATGGCAAATGGAGATGAAATTTCATAATTTCGATTTTTTACTGTTACCGTGCCTTAAAAAGAGTGTAATATAGAGCAACCAAAATCATATTTGCCCTAAAATAGTACAAACTAAACTGCCACCTTATCCTGTAGTTTCCAAAATGGGGTCACTTTTTTGGAGTTTCTTCTGTAGGGGGGCATCAGGGGGGCTTCAGATGGGACATGGTGTCAAAAAAAAAGTCCAGTAAAATCCGCCTTCCAAAAACCATATGGCGTTCCTTTCCTTCTATGCCCTGCCGTTTACACATATAGAGTGTTTCTGCAAACTACAGAATCAAGGAAATAAATATTGAGTTTTGTTTGGCTGTTAACTAGAGATAAGCGAACACCTGGAAGTTCAGGTTCGGGAAGTTCGGCCGAACTTCCCGAAAATGTTCGGGTTCGGGATCAGAACTCGACCTGAACTTTATCCCGAACCCGAACCCCATTGAAATCAATAGGAACCCAAACTTTTTGGCACTAAAAAGGCTGTAAAATAGTCCAGGAAAGGGCTAGAGGGCTGCAAAAGGCAGCAAAATGTAGGTAAATCCCCTGCAAACAAATGTGGATAGGGAAATTAACCATGTCAGTGAAATGCTGCCTCCTGCTAACACGTTCCGTATCAGGTGGTGGTGCAGTTAGCTGTGGCGTGGAGACAAAACTTTTCCACATTTCTGCCATGCTAACCCTGCCCTCAGAGGAGCTGGCCGTGACACTGCTGCGTTGGCGACCTCTTGCTCCTCCTCTGCCTTCGCCTTGCGCTTCCACCTGTTCCCCTGTGACATTTGGGAATGCTCTCAGGAGCGCCTCTACCAGCGTGCGCTTGTACTCGCGCATCTTCCTATCATGCTCCAGTGCAGGAAGTAAGGTGGGCACATTGTCTTTGTACCGGGGATCCAGCAGGGTGGCAACCCAGTAGTCCGCACACGTTAAAATGCGCGCAACTCTGCTGTCGTTGCGCAGGCACAGCAGCATGTAGTCGCTCATGTGTGCCAGGCTCTCCAGAGGTAAGGACAAGCTGTCCTCTGTGGCAGGCGTATCGTCATCGTCCTCCGTATCCCCCCAGCCACGCACCAGTGATGGGCCTGAGCTGTGTCGGGTGCCACCCCGCTGTGAACCTGCTTCATCCTCATCCTCCTCCACCTCCTCCTCATCCCCCTCGTCCTCCAGTAGTGGGCCCTGGCTGGCCACATTTGTACCTGGCCTCTGCTGTTGCAAACAACCTTCCTCTGAGCCACTTCTAACAGACTGGCCTGAAAGTGCTAAAAATGACCCCTCATCCTCCTCCTCCTCCTGGGCCACCTCCTCTTCCATCATCGCCCTAAGCGTTTTCTCAAGGAGACATAGAAGTGGTATTGTAACGCTGATAACGGTGTCATCGCCACTGGCCATGTTGGTGGAGTACTCGAAACAGCGCAACAGGGCACACAGGTCTCGCATGGAGGCCCAATCATTGGTGGTGAAGTGGCGCTGTTCCGCAGTGCATCTGACGCGTGCATGCTGCAGCTGAAACTCCACTATGGCCTGCTGCTGCTCGCACAGTCTCTCCAGCATGTGCAAGGTAGAGATCCACCTGGTGGGCACGTCGCATATGAGGCGGTGAGCGGGAAGGCCGAAGTTCCGCTGTAGCGCAGACAGGCGAGCAGTGGCAGGATGTGAACGCCGGAAGCGCGCACAGACGGCCCGCACTTTAAGCAGCAGCTCTGACATGTCGGGGTAGTTGTGAATGAACTTCTGCACCACCAAATTCAGCACATGTGCCAGGCAAGGGATGTGCGTCAAACCGGCTAGTCCCAGAGCTGCGACGAGATTTCGACCATTATCGCACACCACCAGGCCGGGCTTGAGGCCCACCGGCAGAAACCACTCGTTGGTCTGTTGTTCAATACCCCGCCACAACTCCTGCGCGGTGTGGGGCCTGTCCCACCAAACATATGAGTTTCAGAATGGCCTGCTGAGGTTTACCCCGGGCTGTGCTGAATTTGGTGGTGAAGGTGTGTGGCTGACTTGATGAGCTGGTGGAAGCAGAGGAGGAGGAGGCCGAGTAGGAGGAGGAGGCTACAGGAGGCAAAGAATGATGCCCTGCGATCCATGGCGGCTGTAGGACGTGCGCCAAGGAACTCTCCGCCTGGGGCCCAGCCGCCACTACATTTACCCAGTGTGCAGTTAGGGAGATATTGCGTCCCTGGCCGTGCTTACTGGTCCACGTATCTGTGGTTAGGTGGACCTTGCCACAGATGGTGTTGCGCAGTGCACACTTGATTTTATCGGATACTTGGTTGTGCAGGGAAGGCACGGCTGTCTTGGAGAAGTAGTGGCGGCTGGGAACAACATACTGTGGGACAGCCATGGACATCAGCTGTTTGAAGCTGTCTGTGTCCACCAGCCTGAATGACAGCATTTCAAAGGCCAGTAGTTTAGAAATGCTGGCATTGAGGCTCAAGGCTCGAGGGTTGCTAGGTGGGAATTTATGCTTTCTCTCCAAGGTTTGTGAGATGGAGAGCTGAACGCTGCCGTGTGACATGGTGGAGATGCTTGGTGACGCAGATGGTGGTGTCGGTGGCACATCCTCTGTTTGGTGGGCGTCAGGTGCCAACGTTCCTCCCGAGGCGGAGGAACAGGCCAAGGCAGCAGCAGAAGAGGGAGCAGGGGGAGTCTGAGTGAGTTCCTTGTTTTTAAGGTGTTTACTCCACTGCAGTTCATGCTTTGCATGTAGAAGCCTGGTCATGCAGGTTGTGCTAAGGTTTAGAACGTTAATGCCTCGCTTCAGGATCTGATGGCACAGCGTGCAAACCACTCGGGTCTTGTCGTCAGCACATTGTTTAAAGAAGTGCCATGCCAGGGAACCCCTTGAAGCTGCCTTTGGGGTGCTCGGTCCCTGGTGGCGGTGGCCAGTAGCAGGCGAACTCTTTTGGTGGCTGGTCTGCTTTTGCCCCCTGCTCCCTCTTTTGCTACGCTGTTGGCTCGGTCTCACCACTGCCTCTTCCTCTGAACTATGAAAGTCTGTGGCACGACCTTCATTCCATGTGGGGTCTAGGACCTCATCGTCCCCTGCATCGTCTTCCACAAAGTCTTCCTCCCTGACCTCCTGTTCGGTCTGCACACTGCAGATAGATGCAGCAGTTGGCACTTGTGTTTCGTAATCATCAGAGACGTGCGGACTCCGATGAGGTGGTATTCCCATGTCCTCATCATCAGGAAACATCAGTGGTTGTGCATCAGTGCATTCTATGTCTTCCACCACTGGGGAAGGGCTAGGTGGATTCCCTTGGGAAACCCTGCCCACAGAGTCTTCAAACAGCATAAGAGACTGCTGCATAACTTGAGGCTCAGACAGTTTCCCTGATATGCATGGGGGTGATGTGACAGACTGATGGGCTTGGTTTTCAGGTGTCACCGGTGCGCTTTCTGCAGAAGACTGGGTGGGAGATAATGTTGTGAACATGCTGGATCCACTGTCGGCCACCCAATTGACTAACGCCTGTACCTGCTCAGTCCTTAACATCCATAGAACAGGATTGGGCCACACCAAATATCGCTGTAAATTCTGGCGGGTACTGGAACCTGAGGTAGTTGGTTCACTAGGACGTGTGGCTGTGGCAGAATGGCTACGTCCTCTCCCAGCACCAGAGGGTACACTAACACCACCACGACCGTGTCCGCGTCCCTTACTAGATGTTTTCCTCATTGTTACCGTTCACCAAGCACCACAATAAGAAAAAAAATATTTGGCCCAATGTATTGATTTCAAATTTAGGCCTTTTTTTTACAGGCACCTAACACTATCTGCCTGTTTATTTATGTAGCGTATTACACTAATCCAGCCACAGCAGTAACCAATGATTTAGGGGAATATCTCTTTTAGGGCTAGTATTTAGGCCCTGGATGAAAGGTATCCTTTTATGGACAGATTTACACTTGGCCTGCAACAGCTCGAACACCAGATTCAGGGTATTGCTATTTTTTTATTTGAATTTCACCCCAGAACAAAATATATGTTTTTGCGGACACTATGAAACTTGGCCAGCCACAGCTGAAACCACTGATTTATGGTATTGCTATTTTGGCAATTGAATTTCACCCCAGAACAAAATATATTTTTTTAACGGACACTATGAAACTTGGTTAGCCACAGCTGAAACCACTGATTTATGATATTGCTATTTTGGCAATTGAATTTCACCCCAGAACAAAATATACCCTATTATGGACAGATTTAAACTTGGCCTGCAACAGCTGGGACACCAGATTCAGGGTATTGCTATTTTGGCAATTGAATTTCACCCCAGAGCAAAATATACCCTGTTACGGACAGATTTAAACTAAGGCTGCAACAGCTGGAACACCAGATTCAGGGTATTGCTATTTTGGCAATTTAATTTCACCCCAGAACAAAATATATCATTTGCAGGACACTATGAAACTTGGCCAGCAAGAGCTGAAACCACTGATTTATGGTATTGCTATTTTGACAATTGAATTTCACCCCAGAACAAAATATATGTTTTGGCAGACACTATTATACTTTGCCACCCACAGCTGAAACCACTGATTTATGGTATTGCTATTTTGGCAATTGAATTTCACCCCAGAACAAAATATATGTTTTTACGGACACTATGAAACTTGGCCAGCCACAGCTGAAACCACTGATTTATGGTATTGCTATTTTGGCAATTGAATTTTACCCCAGAACAAAATATACCCTGTTACTTTAAACTTGGCCTGCAACAGCTGGAACACCAGATTCAGGGTATTGCTATTTTGGCAATTGAATTTCACCCCAAAACAAAATATACCCTGTTACGGACAGATTTAAACTAGGCCTGCAACAGCTGGAACACCAGATTCAGGGTATTGCTATTTTGGCAATTGACTTTCACCCCAGAACAAAATATATCCTTTACAGGACACTATGAACCTTGGCCAGCCAGAGCTGAAACCACTGATTTATGGTATTGCTATTTTGGCAATTGAATTTCACCCCAGAACAAAATATATGTTTTTATGGACACTATGAAACTTGGCCAGCCACAGCTGAAACCACTGATTCAGGGTATTGCTAATTTGGCAATTGAATTTCACCCCACAACAAAATATATAATTTGCAGGACACTATGAAACTTGGCCAGCCACAGCTGAAACCACTGGTTTATGGTATTAGTATTTTGGCAATTGAATTTCACCCCAGAACAAAATATACCCTTTGCAGGACACTATCAAACTTTGCCAGCCACAGCTGAAACCACTGATTTATGGTATTGCTATTTTGGCAATTGAATTTCACCCCAGAACAAAATATATGTTTTTGCGGACACTATGAAACTTGGCCAGCCACAGCTGAAACCACTGATTTATGGTATTGCTATTTTGGCAATTGAATTTCACCACAGAACAAAATATATAATTTGCAGGACACTGAATCTTGGCCAGCCACAGCTGAAACCACTGATTTATGGTATTGCTATTTTGGCAATTGAATTTTACCCCAGAACAAAATATATGTTTTTGCGGACACTATGAAACTTGGCCAGCCACAGCTGAAACCACTGATTTATGGTATTGCAATTTTGGCAATTGAATTTTACCCTAGAACAAAATATATCCTTTGCAGGACACTATGAAACTTGGCCAGCCACAGCTGAAACCACTGATTTATGGTATTGCTATTTTGGCAATTGAATTTCACCACAGAAAATAATCTATCCTTTGCCAGACAGCAGACAGTATTGTACTTAGCTTGGTATTTGGGCAATTGTATTTAACCCCTTAATAAAATATATAAATTGCTATCCTGAGTTTCTAGGGTTGACAATTAGCACAGCCAAGCCCCTGATGTAGGATATAGCAAAAAAAAAAAACTAGTATTGATGGATTGATGGACTTGGTGGCAGCTTGTTCTGGTGCACCACAAGTCACAAAATGGCCGCCGATCACCCCAGAAAATAAGTGACAAAAAAACGCTCTGTGCAGCCTAAAAACCAGCGAGCAAGTAACTAGCAGAAGTTCAATCATTCACAGCTGTAGATCGATCGGTTCATTAGGTGCTGTTGCTGACTTTTCCCTGCCTAATCTCGCCCTCACAGAAGCTGCGTCCTCTCCCTACACTAATCAGAGCAGTGTGACGTGCGGCGCTACGTGACTCCAGCTTAAATAGAGGCTGGGTCACATGCTGCACTTGGCCAATCACAGCCATGCCATTAGTAGGCATGACTGTGATGGGCTCTTAGGGCAAGAAGTAAAACGCTAGCTGATTGGCTGCTGTGCAGCCCTTCAGAAAGCGGGAAGTAATCGACGAACAACGGACCCGAACCCGAACTTTTTTGAAAATGTTCGGGTTCGGTTCCCTATCCCGAACACCCCAAAATTCGGTACGGACCCGAACTATGCCCGAACTGTTCGCTCAACACTACTGTTAACCCTTGCTTTGTTACTGGAAAAATGGATTAAAATGGAAAATTTGAAAAAAAATTGCTGTTTTGGGACTGTTTTTATTTTTCGTTATTTACATTGTTAAACTGACAGGTTAGATTGTGTGCCATTTCTATAGAGCAGGTTGTTATGCACGCGACAAAACAAAATATGACTGCTTTTTGGAGGGGTTTGTTTCAGTTTTACATAATAAAGCATTTTTGAAAAAAAATATTTTTTAGTGTCTCCACATACTGAAAGCCATAGTTTTTTTTTTGTTATTTTTTTTGGGCGATTGTCCTTTGTAGGGGCTTCTTTTTTTTGCGGGATGTGATGGTGGTTTAAGTGGTACTATTTTGGGGTGCATATTACTTTTTGATCGTTTTCTATTACACTTTTTGTGATGTAAGGTGACACAAAAATGGCTTTTTTGACAACCTTTTTATCTTTAATGTTTACGGCATTCACCTGAGGGGTTAGGTCATGTTATATTTTTATAGAGCAGGTCCTTACGGACGCGGCAATACCCAATATGTATACATTTTCTCATTTATTTAGGTTTTACACAATAATATCCTTTTTGAAACAAAAAAAAAAACATGTTTTAGTATCTCCATAGTCTTAGAGCCATATTTTTTTTTTTACAGTGTTCACTTGAGGGGTTAGGTCATGTGATATTTTTATAGAACAGATTCTTACGGACGTGCAGATACCTAATATGTCTACTTTTTAGGTTTTTTTTTACATTTAACACTAAAAAGCATTTTTAAAACAAAAAAATCATGTTTTAGTCTGAGAGCCATAGTTTTTTTTATTGTTTGGGCAATTGTATAAGGTAGAGGCTCACTTTTTGCGGGATGAATTTGATTGATACTATTTTGGGAGGCATACACCTTTTTGATCGCTTCGTATTACACTTATAGTGATGTAAGGTGCCAAAAAATGGCTTATTTACACCATTTTTTTTTTTCTCATGGCATTCACCTGAGGGGTTCGGTCATGTGATATTTTTATAGAGCATGTTTTTACGGACGTGGAATACCTAATATGTATAGTGTATTTTTTATTTTTTTCAGTGATATGTGTTTTTTTATTTTTACTTTTTTCACTTTTTCTTTACATTTTTTTTGACACAGACCAACTTGGTTCTTGAAGATCCAGTGGATCTGGTGTCTATATAATACAGTACAGTACACTCTATAGTGTACTGTACTGTATTTTGTACTTTACACTGTCTGGTCAGACTTCTGCCTTTAGCAAAAGTCTGATCAGAGTTAATATTACCATGGCAAGCCTCTGAAGGCATCCTGTTGGCATGGTAACCATCACCTGCTGCCAGAGCTGAGCAGAGGGTGATGGGGAGGAAGGGGAGCTCCCTTCCTGTGTGATCCCATCCTGTCTGGGGGCTGCAAAGGCACAGCAGCCCCCCGATGGGAGAGGGAGGGAGCTCCCTCGCCGTTAACCCCTTCCATGCCATGGTCCGTCCGGACCACGGCATGGAAGGGGTTAAACGGCTGGCATCTGTACAAGTACAGATGCAAACTGTTTTAAGCAGAGTGTCAGCAATGTGCTGACACTCTGCTAACACCGCTGAACCACCAATGAATATTATAGAGGAGGCGGGCGGGGGATCGCAATCCCGCACGCCGCACCGCCCGCCTCCTGCACCGCCTGCACGCCGGGGGGGCGGGCCGGGGGGGTCATTGAGGACTTGGGACATTGAGAAATATGGTGGGCAATATTTTTTATACATTTTATAAGGTTCTGATTCCCGCAGTCTCCAAATGCATTACCCTGATTCTGCATTTTTTTTAAAGAAATATTCAAAATGCGTTCCTGGTTCGATGGCCTTCAGATTGTTGGGTGATCTGTACCCCTTCTTTCTTTCAAAGTACCCCTGCACTGCATACCAGACAGGCAACTTAATTCCTTACAATTGGTGGTTACTTTGTTGCCTGACATAAAGCCTTTTTTGGCTGTGAATCCAAAGGTAGTCGCCAACAACAATGTGTTTTACTTTTTTTTTTTTTTATAAATTGGGGTAGACCCCAAAACATTGGGAAATATAAAAAAGAAAACAAAGAGTAAGTGCGCTGTAGTATAACAATGGTTGGGTGAGACCAGTATACATGTCTATTCTGCATAAGGTACGAACAAATCCTGTGGGATCTATGCCTTGTTCTTTTTAATGAACGTGAGATTGTCCACGTTGGCTGTGGACAGGCGGCTGCGCTTGTCTGTGATAACGCCCCAGCTATGTTAAACACACGTTCAGACAATTCACTGGCTGCAGGGAAGGCCAGCACCTCCAAGGCGTAAAGGTCAAGCTGAGTCCATGTCCCCAATTTGGAGACCCAGAAGTTCAATGTGGCAGACCCAGTGGGGTAGCTAGAAATGACTGGGCCCAATAGCAAATTTTTGACCCCCATGCTGCCCCCATTCCTGTGGCTACTAAAGATCGCTCTCTCAGACCAGGCCCGGCAGCTATTCCATCCGTTTTCTACACTGTCTATACTGCCACTGTATATAATTTCATTGTATTATACTGTTGAGGGGGCCCTGACAAAGTATTTTAGTCCTCCTACTCCTTGATAGGCCCCCTTCTGGGTCAGGGCCCCAAAGCAGCCACTTTCCCTGCTTCCCCTGTAGCTACGACCCTGGGCAGACCCATCAGTCAGCACGTGTAGGCGTGTGCACAGATACTATTCCACCATTTTGCTAAAATGCTGCCTCTTGCTAAGACGTTCCATATCTGCTTTTGGTGCTGGTTGTTGTGGCATGGTGACAAAGCTTTTCCACATCTTGGCCATGCTAACCCTGCCTTTTGAGGTGCGGGCGGTGACCCAGCTGCATTGGCGACTTCTTCCTCTTTCTTCCCTGCTTTAGCCTTGTGCTTCCACTGAGCCCCTGATGTCATGTGTGAATGCCATCAGCAGCGCGTCTACCAGCATTGGCTTCTTCCGATCACGCTTCAGTGACAGAATTAAGTAGGGCACGTTGTCCTTTAAATGGGGATCCAGCAGGGTGGCCACTCAGTAATCTGCACAAGTTAGAATGTGGGCAACTCAGCAGTCATTGCGCAGGTACTGCAGCATGTAGTCACTCATGTTTGCCAGGCTGCCCAGAGGCAACGACAAGCTGTCATCTGTGGAAAGTGTATCATCTGTGTCCTCCATATCCCCCCAGCCACACTCAAGTTTTGGCCATGAGCTGCTATGGGTGCCACCCTGTTGTGAACATGGTTTCTTCTCCTCCTCCTCCTCCTCCAGAACTGTGCCCTGGCTGGACAATTGTGTACCTGGCCTTTGTTAGTACACGAACCCACCCTCCGAGCCACTTGTATATGACTGGCCTTATAAGTTAAGGGTAAGGCATGTATATAGTTTGTTTGTTTATTTAGTTTATCTGACTTATAGTTATTTAAATATGTTTATAAGTAAATTTGTAGTTTGTGAATATGCATTAATGAGTGGTTTGAGTGAAAGGGGGGTTTATGGTGGGAGTCTGGTCGGGTTAATTTTCTCTTTTTTAAAGTTCCCTGTATAGATTTTGTTACGATTTATAATAAAAAATCCTGATAACCGTGGAAATGTTACCCAACAATCTAACCGACAAATTTGATAAAATTATTTACCTGTCACATCTGCAGCTCGGGCTGCAGGGCTCCTTGAGCACCAATAAAAGTAAATTTGTCCCACCAGAATATAAGAGCTGGAATAACTGAATTGATTTTCACTGGATTTTCATCAGGTGTTCAGGAATTTTGCACCACCAAATTCAACACATGTGCCAGGCAAGGGATGTGTGTCAAAGCGGCTAGGCCCAGAGCTGCTACGAGATTTTGCCCATTATCGCACACCACCATGCCGGGCTTGAGGCTCAGTGACACCAACCACTCATCAGTCTTTTGTTCTATGCCCGTCCACAGCTCCTGCGCGGTATGGGGTTTGTCCTCCAAACAGATGAGTTTCAGAAAAGCTTGCTGTCGTTTCCCCCTGGCTGTGCTGATGTTGGTGTTGAAGGTGTTAAGCTGAGAGTATGAGGAGGTGGTAGAGAAGGAGGAAGCGGAGTAGGAGGAGGAGGAGGCGGCACCAGGAGGCAAGTAGAAATGCCCTGCAATCCTCGGGGGCGGAAGGGCATGCGCCAAACTGCTATCCGCCTAAGGCCGAGCCGCCACTGCTTTTACCCAGTGAGCTATTAGGGAGATGTAACTTCCCTGCTCGTGCTTTCTGCTCCACTTATTGGTGGTTATGTGGACCTTGCCACAGATGGCGTTGAGCAGTGCACACCTGATTGGTTATTTTCCTATCCAAATTTGTTTGCAGGGCACTTTTCCTACTCTTATCCCCATTTTGCTTCAATTTCCAGCCCTCTAGTTCTTCCCATTACTTTTTTAGATCAATTTTAGTGCCCCAAAGTATGGGTCTCCATTGACTTCAATGGGGTTCGGGTTCGGGGTCAATTTCGGGTCAAGTTCGGGTCTCGAGCTCGAACTTTGCGACGAAGTTTGGCCGGATACGCCGAACCCGAACTTCCAGGTGTTCGCTCAAATCTAATGCTAATACATAAAACCTATACCTCTTAATGAATTAGTATAGGGTTATAGTAAGCATTCACCTCCATGGGCATTTCATAGAATTTATTACAATTTGGGCATGAAAATTAAAAATGGGTTAATGGGAGAAAAAGCACCAAGAAAATAGTTTTGCCATTTCTTCTGAGTATGGCAATTATCCTACTGTATATGTGTTCAAGACCTGCTGTTTGGGCAGGACAAATATTTTACTGGATTGAGTTATGAGTTTTGGTGCCATATCAAACTTGCAGCACCCGCAGAGCTACCAGTATAGTGGAAACTCCAAGAAATAACCACATTTTTGAAACTACAACCCCATAAAATTCAGCTAGGGGTGTAATAATAAACCCACAGGTGTTTAATATATATATTTTTAACATTGATTGTATCATGAAAATTATTTTTGCTTTCAAATAACATGTTGCTTTGGCCCCAAATTTTTCATTTCTGCAAGGGTTAAAAGTAGACAAAGCATCACATAATTTGTTACTTAATTTCTCCTCAGTAATATAGCAAATTTGGTCAAATACTACTGTTTGGGGACATGTCAGTGCTCAGAAAGGAAGAAGTAGTATCTGTAATTTGGTGCTGGCGTTTGCTCTAGAGTGGAGCAAGTGCTATAGCCACAAGGTGCCTGCTGTTTCATACAGCAGACATCTGTGGCTCATGCCGGTAGCATTAATTTAACACTTCATATTCCACAGTCAATCCTGAGTGCATGACCTCTGAGCACTTGCTTTTGGCTATGCTCTGGTTCCCTCTGATGGCAATCAGATGCAGTAGCCCCTGTCATTGTATGTGTACAATAATCGGGAGGCAGTAAAGCTGTTACCCAAGTAGTGACAAGAGAGGAGCTGAGGATAGCTGTGCCTGCTAGCATAGCTGCTGTTAATCTCAAAAGTAGGTATCTGTATGGAAATACTTTCATTTTTTTTAGGGAGGGGGGTATGGAATAAGCAAAAACTGTACAACATGTTTTCTACCATCCATCTAGAATAGCATATAGCATACTAGCGAAAACTCTGTGTCATGTCATCTCATATATTTAACTTATTCATGTATTTTTATTTTTTTTTGCTTTAGTTTGAGAGTGAAATAGAAGGGGGGGCTGAATTGAATTTAATTAAACTAGTATATAGGTGATCAGTACAGCAATACACAGCCTGGAGCACTTACTTTCCTGTGAGTGATACCAAGAAATTGAGCATCAGGCTTTAATTTCAGGCCAGTTTCCATGCATTCTATTTCCACACGGTTGGAACTTATGTTTTTTTTGGGGGGTTCAATTTCAATTTAGTTAAACCAGCATATAGGTGATCAGTACAGCTATACACAAGCTAGAGTATCTACTTTCCTGTGACTAATGACAAGAAACTGAGCATCAGACCTCAATCGTCCGTTTCTGTGAATTCCATTTCCACACAGTTGGAATTTAAAA
This sequence comes from Bufotes viridis, assembly GCA_033119425.1. Classification (NCBI taxonomy): domain Eukaryota; kingdom Metazoa; phylum Chordata; class Amphibia; order Anura; family Bufonidae; genus Bufotes; species Bufotes viridis. The sequence goes on along the minus strand of CM065594.1, from coordinate 172,444,571 downwards.
AAATTGGGACTTATTCAATTTAATTAAACCACCATATAGGTGATCAGTAGAACAGCAATACACAGGCTAGGGAACCTACTTTCCTGTGAGCTCTAAAGAGAAATTGAGCATCTGGCCTCAATCCTCGTTTCTGTGAATTCTATTTCCAAATGGCCGCATTTAAAAATGTGGGGACTTGATCAAGTTAATTAAACCAGCATATAGGTGATCAGTACAGTAATACATAGGCTAGGGCAACTACTTTCCTGTGAGTGTTAACAAATTTACCAACAATACTCAGGGTAGCGCACAATATTATCTGAGAGGCCAAATTATGTCAGGGCTATAGAAGAGTTCCAAACGAAAAACCCAGAGCCATAGTGTGTGTAGTAGTAGCACCAGATATCCAGCCAGAAGTATTAGTAGGCTGCAGTTGTCCCTGCTGACTTCAGAAAGATGAAACAATATAGTTAAGGAGAAAGAAAATGAGATTGCAAATTGGATGTTACAGCAAGATGATGGGGATGAGACTTCAGAGTCAGACAATGTGATGTGGAGCCAGGAGCCACAACGTTCCTCCTGCTCCTCCTCCTGACTAGAGATGAGCGAAGTTTTGAAAAATTTTATTCAGCAACTTTGCCGAAGTTAGCCAACAAATTTGATTTGTTACAAATTAATTTATCATTAATCACTATAAATGCACATTATTACTGTTCTTTCCTGCAATCTTCTGCAGGCTATTTGAAAGTAAACACAGAATATTAATCAGCTCTGGCATACCCACTTCTCCAACTCCAGAGGGTTAAAAAAGAGGATTTTTTCACCCCCAGTGACACAGGTGGATTTACTGATTATTTTTCATTAGTGGATTGGCGGTGCAGGCAGTAAATGTTAAAAAAAGAGTTTTTTTTTCACCCCCAGTGACACAGATGGATTTACTGATTATTTTTCACTAGCAGATTAGCGGTGCAGGCAGTAAATGTTTTAAAAAAAGATAACTTTTTCACCCCTCTTCCTGAGAGCCCCAGCAGCAACCTGTCCCTACACTAACAACAGCAGAGTTACGTGCGGCACTACGTGACTCCAGCTTATATAGAGGCTGGGTCAAATGCTGTACTTACCCAATCACAGCCATGCAATTAGTTTGTTGATTGGCTGCCCAGCAGCTTTTCAGCAAGCGCCATAAAAATCCTCCGAACAACGAACCCGAACTATTACGGAAATGTTCGGGTTCGGTCCGGGTGCCAAAAATCCTAAAATTCAGTACGAACCCGAACTTTACTATTCGGGTTCGCTAAACTCTACTGGAGATTCTAGAATTCTTGAAGTTATTACGAATATTATGTGAAAACGAATATTGCCTATGCCGCTCATTACTAAAAAGTTATCACCGTGTCCGTATTAATCGGCTCTATAAAAACATCACCCATCAGCTGAACGCCGTAAAAAATAAATAAATAAAAACAGTGCCAAAACAGCCATTTTCTGGTCACCTTGCCTCACAAAAAGTGTAATACTAAGAAATCAAAATGCAGCATTTAGTCCAAAATGGTACTAATCAAACTGTACTCTCATGCCGCAAAAAAGAGACTCTACCTAAGACGATTGGCCAAAAAATTAAAAAAATATGGCTCTCAGAAAATGGAAACACAAAAACAAGATTTTATTTCACGGTGTAAAACTTAACAAAAATAAAATTGATAGACATATTGTGTATCTCCTCATCGTAACAACTTGCTATATAAAAATTTCACATTAGATGGCCCCTTAGGTGAATGCTGTAAAAAAAAATTAAAAAAAACATGCCATCTTTTTGTCACCTTGCCTCACAAAAAGTGTAATACCAAGCACTCATAAAGTCTAATGTACCCCAAAATGGTACCAATGAAAATGTCACCTCATCCCACAAAAATGAGCCCCCACCAAGGACATTTGCTTAAAAAATAAAATCCAATGACACTCATAAACCAATCCATCAAAATCTAAGCTGCAAAAGCCATAGGGAGCTCCGTCCCTTTTGAGTCCTGTCATGTGCCCCCACAGCAGTTTACTACTACATATGGAATGTTGCCATATTCAGTAGAAAGTCGGTAACAAATTATTGGGTGCTTTTTCTGCTGTTACTTCTTGTGAAAATGAAAATTTTGGGGCTAAAGCAACATTTTATTGGAATAAATTCAACTTTTCATTTTCATACTGTAGTTTCCAAAATGGGGTCACATTTTGAGAATTTTCACTGTAGGGGTATGTCACGCTCTCTTCAAATACAAAATGGCGCCAAAAAACCATTCTAGCTAAATCTGCCTCCAAAATCCATATAGTACTCCTTTCCTTCTGACTATTGCCACTTGCCCATAGAGCAGTTTACCGCCACATATGGGGTTATTTCTGTAAACTGCAGCATCAGAGTAAAATATATATGTATGTATGTATAGATATATTAGGCTTATTTTGCTGGTAACCCTTGCTGTGTTGCAAGGAAAAAAAAATTGATTAACATAAAAAATCTACCAAAAAAGTGAAATTTTGAAATTAATTCAAATAATTTGAGAGGTGTAGATTCTGAAATTGGGTCAGTTATGGGTGATCTCCATTATGTAAGCCCCTCAAAATCACTTTATAACTGAAATGGTGCTTAAAAAATGATTTTTTTTTTTTAATTTGAAAAATTGTTTCAAAACTTCTTAACCTTTTAACGTCCTAAAATAAAATAACATTTACAAGATGATTCCAACATAAAGTAATACATATTTTATAAGGGATCACTTTCTGTTTTAAAAGCAGAGAAATTGAAATATAGAAAATTGCTAATTGTTCAAAATTTTTTGTAAATTTCGGATTTTTTCATAAATAAAGGTGAAATATATTGACTCAAATTCATCACTGTCGTGAAGTACTGTCACGAGAAAACCGTCTCAAAATGGCTTGGTTAAGTGATAGTGTTCCAAATTTATTACCACATAAATTGACACGTCAGATTTTCAAAAATCGGCCTGGGATTTAATGTGAAAAGTGGCTTGATACTGAAGAGGTTAAAGTAACACTAAACATGGAATCCAAACAAAAACTAAACAAAACGCGGCATAATCTTACTATTCTTCCTCTTGTTTTCTCCAACATCACAATTGCAGATCATGATGAAAAATAAAAACAGTGAGAGTGAGAAATCCATCCTGCCTACAAAGGCAAATTTGACATTTAGGCACCTGGAAAGGATGTGTAGCCAATGAATGTAGTGTCAGTACCCTGGTACTGTAAAGTATAATGGCACACACTCAGCGGGGGGCCATATAAGAAGCTGTTGACGTTTTACAGTTTCCACCACTTGCTCGACCTCCGCACCACATGTCTGATAAAGTGAATTTAGATTAATCCCTGCCAAACAAATTTTAACTGTGAGATCATGCTAGTTGACAAAGATCAACTAGCATTAACTCGGTCAAGGATGGGGGAATAGGAAGAAGTAGGCATTTTTCTGATTGCAGGATAGGTTATGCCTTTTTTCTTTTCTTTTTTAAGGGTTTAATGTCCCATTGAGAGTGGCTAACTCACTCTCCTTTTTCTGACAAGGACAAATAGCTGGTGGTGCATGTGCCCAGGCAGTTGAGTACATACATAGTAGGTATTGTGACCCATAGTATTTGGGCATCCTACTATGGTGAGTGAGGCAATCCACAATCCCCTTTTTTGCTAACACTGCAATTGCTCTGGAAAGGGTAGACCTAAATAGGGTCTCACCATCTAATACTATTTAGAGCAAATACTATTGGAGCAAACACCATTGCTCCAGATTGCTTGTGCTAGCACTTTGCTTTATCCAAAGTATTTAGATACAGTACTAGGGCAGGTTACTGAATTTTTGCCCCAGAGGAAGGAAATAGCCTTTCTCCTTCTATGCCATCCTCATGTCTTTTTGAGCTTGATGCACAGTTTACAATGTGTGAAAAAAATGCTGCATTAAAGACACAACTGTTATTGTCATAGTACCACTTGTGCATTTGTTTGTACACAAACTCTGACTGTAAAGCGCTGCAGAATATGTTGACGCTATATAACAATGATGATTATTATTATTAGAAAGGAGCAAAATTAATATTTTGAAGTTCATATGCAGGTTTGTGTTGTGGTATTTACTGAATTGCATTATGGTTTCCGCTACCACGGACCATAACGCAATTCCATGATGGAATGCATAACGGAATGCCTTTAGAGGCATTCCATTATTCATTCCGTTCTAATAGAAGTCTATGGCCTGCATAATGGATCCGTCCAGTTTACGTTATACAGGAGAGGACTCCAGCATAACGTAAACAGGACAGATCTGTTATGCAGACCATAGACTTCTATTAGTCTATATCTGAATATATTTGCGGTGAATTATGTTAAAAAACGTCTATTTTCTGGCTGCTGAGAGCCTTTATAGTGGTGTATAACACTGTGCCTTGCAGTAACAAGCATAGGGAGTCTACTTTGGTAGTGAAATAATACTGTGAGTCTGTATGACATGCACATGACAGGCGTCACTCTTAGAATCACTGCACACTTCACTTATTTGAGCAGTCACCTCAGCCTTACAGGTAGATGTTAGCGTCAAGAAGAAGTGCAATTTTTTTACACCATTGTCAGCTGATTCCACATAGATGTAAACCGAACCTGTTCTATTAAACGCTTAACCAAGTAGAGCCCCCCTGACAGAGTGGAGAGGGTGTCAGCAGTAAGTTTGTGTTGACATCCCTGATTATTTTGCCCTTCCTCTGATCCGTCAGAATAATAACCCCCCAAAAAAGGAACTTGTCTGTGGAGAGCCTGCCTTCACTCGGTCAGCTCTTTGTCAGTAATCCATCAGTATAGCTAATGCCAAAAAAACAGGAGTGGATCTAAAACAGAGATGACACGTGAATGAAATATTTGCATGTCTTCTGTGTTTTGTACCCACTCCTGCTTTTGGCTACCAAATCACAACAAATTCTTTTTTTTTTTTTTTTTTCTTAACGGGGGCAGGGGGGGATCCTTTATTTAACAAACAGGACATTAACACAAATAAAATACAACACAGAAGGGGCAAAACCGCAAAATTTAAAAGACAAACTGAAAAAAAAGGGCTTCATCAACAAGAATGGATTCACGACCATTGTCGGGGCGACCACAATCGTAATGCATATTGATCATGAAATGTATGGGGTTATGGCTGATAACTGGAGGACAGTCCAGCAAACAAGCCGACTCCAGCTCATTCTTACAGTGCAGGCTACACAATCACAGCTGGAAGGTGACTGGTCGGTACAGACAACACCCGAAAATATTCATAAATAAGTCTTAGTATGTGCAGGTCTCACAGTCGCTGTAACAGAATGGTAAGAAGCTGTATAACATGTAGTAAGCACTGCAGGGATCTTGTCTAAGACATGTAAGATGTCCGGGGGGCCACAAACATTGTGGGCAAGGTCGTCCATATTTTCAGTACTGGATGCTATTGTTGGCCAGCTCCATGATGATTCCCAGCACTCGGATTAGGTAGTCCTTACTGAGGAACATCACTTTTTTTCCTTTCTTATATGCTTTTTGAAAGACTTTCTTTGGGTATCCCCTTGCCCTGAATCTATCATATAGAAGTCTGCTTTCTTGCATAGATATTAGCCTACTGGGATGCCTCTTTTTAGAGCCAACCGATGGTACCTTTTCCAGTGGAGAAGATTGTTAATGGATGTCATTTTTCTATATACTTCTGTTTTTGCACTCCCGTCAGGCTTCGGGGATATCTTAAGGTCCAAAAGATTCTGATTTATGTCATGTATTTCTGCAGTAAATCACAAACCTATCTGGTTGTTATTTAATACATCAACAAATTGTGAAAATGTTTTTCGGTGATCTCCCATAAAATTAAAATGTCATCAATAGGCATCCCAGTAGGCCGATATCTACGGGCAAGACAAAATTGTTCAACAGATGAAAGCTTTGAGCAAGCAAGCAGACTTCTATATGACAGATTCAGGGCAAGGAGATACTGTACCCAAAGAAAGTCCTTTAAAAAGCATATAAGAGAGCCAAGAATACGGAAATAACTGTATTGTTAACAGACAATAAAGAAATGACACACAATGAAGATTCAAAAATATATATATACAGTATATATGCATTGTATAGGAATGTATGACATACAACATGAGAGAGTCCAAATCATCCTGAGACGACACTGGCATATGCTGATGATGGATGATGAATTGAGAGAAGTCATCTCTCCCAATCCAATGATCACATATAGAAGAGGGAAAAATCTAAAAGTGAATCTGGTAAACAGCCATTTCCAACTAGATCGGAAAAAAAACATAAAAATACATGGCTATCTACAACAGGGTCATATCCGTGTGGAGACTGTACATTCTGTGAAAAATTATATCAAGGAAAGAATTTACTAATCCAGTGGATAATAAAAAAAATATGAAATCAGAGAATGCATTAATTGCAAATTCACAGGTGTGGTTTATGCAATTCAATGTACATACCCAAATTTATACATAGGGAAAACAATACAAGAATTAAGGAGACAAATATCTAAACATCTAAGCTGTATTAACACTTAATCTGATATGGCTCTGTCCAGACATATTCAAGACAAACACAAAGGAGATATGAGTGACCTCAAATTTTGGGGAATCACGAGAGTAAAATTAGGTCCAAGACGAGGGGACATAGACAAAAAATGACAACAGGAAGAAAAAAAATATATATATACTGTATAAGACTCAAAAGTCTTACTTCCCTAGGATTAAATGAGGGATTCACGTATGTGTCCTTTCTCTGACGGTCCCTTTACAGTATATGTTATTTTCTTATAATATTGTGAAAAAGAAAAAAAAGGTGAATAATTCGATTTGACTAGAGGCAAAAATAATATATAAAAAATGAGGGGACTTTTCAGTTGACACTATGCAAAAATAGAGAGCCTTCTAGGAACCCTCCCATCTGGAATGATAAATACCACTAATAAAAAAATGATGATTTATATTATAAGTGTTGGGATAATTACCAACTAGTCATATATTTTTATAATAAAAATACAACAATTCATGAAGAACAATGGATTAGAGTGAGAAACAAAACCTAGGAATAACTGTTGTAAATATTATAAACAAATAAGGTACATGATTTGATAATTGATAACACTATCCATGTACAATAAAAGTATAAAAGGTTAATATGATCAAAAATGATGAATGCATCGTTGAAGTAAAATAAGTGAGATAAGACAAATTTGTCAAAAGTTATAAAAATTATAAACATAATTTATTTAAAATAATGATTAATTGATAGGTTGACAAAAAAATGGAGATCCATAATATACAATAAATATAACTACTCTTGGAAACATCAAAAATAGAGAGCTATAAGAACTAGTCTATCTATCTATTTAATAATATATGTGCTTACAGTGTATATATATAACTCATGTAAATACATTTTAAATTAATGAAGAAATATAATATATTAAGTTCCCACATGTAAGAAATATATGGATCTCCAATTATGGCAATAACAACTAAGAGCCTATATACATTAGTAAAAAACTCATTCTAAATGATCTCTGTTCTCATGTATAAGAAACAATAGATAAATCAGTTGTCTTCCCTCCCAAAGGGCTCATGCAGACAACCGTTGTTGTTTTGCGGTCCATTTTTCTTGGATCCGTTGTTTCACACCTGAGGTTTTTTCCTCTTATTTCAGACCTCTTCTGTTCCATTATTCCACAAAACATATCTGTATGGTTTTCGTATTTGATCCATTTTTTGCGTATCGGAAACGAAAACAGTAACTTATTAATCACCAAACACATGAGCAAATGGGGGCTGGGCATAGCATTTCTACAGTATGGATCAGCAAAATACGGATGAAATACGGATGACATACAGATGTGTTGCATGTGCATTCTGTATTTTTTCAGACCCATTGACTTGAATGGAGCCACGGACCGTGATTTGGAGACAATAATAGGACATTCACTACTTTTTTAAGGAATGGCCATGCAGATAAACGGAAACGGAATGCACACGGAGTACCTTCCGTTGTTTTTGCGGACCCATTGAATAAATGGTTCCACGTACGGTCCACAAAAAAAAACGTAATGGAAGCTGAAATAAAATACGTTCATGTGCATGAGCCCTATGAAACAGAGTAAGTCTAAAGACATGCGCAGAAGTCACCTCTAAGCACGAATGACAAAGTATGAAATTGTGCCGAACAAACCTAGGAAGAAAAAATCAAAGTCCTCTGACATACACATCGCTCTGTGTTCAAATATGCCATGTGTAAGTACGGGATCATGCGCACAACACATGTGAACACATCGCAATGTGTAAGTGTGAGATCATGCACAGCATGTCAGTGGGATGCAAAACGGATCAGTCCAGTTTCCGTTATGCAGGGGAGTCCTCCTGCATAACGGAAATGGGACTGATCTGTTTTGCAGCCCATAGACTTCTATTATGACAGAATGGATAACGGAATGCTACTGGAGGCATTCTGTTATGCATTTCGTCATAGAATTGCATTATGGTCCGTGGTAACGGAATCCAAACCGCAATTCTGCTTTTACCACCAAAACAAAGCGTGAACGAATTTCATACCATGACATTCACTCATCTCTAATTTCAGCATCTGATAAAAAACAGTGTCCAATTTAAAAAAAATTAAAAAATCACACCTACCTGATCCATTTGCTCACAATGTCATACATCACCGAGCATGGGATTTCAGCCAAGATCTTCAAGCAAGATGGCAACTGACCATCGTGAGCAAATGGATCAGGTAAGTATAATTTTTTTTACACTATATCTGGTTAAATCGATTCGCTACCACAAAGCACAAAGAAATTTGGGTTTGTATCAAATTAAATTTATCCTTAAATTTGTATCGAAGTCCACTTCGATTCACTCAACACTATCAGTGACCTTAGTATGTCCATTTTGAAGAATGTGATATTTATTTAAGAAAAAAACTAACAATTTCCATTAACTTTAAACTTTTATAGCTATGTCATCATTCATTGATTTGAGGTCAATTTTGGTAACTTGCTTAAAGGGAACCTGTCACCTCAAAAAGCCGTCCCAAACCGCTAGCAGTACCTTCAAGTAGTCGACAATGACAATGTTTCATTAGAAACTCACTGCCAGCTACTTGAAGGTACTGCTGGTGGTTTGGGACGGCTTTTGGAGGTGACAGGTTCCCTTTAAGAAGAAGACAATAAATGCATTAGAAATCTGGGAATAAGAATCATGAAAACTGAGGTCATCCATTAGAACAAAATGGGGCTTAGTAATTTATAACAAAGGCACCTTTAAAATAATGACATTACTAAACATAGACGTATCCTGAATCAATACAAATATTTGTTTAATAAGTCTCTCTGATTCTGCTCTGGATGGGTAGCAAGGTGACATCCAGAAGAAAATTGTTTACTAATCAGCACAGCATTAAATTATTCTTTGTAATTAAGACTTGTCACTGCTAGTCTATTAATGAACTACTTTACAGGATCATGCACACAAACGTTCAGTATTTTTTTTTTCCGTCGATGGCTCGGTGTGCATTCCATGTCCACATGGCCGCTCTGCCAAAAAATAGAACATGTGCTATTATTGTCCGTATTACAGACAAGGATAGGACAGTTCTATTTGGGTGGGCCGTTCCATCCCGCAACTTGCAGACTAGAAAACAGCCAATGATCATGAACACGAGCCCTAAATCTGTTAAACTCAGGTGGTCAAGGGAGTAAGTGACCTGTACAGAATTTTACCTGGCTGCCCTGCAGTTTATCCTGCTAATTTAAAAAAAAAAAAAAAAATCACAATAACTATAATACAAAAAAAAAACTCTCTGGTGTAATTTTCATTTGTTTTCTTTTTTTCACTCAAATATCTGGGGCACTTGTCTCTTGCCTTCTGTGGGTTGGCAGCATCACAAATTCTCGAATTTGCGAATTTATGGCGAATATTTGGCCCAAAATTTGCAAAATATCGCAAATTTGAATATTGCCTATGTCGCTCATCACTAGTTATTCCTCTCTATGGCTATTACTGGAGTGTGTATATAGTATATGGACAGGATAGGGACAGAGCCCAGGGGGTCATTAGATGAGAAAATTCTCTTCTTCACACTTTTTTTGTGGAAATAAAAGACCCCATTTGTTACAATCAGTTAGTATTTCCATGATATCCTCCCCCTGGGGTCATATACAGTTACATAGGGAAAGGGGATCTATCTCTTCTCTGTGCAGCCTGTTAACATCTCCCACATTGGCCTCACTTCTCCTCCTCTATGCTGGCTGACATCTCAACAGGCTAAACTGGAGAGGGCTGCTATCTTCTGGAATATAACAGGCTATGTAAGAGCTACATATTCAGGTCTTGTTTTAAAGTTGACAATCTCATCTTAAAAAAATAATAATAATATGATTGCAGCGCTTGCTACGGCAAATTGTTAGAGAGCTTGTATGGTAGCTGCAAAAAGGCTGTGCAGGTCCATGCAAACTCAGTGAACACAGTTCTGGCTTGTGCATGTGATAGTAGATATACAGATGTTGTTGAAAGAGATTTAAGATGCTTTTATCATCTTTCTTTGGCATCCATATGACACAGAATAGGTTGTGCCAACCCTGTATTAAGACACTCATCATTTTTAAAGATATCAGGTGTCAGCCGTTCAGAAAATCATCCCACGGTTTCCTTCCAGCCCTTAATACAGCATATCTTCCAGCCTGTTCCTTCCAGCAACTCATTAAGGGACAGTGCGCGTCACTTCCTGCGATTTAAAAGTTTCGCACATGTGACCTGTGATCAATCTCAGCCATCCTGCACCTATATAAGTCCAGTCCAGCCCTCTTTCCAGGTGCCTAAGCATCAAAGTTCCTTTTGTCCTTCAAGGGTTGCTGTTGTTTGTACCTGTGTTCCTGCATTCCTGAGCCGTGCTTGGATTCTGGAGTTTGCTTTGAGTTTGATCCTTAGCTGCCCTGTCTCGTCTCTCCTGTTGCTGAACTGGATTGCCTGACTTGTACCTGAACCACCTTCCCTGACCCATTGCTTGCTCAACTTTGTCACTGCACTGTTGCTCCTGGTTATGATTCAGCCTGTTGACTATGATTGTACCTCTAGTACCTTGCTATGGTTTCCCCTGGTCTGCCTGGACCAGCTGCTTAATGTGCCAGTCCACCTCAAGAGGTAGCAACCTGGTGTGTCCCTCAGGAAAGCCTATCTCCACCATCAGGGGTACTGTGAAGAACAATGGGTTCACTTACACAACTCCATTAGAGGAGATTGGTCATGTGGCACAGTTGGTTCACACCTGCTGGTTAGTGACACATGTATTGCATTTGGCTACTGGATATGATCATAGATGGACATTTGGATCAGTTGCAATAGATCATGTCTGATAAAGGGTGGTTACAGCTATCCAGGTGTGTTCATTTCCAGAACAATAGGTACTGGCACATAGAAAATTCACACAAGCATCATCAGCAACCACTTCATGATTAAAAAAAATGGTTGTTGGTGTATGGCTGATATCCGGATTGTGGTTCCAATACTTTTTGATAGAAATGAGAACACAGCCATGCAAATTGATATTTTCAAGCAATAGTGCATAGTTAACCGATTGTGAGCTTGATCACTGTTCCTTTGACCGAGATGGGAAGATTTACCATGTTTTACACACATCCTGTGCAAAGTTCATATAGCATTCACAGCAGAACTTTCAGTGAACAAAGCTGGGTTGCCTTCATAGTCACTAGACGTACCAGGATAGGGTTCATAACATTAATTCCCAGAGAGTGCCTGAACAGCAAAAGCAAACTAGTGTTGTAGAAGGTAACCCTAAACATGATAAGGTGGGCTCAATTTTGCATAGCAATTGGCAGAAACCACTTCTAACATGTTCTGTTATCCCGTACAAACCATAAAATAGAAACAGGATTCTTATGGCCGACCATAGATAATGTTTATTCTCTTCAATTAGTTTATAAAAGAAGCCCTGTGTATGCAGTGGCCAGGTTTTGAGTGGCCCCAACACTTTGCTCGCCCCCCACCACCCCATGTGTTGCTGCTCTCCGGAAGCGATGGTAAGGTGTGGTGGGAATTGGCAAATAAGTCCATAAAGTCAGGGTCTGCAGTAAATAAACCAGGGTGCTTATTTACTGGAAGGATTCAGGTACAATACAATATAGGCGAGGAGTAGGGGTGGCTTTTCCAGTCTCCTCAATGGCAGAAACAGGGTTTGATGCTGAGGAAAGGCCTGAGTTAGCTGTCCCTCTCTCTTCAGATGGCTGGTACCCTGGTCCAAGGCTGGTGATCCAGGGTCTGTGGCAGAGAATCCCCATCTCGGCATCTTCTTTTGGTCACTCAGTAGTCTGGCAGAGTCTCTTCTTCCAAGCACGGGTCCCTAACTGCAGGACACTAGGGGTTCTTACTGCTTTTTTTATATACAGTTTTAGCTAGACTAGAAACTACTAGTGGGAGGGGTGAAGCTCAGCACAAACAGATAAATTGTAACACTTTTCATTTTTCATAGACTTACGTTAGATACTCAATGGCAATAACACAGCATTTTTTCCAGACAAAAACAAGTTTTCAGATATAACAAAATATCTAAACCAGACAGTCACAAGGTCAGTCTGATTTTGGTGGTAAACAATGTCTGGCTTTTTCCCTCCAAAACATGCTCTTCTTTAAACTCTATAGCAGCTGTAGAAAATTACCAGTTTGTTAAGTCCTAGCAGTCTCTCAGTATTCTTTAACCCTTTCCACAGAGTCATGCAAATACAGGGATAATGAAAAAGATATATATCACAACATCCATATAAAATACAGTAACACAGTAATAAACAGTATGAGTTAACCTTTTTAAGTGAACTAAAATAAGAAGTTTAGAACTTTACCTAGAGGAAATAGTCACATTTCCAAACATCACAGTACCCACTGCTCCAGGGCGCTACATGTTTTAAAGATAATCTGTCACCGCAAACCTGGAAATAAAAACCTTCTGACTGTGTAGAGCTGTGTTTTCACATGAAAGAAACACACTTTGTCTAATGTTGATCTGTGGTCCCAGTTCTGATAAAAAAAAGACTTTGTAGTTTATGCAAATTAGCCCCTAGGTGCAATTAGGCTATTGTTATTGCACCCGAAGCTCAAATCACTTCCTGTGATGGTAACACCCCTACCCTTGCTTTGACCGACAGGGCCAGGCAGCTTAGACATAATAATGCCTGGCCCCGAAATCTCAAAGAACAAGGCTGGAGATCACCAGGCAGGTGCACTGTTCTAATACAGGGATAGCCATTCTATTAGTAAGATATATGTTTTCCTCCACCCAAAATTGTATTCATTTTACTTTTTAATTCACCATGGTCACTTTCAGTTCTTCTGCCTTACAGAATTATTCTACAATTTTCTCAAGTGACTTATTATCTTTGTGCTTGCCAATGCTATTTATTTTTTAGGTCCATGAATATTTTTCAGGCTTGTGTTTTTTTCTCCAGGGAAATCAATGAGTTCAGTGATGCTCTGTTTTAAGCTATTTCTATGTATAAAAAAAATATTAATCAGAGAAATGGCATACATACTTCTTGTCAGTGAGTGAAAATTTCATGTTTGCTTCACATTACAAAAGTACTTCTTTATATTACGATTAAGAAGTGGGATTAAATAAATTCATTGTGAAAAAAACCTAGGGTAAACAGGCATTTTTTTAACAATATATTGTGTCATTTACTAATGGCATTCAACATTTATCCTATAATTATTCCATTCTGTTAGAGTGGTACACCTAGCAATTAGATGTAATATGTGGGAGAATTCAGCAAATATTCAATTTCATTGTAGTGTCACGACAGAGAAAAATGAAAAGGGTTGTGCAGTGGGTTAATATTAATGACCTATCCGCAGGCCATCCTCAGGACCTATCCTTATCCACCTCTACAAAGGAAAGGATGCACAGGTAATTTTGAAGATGAAGTAGCTCTCACATTACCACCACTACCACTTCAAACAAATCATTGGTCATGATGCCAGACTTAAGTTAGACTACATACTTCTGATATTGATGACCTATCCTGCACAACCCCTTTAAAGGAAGCTATGCTGTTTCACTAAATCAAAAACATGATAGCTTGCTGTGCTTTGCTGTTTATGTTGCTCCCGTGCACTACAATGGGAGATACTGAAACAGCACAGTGTTGGCCCAATGGACTGTCCCATTCACCTGGTTGGCGTTTAGTCTCATCTTGACTTAGTATTTGCAAGATAAGACAACCCCTTTAAACATTGCTGAAGGCAAAAAAAGGACTGTCTGTGTATTGCATGGACTTGATGAGCCCTCCAAATAGAGAGATGGCCATTGTAACTGTTCTGCTCTGATTAATGGATTAAAAGGGTTGTACCGCAGGCAAACATTTTTGGAAAACATCTCAGAGTGGGTTAGATGAGTAAAAAAAGTAATTCACCAATCCTAAACTATTCCCATTCCTGTACTTGGCGGTTCATGATGGTCACTACTTCATGGTCCCATCTCAACATACAAAAAATGGTAAGAAATCAATTAGTGGCTGAGGCAGGTTATTGTTTTAGCCAATAACTGGATAATCAGCCTTTTTATGGCATTTCTTGTGTGGCAAGATAGGACCAGGAAGTAAAGGTTGATGGGGACCTGCTATGTATCAGAACGGTGGGGTGTCAATATAATAAGCATCACTGCTTTTACTTTTAGATCTTTGTCAAGTAGTTTTTCATACTCAACAGCTTCTTTAGGATACCTTAAATAGGCTGTCATTGTACAATATTATGGCATATAATTAAAATACAACTTAGGGTTTGTACTGGCACTGCTAAATTGTTTAAAAAAGATTAAAATAACACCTGCCTTTAATACCCCTGATTCAAAGAATGGCTTTTAGTCTTTTATTTAAGACCCCCAATATTTTTGCTGTCTTAGTGTTAATGCTTTATGGGAACATTATATGGAAAGTGGTATTTACCAGGGAGAGAGAGAGAGAGAGAGAGAGAGAGAGAAACATTTCATTAATGCAACCTATTGGAAGTGGCTTCTTGAGAGCCAATATTAGGTTTTTAACAGTCTTGGAATATGATAAAGTAAAATAGCCACGTCATACAGTATAACCAATACACAGGGTGCTTGCTCCTCCTCTGTATGGAGTGAATGCCTAGCTGTCTGAGAAAGATGCCTTTGATGTAACTTAGGAGAGGTATAGAAAGCCAGTTCTGTATGGAGACTTGGTGACAATGACTCATCGAAAAATAATACACAAAGAGGTACAGTATCTCCTAGAGAAATTAAAACATCTTACTAGTGCCACCTATGAGTAATCTCAGTCAGGCAGCCAGAATCCTACTCCATACTGAGGAGTAGTGATGAGCGAAGTTGAAGTGGAATTTCCTCAAGTGTCGTGGTAACGAAACACATTTTTTTCTAAAATGGCTGCTGCACATGTTACAAAGTGAAAGTAAGAAGCCTGGGAACGAGGGATCACCCATAATGCCATGCAGATAGCCAATCAGCAGATAGCCCCTGTGATGTGACAGCCCTATAAAAAGCGTCCTTATGCCCGATCTCCACCATTTTACAGTGAATTTTGTGCAGGGAGAGACGTTGTAGGCACAGTATTTAGGAAAGACTTTATTTAAAAAAATGATTGAGCTGTTCAGGGAAAGATTATTCATAGTGTAAGGATATAATAGGGAGACATTATCCACACGGTAGGGAGAGAGCAGGGTCCAATAGGGGAGTGTAAAGCCTGGGTAATAGGAGCTATTCCTTGCTGGACTAATTGGGGTTACTAAAAGTGATCAATTACTAGGTTGATTTTAGGTTGTTTTAAACAGTAATCCTAGCATCTGTTATTGGGTTGAAAGTGCTGATACAACCAGTTTTTGGGTGTATTTATTTTAAATATATAAAAGTACGTTGATTCTTCCTTGCTTTTGGGGTGAATTTGGAATCTGATACAAACATTTTAGGGGTTTGTTCATTTTAAATATATGAAAGTACGTCCATTCATCCTTGCTTCTGGTGTGAATTTGCGGTCTGATACAACCAGTTTTGGGGTGTGTTTATTTCATACATAAAAGTACCCCCATTCATCCTTGCTTTTCGGGTGAATTTGTGGCGGCCTGATACAAACAATTTTGGGGTGTGTTTATTTTATATATAAATGTACTTCCATTCATCCTTGCTTTTGGGGTGAAAGTGCAGTCTAATACAATCGTTAATTTCTAACGATAATTTGTTTTCCCTTAGTCCTAACAGCAGCACAGATGGGGGTTAACCACCCCCCGTGGAGTGGCAGGACCGGCGGAATGTTTAATGAGCCCAAGACTAATAACTCAATTTAACAATTAAGTATCTCCTTAAAAGGAGGAAGTCAACCCCCAGCTCACTGTGTTTATAGTAAGAAAAAAGCTAGACTTACTAGGGTGGGAAATTTGTGTGCTGCTGTTAGGACTAAGGGAAAACAAATTATCGTTAGAAATTAACGATTCCCTTACGTCCTACCAGCAGCACAGATGGGGAGATAGCAAGAAGAAACCCCTAGGGAGGGCCTTCCTGCCTGGCAGAACTAAGAAAAGTCTGCCCAAAGGCCGAAACTCAGCTAGACTGGCATCTAGTCTATAATGGGAGATGAATATCTATTCAGAGCTCCAGGAGGCAGCTTTGCAAATCATGTTGAGAGGCAGAAGACTCCTCTCGGCAAAAGAAGTAGCCACAACTCTAGTAGAGTGGGCCTTCACGAATCCCGGAGGGTCCAGATTGCGGACACAAAGGATTCCTTAATAGCCTCCTCAATCCACCGACTGATGGAAGGTTTGGATGCCTTATAGCCTTTAAACTTACCGGCAACAGGATTAGTAGATTCTCATCTTTCCTGAACTCCTTGATCTATCCACATAGATCCGGAGACATCTCGACGTCCAGAGGATGTCTAGCAGGTTCCTAGGAGGAGGTGGTAGATGTCGACAGAACCGGGAGGAATATCACCTGGTTGATGTTCTGGAAGGAAGGAACTTTAGGCCTACAATACGGGAGGAATCTAAGAAGGTCCCGGTCATGTAAGAATAGGGCTCATGTGCTGAGAGAGCTTGAAGCTCAGAGACCCTCTTGGCCAAAGTCACTGCAAGGAGAAACACAAACTTCCAAGTGACAAACTTGATGTCCACCTCCTCTAAAGGTTCAAAGGGGGGAGATGCTAACCCCCTGAGAACTACTGAAAAACCCATTGGAAAAAAAGGGGTCTCAGTACTGTAGGCTTTAATCTTTCAGCTCCTTTAAGGAACCGTTTGATCAGCGGGTCCTGAGAGAAAAGCCTTGAACCTTCAGAGTAGACGGGCAAGGCCTCTATCAAGGCCGTCTTGCAGGAACTGAAGGATAGCGGAGAGGGGCGGATCTGCAGACGCCACCTCAGTTGAGGTACAACAGGATGAGAATATCCTCATAATACAAGAGTAGGCTCTCTTGGTAGAGTCCGCTCTAGAATGAGACAGCGTTCTCAGGACCGACTCTGAAAGCCCTTCTATCCTGGGAAGGGACTGATCAACCTCCAGGCTGTCAGGTTGAATCTGTGCAGATCTGAGCAGAGGTGAGTGTCCCACGACACCAGGGTCTGCTGTGGGGGGAGCCTCCAATATTGTCCTCGACTCAACTGGGTGAGCTAGGTAAACCAGGAATTCTTCGGCCAAAACAGTATGATGGCTATCACTGAGGCCTGATCCTGACGGATTTTCATCAATACCCTCGGTATCATGGAAAAGGGAGGGAAGATGTAAGCCAGCCTGAACCTCCAGGATATTGACAGAGCGACTAACGCCAGGGGTTGTCCTCCCTGTAGAGGAGCAGAACCTCTCCACCTTGGCATTGAACCTTGTTGCCATGAGATCCACCTCTGGCATACCCACTTGAGGACTATCTGCTTAATTCTCCGGATGTAAAGACCACTCCACCGACGGAAGACCGCGGCTCAGCCGCTATCATATTGAAGGAGCCTTGGATGTGGATTGCAGATAAGTGGGAAGGTACAACTCTGCCTAATCCAGAATCACCCCGATCTCTGACAAGAGGGGAAGTGATCTCGTGCCTCCTTGCTGGTTGATGTAAAGTACCGCAGTCGCATTGTCTGACTGGACTTTCACCGCTTTGCCCCTGATCTGAGGGGCTAAGTGAAGGAGGGCTAGCCGGATAGCTTGAATCTCGCGGAGATTGGATGAAAAAAGCCACTCCTGAGGAAACCAGGTCCCGTGAACTGGAGAGTCGTCTAGGTGAGCATCCCAGCCTACTTAGGATGCATCCGTAGTCAATATGACCCAGACTGGCTGGGTCATAGACTTCCCGTCTAAAAGATGGTACCACCATCTGAGGGAATACAGAGTTTGCCAAGTCAGGGAGCACAGGGAGTTTAGCCCAGCAGGGCTGCCATTCCATTAGGAGAGGACCTCCGACTGTAGAGGGCGGAGGTACCATAGAGCCCAAGGGACTGCTTCTGCAGACGCTGACATGAGCCCCAACATCTTCATGAGAGTCCGGATTGGAACTCGCCGGGGAAAGGAACTTGCCGTGTTCTGAACCCGGAATCTTCTTTCTGGTGTCAACTGGAGCGACATCCCAGTGGAGTCGATTATGAAGCCTAGATATCTTACTGAAGTCGACGGGCCCACGTTCGACTTCTACCAGCTGATGATCCAACCTAGGTGGAACAGAAAGGAGATTGTTACCTGAAGACGTTGGGTTAGGACCGCTAGAGCAGAGGCTTTCAAAGCCAGTCGTCAAGATAAGGAATGATGGTCAGTCCTTGAAGCCTCAAAGCCGCCACCACAGAACCACCACCTTGGTAAAAGTGTGAGGGACAGAAGAAATGCCAAAGGGAAGGGCAACAAACAGAAGATGCCTGACGACACCGGACACCTGGACCGTGATCCTGATATACTTCCTGGAACCAGGATAGTTTGGGATGTGCAGATATGCATTATTGAGGTCCAGGGTTGCCATCACGTCTCCAGGATTGACGACGTGAACTACTGACCTAATGGTTTCTACACGAAACTTCACCTTCCTTATAAATCGATTGAAATATCTCAGATCGATAATCATCCGGAGATCTCCTGAAACCTTGGGAACCAGAAAAACTGGTGAATAGATCCCTAGGACCCGTTCTCCTGCCGGAACCTCCTCCAGAGGCCCTTTGCAAATGTGGTCCTGAATGTAGGCCTCTAGGATCGCTTCCTTGGCAGCTTGTAGAAGGTTGATCTTGACAAACCTGTCCAGAGGAATAGAGGTGTTGTTGACTAAATAACCGTTGAAAATGATATTCAGGACCCCGGGATCCGAGATCTCTTGGATCCATTCTTCTCAGAAGTGGGAGAGAAGACTCCGACGAGTACATGAAGCTTAGGAATGGGGAAGCTTATTGGCAGGATGGCAGGAGTAACGGCAATTAACTAAGAGCCCCGTAGTCAGGAGGTGGATTTACATCTTTGGCTCCTCCACGAGAGCACCTCAAGCCCTTTCGCTGTGCTCTCCAGTCACTCTGTATTTTGAGGAATTGTCAGGGACCCAAGGCTTAAGCCAAAATGGAATATGGGCCGCTGATCCCAGGGCCATGCTATATATAGGCCCCTGATGTTATTTGATAGTATTGTTACAGGGTGCCAAAGGCGCACTTGGTCTCCCATGAGCCACAGACCTGCTGCTTAGCTTCAATAGCAAGGATCTGTGTTTGGCCTTGTTCCCAGGATTTGCTTTACTAGCAGGGAAGCTCCCTCGCTAGCTTCAACTGGAGCTGTGCGGTATCGCACAAGAAGTCCGTAGCCAGGTTGATGGTCTTGAAAGCAGCCAGTATGTCGTCCTGGAAAGAACCTCTGGTTCACATCAACTTGAATTTGATCCAGGCGAGATCTGAGGAACGTAGAGACTTCAAAAGCCGCTATGGCTGTGGAAGCGGAAGCCGCAGCTGCCGTAACACCCCGTCATAGTGTACACTCTGCAAGGGGGTCCTGCAGCTAGACCCATCGTCTGCAGGAACCAGAGTGTGCATGGACAACTTGGCAATAGCCATGTCCACCTTGGGAATGGATCCCCACGAATGCACCAAGGGTTAAGCCATCGGGAACATGGATTTAAACTTCTTTGTTAAAACCGGACCTTTTCCAGGTTTTTTCCACTCTATATCATGATAGAGAGGAGGGTCTCATCCGCTAAAGACACGATGTGCCCGAGTAGCAGGAATGGGAGGCTCCCCACAGTCAACAACATGGTCCCCCGACCTGATGGACTTGAGCAACTTGGTCCCCAGACCTGATGGACTTGAGCAAAGTCAGCTCCTCCTCATCCGAGGAGAGAAGAAACTAAGGAGACCAAGGTCTCTCTACCGGGACAGATGTCTCCATAGGGGCCTGGGCACGAATAGGAAGCCTTTCCATCCAGCAGGCCTATGACTCCTTTAATAGAGCCATTGATACATATCCTGCAACGTAGGTTCACTAGAGGTCAGAAACCTCTAACGGCAGCTGTAACACCTGGTGTAGGTTAAGTCAACGGACCCAGGGATTCCCAACTGGTCTCCCAAGCTGGTCTTATCCCAGCCTTAAGCTGTTTAGCTTCTGCGATCTCACAAGTGCAGGTATGATCAGCTTACAATAACCGTTGACTGCTGCAATGGTAGAAGGATCGATGCTTCCTCTTGGAATCCACTTTCCTGCCTTCCGAATCCCGCGGAGAAGACATCACCGGAGGTGATGCAAAAGGAGAGTCCCCGCGTCACCTCCGGAAGATGGCGGCGCACAGGGACCGGGAATCCTGGACCAAGGACGCCGCCAAAATACCCCAGCCAGGCGCAACTGCGCGGGGCCGGCAGCAAATAAGCTGCCGGCCAAACTGACAAGGTACCTAGGAAAAAAGGCCAACGCCGTTACCCAAACGAAAAGAAGGCTCCCCGCACTTTCCATAAGAAAGGGGGGAACAAACCGCCTAGTCCACCTGTCCAGGAGGACAGAAAAAAACACAGTGGGCTGGGGGTTGACTTCCTCCTTTTAAGGAGATACTTAATTGTTAAATTGAGTTATTAGTCTTGGGCTCATTAAACATTCCGCCGGTCCTGCCAGTCCACGGGGGGTGGTTAACCCCCATCTGTGCTGCTGGTAGGACGTAAGGGAACCAGTTTTGGAGTGTGTTAATTTTAAATATATAAAAGTATGTCTATTCATACTTTCTTTTTGGGTGAATTTGCAGTCTGATACGACCGGTTTTGGGGTGTGTTTATTTCATTTATAAAAGTACTTCCATTCATTCTTGCTTTTTGGGTGGATTTGGAGTCTTATACAAACATTTTAGGGGTCTGTTCATTTTAAATATATCAAAGTACATCTATTAATCCTTGTTTCTGGGGTGAATTTGTGGTTTGATACAAACCGTTTTGGGGTGTGTTTATTTCCTATACAAAATTACTTCTATTAATCCTTGCTTTTGGGTTCAATTTGCAGTCTGTTTTGGGGTGTATTTAGTTGATATATAACTACAGTACTTCCATTAACCCTTGCTTCTGTACTGAACATGCTGTCTGATATAAACAGTTTTGGGGTGTATTTAGTTCATATTTAAGTACATTCATTCCTCCTTGATTCTGGGGTGAAATTGCATTCTGAGGCAAACATTTTTGGGGTATATTTAGTTTATATATAAGTACTGCTGGTACTGGCATGCTGCATGGGGGAAGAAAGTACTCTCCTTGGGCTTAAGAAGAGGTGATCTCACCATAAAGGCCGAGAACACATAACCTGAAAAGGGTTAGCCACCCAGGCAGCCATTCACCAAAGCAGAACACTTCTCTACAGACTTTTAGGATGGTCAAATTCTTTTACACTTAATTTGATGCGTCAACGGGTAGTTGCGGAGTTGGTGGGAAATTGCGGCTTTATAATATTGCTCTTTTACCCTTGAAGTTAATGTTACAGTACAGTATGTCTGACAGACAGATGAAGGGGAGAGATCTGTTGCTTCCTCTGGTAGGTGAGCAAGTAGCGACGATGATAGTCACGTGGGATCTGGTGTTGCGAGCGACCAGGCTCGTGGCCCTGGCCACTGGTGATGGTGACATCAGTGACTTGCAGACAGTGGCGGACGATGATGTGGCCAATGGCACGTGGGATCCGGGTGAAGAGGGGGCTTCATCATCATCAGGAGAAGAGGGTGGCGGCTTGCATGTGAGGCAACGGTTGAGCCAGCATGGTGTTAGCATGGCCGTGAGTCAGCAGGGTGGCAGCAGTGTGAGATCTGTAGCGAAACTTGCCTGGGGTAGACCGCCTGCTACACAGGAGCCTACCTGTCTGGAAAGAAGTAGCGGTGCATGGGTTCACGGAGGCAGCAGTAGCAGGCAGTCAGCACGGAGTGATGGGGGGAAAATGCCATTCTTGGCGGTGTGGAAATTTTTCATCAAGTCGCTGGAGGACGATTAGCATTACAAACTCTGTGACTGGGCAAATCCTTATGCAATTCTTGCCCTCGCAACTCTGTAATTGAGCAACTGTGTTGACGACTCATGCAATTCCTCATGCGATACCCACCCTCACCACTCTGTGACTGGGCCACTATGTTGACAACTCATGAGATTACTCACTTGATTCCTCCTGTGATTCCCATCCTCACCACTCTGTTACTGGGTCACTGTGTTAATGACTCATGCGATTCCTCATGCGTTTCTCACCTTCACCATTCTGTGACTGGGCCACTGTGTTGGCGACTCATGCAATTCCTGTGTTTTTGGCTCTCTGTTCCTGTAATGGCAGCGCAGGGCTCCAACTGACACAACACACCAGGCTGAGTGAAAAAAGGGGGCCGTCCCTACTACGTGTGGTGCGCTGTGTGTTCATTGGCCGCCTTAATTTTGTGGACGGTCTGGGCCCGCGACTCTGATTGAACGGCCGCTCTGTGTTCAGTACCGCCACGGGAGAAGCAGCTCCTTCATTTTCATGTCCTCAGCTCTGCGTCTCCAGCGGCGGATTAGTGGATCTGCGCACACATCCTCCTACATATTATGTGGCAGTTTCTTTCCTCCACGCGGCCGCTTGTCTCCTCCACCTCACTGTGGTGCGGCCGCGTTAGGTATAGGGCACCTGCTGTGTGGTCTGTTGAGTCTGTGGAGTGTGTGCCGATTAGTGTGTGGAAGAAGAAAGAAGGAAGAAGGAAGAAGGAAGGAGAAGACATACTGTACCTATTGGACAGTGTCAAAAGACATCCCTGTAAAGATGGTATGAAAAAAAGTGTATGAGTAGAAAATATGTTAAAGTAAAATATATAGAAAGGTAAATGTACTGTATACACTTCCATAAAAAGCTTGTACAAATAACCGATGTCAATAATTAGTAAACTCAAGGGACTCATTTAGACCCAATAGTATTAGGGAATTAAATCTAAAATCAAATACATTTCTTTCTACATAATTGCTGGTAAAACTGAGGTACCCTTTCAGTTGGGGTTAATCTAAGAAGTGTAGGATCACTGTTGTGGCACTATTTAAAGAACCTTGATATGCTATCAGGGGGAGATTGGGAACTTAAAGTGGCCTTGGAAAAAAAATAAAAGTGGCCCCATGTTGTCGGGGGCCATACAAGTAGTGATGAGCGGCAGTGGCTATATTTAAATTTGCTATATTTTGCAAATATATGGGTGAATTCACGGTTATTTTCTTGATTGCGAAAAATCGGAAATGTAATATTTGCGCAATGCGTGCAGAATACAGGTGTGGGTGACTTTGGGTACATTTTTCAAGCTGCTAAAAGTTTACTGAGACTGGAGATAATGGTTTGCATGGCAGAACATTACAATAGCTTTATATAAGCAGTTAATATAAAACAAAAAGACCACAGAAGAAAACTATCCCTAAGTCAAAACAGGGAAAAATGTCCCCCAAATATATAAATATATAAGTATATAGCGTGTGGGGAGTCGCTCTGGTAGATAGCGGTGCGGGTGCAGTACAGAGGCAAAACAAGAAGTCCAGAAAGTGCAATAAACAGTGTTTTATTCACACTTGCACAAAATAAACGATAAACAGTCTCTTGGTGTTAATTCACACTCAGCAAACACAAAAGGCAAAACCAAAGAGTCCAAAACCAGGTTCAATCACCTGTGAGATGTTTAGGTGCGCGTACGCACCTGGCGGTCGGCCCAGCCGCAGGATAATCCACCTTCAGGCTTCCAGGACGACTGCACGCTTCCTTGCTGGGCTCATCCTTCCAGCCCAGAGAGCTCCACAACACTAGCAGCAGCTCCAGGACAATCACAGCCCCACCTGCTGATGTGGCTGCTTTTAAAAAGCCCGGGTGGGTGGGTGCCTACTCCCCCCCCTGGACCGTGGGGAGTAGGCACCCACCCAACTCTTTGCCTACTCCCAGTAAGAGCCGGCCCGGATTGGCTTTGCAGCCAAACTAACTATCAATGTCAAGCAGCACTAGCTGCTGCTGACACATAAAACCCGGCTCTCACCTCACCGAGGCCAGGAACCTCGGTGACACGTATCTTCCGTCCATGACGGCACCTTGCGCCCTCTTACATACCTCCCCCCTTTGTTCAACCCTGACAGGGTGAACACACGCCAAACACTGTACTCGAGACAGGGCATCCGCATTTCCTTGCAAGTGGCCTGCCCTGTGCTCCACTGTGAACTTGAAGTTCTGCAGAGACAAGAACCATCTGGTGACCCGAGCATTCCTGTCTTTCGCCTGGCACATCCACTTTAGAGGGGAATGGTCGGTCACCAGACGGAACTTTCTCCCTAGCAGATAATAGCGGAGAGACTCTAGTGCCCACTTGATGGCCAGGCACTCTCTCTCCACTATACTGTACCTGGTCTCGGCTGGGGTGAGTTTGCGACTCAGGAAAACCACGGGATGCTCCTCCCCATTGATTTCCTGAGAGAGTACAGCCCCGAGGCCCACTTCAGAGGCATCGGTCTGTACCACAAATTCTCTCTTGAAGTCGGGCGTCACTAAAACCGGGGACCCACACAGGGCCGACTTCAGAGCAGAGAAAGCCTTATCCGCCTGCTCATTCCACTGGATCGACACTGACCTGCGTCCCTTTAAAAGGCTTGTCAATGGAGCAGCAATTGTAGCGAAGTTGGGAATAAACCTCATGTAGTATCCCACCATGCCCAGGAAGGATTTTACTTGCCGCGTAGTGACAGGTCGGGGCCAATTCTTAATTGCCTCAATTTTGTTTACCTGAGGTTTGACCACCCCACGCCCAATGACATACCCTAGGTATTTGGTCTCTTCTAACCCTATCACACACTTTTTGGGTTAGCAGTTAAGCCAGCTTTCCTAAGGGAGTCCACTACGGCCTGTACCTTCGGTAGGTGACTCTCCCAGTCGGTGCTATGGACAACGATATCATCCAGATACGCTGAGGCGTACCGTCGATGTGGACGGAGCACAATATCCATAAGCCTTTGAAACGTGGCGGGGCGCCATGTAGACCAAAGGGTAATACCTTGTACTGATACAACCCCTCCGGTGTGATAAAAGCAGTTTTTTCCTTGGCAGCCTCCGTTAAGGGTACCTGCCAGTACCCTTTGGTGAGGTCCAAGACAGAAAAATACCTGGCTTGGCCCAATTTTTCAATGAGCTCATCCACCCTCGGCATGGGATATGCGTCAAACTTGGACACCTCATTCAGCTTGCGGAAATCGTTACAGAATCTCAATGTCCCGTCCGGCTTGGGTATTAAGACTATCGGACTGGCCCAATCACTTTTTGACTCCTCGATGACACCTAACTGGAGCATCAGCTGCACTTCCTTCACAATGGCTTGTCGCCGAGCCTCGGGTAACCGATACGGCTTTAACCGGACTTTGGCCTGAGGCTCAGTGATAATGTCATGCTGGATCAGGGATGTGCGCCCAGGGAGGTCCGAGAACACATCCGTGTTCCGACTAATGAACTCCTTAACTTCCTGGACCTGTTTGGAGGATAGGCTATCTGAAATTTTTACGGTGGCAGCTGCTTCCCGGACTTCGAGGTGAGGGGCTGGATCCTTCTCACCTAGAAGCCCTGGCCGGGGGCTGTCATCGCTGGAGGAGTCCCTATCCTTCCATGGCTTCAGCAAATTCACATGATACACCTGCTCCGGCTTCCGCCGCCCTGGCTGGTGCACCTTGTAATTTACTTCCCCACTTTCTCGAGCACTTCATAGGGCCCCTGCCACCTAGCTAGAAATTTGCTGTCAAGGGTGGGTACCAGAACTAAAACTCGGTCTCCGGGATTAAAGTCTCGCACCCGAGCCTGACGATTATAGACTCTACTTTGGGCCTGTTGTGCTGCCTCCATATGCTCCCGGACCAGCGGTAACACCCTCTCCATACGTTCCTGCATCTGGGTAACATATTCAATTACGCTTTTGTGGGGACGGGCTGTTGTTCCCACGCTTCCTTAGCGATGTCCAACAGGCCCTGTGGGCGTCTGCCATAAAGCAGTTCGAAGGGTGAGAACCCAGTAGAGGCCTGGGGCACTTCTCGCACTGCAAACATGAGATAGGGCAGAAGCAGATCCCAGTCCTTCCCATCTCGGGACACCACCCTTTTTAACATATTTTTAAAGTTTGGTTAAATCTTTCCACAAGGCCGTCCGTTTGCGGATGGTAAACGGACGTCCGTAACTGCTTTATATGCAACAGTTTACACAATTCCCTCATAATCTTAGACATAAAAGGGGTCCCTTGGTCCGTCAGAACCTCCTTAGGTAGGCCCACCCGGGTAAACATCTCCATTAACTCCTTTGCAATGAGCCTAGCCGATGTGTGTCGAAGAGGCACCGCCTCTGGATATCGAGTAGCATAGTCCAGAATCACCAGGATATGTTGGTGACCCCTAGCAGACTTCGGTACGGGTCCGACCAGATCCATGGCAATACGCTCGAATGGGACCTCAATTATTGGGAGAGGGACCAGGGGACTTCTGTAATGCGGCTGGGGGCTATTTACCTGACAGGTCGGACAGGACTTACAGAACTCCTCTACTTCCTTAAACAAACCGGGCCAGTAAAATCGCTGTAGTACGCGGTCCTGCGTTTTCTGCCACCCCATGTGTCCCCCAAGAACATGTTGGTGGGCAAGCTCCATAACAAGCTTGCGATATGCGGTGGGCACCACCAACTGTTTAACTGGCTCACCTCGGATTTGGTTCACCCGATACAACATATCCTGAAGAACAATAAATCGTGGAAACATTAATTCAGCCCCAGGTTTCTGGGGTTTACCATCAATCATTACAACACTTTCCCAGGCCCTGGTTAGGGTTTGGTCCCGGTGTTGTGCGGTCCCAAAATTTTCCCCGGAGACATTGAGGTCTGCCAACTCAGGTCCTGGTGGCAAGTCCTCCGTGTCTCCCACCATTACACTCAGTGGGGTTGTCTCCCCCTCTACCGCTGGAGCAGTGGTCACCCCTACCGCTGGCCCTTCAGATTCGGGCTCCCAGGGTTCTGGCCTTCCAGTGGTATCAGGCCACTCTACTAGGGTTACCCCTGTCTCGGGCCCATCAGACACTTTTATAGCCGGCCACAGCGCCGGGAAACCTGGGAAGTCCCTCCCAAGTATCAGTTCATGTGGGAGTTTGGTAGCGACAGCCACCTCGTGGGTCCACTTACCAGCAGCTGTGGACAAAGTCACTAATGCAGTGGGGTAGTCTTTTAAGTCTCCGTGGATGCATAGGACCCCGACTTTACGGCCGGTATACTCCGCAGGCCGTACTAGGGCAGCTCTTACCAGGGAGACTAAACTCCCGGAGTCCAGCAGGGCCACCGCCAGAGAATTTCCCACCTCTACCTGACACAGGTGGTTATTATCCTGCACCTCACGGGTGCCAGTTGCGCACAGCTTCCGTGCATACAGGGAGTGGCGATACCCGTAGTTCACATCCATTGGCTCACTCTGATGCGGACAGTCGGCCCTGATGTGGCCTGGCTCCTGACACCTCCAGCATACCACGGGAGGCGAATCCGCAGGGGATACATTCCGTGCAGGTCTCTCTGTCGCCGGTCGTCGGAACTGGGGTGGAGGCCTCCGGGTTTGACTGGCCCCTTCCCAGCAAGACTCCCCTGCAGGTTTCTGGTGGCCTCGTAACCCTCCACCAGGTCGACCATCTCCAGGGCACTTACCGGAGATGCCTGGCCGACCCAGTGCTGGAGGGGATAAGGCAGGGCCCTCCAAAAGATGTCCGCCAACAGTCGATCCAGCATGGCAGTGGGACTTAGTAGATCGGGCTGCAGCCACTTTTGCAGCCTGTGCAGCAGATCGTAGTACTGCGGCCTAGCGGGTTCAGTCGTTTTAAAGTCCCACTGGTGGACTCTTTGAGCGCGGACCAGCACGTTCACCCCCAGTCTGGCTAGGATCTCTCCTTTCACGGTGTCATAATCGGCCGCTTGTTCGTCCGACAAG
Source organism: Bufotes viridis (assembly GCA_033119425.1). Lineage (NCBI taxonomy): Eukaryota > Metazoa > Chordata > Amphibia > Anura > Bufonidae > Bufotes > Bufotes viridis. Next base: position 172,416,119 of record CM065594.1, on the reverse strand, counting down.
TCGAAAAACACCTGCTGGGGTCCGGAAGCCAGGAACGGAGCGACCACCTCAGCCCACTGGTCACGGGGCAGCTTCTCCCTCATGGCCACTTTTTCGAAGACTGCCAGGTAGGTCTCAGCATCATCCTCGGGGGTCATCTTGGGAATTGCTGCACGGACCGCTTTCCGGGCATCATGGGCACGGTGAGAGGCTCCAGTCACTTGCAAAGCCATTACATGTTGCAACAGCACCCGGGTTTGTCTCCTGCTGCTGCTTGTTGGCCTCCCGCTGCTGTAAATTGGCCTCCACGAGAGCCTTTACAACTGCCTCCATCTTGTCAGAGTTCACGTGTTGAAACTTTGCCGGCTTGACATATGACATTCACTTTGGAAAAAAACTTCGGCGTTTACGCCAACCTCACTGCGCATGTCCGCATCCGACACCAAATGTGGGGAGTCGCTCTGGTAGATAGCGGTGCGGGTGCAGTACAGAGGCAAAACAAGAAGTCCAGAAAGTGCAATAAACAGTGTTTTATTCACACTTGCACAAAATAAACGATAAACAGTCTCTTGGTGTTAATTCACACTCAGCAAACACAAAAGGCAAAACCAAAGAGTCCAAAACCAGGTTCAATCACCTGTGAGATGTTTAGGTGCGCGTTCGCACCTGGCGGTCGGCCCAGCCGCAGGATAATCCACCTTCAGGCTTCCAGGACGACTGCACGCCTCCTTGCTGGGCTCATCCTTCCAGCCCAGAGAGCTCCACAACACTAGCAGCAGCTCCAGGACAATCACAGCCCCACCTGCTGATGTGGCTGCCTTTAAAAAGCCCGGCAAAGTCCGGCCTGGACCGTGGGGAGTAGGCACCCACCCAACTCTTTGCCTACTCCCAGTAAGAGCCGGCCCGGATTGGCTTTGCAGCCAAACTAACTATCAATGTCAAGCAGCACTAGCTGCTGCTGACACATAAAACCCGGCTCTCACCTCACCGAGGCCAGGAATCTCGGTGACACGTATCTTCCGTCCATGACGGCACCTTGCGCCCTCTTACAAGCGATATAATATCGTGACTATTGTGGGATATTAATCATCTAATGCCGTAACGGACAAGCTCCCTATTGGGAAGAAACAAAAAAACTAGCGATGCTGGAGCCAAAGATAGTCCAACAATATATATCCCTTTATTTAATACATTAATTAAAAATATACATGTAGGCCACAAAAAGGATAGAGGGTAACAGGAAAAACACCATCCTGGTATACAATATATGCAAAGTTAATTAAAACTGAGTCCATATATTTGACACAGTCCAAACAACCATATATCCAACAGAATATGACAAAAGAGCAATGTCCCAACAGCAGTCATGTGAAACAAAGACTGCAGCTACATATTAAGCATCCAACAGTGTGGGAGACATACTCACATGGAGAGTGAAGGTATACCAGGATGGCGCTACCCCGACGTGCGTTTTGGCGTGCCTTCGTCCGGGGGTCACACTACCTAACACCCTGCACTCGAACCTATTAGCTACTCTATAAATCAATGTAACCTACACTGACTATCTCCCCATAACTATCTGAATTATGTATCTAAGCTAATTGTCAAATTATACAGCAAAGCACAGAGTCCAGCAATCACACTGCTGTCTCTCTCAGAACTCCATTACACTAATGGGTAGGCAACTTTCCTATTGGATGCTAGTGATGTTGCTAAGCTCAGACAAAGACATTGAAGCCTCCTCATTGACCCCACAAACAAGAGGGAGGTTACTGATGGAAAAAAAAAGGAGAATATTCAAAATCACGAATATATGGCACTATATTCAAAATATTTGCGAATTCTCGAAGTTGCGATATTCGCAATAAATATTCGCAATTCGAATATTCACGCCCAACACTACATACAAGTAGGCAGGGTCAGCAATACAATAGAGCAAAATACTATCCGATAAGAACCATATACCACAGTGCAGCATGATACATTGCCCAAAAAGCTGTCCCTCTGTGGTGGCCATTAATAGCTGCCATTTTCTGCCCTCTTCCTCCAGTTGTCTCTTATTAAGATATGAAGCAGGTGGCTGAGGAGGTGAGATGCAGACCACAGCAGGTGAATTCAGGAGGGCATGTGCAGTCGCTGGCCAGGTACATGAGTACCTGATTCTCTCAGCCTCAATTACCACTGAGAGCTCATTATGTTTTGGGCCGTCGACAGAGAGGGGGCTTGAATGGCCCCCTGAGGCATCGGCCTACAGAGAAATTTCCCTTAAAGGTCTATGGCCAATCCGCCCCTGTATGCTATGTTTTAAGTATTCACAGTTTAATATTTGATTGCTGTTGCTCCAACTTTCCCTGACTGTTTGTGTGATGAGGTTACATGAATATTGTACAACATTTCCTGAATTGCAGTCTATGTAATGATGAGAGGAAATAATCTCTTCTGTTGAAGCAATGATAACTTAGTTAACATTATTTCTAAGATTCATGTCCCCAGACTATCCCTTAGTTAAACGTGATGGGCTTATGTATTTTTTCAACCATATTAACTATGTAATTATGATATAGCATCACAACACTTGCACTGCTATGAGCACCATTTAATGATCTTTCACTGGCACTTTCACTCCCCTGTGATGGGGGCACACACACAGGCATAACTATAGTTTATTGGGCCCCATAGAAAAATAAGGTGGGGCCCTCACCACCTAGTGCAAGAGAATTAAAACAACAACATAAGCAATAATTAAAGATGCACACTGTATATCAGAAAAATCCGAATTATTGCAAAAAGCCACCATATTGTTATTCCCCACATCAAAAGGTACAATGTTCTTGAACCTCATTGGGCCTCCCAACCTATTAAACGAATAGCAACTGCTATGGCTGATAAAGCTATAGTTACACCATTGGATACACAACCTTGCAAAGAGGATGACAATCTGGGATGGAGGTAGCTATTTCTTTTTTAGATTATGAGTTCTGAGAAATGTAATGTTGGGTTGTTTGGAAATATATTTTCCTAATATCAGGTATTTCAATAAAGCTGCCCAATGTTTCATGAGTATCCGTCTGATGGTGTTGGGATTTATACCATGTATTACACCGTGTTATGGAAGTATAACCAAAGTGACCTTTCTCCCTATCTTTCAGGGTTTTAGGACAGGGAATTAAACAATATTGTTCACTGTCATCTCTCACCCAAGAAACAGAGTCCTCTATTATGCCTTTGGGATAACCATTTTCTATGAACTAGGAGCTAATGACTTCCAATTGTTCCTCAAAAATATCTTTAGTGGAGTAATTCTGTCTGACCCTTTTTATTTGGCTATATGGGATATTACATTTCCACTTGTAATAATGGCTACTATTATATTCCAAGAAGCTTTTCACATTGACATGTTTAAAATGTTTCCCAATTGTTATTAAATTCCCTTATGCAAAAAGGCATATGTCTAGATAGATAGATAGCTTCAAAGGGATATATATATATATATATATATATATATATATATATATATATATATATATATATATATATAAACAGTGAATGTATATATATATATATATATATATATATATATATATATTTATAAAATTTGAAAAAAATGGCAGCACCAATCCAAACACTGGCAATATGGGTGCAAAAGTAAATCTTTATTTAGCGCACACTGTATCAGGGCTGTCTGTAGGGTTCCACCCCAATAGATGCAATAAGAATGACAGCAGCCTTAGGTATTGTTGCTTGGGTACATTTATTGATGTTAATTCACATGCAGCAGTATTTTTATGACGTTTCGGCATACAGTTGCCTTCATCAGATACTATGCCGCAAGGAGAAGGAGGAAACAAGGTAGGCAGACGTATGAAAGGATATGCATGCTCACAGACGCTATTTCTGACAAGCATGCAGTGAGCATGCATATCCTTTCATACGTCTGCCTCCCTTGTTTCCTCCTTCTCCCTGCGGCATAGTATCTGATGAAGGCAACTGTATGCCGAAATGTCATAAAAATACTGCTGCATGTGAATTAACATCAATAAATGTACCCAAGCAACGATACCTAAGGCTGCTGTCATTCTTATTGCAAATATGGGTGCAAAGCCGCAATGGGATAAGCAAGTCCACACTATATGAAAAAAGAAAAGGCAGCAGCATACATCTCATATATATATAAAAATGAATTTCTGTCTAGAAGTCTGTCTAGACAAAATGAAGTTAAATTCAACTTCGGTCAGCTGCAGAGATGGGAGGGAAGGTGACTTTTTCATTGCAGCTCACACTCAGAAAGGACAGTGCTGCTGTCTTAGATTGAGATGTTCAAAATGACACGCCCCAATCCAGTTAGGCCACGCCCCATCCAACTCAGCCTACAGGGATTGAAAAAATAAAGTTAAAAATCAACTACTAGGCACACAGCTCAGCAGACAGGATAGGATTAGATACACAGCTCAGCAGACAGTATCACACAACATAAGATCAGATACACAGCTCAGCAGATAGTATCACACAACATAAGATCAGATACACAGCTCAGCAGATGGTATCACACAGGACAGGATTAGATACACAGCTCAGCAGACAGTGGGGCCACTGTAGAGGTCACTGTTATGGGGGATACTGTTGATATCTTTTTACGACACATAAGGAAACATGAAACTAAATACATGACATATACCCGTGCAAAGCCGGGTCCTTCTGCTAGTCTCTTATATATATAAAAATGAATTTCTGTCTGGACGTTCTTTATGCGCGACCAAACAACTGGACCGATCTTCACCAAATTTGGCACACGGGTACATCAGGTGTCCGGGAAGGTTTTAGACCAGGTCTCAGCTCTCTAGGACTTACTGTTCCTGAGATATTCCCAAAAAATGACCTGCATTAGCCAATACAAGCCAGCAAGCCTTTCACTTAAATCCAAACTGTCATTTACTGCTTGCTGGCAGTTCGTCTCCACACACACCGTTTTACTCCAGGTAACCATAACAACCCAGCCATGTTTCTTCACTGCTATAGATGACGTTTAAAGGAAATCTGTCACCAGGATAATCGCTATAGAAGTAAAGCCACTGCCTAATAGCAGTACCTTATTCCGTGAGGTTTCCATAGCAACTCAGCCATTTCTCTTCACTGCTGCAGGTCAGCTTTAAAGGGGCAGGGCCCTGTGGATGACACTGTTAAGGGAGCGGAGTGCTATGGAGGTCACAGTTCAGGGGAAAAGTAGGGTGGCCATTCAAGTCACCCTTAAAACTCCACCCCCAGGTCCATATAAGCCACACCTCTGATTCGCTTAGGCCATGCCCACTCCCCTCCTGAGGTGGGAGGGACAGTGATTTTCTCCCTGCAACTCACATTCAGAGAGAACAGTGCTTCTGTTTTAGGCTCCATTCACACGACCGTATGTTGTCCGCAAAAAAACGAATCCGTGTCCGCAAAAAAATGGATTGCATTCCGTTTTTTTGCTGATCCATAGACTTCAATAGGGCCATGTCCTTATTTTCACTGACAAGTATAGGACATGTTTAATTTTTTTTTTTGCTGAGCTGTGCAATGGAAGAAAAGTGAATTGGACAGCATCTAATCCGCAAAAAAACGGATCCGTTTTTTTGCGGACAACATACGGTCGTGTGAATGGAGCCTTAGAGAGAGCTGTTTAAAAGGACACGCCCCCAATCCTGTTTGGCCACGCCCCCTCCCACTAAGCCAACAGGGATTGAAAACATAAAGTTAAAAATCAACTTTTACGTCCGCTAAGCCACACCCCCGATATGTTTAGGACACGCACCCTCCCCCTCTGCAGCCAATGAGTATTGACAAAATGAAGTTCAAAATCAACTTCTGTCAGCTGAAGAGGTGGGAGGGACGGTGACTTTCTCTTTGCAGCTCACACTCAGAGGGGCAACTCCGCGCTGATGAGGGGCAACACCCCGAAACAGCTGTCTGTGGATGGATAACTGGCTTAGTTTTTCCCCGTCACATCCTTAAAGCTTGTAAAAAAGCGGGATCTTGACATAGGGGCCACTTAATATGGTGGATTTGGTGATCTCTGTAATGGAGTCACCCCTTTGCTCGGTTTTCCTTCCTTTGAGGGATATCTGGCTTTCATTGTATTGTAGACCCAATACTGGGGCTCCACATTTATTTTGCACACACAGAGAGGACAGTGCTGCTGTCTTAGATTGCGATGTTCAAAAGGACATGCCCCAATCCAGTTAGGCCACGCCCCTCCCACTCAGCCAACAGGGATTGTAAAAAAAAAAGTTAAAAATCAACTACTAGGTACACAGCTCAGCAGACAGGATATGATTAGATACACAGCTCAGCAGACAGCATCACACAGGATAGAATATTAGATACACACTCAGCAGACAGTATCACACAGGATAGGATTAGATACACAGCTCAGCAGACTTTATCACACAGGATAGAATATTAGATACACAGCTTAGCAAACAGTATCACACGGGATAGAATATTAGATACACAGCTCAGCAGACAGTATCACACAGGATTTAATATTAGATACACGCTCAGCAGACAGTATCACATAGGATAGGATTAGATACACAGCTCAGCAGATAGTATCCTACAACATAAGAGATAAGATTATATACATAGCTCAGCAGATAGTATCACACAGGCTAGGATTAGATACACAGCTTAGTAGATAGTATCACACAGGATAGTATTAGATACACAGCTCAGCAGACAGTATTACACAGGATAGGATTAGATACACAGCTCAGCAGATAGTATCACACAGAATAGGATTAGATACACATCTCAGCAGACAGTATCACACAGGCTAGGATTAGATACACAGCTCAGCAGACAGCATCACACAACATAAGATTAGATACACAGCTCAGCAGATGGTATCACCCGGGCAGGATTAGATACACAGCTCAGAAGACAGTGGGACGGGGCACTGTAGAGGTCATTGTTATGGGGGATACTGTTGATATCTTTTCACAAAATATGGAAACATGAAACGAAATAGATGAAATATACCCGTGCGAAGCCGGGTCCTTCTGCTAGTATATATATAAAAATGAATTTCTGTCTAGACGTTTTTAAGCGCGACCAAACGACTGGACCGATCTTAACCAAATTTGGCACACGGGTACATCAGGTGTCCGGGGAGGTTTTAGACCAGGTCTCAGCGCTCTAGGATTTACCGTTCCTGACATATTCCCAAAAAATGGCCTGCATTATAGCTAATACAAGCCAGCAAGTCTTGCACTTAAATCCAAACTGTCATTTACTGCTCCCTGCCAGTTCGGTAACCATAACAACCCCCAGCCATGTTCACTGCTGTAGATGAGATGAGGAAATCTGTCACCAGGATAATCACTATAGAAGTAAAGCCATGGCCTAATAGCACTTAGTACCTTATTTCCTGAGGTTTCCATAACAACTCGGCCATTTCTCTTCACTGCTGCAGGTTAGCTTTAAAGAGGCAGGGCGCTGTGGATGGCACTGTTAAGGGAGTGGAGTGCTATGGAGGTCACAGTTCAGTTCAGGGGGAAAGTAGGGTGGCCATTCAAGTCACCCTTAAAACCCCGCCCCCAGGTCCCTATAAGCAACAACTCTCATTCTGTTAGGCTCCCTGAGGTGGGAGGGACGGTGATTTTCTCCCTGCAGCTCACATTCAGACAGAACAGTGCTGCTGTCTTAGAGAGAGCTGTTTAAAAGGACACGCCCCCAATCATGTTAAGCCATATCCCCTCCCACTAAGCAAACAGGAATTTAAAAAATAAAGTTAAAAATCAACTTTTAGGTCCGCTAAGCCACTCCCCCGATACGTTTAGGACACACCCACCCCCCTCTGCTGCCAATGAGTATTGACAAAATGAAGTTAAAAATCTACTTCTGTCAGCTGCAGAGGTGGGAAGGACGGTGACTTTAACTTTGCAGCTCACACTCAGAGAGGACAGTGCTGCTGTCTTAGATTGCGATGTTCAAAAGGACATGCCCCAATCCAGTTAGGCCATGCCCCTCCCACTCAGCCAACAGGGATTGTAAAAATAAAGTTAAAACTCAACTACTAGGTACACAACTCAGCAGACACGATATGATTAGATACACAGCTCCGCAGACAGTATCACACAGGATAGAATATTAGATACACGCTCAGCAGACAGTATCACACAGAATAGGATTAGATGCACAGTTTAGCAGACAGTATCATACAACATAAGATTCGATACAAAGCTCAGCAGATAGTATCAAACAGGCTAGGATTAGATACACAGCTCAGAAGACAGTATCACACAACATTAGATTAGATATACAGCTCAGCAGACAGTGGGGCGGGGTAATGTAGAGGTTACTGTCATGGGGTATAATGTTGATTTCCTTTTACGAAACACAGAAACACAAAACAAAATAGATGAAATATACCTGTGCGAAGCCGGGTCCTTCTGCTAGCAATTTTATAAAAATGAAATTCTCCAAATTTGGCACACAGGTTCTTCAGGTGTCCGGGTCTCAGCTCTCTAGGACATTCCCAAAAATGACCTGCATTAGCCAATACAAGCCTGCAACTCTTTCTCTTCATATCCCAACTGCCATACACATGGTCACATGTCCCTTATCGGCCAATAGAAGCTTGCAGGTCTCCACATAGACACAGTTTTACTCCAGGTTTCCATAACAATCCAGCCATTTTTCTTAACTGCTGTAGGTCAGCTTTAGGCTCGGGCTACACGACGACATTTGTCGCATGACAATTTTTATAATGACAGTCTATGGTGTTGCACTGAGACATGTTACATGCTGTGACTGCTACACAGCTCAGCAGACAGTATCGCACAATAGACTTAGATACACAGCAGACAGTGATTAGATACACAGCTCAACAGACAGTATCACACATGATAGGATAAGATACACAGCTCAGCAGACAGTATCACACAGGTTAGAATTAGATACCCAGTTCAGCAGACAGTATCACAGAGGATAGGATTAGATACACAGCTCAGCAATCAGTATCACACATATCGCAGTGTGACACCACAGCCTATCATTATAAAAAAAATTGAGACAAAATGTCACGCGACACATGTCGTCGTGTAGCCCTAGCATTAAAGGGGCAGGGCACTGTGGAGGTCACTGTTATGGGGGCAGGGGCCACTATTAAAGGGGCAACTGCTGTGGAGGTCACTGTTAAGGCAGCAGGGTACTGTGAGGTCACTGTCACGCCAACGGGGTACTGTGGTGGTCACTGTTAAGGGGGCAGGCCCCTGAGGAGGTCACTGTCAAGGGAGTGGGTTGCTGTAAAACTCACTGTTAAAGGGGTGGGCTGCTGTGAAGGTCAAAGTTAAAGGGGTGGGCTGCTGTGGAGATTCCATTTTAAGGAGGCGGGGAACAGTTGGGGGGGTAAGTGTTAAGGGGTGGTGGGCTGTGAAGTTAACTGTTAAGGGGGTGGTGTCCTGTAGAGGACACGGTTATGGGGGATACTGTCGATATCTTTTAACTACACACAGAAACATTAAATGAAATAGATGAAATTCACTCGTGCGAAGCCGGGTCCTTCTGCTAATCTCTTATATTATGGAGTACACCAAAAATTAGTACCGGGCTACTTATCTCAATAACAATATTGAGGTTAAAACATAGATCATTGATCACAAAAAATTAGCAACACTGCACCTCCAAGTATAATATTATAGCTTTATTAACATGTAAGTAGTACAAAAAGTGAAAAAGACATAGTTTCACAGCAGTAGATACACCAAGGGAGAACAACCAATATGGAGAGACCACAGGGTCTGCACATAGCCGAAAGGGGTAACAGAGTAAAGCATACACTGTATAGGGGGAACAAAACAAAGTGCAACCCCCACTCACAAGTCCTTGTCAGGGATGAAAATGAATAAACAGTGAAAAATAAGGTAAACTTAATCAATACCGATATATGCTGGTCCTGTGTTCACCTCCTCCCTCATATTATAAAAATGAGTTTCTGTCTGTCTGTCCTGATGTATGTCTGTCTGTTCTTTATGCTTGTCCAAACAACTGGACCAATCGTCACCAAATTTGACACACGGTACATCAGGTGTCCAGGAAGGTTTTAGATGGGTCTCAGTTCTCTAGGACTTACCGTTCCTGAGGTATTCCCAAAAAAGTACCTGCATTAGCTAATACAAGCCTGCAACTCTTTCTCTTCATGTCCCAACTGCCATACACATGGTCACATGTACCTTATCAGCCAATACAAGCTTGAAGGCCCTTAATCTCCTCATACACACAGTTTTACTCCAGGTTTCCATAACAACTCAACTATTTTTCTTTACTGCTGTAGGTCAGCTTTAGGCTAGGGCTACACGACGACAATAAGTTGCACGACAAATAAAGCACAACTACAGTGCTACATGCATCCATCTTGGATGGATGTTTTACGACTGTCGTGTCACAGTCACAGTATGTTCCATGCCACAGTGCGACACCATAGACTATAAAAATTGCTGCACGACATTGGTACGACAAAATGTCGTCATGTAGCCCTGGCCTTAAAGAGGCAGGATTCTGTGGAGGTCACTGTTAAGAGGGCAGGGGCCACTATTAAAGGGGCAGCTGCTATGGAGGCCACTGTTAAAGGGGCAAGGGCCACCTGTTGTGGAGGTCACTGTTAATGGGGCTCGCACTGTGGAGGTCACTGTTAAAGGGACATTCACTGTGGATGTTACTGTTAAGGGGGCAGGCCACTGTTGAAGTCACTGTTGAGGGTGCAGGGACCACTATTAAATAGGCAGCTGCTGTTGAGGCCACGGTGACATCGAAACATTGTGAAAACAAGACAGTTCTAAGAACGCACAATATATATGGCAACCAAACAACCAAGTAATTTAGGCAAATGAAGCACAAAAAAGGCAAAATATTTTTTAATTGTCTTGTTTTCTCCTTTTTATATATTTTTTTATTAATACTGATACATTAACTCTTTGAGAAAGTTTAAGCCATTGAGATGCCTAGTGTTTAGATGAAAAATTCAATAAGCTTCCTTATCCAATATTAGACGTTTAACAATGCCTCTTTTTTGTGGTGTTTTTATCTTTTCAATGGCAAATGCAGTAATACACTTTAATGAACGAGCATGAATCTGAATAATTTGTTGAGCTGCACTAGATATATTAATTTGTGTAGAATTTTCTATGTAATTAATTGTGTGCATTTAGTGTCATATACAACCCCTTCAAAATTACAATTGATGTATTGTTGTATAGAAAAAATAGTTGAATCACCAGAATCATTGAACACATTAGCAAGAGTAACATAGCTGCATGTTTTGTAAGGATATGACCCACATTTATAAAAACCTGTATGTTGCAAGAAGGGTCTATTTTTGCAGGTTTGAGAAGACAATAACTAAGGAGATAATGAATTGCCCAAATTACACGAACGTCTGGAAACTACTCTGCAGCCATCTTGCAATATACTTTCCAGTGTCTCATCTTCAAATAAAACTGGCAAGAATTTGTGTAAGTTTTTTTTTTTTTTTTTTTATCTCTGAAAACTGATGACTATAGGTCAAATCAAAAGTGGGAATGTTGGAATTATTTGTTTTATTCTTTGAAATAATACTATTATTTTTAACATATTTTTGTGATCTTTTTTAGCAGGTGAATACCTAGATTTTATTATTGTTTTTTATCCTCAGGGAAGAAAAGCAGCTTTCTATCCTTATTAACTGCAATATTAAAAGCCCTATCTATCATCCATAACAGATAATGTCTGTCTAAAAGACGAGATTTAATGTTTGTACATTCCTTCAAAAAAGAATCATCGTACTGAAGTTTCTTCGAGCATGTATCATCTCCCCCACAGGGATTTCTTTTATCATTTGAATGGGATGGTGACTGTTTGCTTGGAGAACGGTATTTCCTGGTGTGGGCTTACAATATGTACGGGTGTGAATAATCTGCTCTGTAATGCCCACTAGGGTTATGTCTACAAAGTTGACTGATGTGAGGTAAAAAAAAGACATGAATTTAAGGTTATAGTGGTTATTGTTGATATAATACACAAAAGATGGGATGGGAGATACATCGCCCTCCTATATGAATATTAGATGGTCAATATATATGCCATATCAATTCAAGAACCCCGCATATGGGTTATCAAGATTAAAAATAAACTTTTCTTCCCAAAATGACATGACAAGATTGGCCAAGGAAGGGAAGAATTTTGCCCCCATAGAAACACCACTGATCTGTATATAAATATTATCAAATAAAAAAATTATTGTGTCAATTAAAAATGATGGTACTTATAGTATACTAGATATTAGGCCCGTTACAATAACGGGCGCTAGAACATTAGTTCTGACACTGTTATGGGGGATCTGTGGATGACACTGTTATGATGGGGGGGGGGGATCTGTGGATGACACTGTCATTGGGGGGGGATCTGTGGATGACACTGTCATTGGGGGGGATCTGTGGCTGCCACTGTCAGGGGGGGGGATCTGTGGCTGCCACTGTCATGGGGGGGGATCTGTGGCTGCCACTGTCATGGGGTGGGATCTGTGGCTGCCCCTGTCATGGGGGGATCTGTGGCTGCCACTGTTATGGGGGGATCTGTGGCTGCCACTGTTATGGGGGGATCTGTGGCTGCCACTGTTATGGGGATCTGTGGCTGCCACTGTTATGGGGGATCTGTGGCTGCCACTGTTATGGGGGATCTGTGGCTGCCACTGTTATGGGGGATCTGTGGCTGCCACTGTTATAGGGGATCTGTGGCTGCCACTGTTATAGGGGGATCTGTGGCTGCCACTGTTATAGGGGGATCTGTGGCTGCCACTGTTATAGGGGGATCTGTGGCTGCCACTGTTATAGGGGATCTGTGGCTGCCACTGTTATGGGGGATCTGTGGCTGCCACTGTTATGGGGGATCTGTGGCTGCCACTGTTATGGGGGGATCTGTGGCTGCCACTGTTATGGGGGGGATCTGTGGCTGCCACTGTCATGGGGGATCTGTGGCTGACACTGTCATGGGGGGTCTGTGGCTGACACTGTCATGGGGGATCTGTGGCTGACACTGTCATGGGGGGGTCTGTGGCTGACACTGTCATGGGAGGGTCTGTGGCTGACACTGTTATGGGGGGTCTGTGGCTGACACTGTTATGGGGGGGTCTGTGGCTGACACTGTTATGGGGGGGGGGGTCTGTGGCTGACACTGTTATGTTAGTATCTGTAGATGACACATAGCATTGTATACTATGTTTCATCCACAGATTCCCCAATAACAGTGTCGATTGGAGTTTTCTCCCCCATAACAGTGTCGATTGGAGTTTTCTCCACCATAACAGTGTCGATTGGAGTTTTATCCCCCATAACAGTGTCGATTGGAGTTTTCTCCGATGGTATATTTTAACTTCAAGCGTCCCCATCACCATGGGAACACCTCTATGTTAGAATATACCATCGGATCTGAGTTAGATGGTGAAAACTCAGATCCGACAGTATATTCTAGCAGAGAGGCGTTTCCATAGTGATGGGGACGCTTCAAGTTAGAATATACTGAGGAGATGTGTGTACAGACCGGCCCCCTGCTGCCTGGAAGCACATGATCTCTTACAGGGGGCTTTGATGCGCACAAATAACCCCTCAGGTGCCCTCTTCCTCCCCAGTATTAAAATCATTGGTAGCCAGTGTGCGGCCTCACACCCCCCCTCTTAAAATCATTGGTGGCTAGTGTGCGGCTTCCCCTCCCCCCTATTAAAATCATTGGTGGCCAGTGTGTGGCCTCCCCTTACCCCCATTAAAATCATTGGTGGCCAGTGTGCGGCCTCCCATCCCCGCCCCCTATTAAAATCATTGGTGGCCAGCGTGTGGCCTCCCCCCCCCCACTATTAAAATCATTGGTGGAAAGTGTGCGGCTCTCTCTATTGGTAAGTGATAAGAAATGCGCCGCACAGACCTGTCACTTACCAGCAGAAAGAGCGCCGGGCGGACACAGACAGCGCAGGTAAGTAGCATCCTGGCAGCCATGGCAACCGATCGTAGCCCCAGCAATTACACTGGGACTCCGATCGGAACTGCCGCTCCGCTGCCACCAATGATGGGGGGGCGGGTGTTAACCTGTGGCCACTGCTACCAATGATTTTAATTGGGGGGGTGGGAGGCCGCACACTGGCCATCCCATCAATGATTTTAATGGGGGGGGGGGAGGGGAGGCCGCACACTGGCCACCAATGATTTTAATACTGGGAAAGGAGGGGGGGTCATTATAATAGGATGCCGCACATGTAGTGTGCGCCGTGCATGCGCACTTGAGTATTCGGAGTATTCTATCAGTATAGATTTGCAGAATTTTACATTCTTTGCTCTGCAGCTTCAGAAGGAACTAAAATATATAATTGACTGGCAGACACTGTGACTGGTGGCTGACACGACTGGCACTGACTGCTAAGACTGTCACTGTTATCAAATGTTCTCCATATTAATACTGTTGTCTCATTATAAAATGGAGAGAAGAAAAACGTTTTCCCCCCCCCCTTTTTTGTGCTTCATGTGCCTAAATTACTTGGTCCTTTGGGTGCCATATATATTGTGCGTTCTTGGAATTGCCTTGTTTTAACAATATTTCAATGTTTATGGATTCCACATTTACCTCTTCTACCCCGGGCCAGTATTCATCCTCCTGCCCAAGCCATTTTTTGCAAATCTGACATGTGTCACTTTATGTGGTAATAACTTTGGAACACTTTTACTTATCCAAGCCATTCTGAGATTTTTCTCTTGACACATTGTACTTAATGACAGTCATAAATTTGAGTCAATAAATTTCACCTTTATTATTTTTTTAATCCAAAATTTACCAAAAATTTGGAAAAAGGTCACAATTTTTTAAATTTCTCTTTATCTGCTTTAAAAACAGAAATTGATAGATCATAAAATATTTATTTCCTCACGTGTCTACTTTTTTTTGGCATCATTTTGTAAATGTAATTTTGTTTTTGTTAGGCCCCTTTCACACGGGCGAGTTTTCCGCGCGGGTGCAATGCGCGAGGAGGACGCATTGCACCCGCACTGAATCCGGACCCATTCATTTCTATGGGGCTGTGCACATGAGCGGTGATTTTCACGCATCACTTCTGCGTTTTTCATAGAAGTGAATGGGGCTGTGGGAAAATCGCAAGCATCCGCAAGCAAGTGCGGATGCAGTGCGATTTTCCCGCATGGTTGCTTAGCAACGGGACCAGATCTTTATTATTTTCCCTTATACCATGGTTATAAGGGGAAATAATAGCATTCTTAATAAAGAATGCATAGTAAAATGAAGAGGAAGGGGTTAAAAATAATAAAAGTTAACTTACCTTAGCGACTTGATCGCGTAGTTGCGATCTGTCCTCTTTCAAGCATCAGCTAACAACTAAAGGACCTGTGATGACGTCACATCACATGGTCACATCACATGGTCCATCACCATGGTAAGATGGACCATGTGATTGGACCATGTGATGTGACGTCATCACAGGTCCTTTAGTTGTTAGCTGATGCTGGGACAGAGAGGACAGATCGCAACTATGCGATCAAGTGCCTAAGGTAAGTTAACATTTATTATTTTTAACCCCTTCCTCTTCATTTTACTATGCATTCTTTATTAAGAATGCTATTATTTCCCCTTATAACCATGTTATAAGGGAAAATAATAAATTCTCCGGAATACCCGAAACCACACTGAAGTCCGGCTTCGGGTCTGGGTACCAAACATGGCGATTTTTCTCACGCGCGTGCAAAACGCATTACAAACGTTTGCACCCGCGCGGAAAAATCGCGCATATTCCCGCAACGCACCCGCCTCTTATCCGGGCGTCAAACATGACGCCCGTGTGAAAGAGGCCTTAGAAGGTTTAGAATTTTAGAAGCAATTCTTAAAAATTTTAAGAAAATGTCCAAAATTTCTGAAGCCACTTTGTGGGGCTTACATAGTAAAAACCACCATAAATGACCCAATTTTAGAAACAGCCCTCAAGTTATTCAAAACCGATTTTACAAACTTTGGTGTTCCACAAGAATTAAAGGAAAATGGAGATTAATTTTCTAAATGTCACTTTTTTGGCAGATTTTCCAGATTTTAATATTTGTTTCCTTTAACACATCAAAGGTTAATAGCCAAACAAAACTCAATTATGCTGATTCTGCAGTTTACAGAAACACCCAACATGTGGTGGTACACTGACATAACGGCACATGGAAGGGCGCAGAAGAAAAGGAGTGCCATATGGTTTTGGAAGGCAGATTTTGCTGCACTGGTTTTTAGACACCATGTCCCATTTGAAGCCCCTCTGATGCACCCCTACAGTAGAAACTCCCAAAAAGTGACTCCATTTTAGCAATTATGCGATAGGGCGACTGTTTTATTGGTATTATTTTGGGGTACATATGATTTTTGATTGCTCTATATTATGTTTTTTGTGAGGCAAGGTAACCAAAAAATGGCTGTTCTGGCACAGTTAAATTTTTTTTTTTCCATCTGACAAGTTAGATCATGTGCTAGTTTTACAGAGCAAGTAGTTACAGATGTGATGATATTAAATATGTCTACTTTATTTGTTTTTTTGTTTCAGTTTTACATAATAAAGCATCTTTAAAAAAAAATATGTTTTTGTGTCTCCATTTTCTGAACGCCATATTTTTTTATTTTTCTGTCGATAGTCTTAGACGTTTTTATTGGTACCTTTTTTGGTAAATGTGATTTTTTGATCATAAATGATTATACTTTATGGGGCAAGGTGACAATAAATGGCTTTTTTGGCACTTTTTTATGGTTTTCACCTTAGGACCGGGTTACGTAATGTGATATTTTTATAGAGCTGGTTGTTACAGATGCGGCAACACCCAATATGTCTACTTTTTATTTATTTATTTCACTTTAACACAAAAAAAGCATTTTTGAAACAAAATAAAATCATATTTTAGTGTTGCCATAGTCTGAGAGTCATAGTTTTTTTATTTTTTGGGGGCGATTGTCCTAGGTAGTCGCTCATTTTTTGTGGGATGAGGTGACTGTTTGATTGGTACTATTATAGGGGCATACACCTTTTTGATCGCTTTTTTGGCACATTTTTTTTTTTTTACGGTGTTCACTTGAGGAGTTTGGTCATGTGATATTCTTATAGAGCTGGTTGTTACAGATGCGGCAATACCTAATATTTCTACTTTTTTATTTGTTTCACTTTAACACAATAATAGCATTTTTGAAACAACAAAAAAAGATGTATTAGTGTCTCCATATTTTTAAAGAGCTATAGTTTTTGGGGCGATTTTCTCATGTAGGGGCTCAATATTTTCAGGATGAGGCAATGGTTTTATTGGTACCATTTTGAGGGGCATATGCCTTTTTGATTGCTTGGTGTTACACTTTTTGTGATGTAAGGTGACAAAAATGGCTTTTTTCGGCACAGTTTTTATTTAAAAAATTTACGGTGTTTATCTTACACGGTATATTATGTGATATATTTTAAAAGCTGGTCGTTACGGATATGGCGATACCTACTGTGTGTTTTTTTTTTTTTCTTATAAATCAGGGGAAAGGGACATTTTATTTTTTATTTTACTTTTTATTCACTATTAACCCCTTAAGGACACGGCCCTATTTCACCTTAAGGACCAGGCCATTTTTTCAAAATCTGACCACTGTCACTTTAAGTGTGGATAACTTTAAAATGCTTTTACTTACCCAGGCCGTTCTGAGAATGTTTTTTCATCACATATTGTATTTCACGACACTACTAAAATTGGGTCAAAAAAGTCAATTTTTTTGCATAAAAAATACAATTTTTACAAAAAATTTGGAAAATTTAGCAAATTTTAAAGTTTCAGTTTCTCTACTTCTAGAATACACAGTAATACCCCCCCAAAAAGGGATGATTTTACATTTCCCATATGTCTCCTTTATTTTTGGAGCATTTGGGGAATGTCATTTTATTTTTGAGATGTTACATAGCTTAAAGTTTGAAGCAAATTTTGAAATTTTCCGAAATTTCCCGAATTCCACTTTTATGGACCAGTCCAGGTCTGGAGTCACTTTGTGAGGCTCACATAATAGAAACCACCCAAAAATGACCCCATTTTAGAAACTACACCCCTCAAGGTATTCAAAGCTGGGTTTACATTAACCCTTCAGGTGTTCCACAACAGTTCGTGGAAGATGGAGAAACAATTTTGAAATTTGGAATTTTTGGAAAAATTTCCATTATAATCCATTTTTTCCAGTCATAAAGTGAGGGTTACCTGCCAAACAAAACTCAATATGGGTTGCCCTGATTCTCTAGTTTACAGAAACACCCCATGTGTGTTCCTAAACTACTGTTTGGCCAAACGGGAGGACATTGAAGGAGGGGAACGCCATATGGGTTTTGAATGGCAGATTTTGCGGGACTGTTTTTTTTTACACCATGTCCTATTGCAAGCCCCCCTGATGCACCCTAGCATACAAATTCCAAAAAAGTGACTCCATATAAGAAAGTACACCCCTCAAGTTATTCAAAGCTGGGTTTACAAACGTTGTTAACCCTTTAGGTGTTCCACAACAGTTTGTGGAAGATGGAGAAACAATTTTGAAATTTGGAATTTTTGGAAAAATTTCCATTATAATCCATTTTTTCCAGTCATAAAGTGAGGGTTACCTGCCAAACAAAACTTAATATGGGTTGCCCTGATTCTCTACTTTACAGAAACACCCCATGTGTGTTCCTAAACTACTGTTTGGCCAAACGGGAGGACATTGAAGGAGGGGAACGCCATATGGTTTTTGGAAGGCAGATTTTGCGGGACTGGTTTATTTACACCCTGTACCCTTTCAAGCCCCCTGCTGCACCCCTAGAGTAGAAACTCCATAAAAGTGACCCCATCTAGGAAACTACAGGTTGTTGTTTTGGGACTATTTTAGGGTAAATTTGTTTTTTGGTTGCTCTATATTATACTTTTTTGAGGCAATATAACAAAAAATTGAAATTCTAAAATTGTAAATACATTTGCCATTAATTTTTGTGGAACGCCTAAAGGGTTAACAAAGTTTGTAAAGTAATTTTTGAATACCTTGAGGGGTGTAGTTTTTTAGATGGGGTCACTTTTTTGGAGTTTCTAGTCTAGGCTACATCAGGGGGACTTCTAATGGGCCATGGTGTAAATAAACCGGTCCATTAAAATCTGCCTTCCAGAAACCATATGGCGTTCCCTTCATTCTGTGCCCTGCCTTGTGGCTATATAGCCATTTACGACCACATATGGGGTGTTTCTGCAAAGTACAGAATTGGGGCAATAAATTATTTTTTTTTAATGTTAACCCTTGCTTTCTTACTGGAAAATATGGATTAAAACGGAAATTTTGCCCTGTAAGGGGTTGGGTCTAATGTTATTTTTATAGGGGAGATTATGACGGATGCGCCAATACCTAATATGTCTACTTTCTTTGAATTATTCAGATTTGACACTAGATTATCATTTTAGGAACTAAAAATTGGTAATTTTACTATCTCCATAGCCTGGCTGCTGCATTTTTTTTGGGGGTGGTTACTATATAATGTAGGGGCTCATTTTTTGCAGGATGAGTTGGCGGTTTTATTGGCACTATTTGGGGGTGCATACGATTTTTTGATCACTCGCTATTACACTTTTTGTAGTGTTAGGAGACATAAATGGCTTTTTTTTATCACTGTTTTTATTTTTTATTTTTAACGCCGTTCATCCGAGGGGTTGGTTCTAATGTTATTTTTATAGGGCAGATTATTACGGACGCGCCGATACCTAATATGTCTACATTTTTTGATTTATTCAGATTTGACACTAGATTATCATTTTAGGATAAAAAAAAAAGATAATTTTACTATCTAAATAGCCTGGTAGCTGCATTTTTTTTTTTTTTTGGGGGGGGGGGGGATATATAATGTAGAGGCTCATTTTTTGCAGGATGAGATGGCGGTTTTATTGGCACTATTTGGGGGTGCATACAACGGTTTGATCGCTCGCTATTACAATTTTTGTAGTGTTAGGTAATAACACAAATGTCTTTTTGGACATATTTTTTTTTTTTTTTTTTTTTAAGAAGTTTTTCAAAGAGGTTAGGTCAAATTTTATTTTTATAGAGCAGATTTTTACGGACGCGGCGATGCCCAATATGTATGGCTCTCAGACTTAGGTGACATTAAACATGACATTAAAACAGGCATCCTCAAAAAGCGGCCCTCCAGATGTTGTAAAACTACAATTCTCACTATGCCCTGCTGATACCTGTAGCTGGGCATGCTGGGAGTTGTAGTTTTACAACATCTGGAAGGCCGCATTTTGAGGATGCCTGCATTAAAACTAATATTTTTGGGAAAAAAAAAATGTTTATGTGCCTCCTAGTTTTCTAGGGGACTGTCGGGACTTTAGTACTCCATGGAAGTGTGATACTCCCTGAAGCAATTGATGACGCAGAGGCCCGGATGATCGGGGCAAGTGTCACATTGAGTGGTGGTGTCCTTCTGAATCCCCCTCTTGTGACACACTCTGCATCTTTTTTGGGTTCGTCCCTTTTTTCCAGTATGGGGGACCACACCTGGAAAATGTTGGCCAGGGACGACCCGGGCGCCTCCAATTCCCGAGGTACTCCGACCTGCTCTTTCCCGGTCTGAAAAGATCATGTCCTTGAGGACTGCCTCATAGAACTGGAGGAAAGTCCCTGTGCTGCCAGCGCTTCGGCATAGTACAAAAGCGTTGTACATGGCAACCTGCACCATGTTGACCGCAACCTTTTTGTACCATGCCCGGGTTTTCCGCATGGCATTATATGGTTGGAGAACTTGATCAGACAGATCAACTCCACCCATATACCGATTGTAGTCGACGATACAATCGGGTTTGAGGACCGTTGCCGAGGATCCTCGCACAGAGACTGGGGTGGTGCCATTACCATGGATTGTGGTCAGCATAAGGACATCCCTCTTGTCCTTATACCTGACCAACAGCAGGTTTCCACAAGTAAGGGCACGGGTCTCACCCCTGGGGATAGATACCTGGAGGGGGTGGGCAGGGAGGCCGCGCTGATTTTTCCGCACGGTCCCACAAGCGAACGTGGATCTGGCGTAGAGGGCCTGGTACAAGGGTATACTGGTATAAAAGTTATCAACGTACAGGTGGTAACCCTTATCCAGTAGTGGGTACATAAGGTCCCACACGAGTTTCCCGCTAACACCCAGAGTGGGGGGACATTCTGGGGGTTCAATACGGGAATCTCGTCCCTCGTACACACGAAATTTGTAAGTGTACCCTGAGGCACTCTCACAAATTTTGGACATATTGACGCCATACCTCGCCCGCTTAGTGGGAATGTATTGGCGGAAACTGAGTCTCCCCATGAAAGCAACGAGAGACTCATCAACGGCGACCTCCCTTCCAGGTACGTAGGCCTGCGCGAATGCGGCCCCAAAGTGATCGATGATCGGCCGTATCTTGTACAGCCGGTCATAGGCGGGATCACCTTGGGGGGGACATGCTGCATTATCTGCATAATGCAGGCATTTCCGGATGGCCTCAAACCTTGAGCGCGTCATGGCCATACTGTACAGTGGGGTCTGGTAGAGGACGTCCCCACTCCAGTATTGCCTGACGCTTGGTTTTTGCACTAGGCCCATGTGCAGCACGAGGCCCCAAAACGTCCTCATCTCGGCTGCATTGACTGGCGTACAGCCACCGGGCCTAGCCAAAAAGGAACCTGGGTGCTGAGCGACGAACTGTTGGGCGTACAGATTCGTCTGCTCCACCATCAGATTCACCAGCGGGTCTGTGGACCCCAACCACCAGAGGCACTGAAAAAAAAAAGTTTTTTTTTCTTTCCCTAAAACTTACACTATCCCTTCCTAGCCCTGCCTAAATAGACCTTTCCCTCACTGACCCTAACCTACCTGGAGGGTTCTGGATGGAGCAGGGGGGGAGCAGGGATGGAGCAGGAGCAGAGCTGGAGCGGTGCGGGCAGGTGCGGGCACGTCGGCAGCAGCGGGAGAAAGAGGAGGGGAGAGAGGAGTGCTGGGTGTTTGAATCACCCGCCTCTCTCCCCGGACCAATCAGCAGCCACTACCGCCACCAACGCACACAATTCAAGAATGGTGATTGGTGGTGTGATATTACACCACCGATCACCATTCTTTTCCGGTTCATCAGGTCACCGGAGACCCGAATGGACCGGAAACGCAGAAAACCGCAGGTCTGAATTGACCTGCAGTTTTCTGCGATCGCCGATACGGGGGGGTCACATGACCCCCCTCGGCGTTGTGACGGGATGCCCGCTGAATGATTTCAGCGGGCATCCCGTTTGTATTAACCCCTTCACCGCCGCAATCGCCGTTAAGAAACATGACGTACCGGTACGTCATGTGTCCTTAAGGACTCGGGAAACATGCCGTACCGGTACGTCATGTGTCCTAAAGGGGTTAAAAACACTTTATTTTACTTTTGGGGGTCTGATTCCCTCTGCAATGCATTACAATACATCTGTATTTTAATACATTGCCTGTATGTGTATTACACAGTGTAATACACTAACAAGTTGCGTAGAAGGCACAGCCTGGGGCTGGATTTCCTTGGCTTCTATAGAAGGCAGGTCCCAATGCCTATGGAAGGCATCAGGCTGCCTTCTCAACCATCGGGTTCCCATCGATGCAGCGTGGTGACCCGATGGGATACCTCACTGACTGCAAACACTTGCTATGCTGTGGTCAAGGCTGACCGTGGCATATTGAGGGATAATCCGCCGGCATCGGCTATTACAGTAATGCTGGCGGATACAGCAGGGGCCAGCTATCAGTGACTGCCTGGCCCCTGCAGTGATCGGTCGTGCACCACTCCAGTGCCTGCCCGATCACCATGACGTAATAGTACGCCAAATCACCTGCCGCTCTCATGTACTATTACGTCATATGTCATGAAGGGGTTAAAGTTTAAATGTTTTTTTTTAGTTATTTTGGTTTTAATATTTTTTTGATAATTAAAACAATCTTTTCTGATGTAATTGCATTTTCTCTAATGATAAATGAGGCTAGCATTTTATTTTTAATGTGATATTGTGCATTCATATTCTTTGTTTGTGCTTTTAAAACCACTAATGACATATTCACTGCCTCTAATGGTAAAACCAGCTGTTTATTTGCTATGGCAGTGATATTGTAACTGTCGTGGACTGGGATTCTCTCAGTAATTGTGACACTATAGGGTTAATTTATATATATATATATATATATATATATATATATATATATATATATATATATATATATCTAAGACACACATACATGCACGCCAATTGCAATTTATTTTGTGGTGGATGTACCTGTTATATTAAATGGAATAGAGCAAGATTTGGTGCCTGCAATGCTGTGATCTGTTCATTTACTTTGGATTAGGCTACATGCATACGACCATATGTGTTTTGAGTCCGCAAATTGCAGATCCACAAAAAAGGATAACATCCGTATGCCATCAGTTTTTTTTTTTTTGCAGATCCATTGTAACAATGTCTAAAATGGACAAGAAAAGGACATGTTCTATTTCTTTTGCGGGGCTACGGAGCGGACATACTGATGCGGACAGCACACGGTGTGGTGGCCGTATTTTTGGCGGACCCATTGAAATGAATGGGTCCGCATTAGAGACGAGCAAGCTCCAAAGTGTTTGGGTACTCGGTCTGAACACAGCGATATTTGTGCGCTCGGCCAAGCACTCGAGTATAATGGAAGTCAATGGGAGACAACTAGGCATCCCCTGCTCGGATGAGAGGAGGGTGCCTGGTCCATAGGAAAAGGTCAGAAAGTGACAGAAACACCACCTAAATGAATCTGAAAAAGCATGGGGACCATGTCTGGGTGCATCTTGGACTCCACTGTCGCAGCTGGGAACCATATTGTCCCAGTTGTCCGCCACTTTTACATAGCAACAAAATCAAGCCCTAAATCCCACCCCCACTCAAAAAAAAATAAAAAAAAAGACATTTTTAGAGGTAAAATTGTTAGGAAACATTCTTTCCTGAATATTCAATTGTATATACAGTGAAAATGCTGCCAAAAATTACAAGGAAGAAGCACTCTGATACAGCCTGTATATCACATAAAGGAGGGCCTCATTCACATGGTGCTACAATTGTTAAGGTACACTGCTGCACTCATAAAGCCTATGCACCAAGTGAAAGGGCTGCCAAAAATTACAAGGAAATGACACTCCAATACACCCTTTATTATACATAAAGGAGGGCATCATACACACCCGTGAAAAATTATCATTGATGGACTACTGGTGACCCTCAAAAACATTTAGAGCAAGGGAGTGCTGTTTACAGTCTAAAACATTATAGTTGAGGGCAGTGGCGTAGGGATCGCCATAGCAACCATAGCAGTGGCTATGGAGCCCTACGCCACTGGGGGCCCGCCCGGGCCTGTTTTTATTTTATTTTTTTTATCCACTTGCCGGCCCATCCGTGGGCGGTCTGCGGCCCGGGCCGGCTCGGGCCTGGCTGGGGACGGGGAGAAGGAGTCAGGAGAGAGCAGGGCAGTGAGGGCACAACGGGGCAGGGCAGCAGATGAGATCGGGGGTCGAGGGGTGTGTACTATACCTGAGTCTTGGAGGGAGTGGCCTCGATTCCCGCCGTAGCAGTGTCTGAGACTGACTAAGAGTGTCAGTCTCACTGCTGCCAGCCTGTGCCTCAGCTCAGCTCAGCCTGCCTGCGCTGTGGTGGGACCGGTCGAGTCCGACCCTTCTCCAGTCTGCTCCCTCCTCCTCAACTCGTCAGTGGTCTTCACTCTGGCGTCCACTCCACTGTCTCCAGTCCTGTCTCTGTGCCTGTGCCTGCGGCTGCGAAGGGTATAAATCATTGGAGGAAAGGGCCTGAAGCCTAGTGAACCCCAAAAAATAATGTAGTGATGGACTACAGGTGAGCAGACGTTATAAAGCATTCGAGGTGAGGGCCTGAAGCCTAGAGAACCCCGTAAAACATTGCAGTGATGAGCTACAGGTGAGCAGACAGTATAAAACATCGGAGTAAGGGCCTGAAGCCTAGCGAACCCCATAAAACATTGCAGTAATGGCCTACAGGTGAGCAGACGGTATAAAGCATTGGAGATGAGGGCCTGAAGCCTGGAGAACCCCATAAAACATTGCAGTGATGGGCTACAGGTGAGCAGATGGTATAAAGCATTAGAGGTGAGGGCCTGAAGCCTAGAGAACCCCATAAATCATTGCAGTGATGGCCTGCAGGTGAGCAGATGGTGAAAAGCATTGGGGAAGAGGGCCTGAAGCCTAGTGAACCCTACAAAAGATTGTGGTGAGGGCATGTATATTCTGTATGGAAAAGGAGTCGGAGGAGGAGGCGGATGACAAAACAAGATTCAAACATATACCCTTTTTTTGAGGTGAAAGGGGTAAAAAAAATGTGAATCTTGTTGATTGAGTACATTATAACGCATACAGTAAAATTGTGTTTTTGTTCCTCATTAGCTCAGCTTTTCTCTGGTGGTGTGTAGAAGTAGGGGGCAATCCAGGTCTTGTTAATTTTTGTTTGAGTCATCCTGTCAGCATTGTCAGTGGACAAGAGGATACGCTTATCTGTTATAATGCCACCAGCAGCACTAAATACACGCTCAGACAATACGCTGGCAGCAGGGCAGGCCAGCACCTCCAAGGCATACAGCACAAGCTCGTGCCACGTGTCCAGCTTTGACACCCAGTAGTTGTAAGGCACTGACGGATCATTTAGGATGCTGACACAGTCTGCAATGTATTCCTTCACAATCTTCCAAAACGTTTCCCTCCTTGTAGCACTAGGCCACGATTCAGGGTGAGGTTGGGGGCGGGGTGTCATGAAAGTGTCCCATGCTTTGGAAAGTGTTGCCCTGCCTCTGTTGGAACTACTGTGTGTTCCCCTTGTCTCCCTTCCTCGGTTGCCTAAGTAAGTACGGACTCTGGCGGCCGCATTGTCAAATGAAAAATGCCCACTCCTCGCTTGATGAATAGTGGCAGTTGACTGGAAAAGTAACGACCATGTTGCAGCTGGTATTCCACAACTGCCCTCTGCTATTTACAAAGCCTGGCCAACATGTAGAACGTAGAATTCCAATGCATGCTCACGTCGCACAATAGTTGGCGAGCTGGAAGCCGCAAGCGCTGCTGCAATGCTGACTGACCGGCCGAAGCTGTGGACGACTTGCGGAAATGAGCACACAAGAGGCGCACCATCACTAGTAGCTCCTGCAAATTGGGGTAGATTTTGATAAACCGCTGAACCACTAAGTATAAGACGAGGGCTAGGCATGGAATGTGTGTCAGGTAGCTGAGCTCCAAAGCAGCCACCAAGTTACGGCCATTGTCGGACACAACCATGTCCGTTTGTAGGTTGAGTGGCGAGAGCCACAGCTCAATCTGGTCGCTTATACCCTGCCACAGCTCTGCGGCGGTGTGCTTTTTGTCCCCTAAGCAGATCAGCTTCAGCACGGCCTGTTGACACTTACCCACAGCAGTGCTACACTGCTTCTAGCTAGCAACTGAAGGCTGACTGCTGTTGGAGGTGGAAGTGGAGGAGGAAGCAGAGGAGGAGGATAAGTGGGGGTTGGAGCCAGTAACATAGCTGCTGGCAGAGACCCTGATAGACGTAGGGCCCGCAATCCTGGTCGTGTGTAGCACATGTGCCATCCCCGGGTCCGACTCACCCACGGCCCCCACAATATTAACCCAGTGTGCGGTCAGGGAAATGTAGCGTCTGCACTTGTCCATGTGTCCGCAGTGAGGTTGACCTTCCCAGTAATTGCGTTGGTCAGGGCACGGGTGATGTTCTGGGACACATGCTGGTATGAGGGAGGCACGGCACACCGTGAAAAATAGTGGAGGCTGGGGACTGCCGACATCAGGCTGCGGAAGGCCTCAGTGTCCACATGCCTAAATGGCAACATTTCAAGGGCCAGTAATTTTGAAAGTTGCGCATTTAGTGCTATGGTCTGTGGGTGGTTGGTTTTTTGCGCTTGCGTTCAAATTGCTGTGTTTTCGACGTTTGGACGCTGCGCTGGGACAGGGAATTGGATGTTGTTGCTGACGGTTCATGCAAAGGTCCAGGTGCAGGGTGAGGGGCATCTGTGCCTGGGCCTTTCACAGGGGATTGGCCAGCAGTGCGTAACACAGGGGTAGTGAAGGCAGTGGTGGGACCCTCAGGCGCAGAGTGTGGACCCAGGCATTCGGCCCACTTATTAGGGTGCTTGGATGCCATGTGGCGGATCATGCTGGTGGTGGTGAGGTTGCTAGTGTTCACTCCCCGGGTAATTTTGGTACGCCACAGGTTGCAAACTACCACTCTTTTGTCGTCTGCGCTTTCCTCAAAAAAGCGTCATACTGCGGTAAGGTAGATTTACGCATGGGGGTGCTCGGTGTAACTGTTGCGGGCCTGTTTGGAAGAGGCAGTGGGGTGGTAAAAGGGAGACGTCGGCCCACACCAGTTGCGGTGCTATATATCCCTCCCCCTCTGTACTGCTGTCCTCACTTGGCTTTTTACCTAACCATGTTGGGTCAGGGACCTCATCGTCCACCACCTCCTCTTCCACTTGCTCACTCTGCTTATCCTCCTGACTTGACCAAACCACCACTTCAGTGATTGGCAACTGTGTCTTATCATCATCCACCTCATGAACGAACGATTGCGTTTCACCACCTTCATCTTCTTGAGACTGTGAAGGCACAGTATCTCAGGTCCCTCTTTAAGCGTGCTTGGCGAGAGAGACAAACCAAGTACTGGCGATGAAAAGAGGTCATGTGAATAATCGAGTGTGGGATCACTTGTTTGCCCAGACATGGTGGGAGGAAGGAGGATCAGAGTGAGGATTCGGTTGACCAGACTCTTGGCTACATAGACTGGACTTCGTGGAGGAGAGGGTTGTGCTTAACCGACTAAAAGCATTATCTTCTGCAATCCATCAGCATGACGCCCAGGGCCACGGCCTCTGCTTGCACCATCGGCATGACGCCAAGGCCTCGGCCTCTGCTTGCACCATCATAATCACGCCCAGAGCCACGGTTTCTACTTGCACCATCAGCATCACGTCCACTTCCCTCTCCCTTTGTGCTCGCCTTCTTCATATTAAAGGTTTTGGCCTCATTCACACGACAGTATTTTGCGGACCGTATACTGGCCGTTTTTTCAGTTCAGTATACTGACAGTATACTGAACCATTCACTTCAATGGGACTGCAAAAAATACTGAAGTGTCTCCGTATGCCTTCCATTTCCGTTTTTCCATTCCGTTTAAATATAGAACATGTCCTATTCTTGTCCGCAAATCACGTTCAGTGGCTCCATTCAAGTCAATGGGTCTGCAAAAAAAACGGAAAGCATACTGAAGTGCATCCGTATGTCTTCCGTATCCTTTCCGTTTTTTGCGGAACCATCTATTGAAAATGTTAAGACCAGCCCATTTTTTTCTATGTTATTACTGTATACTGTATATGCCATACGGAAAAACGGAACGGAAAAACGGAACGGAAAAACGGAACTGATACGGAAACACAACGGAAGCAAAAAACGGAACCACGGATCCGCAAAATACGGACCGCAAAATACTGAAAAAGCCATACGGTCGTGTGAATGAGGCCTTTGTCTGTAGATGTGGCGCAGATTGTTTTACTATCCGCTAAACACACAGTTTTTTGACAGTACTGGATACAGAAAAATACAGATTTTCGGCACTACACTAACCCAAAGATAATGTTATTTTTACAGTACACACTGTATTGGCTTGCTGCAATGTGCTGAACACAGAAAATTAAAGATTTTCAGGAGTACACTAGCCCAAAGATAATGAATTTTTTACTGTACACACTGTATTTGCTGTCTATAATGAACAGGAGAAAGAGAAATACAATTTTCGCCACCACACTAGGACAGATATAATGTAATTTTTAAAGCACACACTGTATTCACTTTCTTTTTGTACAGGAGACAGAAATACAATTTTTCGGCACCATGCTAGCCCAGAGATAATGTAATTTGTACTGTACACGCTGTATTTTCTTTCTGTAATGAATAGGAGACCGAGAAATTCAATTTTTCGGCACCCCACTAGCCCAGAGATAATGTAATTTTTACAGTACACACTGTATTTGCTTTCTGTAATGTACAGGAGACAGAGAAATACAATTTCTTAGCACTAAACGAGGCCAGAGATAATGTAATTTTGACAATACACAGTTTTTTCAGATGTAGTTCTATACTGGATACAAATTTGTCCTAAATAAAATGTATTCTCTGCTGGAATACTGTATATACGGTTGCGGCCTAAACGCACACACAAATTTGCCCAAAACTTGTTAACTATGGCCAAAATATAAATCACTGTCTGCTGGAGAAATTAACATAATGACAGTAGAAGATTGGCACACTAGCACATAAGGAGCGTCACGGGATACACGTTGTAATTTATTACAGCTGTATATACTAATTAAATAGAATACAAAAAATGCACATTAAAAAATCCATGTGACAAACTGATTCGCCATTGAGACGCCGATGAAAGAGAAGCCAGGATGCCGGTCTATAGCTGGCCACAACAATTAACACAAGAAATTAAAAAACAGCTGAGAACAAAAGAAGGTAAGCCCACGAATGTGGGTCACTAGTATTGACTTTTATGCGCATTTTGCAAATATCTTCAGGATTGACCTTTTATGCAAACTTTTACGAATATTTTCATTTTCCAAATATCTAGTGTGTTTGAAAAGTGGGTTGGCCGCATTTGGAAGTGGATTAATGTACCTGTTGTTGCCAAGCTTACTCTCGTCCACTAGAAAAGTCCAAACTACCATCTTGTTATACCTGTGGACTTTGCGCATCCTTACTGTGGCTCAAACTATCACTACCTGTGCTATTTAGTTATATAAACATTTTGTCATCTACTAAAATAGGATCTATAACTTACGCGCTATTTTTTGTCACAAAAAGTTTTGTATAACAACAAAGAAGGACTCATACCAAAGAAAGACCTCAGGGCATTTGCATAATTTGTGGACATCCTACTAGCGGTTGACTCTATGTTGGTCGAATCAGGTGACCAAAGGCCTTGCGAGACATTATTAGTTACTCATTGTGCATATTGGGAATATTGTAATTATTGTTTTTATACATTTTTTAGTGTGCATTTTAATTAGTATATACAGCTGTAATAAATTACAAAGTGTATCCTGTGTCGCTCCGTATGTGCTAGTGTGCCAATCTTCTACTGTTATTAGCTAATTGAAGGGTGAATCAACTTAGATTGTGCACCTTCCGTGTGTGTGAGGCTAGTGAGCTATTTCCATCAACCTATTAAAAGTAATTAACATAATGGTTGTGGATTGAACGCACACACAGATGTGGCATAAGTTAGGTTTCTCCGGAACAAATAATTTCTCTGATAGTACAGTGTATATCTTGGTAGCAGGAACATTGTAGTGAATAAGCCCCTTTTAATAATGTCTGCCCAACACACTGCTCTATAGTAGTGCAGTATATATCTCAGTACAAAGGAACACTGTATTGAATAAGCCCCTTTTTATAATGTCTGCCCAACACACTGCTTTATGATGGTGCAGTGTATATCTCAGTACCAAGGAACACAGTAGTGAATAAGCCCCTTTTGATAATATCTGCCCAACACACTGCTTAATGATGGCATTTTGTACATGTCACTAATCGGAAATCTTTCTGTCTTTTAGAAGTTATCAAAGCGATTTTCAAGCCCTGCACTTATCTGTCCCTTCCTGGTGACGCCTGTCCCTGATAGTGCTTAATTAACCCCCTTCTTAAAAAAAAAAAAAAAAGTGTGGCTCTGCTGTCAAACACAAACTCTAGTCCTTAAAAGGTCTGTTACGTCTTTCAATAACGAATGGGTCCGCGATCTGCCCGTTCCGCAAAAAGATAGGACATGTTCTATCTTTTTGCGGGACGGAAGTACGGAACGGAAACCCTGCGAAAGCACTCCGTAGTGCTTCCGTAGTGTTCCGTTCCGTCATTCCATTCCGCACCGTTCCGCATCTCCGGATTTGCGGACCCATTGAAATGAATGGGTCCGCATCCGTGATGCGGAATGGCCACGGAATGGTGCCCGTGTATTGCGGATCCGCAAATGCGGTCCGCAATACGGGCACGGGGTGCACACGTTCGTGTGCATGAGGCCTTTATCAGTGGAGAAAAGAGCTGCTATTACAGTACACAATCTCCTCCACTGTATGGGGGTGACTAATGTCTATTTTCATCAATACAGATTCATTGTTTCTGGATAGTAGATCAATGTATCTACACCCTGATTCAGTGCCTAGAAACAATAACTGAGGCATCCTCATGAAAGATCATTTCATGCGATGAACGAGCACTTTGCTTGTTCACTGGATGATCAGCGGCACCTTTACAGTTAGTATGAACGTTCGTTCCTGATATTCTGCCTGACAATCAGGTTGTGTAAGGGTACCTTCACACTTGCGGCAAAGGGATCCGGCAAGCAGTTCGGTCGCCGGAACTGCATGCCAGATCCGGCAATCTGTGTAGAAACGGACAGCATTTGTAGACGGATCCGGATGGGGATGCATTGCAAGAACAGATCCATCTCTCCAGTTGTCTGCGCATGAAGTATTTTGAATGCTGGATCTGTCAGTAATACAGTCTTATGGAAATTAATGCCTGATCCGGTCTTACAGCAAGTGTTCCAGCAATTTGGATGGAGATAACATGGTGCGGTATTTTCTCAGTCCAAAACGCGGTACAATGACTGAACTGAAGATATCCTGATGCATCGTGAACGGATTTCTATCCATTTAAAATGAATTAGGATAAAACTGAAGCGTTTTTTTTCCGGTATTGAGCCCCGACGACGGAACTCAATGCCGAAAAAAAAAAAGAAAAAAAAAAGCTAGTGGGAAAGTACCC
Organism: Bufotes viridis; assembly: GCA_033119425.1. NCBI lineage: Eukaryota > Metazoa > Chordata > Amphibia > Anura > Bufonidae > Bufotes > Bufotes viridis. The sequence goes on along the minus strand of CM065594.1, from coordinate 172,384,230 downwards.
TTAGTATTGCATTAATCACAAGAATATTATCGGCTTGAATGAGGAGTCTACATAAAACTGGAGTAGTAATTAAATGGCATCTGTCATCAGATTTGTACCTATAAGGGCTCTTTCACACTTGCGTTTTGGTTTTCCGGCATAGAGATCCGTCGTCGGGGCTCTATGCCGGAAAACTCCTGATCAGGTTTATCCCAATGCATTCTGAATGGAGAGAAATCCGTTCAGGATGCATCAGGATGTCTTTAGTTCAAGACCGGAACGTTGTTTGGCCGGAGAAAATACCGCAGCATGCAGCGCTTTTTGCTCCGGCCAAAAATCCTGAACAATTGCCGCAAGGCCGGATCAGAAATTAATGGCAATTGAAAGGCATTAATCCGACGTTTAGCTTTTTCTCAATGGTTACCATGGCAGCCAGAACGCTAAAGTCCTGGTTGCCATGGTAAAGTGTAGTGGGGGAGCAGTATACTTACCATCCTTGCGGCTCGCGGGGCGCTCCAGAGTGACGTCAGGGCACCCTACACGCATGGATCACGTGATCACAATGATAGTAACATAGTAACATAGTAACATAGTATATAAGACCGAAAAAAGACATTTGTCCATCCAGTTCGGCCTGTTTCCTACAAGTTGATCCATGCGCATGGGGCGCCCTGACGTCATTCTGGAGCGCCCCAGGAGCCGCACGGACTGTAAGTATACCGCTCCCCCGCTCCCCACTACTACTATGGCAACCAGGACTTTAATAGCGTCCTGGCTGCCATAGTAACCTCAAAGCATTTCAAAGACTGATCAGGATCCTGATCAGTCTTCTAATGCTTTCAGGCGACTTGCGTTCTGACGGAGCCGGCGGGACGGAAGTGCCTGCCGGATCCTCAGAACGCAAGTGTGAAAGAGGCCTTAAACTGGCGAACCTGCTGCATGTGCCCTTGGCATCTGAAGGCATTTATGCTTGTCACATGTTCATATGTCCAAAAATAATACAAAATAGCAGGCGGCACTCATCACTGTAGATATTGCAATCCTTTATTCATTTAAGTACTCCATGAACATTTGGGCAAGTGCGGACAAGCTCTCACAAGAAGTTGAAGAAGTCGTGCATTTTCTAGGGCCTCTGACACTACGTGTCTCTTTTTATGCGTCACTTCTAGGGTTACTATGACAACCCAGGACACTTATTCATATAGGCATTTGCTAAAATCAACATAAAACAACAACAATCTACAATAAAAATAAGGACACTCTTCTCCTTATATAAATACAGTCGTTCTTGTCATTTAGACCTAGAGGACCCATCACTTCTGAATGTATGATCCCCTTAGCTTCTCTAGTGTTGGATTCAGTACAAGTTTGATGCCAGCAAATCTGAAGGATCTAGGATAGTGTTAATCACGAATATTCGGATTGCTAATTTTTATCGCAAATATTTTCACTTTGAGAATTCGCGAATATTTAGAATATAGTGATATATATTCGTAATTTCGAATATTCGAGATTTATTTTAAACAGTACGCATGATCCCTCCCTGCTTCTAGCTTGTGGGCCAATGAGAAGGCTGCAATATCTTTGCTTTTAGGAGTAGTGTTGATTGCGAATTTTCGTAATGCGAATTTTGGCAATCAAGAAAGTAATGACTGGGGATCACGAATTCTCGAATATATGGCGAATATTCACCCGAATGTTTGCCCAAATATTTGCAAAATATCGCAAATTCGAATATTGCCCCTGCCGCTCATCACTAATCTAGGATCACCCCCATGATTTTCCCTTACATGTTCAATCAACCTCGGGCATCCTTTTCCTGTCTTGATCGAGTTAACATGCTCTCTAAATCTTTGTACATACATCTAATAGTTTTCCCTATACAAATGCCCACACTGGCATAATATTATATAGACTACATATGTGCTGCTGGCCTTGTGCCCGCAGCTTATCAGAGGAACAGGGAAGGGAGACGCCTCTCCCTTGCCTTGCTGCAGTGTTCATCTGTATCGCCGTCCTGAGGTCCTCAGATTCATAGAACTCAATGGGACTGCAAAAAATGTGGATCGCAAAATGGATACTGTTGTGTGCTTAAAGGTTTAGATACACAGCTCAGCAGGTTGTATGATAGAATATGGGATTAGATACACACTTTAGCAGGCAGTATCGCACACAACAGGCTCTGTATCAGGCACACATACATGTTAGGATTAGATGCAGATGTGCTTGGACATGCTTGCCAATTCCAGCTGTTTATCACGCTTTGGAGATGGTGAGGGAAGAGCCCGTGGACAGTCAGCGATGAGTTTAGATACACAGCTCAGCAGGCTGTATCATACAGTATAGGATTAGATACAGATGTGCTTGGACGTGCTTGCCAATTCCAGCTGTTTATCACGTTTTGGAGATGGTGAGGGAAGAGCCCGTGGACAGTCAGCGATGAGTTTACATACACAGCTCAGCAGGCTGTATCACACAGGATAGGATTAGATACAGATGTGTTTGGACGTGCTTGCAAATTACAGCTGCTTATTACACTCTGGAGATGGTGAGGGAGGAGCCCGTGGACAGTCAGTGATGCGTTTAGATACACAGCTCAGCAGTCTGTATCACAAAGAATAGGATTAGATACAGATGTGTTTGGGTGTGCTTGTATGTATGGTGAAGGGGTGTTAGGCCTCTTTCAGACGGGCGTTGCGGGTGCACTCCGTCAAACAGTGCAGGTGCGTTGCGGGAATTGCCGCGATTTTTCCCTGCGAGTGCAAAGCGCTGTCATGCGTTTTGCACGCGCGGGAGAAAAATCGGCACTTTTGGTACCCAGACCCGAACCTGCACTTCTTCACAGAAGTGCATGTTTGGGTCAGAAATTATCCCGCTGGTATTATTTCACATTATAACATAGTTATAATGTAAAATAATACCCTTGGCCATCTCCCTAATGTTGAACCCGGTGCAGAATGGGTTAAAAATAATAAACTAATCATAACTTACCTGGTCCATTTGATCGCGAAGCCCGGCCTCCTCTCCCTTAGCTTGAAAGATGTAAAGGACCTGTAATGATGTCACAGCATCACATGGCCCAATCACCTGCTCCATCACTATGGTGATGGAGCATGTGATTGGTCCATGTGACCACGTGACATCATCCAAGGTCCTAAGCACTATCCACAGCCTGAGGATAGTGATTAAGGACCTTGGATGATGTCACATGGTCACATGGACCAATCACATGCTCCATCACCATAGTGATGGAGCAGGTGATTGAGCCATGTGATGTGACGTCATCACAGGTCCTTTAGATCATCGATGCTGCAGGGAAGAGAGGACAGATCGCGACTACGCGATCAAGTGGCTAAGGTAAGTTAACTTTTATTATTTTTAACCCTTCCTCATCATTTAACAATGCATTCTTTATTAAGAATGCTATTATTTCCCCTTATAACCATGTTATAAGGGAAATAATAGAGATTGGGTCCCTTTGCTAAGCAACAATGCGGGAAAATCGCAACGCATCTGCACTTGGTTGCGGATGCTTGCGATTTTCCCGCATCCCCATTCACTTCTATGGGGCCTGCGTTGCGTGAAAAACGCAGAATATAGAACATGCTGCGATTTTCACGCAACGCAGAAGTGATGCGTGAAAATCACCGCTCATGTGCACAGCCCTATAGAAATGAATGGGTCCGGATTCAGTGCGGGTGCAATGCGTCCTCCTCACGCATTGCACCCGCGCGGAAAACTCGCCCGTGTGAAAGGGGCCTTAGGAGCACATAAAAAGAATTCTGATTTGGGACTGGACAACCTCTTTAATACAATATCAATAATCTGCCTATGTAATGGTGCCGCAGGTCAGCCAGTTTCATAGGTACCAGTCTGCTGACAGATGCCCTTTAATGCGTAAATGGCCATTTAAAAAGAAGTAAAACGGCCATGAACATACTATGCATAAATATGGCATATTAGTTTGTTTAAAAAACTTTGTATTTTTGCAAACTCTACTTTGACCTAATATTTAAAAATAAAACCATTATCTAGGACTCTACACTAGCAGCTAGTATTTTACTTAATTTCCAGTTTGTATCCAAAACGTTTCCTCATCATGTGGCTGCAAAGAAACATTAAAAGAATACATCATTCAAGGGCTCCCTCCAGTGTTCCAACGGTCTGTAACTGATTAATAACAGTCTATTAATACATAGAATTCACTATTACAGCAACACAACAAGGAAATTTGACTGCAATCTGAACAATAAATTATTTTATGAGTGTCTATGTAAGGATCAAATGACCTGTACAGAATTTAGTAACAAATATAGAGCAGATATTGTGATGTAGAGACATATTTGTATCAATCTGTCTATGCAGAGCAGTTCCCTACTATTTATCTTTCTGAAAATCCAGAAGGCAGAGAGAACAATATGTGCTATGTGCAGGCACATTTGGACTTATTTACTGAAATGGCACTGATGTGGATAATTATTCTCATCAACAATTAGTTTTTACTTGCAGAATGCAGGTCAAATGGTCGAAGCAAAAGGCCAACCAGCTGCTACAGTTCGGCATACATTTTCTAAGTAACACAAAGATCCTACAGAAAATGTAGGATTATATGGTATATTTCTGACTTTTATATCACAGTAACATTGAGGGGAAAAAATAAAGGCAACCTACCTTTGACCAATTATGCTGATTTAAGCAGGGGAGCACCCAGAAATTTTGTCTAGAGGGATCTGAAAGGAAAAAAGTGTGCGGCGCAAAAAAAATAATGGCCCTGCCTATTTTTCTAAGCCCATCCTATATATAATAGGCCACTCCCAACAAACACTGTAAAGCTGAAATGATATCGTTGAGGATGAAGGTAAGAGTCTCACCCTCATCTTACATAGACACACTGTACCCAATACTCCACTATACAGGGCCCCAACATTAAGCTCCTGTACTCACACTACCCGTAGCTCTGTGGCAGGAGCTGTTGTAGTTTCACTTCCTCCCTCCTAGTCCTGAAGGCACCAAAAGAAGAGTGGTGGAGGAGCTGTGCGATATTAAAGTTGTGCAGGTCCGGGTGGAGGAGGCCGGCTCTACACATCATACAGAGGGGAGGGCCTGTCCTGGCTGCACTTCCTGCTTTACATTATACAATGTACAACAGCAGGCTACAGCCAGGAAGCTACTCCACTCTCCTCCCTCCCCAGATGCTGCTAAAGGCCTGTGGTCCCCCCACCATCCGCTCGTGGCCTGCCACCCCCTTTGCCGTCCTCACCTAGCTCTGAATCCTCCTTCTGCAAATGGCAGGGGGAGGAGCAGGAGCATCTGCTCTCCTACTTAGCACCACATCCCTCCTACATCCAGTGATGTCACCTTTGATGTAGATCAGTGATGCCCAACCTGTGGCCCTCCAGGTGCTGCAAAACTACAACTTCCAGCACGCTTAAACAGCCTACAACTATTAGGACATGCTGGGATTTGTAGTTTTGCAACAGCTGGAGAGCCACAGGTTGAGCATCCCTGATGTAGATGTTCTCTTTCCTCATCTTCTCCATTCAGACCAGACCACCATGATGCTTTTTCAGCCATCTCCCGTCTCCGCAGAGATTGACAAACAGACATTAGTTTCCCACATTTCCATTATCTTCACATCTTCTGAACACCCCATCCTGCCATCCCCAATACTGTGCCTGCTGTGCTCCCCAATACTATGCTACAGAAACTGTCCCCTGAAAAATACTAGTACCACACAGATAGTGCCCTCTTCAACAATTATTGGCACACAGTGCTCTAAAAAAAATAACAACTGCGCCCAGTAAATAGTATCCTTGACACTAATAGTATAAACATATTGTCCCCAAAAATAATTGTGCTAAGCTGATACTGTTTTGGGGTGCCCACCAAAGTAACAGTGCTCCCCAAATTCCCACCAGTAGAAATAATTCTCTGCCTGAGCTAATGTCCCCATAATGTATGCCAGTATAAAATACCCCTATATAGTGCCCCAGTAAATGTCCCCATAGAGCTCCTCTCCCCCATAATGCCCCGATAATTTGTCAGTATAAAATAACCCATCTTAGTGCCCCCAGCACATGCCTCCATGGTGCTTCTCTCCCCCTTCCCCATAGTGCCCCCCATAATATGCCAGTATAAAAATACCCCTTCATAGTGGCCCCAGCAGATGCCCCTATAGTGCTCCTCTCCCCCATAATGTGCCAGTACAAAATGCCCCTTCTTAGTGCCCTTCATAATGTGTCAGTAAAATTCCCCCTTCTTAGAGCCACCAAATGCCCCCATAATATGGCAGTAATAAATCCCTCTTAGTGCCACCAGATGCCCCCACAGTTCTATCTCTCCCATAGTGTCTCCATAATGTGCCAGTTAAAAATGCCCCTTCTTAGTGCCACCAGATGCCCCCATAGTGCTTCTCTCTCCCATAATGCCCCCATAATGTGCCAGTAAAAATGCCCCTTCTTAGTGCCACCAGATGCCCCATAGTGCCTCCATAAAGTGCCAGTTAAAATACCCCTTCTTAGCGCCACAAGATGCCCCAAAGTGATGCTCTGCCCTATAGGGCCTCCCATGTGCCAGTAAAAAATACACCTTTGTGCCAGATGCCATAGTGTCCCCTATATTGTGCCACTAAAAAAATACCATAGTGACCCCAAATAATGCCCCTATAGTGCCACCAGATGCCCCATAGTGCTTCTCCCCACTATAGTGCCTCCCATAATGTGCCAGTAAAAAATGTCCTCTTAGTGCCACCAGATGCCATAGTGCCCCCCATAATACTCCAATAAAAAGCCCCTTTAGAGCCCCCAGATGCCCCCATAGTGCTCCACTCTCCATTATTGCCCCCAAATAATGCCCCTATAGTGCCACTAGATGCCCCATAGTGCCCCCCCCCCCAAAAAAAAAATGGGGCAGAAAAAATGCCCCCAGATTACCCCATAGTGCTCCCTCAAAATGGTCTAGAAATAAATGCCCCCATAATGCTCTACTCCCCCATGGTCCCCCCAGATAATGCCCCTATAGTGCCACCAGATGCCCCATAGTGCCCCCCAAAAAAAAAAAAAAAAATGGGACAGCAAAAAAATTCCTCCAGATTCCCCCAAAATGGGCTAGAAATAAATGCCCCCATAGTGCCCCCCCAAAAACCAGGTGCCCCCTAAAATGTGCCATCTATAAAAAACTAACAAAAAAAAAATACATACTTACCTTCATGAGGCTAGCAGCAGACCTCTTCCGGCCTGTGTCCAGCGCTGTGTGCTGCCTGGCTCAGGCAGCGCGATGATAATGATGTCATTGCGCCACCTAAGCCGGCCTCTGATAGACAGCAGGCACTAGAAGAACAGGGAAGGGAGACGCCTCTCCCTCCCCTGCCGAAGCACAGCCATCTATATCACTGTCCTCTCCTACTGCCTCCCGCCGCCACCCGCAATTAGAACCCGGGCCGCGCCACCTGTGACGATCGGCGGTGCGGCCCTGAGAGAGAAAAAAAAATGAATATATTTAATGGTTCTAGGGGGATCCAGACCCCCAAAACCCCCCCTGTCTGTGTGCCACTAGATTTAAGAGAAGAAGATTAGCATCACACAAGGTGCAAACTGTCAAAAGGATTGTGTCCCATGGCAGGGGTATATCAAAACAATGAAACAATCTCAGCAGTGAATAGTTTTCATTCACCCCCTCCCCAAAAATAAAAAATTAAAATTAAATAAATAAATAATACAATAAAAATAAATAAAAGCTAAATAACACTTAATATGTACCCCAAAATAGCGCCATTGAAAAATATATATCTGGCTGCAAAAACAACACTGACAAAAAATAAAATAAAGGTTATGACTCTTGAAAGGTGACAATATAAAATAAAAATGCTGGGTTCTAAAGGGATATTCCCATTTGGTTCAACATCTTTAACCGCTTAAGGATGCAATCAATTTTATATTTTCTCCCTGCCTTCCAAGAACTATAACTTTTTAAATGTTCCATTCACATAGTGACATGTGGCCTTATTTTTTGTGGTAAAAGTTGTATTTTTAATGGCACTATTTAATTTACTACAGCTTGTATTGGAAAATGGGAAAACATTTCTGTGTGGGATGAAAATAATAAAGTCAAATTCCACCATGGTGTTTTGGGTTTTGTTGTGCTAAGCTATGTGCTAAGAATGACATGACAAGCTAATTCTGCAGGTCAGTATGATTATGGTAATACCAGATTTATATCGTTTATATTATATTTTATTATTCAAAAAAAAAAAGTGGAAACTTTGTTTTTTATTTTGAAAGGAGAACTGACTTTCATGTCTCATTCAAAGATGCATAATAGAGGGACACTCTGTATTATTTTCCTTTTGGAAGGGGTATTGACATGTATGTCTCATTCAGAGAAGCATAATATGGGGATACTCCGTATTATGTTCCTTTTGGAAGGAAATTCTCTTTTTGTCTAATTTGCTGAATTAACCACTTGAAGACCACAGGTTTATACCCCCCTAGTGACCAGGCCCTTTTTTACAAATCCGCACTACACTACTTTCACCGTTTATTTCTCGGTCATACAACTTACCACCCAAATGAATTTTACCTCCTTTTCTTCTCACTAATAGAGCTTTCATTTGGTGGTATTTCATTCTTGCTGACATTTTTACTTTTTTTGCTATTAATAAAAATGTAACGACATTTTTGCAAAAAAATGACATTTTTCACTTTCTGTTGTAAATTTTTTTTAAAAAACTACATTTCTATATAAATTTTTCACAAAATTTATTGTTCTACATGTCTTTGATAAAAAAAATCCAATAAGTGTATATTTATTGGTTTGGGTAAAAGTTATAGCGTTTACAAACTATGGTGCAAAAAGTGAATTTCGGCATTTTGAAGCAGCTCTGACTTTCTGAGCACCTGTCATGTTTCTTCAGGTGCTAGAATGCCAGGAAAGTATAAATACCCCCAAATGACACCATTTTAGATAGAAGACACCCCAAAGTATTCACGGAGGGGCATGGTGAGTTCATGTATCATTTCATTTTTTCACAAGTTAGCGGAAAATGACACTTTCTGAGGAAAAAAATAATAATAAAGTTTCCATTTCTGCTAACTTCTGGCAAAAAATATAAAATCTCAGACGGACTCACTATGCCCCTCAGTGAATACCTTGGGGTGTCTACTTTCCAAAATGGGGTCATTTGTGGGGTGTGTTTACTGCTCTGGCATTTTGGGCGAGCTAAATTGTGAGCAGCCCTGTAAAACCTAAAGGTACTCATTGGAATTTGGGCCCTTTACGCACCCAGGCAGCAAAAAGTGTCACACACGTGGTATCGCCGTACTCAGGAGAAGTAGGGCAATATGTTTTGGGGTGTATTTTTACATATACCCATGCTGGGTGAGAGAAATATCTCTGTAAATTGTCAACTTTGTATAAAAAAATTTAAAAAGTTGTAGTTTACAGAGATATTTCTCACACCCAGCATGGGTATATATAAAAATACACCCCAAAACTCATTGCCCTACTTCTCCTGAGTACGGCGATACCACATGTGTGACTTTTTTTGCAGCCAAGATGCGCAAAGGGGCCCTAAAACCAATGAGTACCTTTAGGATTTCACAGGGCATTTTTACGTATTTGGATTCTCACGCTTTAGGACCCCTAAAATGCCAGGGCAGTATAAATACCCCACAAGTGACCCCATTGTGGAAAGAAGACACCCCAAGGTATTCTGTGAGGGGTATGGCGAGTTCACAGAAAAAAAATAATTTGGCACAAGTTAGCGGAAATTGTTTTTTTTTTTTTTTTTTTTTTACAGTCTCATATTCCACTAACTTGTGACAAAAATAAAATTTTGCATGAACTCGCCATACCCTCAGCGAATACCTTGGGGTGTCTTCTTTCTAAAATGGGGTCACATGTGAGGTGTTTGTACTGCCCTGGCATTTGAGGGTCTCCGTAATCATTACACGTATGGCCAGCATTAGGAGTATCTGCGATTCTGCTTATATTGACCATACGGGTAATGAGATTTTTTTCCGTTCAGCCTCTGCGCTGAAAAAAAAAAAAATGAACGGCACAGATTTTTTCATTCGCATCGATCAATGTGGATGAAAAATCTCTGCCAAAATCAGTGACTGCGGGGCGGTGGGCGCTAACTACCTAACAAGTAGCTAACTAACTGGCGGTGATAAGGGACCCTTATGCCCCATTCACACGTCCGAAATTCTGTTTGCGGAACGGAATTGCGGACCCATTCATTTCTATGGGGACAGACTTTGTCCCGCTCGGATCCGGAATTACGGATCCGCGCTCCGGGTCTGCACTTCCGTTCGCAAAAATATAGAACATGTCCTATTCTTGTCCGCAACTGCGGACAAGAAAAAGCATTTTCTATATAGTTCTGTGCGGATCTGCAAAATGCGGAAAGCACATTGCCGGTGTCCGTATTTTGCGGATCTGTAGATCCATGGATCCGCAGATCCATGGATCCGCAAAACACATACTGACGTCTGAATGAGCCTGTAGGGGGTGATTAGTGACAGGGGGTGACAGGGGGTGATCAGGGGGTGACATGGGTGATCAGGGGTTAATCAGTGATGGGGGTGGGGGGTGTAGTGATTGGTGCACTTTTCCTATAGTTTCCTCTGGTGGTCCCAAACAAAGGGACCACCAGACGAGCAGATAGCAGGCATATCAGACGCTGTTTAAAAACAGCGTCTGATATGCGATTTAAATGCGTTTTCCAGCATCTACAGCCTGCCAGCGCATGATCAGCGCTGGCAGGCTGTAGTTTCAGTTGTCCCGGCTCCGATCACATGAACGCTGCACGACGGCGCTGCTCATGTGAAATCTCAGGTCTCACGAGATGACGCCGATAGGCGTGACTGAGACCTGAGAGAGCCGTCGCGCTGACGCCCATCGGTGTTAGCGTGGCGGCAAGTGGTTAAAAATAAATAATAATAATAATAATAATATTTATATATATATATATATATATATATATATATATATATATATATATACTGGTTTGAATGTGAATAATCAAACGTTGCAAATTTGGCATCAGAATGTTTATGCACCATTCTTAGTTTCAATAACTTTTCATTAAGGCATGGAGAAAGTACAGTAAACAAATCACAGGATATACATCTTACCACACCATTTTATTTTAGGATACGAGAATGCAAATAATGTTGTATCAAAATTTCAGTGTCATAAAATATACAGTTCTTCACATCATGTAATGGCTTATTCAAAGTAAAAAAGTTTGAGAGAGGATTGAGTAAGAGGCTTGGGGAAGGGGGGTACCTGGGGAGAGATGGGAGTGTAGATGAGGGATTGAGAGATTGGGAGTGTAGGATAGGGAAGGGAATGGGTGGGACATAACAATAACAATCAGAACTTGAGTGGCAGAGGAGGTCCACTGTTGTTAATAATATTATCAGTACAAGACAGAGTTACACTTATACATTGTACTACTTATGAGAGGTCGGATTAAGGTGTTACATCCTTATAGATGAAACTCAGGAACTGGTAAATTCCCTAAATATTTGCCAGGGACGCCATAGTTGTAGGAATTTACCATTTTACCATTACCATTTTCCCAGCTGGCAATCTGTTCCATTTGGTGTATATATAATCGCATCTTAAAAGTCATTGGGCTATTGGGGGTGGGGTGTAGATTTCCAGTACATGGCTACTAGGATTCTAGCTGCTGCCAGTAGATAGGTACAGAGCTGCTTCTTAGAGTTAGGTTCCACATGATTTCCATATATGTTAATTTGACATACAGTACATGTGAGGTAATGTCTCCCATTTCTCACCAAAAGGAGTGAATTTTTGGACATTCTCACCAGATATGGAGAAAAAACCCAAGGTCTGATGGCATCTCCAACAAAGCGGACTAGATGCTGGAGATATAGCATGCAGTCTATCTGGCATGTAGTACCAACATTTGAGAACTTTATAAAAGTTCTCTTGCATTTTTACGCTTTTTTATATCTTTGGAGTCAATTCCATCAAGTAAGATTTTTCTCTATTTGAGAATGAGATCTTGAGATCAGTTTCCCATCTTTTAATATAAGTCAGTTCCTTAGGACTAGCTTTGGATGTAAAAATGGCATAAATGGCTTAGATTTTCTGGGGTGGAGATCTAGAGCTAGCTTCTTAAAAGGAATATGTTCCTTATTTTTTTCTTGGGGTATCATGGGGGTTCTTTTAGCATAGCATTGGATGTAGAATAGTTGCAAGGGAGAGAGAGGCTTAAGTTGAGGGTGGAGTTGCCGGTCTTTTGGTAGATTCAGATTGGGATCTAAGAGGTCTATCAATGGTAATGGAATATGCCTTCCTGCCTCTTTGAGTTGTTTCCCTAAAAAGAGAACAGGAGTAACTCAATACATCTCATATTTGAATCAAAGGTGAGATTTGAGGTATTAACAAAGCGGGGTGAAGGTATTGTCTCCAGATTAATAGTGTTGAGAATATCTGACATCACAAGGGATTTCTCCTTTAAAAAATAGAATAGATATTAATGACATTGCCATTTGCACTCTTTCTGCCTGAATGTCTAGTCGTCCTTCATGGGGGCGCAGCCATTCCAGACATCCAAGTCCTTGGATAGGCCTATAATATAAAGTAAAGTCTGGGAGGCCGATACCACCTCTATTATTAGATTGTATAAGTTGGGAGTGAGGGAGTCTTGGCCTGAATCTTTTCCATAAATATGTAGAGAGGGTAGTACATAACTGGGAGAGAAAACTGGTAGGCAAGTATATTGGGAGAACATGTATATAGTACAAAACCCCGAGGGATATAACGATTTTGACCAAAGCTCTTCGGCCGGACCACAAAGCAAACAGTGTTTTCCCCGGCACCTCCACAACGGCACTGACAGGAGGGGGTCCCCCGCCCCCAGGACAGGAAACAACGCAGGAGCATCGCTTTAAAAGGCCTCCTCCTCCTTACCTCACCAGTCGTTGTTTCCTGTCCTCGGGATCGTAGGAGCGTTCCTGCAGTGCCAGGAAGATCTTTTCGCCCAGCCTGGACAGATTCCATATGTATGGGAGGGCTGGTGCAGGAGACGGGTCTCCCGGGGTAGCGTTTGCCGCCCTTTCCCCTCTCTTGGAGTAAGTCCTGCGTGCAGGCATCCCCGCGCTCTCTGTTCCCGCGCGCATGCAAAATCGTGCGGGATTTCAGCCACCAGGCGAGATTCTCCTTGGGCAAGAGTATCTCGCAATATCTCAGCAGCAACTTCCGGCATATAGGTGAGAAGCGCGCATACCGGCGTTTGTGGACTCAGCCAGCCATACAAAGCCTTGCTGCTCTCACCTGCAGAAACTGCTCTCCAGCAGCATGCTTGCCCCAGGGGATGATTCTGCCAGGAAGCCTGGTGAGCCAGCCTCAGCCTTCAGCCTGGTAAGCCTCCTCCCCTAAGGAAGAATAAGTTGATGTCTTTAAAAGAATTTAAAGTGACAGTACACTAATTTTTATGTGCATCCTGTTCACATTGGTGAGGTGGTGACCCTTCTTTAAAATGGTGGATCATTGTCCTATTGCTCCTTATGTTTTCCTTTAGGGCAGTGAGACCATGACCCACAAGCCAGCCAGCGAAGCAGGCCGCAGAAAATGCGCCATCTGCAAAAAGTCCTTTGCTTCAAAGAACAAAAAGGCCTTGTGTCAAAAGTGCACGGAAAAGATAGTGTCTGAGGAATCGCCATCTCTCCTAGATTCCATGCGAGCGATTATATAAGAAGAGGTTAACTCCGTGGTTGACCTTAAAATGGCTTCCCAGTCACCAGGGTCATCCACTTCTCAAAAATCCCATACCTCGGACATTCCCCTTGAATTAGATGAGGGTGAATTGTTTCCAGGCTCTGATTCAGCTTCCTCAGATGATGGTTCGGGTAGACCACTATTCCTTCCTGAAGAGACTGACGGTCTATTAAAAACTATCCACACTACCAAGCATATAGAGGACGTTAGAGGGTTCCACTCTATACAGGACCACATGTTTCAGGGCCTGGGAGAGAGACGTACTGTAGGAGAGTCTTCCCAATCCATAATAATATAAAAGCCCTGATAGCGCGAGAATGTAAGAACACTGAAAAAAGAACAGCGGTCTCAAATTCCTTCAAAAGAAAGTACCCCTTTGAGGAAACCAAAACCAATCTATGGGATAAAACACCTAAAGTGGACACTCCAGTTGCCCGTATTTCAAAAAATCCTCTCTCCCATTTGAAGATATAGGCTTGTTAAGGGATCCTATGGACAAAAAATCTGAGAGCGTGTTAAAAAAGTCCTGGGAGACTAGTACTGCAATGTTGCGTCCTAGCATTGCTTCCACCTTTACTGCCAGATCCCTCTCGGTCTGGCTAAATCAACTGGAGAAACATATTGCCGAGGGTACCCCTAGAGACGAAATTTTAGCATCCCTCCCTATGCTAAAAAAAGCATCAAATTTCTTATCAGATGCCTCAGCTGATGCCTTAGATCTGCCGCACTCTTTAATGCGGCTAGGAGAACAGTCTGGCTTCGCTCATGGTTGGGAGACACAGGCTCTAAGAGTCGCCTGTGTTCTATCCCCTGTGAGGGAGACAGACTGTTTGGGTCAGGATTAGATGACATCCTGGAAAAAGCATCCGACAAGATAAAAGGCTTTCCTCTTGAAAATAGATACTACCATCAGAGGCGGAACTTTCAGAATCAAATGAAAAGCCCGTACAGACCCTAAAAAGAAGGAAAGTTCCAGAAAATGGCAGCCCGCAAAATGCCATGGTAGGGGGTTCTTGCTTAATCCAGAATATACTTCTCGCTCCACCCAATGACGCTAGAAGACCTGTAGAGAGCAGATTGAGGGTTTATGTTCTGGCCTGGGAAAGTATCCACTCCTCTCCGAGGGTTTTAAACACCTTAAAAGAGGGTCTAAAGCTAGAATTTACCTCTCTCCCCCAGGATCGCTTCATGATAAACAAATAACTTTCCCGAAAAGAAAAACAACTTTATTTAGAGTCGGAAATTGTAAGAGCAGTGAGACTATGGAACTCTCTGCCTGAGGAGGTGGTGATGGTAAGTACAATAAAGGAATTCAAGAGGGGACTGGATTTATTTCTGGAGTGTAATAATATTACAGGCTACAGCTACTAGAGAGGGGTCGTTGATCCAGGGAGTTATTCTGATTGCCTGATTGGAGTCGGGAAGGAATTTTTTTCCCCTTAAGTGAGGAAAATTGGCTTCTGCCTCACAGGGTTTTTTTTGCCTTCCTCTGGATCAACTTGTAGGAAACAGGCCGAACTGGATGGACAAATGTCTTTTTTCGGTCTTATATACTATGTTACTATGTTACTATGAAATATCCTCAATAGTACAAAAAGAAGTTTTACTTCCGGTTCCAAGAGATCAGTACGGAAAAGGGTTTTATTCTCCGGTTTTCCTAGTCCCGAAACCAAATGGATCCTTCTGTCTCATAATAAACTTGAAGTCCCTAAACAAGTCAATAGTGTACAAAAAATTCAAAATGGAAAACATAAAATCGACAATAAATCTCCTTCCCCAAGATTGTCTAATGGCCACAATAGAGTTACAGGACGCTTACTATCACTTCCCAATTTATCCACCCCATCAAAAATATCTAAGAATCGCAGTCTTTCTGGGGGATGAGCTTTGCCATTTTCATATCAGGGCGCTTCCATTCGGGCTGGCATCAGCCCCAAGGGTATTTTCCAAAATAATGTCAGACATCACAAAATCCTCCACCTCCAGGAGATATTAATAATACCCTACTTGGACGATTTTCTGGTAGCCGCAAGCTCCGAAAAAATGCTCCAGCTCTCCCGGGTTCAGTAATGTTTCACCAATCTAGGGTGGATTGCAAATTTTAAAAAGTCGGATATGTCCTCAGAAAAAAGAAAAGTATTTCTCTTAGACTCCCACCTTCTGATGTATTTTCTACCGGTAGACAAGAAGAAAAAGATAATACTAGAGGTCTCCCGATTCTGCTCCCAGAGTATGGCCACCCTCAGAAGTATAATGATGATCCTGGGCCTCTTAACCTCCACGATTCCATCTGTCAGGTAGGCTCAGAGTCACACACGTGTACTCCAGTCCTTTCTCCTCTCCTCATGGGATGGCACAATCTTTGCCCTAGAAAAAAGAGTGTTTCTCCCGTTAACAGTAAAAACATCTTTGAGGCGGTGGCAAATACAAAAACACCTAGACACGGGGGTCTATTTGAGGCAAAAGGACGTAATGCTGACGCCAGTGGTTCAGGATGGGGAGGCCATTCGGAGGGGAGGTTCATACAAGACAAATGGGGCCCAGACATGATAGATATCTCATCAAACTTGAAAGAACTAAAGGCCACTTTCAAAGTCTTAACCTCTCTTCACACGCCCTCTTGTTCAAAACACATAAAAGTGTTGTCCAACAATACTACGGCGGTCGCCTACCTCAATAGGCAGGGGGGAACAAGAAGTCGCTCTCTAGCTGCCGTAGCTCAAGACATTTTTCTCTGGGCAGAAAAAAATTGAATGTCCCTTTCGACAGTTCATGTGAAGGGCGAACAAAACAGTGGCAGATTTCTTAAGCCGGAGAGCAGTCAAAGAAGGAGAATGGTCCTTAAATCCCCAGATCTTCAAATTAATCTGCAGGAAATGGGGCTATCCGGAGATAGATTTATTCGCTACAAACGAAAACAGACAGACCAGGGACTTATGTTCTCTATCCGGGCACGGTTATCCTCTCTGGATAGATGCCCTAGCTAAACCTTGGCCAGACAGTCTGTTGTGTGCTTTTCCTCCCTTCAGCCTGATACCAAGAACAGTGATGAAAGTGCAAGAGGAGCGAGCTCGGGTAATATTCATCACGCCTTACTGGAGGTTTCCCCTGCTACTGAAGCTGTCCGACGGAATCTGCTGGACATTACCCCAGAACACGAATCTTCTTCTCCAGGGTCCCATATGGCATCCGAACCAAAAACAACTGAACCTGACGGCTTGGAGCTTGAGCGGTCATCACTGAGAAAGAAAGGTCTATCTGATGAGGTAGTGTCTACTCTCTTGCTAAGCCGTAAACCTATTACATCTAAAATATATTTAAGAACCTGGAAGGCCTTTCAAAATTTTTCAAAAGATTACCTTCCTCCGGATATTCCGGAGATTTTGGAGTTTCTGCATTGGGACTAAACAAGGGTCTCCATCCTTCCACCTTGAAAGTTCAAGTATCTGCCCTCAGCGCTTTTCTAGACCTGAAACTAGCCGACTCTCCGCTTGTGAAACGGTTCATTAAAGGGGCTACCAGAAAGCTTCCAACGGTTCGTTCCATGGTGCCACCCTGGGATCTCAGCCTAGTTCTTATGGTCTTAATGGACCCTCCATTTGAACCGGTGGATGAAATCCCCTTGAAACTCTTAACATACAAAACGGTATTCTTAGTGGCTATAACCACTGCCAGAAGAATCGGTGAAATACAGGCCTTCTCTTGCAAACCACCCTATTTGTCTATTCTGGATGACCGCATAGTCTTGAAACACTGCCCCTCATTCCTGCCGGATGTGGTTTCCACCTTCTATTGCGGCCAGGAAGTATCGCTGCCATCTTTTTGCCCTCATCATTCCTCAGAGAAGGAGAAGAAATTCCACAACCTAGATGTCAAAAGATCTGTCTTAACCTATCTGAAAGCCACAGAGGCCTTCAGGCAATCAGACCAACTTTTTTTTTCAACACCATGGAGTCAATAGGGGAAAGGCTGCCAGCAGATCCTCCATAGCCAGATTGATTTGGGATGTCATTTCTACCACTTATATCAAAAAGGATCTTCCACCGCCTGCAGGATTGAAAGCCCATTCCACCAGGGCAGTGTCTTCATCCTGGGCAGAATCTGCTTCAGTATCATTAGAGCAGATCTGTAAAGCAGCCACATGGGCAAGTCCCATGACCTTCTTTAACCACTACAAGCTTGATGTCCAAAAGAACCTGGACCTATCTTTCGGGCATAGAATTCTTACTGCCATTGTCCCACCCTAGTTGATTACTTTGTTAATCCTCCTGTCGGTGCCGTTGTGAAGGCGCCGGCGAAAAGTATAAATTACTCTTACCGGTAATTGGAATTTCCAATAACCTCCACAACGGCACTGAGTTTTTTCCCACCCATTTATGGTGAAGAAATTTTTTTGTATGTATTTTCTGCAAATAATATTTTTCATTTTTAATGTCAAATGATGTAATTTGATATTTGATATAATTCTCTTTTTTGCATCTTCTCCGAGTACTCTTCATTGACTGGTGAGGTAAGGGGGAGGAGGCCTTTTAAAGCGATGCTCCTGCCTTGTTTCCTGTCCTGGGGGCGGGGGACACCCTCCTGTCAGTGCCGTTGTGGAGGTTATTGGAAAATCCAATTACCGGTAAGAGTATTTTATACTTTCCCATGAATCCAATAGGGTTTTTATTTGCGAAGGCATATTAAGAAAATTTGCTTTATACAGATCAGATGGTTCTAAGGTCAGGTATATCCCCAAGAATTTAAAATGATCATTAGACCACTGAAAAGGTGAGTGTAGTTGTAACATTCGTTAAGATTGGGGGTTTAGAGATACGTTCAAAACCTGAGATTTTGAGAAATTTATGAGAAAATTGGATTATTCCCCAAATTTGTGCAAGATAGACTGGATTTCCGGTAATGCCGGGGTTAGCGACAATAATCAACAAGTCGTCTGCGAAGGCAGCCGCCTGATGATATGTCTCGCCAATCTGCATACCTTTAATTCTGTCATCTTGTCTCAGTGCCTGCAATAAAGTTTAAATTGTAAGGACAAAAAGTAAAGGGGGCAAAGGGCATCCTTGACGGGTTCCATTTCGGATTGTAAAGGGAGGTGGCAGAGTAGAGTTTATTAAAACCTTAGCTGAGGGTTCTTTATACATCACCATTATTGCATTTATGTATTGAGGAGATATCTGGTATTTAGCAAGGACCTTAATCATGAATAACCAATCTATCCTGTCAAAGTACCTAATAAGATTAAGGGCAGTGAGCAAGATTTAGCACGGTGTATAATGTTAATCAGGGGTCATATTAATTTTGCCCTCTTTACCTGCAACAAAGCCCACTTGCTTCATATTAATACATAGGGGAAGTAATGGTTTCAGTTTAAGTACCAACATTTTCACATATAATTTTAGATCCACATTAAGTAAAGAGATGAGTCTATAACTTGCACATAAGGAGGGACCCTTTTCTTTAAGGATAGTTGTGACAGTGGCATTCAACATTTGAGGCAGTAAAGGATTATTTTCCAGGGCTAAATTACAAACAGAAAGAAGTTAAGGGAGTAGAATGGATTGAAATGTCTTATAATAGAGCAGAGGCAGGCCTTCTGGGCCTGGGCTTTTGCAATATGCAACATTCTTAAATATGCAAATTTTTTCTCTCTCAAAAACCAAATAAAATTTTGAGTTCTAAAAAAATCACAGAAATAAATAAATATGTAATAAATAAATCCAAGCATTTAAGGCCTCTTTCACACTTGCGTTCTGAGGATCCGGCAGGCACTTCTGTCCTGCCGGATCTGTCAGAACGCAAGTCGCCTGAAAGCATTAGATGACTGATCAGTCTTCGAAATGCTTTGAGGTTACTATGGCAGCCAGGACGCTATTAAAGTCCTGGTTGCCATAGTAGTAGTGGGGAGCGGGGGAGCAGTATACTTACAGTCCGTGCGGCTCCGAGGCGCTCCAGAATGACGTCAGAGCGCCCCATGCGCATGGATCACATGATCCATGCGTGTAGGGCGCCCTGGCGTCACTCTGGAGCGCCCGGAGCCGCACGGATGGTAAGTATACTGCTCCCGCTCCCTCTAGCTTTACCATGGCAACCAGGACTTTAGCGTCCTGGCTGCCATGGTAACCATTGAGAAAAGCTAAGCGTCGGATCCGGCGATGCGCCGAGCGACGTTAGCTTAGGCCGGATCCGGATTAATGCCTTTCAATGGGCATTAATTCCGGATCCGGCCTTGCGGCAAGTGTTCAGGATTTTTGGCCGGAGCAAAAAGCGCAGCATGCTGCGGTATTTTCTCCGGCCAAACAACGTTCCGGTCCTGAACTGAAGACATCCTGATGCATCCTGAATGGATTTCTCTCCATTCAGAATGCATTGAGATAATCCTGATCAGGATTTTTCCGGCATAGAGACCCGATGACAGATCTCTATGCCGGAAAACAAAAAAGCTAGTGTGAAAGAGCCCTAATGCATATGGCATACAGGATTGTCATATAACTTTGATGTCTAACCTCTGGCACTCCAGCTGAAGTAAAACTAGGACTTTCAAGATGTACACTTGGTTGTCTATTCTCAGAACTCCATAGAAATTAGCATCAAGCTGTCCCCAATGGGGCTCACAATCTAAGTTCCCTATTAGTATGTCTTTGGAGTGTAGGAGGAAACTGGATTACCTGGAAGAAACCCACACAAACACAGGGAGAACATAGAAACTGTATGCAGATATTGTCCTTGTTCGTATTGAAACCTAGGACCCCAGCACTGCAAGGTAACAGTGCTAGCCACTGACCCAACATGCTGGCCATAAAATTTTTGTAAGCATTTATGGAACTAGAAGTCTCCTGTTTCTCACTGTGTTAATTGGCCTTCGCTGATTGTTTGTTACTGCTGTGGGATATGTTGGAGATATGTTTCCCATATAAGTGACTGGAGAGAACTGACATATATGCAGCCACCTATTAACTTATTTTCAGCTTAGATTTGGTGGTCTGGTGCTACATTAACAGAAAGGAAGGTGTATCCTGTGAATAAGCCATACATGTCTGAAGTGGAAATACCCCATTAAAGGGGTGTTTTAAAATTTTTGAAAATTTGGCAGAGAGCAGTGGGCTGAGTCTGAATGGGACATGACCACTGAGGTCAGTGACTGAATGATGAATGGCACAAGACTGCTGCAGTTCCACTGAGGATCAATATGGCAGCACAGGATCAGTCAGACATTTAAAAGGTGAGTAAGGTTTTTCTTTTATTTTACACAACTTTCTGCTCCCTGCCAAATACCTTTAACGTAACTGACCAGGATAATATCTGTAGTGAATGCTGAGGTGGCAAGCACAACCACCGCTGGTTCCTGAGGGGGCCCATGCCATATAAGAAAACACTATTACAAATGAAATAGTGTGTAGAGGAGCCTTGTTACAGATTATGAATTGGGACACAGGGGCTTAAAGTTACTAATCTGTTACCAAAATATAGTATTCACAGCTGAATAAAAGCAATTCAATGTCAGATGACAGATATTTGTTTTACTAATCTTTTGAAGCATTTTATTGTATTTTTGTATTTCACAGGCTGACCAGATCAACACTGACATTTATTTAAATGTTCAACTGCTTTCAAATTTGTGCTTAGCATTTAGCATGACAGAATTTAATCATGCTAAACACTTAACTTAAGCAATATATATTTTTTTTATTGCAAGAGGATGTCATTAGTTCTTTTCAATAGTGTTTAAAACCATTAGTGTTGGCATGACTGTCATTAAAGGGTGGCCGTAAGGGTATAGATATACATCACTGAATCCGATCAATGTGATATTGTAATTACTAAGCTTGCAGTCACTATGAGGTCAGTGTAAAAAAAAAAAAAAAAAAAAAAAACTTTTGTGATTTTACTATCTATATTTTTAGATTTCTGTACATGTGTTGCTTCATCTACTTGGTCGAGTTTTCAAAGCTTTAGGGTACAGTCACATGACCATATGTGTTTTGCCGGCTGCAAATTGCGGATCCGCAAAACACGGATACCGGCTGTGTGCTTTCTGTATTTTGCGGAACGCCCAGAGCCAGCCCTATGATATAAATGCTACTCTTTGTCCTCGATATCTTTTAAGGTGCCGCAGAATGGAATTAAGGGTGCAGACAGCATCCACATCTATTACAGGCCCATTGAAATGAATGGGTCTGCATTAGTGTTGAGCGAACAGTTCGAGCATAGTTCGGGTTTGTACCGAATTTTGGGGTGTTCTGGACACGGACCCGGACACTTTCAAAAAAGTTCGGGTTCGGGTTCGTTGTTCGGCGATTTCTTCCCGCTTTCTGAAGGGCTGCACAGCAGCCAATCAGCTATTGTTTTACTTCTTGCCCTAAGAAGTATGGCTGTGATTGGCCAAGTGCCGCATGGGACCCAGCCTCTATTTAAGCTGGAGTCACTTAGCGCCACACGTCACACTGCTCTGATTAGTGTAGGGAGAGGACGCAGCTGCAGTGAGGGTGAGATTAGGCAGGGAAAAGTCTGCAAAAGCACCTAATGAAGTGATCGATCTACAGCTGTGAATGATTGAACGTCTGCTAGTTACTTGCTCACTGGTTTATTAGGCTGCACAGAGCGTTTTTCTGTCACTTATTTTCTGGGGTGATCGGTGGCCATTTTGTGACTTGTGGTGCACCAGAACAAGCTGCCACCAAGTCCATCAATCCATCAATACTAGTTTTATTTTGCTATATCCTACATCAGGGGCTTGGCTGTGCTAATTGTCACACCTAGAAACTCAGGATAGCAATTTCTATATTTTATTAAGGGGTTAAATACAATTGCCAAAATACCAATCCCCTAAATCTGGTGTTCCAGCTTTGGCTAGCCAAGTATTATACTGTCTGCTGTTGGGCAAAAGATATATTATTTTCTGTGGTGAAATTCAATTGTCAAAATAGCAATCTACTAAATCTGGTGTCCCAACACTGGCTAGAAAACTATAATAGTGTCCGCCAAAACATATATTTTGCTCTGGGTGAAATTCAATTGCCAAAATAGCAATACCATAAATCTGGTGTCACAACTGTGGCTGGAAAACTATAATAGGGTCGGCCAAAACATATATTTGGCCAAGTTTCATAGGGTCCTGCAAATCATATATTTTGTTCTGGGGTGAAATTCAATTGCCAAAATAGCAATACCATAAATCAGTGGTTTCAGCTCTGGCTGGCAAACTATAATAGTGTCCGCCAAAATGGTTTCAGCTGTGGCTGGCCAAGTTTCATAGAGTCCTGCAAAGGATATATTTTGTTCTTGGGTGAAATTTAATTGCCAAAATAGCAATACCCTGAATCTGGTGTTACAGCTGTTGCAGGAATAGTTTAAATCTGTCTGGAACAGTGTATGTTTTGTTCTAGGGTGAAATTCAATTGCCAAAATAGCAATACCATAAATAAATGGTTTCAGCTGTGGCTGGCCAAGTTTCATAGTGTCCTGCAAAGGATATATTTTGTTCTGCGGTGAAATTAAATTGCCAAAATAGCAATACACTGAATCTGGTGTTCCAGCTGTTGCAGGAATAGTTTAAATCTGTCTGGAACAGGGTATGTTTTGTTCTGGGGTGAAAATCAATTGCCAAAGTAGCAATACCATAAATCAGTGGTTTCAGCTGTGGCTGGCCAAGTTTCATAGTGTCCTGCAAAGGATATATTTTGTTCTCGGGTGAAATTCAATTGCCAAAATAGCAATACCATAAATCAGTGGTTTCAGCTCCGGCTGGCAAACTATAATAGTGTCCGCCAAAACATATATTTTGTTCTAGGGTGAAATTCAATTGCCAAAATAGCAATACCCTTAATCTGGTGTTCCAGCTGTTGCAGGCCTAGTTTAAATCTGTCCGGAACAGGGTATATTTTGTTCTGGGGTGAAATTCATTTGCCAAAATAGCAATACCATAAATCAGTGGTTTCAGCTGTGGCTGGCCAAGTTTCATAGTGTCCTGCAAAGGATATATTTATTTCTGGGGTGAAATTCAATTGCCAAAATAGCAATACCATAAATCAGTGGTTTCAGCTCTGGCTGGCAAACTAAAATAGTGTCCGCCAAAACATATATTTTGTTCTCGGGTGAAATTCAATTGCCAAAATAGCAATACCATAAATCAGTGGTTTCAGCTCTGGCTGGCAAATTATAATAGTGTCCGCCAAAACATATATTTTGTTCTAGGGTGAAATTCAATTGCCAAAATAGCAATACCATAAATCAATGGTTTCAGCTGTGGCTGGCCAAGTTTCATAGTGTCCTGCAACGGATATATTTTGTTCTTGGGTGAAATTTAATTGCCAAAATAGCAATACCCTGAATCTGGTGTTCCAGCTTTTGCAGGAATAGTTTAAATCTGTCTGGAACAGGGTATGTTTTATTCTGGGGTGAAATTCAATTGCCAAAGTAGCAATACCATAAATCAGTGGTTTCAGCTGTGGCTGGCCAAGTTTCATAGTGTCCTGCAAAGGATATATGTTTTTCTGCGGTGAAATTCAATTGCCAAAATAGCAATACCCTGAATATGGTTTTCCAGCTGTTGCAGGCCTAGTTTAAATCTGTCCGGAACAGGGTATATTTTGTTCTGGGGTGAAATTCAATTGTCAAAATAGCAATACCATAAATCAGTGGTTTCAGCTGTGGCTGGCCAAGTTTCATAGTGTCCTGCAAAGGATATATTTTGTTCTGGGGTGAAATTCAATTGCCAAAATAGCAATACCATAAATCAGTGGTTTCAGCTGTGGATGGCCAAGTTTCATAGTGTCCTGCAAAGGATATATTTTGTTCTGGGGTGAAATTCAATTGCCAAAATAGCAATACCATAAATCAGTGGTTTCAGCTCTGGCTGTCAAACTATAATAGTGTCCGCCAAAACATATATTTTGTTCTGGGGTGAAATTCAATTGCCAAAATAGCAATACCATAAATCAGTGGTTTCAGCTGTGGCTGGCCAAGTTTCATAGAGTCCTGCAAAGGATATATTTTGTTCTGGGGTGAAATTTAATTGCCAAAATAGCAATACCCTGAATCTGGTGTTACAGCTGTTGCAGGAATAGTTTAAATCTGTCTGGAACAGTGTATGTTTTGTTCTAGGGTGAAATTCAATTGCCAAAATAGCAATACCATAAATCAATGGTTTCAGCTGTGGCTGGCCAAGTTTCATAGTGTCCTGCAACGGATATATTTTGTTCTTGGGTGAAATTTAATTGCCAAAATAGCAATACCCTGAATCTGGTGTTCCAGCTTTTGCAGGAATAGTTTAAATCTGTCTGGAACAGGGTATGTTTTATTCTGGGGTGAAATTCAATTGCCAAAGTAGCAATACCATAAATCAGTGGTTTCAGCTGTGGCTGGCCAAGTTTCATAGTGTCCTGCAAAGGATATATGTTTTTCTGCGGTGAAATTCAATTGCCAAAATAGCAATACCCTGAATATGGTTTTCCAGCTGTTGCAGGCCTAGTTTAAATCTGTCCGGAACAGGGTATATTTTGTTCTGGGGTGAAATTCAATTGTCAAAATAGCAATACCATAAATCAGTGGTTTCAGCTGTGGCTGGCCAAGTTTCATAGTGTCCTGCAAAGGATATATTTTGTTCTGGGGTGAAATTCAATTGCCAAAATAGCAATACCATAAATCAGTGGTTTCAGCTGTGGATGGCCAAGTTTCATAGTGTCCTGCAAAGGATATATTTTGTTCTGGGGTGAAATTCAATTGCCAAAATAGCAATACCATAAATCAGTGGTTTCAGCTCTGGCTGTCAAACTATAATAGTGTCCGCCAAAACATATATTTTGTTCTGGGGTGAAATTCAATTGCCAAAATAGCAATACCATAAATCAGTGGTTTCAGCTGTGGCTGGCCAAGTTTCATAGAGTCCTGCAAAGGATATATTTTGTTCTGGGGTGAAATTCAATTGCCAAAATAGCAATACCATAAATCAGTGGTTTCAGCTCTGGCTGGCAAACTATAATAGTGTCCGCCAAAACATATATGTTGTTCTCGGGTGAAATTCAATTGCCAAAATAGCAATACCATAAATCAGTGGTTTCAGCTCCGGCTGGCAAACTATAATAGTGTCCGCCAAAAGATATATTTTGTTCTAGGGTGAAATTCAATTGCCAAAATAGCAATACCCTTAATCTGGTGTTCCAGCTGTTGCAGGCCTAGTTTAAATCTGTCCGGAACAGGGTATATTTTGTTCTGGGGTGAAATTCAATTGCCAAAATAGCAATACCATAAATCAGTGGTTTCAGCTGTGGCTGGCCAAGTTTCATAGTGTCATGCAAAGGATATATTTTGTTCTGGGGTGAAATTCAATTGCCAAAATAGCAATACCATAAATCAGTGGTTTCAGCTGTGGCTGGCCAAGTTTCATAGTGTCCTGCAAATTATGTATTTTGTTCTGGGGTGAAATTCAATTGCCAAAATAGCAATACCCTGAATCTGGTGTTCCAGCTGTTGCAGACCTAGTTTAAATCTGTCCATAAAAGGATTTCTTTCATCCAGGGCCTAAATACTAGCCCTAAAAGAGATATTCCCCTAAATCAGTGGTTACTGCTGTGCCTGGATTAGTGTAATACGCTACATAAATAAATAGACAGATAGTGTTAGGTGCCTGTAAAAAAAAGGCTTGAATTTGAAATCAATACATTGGGCCAAAATTTTTTTTCTTTTTGTGGTGCTTGGTGAACGGTAACAATGAGGAAAACATCTAGTAAGGAACGCGGTCGTGGTGGTGTTAGTGTACACTCTGGTGCTGGGAGAGGACGTGGCCATTCTGCCACAGCCACACGTCCTAGTGAACCAACTACCTCAGGTTCCAGTACCCGCCAAAACTTAAAGCGATATTTGGTGGGGCCCAATGCGTTCTAAGGATGGTAAGGCCTGAGCAGGTACAGGCGCTAGTCAATTGGGTGGCCGACACCAGCACGTTCACAACATTATCTCCCACCCAGTCTTCTGCAGAAAGCGCACAGGTGGCACCTGAAAACCAAGCCCATCAGTCTGTCACATCACCCCCATGCATATCAGGGAAACTGTCTGAGCCTCAAGTTATGCAGCCGTCTCTTATGCTCTTTGAAGTCTCTGCTGGCAGGGTTTCCCAATGGAATCCACCCACCCCTTCCCCAGTGGTGGAGGATATAGAATGCACTGATGCACAACCACTGATGTTTCCTGATGATGAGGACATGGGAATACCATCTCATCGCAGTCCGCACGTCTCTGATGATGACGAAACACAAGTGCCAACTGCTGCGTCTTTCTGCAGTGTGCAGGCCGAACAGGAGGTCAGGGAGGAAGACTGTGTGGAAGACGATGCAGGGGACGATGAGGTCCTAGATCCCACATGGAATGAAGGTTGTGCCACTGACTTTCATAGTTCAGAGGAAGAGGCAGTGGTGAGACCGAGCCAACAGCGTAGCAAAAGAGGGAGCAGGGGGCAAAAGCAGAACAGCTGCCTCCAAGAGAGTTCGCCTGCTACTGGCCACCGCCACCAGGGACCAAGCACCCCAAAGGCAGCTTCAAGGAGTTCCCTGGCATGGCACTTCTTTAAACAATGTGCTGACAACAAGACCCAAGTGGTTTGCACGCTGTGCCATCAGAGCCTGAAGCGAGGCATTAACATTCTGAACCTTAGCACAACCTGCATGACCAGGCATCTACATGCAAAGCATGAACTGCAGTGGAGTAAACACCTTAAAAGCAAGTAACTCACTCTGGCTCCCCCTGCTCCCTCTTCTGCTGCTGCCTCGGCCTGTTCCTCCGCCTCGGGAGGAATGTTGGCACCTGCCGCCCACCAAACAGAGGATGTGCCACCGACACCACCACCTGCATCACCTCGCATCTCCACCATGTCACACGGCAGCATTCAGCTCTCCATCTCACAAACCTTGGAGAAAAAGTGTAAATTCCCACCTAGCCACCCTCGAGCGCTGGGCCTGAATGCCAGCATTTCTAAACTACTGGCCTTTGAAATGCTGTCATTCAGGCTGGTGGACACAGACAGCTTCAAACAGCTGATGTCCATGGCTGTCCCACAGTATGTTCTTCCCAGCCGCCACTACTTCTCCAAGACCGCCGTGCCTTCCCTGCACAACCAAGTATCCGATAAAATCAAGTTTGCACTGCACAACGCCATCTGTGGCAAGGTCCACCTAACCACAGATACGTGCACCAATAAGCACGGCCAGGGACGCTATATCTCCCTAACTGCACACTTGGTAAATGTAGTGGCGGCTGGGCCCCAGGCAGAGAGTTCCTTGGCGAAAGTCCTTCTGCCGCCAAGGATCGCAGGGCATCATTCTTTGCCTCCTGTAGCCTCCTCCTCCTGCTCGGCTTCCTCCTCCTCTGCTTCCACCAGCTCATCCAGTCAGCCACACACCTTCACCACCAAATTCAGCACAGCCCAGGGTAAACGTCAGCAGGCCATTCTGAAACTCATATGTTTGGGGGACAGGCACCACACTGCGCAGGAGTTGTGGCGGGGTATTGAACAACAGACCGACGAGTGGTTTCTGCCGGTGGGCCTCAAGCCCGGCCTGGTGGTGTGCGATAATGGGCGAAATCTCGTCACAGCTCTGGGACTAGCCGGTTTGACGCACATCCCTTGCCTGGCGCATGTGCTGAATTTGGTGGTGCAGAAGTTCATTCACAACTACCCCGACATGTCAGAGCTGCTGCATAAAGTGCGGGCCGTCGGTGCGCGCTTCCGGCGTTCACATCCTGCCGCTGCTCGCCTGTCTTCGCTCTAGCGGAACTTCGGCCTTCCCGCTCCCCGCCTCATATGCGACATGCCGACCAGGTGGAACTCCACCTTGCACATGCTGGAGAGACTGTGCGAGCAGCAGCAGGCCATAGTGGAGTTTCATGCTGCAGTGCCTGCCTAACGACAGCAGTGTTGCCCACATTTTAACGTGTGCGGACTACTGGGTTGCCACCCTGCTGGATCCCCGGTACAAAGACAATGTGCCCACCTTACTTCCTGCACTGGAGCGTGATATGAAGATGCGCGAGTACAAGCGCTCGCTGGTAGACGCGCTCCTGAGAGCATTCCCAAATGTCACAGGGGAACAGGTGGAAGCCCAAGGCGAAGGCAGAGGAGGAGCAAGAGGTTGCCAACGCAGCAGTGTCACGGCCAGCTCCTCTGAGGGCAGGGTTAGCATGGCAGAAATGTGGAAAAGTTTTGTCTCCACGCCACAGCTAACTGCACCATTACTTGATACGGAACGTGTTAGCAGGAGGCAGCATTTCACTAACATGGTTGAACAGTACGTCTGCATACCCCTCCACGTACTGACTAATGGTTCGGCCCCATACAACTTCTGGGTCTCCAAATTGTCCACGTGGCCAGAGTTAGCATTTTATGCCTTGGAGGTGCTGGCCTGCCCGGCGGCCAGCGTTTTGTCTGAACGTGTATTCAGCACGACAGGGGGCGTCATTACTGACAAACGGAGCCCCCTGTCCACAGCCAACGTGGACAAGCTGACGTTCATAAAAATGAACCAGGCATGGATCCCACAGGACCTGTGCCTCCCTTGTGCAGAACAGACATTTATAACTGTCTCCCCCTCAACCATGTATTCTTGTACTCCGGGGCACCTCTTTATTGAATCCTCATTTTTTTAACTTTACCATGATCTTGTGGTGCAACCCAAAGTTGAATGGTGGGGCCGAAATAACTGAAAGTAGCCTTCTCCAGTGGTGGGTGATATGACATCTTATTGCTTGCTGTGGGACCTCTCTCCTCTGTCTGGGTGCTGGGGCCTAAATAACTGAAAGTGGCCTTCTCTAGTGGTGGGTGAAATGACGCATGATTCCTTGCTGTGGGACCTCTCTCCTCGGTCTTGTTGCTGGGCCAAAATAACTGAAAGTGGCCTTCTCCAGTGGTGGGTGATATGACGAATGATTCCTTGCTGTGGGACCTGTATCCTCGGTCTGGGTGCTTTGCCGAAATAACTGAAAGTGGCCTTCTCCGGTGGTGGGTGATATGACGCATGATTCCTTGCTGTGGAACCTCTCTCCTGTGTCTGGGTGCTGTGGCCGAAAGAACTGAGTGGCCTTCTCCAGTGGTGGGTGATATGACGCATGATTCCTTGCTGTGGGACCTCTCCTCTGTCTGGGTGCTGGGGCCTAAATAACTGAAAGTGGCCTTCTCAGTGGTGGGTGAAATGACGCATGATTCCTTGCTGTGGACCTCTCTCGGTCTTGGTGCTGGACCAAAATAACTGAAAGTGGCCTTCTCCAGTGGTGGGTGATATGACGCATGATTCCTTGCTGTGGGACATCTCCTCTGTCTGGGGCTGGGCAAATAACTGAGTGGCCTTCTCCAGTGGTGGGTGATATGACGCATGATTCCTTGCTGTGGACCTGTATCCTCGGTCTTGTTGCTGGGCCAAATAACTGAAAGTGGCCTTCTCCAGTGGTGGGTGATATGACGCTTGCCAGGGACCCTCCTCGGTCTGGCAAATAACTGAAAGTGGCCTTCTCCGGTGGTGGGTGATATGACGCATGATTCCTTGCTGTGGAACCTCTCTCCTGTGTCTGGGTGCTGTGGCCGAAAGAACTGAGTGGCCTTCTCCAGTGGTGGGTGATATGACGCATGATTCCTTGCTGTGGGACCTCTCTCCTCTGTCTGGGTGCTGGGGCCTAAATAACTGAAAGTGGCCTTCTCTAGTGGTGGGTGAAATGACGCATGATTCCTTGCTGTGGGACCTCTCTCCTCGGTCTTGGTGCTGGACCAAAATAACTGAAAGTGGCCTTCTCCAGTGGTGGGTGATATGACGCATGATTCCTTGCTGTGGGACATCTCCCCTCTGTCTGGGGGCTGGGGCCGAAATAACTGAGTGGCCTTCTCCAGTGGTGGGTGATATGACGCATGATTCCTTGCTGTGGGACCTGTATCCTCGGTCTTGTTGCTGGGCCGAAATAACTGAAAGTGGCCTTCTCCAGTGGTGGGTGATATGACGCATGATTCCTTGCTGTGGGACCTCTCTCCTCTGTCTGGGTGCTGGGGCCGAAATAGCTGAAAGTGGCCTTCTCCAGTGGTGGGTGATATGACGCATGATTCCTTGCTGTGGGACCTCTCTCCTCTGTCTTGGTGCTGGGGCCGAAATAACTGAGTGGCCTTCTCCAGTTGTGGGTGATATGATGCATGATTCCTTGCTGTGGGACCTCTCTCCTCTGTCTGGGTGCTGGTGCCGAAATAACTGAAAGTGGCCTTCTCCAGTCGTGGGTGATATGACGCATGATTCTCTGCTATGGGACCTCTCTCCAATTGATATTGGTTAATTTTTATTTATTTTATTTTATTTTAATTCATTTCCCTATCCACATTTGTTTGCAGGGCATTTACCTACATTTTGCTGCCTTTTGCAGCCCCTAGCCCTGTCCTGGACTATTTTACAGCCTTTTTAGTGCCCAAAAGTTCGGGTCCCCATTGACTTCAATGAGGTTCTGGTTCGGGTTCGGGATAAAGTTCGGGTCGAGTTCGGATCCCGAACCTGAACATTTTCGGGAAGTTCGGCCGAACTTCTCAAACCCGAACATCCAAGTGTTCGCTCATCTCTAGTCTGCATCCGTTCCACCAAATTGCAGAACAAATGCGGACCCATCAATAACATGCCTCAGAAGCCAGCTTTTCACATGGTCTTTCTATGATGACAGAAGTGCTACCAATTGCATTTATTGTGGCAGCAGTAGTCATTTTGCTGTACAACTATTTGTTGAAGCTAAAGTTTAAAGGGGTTCTCCAGGAATTTTTTAAAATGGTCATCAGCAACCTTTCCTGCTGTTAGGTTAGCAGTCCATTCCTACCACTGCCCTACTACAGCTCTGCAGGCTGCTGTTTCTACTGCTCCTGTCTCTGTTCCCTTAGGGAGTCTACATATTCGCACGTGGCCTAATAGAGCCAGTGCGTGCATCTTCAAATCCCACCCTAGCCAATGATTGATGTTCCCTGGGCTTTAAGGTTCCCTGTGACGAGCAAAGGTGTTTGGAAGACTTAGTCCTTTAACAATTTTCCTGCTTTAGCCTACGTTCCAGTATTCGAGACTGTTCAGACTGCTTTTGCAATTGTGGTGCAGTTTCCGTGCATCTTAGCCATCCAGCTGTTTCCTAGTCAAGTTCTGCTAAAAACCACATAATCAGTATTAGTGACTGTTCAGACAGTACTACAGTTTTGGTGTGTGTTTTTTCTTAGATCTTCTGGTGCTTAAGTCAGTGAGTCAGCTGGCAACTATACCAGGACTATCCCAAGAGGTTGCTCCCTTGCAGTGAATTCCAGATCCCTGTACAGTGGTTAAAGGGTGAATACCAGGGATGTTCTAGAAGAGTACCGTTAGGCTGAGTTCACACGGGCGTCATGTTTGACGCCCGGATAAGAGGCGGATGAGTTGGGGGAAAATGCGAGATTTTTCTGCGCGTGCAAACTGTTGTAATGCGTTTTGCACGCGCATCCAAAAATCGGCATGTTTGGTACCCAGACCCGAAGCCAGACTTCATCACTGAAGTCCGGTTTTGGGTTAAGTATTCTGTATGTTTGATTATTTTCCCTTATAACATGGTTATAAGGGAAAATAATAGCATTATCACTACAGAATGCTTAGTAAAATGTGCATTAAGGGGTTGAAAAAAAAATAAAAAATGTAACTCACCTTATTCACTTGATAGCGTAGTTGCTGATCTCTTATCTCTTCTTCAAGCATTAGCTGCCGGCTAAAGGACCTGTGATGACATCACTGCGCTTATCACATGGTTCAATCACATGATTGGACCATGTAATGTGACGTCACAACAGGTCCTTTAGCTGGCAACTACGCGATCAAGTGGATAAGGTGAGTTTATTTTTTTAATTTTTAACCCCTTAATGCACATTTTACTAAGCATTCTGTAGTGAGAATGCTATTATTTTCCCTTACAACCATGTTATAAGGGAAAATAATAAAGATTGGGTCCCGTCTCTTAGCAACCTTGTGGGAAAATCGCACTGCATCTGCACTTGATTGCGGATGTTTGCGATTTTCACGCAGCCCCATTCACTTCAATGGGGTCTGCGTTGCTTTAAAAACGCAGAATATTTCACATGCTGCAATTTTCACGCAATGCAGAATGCATGCAAAGCCCCATAGAAATGAATAGGTCCGGATTCAGTGCGGGTGCAATGCGTCCACGTCACGCATTGCACCCGAGCGGAAAACTCGCCCGTGTGAAAGAGTTTAGCCCAAAGCCAAACCAGTTAGTACAGTAGGTCCACAATCATTGATCCATGACACCTACAATTTGAGGAGGGCTGGTTGCTTCCTCCTGCAGAGCTGCCTAGAGGGGTGAGGGAGTGGGGCCCCACTACACTGTTCTACAATAGAAGGTAATGATGCAATCCTGCCTACTAAATGCCATCATGGCTGAGCAGCCTTATAGGAAACTCACTAATATGTAGTATATGCAAGTGCCAAAGTGTAGTGACGCCTTGTCCCCTCACTCCCTAGGCAGCTCTGTAAGTGGTGACAACCAGTGCTGCTCACATTCTAGAACAGGCTGCTGGTAGCAATTTTAAATAATTCCTGGGGAATCCCTTTAATGTTAATCATACCTAAATCATTCTTCTCTATACATTCCGTAGGCTATACAGTATAAGCTTTTATGTTGGAAAATTGAGAGTAAGCTTGCAGTTGGTCTTGAGAACAGAGGCTAAATACCTATGAATGCTATCCTAAGTCACTCAGTGAGCTGTGTAGAGCAGAGTAAAGCTATGTCCATTCCAATAGGATTTCAGCATAATGCATGGACATACTGGATTCTATACAGATAGAAACTGTTACCATGCTAGTTTGGTGGTGGGTCCTCTAATCTGTAAAAAACGGACAATGCAACAGCACTCTACAGACACAAATAAAGTACAATAATACCATAATCATAGAAAACATTTTGGTGCTTATTCTACTCTTCTTTTGCAAATTAGAGATACTTGGCAAATACATTTTGTACAAAATTATTTGGGCTTGTTTGCCAAACGTCAAGGTGATCTCTATCAAACGGGAACCTAACACTAAATACTACCTGTAATGTGCCATAATGGCCACCATAAAAGGGAGTGCAGTTTCCACATGCATGCTGGGTGCACTCTGCTTTTTACCATTTTTGGTGCCATAATGGCCTCCATTAATTCCAGGGATGCAGGTACCAACATGCATGCTGAGCCCACTTTATACTTCTCCTGGTGCCAGATGGCTTCCAATGAATACAATGAGAGCAGGCTACAGCTTTATACTAACTCTGATTAAAATCAGCCTATGGGGAAGACTGGCTAGTCAGGGGTGCAAGACCAACTGGAGTCAGCCACACCTCCAGCTCTAGTACAACTGCAAAAAAGGGGGTCACTTAGCACATCCCTATGTGCAGGTGCATTCTGCTATGGCTAAAAATACAAAGAAGAAAAGGACAATGCAACAGCACTCTGCAGACACAAATAAAGTACAATAATGCCATAATCATAGAAAACATTTTGGTGCTTATACTGCGCTTATTTTACAAATTAGAGATACTTGGCAAATACAATTTGTACAAAATTATTTGGGCCCGTTTGCCAAATTTCAAGGCGATCTCTATCATACGGGAACCTAACACTAAATACTACCTTTAATGTGCCATAATGGGCACCATTAAATCCAGGGATGCAGGTACCAACATGCATACTGAGCCCCGTCCACTCCTCATTGCCCACAGAGAGGGATGAATTTTACCATAATGAATCTCCAGGATACAATCATCCGGAGTAATCTTGGATGGATGTGACAGTAGCAGGCATAGTCCATTATCAGGCAGAGGTCTGCAAAGGAGATCAGAAGTAGATAATAAAGAGAATAACAAAGTCTAAATAAAGAACAGAACAGTAAAACCACAAGTGTAAACAATGCAAGAAGCAAAGGGAGTGGCAAAGTCATGAGCAATTTGGAGTAAAAGTTCTGGAACAACACTTTTCATCAATACCATTAGTAAAGCAATAAACAGGTAAGAAGGAAATCTGAAAGTCAGCAACAATGGGTCAATCATGAAACAGCTGGGCTCAACAGTGGGAGACTAGCAGAACACTTATAAACTGGCATGTACATCATTGGTTGCAAAATAATACATGAAGTCATTTAACCTCTCAGATGCTGCAGTCAATAGTGACCATTATAGATGAGTAGATTTCTCAAAAATTCGATTCAGTCAGTTTGTCGAACTTTACAAAAATATTTGATTTGATCCTAATTTATTTGTGATGAATCGCGTTAAAAAACAGCTACTTCCTGGCTGCTGAGAGCCTGCATAGTAGTGTAAAACACTGTGCATTGCAGAAACATGCATACGAAGCCCGCTGTGCTAGTGAAACAGTACTGTGAGTCAGTATGACAAGCAGATCATAGTTGTTACTGTTAGAATCTCTTCACACTTCACTTATTTGGTCAGTTACGGGCTGAAACTGACCGAATAACTCAAGTGTGAACTCAGCCTTACAAGTCAGTGTTAGCGTCAAGAAGAAGCAGACTCTTATTACATGGTCAGCTGATTCCATATAGATTTCCACAGAACCTGTTCTGTTACACGCTGAAACCATGACCGAGTGGTGAGGTGTAGAGATGAGCGAACTTTAAAAAAAAGTTTGGCGTTCGGGGTGTGGTAATCGCCGCATCCCGTTATGGATTCCACTACCGCGAACTATCCCAGCATATGGAATCCATAAGGGGCGGCTTCCACGAACCCGAACTGTTGAGCAGCCGAAGGACCTGGGGTGACGTCACCGTCATGTGATCAGTGCAGGGGGCGTGGCTCAGCAATGGATTTGATCCCGTGCTGAGCCACGCCCCCTGCACTGATCACATGACGGTGACGTCACCCCAGGTCCTTCAGCTGTTCAACAGTTCGGGTTCGTGGAAGCCGCCCCTTATGGATTCCATATGCCGGGATAGTCCGTGGTAGTGGAATCCATAACAGGATGCGGCGATTACCACAACCCGAACGCCGAACTTTTTTTTTAAGTTCGCTCATCTCTAGTGAGGTGTAGTGATTAGCGAGCATGCTCGACCGAGAATTGGTTCGGCTCGAGCATCACTATGCTTGACTTTACTCAGCTGAGCACCATGTGTATTCGTTGCATGGCTTGAGTCTCCTCACCGCAAGTTTGGCGCCTTCTAAGCAGCCAATGTAGGTCTAGGTAAGTAATTCCCCTCAGTGTAAGGCCATAGCCATGTTAGCTGTAAGCTTTACACTGATTGGCTGGCCAGAACACTTGATAGCATTTCATATAGGAGCTGGGGTCCGACGCTCGGCTCATTCAGCGTCAGGGAGAGCAGACAGTAGGCAGGGACAGATAGCGTTTTGCTCTAAACTTACTGATTTCACTCCAAAACCTTACTGAAAGACCTAAAACTCCTTTTAAGGACTAGAGTGTGTGTTTGACAGCAGTGAAGCACCTTTTTTTTTTTTTTTTTTTTTTAAGAAGGGGTTTGCTTCAGCACTATCAGGGACAGGCGTCACCAGGAAGGGACAGATAGTGCAGGGCTTGAAAATAGCTTTTTTAACTTCTAAAAGACAGAAAGATTTCAGCTTAGTGAGATCTACAATACGCCATCATTAAGCAGTGTGTTGGGCAGATATGGGCAGAATAAGGGGCTTATTCACTACAGTGTGCATGCTACTGAGATATACACTGCACCATCAGAGAAATCATTTGTTCTGAGGAAAGTAGACATTAACCGAACATGTGCCACATCTGTGTGGGCATTCAATCCTCAACTGTTATATTAATTACTCCAGCAGAGTATGATTTAAATTTTAGCCATAGTTAACTAGTTTTGGGCACATCTGTGTGTGGGTTTATGCCGCAAACGTATATACAGTATTCCCACAGAGAATACATTTTATTTGGGACAAATTTGTATCCAATATAGAACTACATCCAAATACAGTGTGAATTGTCAAAATTACATTATCTCTGGGCTAGTGTAGTGCCGTAAATCTTTATTTTTCTGTATCCAGTACATTACAGCAAGCCAACACTATCTTTATTGTAATAAATACAATGTCTCTGGCCAAGTGTACTGCCAAAAATCTGTATTTTTCTGTATCCAGTACCTTACTGGAAGCCAATAGAGTGTGTATTGTCAAAATTACATTACCTCTGGCCTAGTGTAGTGACTAAAATGTGTATTTTTCTGTCTCCAGTACAATATAGCAAACAAATACAGAGTGTAGTGTACAAATTTCATTATCTGTTGACTAGTGTAGTGCCGAAAATCTGTATTTTCCTGTATCCAGTACATTACAGCAAGCCAATACAGTGTGTATTTTAGAAATTTCAGTATCTGTGGTCTAGTGTAGTGCCAAAAATATTGTTTTTTCTGTCTCCAGTACATTGCAGCAAGCCAATACAGTGTGTATTGTACAAATTTCATTATCTGTGGCCTAGTGTAGTGCCGAAAATCTGTATTTTCCGGTATCCAGTACATTACAGCAAACCAATACAGTGTGTATTTTAAAAATTTCAGTATCTGTGGTCTAGTGTAGTGCCGAAAATTTGTATTTTTCTGTCTCCAGTACATTACAGCAAGCCAATACAGTGTGTAGTGTAAAAATGTCATCATCTGTGGCCTAGTGTAGTGCCGAAAATATTTATTTCTCTGTATCCAGTACATTACAGCAAGCCAATACACTGTGCATTGTAAAAATTACATTATCTCTGGGCTAGTGTAGTGCTGAAAATGTGTTTCTATATCCAGTACTGTCCTGCATCAGAAAACGGTGTCTTTAGCGGACAGTCAAACAATCTGCGCCACATCTACAGACAAAACCATTAATATGAAAAAGGCGACCACAAAGGGAGGGGGAAGTGGGCATGATACTGATGGTGCAAGCAGAGGCCGTGGCACTGGGCTTGTTGCTGATGGTGCAAGGAGAGATCGTGGCCCTGGGCTCAATGAAAGTGTGCCTGCTGCCAGTGCACCAGAAAAAACAAAAAAAATCCACCTTACCCAGCTTTATGTCCAACTTAGCTGGGCGGCGCAGGACAACACTGTCCAAGTCGGACCAGTGCAAACAGGTGGTCGGTCGGATTGCAGAAGACAATGCTTCTAGTCGGTTAAGCACCACCCTCTCCAGTCTGTGTAGCCAAGAGTCTGGTCAACCGAATCCTCACTCTGATCCTACTTCCTCCCACCATGTCATGTCTGGCCAAACAAGTGATTTCACACTCGGATTTTCACATGACCTTTTTTCATTGCCAGTACTTGGTTTGGCTATCTCGCCAAGTACGCTTAAAGAGGTACCTGAGATATTGTGCCCTGATTCACAACCTATTGAGCCTTCACAGTCTCAAGAAGATGACTGTGGTGAACGGCAATCGGTTTCGGAGTTCGTCCTCGCATTTAGCCTTTACCGAGATATAATTTGCTCGGCGCATCCCGACAGGCGCGAGGAATTAGACACGTATCTTTACCGGATCACTGAGTTGGGGTACAGGTACGGAGGAGTTGCGTTCTACGACTACCACCGGTCATTCTCTGCAAAAGCAGCCGCCACTCTTGCACAGTTCCAGCAAACCACCAATTGGGCCGTGCTGGACATGGAACTCTTCTGCCGACATTTCTCGGGATTTAAGACTCCCATATGCGCCAATTGACAGTCCATCTCGCATTTTTCCGACCGGTGCCCCAACCTAGTGTCTCCAGTCGCACCAAAGTCTGAGCCGGGCCCTTTCGGCATCCAGAAACCAGGCCCTTCATTAGATAAGCTAGGGAGGCCCATAACCTTTCTCGGGAAAAGCCAGATATGCAATAATTCCAATCTAACCTTTTGTAATTACAACAAATGCAAGGCGCTGCATATCTGCGCCATTTGCTTCCGCGCCCATCCCCAGTCCACCTGCACCCAGCGCTCCACTAAGAGCTGACTAGCTGACATAGATACCACCGCCCTGGCCTCCCTCATGCAGGATCACTACGACCCCGCCTTCGTAGAGTTCCTGATATCCGGATTCATGGGCGGAATCCTTTTGGCCCCCTCAAGAGTATAGTTCTCAAGGCTGCAGCATTGCTTAGCTTCTACGGGTTCCTGAGACCGGGAGAATTTACCAGTCTTAACGCCAGGCGCCCAGGACCTATAGTTGATCAGCTCCTGTCGAATCATGACCAGTTCGTGTTCCTTCTACGGGTCTCCAAAACATCTCAGACAGGGCCGCCAGTTCAGGTTCATTATTTCCCGTCCAATAACCCATGGTGCCCGGTGGCCGTACTCCGCCACCTGTTAAACCAATTAGAACAGCGAGATCCAGCCAGCCCCTTGTTACCATTTCCGAGCCACGCGCTCACCACCTCCCAATTTGTTAAACATATACGAACCTTAGCAGCCGGCGCAGGGTTCGATCCAAGAAGGATTTCAGGGCACTCATTCGTATCGGTGCGGCTTCGGCAGCCTCTAAGCACGGAGTTCCCACTCACGTAATCCGGAAAATGGGTAGATGGCGGTCATCCTGTTTCACCCGTTATATCCCTCATCCCGAGGAAGAAATTGCCAGGGCATTCAATACATTAGTCATGTGATGTTACCACTAATAAAGCATTATTCCTAAAAGCGTCTTTTGCCCCCTTTTTGGCGTACTACAGGCACGGCTGCCAGGCACACATCGAGCCACTTAGGTATAGGCCATTCAGGCCATCGCCGGAGCCCTGACCACAAGTATGGCAGGCTGGACACAGCCCTGCATTTGTGGGAGGGGCAGAGGTATATATATATCTCGCCCATCCTGCTCAGGGCAGCGCTACTGCCGGCGTCATCCCACCCAGTTGCCCCCCCCTTCTTCTATCTCTCTACCATCCCTACTTACCTCCCTCTCAGGTATGCCCCCTTTTTGGCGTACCACAGGCACGGCTGCCAGGCAAACATCCAGCCACTTAGGTATAGGCCATTCAGGCCATCGCCGGAGCCCTGACCACAAATATATATATATATATATATATATATATAAAGTTGTCTTGGATAATAGAGTAAGAAGGGGGAAAAGGGGGTGGGAGGGAAGGAAGTGAGAGAAAGTCGGGCAAAGGCACATGAAAAGTTACAATAAATAATAATAAATGTAAGTAATTATATATAAAATATATAATGCATGATAAAATGGCAACGTGATTGTTATATGTGTACAATAATAAAGATAATAAGAGAATTACATATTGCATATGCTTCTAAGTATAACAAGCATGTGTAATGGGAACATGTAAAAAAAAGTGGGGAGGGGAGAAAAGGTGCATGTGTGCCAAAAAAGATAGTGTAGTGGGTTGAATGTGATACACAAAAAAGTGCTATAAATTTATATCACTTTTTTGTTTTCCTAATACCCTTATATCATTGGAGATTTATATTCAAGTCCTGTGCATGGTGACGATCACTCTTTGCAGTGTGCTCGGGTTATTTAGACTTCACCTAACTCCCATGATATGTTCATATATGCATATTAATGTATATTACGTTTAATTCATTAATGCCGGTTGGTGTGCAACGCCAGTTTGGCGTTTTTTCTGTAACTTCCCTCCCCCCATCCCTTTTTAATGGCATAAATATGTTTTT
The DNA here is from genome assembly GCA_033119425.1 of Bufotes viridis. NCBI lineage: Eukaryota > Metazoa > Chordata > Amphibia > Anura > Bufonidae > Bufotes > Bufotes viridis. The sequence goes on along the minus strand of CM065594.1, from coordinate 172,343,898 downwards.
ATGATGTTATAAATAAAGATTTATACTTTTTCATAAAGGTATTGTGTGAGCTCCAATTTTCTCTTGCCTTTTCCTTAGGCAACCGAGGAAGGGAGACAATGAGAACACACATTAGTTCCAACAGAGGCAGGGCAACACTTTCGAAGGCATGGGACACTTTCATGATACCCAGCCCGCCAGCAACCTCACCCTGAAACGCGGCCTAGTGCTACAAGGAGGGTAAAGTTTTAAAGTTTTGGATGATGGTGAAGGAATAGATTGTAGACCCTGTCAGCGTACTAAATGATCCCTCAGTGCCTTGCAACTACTGGGTGTCCAGGTTGGATACGTGGCGCGAACTTGCGCTCTACGCCTTGGAGGTGCTGGCCTGCCCTGCCGCCAGCGTATTGTCAGAGCGTGTATTTTGTGCTGCTGGTGGTATTATAACAGATAAGCGTATCCGCTTGTTCACTGACAATGCTGACAGATTGACTCAGATAAAAATGAACACGGCCTGGATTGCCCCTGACTTCTCCACTCCACCAGTGGAAAGCTGAGCTAATGGGGAACAAAAATGCAATTTAAATGTATGCTTTAGACCTCATGCACACAGCCTCCTCCGCCCCCTCTTCCATATAGAAAATATATGCCCTCACTACAATGTTTTGTAGGGTTTGCTCGGCTTAAGGCCCTCACCTCCAATGCTTTATATGGTCTTCTCACCTGTAGGCCATCACAGCAATGTTTTATGGGGTTCACTAGGCTTCAGGCCCTCACCTCCAACGCTTTATACGTTCTGTTCACCTGTAGGCCATCACTGCAATGTTTTGATGGGGTTCGCTCACCTTCAGTCCCTCACCTCCAATGCTTTATAACGTCTGCTCACCTGTAGGCAATGACTGCAATGTTTTAGGGGGTTCGCTCACCTTCAGGCCCTCACCTCCAATGCTTTATACGGTCTGCTCACCTGTAGGCCATGACTGCAATGTTTTATGTGGTTCGCTCAACTTCAGTCCCTCACCTCCAATTCTTTATACGGTCTACTCACCTGTAGGCCATTACTGCAATGTTTTATGGGGTTTGCTCACCTTCAGGCCCTCACCTCTAATATTGTGTACGGTCTGCTCACGGGTAGGCCATCACTGCAATGTTTTATGGGGTCGCACACCTTCAGGCCCTCACTACAATTTTTTATAGGGTCTGCTCACCTTCAGGCCCTCAACTATAATGTTTTAGAGGGTAACTAGCACGCCCTTGCTCCAAATGTTTTTGAGGGTCACGAGTAGGCCATCAATGATAATTTTTCAAGGGTGTGTTTGATACCCTCCTTTATATGTAATAAAGGGTGCATTGGTGTGCTGGTTCCTTGTAATTTTTGCCAGCCCTTTCCCTTAGTGCATAGGCTTTATGAGTGCAGCAGTGTACCTGAACAATTGTAGCACCGTGTGAATGAGGCCCTCCTTTATGTGATATACAGGCTGTATTGGAGTGCTTATTCATTGTAATTTTTGGCAGCATTTGCACTGTATATACAATTGAATATACTGGAAAGAATGTTTCCTAACAATTTTACCTTTAAAAATGTATTTTGTAGTTTTCAAAAAAAAAATAGTTTTTTTTGAAGGGGCGGGATTTTGGGAGGGATTTTGTCACTATGTAAAAGTGGCAGACAACTGGGACAATATGGTTTTCAACAGTGACATTGGAGTCTAAGATGCATCCATACATGGTCCCCATGCTGTTCCAGATCCATTTCCGTGCTGTTTCTATCACTTTCTGACCTTTTTGCATAGACCAGGCACCCTCCCCTCATCCGAGCAAGGGGTGCCTCATTGTCTCCCTTTGACTTCCATTATACTCGGGTGCTTGACCGAGCGCACGAATATCGCTTTGTGTTCGGACCGAGTACCCGAACACTTTGGTGCTCGCTCATCACTAGTGAGGTGGCATTAGCATGAGGAGTCAAAACAGTGGCTCAGTCACAGAATGGTTAGGTTGGAAATCGCATGAGGAATCGCATGAGTTGTCAACAAAGCCACAGAGTGCCAAGGGTGGAAATCGCAAGAGGAATTGCATGAGGAATTGTATGTTTCATTGACATAGTGGCCCATTCACAGAGTGGTGAGGGTGGGAATCGTATTAGGAATTGCATGAGAATTCACATGAGGAGTCGCATGAATCGTCATAGTGGTCCAGTTACAGAGTGATGAGGGTAGGATTCACATGAGGAATCACATGGGTAATCGCATGTGTCGTCAACACAATGGCCCAGTCATAGACTAAGGAAGGTGGGAATAGCATGAGGAATCGCATGTGTCGTCAACACAGTGGCCCAATCACAGAGTGGTGAGTGTGGGAATCGCAGGAGGAATCACATGAGAAATCGCATGTGTCGTCAACACAGTAGCCCAGTCACAGACTAAGGAAGGTGGAAATCGCATGAGAAATTGCATGTGTCATCAACACAGTGGCCCAGTCACAGAGTGGTGAGGGTGGGAATCGTATGAGGAATAACATGTGTTGTCAACACAGTGGCCCAGTCACAGAGTTCTAAGGGTGGGAATCACATGAGGAGACTACAGAGTGGCCCAGTGACAGAGTGGTGAGTTGATTGCAGCATGAGGAGATCACAGAGTGGCCCAGTGACAGGGTAGTGAGGTGGAACCAGCATGAGGAAACCACAGAGTAGTGAGGTGGTAGCAGCATGAGGAGACCACAGAGTGGCCAAGTAACAGAGTGGTGGGGTGGCAGCAGCATGAGGAGACCACAGAGTGGTGAGGTAGCAGCAGCATGAGGAGACCACAGAGTGGTGAGGTAGCAGCAGCATGAGCAGACCACAGAGTGTTGAGTTGGCAGCAGCATGAGGAGATCACAGAGTGGAGTGGTGGCATGAGGAGTGGTGGCATGAGGAGACCACATAGTGGTAAGGTGGCAGCAGCATAAGGAGAACACAGAGTGGCCCAGTGACAGAGTGTGGAGGTGGGGGGACAATACCAGTACCATCTGAAGATGGTGGGTGGTATCATCGGAATAGTAGCTGAAGAAGCTAGCCAGAATAAACAGGTCATTTTGACAATGTTTTCGGTGGACATGTGAGTTCTCCGTAGGGTAACTATGGCTTTCGCTGCACTAAACATCTCCTCTGATGACACACTACTGGCTGGGCAGGAAAGCTTGTCCAGGGTAAATTCGGCCAGTTGCAGCCACAAATCAAGTTTGGCTGCCCAGTAGTCCAGGGGATCTTTGATGTGGGGTGGCAGGGTGCAGTCCAAGTATTCCACAACCTGCTGGTTCAGGTTCTGCTTCATGTCTACCTGCTTCTGCTGGTGAGTAGTTTCTTCACTAGGCGGGTGAAGAACACTGCTCATCATTGACTGTAGACTTATGTTGCTGCTGATGGAGCTGGTACTGCTCCCCCAGCAGCCATGGCAGTGAAATGTGAAAGGGCCCACCTGGTCAGACTTGCGCGAGGATGGGCGATGGCGCACATAGGCAGCGGCCAACTTACTACATAGGATGTCTTGATAGTAATTCCGTTTGTCCTCCCTCTCAGCAGGTGGAAAAAAGGCCCCCATTTTGGACCATTAGCGAGTGTCTAACATGGTTGAGAGACAGTATTCATCCCTCTGCCAAATGGTGACAATACAGTTGTCACTACGCAACAACTGAACATGCATTGGGCAATTTGAGAAAGATACTCGGAGGTAGTGTTGATCAAGCACCAAAGTGCTCTGTTGCTCAGGCCGAACACATCAGGATGCTCAGGTGCTCTACAGAGCACCCGAGCACAATGGAAGTCAATTGGAGAACCAGAGCATTATACCAGGTAGCCCCTGATCTGAAGAGAGGAGGCTGTCTGGTTCACAGGAAAAGGACAGAAATTGATGAAAACCCCACTGAAATGGTTCGGGAACAGCATAGGGATGATGTATGGATGCATCTTGGACTCCCAGGTTGTATACAAGGAGATATATAACTTATACCAGCTGTACATGTATATTTATATACAGGAAATACCCAGGTTATATCAGCATGGTCCATATCACTATATACAAGAAGCTGTCTAACTTATACCAGCCATAATTATATACCATATTTTTCACCCCATAAGACACACTTTGTCCCCCCAAAAGTGGGGGAGAAATGGCAGTGCGTCTTATGGGATGAATACTGCCATTTTTGCATCGCTGACGCTGATTCATCACCAGCTGTGATGCTGCACAGCGCGGCGATGTATCAGCAGGGAGGGAGGAGGGGCTGGAGGCAACTCGCGGCGGGGCCAGTGCTGTCACTGTACTCGTACACCATCCACACCACTCACTGCAGTACACGTTTCTAAACAGTAATCCCTAAAATCAGTAACCTTAATTTTAAAGCAGCGCTATCCTCTTTACTACCTTACAATCAAGCTCTGGTAGCAGGCAGTGCGGACGGCGGCATAACTTCACTCACTGATGTGATGCGCCTGCTCCTCCCACATTATGAATGTAGCAGGCGGAGCAGGCGAGTGACGTCTCCCGCACTGCAGGTTAACGGAGCTTGATTGTAAGGTAGTAAAGAGGATAGCGCTGCTTTAAAGTTAAGGTTATTGGAGGTTAAGGATTACTGTTTAGAAATGTACACTGCTGTGAGCGGCGGGGGACAATGTCATGGGGGGGATCTGTGGATGACACTTATGGGGGGGATCTGTGGATGACACTACTATGGGGGATCTGTGCATGGCACTGTTATGGGGGGGGGAATCTGTGGATGGCACTGTTATGGGGAGGGAGATCTGTGGATGACACATATAGCATAAGATGCTATATACAGTATGTGTCATCCACAGATCCCCCTGGAGAAAATGGTTGGCACGGCAGAACAATAAAATAGCTCTATATGCAGACAGATTGCTCCGATATAATCGCCATTGCGCAAATCGGCAATTAATGATGCACATATTTTTGCACAATACGCGCAACTTCACATTTTAGCAGGTCTGACTACATATTAGTGATTGGTGCATTAAGTATTGTTGTGAACTTGTGACATCACATTATGTGTGTACATGCAGCACTATGTGTGTAGCATGTATGTGTGGACAGCAGAACCTATCACACTACCTGCACAGCTACACTATATCACAATCTAAATTAAACTGATCATCTATATAATTTATATATAAGCTAACTAACTATCTAATGTAATGTGACACAGGAAAGCAGAGAGCATAGCAATGGCACTGCTGTCTCTCTCAGAACTGTAATGAACTGTAGAAGGTGGGGAGATGGGGAGGTTGTTATATACTAAAGGGGTAGGCAACTTTCCTATTGATTGCTAGGGATGTTGCTAAACTCAGACAAAGACATTGCAGCCTTCTAATTGGCCCACATGCAAAAAGGAAGGTTACTGATGAAAAAAAAAAGATGAATATATACCACTATATTCTAAATATTAGCGAATTCTCGAAAGTTGCAATATTCACAATTTAAATTTGCGACCAACACTAGCCATGACTGTAACTAGCCTCCCTAGCATCACGGGTGACACTAGGAAGGCTCGTTCCGGGGAGATGAAGCTGCGGTTATGCCGGCATCAGAAGCGACGTGGGTGCCAGGGAGCAAGGCAAGTGCAATCTGTGTGAGGGGCCCAGTCATATGGGGGGGAGCTTTATAGGCCTTGGATAACCCTTTTAACCCTTAGGATTAGAGTTGAGCGAACACCTGTATGTTCGGGTTCGAGAAGTTCGGCCGAACTTCCCGAAAATGTTCGGGTTCGGGATCCGAACTCGACCCGAACTTCACTCCAAACCCGAACCCCACTGAAGTCAATGGGGACCCGAACTTTTGGCCACCTAAATGGCTGCAAAATAGCAGCAAAATGTAGGTAGATGCCCTGCAAACATATGTGAATAGGGAAATGACTTAAAATAACATAAAATAGAGCAAAATAATAAATAAACTTGAGCCCAAGTGAGTGACAGTGGCACCTGTCACCCAGCAAACAGAGGATGTGGCAGCAACGCCACCACATCTGTCATTGTCACCAAGCATCTCCACCAAATCCCATGGAAGTGTTCAGCTATCAGCTGTCCATCTCCCAAACATTGGAGAGAAAAAGAAATAGAAAGAGGAAGTACCCCCCTACCCATGGCTCTGAATGCCTTATTTCAAACTTTCTGGTCCTTTGAAATGCTGCCATTCTGTCTGGTGGACAGTTTTAAAAACCTTATGGCGGTGGCTATCCCACAGTACTTTTATCCCAGCCGCCGCTACTTTTGCAGGCGAGCCATCCCTTCCCTGCATAACCAAGTGGCAGACAAAATCAAGTGTGCACTGCGCAACGTTATCTGTGGCAATGTGGTCACCGCGCACTGCTGCGCCATTGAGGTTAGAGTAGGTCCCCACTTATAGAGGCTACCTTGTCGCGGTAGGTGGGCCTATGCTCTTTGATCAAACTGTATACTAATTCCTCTTATGCACAGCATAGAATGTATTACAAATTGGGCGAATATGCCACGTAATTATGCATTCGTTATATCAAAAGCATAGTGCTGAGGATGTGCGATCCAGATGAACTCTCCTGTAGATAAAATCTACCCTTTGCCGGACACTATTAAACTTGGCCAGCCACAGCTGAAACCACTGATTTACGGTATTGCTATTTTGGCTATTGAATTTCACCCCAGAAAATAATATATCCTTTGACGGACACTATGAAACTTGTCCAGTCAGAGCTGGAACACCAGATTTACGGTATTTCTATTTTTGCAACTTAATTTCACCCCAGAAAATAATATATCCTTTGACGGACAGTAATAAACTTGTCCAGTCACAGCTGGAACACCAGATTTACGGTATTTCTATTTTTACAACTTAATTTCACCCCAGAAAATAATATATCCTTTGCCGGACACTATTAAACTTGACCAGCCACTGCTGGAACACCAGATTTACGGTATTTCTATTTTTGCAACTGAATTTCACCCCAGAAAAAAATATATCCTTTGCCGGACACTATTGAACTTGGCCAGCCACTGCTTGGACACCAGATTTAGGGGATTGCTATTTTGGCAATTAAATTTCACCACAGAAAAAAAATATAGAAATTTCTATCCTGAGTTTCTAGGGGTGACAGTAAGAACAGCCAAGCCCCTGATGTAGGATATAGAAAAAAAATATATATATATTATTGATGGATTGATGAACTTGGTGGCAGCTTGTAATAGTGCACCACAAGACACAAAATGGCTGCCGATCACCCCAGAAAAAAGTGACAAAAAACGCTCTGTGCAGCCTAAAAACCAGTGAGCAATTAACTAGCAGAAGTTGAATGATTCACAGCTGTAGATCAATAAATTCATTAGGTGTTTTTGCTGAGTTTTCGCTGCCTAATCTCACCCTCACAGCAGCTGCGTCCTAACCCTACACTAATCAGAGCAGAGTGACGTGCGGCGCTACGTGGCTCCAGCTTAAATAGAGGCTGGGTCACATGCTGCACTTGGCCAATCACAGCCATGCCATTAGTAGGCATGGCTGTGATGGCTTCTTAGGGCAACAGGTAAAATGCTAGCTGATTGGCTGCTGTGCAGCCCTTCAGAAAGCGGGAAGAAATCGCCGAACAACGAACCCAAACGGTCCGGGTCCGTGTTCCGAACACCCCAAATTCGATACGAACCCGAACTATACAGTTCCGGTTCGCTTGTCCCTACTTAGGATACCAAAGGTTTTTTTGTTTTTGAGTTTTCATTTTTCTTCCCTATATTCCTTGAGACATAACTTGACTTTTCCATTCAGACTTTTTTTTTGGGGGGACAAGTTGTACTTTCTAATGCCACCATTTAATATGGCATACAATGTAGTGGGAAGTTGAAAAAAAAAATTATAAATGGCATTTTATAGGTTTTGTTCCCCGGCTTTCCCTTTGTGGAAAAACCGATCTGTGCCCTTCATTCTTTGGGTCAATACGATTACAACAATACAACATATAGGTTTTTATTAGTGTTGTTCAAGCACAAAAGTGCTCAGGTACTCGAGTAGAACACCGCGGGATGCTCGGGTGCTCTACAGAGCACCATCAAAGTCAATGGGAGAACCCAAGCATTAAACCAGGCACCCCTTGCTCTGAAGAGGGGTGTCTGGTTCACATGAAAAGGTCAGAAATTGATGGAAACACCATTAAAATGGTCTGGGAACAGCGTTCATCAAAAAAGCGCCAGACTGCAGAACACCTACCCCTTGGCAAGGGAGATTTCCGCAAGGGGTGCTCCGGGGAACAGGTGCGTGCCTGCTTGGTGTGGTCCACCTTCTGCCTTTTGCCATCCTACTGCCTCTTAGAGCCTGTTGCGGTGCTGCAGATTCCTACCCCTCTGTACTGCTGTCCTCGCTCAGCTTGCCACCTTCCCAGGTTTGGTTGGTGATTTCAGCTTCCACCACCTCCTGTTCCTCACTCTGGTCAACCTCCTGACTTGTTGACCTTACAACACCCTCACTTAATGACAACTGTGTCTCATCCTCATCATCCACCTCGTGAAACACTAATTGCCGTTCCCCACCGCCATCTTCTTCTGACTGTGGATGTTCAAGAGTTTTGGAATCAGGGCACAAAATCTCCACGTCCTTCTTCAAGCGGGCTTAGCGAGAGACCCAAATTAAGGAATGGCTTTGAATAGAGCTCCTCAGAATATCTGAGTGTGGGATCACTTGTTTGCCAAAACTCTCCATGGTGGGAGGAAGGAGGATCACTGTGAGGATTCTGTTGACCAAACTCTTGGCTACTGTGACTGGACTTTGTGGAAGACAGGGTGCTGCTTAGCTGAATGGAAGCATTATCTGCAGCAGTCCAAGCGTCCACCTGCCCACACTGGTCTGACTTTGAGAGTGGTGTCCTGCTTCGCCCTGCAAACTGGGACATGAAGCTAGGTATCGTACATGAGTTTGTTTCTTATGCTCTGCCAGCAGGCACAGTTTCACCATGCCCACGGCCACGGCCTTTGTATGCTCCATCAGCAGCATGGCCACTTCCCCGTCCCTTACTGCTCGCCCTCATCATATTAAATGGTATATATGCTTGCAAGTATGTCACACGTACAGTAGCGAGTTTTTTTTAAGTGTATGTGCAAATAAATTACAGTCAATGTCACAGATATTTGGGATGCTCACACGTTATACAGGAGATGTAGCACAGATAATGTCGCTGTCCCAAACATCTACAGAAATAGTACACTGGATGTCACAGATATTTTTAGGATGCACACACGTTAAACAGGAGTTGTAGCACAGATAATGTCGCTGTCCGCAGCGTCTACCAAAAAAGTACCCTGGATGTCACAGATATTTTTAGTATGGGAACACATTAAACAGGAGATGTAGAGCAGATAATTTCACTGTTCGCAGAGTCTATGGAAAAAGTAAACTGGATGTCGCAGATATTTTCAGGCTGTGCACACGTTACACAGGAGACGTAGCGCAGATAATGTAGTGGCCAACCAATTGCACACTATTTAGCGCAGGTTGTGATAAAAATATATATTGCTGCCAGATACAACAATAGTCCTTACAAGGACTTTTGGGTCTCCACAATTGCACACAATTTATCGCAGGTTGCGCTAAAAATATATATTGCTGCCAGACACTACAATAGTTCTTAAAAGGACATTTGGGTCTCTAACACCAACCCTGCCTAGCAAAAAAATAAAATTAATTTCCCCACACTATCTGTCACTACAGCACAGCTCTCCCTGACTAAGACTAAGCCGAACCAAGCGCCATCGGGTCCTTTACTCCCGATGGGGCGTTCCAGCCAGCCAATCACTGTAATGCCAGTTACCAACATGGCTATGGCATCACAGTGAGTGCAAGTACTTACCCGCACATTTATTGGCTGCATAGCAGCTCAACACTAGTTTTTATGTCTAAATAGTGTAAAAATAATTCTAAACTTAAGAAAAAAAATGTTGTTTTTTTTTTACATCCCCATATTCTAACCCCCATAACTTTTTTATATTTATATGTACTCAGCTGTGTGGGGGCTCATATTTTTGTGACAATCTGTAGTTTGTATTGATACCATTTTGGAGTGTGTGTGTGACTTTTTGATCACATTTTATTAAATGTTTTGGGGTAAGAAAAGTAATGAAAAATGGAAATTGACCATTTTGACCCTTTTTTCCATTATGCCACTAGCTCTATTGGAAAAATATTTTTATATTTTTAATAGTACAGGCGTTTTTGTTCATGGTGATGCCCATGAGGCTTATATTTTTTGTTATTTATGTATTAATTTTTTTATTCTACAGAAAGGGGGTGATTTAAACTTTTATAATTTTTATTTTTTATATATTTTTTACTTTTTTTTTTTTACTTTTTATGATTTTGAACTCTTATTTGAGCCTACAAAATCAAATTTAAAAAAAAAAAATGTGACTATTCATGGATTTTTTAGATCCATGAATTGTTCAGAATTGCTTATTTCTTATGTTGGCCTGCCACCTGCTGGCCAAAATAAGAATTGCAGCTTCAATACTCTGGGTCTCTTAAGCGAGACTCAACACATTGAAATCATTGCTGCCAATAAGGATGCAGGTAAATGCCCGGAAGCGTTTTTCACTCTTTAGATGCCATGATCTCACTTGATCACGGCATTTAAAGGCTTTAATGATCGGGATTATTGCTGGTCGTGGTCGTGGTCATTAGCCGCGGGTCTCTGCTGTTTGGATCAGCGGAGATCTGCTGGCCATCACGTCTGCTGCCATGTTTGCCCACCGCTCCAGCTCCATACATGTACTACGGCACTCGTAGAAAATAGGTTAAAAGTGACTGCGTCTTATATCCCACAGTCAGTGTGTTCCCTAAGGCTCCTTTCACACGGGGCGAGTTTTCCGCGCGGGTGCAATGCGTGATGTGAACGCATTGCACCCGCACTGAATTCTGACCCATTCATTTCAATGGGTCTGTGTACACGAGCGTTTCTTTTCACGCGTTGCGTGAAAATCGCAGCATGTTCTATATTCTGCGTTTTTAACGCAGCCCTAGCCCCATAGAAGTAAATGGGGCTGCGTGAAAAACGCATTGCATCCGCAAGCAAGTGCGGGTGCGTTGCGTTTTTCACTGATGGTTGCTAGGTGATGTTGTTTGTATACCTTCAGTTTTTTATCACGCACGTGAAAAACGCATCAAAACGCATTGCACCCGCGCGGAAAAAACTGAACGCAATCGCAGGCAAAACTGAATGGCTTTGCCTGTGAAAACGCTCAGTTTTCACTGAACGCATCCGCAACGCATCCGGTCCTAATCCAGACACGCTCGTGTGAAAGAGGCCTAATTGTTTCTTTAGTGATCTGGCAGAGTGCTCCTACAGCGCTTTACTGTATCAGTGAGAGAGGTGTGCTTCTGCACCCTTTTCTCTCTCCTTGCCCAACACTGTTATGTGTGATCAGTGCAGGCAGGAGAGAAAACTCAGATAAACTGCTGCTGACGGGCCTTTGATAAAATCAAGTGGTAGGCCAGACCAGGAAGGCTATATAGTCAATATTAGTGTACGTATATGTGAGTTTTTCTTAAAGAATATAAGGAATTATGTGTTTGTATGGACACAGCAGAGCTGTAGGTATATATTTATGCAGCAGAGCTGTGTGTGTATGTATCAGAACTGTGTGTGTATAAACTGTGTTTGTGTGTACCTGTAATGTGTGCTGCAGAGCTTTGTGTGTTTAATGTGTCCACTGCACTGCTATATGTATATACTATGTGTACTGCAGGGCTGTGTGTGTATAATGTGTGTACTGCATAGAATTGTAAGTGTATTTGTGTAATGTCATGATCATGGACAATAAAAAATAAATTAAAAAAAATACCCCCAAACAATAATCTAGAAGATAAAGCATGGTGGCTCTACAAAACAATGACAGCAGACAAATTTATTTGGATAGGTACACTTAATGAGGTGACAACATATACCATTGCTTTTTGTTTCAATGGTCAGACAAGCTAACATTAACAGGAGCTGACCAAAACTATTAACCCTCTCCAGTGTCGGACTGGGGTACCTAGGGCTCACCAGTAAAATTTATTTTGGGGCCCACCGTACGGATACATTCAAATATAATAAATAAACAATTTTTTTATATGAATATAGGCTGATGATTGAGGTGCTGTACATTGAATATATGTATGTAGTGCAGTAAATCTAATGTGTTATGTGCCACTAGTGCAGGGGGTGGGAGACTAGGGGCCCACCTTGCTCAGGGGCCCACCGGGGGATTCCCCTGTACCCCTGTGGGCCAGTCCGAGCCTGACCCTCTCTACTCTAGACTGCAAAGCTAGTGACCTAGGTTTAATAAGTAGAAACTATTTTTTTTCTAGTTTTCTGTTGTCTAAACTTGGAGCACTTCTTATTGTCTGAAGAGATTGTCTGATCCCCAACCAATTAGGTTTGAGGATGAGGACATGGGAGAACCGCTGCAGCACGTCTCTGAAGATGATGACGAAACACAGGTGCCAACTTCTAGGACTTTCTGCAGTGTGCAGACCAGCAAGGAGGGCAGGGGTGAGGAGTGGGTGGAAGATGATGTGGAGGATGATGAGGTCCTAGACCCCACAAGGAATCAAGGTCATTCGAGTGACGTGTGAAGTTCGGAAGAAGAGGCGGTGGTCACCAGCGCCAGCCACACAACAAAAGAAGGAGCAGGGTGCAAAAGCAGAGCACCCGGCCACTGCGCCAAAGGACTGAGGACACCAAAGCCAGTTCCAAGGATTTCCCTGGTGTGGCAGTTCTTCTAGCAGTGTTATGACAACAAGTCGCAAGTGGTTTGCATGCTGTGAGTACAAGCACACGCTGGTAGACACACTGCTGATTGCATTCCCACCTAACAGCGGGAGCTCAGTGAAAGCACAAGGCAGAGATGGAAGAGAAGGAGGAAGCCGCCAAGCAGCAGGGGCACAGTCAACACCTCAGAAGGGAGGGTTAGCATGGGCCGAATTGTGAAAAAGCTTTGTCTGCATGCCACAATAAACAGCACCACTATCTGATACCGTCTTAGCAGGAGGCAGTGTTTCAGCAACATGGAACAGTATGTGTCCACATGTCTGTACTTACTGACTGATGGGTGTGCCCCATTTAACGTTTGGGTCTCCAAATTGGGCACATGACCTGAGCTTTCCCTTTCCCTTTACTCTTCGGAGGTGCTGTCCTGACCTTTTGAGGTGCTGTCCGAGTGACGTGTGCAGTTCGGAAGAAGAGGCGGTGGTCACGCAGCGCCAGACTTACAGCAAAAGAAGGAGCAGGATGCAAAAACAGAGCAGCCGGCACCTAGCCAGTATGACTGCTACTGCACACTGTGCCAAGGGACTGAGGACACCGAAACCAGCTCCAAGGAGTTCCCTGGTGTGGCAGTTTATCCGGCAGTGTGCTGACAACAAGTGGCAAGTGGTTTGCATGCTGTGCAGTGAGAGGCTGAAGCGAGTCATAAATGTTCTAAACCTGAGCACCACCTGCATGACCAGGCATCTAAATTCAAAGCACGAGCTGCAGTGGAGTAGACACCTGAAAAACCACAAAAGATCTGAGGCTCCTCCTGCTCCCTCTTCTACTGTGGTCTCTGCCTCTTCCTCCCCCTCTTGAGCAGCAGGGCCACATGGATCCCCGCAAAGAGAGGATGTGACAGCAGCACCACCAGCAGTATCAGGTGTGTGCTGCGCAACGCCACTAGTAGCAAGGTCAACATAGCTACTGACATGTGGACTAGTAAGAATAGGCAAGGACATTCTATCTCTGTAACTGGGTCGGAGGTGGACAGCGGTTTGGTGCATGTCCTACTGCAATCGAAGAATGCTGAACGTGTAACAATCCTACAGGCTCGCCTGAGTCAGAGGACAGCTGGCTGGAGGTAGGAGTGGAGCCCAGTGGCAAGGACCGCAGGCTGGAAGTAGGTGCAGGAAGTCTGGCAGAGGCCTAGTCGGTGGGTCAGGGCAGGCGGCAGTAAGAGTGGTCAGACAATCCGGATCAGCAACGGTGGTAGCAGTTCTGTAGGGACAAAGCAGAAGAGTAGTCAGTAGTCAATTCCTGGTCAGCAGTGGACTTACGATAGTAGCAAGAGCAGCAGATAAGGAGAAGCTTGATCAAGGCTCAGGAGCTCAATAAACAGCAAGCTGGAGTGCAAGGGGCTGGAATTATATAGGGAAGTACCAGGTGTGGGGAATCAAGGGTGATGGGAAAGGCTTGGCAAGACTGAGGTTAAATAATAGGCTTCAGGGAAGAATGTCCAGAGAGAACGGTAGCCTAGTAAGCAGGGCTACCGCCCGGGATGTGGCTGGTAACGGGTTTGAATCCCGACAGGACGTTTCTCAGTGTCTCCAGTTGCCTACTCTGCTTCTTCCTGTGTTTCCTCCTCTACTGCCTCCTCATCATGTTAGCACTAGAGTTGAACGAACCTGAATTTTACAATTTTTAGTACCCGGACCCGAACCTGAACATTTTACTGAATGTTTGAGTTCGGTGTTCGGCCGTTTTATGGCGCTTGTTAAAAAGCTGCAGGGCAGCCAATCAACAAGCGTTTAACTAGCCTGCCCTTAGAAGCCATGACAGCCATGCCTACTAATTGCATGGCAGTGATTAGCCAAGTGAAGCATGTGACCCAACCTCTATATAAGCTGGAGTCATGTAGCGCCGCACTTCACTCTGCTCTAACTAGTGTAGGGAAAGGCTGCTGCTGCTGCTCTGAGGGACAGATTAGGCAAGAATTCAGGTATTCTTGGTGTACTGCTATCTTCAAACTACAGCGATTATAGAGGGTGCTATGCTACATTTTTGTACCCAGCCCTGAGCCCATTGACACTCCCAAAAAAACTTTTAATCCATCTGTTAGTTAGGTGGGCATCAATGGCCATTTTTGCAAGTGCAGTTCCCTTGCAACTGCATGTGAGCTGCATGTGTGCCAGGGACTTTACTCTAATTCTGTTCTAGTAGCTCAGTGGAGGAAAAATTCCCTTTTTTGGCCGGTCAAGCACCCCTGCGCCCTGCAGTGCATACCTGGCCGTGAATATAATTCTATTACATTAGTCTGTCACATATTTTTGTGTCCTAAAGCGATTTTTTTTAACTGTGTGCCACAGGCACTGCATATCTGACAGTCAAATAAAACCGTTAAATACTGCAGTTACCTTGCTGCTGTAAAAAAAAGCACACTTTTTATGCTAGATAGCACTTTTGCCTTCTACGCTCCATTTCAGATATTTCAATTAACCAGTGAAACACTGAATTTTTATAGTTAGTTGAAAAAAACACTGGTATAGTGCCACATAGCACATTAGCGGCCTAGTCTGCATTTCAGATATTCCAATTAACCAGTGAAATACTGCATTTTTATAGTTGGCTGCTAAAAACAGTGTTATAGTGCCACATAGCACATTACTGCTCTACGCTGTATATCAGATATTCCAATTAACCAGTGAAATACTGCATATTTATAGTTGGTTGCAAAACACACTGGTTTTGTGGTAGATTGCACATTTGCGGCCTAGTCTGCATTCCAGATATTCCAATTAACCAGTGAAATACTGCAATTATATAGTTGGCTTTAAAAAACACTGTTATAGCTCTGCATAGCACATTAGCGGCCTAGTCTGCATTTCAAATATTCTAATTAACCAGTGAAATACTGCATTTTTATAGTTGGTTGCAAAAAACACAGGTTTTGTGGTAGATTGCACATTTGCGGCCTAGTTTGTATTTCAGATATTCCAATTAACCAGTGAAATACTAAATTTTTATAGTTGGTTGCAAAAAACATTGGTTTTGTGACACATAGCACATTTGACAAACAGAATATGCCCAATTTTAGGGCCCTCAGGATAATTTCACAAATACTCAATTCGGTCAGGGGACCAACAAAGATCCCTGTAGGGGTCATAAACTAAATATCTTTATTGTTACAAATCTAAAATCACAAGATCTACAGCCTAGTCTGCATTTCAGATATTCCAATTAACCAGTGAAATGGCACATTTGCAGCCTAGTCCGCATTTCAGATATTCCAATTAACCAGTGAAATACTGCATTTTTATAGTTGGTTGCAAAAAACACTAGTTTTGTGACACTGGTTTAGTGTTCTACGCTGCATTTCAGATATTCCAATTAACCAGTGAAATACTGCATTTTTATAGTTGGTTGCAAATGGCACTTAAATGGCTGTAAAAAAAAGTCCTGGAAAGGGCTAGAGGGCTGCAAAAGGCAGCAAAATGTGGGTAAGTGCCCTGCAAACAAATGTGGAAAACAAGGAAAATAACTTTTAATAAAATAGAATAAATAAAAATTATAAATTATAAACCTGCAACTCGAAGGAGGAGGTGGATGTGGTGTCTAAGGTTGAGGAGACGGTGAATGTGGTATTGGAGGTGAAAGTGGCGATAGTGGTTTTATTTTTTTTTTTAATTGGGGTAGCCCCCAAAATAATGGGACAAATAAAAAAAAGAAATAAGTGCACTTGAATACAAGAATGTATGGTTGGGGCGGGTATAAATGTCTATTCTGCACAAGGTACAGACGAGTCTTGTGGGATCCAAGCCTGGTTCATTTTAATGAATGCGAGCTTGTCAACGTTGGTTATGAACAGGCGGCTGCGTTTGTCTTTAATGACGCCCCCTGCCGTGCTAAATACATGTTTAGACAATACACTCGCTGCAGGGCAGGCCAACACCCCCAAGGCATAAAGGGCAAGCTCAGGCCATGTGGACAATTTGGAGACCCAGAAGTTGAATGTGGCAGAACCATCAGTCAGTATGTGTAGGCGTGTGTAAATGTGCTGTTCCATCATGTTGTTCAAATGCTGCCTCCTGCTAAGACGTTCCATATCAGCTGGTGGTGTCGGTTGCTGTGGCGTGGTGACAAAGCTTCTGAGGTGCTGGCCGTGACCCAGTTGCGTTTGCAACCTCTTCCTACACCTCCCTTGCCTTGTGCTTCCACTTGTCCCCCGGTGTCAGTTGGGAATGCCCTCAGGAGCACGTCTACCAGCGTGCACTTGTAGTCGCGCATCTTCCTATCACGCTCCAGTGAGGGAATTAAGGACGGCACATTGTCTTTGTAATGGGAATGCAGCAGGGTGGCAACCCAGTAGTCAGCACAAGATAAAATGTGGGCAACTCTGCGGTCGTTGCGCAGGCACTGCAGCATTTAGTTGCTCATGTATGCCAGGCTGCCCAGAGGTAAGGATAAGCTGTTCTCTGTAGGTCATGTATCATCTGTGTCCTCCATATCCCCCCAGCCACGCTCCAGTGATGGCCATGAGCTGCGTTCGGTGCATCCCTGTTGTGAACCCGATTCCTCCTCCTCCTCTACCCCATCCTCCTCCTCCTCCTCGTCCTCCAGAACTGTGCGCTGGCTAGCCACATGTATACCTGGCCTCTGCTGGTGTAGGAACCCACCCTCTGAGCCACTTCTGAATGACTGGCCTGAAACCCTGTGAAATGCCCCCTCTTTCGCCTTCTGTTCCTCCTATTCCACATCCTCTTCATTCAGCGCCTTAATTTTTCTTTCAAGGAATAACAGAAGTGGTATTGTAATGCTAAGAACAGCGTCATTGGCACTGGCCATGTTGGTTGAGTATTCAAAAGAACGCAACAAGGCACACAGGTCTCGAATGGAGGCCCACTCATTGGTGGTGAAGTGGTGCTGTTCCGCATAGCGACTGACCCATGCATGCTGCAGCTGAAACTCCATTATCACCTGCTGCTACTCGCACAGTCTCTCCAGAATATGCAAGGTGGAGTTCCACCTGGTTGGCACGTCACATATGAAGCGGTGAGTGGGAAGGCTGAAGTTAAGCTGCAGCTCAGACAGGTGAGCAGCAGCAGGGTGAGAATACCAAAAGTGCGGTCTGTCTGTGCGCGCTTTCTGCATGTCTATTTAGTTTTTAAGGAATTTCTGCAACACCAAATTCAGCACATGTGCCAGACAAGGGATGTGCATCAAACCGGCTAGTCCCATCGCTGCAATGAGATTTCGCACATTATCGCACACCACCAAGGCGGGCTTGAGGCTCTCTGGCAGCAACCGCTCATCGGTCTGTTCTTCTATGCCCCTCCAAAGCTCTTGTGCTGTGTGGGGTTTGTCCCCCAAACACATGAGTTTTAAAACCACCTGCTGACGTATACCCCTGGCTGTGCTAAAGTTGTTGGTGAAGTTGTTTAGCTGACCGGAGTATAAAGCGGAGTAGGAGGAGGAGGCAACATGAGGCAAAGAATAATGCCCTGCGATCCTCGGTGGTGGAAGGACATGCGCAAAACCGCTATCTGCCTCGTGCCCAGCCGCCACCACATTTACCCAGTGTGCAGTTAGGGAGATATAGCATCCCTGCTCGTGCTTACTGGTCGATGTATCTGTGTTTATATGGACCTTGCCACAGATGGCGTTGCAAAGTGCACACTTGATTTTATCCTCCACTTGGTTGTGCAGGGAAGGGACGGCTTGCCTGGAAAGGTAGTGGTGGGTGGGAACGACGTACTGTGGGAAAGCCACTGCCATCAGCTCTTTAAAACAGTCCATCTCCACCAGACGGAATAACAGCATTTCAAAGGCCAGTAATTTTGAAATGCTGGAATTAAGGGCCAGGGATCGAGGGTGGGTAGGTGGGTATTTCCTCTTTCTCTCCAGTGTTTGGGAGATGGACAGCTGAACGCTTGCATGTGACATGCTGGAGATGCTTGGTGATGTTGACGAATGTGGTGGTGTTGGTGGCACATCCTCTGTTTGCTGTGTGGCAGATGCCACTGTGACTCCAGAGGTGGAGGAAGAGGCAGAGACAGCAGCAGAGGAGGAGCCTGAGACCTTTCTTGTTTTTTAAGGTGTTTAACCTCAGGTTTAGAACGTTTATGTCTTGTCGTCAGGATATTGTGTAAAGAACTGCCACGGCAATAAACTCCTTGGAGCCGGCTTTGGTGTGCTCAGTCCCTGGGTGCGGTGGGCAGTAGCAGGCGTACTATCTCTGGGACAGCTGCTCCGCTTCTGCACCCTGCTTCCTCTTTTGCTGTGCTGTTGCCTCTGTGTGACCACCGCCTCTTCCTCAGAACTGCACACATCGCTAGCATGAACTTGAGTCCTGTCGGGGTCTAGGACCTCATCATCCTCCACATCATCTTCCACCCATAATTGGCCCCTGTCCTCCTCATCGGTCTGCACACTGCAGAAAGCCGCCGCAGTTGGCACCTGTGTTTCGTCATCATCAGAGACGTGCTGCGGTGGTATTCGTATAAGTGGTTGGGCATCGGTGCAGTCAAAGTCTTTCACTTCTTGGGCAGGGCTATGTGGATGGCCCGGGAAACCCTGGGCCATCAAAAAGCATGAGTCTGCTGCATGACTTGGAGCTCAGACTTCCTGGCTGCTTTGCAAGGGGGTGAGGTGAAAGACTGATGGGCAGGGGCTGCAGGTGCCAACTGTGAGCTTTCTGCAGAGAACTGGGTGGGAGATACTGTGAAGGAACTGGAGTCACTGTCAGCCACCCAATCAACTATCGCCTGTACTTGTTCTGGCCTCACCATCCATAGAGCGGCATTCTGGCCTACTCTCACCTGAGGAAGGTGTTTCACTTGGACCTGTAGATGGCGCAGAATGGCAATGTCCTCTCCCAGCAACAGGAGCTCCACCAACACCACCACGACCATGTCCAGGTCCCTTATTTAATGTTCTCCTCACTTTTTGCGTTCATTTAAAAAAAACTAACAGATGGTTTATCTCAGGTGACAATTTAACTGCGAATAGTCAACAATTAGGTTCACTAACAGTAAGGCAGTGCCCGTGTCATAAACAAAATTAATTTCTTTACCAATTTCACCAAAAATTTGATTTTTCACACCAACAATGTAACAGCAGAAGTTAACGGTTTAATTTGATAGAAAAGCAGAGTACACTGCAAATGTGCTATCTACCACAAAACCTGTGTTTTTGCAACCGACTATGTAAATGCGGAGTTCCACAGGTTACTTAGAATGACTGAAATGCAGGGTAGGCCTCAGATCTGCTATGTAGCACAAAACCAGTGTTTATTGCAACAAACTACAGAAATGCAGTATGTCACCGCTAAATTATAAAACAGGTTTTTTAGCGTTGTATGCAAAAGTGCTCTGTAGCACCACAATACAGGTTAATTCCCCCAACTATAGAAATGCAGTATGTCACCGCAAAATTTTAAAACATGTTTCTCAGTGTTGTATGCAAAAGTGCTCTGTGGCACGACAATACGGGTTTTTTCACCCAACTACAGAAATGCATTATGTCACCACAAAATTATAAAACAGATTTTTAAGCATTGCATGCAAAAGTGCTCTATGGCACGACAATACGGGTTTATTCCCCCAACTACAGAATTTCAGTATGTCACCACAAAATTATAAAACAGGTTTTTCAGCGTTGTATGCAAAAGTACTCTGTGGCACCACAATACGGGTCTATTCCCCCAACTACAGAAATGCAGTATGTAACCGCTAAATTATAAAATAGGTAATGTAGGGAGACTTGACCTGCCAGAAAAAAAGAGCAAAGTACTAAAATGCTTGTTGATTGGCTGCCCTGCAGCCTTTCAAAAAGAGCGAAGAAACAGCCAAACAACGAAACCGAACAGAGTTGGGACCTGCAGCCCATGGGCATCTATGTTGCACCTCACCCCCTTGCAAATCAGCCAAGCGGTCTGAGCCCCAAGTCATGCAGCAGTGTCATATGCTTTTTGATTACTCTGCTGGCAGGGTTTACCAGGGCCATCTACATAGCCCTGCCCCAGAAGTGGAAGAGATTGAGTGCACCGATGCCCAACCACTTATGTTTCAGAATAACGACATGGGAAGACCACCACAGCACGTCTCTGATGATGATGAAACACAGGTGCCAACTGCTGCGGCTTTCTGCAGTGTGCAGACCGACAAAGAGGGCAGGGGTGAAGACTGGTGAAAAGATCATATTTTTTAGGCCAGGAATTACCTTTGCGGGCTGCGCTGCATTTGTGCCAGGACAATAATATAGTTAATCCGTCTGGGAGTTCAGGGGTTGATATATTCAAATTTTTTGCTGTCAAGTAACACTACACTGCATAGGTGACAGGGGCCTAAATTTCTAAAATTCTTTTTTTCAATTGTTGGGTGACATGTTACCATTTTTGCCAGGTACAAACCCCTGCTCTGCCTGGGTGCCAGGGGCCTAAATTTCTAAAAATCGTCTGTTCAATTGGTGGGTGACATGAACCCAGTTTTGCTGTGAATAAACTCCTGCTCTGCCTGGGTGCCAGGATCCTAAATTTCTAATAATCGGTTGTTCCATTGGTGGGTGACATGAACCCCGTTTTGCCGTGAATAAACCCCTGCTCTTCCTTGGTGACAGGGACCTAAACTTCTAAAAATTGTCTGTTCCATTGGTGGGGGACACAAAGCCAGTTTTGTCGCTGAAAACCCCCTGCTCTGCATTGCTGACAAGGGTACTAAATTTATTTAAAATGCCTGTTACTGATTGAAAGATGCTTTACTACACAACACACACTGGTAGACGGGCTGCTGATTGCATTCCCACCTGACAGTGGGGGCTCAGTGGAAGCACAAGGCGAAGGCAGAGGAGGAGAAAGAGGTCGCCAACGCGGCTGGGGCACCGCCAGCACCTCAGAAGGCAGGTTAAGCATGGCCGAAATGTGGAAATGCTTTCTCAGCACGCCACTACAACCAGCACCACCAGCTGATATGGAACGTCTTAGAGGAGGCACCATTTCAGCAATATGGTGGAGCCAGGGCCACCATCAGGGGGGTACAGCCAATACCCCAGTAAGGGGCCCAGACCCGAGGGGGGCCCAGCCGGTCCCAAGCTTTTTCTTTTTTTGTCACCAGCAGTCCGCCCGGCAGCCAGAGCTACAGAGTGGAGCAGGGGCTGGGCCAGGGGGCAGGGAGGCAATTTCCCCCAGGCCGCTTTAAATAATGTAAAAAAAAAAAATAAATGTCCACTTTGCCGAGCACTGTATCTTTAAGGAAAAAAAATTATCTTTCTTCAGCAGACGCACCACACACGTCTGCTGAGCCCATCCCCTGACATCCAGCCTCCTGTCTCTCTTATGCCTCCTCCTTGGCCCAGCCTCCTCACAGAGCTCGGGATGAAAGTGCTGGGGAGCACTGAGAAACTTGCAGAAGGATGGCCGGGTCCCAGGAAAATGTCCCGATCATTGCCTCCTGCAGTCCTCCTTCTCCTGACAAGTTTGTTCTTGTGTTGCACTCAGTTACGCTCCTGCTGTCCTCCCCTCCCCCCTGCAGAATTGGTCTTCAAACTAGTAAGGTGCTTTTTTTTCTTTCTCCAGTTGTTTAAAGTTTAACCCCTTTAGGCTCAGACATGTCACAGTGACTGAGCTTCTTCAATTAGCCAAGTAGTGAGTCTCAGCCAGTACAACCATGATGTCCCATTTACTTATAATTAGGACACGCTGTATGATTAAGGCCTCTTTCACACTTGCGCTTTTGCTTTCCGTCCTAGAGTTCCGTCCTCGGGGCTCTAGGACGGAAAGATACTGATCAGGATTTATCCAAATGCTATCTGAATGGAAAGAAATCCGTTCAGGATGCATCAGGATGTTTTCCGTTTAGTATGTGAACATTTTTTGGACGTTGATAAAACCGTAGCATGCTTCTTATTTCTCTCCGTCCAAAAATCCAGAAGACATGCCGTAACGCCGGATCTGGAATTAATTCCCATTGAAGTGCATTAATCCGGATCCGGCATTAAGCTAAACGTCGTTTCAGCACATCGCCGGATCCGACGTTTAGCTTTTGTGAATGGTTACCATGGCAGCCAGGAAGCTAAAGTCCCGGCTGCCATGGTAAAGTGTAGTGGGGAGGCAGGGGAGAAGTATACTTACTGTCCGTGCTGCTCCCGAGTCCTGGGGCGCTCCACAATGACATCAGAGCGCCCCATGAGCATGGATCACACGGAGCCACACGGCCTGTAAGTATCTGCTCCCCTGGCTTCCCACTACTTACTATGGCAACCAGGACTTTAGTAGCGTCCTGGCTGCCAAAGTAACACTGAAAGCATTTGAAGACTGATCAGTCTTCAAATGCTTTCAGTTGTCTTTCGTAGTGACGGATCCGGAGGGGCATTTCCGGCAAAGGAAGTGCACACCGGATCCACACAACGCAAGTGTGAAAGAGACCTTAGCGTGGAGAAGTCATACTCGTCCATTCTAAATCCTAGAGCCTAGTGTCCTTAGTAGGTGGTGTCAGTAGATACTGTCACTCAGCGCTTCTGTCACCACCAAGTGTCACTGATGACCCACCTTTAGGGTCTAGTCACACGACTAAGGCCTCTTGCGCACGAACGTGTGTTGCCCATGCCTGTATTGTGGCCTGCAAACAGCGCTTCCGCAATACACTGGCAGCAGCCCGTGTGCACTTTGCATTAGGGATGTGAACCCATTCACTTGAATGAGTCCGCAATCACGGAGATGCTGAATGGAAGCACAAATCGGAACTCCACATAACCACTACGGAGCGCTTCCATGGAGTTTCTGTCCGTGCCTCTGTTCCGCAAAAATATAGAACATGTTCTATTTTTTTGCGGAACAGATGGATCATGGACCCATTCAAGTTGAATGCGTCTGGATCCATCCTGGCTGCTACACAGACATTTTCCATGCATTGGGGATCACAAATTGTGGTCCCTAACGCATGGAACAGAACCAAAACATTGATGTGCAAGAGGCCTAATTCTGAGTCAGTTCCGCAATTTTGCAGAATTTGTTTGCGGACCGCAACAGTTGTCAGTGTTTCCTGCACAGAGAGAGAAAAAAGGCCCGTATATAGAAAGGATCAATAGGAGCTGTGACTGGGCTTTCCCAATGTCCCGCTGCCGGCAAGGGCCAGCTTATGATAAGCCGTGCAGGCAGTGCTGTGCCCCACTCACTATGCGGTGCTGAGCCAATGGATGGAGCGGACTGCGGCAGACACCCGACTGCAATGATGGGGAACGATGATGACACTAAACCTTGTCATTGCAGTCGGGTGTCTGGAACACAACGCACTGTAATGCCTTATTCACACAGCCCTCATTAACACATCAGTGTTTGGTCAGTGATTTCGACCATCAGTGATTGTGAGCCAAAACCAGAATTGGATCCTCCACTGACTGAACACTGATGCCTCATTCACACAGTCAGTCAGTGTTTGATTAGTGATTTCCATCAGTGATTTTTGAGCCAAAACCAGTAGTGCCTGTAACCAAAGAATAGGGGCAGATCTTTCCCTTATACCTTATGTCTGTGTAGCATTCACTTCTGGCTTTGGCTCACAATCACTGATGGAAATCACTGACGGACATGTAAATTAGGAGATTTTTTTTTATATCATAATTATGTATGTATTTAAATTTGGCGAATAAAATCACTCCCTGAAGCCCTGGGCATGCGGCGCATATCGGAGACTTATTCTCATGCCCTGGGCCACGCGTCTCCATCTGCCAGGCTGAAGCACTGTGCTAGCCAATCACAGCGCTCAGTTCACAGCCTGGGAGGTCCCAGGCTATGAGCTGAGCGCTGCAATTGGCCAGCGATCCAGCCTGGCTGGATGGAGACAGAAATGCGCGCCCATGTCAAGACTCAAAACCCGGCTGGTGAGAGGCACTGGGAGCTGAGGGAGAGGCACTGGGGGCTGATGGAGAGGCACTGGGGGCAGATGAGAAGCATGAGGCTCTTATCTGAGGTCTGATTAGGGGCCATTCATATTGGGGTCTGATCTGATCCGTTTGGGGTCTTATTTGGGGCTGTTAGCTGAGGTCTGATTAACATTGGGGGTCTGACCAGAGGTATAATGAAAAATATTATTTTCTTAATGTCCCCCTCTAAAACCTAGGTGTGTTTATGGTCCGGTGTGTCTTATGGGGGGAAAAATATGGTACTTGCTTGCCCCTTCTCCCGATCTCCCCTGCCTTTTGCATATGCCGCGCGCCGTGACGTCGTGGATGGTGAGTTGATTTGGTGGTGCAATGGGCCACTTGACTGGATTTGCCCCCCAAGGACTAAGGCTGCCAGCCCTTCCCTGGTGTGGAGGGTAGGGGAGGGGCGGGCCATGGTGTACTGGGCGGCGCGGAGGCCCATCGTCATTGTGGTGACGTCAGGTACTATTGACGTCGACGTCACTGCGATGCCGCGCTGAGGCCGGATTTTTTTTCAGCTGCGGCCTGCGCCTCTGACGCCAGTTCGCACCAGCCCAACTTATTTAGCCGCCCAATTTCTTACTGCAACTTCAACTTGCAAGTGAGTGTGTGAGTGAATATGCAAAAAGTTAATAGTGAAGACCTGACTCTGACCCTAGACCAAGTTCCTTCAAACTTTTGGCACAAGGTACTAGGCAGTCTATACCGCCCCATATACAGCAAGTCATGCCTCGACAAGGCATCATGACTTGCTGTAGATGGGGCTGAATAGCCCACAGACCGGTCATGGTATCCCTGCTGGCGGACCTCTGTCCATTGCACAGAGCTAGTGCCCCTCCAATGATAATGTGAAGAATGTACAAATGGTAAAGAACAACACAGAGATTGTCGCTGCCGCTATAAATGTTCTCCCTCGGGGGAGTCGCTGCTAGCTATTAGGCTAGTTTCACACTTTCGGCAGGACGGATCGGACAGGCTGTTCACCCTGTCGGATCCGTCCTGCCGCTATTTCGCTGTGCCCCCGGACTGCTGCTCCGTCCCCATTGACTATATTGGGGGCGGAGTTATGGCGCAGCGCGGCAGGGCACAGAAAGAGGACACCGGACTAAACTAGTGGCTAGTGACTAGTGGTTGTAGTCCCGCCCTGGATAGGGGGGGAGGGGTTTGGGGGGGCCCAGGTATTGAGCTGTGTAAGGGGCCCAACATTTCTGATGGCAGCCCTGGTTGGAGCAGTATGTGTGCACACGCCTACACATACTGATGGATGGGTCTGCCCCATTCAACTTCTGGGTCTCCAAATTGGGTACATGGCCTGAGCTTGCCCTTCATGCCTTGGAGGTGCTGTCCTGCCATGCAGCCAGTGTATTGTCTGAACGTCTATTTCGTACAGCAGGGGGCCTTATCACAAACAAGCGCAGCCGCCTGTCCACAGCCAACGTGGACAAGCTCACGTTTATTAACATGAACCAGGCATAGATCCCTCAAGACTTGTCTGTACCTTGTGCAGAATAGACATTTATACCGGCCTCAACCATCCATTCTTGTTCTAAAGTGCACTTATTCTTTGTTTTATTTTTTTATGTCCCAATATTTTGGTGGCACTTGCCATGCCCTTAAGCACATTTTGCTGCCTTTTTCAGCTTTCTAGACCTTTCCATCACATTTTTAGAGCCATTTTAGTGCCCAAAAGTTTGGGTCCCCATTGACTTCAATGGGGTTCGGGTTCAGGGTCAAGTTCGGGTCAAGTTCGGGTCCCAAACTCAAACTTTTTTCCGAAGTTCGACCAATCTCGTCGAACCCGAACATCCAGGTGTCTGCTCAACTCTAGTTAGCACCTGCACTACCAACTTTCGCACAGCCAGGGGAAAACGACAGCAGGATGTTCTGATACTCATATGTTTTGGGGAAAGGCCCCACACCATGCAGGAGCTGTGGGCGGGCATGGAACAACAGACTGATGAGTGGTTGGTGCTGCTGAGCATCAAGCCCAGCCTGGTGGTTTGCGACGACGGGTGAAATCTCACAGCAGCTCTTAGTCTAGCCGGTTTGACGCACATCTCTTGCCTGGAGTATGTATTGCACTTGGTGGTGCAGAGGTTCCTGAGGAATTACCCAGATATGTCAGAGCTGCTTCAGAAAGTGAGGGCTGTCTGTGCGCACTTTCGGCGTTCTCACCCTGCTGCTACTCACCCGTCTGCACTGCAGCATAACTTCAGCCTTCCAGCTCACCGCCTCATATGCGATGTACCCACAAGGTGTGTGCCGTGTTGTGCTGCTTCTAGTACTTCACCAACATAGCCAGCGGTGATGACCCCATCATCAGCCTTACTATCCCACTTCTCTGTCTCCTTGAAAAAATTCTTACAGGCGCTGATGGATGAGAATGTGACACAGGAGGAAGAGGAGGGGGAACAGAGATCATTCCCATGATTATCAGGCCAATCGTCCACAGGTGCATCAGAGGTCAGGTACCCAAATGTCCAGCCAGGGAACAGTTTTGGAGGATGAAGAGTAGGATGATGGGGAGGAGGAGGATCCCTGTTCACAGCAGGGTGGCACCAAAATAAGCTCACAGGCATCACTGGAGCATGGCCGAGGACACAAACGATTCACCTCCCACATGGGACAGTTTGTCGTTGCCTCTGGGCAGCCTGGGACACATGAGCGAATACATGCTGCAGTTCCTGCGCAATGAAAGCCGAGTTGCCCACATTCTAACCAGTGCTGATTACTGGGTGCCCACCCTGCTGGATTACCGCTACAACGACAACGTGCTTTCCTTAATTCCGTCACTGAAGCGTGATCGGAAGATGCGCGAGTACAAGTGCACGCTGGTAGACGTGCTGCTGATAGCATTCCCACCTGACAGCGGGGGCTCAGACGAACTACAAGGCGGAGACGGAGGAGGAGAAGGAAGCCGCCAACACAGCAGGGGCACAATCAGCACCTCAGAAGGGAGGGTTAGCATGGCCGAAATGTGGAAAAGCTTTGTCTGCACACCACAATATACAGCACCACTATCTGATACGGACCGTCTTAGCAGGAGGCAGCGTTTCAGCAACATGGAACAGTATGTGTCAACACGTCTGTACTTACTGACTGATGAGTCTGCCCCATTTAACTTTTGGGTCTCCAAATTGGGCACATGACCTAGGGTTTCCATTTACACTTTTGAGGTGCTGTCCTGCCCTGCATCAAGTGTTTTGTCCTAATGTTTGTTCAGGTCGGGGG
Organism: Bufotes viridis; assembly: GCA_033119425.1. Taxonomy (NCBI): domain Eukaryota; kingdom Metazoa; phylum Chordata; class Amphibia; order Anura; family Bufonidae; genus Bufotes; species Bufotes viridis. The sequence goes on along the minus strand of CM065594.1, from coordinate 172,316,052 downwards.
GTCCAGGATTATCCGCCTGTCCACTGCCAATGTGCACAAGCTCAAATTCATTAAAATGAAGAGACTCCGTCTGTGCACAGACGGAGGACCCATCCAGGCAACATCCCAGAGTGGTGGGTAAGTGAACTCTAAGCCAGAGACAGTGCGGGACGCCGCGCCAAGGCTAAAGAGCACCCCACTACTCTCTTACTAAATCACAAAACTGGTCGCTGTACTATACTACACGTTGACAAGCCTGAATTGCAACTTACAATATACCTCATTAGAAGTGACTATACTGGTGACCATTTTACATTTGAACGGAATCTGTGAATAGCTCACTCTATTCTCTAGATGGAGTGGGTGCTCTAGCCACCTTGTTTACACCCAAAACAATGAGAGAAAATATATATGAACGCTGAAGGGCTGGCACTCCTATACATATGGGTCAAAGGTAATTTATTCATTTGAACAGTGTATCAAAAATATATCACTGAGTAGAATAAATTGTGGATAAAATTAATTAAATTTAATAAATTGCTTATTATAAAAATGAGTATACTCTTACATATAAATAACACCAGTATATAATGTGTACAAACAATCAATAAAATTTACTACTAAAAAGTCCTCTTAAAAAATATCCTCCATATCCCTGTTATGGGAAAAAAACAGTAGCAACCAGAGTCCTCCTTATCCCTGTGAGGGAAAACGATTTACATGCAGTAATAGTTTTCTAGATGGTAGTTAGAGTCTCTTATTAAGTAATATTTTCCAATTGTATATAATTTTGTATTGATGCACCTGAAAAGGTGTAGCTCACCGCTGTGGGTTAATATCCAGCTCTGCCGCTGTAAAGAGAAAAGGTAGAGGTACCTTAGACCAGCTCTGTGACTCAGAGCGGTCCCGCTGCAGTCTTTCTCCCTCGCTGGTTCTCGGCAGCCTCTGCACTCGATCTCCGCTTCTCCTGACTCCCTCTGCCCGCGCGCCTGGATTCAGTCCTCAGTTGCCACGTGTCTTCGGCGTCCGCGGGATGGAGCGGAGGGAGAGAGTGTAAATGTGGAGTACTTTGGAGCGCTCCGTTTCGTCTAGATGTGACCGGCCACAGTTTATTACTATGCTCTAGGGGTATTCACATTTAGCCCAGACGCGTTTCAGGAGTCCTCTCCCTTTCTTCAGTGGGTACCCTAGTATTCTTGAGCCTGTCTTTAAATAGATATCTTGGGTCAGTTATTAGACCTGGACCGGAATGTTGGATCAGGGGTCTGATCTTGTTTAGATCCATTTTTTTCAAACCAAAGGAGTATTTCTAAGATTTATGAGGATATAAGAGGATTTTTTGAAAAATTGTAAAAAAGATAAAAAGAGGAAAGAAATATAAAATGACTATTTGGAGGAGGCTATAGTAACAATAATAATTGCAGTGATATTAATGCCTATATCATATCTCCGGAAATAAAAAAACTTTTTACATCAGTCTGACCAATATTGATCTGACCAATACTTCAATATTGGTCAGACTGATGTAAAAAGTTTTTTTATTTCCGGAGATATGATATAGGCATTAATATCACTGCAATTATTATTGTTACTATAGCCTCCTCCAAATAGTCTTTTATATTTCTTTCCTCTTTTATCTTTTTACAATTTTTCAAAAATCCTCTTATATCCTCATAAATCTTAGAAATACTCCTTTGGTTTGAAAAAATGGATCTAAACAAGATCAGACCCTGATCCAACATTCCGGTCCAGGTCTAATAACTGACCCAATATATCTATTTAAAGACAGGCTCAAGAATACTAGGGGTACCCACTGAAGAAAGGGAGAGGACTCCCTGAAACGAGTCTGGGCTAAATGTGAATACCCCTAGAGCATAGTAATAAACTGTGGCCGGTCACATCTAGACGAAACGGAGCGCTCCAAAGTACTTCACAATTTACACTCTCTCCCCTCCGCTCCATCCCGCGGACGCCGAAGACACGTGGCAACTGAGGACTGAATCCAGGCGCGCGGGCAGAGGGAGTCAGGAGAAGCGGAGATCGAGTGCAGAGGCTGCCGAGAACCAGCGAGGGAGAAAGACTGCAGCGGGACCGCTCTGAGTCACAGAGCTGGTCTAAGGTACCTCTACCTTTTCTCTTTACAGCGGCAGAGCTGGATATGAACCCACAGCGGTGAGCTACACCTTTTCAGGTGCATCAATACAAAATTATATACAATTGGAAAATATTACTTAATAAGAGACTCTAACTACCATCTAGAAAACTATTACTGCATGTAAATTGTTTTCCCTCACAGGGATAAGGAGGACTCTGGTTGCTACTGTTTTTTTCCCATAACAGGGATATGGAGGATATTTTTTAAGAGGACTTTTTAGTAGTAAATTTTATTGATTGTTTGTACACATTATATACTGGTGTTATTTATATGTAAGAGTATACTCATTTTTATAATAAGCAATTTATTAAATTTAATTAATTTTATCCACAATTTATTCTACTCAGTGATATATTTTTGATACACTGTTCAAATGAATAAATTACCTTTGACCCATATGTATAGGAGTGCCAGCCCTTCACCATTTTACATTTCCCAGATTATATTTTATACCCGTATTATTTTATATTGCCACTACCTGGATATTTTTATTATTGAGATTACGCATGCAATTTTTATGGAAACTGAATGACTTTTTTTCTATTTTTATGAATACTTTATGCTTTTTTTTACTTTATTCACTCTGCGTACAAGCCATCTAATATACCTTACCCAACACCTACCACTTTTTAAAGGGATAGACTCACAACAGATCATCCTTACCACAACCATCCTAAAACACCCCCCCCCCAATTTTTCATCAAAACATTGTTTCTTACACCACCCTATATTTTATATACCTACATTTTTATCAACTTATTGCTAAAGTATCCCCAAATAATAGAGATAATTCTTGGACCCCAATTATGAGTTTGCCTGCTAACTTCTTTACATTTCATACTTTATCTAACTGATTGGGTGAGTCAGAACATAGCAGCCTCTGCACCTCTACCACTCTGAGGAACAAGTACAGCCGTCTATACTCCATTATCCTAAATACAAAAAAGCCACAGTGCCATAACAATGATGTCACATAATGTATACCACATGAGGTGCATACAACATAATAGCAGCACAATATCATCAACACATTACAGATACTGACCTCTGGCTGAGACACCGCACACGAGCACCACTAGCCCACTCCCCAATGCGCGTTTTGCGTTAGCTTTTTCAAGGGGGTACTGGCTGGTGTGGTGGGACTGGCCTTATAAATGTATAGAATTACTACATCATGTCCACTGATAGGTTGAACTGTCTAAACCTCATTAACACGGTGATTCTATTGGTAGCTTGTCCCGCCCCCAAATAATCTCACCTGACCCGAATCAAAGTGGTGGATGCTCGCGAGCCCGCCCAGCCGGTCTGGACGAGGAGGGTCACGACCGTCGTCATCCAGGAGTGGGGGCATGCACTGCAACCACCATACAAAGTGAGGGCAAAGCGGGCAGGCTATACCTGTCAATGAGGAAACCAGTACTACAGGTGTAGATATCGCCCAAGATTGAATACCAGTGTGACTGGGACACAAATAAGATTATTATGTCATATATAGGCAGAGTAGAGAAATATACCGGCCACACCCCCAAAATGTCAGACATATATAAAAAAAACTAAAAGAGTGTTGGCTTCTTCCTCCACCTCCTCTGCCTCTTTCACCTACACTGCCACATCCACAGCCTCCTCGACTTCCTACTCCACTTGGACCTCCACTTCTCTTGGTTCAAGATTGTTATTTTTTATTTTTATGTATGTTATGTTATTTTAAGTAATTTCCCCATCTACATTTGTTTGCAGGGCAATTGTACTGCTCTTATGTTCCCTTTGGAGCCTTTTACAGTCTTTTAGCCCTTTTTATGACTTTTTTTACAGCCATTTTAGTGTCCCAAAGTTCAGATTCCCATTGACTTCAAAGGGGTTCGTTGTTCGGGGTCAAGTTTGGGTCAAGTTCAGAACCCAAATCAAACTTTGAAACAAAGTTCGGCTGAACCCCTCGAACCCAGACATCCGGCAGTAAGCTCATCCCTATCCATCACACAACCTATAGCAGCAGTGACCAGTGTAACCTATTCACTTAAAGGCGCTGTCAAGGTTCAGAGCTGAACCCCGACATGTCCCCATTTTCATCCCTGACATAAGCATTGGAGCATTTCATGTTCTGATGCTTTCCCTTGCCCTGCGCTGGATCGCACAGGGCAAGGGCTTTTTTGTTGATATTCTTACACTGCTAGGCAGAGGATTCCGCCTAGCGGTATGGCTGGTGACGTCACCGGCTCTGATAGGCAGGAGTTAGCGCTGCCCCAGCCATTTTACAGGCTAGGGCAGCTTTAACACATGTCCATTAGTGCCGGTGATGTCAGAGGGCTCACTGCTAGGCGGAGCATAAAATGGGGGGGCTATCTGGATGAAAACATGGATATGTCCGGATTCAGCTCTGCACCCAGAAAACGCCTTTAAAGTCAGGTCTTTCAGGTTCAAGCTAGATGTAATTAAAAAAAAAATTGTGATGCATGCAGCACTAATGTTGTTTTTCAAATTTGAGAGGATCTGTGAGATGCCTTAATGAGTCATCAACAAATGTAAACAGAGCCTTGCCTTTAAGAAAAAAAAATGCATATTTTTACTTACTACCATTAAATTTTTTTTTATAAAATATGTTTCAGCAGAATAATAATAAATTACTACTAGATAAAGAAATCCATTGACAGAAGCAGAATGTCCAAGACACTGAATTACAGTTTTTCTAAGACTTTCCATTCATCAGCCTATTGCAAAATAGCAAAACAAAGCATGTCTTCTTCTTATCACACGACCCACAAGAGCCCATCTCTGCTTGCAGACTAATCATGCTATCAGTCTCAGTAAAGCAAATAGCTGGAATGGAAGAAAATTTATCATAAATATTCAAGTACCATGAAAGACAGAAAGCTCTCTATTTTCAAAGAAGAGATAAACTTCATTTAAGACACCTGTACACATTAAGCTTTCATCTCACATTATTTGGCTATTATTGCAGCAATAGAAGATAAGGTTTATTTTGGTTATTGCACAAAAACAGAGCTAACATTGTATCTGCCAATTTCTATTAATTAGAAAGTCTCTGCCAAGAACAAAAAAAAAATGATCCTTTTTTAGTTCTCATGAAAAGGATTGTAAAGCTACGTAAATACAATTATAATTAACTCCCACAATGCACAAGACCTTGAAATTACCTGCAGTCCATGGGCATATGTGACAGGCTCCTTATCTAATTGTAGGCAATCCTTCCTCCATATCATGATACATCTCAGAAAACATATCCCTATAATTTCATGTAATTGTAAAATTGCTTAATAGCTGATATTCCAAGAAGAGGGAAAGCACAAATGCGCTACAAATAAAAAGAAGGATATATTCTGAGAAATATATATTTCTGTCTAAGGGTAATATTTATCTTCTTTTATGCCAGCTTTCTGGCGTAAAAGAACACAGAAATTTACGTCAGCTTGGAGCTGACGTAAATTTCAGTATTGGCGCACAGACTGCAGAAGGATGCATCTAATTTATAAACGCCATCCTTGGGGAGGGTAGGTGATATCATAGACTGGTGTTAAAAGCTGGCCTATGATAAATTCCTCCCATAGACTCTGAAAGACCATATAATGTGTTCCTATGCAGGCACTTTGGCTATTAATATTTTCTAATTCTTGATTCTTGAGTGATACTTACAATTCCTTTTAGTTGGGTGTCAGACTTCTTGTACAATAGACATTTGTCCCTATCCTTGGCAGGGACAGGGTTGTTGTTTTATTGACTTATGAATTTCAGTATGAGATGCAGCCATGTCTATATCTCCTTTTCAGGAACCATGCTGAGAAAACATTAGTCTGTACACTATAAAGAGAAATTAGTGGACTATGTAATTCCTTCAATGTGTTTTAACTAAAACTCAACATGAAACTAATGATCCTTGCCTATAATTACTTTTTTTTTTTAAGGTAGAGCTTGCCTGACTCATATTATGGTCTTCAAACTGGCATGGCCTCAGATCCCATATCTGCATTATTCAATTTTAGTGTTGATTAAGCATGCTCAGCCGAACACCAGTTCGAGTCTCCTTACCGCACGTTTCTACGCAGCCAATAAACGTGCAGGTAGGTGCTTCCCTCACTGTAATGCCGTAGCCATGTTGATTACTGGCATTACAGTGATTGGCTGGCCGCAACACGTCATCAGGTGCTATATAGCACCTGATGACGCCTGTTTGTCTCAGTCTTAGTCAAGGAGAGCTGTGCTGAGGAAGGGATGGACAGTGTAGGGAGTGATAAAGGAATATTTTTTTTTAGAAAAACACAAAAGTCCTTTTAAGCAATATATATTTTTAGCACAACCTGCAATAAATTGCTAAAACTTTACAGACCCAAAAGTCCTTTTAAGGACTTTTGTGTGTGGCTGCAATATCTATCTTTAGTGCATCCTGCGCTAAATAGCGTGCAATAGTTAGGCCGATGCAGACAGTGACATTAGCTGCGCCACATCTCCAGTGTAAAGTTGGCACATCCAAAAAATATCTGTGACATCCAATGTACTTTTTCCGTAGACGGTGTCCGCTGCAGACAGTGACATTACCAGTGCCACATCTGCAGTGTAATGTGTGCGCTTACATTTTTTACCTGTGACATACAGTGTACTTTTTCAATAGACGGTGTCCGCTTCTGGCAGTGACATTACCAGTGCTTCATCTCCAGTGTAAAGTGTGTGCATCGAAAAAATATCTGTGACATCCAGTGTACTTTTTCTGTAGACGGAGTCTGCTGCGGACAGTGACATTACCAGTGCCACACCTGCAGTGTAACATGTTCTCTGAAAAAATTTATCTATGACATACAGTTTGCTTTTTTCTGTAGACGCTGCAGACAGTGACATTACTGGAGGCCCTCCTTTATGTGATATACAGGTTGTATTGGAGTGCCTCTTGCTTGTATTTTTTAGCAGCACTTGCACTTTATATACAAGTAAATATATAGCAAAGAATGTTTCCTAACAATTTTTCCTCTAAAATCTATTTTATCTTTGGTTTTGTGCATATTATTGTCAGGACAACACTGTTCCTAGCAGCGACCTGGGAGTCCAAGATGCATCCAGACATCCTCCCCATACTGTTCCCGAACCATTTTGGTGGTGTTTCCATCAATTTCTGACCTTTTCCTATGAACCAGGCACCCTCCCCTCTTCAGTGCAGGGGGTGCCTGGTTTACAGCTCGGGTTCTCCTATTTTCCATTATACTCGGGTGCTCTGTAGAGCACCCCAACTTCCCGATGTGTTCAGCCTTAGCACCCGAGCACTTTGGGGCTCGATCAACACTATTCAATTTCAGTGGCAACCATAATAGCTACATTAGGTGCATAAGCAGTTTGTTCCAACTTTAGAATCAACATTATAAGTGCTAGTTAGCGAAACTGACTGAATCGTGCATTTAGATGTATTTATATACATAATAATAAGCATTTGCACCGTCAACAGTAAATACCCAAAAGAGTTGTTTAAAAGTAAAATTGCAAAGTACGTGACACTCTAATGGAAAAATGTGTTCTTTCAAAATAGAGATGAGTATGTTATGCCAAAATTATATCATGTCCCGGGGGAGAATTGGATTATCTGCCTAAATCTAGTAATTTAAAATGCAAATCTAGATGGGAAGGACTTTATTCCATGACGCTATTCATTTTAAATCACTTAGAATCATCTGCATGCTGAGATGTAAGATAAAATAAGCTCTAGCAATGGGAGTGTGATTTTTTTAAGAGAAGACAATCTCTTCAACAACCAGCATTATAAGACAACAAAGAGATAGTATATCTGCCAGTGATCTTCTAAGTCAAGCAATGTTAAATACAATGTGTCAGGTTTAGGGACAATGCACAATTGATGGCCATGCCCGGAGCTCCAGCTGTTCTAAACGGCACAGCAAAGGTCGCAGTTTATGACTTCCATTTTAGGTCATTTTTGTACAAAAAGCAACCCTGTAGCAATATGCGTTTCACACCTTGATGCTTCTTTTGTCAAACTGTCATGTCTAATTAACCCCAATAATGCTGTTGTGTACGGTAAAAACTGGAGGCCTTCTAAAGACAACAGGTTAACCAAGTTTATATTAACATTACAAGGTCACTATAAGAAACAATCTGTTTAATGTTTGGTCACATTTTAAAGTGTGCATAGCTAAAAGGAGCATGAAGCATTAAAAAAAAAATAATAATGTGGGGGAGATTTATCAAACTGGTGTAAAGTAGAACTGGCTTAGTTGCCCAATGCCCATTGCAACTAATCAGATTCTGCCTTTCATTTTCCAATGAAAGGTGGAATCTGATTGGTTGCGATGGTCAACTAAGACAGTTATACTTTACACCAGTTTGATAAATCTCCCACTGTATGTTACATTTAAAATAGATTCACTTCATCTACAGCTCATTCTTTGAACTTATTACACGTAACTAGTGTAAGCATTCTAAGCGGAATTCTGTCCGAAGTCACCGCGCAGAGTCTCCGACATTGTCCTGTCAGCTGAGCAAAGGGAGAGATGCGACAAGCACTGATGCGCTAGGGAAAGTGTTGCTGCAAACTGTTAATAGGACAACATTGGAGGGGCAGAGTGCAGGGAGAGTACAGGGAGACTGTAGTAGAATGTATCAATGTGTGCATCACTGTGCAGTGCACTGACATTCATCGTTAATCCGTTCTCATAGGGATACAGTTATTGTGTCTCACTATTAAAGGCAGGTGTAATACTGTATATTGCCATGTGCACACACTGTGCAGTGCACCAACATTCAGAGTTAATCTGTTATTTTAGTGATACAGTTACTATGCCTCAGTATTAAACACAGGTGTCCTATATTATTTTAGTGATACATTTAGTGTCCCTCATTATTAAAGCCCGATGTCATATATCGCAGTGTGCATCACATTCTAGCGCACCAACATTCAGAGTTAATCTGTTTTTTTTAAAGGTAAGCATTAAAGGTAAGTGAAATATATTGCTAAATGCATCACTGTGCTGTGCACTGACTTTCAAAGTTAGGGCTCATGCACACAAATGTATTTTCTTTCCGTGTCCGTTCCATTTTTTTTGCGGACCATATGCGGAATCATTCATTTCAATGGGTCCGCAAAAAAACAAAATGGTACTCCATGTGAATTCCGTTTTTGCATGTCCATATTTCCGTTCCGCAAAAAAATAGAACATGTCCTATTTTTGTTCGCATTACGAACAAGGATAGGACTGTTATATTAGGGACCAGCTGTTCTGTTCCGCAAAATACGTGTGCATGAGGCCTTAATCTGGTATTTTAGTGATACAGTTAGCGTGCCTCCGCATTAAAGGCAGGTCTCATATATTGCCATGTGCATCAGCTTCTAGTGCACTAACATTCTTTTAATCATAGTTAATCATAGTTAATCCATTCTGTTAGCTGTAACATTACATTGCCTTCAATTACAGGCATGTGTTATTTATCACCCTATACATAAGTGTGCAGTAGAGTGAAATTTATCATAGCTAATCTGTTCTGTTAGCGATACAGTTTTTAAACACTATGGCCAACAGTTGCCTGGGCCCTCCAAAGGAACGGCCAGTGGCAAAAATGTTGCTGTAGTTGGCACAAGTAGCAGCAGAAGAAGTAGGGTGGTAGTAGCCACAGTAACATGCTAGAGCTTTCACTGTCATCCAGCATTACTGGAATGGTTGACTTGCTCTTCAACATCATCTCAAGTGACAACAGATACACACAGCTAGGAAACAGTCGGTTCCTCTGACACCATGCTTGGTTGGCATGGCCCAGGAACTGCCTCTGCGCCCTCACCTGCCCTGAACCTGCCTCTCGCTTTTGATGCTCTTTCTGCTAGCCAAGGAATGTATGCCGCCGGCTCTGCTCCGCTTTTCAGTGATAATGAGCTTTGTGAGCACAGTCAGCAGTTACAGGCCAGAAAAGATTGGAGGAGAGGTCCACCGCAGACTCTTTTAGGTGTTCAACTATTTGTAGATGATGTAGCTGATTGCACATGGGAGCTGGGTGAAGTGGGGGCATCATCATCAGTGGATGAGGATGGCAGTGTGCCTGTGAGACAGCAGGGTGGCAGCATGCCCATGAGACAGCAGCATGGCAGTGAACCTGTGAGCCAGCAGGGTGGAAGCGTGCCTATGAGGCAGTAAGGTGTAAGCAGTGGGAGATCTCAAGCCAAATGCGGGAGGGGTACACGGTCTGCTAGTCTGGAGACTACCTGTGAGCAACACACTAGAAGTGCATGGGTTCATAAAAGCAGCAGCAGGCATACATCTGACAGTGGTGGTGTCACGACCCGTGTTGGTGTCATGACGCTGTTGCTGGCATGCGGTTGCCGTCGGCAACCTGCGTGCCACGGCCGATGTTGCGGTCGTGCTGTTGTTCAGCATGCACTTTCCGGCGGCGAGGTGTTGTTGCCGCATGTGAGGGTTGTGTGTTTGTTGCCTCACATGTGGTTGCCGCTGGCAACAAGGTTGTTCTGCATGCATGTCTACTTTCACCTTTGCTGTGGTCTTCTTTTCCCCATTTGGTATGCACGGGGTTAAGGTTATGCTAGGTGTGGTTGTTAGCTCACGTGGGTGTGACCTCAGGCCTCCTTATATGTTGGTTTGTGTGGAGCCTGAAGTCAGTTTGTTTGTCCAGCCATGGTGTGAGCATGGCTGGAGTGGTTGTTCCCTATGTCTGTGTGAGCCACCCTTATTTCTCATAATGTCACGGCGGGAAGTGGGGAAAACCCCCCGCCGTGCAATTTACGCGGCCGCTGGGCCAAAAGCAGGGACTAGGGAACCGCTAACATCCTAGCACGTCCCTAATGCTGGCCCTGGTCTCCTGAGGTATGGGCCCTCCTACCTTCAGGGTCGGCCCATACAGTTAGGAGACCAGGGCCAGCATTAGGGACGTGCTAGGATGTTAGTGGTTCCCTAATCCCTGCTTTTGGCCCAGCGGCCGCGGAAATTGCACGACGGGGGGTTTTCCCCACTTCCCGCCGTGACAGGTGGAGGGAAAATGCTATACTCGGCAGTGTGGGAATTTTTCACCAAGTCAATGGGGGACGCTAGCGTGAAGGTATGCAAGATGTGTGGGCAGAAGGATAGTCGCGGCCAGGTTGCTAATAATGGCACGGCAGCCCTTCATAAACACATGGAGCGTCACCATAAAGTGGTGTGAGAAAACCATGCAACTCATTTAGTGTTACAGCCTGATGCAGCAACCTCTGCATCTCCCATTGGCCCACACCCCCTCTCTAGCAGTCATATCTTGGCAATGTTAGCAGAGGGAAGCTGTCGTTCTTTCCCATCAACTTCAATGTCGTTTATTGCACCTTATGCTCCTCCCATTCCTCTTCAATTGTTGGACAGCAATCGATCACCAAGGCGATTGCAAAAAGACTATAAAGTACACATGCACTCTTCCAATTGATCAGAAGTAACAAAAGATTAGCAGATGCAAGGCAGCTCTCACCTTCCTGCTTTGCCGTGAGCACGGAACCAACAGCCTCTGGAAACAGCTGAATTGATAGCAGAAAATGAGGAAAGGGTTCCAGCTTCAACGGTGCAGTACAAAATTGATTTATTGAAGCATATGGCTTTTCCAGTGCAGGTAATAAAACTTGGTCTACGCATTTCGGACCTTTACATGTTGGTCCTTAATCATGACATGAATACATACACAGCCAGACTGACTTATAAAGAGCCCCTTAGTACCCATAATGCTCCATGGCAAAATCAGTCTGCTTAAAACAACACCTGTGCCCACATAAAACAGTGGAGAAAATGATTAAACACATCACTAGAACGTTACACATACAAACAACAGGCAATATAACATATACAGAATACCAATTTCAATACTGTAAGATGAGGTCCTGTCTCTTATTCAAAACTTTGGGCTGTCTAGTTTCTAATTGGAAAATCCAGAAGGCTTCTCTGTTCAGAAGCTTGCGTCTGTGATCTCCACCCCTGTGAGAAACAGTAACCCTTTCAATGCCCTGAATAGAAAGCTGTCTGGTATCTCCACCATGTACAACCGCACAATGTAGACTCACCGCAGAGACAGTGCGTTTCTCATGATGTGGTATATCAGAGAGATGCTTTCTAATTCTTGTTTTCAGAGTATTGGTGGTGCAGCCAACATATTGAATATTGCAAGAGATGCAAGTAACCAAATAAATGACATGTTTGGTGTTGCAGTTTACATAGGAACAAATTGCATGTTCACTCCCACTAACACTGGACTTAAAGTGTTTGGCTACTTGCATATAACTGCAGCATATACACTTGGCGTGCCCACATCGATAATTTCCTACATTTGTCAGCCAGGTCGGTTTTCTGTCTCCCCGGCTGATAAAAAGACTAGGGCTCAAGTGGTTACCCAGGGTGGGGGCCCTACGTGCAACACAGCGCACTCCTCCGACCAGAACTGAAGACCAGTCCTTATCACCGTGCAGAACGGGCAAATATTTATTAACAATTTTACAAATATCCCGATACTTCGTGCTATACTGTGTGCTGAATGTAACCGGGGGTGTGGTATCCGAGTTCACTGATCTCCTAGATTTTTTACTGGAAATAATTAAATCCTTCCTATTGATGGGAGCAACTGCATCAATGGATTGCTCTATGGCTTTTCTTGGATACTGTCTCCTAGTCAATCTCTGGAGTATATTATTAGCTTCTGTTGCAAAAAGAGCATCATTGGAGCAGTTGCGTCTCGCCCTAACCAATTCCCCTTTGGGTATATTACCAATTACATGGGGCGGATGGCATGATGATGCCAGCAGCGTGGTATTCCCTGCTGTTTCTTTTCTATATGTGCAAGTATTAACCCTATGTTGGACCACATCAGCCTCTAGGTACAGGTCCAAAAAAAACATATCCCGAGTGTTGTACTGTAAAGTAAAAGAAATGGAATATATTGCAATGGAATAGAGGTAGTCCCCGAAAGCCGGTATGGCCGCCACATCGCCCGACCACCCAAACAGCAGGTCGTCGACGTAGCGACCATACCAGCGTAAGGAGACAGCAAAAGGGTTTGTGTCGATAAGGAGGAAGTACCTCTCCCACCATGCCATGAATATATTGGCTATGGAGGGAGAGCACCTGGCCCCCATCGACACGCCCGAGACCTGCAAATAAAACTGTCCATCAAATGTGAAAAAAATTGTGTTTCAGGAGGAAGTCAACTGCCATCTCCAGAAAATCACACAAAGGGTCCATTCACACGTCCGTGTGTGTTTTGCGGATCCACGGATCCGCGGATCCGCAAAACACGGACATCGGCGATGTGCGTTCCGCAATCTGCGGACCGCACATCGCCGGCACTCTCATAGAAAATGCCTTTTCTTGTCCGCAATTGCGGACAAGAATTAGGACATGTTCTATTTTTTTCGGGAACGCAATTGCGGACCCGGAAGTGCGGATCCGCAATTGCGGACCCGGCCGGGACATCGTCTGTCCCCATTGAAACTAATGGGTCCGCAATTCCGTTCCGCAAAATGCGGAATGGAATTGCGGACGTGTGAATGGACCCAAAGATGGAGTGTACAAACTGTAGGTATTCAGGAACCACCTGAGTGACGTCTGCAGTGATCCAGACAAACTTGTCCTCCCAAGAAAAATTTGGAAAAACCTGCAATGCTGAGCTAGTGTCTCTCAGGTAGCCTGGTATGTGGGGAACCAGTGGCTGTAATAGCGAATCTACCCACTCAGATAGTCGCTCAGAAAAGGAGCCTATGCCAGCTACAATGGGACTTACTAAGGGTGGAAAAATGTCCTTGTGGATTTTTAGCAATGCATGAAAAATTGCCATGATGGGATTTTTAACAAAAATAAAATCCACCTCTTTTTGTTTGAGGACTCCCAATTCCAGACCCCTGGAGAGCAGTTTATTGAGTATCAGCTGGAACGAGGGGAGGGGGTTGGCATCCAACAGTAAGTAAGTGGATGTATCTCCCAACATATTCAAAACCTGTTGTCTATAAAACTCCTTGTCAAGGATGACAACCGCCCCTCCCCCTTGTCCGCCGACTTTATAACAAGATCCTGCCATTGTTTAATCTCTTTCAAGGCCTTAAATTCTGCTCATGTCATGTTGCTTTTTCCTGTATATTGTGAGGCATTGCTGTCACACTCCAATGATTTATGTAAAATACACAGCTCACTCTCCACCAACTCCTGAAACAGATCTAAGGCATGAGACCTCGATTGCAGGGGATAAAAATCCCTGTTTGTAGTTTTAAATGACATAGATGTATTAGTCAATTCGAGGTCTCTATGCTGAGATCGTAAATCCTGCAGGGTGCACGTGTGCATGAGTTCAAAAAAGCCCATATTGGTGTTAGTGAGAGTGGAATGAGAACCCGGGCTGTCCCCATCACAAACATCCGTCAACCCCTCTTTGGCATCCACACACTCACTATCAAGATCATTGTAAAAATGTCTCTTCAGAGTTAAATTGCAGGCTAATTTGTTAACGTCAAGAATAGTCCTATATAGGTTAAAGTGTGACGTGGGAGAAAACGTAAGTCCTCTCTGAAGAACATTGATTTGGTGATGCGATAGTATTTTTAAAGAAAGGTTGACCACCTGTAAGTCCTTTAGTCCCTCTTGTATCGGAGAGGATATCGTTGCGGTTTTATGATGCTTCCTCCCCGCTCTTCGTTTTTTGAGACCTGCTTATGATGAGGTAAAATCACTTGAGGCACAGAAGTGTTTCTGCTGCCCACCTGGGAGTTATTTGTTTCTGTAGCAGAGTCAGATGAATCCACTTCCGTGGAACTAAAGGAAACTCTAGATGCGGTCCTTCTTCTGGAGCCGTTTCTCCTTAAAATCGATTTGAGCTTATTTGCTCTTTGCTCCGCCCATGTATATACCACATTTCCACTGTAGTCCATCAAATCACGATTTTACTTGATTTGTTTAAATTGAATCAAATCATCTTCCATCTTTGCTAGCTCTATTTTTAATTTGTTGTCCCATGTTATAAACGCCGGTCTGTCTGTATAGGATGTCAAGGTTTGTTGCGTTTTTTTGATCTCCTCCCTGAGATCCACAAGAGCGTGTTGTTCATATTGTATAATCAAACGCATGAGCTTAAATGAACATTCAGATAAAACATTCTCCCACTGAGATAAAAACACATCAGAATAAACGGTTGTGGGCTTCTTTTTGATTCTCAGACCTCTAGGGATCATCAACTTATCCACATACTTTCGTAAGGAGGTTGAGTCCCACCATGTCCGCATTTCTTTATTTAATGATTGTTCAAGTGTAGACATAAGAGTATTCAAACTTAAATCCTCCTGCACAGTTTGGTCGGGAATATCAAATATGACATTTATCTTTTCAATGCGATCACCAACCTCTTCCATTGGGCGTAGTGCTGTATGAGCGTAGACCAAGTTTTATTACCTGCACTGTAAAAGCCATATGCTTCAATAAATCAATTTTGTACTGCACCGTTGAAGCTGGAACCCTTTCTTCAATTGATCAGAAGTGGAACATGCACAAATATGTTGAGCAGAAGGTGGGCTAGTCTTTGTGCCTCTCAGTGTCTAGTAGAGTTCTGGTAGAGTTCACGCCAGCACTGAAGTATGGAATTGTAACTATGGTCAAGGACAATATATGTCATTCACAGCCCATTTGGTAAATGTCATTCCGGCCCAGGCACACAAGCAACTTGGCCAGATGAAGGCAATGCCGCCTCCGCGTTGTAATGCTGGTATTTCTGCCCCAATGTCGTTCTCTGCCTCCTCATCCTCCACCTTGTTCTCACCCTCCACTCTAGGCACAGTTTACAGTCGTCCTCCAGGATATCACCAATGCAAAGCAAAAATTGTCACATGGTTCTGCACCTTGTCATCCTGGGCGAATGGAACCACAGGGGGGGGGGGGGGAACTGCTCGTCATCAATAAAGAAATCGAACACTGGCTGTCTCCTCGTTTATCTGCACTGCATCAGTGAGGGCTAACCCATGCACCCTGCATGGCGTACGTATTAAATCTTGTTGTTACCCCGTTCCTCCAGTCTTCAACCTTCCTGGCGGTATTCCCGAGTGTGACTCGGGGTTAATTTTCACTGCCAGGAGCGGTAACCCCGAGTCACGCTCGGGGTAACATTGCAGAGCTGTCAGCGGAGTCCTCTTACCTTCTCCGCTCTTATCGCCGGTGAGAGCGCCGGCCGGCATCTCACTTCCTGGTTCTGTTCCCTGCTAGCATCAGCGGCGCATGGGAGTAGAACTGGGTGGGAAATTCAAAAGTGACACACACATAAAATAAGTTAAACAATCTAAGAGGATCCCCTCAGATATGACACTTGCCTGCCATTTGTGCCCATAAAATATTTATAACATGGCATCAAAAAAGCGCCACTTTACTAAAAAAACGCTTTTAGACCAGTTGAGTGACAGAGACAGTGACACGGAGGTGCTTGCAAAACAGAGTGATAGTGAGTTGTGGGGAGATTTGTCGTCTGACACTGACACGGCAAGTAAAAACGGTTATGATCCTGCACCTGTCCTCAGCAATGTGTGCACTTGGTGCCCTATTGACTGCGATACGGACCAGGTAGCGCCCCCAAGATTCCCGTTCACTGGATCACCCGAGATGAAGGTAGATGTTGAGCGTGACAACCCTCTGGCATACCTGCAATTATTCCTCACGGAGACAAATCGCTACCAAGAGCAGCAAGCCGCTACGCTGAATGCCACATTTTCCAGAAACAGAAAGTGGGAACTGGTGACCAAAGAGGACATGTAGCAGTTTCTGGGACTCATCATTCTTCAGGTGGTGATGGGGAAACTGCTCCATAAATGGTACTGGACCATCAATAAGTTACTGGCCACTCCATTTTTTGGTACCGTGATGTCAGAATACCGGTTTTTCCTCATTATGAAGTATTTTGACTTCACGAACAATGAAGAATTTGATGAGGCCACGCATCCTGTGCCCAAACTAAAAAAAAGTCTGTGAGGTATACCAAATTATTGTGACCAATTTCCAGCGGACCTACGTGCCAGAAAGGGATGTCAGCGTAGATGAAAGTTTGATGGCCTACAAGGGACGCCTAAGCTGGATACAGTACATTGCATCCAAAAGAGCGCGGTTTTGCATCAAATCCTACATGCTCTGTGAGTCATCCACTGGGTACATCTGGAATTCGGTCATTTACACAGGTAAAGGCACAAAGTTCAACCCCAGGTACAGCGGCTATGGGTGGCCACATCATCTGTCCTTACACTGCTGGAGCCATCGGCTGAACCAGGGACCTTGTGTGACCACGGACAATTTCTACACGTCTCCGGAACTGTATGAGGTTTTGCTACAAAACAAAACTGATGCATATGGTACCGTTAGGCCTAACTGACGTGACATGCCATCTATGTTTGCCAAGAAAAAACTCAAAACCGGAGAAATCGTTGCCTGGCAGAAGGGAAAGATAATGACAATGCGATGACGAGACAAGAAGGACGTGTGTCTCATAAGTACTGTGCACAATACCTTTACTGCCATGGTCCACACAAGAGGTGGGAAAGATGTGCTGAAGCCGCAAGTCGTGATAGACTATAATAACACCATGGGAAGTGTTGACAGAGCGGATCAGGCAATGACATTTTATCTGGCTATGCGCTATCAGCAAAAAAAATATTATAAGAAGATCTTCAGGCATCTTCTGGAACAATGCCTTTGGAATGTATATATCCTGCAAAGAGCAAAGAGTGTCAAGTCTCTTGTTCATTCTGAGTTTATATGGAAGGTGGTTGAGCGGATTTTTGTCAACCACCAGACGCCATCAGTAGCTGTGAACAGACCTGGACATCGTGCTGTTGATGTTGTCAACCCAGAACGACTGACTGGTCGTCACTTTATGGACTACATTCTGCCAACTTCAAAAAAGGCAGCACCTACCAGAATGTGTGTGGTTTGCTGCTCAAAGAGAGATGGCAATGGAAAGAAAGTCCGAAAAGAAACCAGGTTCCATTGTCCTGATTGTGACGTCGAACTTTGTGCAGTCCCATGTTTCAAAATGTATCACACTCAGGATGTTTATTGAATTTTCTTTGACAAATTTCATTCTTTTTTATTACATTACTGAATAAAATCATATTATTTATTAGATTATAATTAGTGTTGAGCGAACAGTTCGAGCATAGTTAGGGTTCGTACCGAATTTTGGGGTGTCCGGGACACGGACCCAAACCCGGACATTTTAAAAAAAGTTTGGGTTCGGGTTCGTTGTTCGGCGATTACTTCCCGCTTTCTGAAGGGCTGCACAGCAGCCAATCAGCTAGCGTTTTACTTCTTGCCCTAATAGCCCATCACAGCCATGCCTACTAATGGCATGGCTGTGATTGGCCAAGTGCAGCATCTGACCCAGCCTCTATTTAAGCTGGAGTCACTTAGCGCCGCACGTCACACTGCTCTGATTAGTGTAGGGAGAGGACGCAGCTTCTGTGAGGGCGATATTAGGCAGGGAAAAGTCAGCAACAGCACCTAATGAACGGATCGATCTACAGCTGTGAATGATTGAACTTCTGCTAGTTACTTGCTCACTGGTTTTTAGGCTGCACAGAGCGTTTTTCTGTCACTTATTTTCTGGGGTGATCGGCGGCCATTTTGTGATTTGTGGTGCACCAGAACAAGCTGCCACCAAGTCCATCAATCCATCAATACTAGTTTTTTTTTTGCTATATCCTACATCAAGGGCTTGGCTGTGCTAATTGTCACCCCTAAAAACTCAGGATAGTAATTTCTATATTTTATTAAGGGGTTAATTGTGGGGTGAAATTCAATTTCCAAAATAGCAATACACTGAATCTGGTGTCCCAGCTGTTGCAGGCCAAGTTTCATAGTGTCCGCAAAAACATATATTTTGATGTGGGGTGAAATTCAATTGCCAAAATAGCAATACACTGAATCTGGTGTCCCAGCTGTTGCAGGCCAAGTTTCATAGTGTCCGCAAAAACATATATTTTGTTCTGGGGTGAAATTCAATTGCCAAAATAGCAATACCCTGAATCTGGTGTCCCAGCTGTTGCAGGCCTAGTTTAAATCTGTCCGTAACAGGGTATATTTTGTTCTGGGGTGAAATTCAATTGCCAAAATAGCAATACCATAAATCAGTGGTTTCAGCTGTGGCTAGCCAAGTTTCATAGTGTCCTGCAAAGGATATATTTTGTTCTGGGGTGAAATTCAATTGCCAAAATAGGAATACCGTAAATCTGGTGTCCCAGCTGTTGCAGGCCAAGTTTCATAGTGTCCGCAAAAACATATATTTTGTTCTGGGGTGAAATTCAATTGCCAAAATAGCAATACCATAAATCAGTGGTTTCAGATTTGGCTGGCCAAGATTCATAGTGTCCTCAAAAACATATATTTTGTTGTGGGGTTAAATTCAATTGCCAAAATAGCAATACCCTGAATCTGGTGCCCCAGCTGTTGCAGGCCAAGTTTCATAGTGTCCGCAAAAACATATATTTTGTTCTGGGGTGAAATTCAATAGCCAAAATAGTAATACCCTGAATCTAGTGTCCCAGCTGTTGCAGGCCAAGTTTCATAGTGTCCGCAAAAACATATATTTTGTTCTGGGGTGAAATTCAATTGCCAAAATAGCAATACCCTGAATCTGGTGTCCCAGCTGTTGCAGGCCAAGTTTCATAGTGTCTGCAAAAACATATATTTTGTTGTGGGGTGAAATTCAATTGCCAAAATAGCAATACCCTGAATCTGGTGTCCCAGCTGTTGCAGGCCAAGTTTCATAGTGTCCGCAAAAACATATATTTTGTTCTGGGGTGAAATTCAATTGCCAAAATAGCAATACCATAAATCAGTGGTTTCAGCTTTGGCTGGCCAAGATTCATAGTGTCCGCAAAAACATATACTGTATTTTGTTGTGGGGTTAAATTCAATTGCCAAAATAGCAATACCCTGAATCTGGTGTCCCAGCTGTTGCAGGCCAAGTTTCATAGTGTCCGCAAAAACATACATTTTGTTCTGGGGTGAAATTCAATTGCCAAAATAGTAAACCCTGAATCTGGTGTCCCAGCTGTTGCAGGCCAAGTTTCATAGTGTCCGCAAAAACATATATTTTGTTCTGGGGTGAAATTCAATTGCCAAAATAGCAATACCCTGAATCTGGTGTCCCAGCTGTTGCAGGCAAAGTTTCATAGTGTCCGCAAAAACATATATTTTGTTCTGGGGTGAAATTCAATTGCCAAAATAGCAATACCATAAATCAATGGTTTCAGCTGTGGCTGGCCAAGATTCATAGTGTCCGCAAAAACATATATTTTGTTGTGGGGTGAAATTCAATTGCCAAAATAGCAATACCCTGAATCTGGTGTCCCAGCTGTTGCAGGCCAAGTTTCATAGTGTCCGCAAAAACATATATTTTGTTCTGGGGTGAAATTCAATTGCCAAAATAGCAATACCCTGAATCTGGTGTCCCAGGTGTTGCAGGCCAAGTTTCATAGTGTCTGCAAAAACATATATTTTGTTCTGGGGTGAAATTCAATTGCCAAAATAGCAATACCCTGAATCTGGTGTCCCAGGTGTTGCAGGCCAAGTTTCATAGTGTCCGCAAAAACATATATTTTGTTCTGGGGTGAAATTCAATTACCAAAATAGCAATACCATAAATCAATGGTTTCAGCTGTGGCTGGCCAAGATTCATAGTGTCCGCAAAAACATATATTTTGTTGTGGGGTGAAATTCAATTGCCAAAATAGCAATACCCTGATTCTGGTGTTCGAGCTGTTGCAGGCCCATTGTAAATCTGTCCATAAAAGGATACCTTTCATCCAGGGCCTAAATACTAGCCCTAAAAGAGATATTCCCCTAAATCAGTGGTTACTGCTGTGCCTTAATTAGTGTAATACGCTACATAAATAAATAGGCAGATAGTGTTAGCTGCCTGTAAAAAAAGGCCTGAATTTAAAATCAATGCATTGGGCCAAATATTTTATTTCTTATTGTGGTGCTTGGTGAACGGTAACAATGAGGAAAACATCTAGTAAGGGACGCGGACGCAGTCGTGGTCGTGTTAGTGTACCCTCTTGTGCTGGGAGAGGACGTGGCCATTCTGCCACAGCCACACGTCCTAGTGAACCAACTACCTCAGGTTCCAGTACCCGCCAGCATTTACATATTTGGTGGGGCCCAATGCCGTTCTAAGGATGGTAAGGCCTGAGCTTGTACAGGCCCTAGTCAACTGGGTGGCCGACACTTGATCCAGCATGTTCACATTATCTCCCACCCAGTCTTCTGCAGAAAGCGCACAGTTGGCACCTGAAAACCAAGCCCATCAGTCTGTCACATCACCCCCATGCATATCAGGGAAACTGTCTGAGCCTCAAGTTATGCACCAATCTCTTATGCTGTTTGAAGACTCTGCTGGCAGGGTTTCCCAAGGGAATCCACCTAGCCCTTCCCCAGTGGTGGAAGACATAGAATGCACTGATGCACAACCACTGATGTTTCCTGATGATGAGGACATGGGAATACCACCTCATCGGAGTCCGCACGTCTCTGATGATGACGAAACACAGGTGCCAACTGCTGCGTCTTTCTGCAGTGTGCAGACCGAACAGGAGGTCAGGGAGGAAGACTGTGTGGAAGACGATGCAGGTGACTATGAGGTCCTAGACCCCACATGGAATGAAGGTCGTGCCACTGACTTTCATAGTTCAGAGGAAGAGGCAGTGGTGAGACCGAGCCAACAGCGTAGCAAAAGAGAGAGCAGGGGGCAAAAGCAGAACAGCCGACTCCAAGAGAGTTTGCCTGCTACTGGCCACCGCCACCAGGGACCGAGCACCCCAAAGGCAGCTTCAAGGAGTTCCTTGGCATGACACTTCTTTAAACAATGTGCTGACGACAAGACCCGAGTGGTTTGCACGCTGTGCCATCAGAGCCTGAAGCGAGGCATTAACATTCTGAACCTTAGCACAACCTGCATGACCAGGCATCTACATGCAAAGCATGAACTGCAGTGGAGTAAACACCTTAAAAGCAAGGAACTCACTCTGGCTCCCCCTGCTCCCTCTTCTGCTGCTGCCTCGGCCTCTTCCTCCGCCTCGGGAGGAATGTTAGCACCTGCCGCCCACCAAACAGAGGATGTGCCACCGACAACACCACCTGCGTCACCAAGCATCTCCACCATGTCACACGGCAGCGTTCAGCTCTCCATCTCACAAACCTTGGAGAGAAAGTGTAAATTCCCACCTAGCCACCCTCGAGCCCTGGGCCTGAATGCCAGCATTTCTAAACTACTGGCCTTTGAAATGCTGTCATTCAGGCTGGTGGACACAGACAGCTTCAAACAGCTGATGTCCACGGCCGTCCCAAAGTATGTTGTTCCCAGCCGCCACTACTTCTCCAAGACAGCCGTGCATTCCCTGCACAACCAAGTATCCGATAAAATCAAGTGTGCACTGCGCAATACCATCTGTGGCAAGGTCCACCTAACCACAGATATGTGGACCAGTAAGCACGACCAGGGACGCTATATCTCCCTAACTGCACACTGGGTAAATGTAGTGGCGGCTGGGCCCCAGGTGGAGAGTTCATTGGCGAAAGTCCTTCCGCCGCCAAGGATCGCAGGGCATCATTCTTTGCCTCCTGTAGCCTCTTCCTCCTACTCGGCTTCCTCCTCCTCTGCTTCTACCAGCTCATCCAGTCAGCCACACACCTTCACCACCAACTTCAGCACAGCCCGGGGTAAACGTCAGCAGGCCATTCTGAAACTCATATGTTTGGGGGACAGGCCCCACACGGCGCAGGAGTTGTGGCGGGGTATTGAACAACAGACCGACCAGTGGTTGCTGCCGGTGGGCCTCAATCCCGGCCTGGTGGTGTGCGATAATGGGCGAAATCTCGTTGCAGCTCTGGGACTAACCGGTTTGACGCACATCCCTTGCCTGGCGCATGTGCTGAATTTGGTGGTGCAGAAGTTCATTCACAACTACCCCGACATGTCAGAGCTGCTGCATAAAGTGTGGGCTGTTTGTGCGCGCTTCCGGCATTCACATCCTACCGCTGCTCGCCTGTCTGCGCTACAGCGGAACTTCGGCCTTCCCGCTCACCGCCTCATATGCGACGTGCCCACCAGGTGGAACTCCACCTTGCACATGCTGGATAGACTGTGCGAGCAGCAGCAGGCCATAGTGGAGTTTCAGCTGCAGCACGCACGCGTCAGTCGCACTGCGGAACAGCACCATTTCACCACCAATGATTGGGCCTCCATGCAAGACCTGTGTGCCCTGTTGCGCTGTTTCGAGTACTCCACCAACATGGCCAGTGGCGATGACACCGTTATCAGCGTTACAATACCACTTCTATGTCTCCTTGAGAAAACGCTTAGGGCGATGATGGAAGAGGAGGTGGCGGTGGCCCAGGAGGAGGAGGAGGAGGAGGATGAGGGGTCATTTTTAGCACTTTCAGGCCAGTCTGTTAGAAGTGGCTCAGAGGATGGTTTTTTGCAACAGCAGAGGCCAGGTACAAATGTGGCCAGGCAGGGCCCACTACTGGAGGACGAGGAGGATGAGGAGGAGGTGGAGGAGGATGAGGATGAAGCAGGTTCACAGCGGGGTGGCATCTGACACAGCTCAGGTCCTTCACTGGTGCGTAGCTGTGGGGATACAGAGGACGATGACGATACGCCTCCCACAGAGGACAGCTTGTACTTACCTCTGGGGAGCCTGGCACACATGAGCGACTACATGCTGCAGTGCCTGCGCAACGACAGCAGAGTTGCCCACATTTTAACGTGTGCGGACTACTGGGTTGCCACCCTGCTGGATCCACAGTACAAAGACAATGTGCCCACCTTACTTCCTGCACTGGAGCGTGATATGAAGATGCGCGAGTACAAGCGCACGCTGTTAGAGGCGCTCCTGAGAGCATTCCCAAATGTCACAGGGGAACAGGTAGAAGCCCAAGACAAAGGCAGAGGAGGAGCAAGAGGTCGCCAACGCAGCTGTGTCACGGCCAGCTCCTCTGAGGGCAGGGTTAGCATGGTAGAAATGTGGAAAAGTTTTGTCTCCACGCCACAGCTAACTGCACCACCACCTGATATGGAACGGGTTAGCAGGAGGCAGCATTTCACTAACATGGTTGAACAGTACGTCTGCACACCCCTCCACGTACTGACTGATGGTTCGGCCCCATTTAACTTCTGGGTCTCCATATTGTCCATGTGGCCAGAGTTAGCATTTTATGTCTTGCAGGTGCTGGCAGGCCCGGCGGCCAGCGTTTTCTCTGAACGTGTACTCAGCACGGCAGGGAGCGTCATTACTGACAAACACAGCCGCCTGTCCACAGCCAACGTGGACAAGCTGACGTTCATAAAAATGAACCAGGCATGGATCCCACAGGACCTGTGCCTCCCTTGTGCAGAATAGACATTTATAACTGCCTCCCCCTCAACCATGTATTCTTGTACTCCGGGGCACTTCTTTATTGAATCCTCATTTTTTTAACTTTACCATGATCTTGCGGTGCAACCTAAAGTTGAATGAACCTCTCCTCTGTCTTGGTGGTGGGGCCGAAATAACTGAAAGTGGCCTTCTCCGGTGGTGGGTGATATGACGCATGATTCCTTGCTGTGGGACCTCTCACCTCGGTCTGGGTGCCTGGCCTAAATAACTGAAAGTGGCCTTCTCCAGTGGTGGGTGATATGACACATGATTCCTAGCTGTGGGAGCTCTCTCCTCTGTCTGGGTGCTGGGTCCGAAATAACTGAAAGTGGCCTTCTCTAGTGGTGGGTGAAATGACGCATGATTCCTTGCAGAGGGAACCTCTCTCCTCTGTCTGGGTGCTGGGGCCGAAATAACTGAAAGTGGCCTTCTCTAGTGGTGGGTGAAATGACGCATGATTCCTTGCTGTGGGACCGCTCTCCTCTGTCTGGGTGCTGAGTCCGAAATAACTGAAAGTGGCCTTCTCCGGTGGTGGGTGATATGACGCATGATTCCTTGCTGTGGGACCTCTCTCCTCTGTCTGTGTGGTGGGGCATAAATAACTGAAACTGACCTTCTCCGGTAGTGGGTGATATGACGCATGATTCCTTGCTGTGGGACCTCTCTCCTCTGTCTGGGTGCTGGGGCATAAATAACTGAAAGTGGCCTTCTCCAGTGGTGGGTGATATGACGCATGATTCCTTGCTGTTGGACCTCTCTCCTCTGTCTGGGTGCTGGGGCCGAAATAACTGAAAGTGGCCTTCTCCGGTGGTGGGTGATATGACGCATGATTCCTTGCTGTGCGACCTCTCTCCTCTGTCTGGGTGCTGGGGCCGAAATAACTGAAAGTGGCCTTCTCCGGTAGTGGGTGATATGACGCATGATTCCTTGCTGTGGGACCTCTCTCCTCTGTCTGGGTGCTGGGTCCGAAATAACTGAAAGTGGCCTTCTCCAGTGGTGGGTGATATGACGCATGATTCCTTGCTTTGGGACCTGTATCTTCGGTCTGGGTGCTGAGCCGAAATAACTGAAAGTAGCCTTCTCCAGTGGTGGGTGAAATGACGCATGATTCCTTGCTGTGGGACCTCTCTCCTCTGTCTGGGTGCTGGGCCGAAATAACTGAAAGTGGCCTTCTCCAGTGTTGAGTGATATGACGCAAGATTCCTTGCAGTGGGACCACTCTCCAATTGATATTGGTTAAATTTTATTTTTTTTATTTTATTTTAATTCATTTCCCTATCCACATTTGTTTGCAGGGGACTTACCTACATTTTGCTGCCTTTGGCAGCCCTCTAGTCCGTTCCTGGACTATTTTACAGCCTTTTTAGTGCCTAAAAGTTCGGGTCCCCATTGACTTCAATGGGGTTCGGGATAAAGTTCGGGTCGAGTTCGGATCCCGAACCCGAACATTTTCGGGAATTTCGGCCGAACTTTTCGAACCCGAACATCCAGGTGTTCGCTCATCTCTAATTGTAATGCTAAGAACGGCGTCATCGGCACTGGCCATGTTGGTTGAGTATTTGAAACACCGCAACAAGGCACACAGGTCTCGCATGGAGATCCACTCATTGGTGGTGAAGTGGTGCTGTTCAGCAGTGCGACTGGCCCGTGTGTGTTGCAGCTGAAACTCCCCTATTGCCTGCTGCTGCTTGCACCTAAGGAAAGTGTTTCACTTGGACCTGTAGCTGGCGCAGAATGGCCATGTCCTCTCCCAGCAACAGGAGCTCCACGAATACCACCACGACCATGTCCACATCCCTTATTTGATGTTCTCCTCATTGTTTGCGTTCACCCACCAAACTAACAGAGGGTTTATCTCAGGTGTCACTTTACCTGCCAATAGTCAGCAGTTAGGTTCACTAAAAGTAAGGCAGTGCTCGTGTCATAAATAGAATACATTTTTTAGGTCACGCAACAGTGTAACGGAGCAATTCAATACAATTACTTCACTATCACCAAAAATTCGATTTTTCAAACCAACAATGTAACAGCAGAAGTTAACAATTTAATTTGACTGTCAGAAACGCAGCCTACACCGCAAATGTGCTATCTACCACAAAACCTGTGTTTTTGCAACCGACTATGTAAGTGCGGAGTTCCACAGGTTACTTAAAATGACTGAAATACAAGGTAGGCCTCAGATCTGACATTTAGCACAAAACCAGTGTTTATTGCAACAAACTACAGAAAAGCAGTATGTTACCGCTAAATTATAAAACAGGTTTTTCAACGTTGTATGCAAAAGTGCTCTGTGGCACCACAATACAGGTTTATTCCCCCAACTATAGAAATGCAGTATGTCAACGCTAAATTTTTAAATAGGTTTTTCAGCGTTGTATGCAAAAGTGCTCTGTGGCATGACAATACAGGTTTATTCCCCCAACTATAGAAATGCAATATGTCAACGCTAAAGTTTTAAATAGGTTTTTCAGCATTGTATGCAAAAGTGCTCTGTGACACCACAATACGGGTTTATTCCCCCAACTACAGAAATGCAGTATGTCACTGCTAAATTTTTTAATTTGTTTTTCAGCATTCTATGCAAAAGTGCTCTGTGGCACGACAATACGAGTTTATTCCCCCAACTACAGAAATGCAGTATATCACCGCTAATTTATAAAATAGGTAATGTAGGGGGACTTGACCTGCCAGAAAAAAAAAATTTTTCCTCCACTAAGCTACCAGAAAATAACTACACTAATGTCCCTGGCACACATGCAGGTCACATGCAGTTCCAAAAACACTGCAGTTGCTAAAATTGCCGTCGACTCCCACCTCACTAACAGATAGAATAAAAATTATTTTTCAGTATCACTGGCCTCAGGGCTGGGTACAAATATGTAGCATAGCACTCTCAATAATTGCTGTTTTTCGAATATATAACACCACCAAGTTCAACAGATTTCTTCCCTAATCTCTCCCTCACAGCAGCAGCATCCTATCCCTATACTGAGAAGAGCAGAGTGACGTGCGGTGCTACGTGACTCCAGCAAAAATAGAGACTGGGTCACACGCTGCACTTAGCCAATCACAGTCATGCCATTAGTAGGCATGGCTGTGATGGCTTCTTAGGGCAAAGCAGTGAAACCAAGAGGGTCTGTAATAGGTGGTTCAACCTTTAAGTGGAGTGGATGTGGCGCTCTTATCTAGAATCTACCCCCATAGTTCCAAAGATAAAATTAATTATAATGATAATAGGCACGCACTCAGTATCTGGATATCACCCCAAAAACAATTGTTTAATAAAACAAATGTAAAATCAACAAGGTGTACACTTTTAATGCACAATTAACAATAAAATTAGTATTTGAAATAAAACCACTTGCTGCAGATGGGCAACCCTGATGTTCTAACATAAGCCGCTGTTTAATGGTCACCAACTTGATAGTTCATCCACAAAGTCGCTAATCAGTTAACATCAGTGGCCTGCTGTAGCCACATGCATATAAATACTTTGATAGCTGGATCAACTACTTCAGCTTTCAATGTTCACACTATATTTTGGCCACCGGGTCAGTGATTAGATAATCCTATGTAAGAGTACATTAGATTATATATTCAGCTGAGTTCGCATCAAGATTGAATGCAGCACATATGTCCATTCAAATCAGCTGGATGAAGCCTGGTGTTCAGCCTTAAACCATAAGATCATTCAGAATAAGTCCAAAATATATGGGTCTTTTTCAAATTTACCAGTTTGCAGGCACTAAGAAGGTGGGCCTTAGTATAGGCTGGTGGTTTACTTATGGTTTTGTTGGTATACGCAGAGAGTAGTAGCTAGTCAGTGGCATCCCACCTGTATACATACCACTTGATTTTACTTCTGCTCTCCCATTCAAATCACATGAGATTTCCTTAGTCGTGTGAGATTTCACTTCACCTCACCTCTTAGTCACGTGATGTAACATCGAAGCTTGACTAGATTGCAGTTTTAGGTTTTGAATTTGGCCAGCTTGAATCCATGTCAGCAAAGCTGCTCTCCATACATTGGCAGTCCGCTTTTAGTGACTACGGTGTAAACTCTTTGCGGTTATCTTCAGGATACTTGCTTTTCTGTACCAAGCGCGTTTCAGAGCATATTTAGATCTGGCTCCTTCTTCAGTGGTATCCTTTCAAGACTATTAGTATCCTTATATCCCTGCAATTTTATTTATTTATAAGTAAAAAATACACTATACAACCTTAAATTCAATATACCCAACAATTTAAGGTGTCTGCTTTCACTGTAATGAGTTTACAGACATTTATACATACTGATGCGTTTTTTGTTGCCCCAGTTGTAGGGTTACATATATGCTCCACTGTATAGGTCATATTACAAAATCAGATTGCCTTGATAAAATATATCCTAATAATACATTTTGATGATGATAATGAAAGTTGATAGAGGTATAGAAGTAGAGACCCTCCGACAAGGAAGAATCCCGGAGATACAACTCTGGGATTCAACGTCATCAGGGTTTCGCCACTCCAAAACATCACAGAAATCCAAACAATTCCCAATCTGAATTAAGACCTCCGGGGATAATTGTGTTCAATTCAAAAATTTGCCTCGATTCAAGTCTCGACATACGGTTAATTTGATTACCCCCT
This sequence comes from Bufotes viridis, assembly GCA_033119425.1. Lineage (NCBI taxonomy): Eukaryota > Metazoa > Chordata > Amphibia > Anura > Bufonidae > Bufotes > Bufotes viridis. The sequence continues at coordinate 172,286,896 of CM065594.1, read as the reverse complement.
CGCCAATGTTTCTCCACTTTATCAATCGCCGCAAAGGATAAGACAGTTGGGTCTTGATTGTGGAAGTCTTTGAAATGGTTTGACAAAGAGTGTTTAACTACACCTTTCTTTATATTGTTTACATGTTCAGAAACACGCTCTTTCAATGACCTTTTAGTTCTACCTACATATATTTTTTTGCAAGGGCAGATGATTACATAGATTACATCTGTAGTATTGCAAGTTAAAAGCTGTTTGATTTTATGTACATGGAAATTGTTTATAGATTTCACCTCCATCGTTTTTTTGGGGAAGGAGGTGATCCTACAATTACTGCAACAACCACACCTGGAAAAAAACTTTTAGGTCCACCCAATTCTGTATAGATGTCTTAGGCCCCTTTCAGATGTCCGTAGTGTGTTGCAGATCCGCAACACACCATGCCGGCACTCCCCACAGAGATACCTATTCTTGTCCGCAGGCTGCGGACAAGAATAGGACATGCTCTATCTTTTGTGCTCTCCGCATCACGTCCGGCCCCATTCACAATGAATGGGTCCGCATCCATTCCGCAGAATGTGGACATGTAAATGGGGCCTAAGGCTTGATTTTTCTCTTACTAGAGGGGGCTACTTTTATTCCCAAGTTTGGGGCCCTGGTATAGGTTATTTGCGGAACTTGTGGTATCTTCGTGCCTATTACGCTGTCACTCAACAGGTGATGCCAATGTTTTTTCACAATACTTTGGGTTTTCTTATACTGTATGTTAAAAGGTAGCACAATTCAAACCTCACCTTCTCCTCCCTCTATCTCCTCCCCACCTTCTTGTTTTTGATTAAAAAACGAAGCTCTGTCCAATCCCCTCACCTTGTTTAATGCTTTTTCAATCAACTCCACAGGATATTGTTTACTGATGAATTGATTTTCTATAATTTCAACCTCCTCCTCAAATTTGCTACTATCTTAACAATTATGCTTGATTCTGTGAAACTGACCAACGGGGACATTGAGCAGCTGCGAAGGTAAATGACAGCTTGTGTACAATATAAAGCTATTTCTGGATGTGGGTTTATGAAATGTATTACATTTAAAATTTTATTGCCCTGTGTTGTAATTTGTAAATCCAAAAAATCTATTGATGTGTTGTATATTTTAGATGTAAAATTTAGATTGAATTGATTCGTATTGATATCACGTATAAAAGTATCCTATTATTGTCTATCCTTTTTCAAAATAAAAATGATATCATCAATAAATCTGCTCAAAAGCACCAGGTCCACTCCCAGACTGGGAAAGATTGTATGACATTCCCAGTGTGCCATAAATAAATTGGCATATTCTGAATGATCTTATGGTTTAAGACTGAACACCAGGCTTCATCCAGCTGACTTAATGGATTTATGTGCTGCATTCAATCTTGATGTGAACTCAGCTGAATATATAATCTAATGTACTCTTACATAGGATTATCTAATCACTGACCCAGTGGCCAAAATATAGTGTGAACATCGTAAACATAGTGTGAACATCGAAAGCTGAAGTAGTTGATCCAGCTATCAAAGTATTTATATGCATGTGGCTACAGCAGGCCACTGATGTTAACTGATTAGCGACTCTGTGGATGAACTATCAAGTTGGTGACCATTAAACAGCGGCTTATGTTAGAACATCAGGGTTGCCCATCTGCAGCAAGTGGTTTTATTTCAAATACAAATGTTATTGTTAATTGTGTCTTAGAGGTGTACACCTTGTTGATTTTACATTTGTTTTATTAAACGATTGTTTTTGGGGTGACATCCAGATCCTGAGTGCCTATCATTATTATAATTCAAAGGCTGCAGCCTTTCAAAAAGCGCGAATAAATCGCCAAACAACAAACCCAAAACCGAACTTTTATGAAAATGTTCGGGTTCGGGTCTGGGTGCGAAAAAACGTAAAGTTCGGTACGAACCCGAACTGTACGGTTGGAGTTCGATCAACTCGAGTCATGACCACCAACCCAGAAACCTTCCTTAGTAAAATATACCAACACCTGGAAACTTATAGCCTCCTTTCACACTTCAAAGTATATATGAAGAAGTCTGATTATTTCATCAGGAATAAGTTCATCCAGAAAACAACTGGCCAGCTCATCTCCCTTGGAGTGGTCCACCTCATACCTCATATATCTAGGATAAAAGATTACTCCAGACTCTTCTCAATTGTTCTTTCTTAATTATTCACCTTTACTGCATTTCATTAGCTCTAGCCTAACTAGACTAGATATTCCCACATTGTCATGGTTTGGAATGAAAACTTTCTCAGATCACTGATACTGCCTCACTTGACTTATCTACAATAAGTACTCACTATACCTACTACGAGTGATTAAGGAATGATTTCAGGAAGTTCATCTGGCGCAAATTTCCTATGCAACTCTTGCCACATCAAAGGAGATGGGGGGTATAGCACTTCCTGAACTGTATGGGAGAGCAGTATTAATATCTAGAGTCCTGGATTGGTTTAGAGCTTCTCCACATAAATCGTGAGTTACCATGGTGAGTTCCTTAGCCAGTATGCACTTCCGTTCTCTACTTTTGGGGACTAAGATACAACAGGCCCTTCTCGTCACTGCGACCCTTATAACTAGAGCAACCTTGTCAGTATGGAGATGGTTTCAAGCCTCGCATTTAGCTGTTCCTTACCCTTCCTTACTTATACAGATATCCAACATTTTCAACCTGGCCCCAGAGGCCCTTAGGGGAGGGGTACCTCGGACACTGCGGGGTTCTACAGCTAGCCTTGTGTCCTTGTATAAAGAGGATGGCCGTTAATGGCCAATTACTAGACATGCTAGACATGGGGGAGTGGAGTTATCTTCTACTTTTGAAAAAAGGTTGAGTCTCCTCCCCGCATGTTTCTTGGCTGCCACGCAGCTAATAAACGTGTAGGTAAGTACTGCCCTCACTGTAATGTCGTAGCCATGTTGGTTACTGGCATTACAGTGAACGGCTGGCCGGAAAGCGTCATCGGGTGCTATATAGGACCCGATGACGTGTGTTAGGCTCAGTCTTAGTCAGGGAGAGCTGAGCTGAGGAAGGGACAGACTGTGTAGGGAGTGATATAGGAATATTTTTATTAGAAAAACTTTTTCAGAGACCCAAAAGTCCTTTTAACCTGTTACGGACATAGGATGTACTAGTACGCCCCGATGTCCTGGTACTTAAGGACACAGGACGTACTGGTATGTCCTTTGTATGTCCGAACAAAGCTGCTCGGCCGGCGGTTATCGGAACAAGGTACCTGCTGAAATCAAGGGTACCTTGTTGGGTTCTGAATGCCACTTATTATTGAAGTACAGTGAGACAAGTGATACTGAGCGCTCAGTAACAGGAAGATACTAATTACCACGTGGAACGCTATAAGACTGTGACGGCGGGAGATCGCGCAAGCCGGCCCAGCGGAGGACACGCGCACATAGCCGGCAACATCAAACAGAACAGTTTGCACGGCCTACACAACAGACCGCACGTGGAACGCCGAAAGCTGTTGGCGGCGGGAGATCGTACAAATCGGTCTAACAGAGGATACATATACATAGCCGGCAGCATCCAACAGTACAGACCACACGGCATATAAACAACAGCGTGGACCGCAGATAATACAAGTCTGGGAGACATCTACAACATGAAGGGTCCCCGCACACGCCGAGAGTGGTAAAGTAACCAAAATAACATTGTAAAAGAAAAGTTCATGTATTTTAATGGGTATTCTTTGCCAAAGATAATCCATAGACAATACAAGGCAATTTAGACCACTACAATCCTCTCAATATCGCTCTATTGAGATAGAATCTCAATTAACTCTCTTAGGAACAGATAATGAACATTAATTAATCTCACCAAATATTCTATGTAGATCAGAGGCATTATATCTAGATATCAGAGACATTGGAGCGACAGACCCTGATGGATACATAATAAGACATTATATCAGAGTTCAACTGTGAATTTATACTTGTATAGGTATCATCCCTAAAAAGGGTGAACTTCTGATAGTCAGCTTGTTATTAATTCAATTTTATTGTAATAATTTCACTGAATTTTATTTGAATTTTATTTGTATTGATGTGATTTTTAGTGGATGTATACTTTCTATTTTTACTTACCTATATAATAAATTAAGCACAATTTAATCCAAATATAGGAGTGCCCTCTCATCGCTTTTTATCCTGTTTGAATCCATTTTAGGCAAGGGTGTTGCCTACCTGAGAGTGAGCACCCACTCCATATAATCTGAAGGGAGAGCCATTGAATACCCTTTTTTATACCTTGTTACAATGCCTAGGAGGGTCCTGTGACGCCCCTGTATCGGCGATCGCAGCAAATTGCAGGTCAATTCAGACCTGCGGTTTGCAGTGCTTTCCGAAGTTTCTGATCCGCGGGGATCAGAAACGTAAAAAGGGCCAAACTTTAAATTTTTAACCCCCCCCCTGTAGCCCTCAATCATATTTTGCCAGCGGGCGGTGCAGGGGAGGGTTGCGGGCAGTGCGGTCGGCATGGGAGGCGGGCAGGACACCCCACCCGCCTCCTCTCTAATATTCATTGGTGGACAGTGGTTATACCAGAGTGTCAGCACATTGCTGACACTCTGGTATAAACGGCTGACATCTGTGCTGTGATGCTAAAAGAAGAAGTCTGATCAGACTTTCTAAAGTAAAAAATACAGTACAGTACACTATATAGTGTACTGTACTGTATTATACAAACATCAAACCCACTGGATCTTTAAGAACCAAGTGGGTCTGGGTCAAAAAATAAATAAAAAAAAAAAGTAAAAATACACATTTATCAATGAATAAGAATTAAAAAAATTAAATACACTACACATATTATGTATTGCCGCGTCCGTAAAATCCTGTTAAAAAATTGTTTAAAAAAGCCATTTTTTGTCACCTTACATCACAAAAAGTGTAATACCAAGCGATCAAAAAGGTGTATTCCTCCCAAAATAGTACCAATCAAACTGCCATCTTATCCCGCAAAAACCTTTACATAGCACAATTGCCCCCAAAAAATCAAAAAATATGGCTCTCAGACTATGGAGACACTAAAACATGATTTGTTTTTCTAAAATGCTTATATTGTGTTAAAGTAAATAAATTAAAAAAGGTATACATATTAGGTATCTCTGCGTTCGTAAAAACATGCTCTATAAAAATATGACATCTAACCCCTAAAATAAATACCGGAAGAAAAATTTAATGAAAGCTGTGTAAAAAAAAAAAGATTTTTGTCACCTCGCATTACAAAAAGTGTAATAGCAAGCGATCAAAAAGTTATATGCCTCCCAAACTAGTGCCAATCAAACCGTCAACTCATCCCGCAAAAAATGATACTCTACATAGGACAATTAAAACATGATTTTTTTTTGTTTCAAAAATGATATTATTGTGTAGAACACAGCAAAAAAAATTATTTAAATATGGTGTCAAAAGCCATTTTTGTTACTTTACATCACAAAAAGTGTAATAGCAAGCAACCAAAATGACATATGCACCCCAAGATAGAGCCAATCAAACCGACATTTCATCCCGCAAAAAATGAGCCCCTACATAAGACAGTTGCTGAAAAAAAAAAAATTATAATATGGCTTTCAGAATGTGGAGACACTAAAGAATAATTTTTTTTTAAAAATGCTTTATTATGTTGAACTGAAACAAAAACCCCCAAAAAGTAGTCATATTTGGTATTGTCGCGTCCGTAACAAGCTGCTCTACAGAAATAACACAATATCAAACCTGTCTGATCAACGATGTAAATAACAAAAAATAAAAACTGTGCCAAAACAGCAACTTTTTTTTGCAAATTTTCCATTTTTATCCATTTTTCCAGTATCAAAACAAGGGTTAACAGCCAAACAAAAGTCAATATTTATTGCGCTGATTCTGTAGTTTTCAGAAACATTCCATATGTGGTCGTAAACTACTGTATGGCCAAATGGCAGGGTAGTTCCTATTATGTAATCTTCACAAAGTGACTTCAGACCTGAACTGGTCCCTAAAAAGTGGGTTTTTGAAAAGCACACGAGAATCTCGTAGAGCACCTGAGCATCCCGATGTGTTCGGCCTGAGCACACCGAGCACTTTGCTTCTGAATAAAGTTGAGCGAACACCTGGATGTTCGGGTTAGAGACTTTCGGCCGAATTTTCACGAAAATGTTCGGGTTCGGGATCCGAACTCGACCCGAACTTCACCCCGAACCCCATTGAAGTCAATGGGGCCCCGAACTTTTGGGCACTTAAATGGCTGTAAAATTGCCCTGGAAAGGCTTGAGGGCTGCAAAAGGCGGCAAAATGTAGGTAAATGCCCTGCAAACATATGTGGATAGGGAAATGACTTAAAATAAAATACCGGAAAATAATAAGTAACCATTCTAAACTTGAGCCCAAGTGACTGACAGTGGCACCTGTCACCCAGCAAACAGAGGATGTGGCAGCAACACCACCACATCTGTCATCAAAAGCATCTCCAGCAAAACCCATGGAATTGTTCAGCTATCAGCTGTCCATCTCCCAAGCACTGGAGAGAAAAAGAAATAGAAAGGAAGTACCCCCCTACCAATGGCTTTGAATACCTTATTTCAAACTTCCCGGTCCTTTAAAATGCAGTCATTCTGTTTGGTGGACAGTTTTAAAAACCTTATGGCTGTCCCACAGTAAGTGTATCCCATCCGCGCTACTTTTACAGGCGAGCCATCCCTTCCCTGCACAACCAAGTGGCGGACAAAATCAAGTGTGCACCGTGCAACGTTATCTGTGGCAACGTCCACATAACCAACAACAGAGTGGGTAAATGTAGTGGCTGGCCCAGAGGCGGATAGCATTTTTGCGAATGTCCTTCCGCCCCCGAGGATTGCTGGACATTTCTCTTTGTATCCTGTTACCTCCTCCTACTAGTACTACTCGGCTTCCTCCTCCTCATCCGCTCAGCGTAACACCTTCCTCACCCACAGCAGCACAGCCAGGGGGAAATTACAGCAGGTTGTTTTAAAACTTGTGTGTTTGTGGGACAAACCTTGCACCACGCAGGAGCTGTGGACAGTCATGGAACAACAGACCGACCATTGGTGCCACTGAGACTCCAGCCCGGCCTGGTGTTGTTTGCTAATGGGCGAAATATACTAGCAGGTCTGGGCCTAGCCGGTTTGACGCACATCCCCTGCCTGCCACATGTGCTGAATTTGGGGTGCAGAAATTCCTAAATAGTGATGAGAGGCAGGTGCCATATTCGATTTCGACGAAATTCGCGAATATTCGAATGAATATTCGTTTCATATTCGTTTAAATCGAATATTCGTCATTATTCTAGTTACCGCGATTAATATGCGATTTAAATAATCGCGTATTGCGATTTTAACTTAAGGCTACTTTCCTATTGGTTTCATATCTAGAATTATAGCGAAGATGACGGATATGACGAATGTATTCGTCATATTCCTCAAAACGAAGATAACGAAGTATTCTACATCTTCGTTTTAGCAACCTATTCGTCAACTTCGCTAATTCTAGCAATCAAATAGGAAGGTTGACTATAGAGACAACTGTGTTTAATTCGCTATGCGATTATTTATATATTTTTTTTTAATAAATAGAATAATTATAATAATTATATCAAGTAATATAATTATTCTATTAAAAATAAAAAATAAAAAATCGCATAGCGAATTTAACACAGCTGTCTCTATAGTCAACCTTCCTATTTGATTGCTAGAATTAGCGAAGTTGACGGATAGGTTGCTAAAATGAAGATGTAGAATACTTTGTTATCTTCGTTTTGAGGAATATGACGAATACATTCGTCATATTCGCTATTCGCTAATTCTACCAAGCCAACCATAAAGTTCCTTGCTCATGGAGCGTTCCCATCACCATGGGAACGTCTCCATATACTAAAATGTACTGTCGGATTTGAGGAATTACGTTGAAATCGCAATGCGATTAATTCAAGTTATATTAATCGCATTGCGATTTCAACTTAGAGCTAGGTTTATAATGGGTCAGCTTGCTAGAATGAACGAAGTTAACGAATATGGAATATAGCAGCACTGCTAAGTTGAATTCGCAATGCGATTAATTTAACTTGAAGTAATCGCATTGCGATTTCAACTTAGCACTGCTATCTTACATAGGCTAGAATTAACGAATATGGAATATAGCACTAGCAGTGTTAAGTTGAAATCGCAATGCGATTACTTCAAGTTAAATTAATCGCATTGCGAATTCAACTTAGCAGTGCTGCTATATTCCATATTCGTTAACTTCGTTCATTCTAGCAAGCTGACCCATTATAAACCTAGCTCTAAATTGAAATCGCAATGCGATTAATATAACTTGAATTAATCGCATTGCGATTTCAACGTAATTCCTCAAATCCGACAGTACATTTTAGTATATGGAGACGTTCCCATGGTTGGGGACGCTCCATGAGCACGGAAGTCGGCAGAAGCGGCAATGGGCACTGACTAGAGCAGCCAGGAAGCCAGTAATCCTCAGGACAGGTAAGAACTACTGTTGGGAAGTGGGAAAGAAAAAAATATAACTAAAAAAAAAAAAAAACACGAATATTCGAAATAGCGAATTTATAGCGCTATATTCGAAATATTCGCGAATTAGCGAAATGCCGATATTCGCTAAAAAAATTCGCTATTCGAATATTCGCGCTCAACACTATTCCTAAACACCAGACAGTGAAAATCAATTCAGTTAATTGAACACACACAACACACCCACCCCCCCTTTCACTCAAACCATTAACAAACTATTTACAAATTTTCTTAAAAACATATTAAAATAACTATAATGCAGCTAAACTTACTATATAAACAAAACTATATACACACCTTTTCCTTAACTTAAGGCCAGTGACATCCAAGTGGCTCGAAGGGTGGGTTCCTGCACCAACATAGTCCCTGGCCTGGAACACAATTGTCCAGCTAGGGCACGGTTCTGGAGGATGAGGAGGATAAGTAGGATGAGGAGGAGTAGGAGGAACCGTGTTCTCAGCAAGGTGGCACCCAAGCCAGCTCACGGGCAGCTGGGTCACCATCAGCACCTCAGAAGGCTGGGTTAGCATTGGCGAAATGTGGGAAAGCTTTGTCATCACGCCAAAACAACCTGCACCACCAGCAGATCTGGAACGTCTTAGCAGGAGGCAGCATTTCAGCAACATGGTGGAAGAGTACACGTACTGACTGATGGGTTTGCCCAGGGGCGTAGCTACAGGGAAGCATGGGAAGCTACTGTTTTGGGACCCTGACCTAGAAGGGGCCCATCCAGAAGGAGGAGGAGGACTAAAAGACTTTGTCAGGGACCCCTCAACAGTATTATACAATGAAATTATATACAGTGGCAGTATAGACAGTGTAGAAAGCGGATGGAAATTAGACCCAAACAGCCTCACACCCTGCACACTCAACACCCCCACACCCCCTTTCACTCAAACCATTAACAAACTATTTACAAATTTACTTAAAACATATTAAAATAACTATAAGGCAGCTAAACTAACCATATAAAGAAACAAAGCTATATACACACCTTATCCTTAACTTAAGGCCAACCAAATACAAGTGGCTCGGAGGGTGGGTATCTGCACCAACATACAGTCATGTGAAAAAATTAGGACACCCTTTGAAAGCATGTGGTTTTTTGTAACATTTTTAATAAATGGTTATTTCATCTCCGTTTCAACAATACAGAGAGATTAAAGTAATCCGACTAAACAAAGAAAACTGAAGAAAAGTCTTTTCAAGATCTTCTGTAAATGTCATTCTACAAAAATGCCTATTCTAACTGAGGAAAAAGATAGGACACCCTTGCCCCTAATAGCGAGTGTTACCTCCTTTGGCTGAAATAACTGCAGTGAGGCGGTTCTTGTAGCCATCTACCAGTCTTCGACATCGGTCTGAGGAAATTTTACCCCACTCCTCAATGCAGAACTTTTTCAGCTGTGAGATGTTTGAGGGGTTTCTTGCACGTACAGCCCTTTTCAAGTCACCCCACAGCATCTCAATGGGATTCAAATCTGGACTTTGACTTGGCCATTCCAGGACTCTCCATTTCTTCTTTTTCAGCCAATCTTTGGTTGATTTACTAGTATGTTTTTGGGTCATTGTCATGTTGCATGGTCCAGTTCCGCTTCAGCTTTAATTTTCTAACTGATGGTCTCACATGTTCTTCAAGCACCTTCTGATACACAGTAGAATTCATCGTGGATTCTATGATGGTGAGCTGACCAGGTCCTGCTGCAGCAAAGCAGCCCCAAACCATGACACTTCCACCTCCATGCTTCACAGTTGGTATGAGGTTCTTTTCTTGGAATGCTGTGTTTGGTTTACGCCAAACATGTCCTCTGCTGTTGTGTCCAAATAATTCAATTTTGGACTCATCTGTCCAAAGAACATTATTCCAGAAGTCCTGGTCTTTGTCAACTTTATCTCTGGCAAATGTCAGTCTGGCCTCGATGTTTCTCTTGGAAAGCAAAGGTTTCCTCCTTGCACACCTCCCATGCAAGTTAAACTTGTACAGTCTCTTTCTGATTGTAGAGGCATGTACTTCTACATCAACAGTAGCCAGAGCCTGCTGTAGTTCTCGAGATGACACTTTAGGGTTTTGGAGACCTCTTTTAGCATCTTGCGGTCTGCTCTTGGGGTGAACTTGCTGGGGCGACCAGTCCTGGGCATGTTGGCAGTTGTTTTGAAAGCCCTCCACTTGTAGACTATCTTCCGGACAGTGGAATGGCTGATTTCAAAATCTTTTGAGATCTTTTAAATCCCTTCCCAGACTCATAGGCTGCTACAATCTTTTTCTGAAGTCCTCTGACAGCTCTTTTGCTCTCACCATGGTGCTCACTCTCACTTCAACAGTCAGGAGCACACCAAACTAAATGTCTGAGGTTTAAATAGGGCAAGCCTCATTCAACATGCAGAGTAACGATCTACTAATTATGTGCACCTGGTGTGATATACCTGTGTGAGATCTGAGCCAATTTAAGAGGGAATACATGTGAGGGTGTCCTATCTTTTTCCTCAGTTAGAATTTTTGTAGAATGACATTTACAGAAGATCTTGAAAAGACTTTTCTTCAGTTTTCTTTGTTTAGTTGGATTACTTTAATCTCTCTGTATTGTTGAAACGGAGATGAAATAACCATTTATTAAAAATGTTACAAAAAACCACATGCTTTCAAAGGGTGTCCTAATTTTTTCACATGACTGTAGGCCCTGGCCTGGAACACAATTATCCAGCCACGGCACAGTTGTGGAGGATGAGGAAGAGGAGTAGGAGGAACGCTGGGGGATACAGAGGACACAGAAGATATACCTCCCTCAAAGAGGATAGCTTGTCCTTGCCTCTGGGCAGCCTGGCAGACATGAGCGACTATATGCTGCAGTGCCTGCGCAACGACCACCCAGTTACTGCCACATTCTAACTTGTGCTGATTACTGGGTGGCCACCCTGCTGCATCCCCTTTACAAGGACAACGTGCCATCCTTAATTCCCTCACTGGAGTGTGATAGGAAGATGAGTCCGCTAGTAGACACGCTGCTGATGTCATTCACACCTGACACCAGGCACTCAGTGGAAGCACAAGGTGAAGGCAGAGGAGGAGGAGGAAGAATTTGCCAATGCAGCTGGGTCACCAGCAACACCTCAGAAGGCAGGGTTAGCATGGGCCAAATGTGGAAAAGCTTTGTCATCACGCCACAACAACCTGCATCCCCAGCAGATCTGGAACATCTTAGCAGGAAGCAGCATTTCAGCAACATGGTGGAAGAGTACATGTACTGACTGATGGGTCTGCCTAGAGGAATAGCTAGAGGGGAATCAGGTGAAGCAACTGCTTTGGGGCCGTGACATAGAAATTGCCCATCCAGGAGGAGGAGGGGGACTAAAGGACTTTGTCAGGGCCCCCTCAACAGTATTATACAATTAAATGCAGTATAGACAGTATAGAAAGCGAATGGAACAGCTGCTGGGCCTAGTCTGAGAGAGCAATCTTTAGTAGCCACAAGCATGGCGGCATGAAAGGAAGGGGTTTGCACAAAAGGTACTGGGGAAGGGGGGCCACATTCAAAAGTTTGCTGTGGTGCCCAATCATTTCTAGCTACGCCACTGGGTCTACCCCATTCAACTCATCAAATTGGGCACATGTCCTGAGGTTGCCCTTTACGCCTTGGAGGTGCTGGCCTACCCTGCAGCCACTGTTTTGTCTGAACGTGTGTTTAGCATGGCAGGGGGTGTTATCACAGACAAGTGCAGCCGCCTGTCCGCAGACAATGTGGGCAAGCTTTCGTTTATTAAAAAGAACCAGGCATGGATCCCACAGGACTTGTTTGTACCTTATGCAGAATAGACATGTATACTGGCCTCACCCAACCATTGTTATATAACCGTGCACTTACACTTTGTTTTATTTTTTATATTTTCCCAATGTTTTGGGGTCTACACAAATTTATTTAAATAAATTAAAAATTAAAAAACAGTTATTGGCGACTACATTTGGCTTCACAGCCCAAAAAGGATTTATTTCATGCAAGAATGTAACCGCCAATTGTAAATTCCCTGTCAGTTATGCAGTGCAGGGGTTTGTACCTGGCAAATATGGTAATATTTCACCCAACAATTTAAAATCTATCCTTTGCCAGACAGTATTAAACTTGGCCAGCCACAGCTGAAACCACTGATTTACGGTATTGCTATTTTGGCAATTGAATTTCACCCCAGAACATAATCTTTCCTTTGCCTGACAGTATTAAACTTGGCCAGCCACAGCTGGAACACCAGATTTACGGTATTGCTATTTGGGCAATTGAATTTCACCCCAGAAAACAAAATATCCTGTGCCGGACACTATTAAACTTGACCAGCCACAGCTAAAACCACTGATTTACAGTATTGCTCTTTTGGCAATTGAATTTCACCCAAGAAAAAATATATCCTTTGCCAGACAGTATTAAACTTGGCCAGTCAAAGCTGAAACCATTGATTTACGGTATTGCTCTTTTTGCAATTGAATTTCAACAGAGGAAAAAAAATATATCCTTTGCAGGACACAATTTTTTTTTTTGTGAACATTTATTTTTATTCAAAGGTTTTCAAAATATAAAATCTGATACATAATAGGATGTTAATCTGCATACATCAATATAAATATTATGTATGCTTAATATGAACATAACAAAGTAACAATTATGACAGTGACAACAGTAGGTTACATTGTATGGCAAATACAGAGTAGTCGTAGAATCATGGTATGACTGGTCAACGATTGACTACACAAAAATGATAGGGAGCGGAATAGATCCCTTATGGTAATATCTGTCTAGTTGATGCCAAAGACATTGCAGACAGACTTGTATAGGATTATAGTGTCACATGCGAATGAATGAATTTGCATCTAAGTCACATAGGTCGCTTGAAAGCCAGATAGACCAGGAATCTTTGAAATGGGATTTCTTATTCTTGGCTGAAGCCCACATACCTTCATATACACAGTTGATGTCTATTTTTCTAAAAAATCTGTTTATGTTGGGTGGAACTTCTGATTTCCATGATGCTGAAATGATATTACGAGTAGCTATGAGTGCATGTATGATTACTGTCCTAAATTTTTTAGGAAAGGAGCAAAGGCCTATAGAAAGGAGTGCTAATTTTGGAGTAGGAGTTATCTAAATACCCGCAATACGGGATATGCGAGAAAAGATCCTCGTCCATAAGCGTTTAACAGGCGGGCATTCCCACCACATATGAAGGTAAGTGCCTAATGATTTGTGACATCTCCAGCATTGTGGAGAGAAGTTGGGGAATATACTATTTATAGATGCGGGAGTTTTGTACCATCTGTACATAATCTTCCTAGCTCCTTCCAGGTGGTCTACACACCTAGTAAATTTGGTAATAGAGGAAAAAGCCTCGTTCCAATCCTGAAGAGAGACATTCATTTTCAGATCTAGGTTCCAAGTGTCTAACACTTTAGCTAAGGGGTCTAAGTCCTGATATTTTAGGAGTTGATATTCCAGAGTAATTCCTCTGTGTGATGGGTTGGGAGAAAGTACCCAAGAATGTAGCCTTTTGTCAGAAGGATGAAAATATGTTTAGAGTTCAACAGGTGCCTTATTTGAAGGAATTTATAGAATTCGGTATTGGGTATATTAAACGAATTATGGATGTAAGCAAAGTCTACTAGGATTCCCTGATTCCATAATTGTGATATATTTGTGATTCCTGCAGTCTCCCAGTGTTTTATAGAGAGGTCAGGAATAGCCGTTTCACAAATTGTAATACGCGTTTTTCTGTTATAGTGATGTGTTTCCAAACCTTGAAGCAAGCCTGAAGAGTCCTTAGGGGAGATGACAATGGTAGGTTGAAAATGCTACTTGCTAGAAAGTGCACATAGGTGTTGGATGAAGACAAGAATTTATTTTCTATGGGTACCCATTTTTTAGAGGTGTCATTGTGAAATATCAATCTAAATTGAGACAGAATGGTTGCCCTGTAGTAATGAGTGATGGATGGGAAGTTGAGGCCCCCCTGGTTGAGAGGTTTGAAAAGTATAGATGCTCTAACCCTCGGTTTATGCTTGTTCCAAGAATAATGAATCAATAATGATTGTATTTTTTTTAGGTAGTATTCTGGGACCAGGATAGGGACGTTGCGAAGTACGTATAGAATTTTAGGTAGAATTACCATTTTTATGGCTGCTATTCTTCCTAACCAGGATAGGGATTGAAGGCGGAGGTTATCTAGGCTTGTCTTGATTTTGTCTAGTAAAGGTATATAGTTAAATCGAAATAGGTTACTAGTGGGGTAGGTAAGTTGTATTCCAAGATATGTGAGTGAGTATTTTGCCCAGGTATAATCTTGTGTATTGGATATCTCGTTTTTTATACGTTGAGGTAGTCCTACATCTAGCATTTGTGACTTGCTGGCATTCACCTTGTAGTATGATGCTCGGCCAAAATTATAGATGATGTCATTTATAGCTGGTAAAGATGGGGTTGGATTTGAAGAACATCATCAGCAAAAAGCCCTATTTTATGATCTTGATCACCAGCTTTCAAACCTTTTATGTCTGGGTGAGTTCTAATGTGTTCTGCAAAGGGTTCCATGGAGAGGGCAAAAATGAATGGTGACATGGGACAACCTTGTCTCGTACCGTTATTTATATTAAAGGGCTCAGACAGGAAATTTGACGTATATACTGATGCGCTGGGATGGGAATATAAAGCCATCACAGCGTGTAAGAAGAGTCCCTTAAAACCAAATTTTAATAGGATTTCTCGAACAAATTTCCAGTGGATTCTGTCAAACGCCTTCTCTGCGTCCAGAGATAGGAGCAGAGAAGGCGTTCGGGATATCCCGGCCACATCCAATAGATCTATAAAGCGTCTTGTCCCGTCTGATGACTGTCTATTGGTGACAAAACCAATTTGGTCGCTATTAATTAGGGATGGAAGAATTTTAGCAAGTCTCTCTGCTAAAATTTTCGCATAGAGTTTATTATCGGAGTTTAAAAGGGATATAGGCCGGAAATTGGCCGGAGTGTCAGCCGATTTTCCTGGTTTTGGTGAGGTTATGATAAGAGCATGTAGCATGTCTCTGGGAGCTGATTCTGTAGATGCAGTTAGATTAAACGAACGAACTAGATACGGAGTCAGTATGGGAGCTAAGCTTTTATAATATTCGCTTAATAAACCGTCAGGGCCGGGTGATCTATTACGTTTCAGGGCGTTAATAGCTTTTAAGACTTCTGCGTCAGTTATTTTTTCATTTAGATCGGTAAATTGGGATTGTGATAAAGAGGGAAGGTTGATATCCCTGAGAAAGGATGATATGGATTCTGAGTTGGGTTGAAAGGTTTCTGGGGAGTTGTGAAGATTGTATAATCTAGAGTAGAATGCCGCAAATTTGTCCGCTATTTTTTGGGGATTAAGAATTTTGCCTCCTTTTTTGTCTAACAAAAAGGGAATTATGGTTTTTTGTTCTCTTTTCCTGATTCTGTTGGCTAGAAGTTTGGAAATTTTATTGCCCTGCCAGTATTGCTCTGCTTTCAGTTTGCGAAGATGAAATTCATATCTGTTGTGACAGTGAATGTAGAGGTCACGTCTTGCTTTTTTTAATTGGGATCCTATTTTTGGGTCAAGAGAGGATTTAAATTTTTTCTCCAGGTTGCGAATTGTTAGGGTCAGGGTGTCAGTAGTTTTCTGGCGTAATTTCTTTTGCCTAGATGCATGTTTTAGGAAATGCCCTCGAATAAAGGCTTTGTGTGCACACCACAAGGTTGTATCTGACACTGAGTTATTGTTGTTTACCTTAAAATACTCCTTAAGGGAGGATGTAATATCTTCAATGACAGAGGATGACTAAAGTAGGGAATTATTCAGTCTCCAGGGGGAATATATAAGGTTGGAGTATTGGTCTTTCATTTGTAATGTGATAGGTGCATGATCTGACCAAGTAATGGAGTGAATATCTGATGATATGATCTCTTGTAGTAGCCATTTATCTGCTATGAATAGGTCAATTCTAAAAAAGGAGTTATGGGGATTGGAATAAAAGGATTAGTTCCTTTCATTAGCATGAAGTACTCTCCAGGTATCAAACAAACCCTCACTGTGAAGGAAATCTTGGAAACCCGAAGGTTGGAAACCTTGCTGGTTATTTGAGGTTCTGTCTAGAGAGGGGTCAGGGCACATGTTGAAATCGCCACATATAAGACGAAGCCCTTGTTTATTGTCTTGGGCCAATTTGATAGTTTTTTTAATAAACCAACCTAAAGTTGGTGCTTGTTAGGGGCATATAAGTTAAGCAAGGTATAGCGTGTATTATTTATATCACAAATAACGATGACAAATCTACCTCCTTCATCGATTATAGTATTGTGGAGAACAAATGAAATTGAGTTCCTGATGCCTATCAGCACTCCTCCTTTCTTTTGAGATGCAGGAGCGAAGAATAGGAATGGGAAGTCTCTATGGTGTATACGGTAAATATCTGACGAATTCAGATGTGTTTCTTGGATACAAATAATATCACTTTTCAATTTCTTAACATCAGACCACAATTTAGAGCGTTTATATGGACTATTCAGTCCTTTCACATTAAATGATAGAACATTAATACCCATAGTGATAATAGTGGAATTTGCTGTAACATATTTCCCAGCGCAAACATCTCAGGATCTGATAAGTCTGCGGTGGCAAACATACAGAAGTGGCTTGTGTGTGAGATGCGTTAGAGTCTAGAATGATTAAATTATACCAGCAGTAGCATAAAAGATGAAGCAGTCTGGGGTACGGGTGTTTTATTCTTCTTAAGAGATAGCGTGACCTACTTGAACAAACATAATAGAAACAAAAAGAAACATTGTGTAACTTTAAAAGTATGAACATTACACTAGCTGTCCGTATGGACCTCAAAATTCAAAATGCACAGAAAATACTTCTGGGGGGGTGAAATAGTAGAAGGATTAGAGTGCAAACTGGGTAAAGTGCCCTAGAGTAACCATGTTGTTGCAGGCTGTATGAGTAGCGTCTTATGCTACCAGATGGAGTAGAGAAAGTTGACTAGCAGCTGCATATGAGAGTTCTTCATTTTACTGTCGAGTCACCACTCATGGGCCAGGTTAGTAGTCTTTTTTCTTGGAGGTGAAGTAGACGGAGATCCATTATCCTTGGCTAGTCTGAAAGACCCTGGGGGAGCAAGATTACACTTGGAAATGAATGTGGCTGCGTCCTGAGAAGAGTTCCAAATAAATGAGGAATTTTGGTACCTGACTATCAATTTTACCGGATAATCCCACTTGTAAGGAATGTTGTTGTCCCTTAGAACTTTTGTGTATTGCTGGAATTCTCTCCTTTTTTCGAGAGTGGCAGGAGATAAGTCAGTAAATAAAAGGACTTCTTGAAATCTTTCTGGTAGAGATAGTTTTTTTGCTGAGGCTTTCATTAAGTCTTCTTTGAACTGGTAAAAATGGATCCTAGCCAAAACGTCCCTGGGAATGGAGGGGCCAGAGATTTCGGTTTAGGAACACAATGTGCTCTGTCGATAATCAGGTCATTACTGGAGGCTTCTGGTAGGTATGCCACCATGAAATCTGTGAGGAACTCAAATAACTGGTTATCAGTCACTGATTCTGGTTTATTGCGGAATCTGATATTATTTCTCCTGGAGCGGTCTTCCAGGTCCGCCATCTTTAGTTTAATAGCAGATATTTCGTCCTCCATTGTGTTGTGGACATCTACTAAGGAATTGTGAGCTGAGACAAATTCCTCCATTTTATCTTCCAAGTGGGCCGTTCTTTCCCCTATAGCAACAATTTCAGCATGTATCGTAGATATAGTTTCTCTAAAGTCCCTGTGCATAAACTGCTTCAGTTCAGTAAGCATGTCTTGCATAATGGCTACCGTTATGGCAGTGTCTTTAGAGTATAGTGGGGTGTCTGAGATTGAAACAGGCGAGGGTGCTTGGACTGTATTTTCACTCACCCTGCCCTGTCTTTTTTTATCTTGCAGGCTGTGGTCAGCGGTGACTTGCTGTGCGTTCGGCAGGAGCAGAGGCGGCTTGGAGCCTGAAGATCTCGGGGAGGATCGGGGAGTGACCTCCGTGAGGCGGGAATCCGCACCATCTTGATTGCCAGCTTTAGCGGTGGAGAAGAAGGCCGTCATTTTCTACGGGCCCGGAGCTTTCTTCCTTCCCCTGGTCATCATCGGAGACTTCCCCGGAGCAGCAGGAGAGGTAAGTAGATAAAATTACCGCTGTATGGTAGCACTGTGAGCCGCTTTTCAGCCTGTGCACCCGGAGCTCCTCAGCTATGCATCCTGTGCGCTCGGCATCCGGCCACGCCCCCGGACACTATTTAACTTGGCCAGCCACAGCTAAAAGCACTGATTTACAGTATTGCTTTTTTTAGCAATTGAATTTCACCCCAGAAGAAAATCTATCCTTTGCCGGACACTATTCAACTTGGCCAGCCTCAGCTGAAACCACTGATTTAAGTTATTGCTATTTTGGCAATGGAATATCACCCCAGAACAAAATATATCCTTTGCTGGACACTATTAAACTTGGCCAGCCACAGCTGAAACCACCAAATTATGGTATTGCTATTTTGGCAATTGAATTTCACCCCAGAACACAATCAATCCTTTGACGGACAGTATTAAACTTAGCCAGCCACAGCTGGAACACCAGATTTAGGTGATTGCTATTTTGGCAATTGAAATTCACCCCAGAACACAATCAATCCTTTGACGGACAGTATTAAACTTAGCCAGCCACAGCTGGAACACCAGATTTAGGTGATTGCTATTTTGGCAATTGAAATTCACCCCAGAACACAATCTATCCTTTGACGGACAGTATTAAACTTAGCCAGCCACAGCTGGAATACCAGATTTAGGGGATTGCTATTTTGGCAATTGAGTTTCACCCCAGAAAAAAATATATCCTTTGCTAGACAGCAGACAGTATTACACTTGGCTAGCCACAGCTGGAACACCAGATTTAGGGGATTGCTATTTTGGCAAGTGAATTTTACCCGTCAATAAAATATAGACATTTCTATCCTAAGTTTCTAGGTGTAACAATAAGCACAGCCAAGCCCTTGATGTAGGATATAGCAAAAATAAAAACTAGTATGGATGGATTGATGGACTTGGTGGCAGCTTGTGCTGGTGCACCACAAGACACAAAATGGCTGCTGATCACCCCCAAAAAAGTGACAGAAAAACGCTCTGGGTATCCTGAAAACCAGTGAGCAATTAACTAACAGAAGTTGAATGATTCACAGCTGTAGATCGATCACTTCATTAAGTATTTTTGCTGAGTTTTGCCTGCCTAATCTCGCACTCAGAGCAGCTGCATCCTTTCCCTACACTAATCAGAGCACAGTGACGTGCGGCTCTATGTGAGTCCAGCTTAAATAGAGGCTGGGTCACATGCTGCACTTGACCAATCTCAGCCATGCTGTAGTAGCCATGGCTGTGATGGCCACTAGGGGCAAGTAGTATGACGCTTGTTGATTGGCTGCGCCATAGAAATCTCTGAATACTGAACCCAAACTTTTACGTAAATGTTCGGGTTCGGGTCCGTGTTACGAACACACCAAAATTCGGTACGAACCCGAACTATACAGTTCAGGTTCGCTCAACCCTACTTCTGAACACTACTTCTAAACTCTACACTCATCCTCCCACTCTCCTTTTTGCACAACTCTTTGGCCCAACGTGTTACCAGAAGTAGCCTGATCCTTCCATTGGTCTCTTTTGAAGGGATGGTGGATTCCAAAACATCCCTTACCAGGTTGATATTTCAATTCATCGACCTCTCAACCAACCCCAGCATATATTACAAACCTGGGAGTCGGGCCTCTCTCTGGACTTTTCACCTGCTGAGCTTAGAGATATTATGTTAGCCTCTCATACGACATCAAGATGTATTAGAATCCAGGAAAATGGATATAAAAATGTTACCCAATGGAATAAAACCCCAGATAAAACTTGTATGTACTCAAGCTCATCCTCGGACACCCGCTGGAGATGCCTGAAGATAGGGGCACCTTCCTCCATATTTGGTGACTATGTCATTCTATCTATGAATGGTGGACGAACATATATGAAATTTCCAATAAAATCTCCAGCACAAAGGTTTTAGTCTCACCACTTAGCGCTTTATTTGGTCTATATAAAAGCACTGATGGTGCTACTCTAACCTCCCTCTTCAGACAGATGGTAGTGGCAGCCCGCATTCTTATCCCTAAAGTCTGGCTTTCCACTGAATTACCTTCCATTGAACAATGGAAACAAAAGTTTGACCAAATTTATAGATTTGGGAGAGGAGGAAACATCACAAGTTTGTGAAAAATTGGGAAGCCTGGAAAGTGTACAGAGGATTTGGGAAATACAAATAGTGCAGTAATTTGGGGAATGTCCAAATTAGCCAACCTAACCATTGGGGCCCAGACAAGGCCTTACTCATGTTCAGATACTCTCCTCCCTCCTAACAGCACTCCCGGCCCCTTCCTTAAGGAAACATATACATGACCCTGAATGTGACGCTTACCACTATTATTACCATATTATTGCATCTATTATCGTTTTTTGTAGCTTTTATTATTTTCATTACTGCCTATAACATGATCGCGCCATTGTTATTTCAATTTTTTGCGTTGAGGACGTGATGTTCCAGATCTTATGCCAAAGATAACGAAAGTGACTTTATTAAGGATGCCACTTTTGGAGTGACTTCTAACTATTCTGCATTGTCAACAGCTTTGCAATCTGAGAGGTTTTGATATTGAATATGAATGATAGATGTATCATTGAATTATTATTGAATTCCTCTCTTCTACATCTGTAACTCTTAATTTTGAATAAATATTTTGAAAAATAAAACAAAACATAAAGCAGTGGCAGAATGGTGTTTTTTTAAATAATTCTACCTGCTTCCCACCACATTGTAAATAGTGCCATTAGAAAGTACATCTTGTCCCACAAAAAAAAAGCCCTCATAGGGCTATGTGAATGAAAAAATAAAATGTTATTGCTGAAAAATGGAAAATCACCCGATCTTGAAAGTGTTAAAAAAGATTTTGGAAAGTTTCTTGAAAATTTGAAATATTTCTTTTAAAATTCTAAGCCTTCTAACGACCTAAAAAAATTAAATATTAGCAAAATGATGCCAACATAACGTAGGCATATGGTAAATGTTAAGCAATTCCAAAATGGGTTATTTCCCTCCTCTTATCCTTCTTCCTTACCAAGCCTAATTTTGCAAATCTGACATGTGTCTCATGTACACAACCGCATTTTCTTTCTTCTTCCATTCTGTTTTTTTGTGCAGCCCGTATGCGGAACCATTTACTTCAATGGGGCTGTAGAAAATACGCAAGTTACCCCATGTGCATTCCATTTCCGTTTGTCTGCATGGCCGTTCAGCAAAAAAGTGGCCCCATTCAAGTGAATGGGTCTGCAAAAAATACTGAACACACACGGAACACATCCATATGTCATCTATATTTCATCCGTATTTTGCGTATCCATGCTGTAGAAATGCTATGCCCAGATCATATTGCTCATGTGTTTGTTGATTAATAAGTTACTGTGTCTGATCCGCAAAAATGGATCTCATACGGAAACCATACGGATTTGTTTTGTGGAATAATGGAATGGAAGAGGACTTAAATCAGAGAAAAAAAAACTCTGATGCGGAGCAACAGATCCGTGAAAAACGGACAGCAAAACAACAATGGTCGTGTGCATGAGCCCTTAATGTGGTAATAAAGTAAATCTGAGACAGTTTTTATTGTATTTCTTGTTTGTGGCAAATTTGATCCTATATGTAAAAAAAAAACAAATAAAAAGAAAATTTGGAAACATGTAAAATGTTCAAAATTTTAATTTCTCTGCTTTTAAGGCTATTTTCACACTAGCGTTTTTACTGGATCCGGCAGGGTTGAGCAAAAACACTTCCATTACTGATAATACAACTCTATGCATCTGTTATGAATGGATCCGGTTGTATTATCTTTAACATTGCTAAGACGGATCTGTCCATTGAAAGTCGATGGAGGACTGATCCGTTTTCTATTATGGCAGATTGTGGCAGAGAAAATGGATCTGTCCCCATTGACTTGCATTGGGGGTCATAACGGATCAGTCTTGCTTCGCATTCCAGGATGGAAAGCAAACTACAACATGTTGCAGTTGGCTCTCTATTCAGTTTTGTCCCCATTGGCAATGAATGGGGACAAAACTGAAGCGTTTTTTTCCGGTATTGGGCCCCTATGACGTATCTCAATACCGGAAAAGTAAGACAGATAGTGATATATCATAACATTTTTTAAGATTCACCATATGTCTACGTTATGTTGGCCTCAATTTGTAAATTTCACTTTTTAGGACAACAGAAGGCTTAGAATTTTATAAACATTTTTTCTAATTTTCAACAGACAGTTTAAGGATTAATTCAGTTCTGAAGTTACTCTGAATGAGTTCTAAATGACCCCATTTTAGAAACTAAACCCCTCAAATTATTAAAAGCTGATTTTAGAAACTTTTTTGTTAAGCTTTAGGTGCTTCACAGGTATTTAAAAAAATGGAGCAAAAATTTAAAAAATCTTTTTTTGTGTAGATTTTCACTTTAAGCCATTTTTCCTTTAACATAGCAAGGGTTAAAAGCAAAGCAGCTAAATTTTGATAACCCTTATTCTGCAGTTTACAGAAACATCACATATGTTGTCGTAACTTGCTGTGTGGGCACATGGCAGGGATCAGAAGGAAGAGAGCACCATATAATTTTTGCTAGAATCGATTTTGGGCGCCATGTCATATTTGAAGAGGCATTCCCTGAGGAACTTCCACAGTGAAACTCCCACAAATGTGACCCCATTTTGGAAACTACAACTCTCAAGAAACTTATTGACTGGTATAGCAAGTGTTTTGACCCCACAGGCGTTTCCTAGAATTTAAAAACACTTAGCTGTGAAAATGATTTTTTTTTTTACATTCTTTATTATTATTATTATTATTATTATTATTATTATTATTATTATTATTAAAGTGCCATTCATTCCATAGTGCTGTACATATTAAAAGGGGTATACAAACATCATATAGAAAATTGCACTAAGCATAAACAAGGCGAGTTACAAACTGGTACAAAAGGAGAGAGGGCCCTGCCCATGAGGGCTTACAATCTGCATGGTATGGGAGAAAGACACAGTAGGTGAGGGTGAAGCTGGTCATGGCGGTATAAAGGCAGCAGGGTCACTGGTTGTAGGCTTGTCTGAAGAGGTGGGTTTTTAGGTTTCTTTTGAAGGATTCCACTGTAGGTGAGAGTGTGATATGTTGGGTTAGCAAGTTCCAGAGTGTGGGGGATGCATGGGAGAAATATTGGAGGCGATTGTGGGAAGGGGTGATAAGAGGAGAGGAGGAAAGGAGGTCTTTTGAGGATTGGAGATTGTGTGTGGGGATGTATCGGGAAAGTAGCTCAGAGATGTAGGAAGGGGACAGGTTGTGGATGGCCTTCTATGTATTCATTAGTATTTTGAACTGAATTCGCTGGTCAATAGGGAGCCAGTGAAGGGATTGACAGAAGGGACAGGCAGTGGAGTAACAGAGTGAGAGGTGGATTAGTCGGGCAGCAGAGTTGAGAATAGATTGGAGGGGTGCGAGAGTGCTAGATGGAAGGCCACAAAGAAGAATGTTGCAGTTGTCTAGGTGGGAGATGATGAGGGCATGTACAAGCATTTTTGCAGATTTAAAGTTGAGCAAAGCGCGGATGCGGGAAATGTTTTTAAATTGGAGACCGCAGGTGGTGAAAAGGGCTTGGATGTGCGGTCGGAAGGAGAGTGTAGAATCCAAGGTCGCTCCAAGGCAGCGGTCTTGGTTGACCAGGGAGAGTGTGCAGCCATTGATCGATAGGTCTGTTGGGGGGATTAAGCAAGATGGGGAAAGATGATGAATTCTGTTTTATCCATGTTAAGTTTTACAAAGCGAGAGGAGAAGAAGGATGATATGGAAGATAGTCATTGTGCGATTCTGGATAATAAGGTTGTGATGTATGGATCAGAAAGGTAGATTTGTGTGTCGTCAGCATAAAAGTGATACTTAAAGCCATGGAACTCTATGAGATGTCCAAAAGTTTAGATAGAGAAAAGCAGGGGTCCTAGGACAGAGCCTTGCGGGACACCAACAGAGAGGGAATGAGACGAGGAGGTGGTATGAGAGTGGGAGACGCTAAACGTCTGGTCTATGAGGTATGATGTGATCCAGGAGAGGGCCAGGTCAGTGATACCAAGAGATGAGAGAGTTTGCAACAGAAGGGAGTCGACAGTGTCAAAGGCAGAGGAAAGGTGAAGGAGAATTAGGAGAGAGTAATGTTTTTGGGTTTTGGTTAGGTCATTGGTGACTTTGATAAGGGCAGTCTCGGTCCAGTGGTGGGGTTGGAAGCCAGGTTGTAGCAGGTAAAAGAGGGAGCAGGAGGAGAGGTGATAGGACAGTTCAAAATGGACAATTAAATCCCTCGATTTTTAATTTTCACAAGGGTAACAGGAGAAAATGAACCACACATTGGTTATGCATTTTTTTATGAATATGGCAACACTCCATATGTGGTTGTAAACTGCTGTTTGGCGACACAGCAGTGCTTAGAATGGAAGGA
Organism: Bufotes viridis; assembly: GCA_033119425.1. Classification (NCBI taxonomy): domain Eukaryota; kingdom Metazoa; phylum Chordata; class Amphibia; order Anura; family Bufonidae; genus Bufotes; species Bufotes viridis. The sequence goes on along the minus strand of CM065594.1, from coordinate 172,261,714 downwards.
GAGGAATCTGGACATCCTAACATGGAATATGCTGAAATGGTTTTCCAGGATTATAACAAGAGATGAGCGAAGTTATGAAAACTTAGATTCGGCTGTTTCGTCATTCATCATCACTTGTCACAAAGCGCATTTCTTTGTGAGTAGCAGGTACAATGATGGGGAAGGGGGATTGTGCCCCCCCCCCCCCACCAACCTCATTGAACCCCTCAGATGCAGCTTTCAAGGGCTATAAAAAAATTATAATACTTATTCTTTTGAGCATAAAGAGGCCACCGTGGCCATCTCGATTGAAGATTCTGCGTGAAATCTAGTGCGGTGCGTGATGGCCACGCTGGCCAGCGTGGGGACATCATACGTTACCGTGCACAACATTTTGCACGAGATCTTCCATGGTGGCCTTTGTGCTGAAATGGATAAGGTTTTTTTGTATGCCATTTCAAGGAAAATTGATTTGTTCCCACGAGTTACAAGGAAATTCAGCTTTGCTGCAAATCGATTTTTCACTGAAATTCTGATCTACTCCCATTTCGGATACTTTGATTTGCTCAACACTAGTTATCATAATATTTTAATTTTTTGTTGTTGACTGAGCAGTGTAAAGACAAGCTGTAGTTTTTATTAGCACTATTTTGGGGTATATTTGGATTTTTGATCTTTTTATCTCATTTTTTGGGTGGAGAGGTGGGCAACAATTGCAATCCTGTTAATGTGTTTTTTTTTTTTTCTATGGGCTTCGCCATGTGGTATATATGATATGATACCTGTATTCTGTGGATTGATACCATTATAAAGCTAAAAAGTGTATATATGTAGTTTTTTCGTGTTTTATCTCTTTTACTTCATAAAAAATCATACATTATGTTTTTTAATACTTTATATTTTGCATCACCATACACTAACATCCAAAACATTTTAATTTTTCTGCCAACATTGGTGTCTGAGGAATTGTCTGTTGTGGGACACTTTTTATTCATACCATTTTGGAGTACATATGAGTTTTTGATTGCTTGAAATGTTTTTTGGGAGGCAAGGTGACAAAAAAAAAATGATTCTGGCGTAGTTTTAATTTGTTTGTAACAGTGTTCTCCTGTAGATCATTTCTTTATTTTTTCAGTTTTACACAGTAAAAGCATAAGAAAAAAATAATAATAATAATATTTGTGCCACCAGGAGGAGCGAACTAGTTCGAAATGAACCATGTTCATTGCAAACTTTTCACATTTTCGGCCAGCAGACTGAACTTTTTCAGGTATGTTTCAGACAAATCCAGTAAAACAGCTCATAACACCATTTTACAGGATATGTCCATGGGAAAAAGCACTAGGGAGGAAGAAGAAGGGTGCTCACATGATCCTGAGAGGAAGTGAGGAGGGCTTGCCCTGATTGGCTCCCAGGCCAACAGACAATCAGTGCTTCAGCAGGTTAGGAGGTACAGGGCCAGCGCGTCCTATAAGCTGGCTAAGCAGCCGCCAGGAATGCCACCCCCCCCCTCATGCTGCAGCCGCTCGAACGCTCTATATTGCGCCTCTGGCGGCTGCAGCACTGCCTGGGCTGGCGCGTCCATGAGGGCGCAAACGCCCGGGCGCAGCAAGAGGAGAGGGGCTGACAGGAGGGAAGCACTCGGCGCTCCCTCCTGTCACTCCCTCATTGTAGCGTGGCCGAGCCCTGTATGGTCCACGAGTACAGAGAGCATCTGTCTCCTGTACCTGGCCGGACTGAGATGAAGTGGGCACACAGTGTGCACTTCCTGTCAGTCCACTCGGGTACAGGAAACAAAAGCACCTGTACCCGTGGACCATACAGAGCTCGGCCACGCTACACTGGAGGTGGGGGGGGGGGTTGGGAAAGAGAATGACAAGGGGGGGGAGAATGAGTAGAGGGACAAAGATAATGACAAGAGGGACAAAGAGAATGACATGGGGGGGAGAATGACAAGAAGGGGGGGAGAGAATGACAAGGGGGAAAGAGAATGACAAGAGGGGGAAAGAGAATGACATGGGGGGGAAGAGAATGACAAGGGGGGAGAGAAAGAACTGGCGTTAGTTAAAGGGGTTTTGCAGTTTATTTAAACTGATGAACTATCCTCTGGATAGATCATCAGCATCTGACCGGCTGGGGTCCGACACCTGAGACCCCCCCGATCAGCTGTTTGGCCTTCTCTTTGTTTACCGTAGGCGCAGTGACGTCACGACTAGTATCACTGGCCTTGGCGGGGTTAAGCTCTGTTCACTTTAAATAAACTGCAGAACCCCTTTAATATGGCAGATCATATGGGTGGGGCATTGTGAGGTCACATGCGGGGGCGGCGGCAAACTTTTCTTTTGCCTATGGCGGCAAAACTCCTTGCACCGGCCCTGAGGAGGTACCCTAGAAGAGCGAGCAGAACCTCATTTTCTGCTGGGGTGTGAATGAAGGTGGAAGGATCTTACGAATTCTGACAAAAAAAAGATTTTAGGGAGTCAAGGACAGTCAAAAGTCAAATCAAGTGTCTATTCCACTGCCAGAGACATTGAAGTGAAAGACTGGAATTACAAAGAAGAAGAATTTTGTATATAGAAAAGGGACAGGCAGGAACAGCTGTCTGTCAGGGAGTGAGAAGTGAGGATCTGAGGCTGGGTATACCTCCTAGCACACATGCAGCTACATCCAAGGGCATTACATTACATAATTTGTTTCCGATTTCAACAGAAATCCTTTCTTTTTGGAGGGAGTGGGGGTGGAAAACTGTATAACACATGTTTTACCATTGATTTGGTATTTGAAATCTCAGTGAAAACAATTGAAATATTAGCCGAAACTCTGTGTCAAGGCACCTTCACATTATTAATTCCATTTTTTTTTAAGTTACATTTTTTTTTTTTTAAATATGCAGGGTAGTGGAGAAAAACATCAATGAGTGATAACAAATTTAGGCTGAAATCCATATATTTTTTTTTTTTTTTGGGGGGGGGGGGTTGAATTTATTAAAACCAACATATAGTTGATTACGTGTCATACAACACGTAGGGTAGTGCACATCATTATCTGTGAGTGCTAACGTTATTTTAGGCCTAAATATGTTTCCATTTATTTTTATCTCCACACCTTCCAATTTTTTTTTTGGGGGGGGAAGGGGGGGTTGTAGAATTTACTAAAACAAGCATATAGGTTATTACTACACCAATACACAGGGTAGCGCACAACATTATCTGTGACTAATAATGTGATATTAGGCAGAAGTCAGTTCCCGTTTATTTATATCTCTACATGGTTCCAATATTTTTTTTATTTTTGGGGGGGTTGAATTTATTAAAACCAGAATATAGTTTATTACGTGTCTTACAATAGGCAGGGTTGCGCACACCATTAACTGCAAGTGATAATGTGATATTAGGCCTAAATCTGTTTCCATTTATTTCTATCTTCACACAGTTTAATATTTTTTTTTTCAGTTGTTGATATCATTTATTATGATGTGATTATTTCACCAATACACAGGTTAGCACACAACATGATCTGTGAGTGATAACCTAGTTTTAGACCTCGATTCATGTATATCTGTCTCCGGGAACTTTCAGTGTTGGTGTGGTGTAGTGTGGTATGGTGGGGGGAAGAAATGATTGCATAGTAGTTTGTCAACTTGTGTTTTACACTGGAATTTTTTTTTTTTCTGTTAGTGGCGCAGATACTGCAGTATTTCCAAAGTCAACTGTTGGTAGTAGTGTCTTCAGTGTGTTTGTGGAAAGCAAAGGATATGGTTGCTCCACTCTGTCATTAATTTTCACAAAGCAGATTTGCTAACTGTTCCATACTTTGTGTGACTGTGTACATTTAGGCCCAAAAATGTGAGGGCTATGGAAGGTCTCCAAAAGAAAGACTCAGAGCCAGACTGTGGATAGTAGCAGCACCAGATATATGGCCAGAAGTAGCAGTAGTGGTAATAGCAGTAGGCCGCAGTTGTCCCTGGCTTTGGGAAGGAGAAACATTATTATTGAAGAGAAAGAGTTGTGGTTTGGATGGCTCAGTCTTCCTCTCATTTGCAGCAGAATGATTTGTAGGTGAATTTAGAGTCTGGCTGCACCATGGAGCCAGGGGTCACAGCTTTCCTCCTGCTCCTCCTCCTTGAAGCCCCAGAAAAGGCTTTCAGTGAAGTCCTATTAGTCTTCACTGCCCCTGCATAATGGGGTGCCATCTTTTTCCCTATGAAGTGGCAAGAAAAACGCAACCACACCCTATTTAATAGAGTTAAGACTGCAGACCCTATGCATAGCTGTGTTGGTGGTGGTAGTGGCAACTGTAGCCACAGTATTGGCCTTAGGGGCAGCGACAGTGGCCTTCTGGACAAAAGCAATGCTGGGGAGGAGGCCAAAGAACCCACTATGATATTGCACATCTGATAATAGCAACAGGGAGGGTGAGGACTCCGATGACGATTGAGTGCTGGACAGGACCTGGGAGCCAGAGCAGGGTGCTGAGGAGGAGGGGGCGGCAATATCAGAGGAGGAGGGTGGTGGCAGCAGTGATATAGAATAGAGGCCAGGGTCATGTCTGCTTGAGTATCTGGTGAAGTCAGTGACATTGTCGGTGACATGTGCCAGAGCTAAGCCTAGCTCGGCTGCGTTAAAGTATCTCCTATATGGCAGTTTTTCTCCATGCTGCCAGAAGACAGAAGCATTGCTCCATGCAAGTTATGCAAGAACAAAATAAGACATGGGCAGGCAAACACAAACCTAGGCAACACATCTCTACTGAATCAGATGAAGTGGTATCACCTCATCCCATGGGCAGGCAAAGGTGGAAGCCAGCTACAGCAACAGGAGTTCCCTCCTTCTTCCTTTTCCTCTTGTGGCAGCCAAGCCACATCCACGGGCTGTAGAGTGTGATTCACATCATCATCACGTTCTAATTCTCCAACTCAGACCCCTCCCCCGCTCTATTGTCAGCCATCGATAAGGGTTTGCACCACGGTGGACAGCTGGAGCAGCTGTTATGGGCAGGGACAGTACATGTCTTTCACGGCCCACTGGCAGCAGCAAGGCAGTACCCTGGCAACAAAGCCAGTTCCTTTGGACTCCTTACAATTATGTCGGCCTGGCTCTGACACCAGGTACTTATCTGCCTACTCCACCTCCTCCTCCATGGACGTTCGTTTGTCCACAGCAGCAGCAAGGCACAGCGTCACACACATCACCCCTCATTCCTATCACATGTGTCAAGTCAAGCCATGCCATATTGAAGCATGGGCGAGAGTAGCCATACCAGCAAGCAGTTGCCAAAGTACATCAAAATTCAAATGAGGAGCTGCCACTGCAAGAGGAGGAGGGGTACGAGTCAGAGGTGTAAAAGCAAGAGGATGATGATGAGTATGGAACTGGCATGGATACCCAAATGTCTCAGGGGGCAGAGATGGAAAGAACTGGCTCCTTGGGCATGCTGGTCAGAAAGGCTAGCTATATGCTTGCTGGTTATGCAGTGACAGGCATACCATTGACTACAAGCAGTCTGATGATTTTGTGATAGCCATGTTTTTAGACCCTCACTATTAAAGCAAAATAGGGGAATGCTTTCCGCCCTCTGAAAGGGAGGCCAAATTGTGTTATCAGGAAACTCTGTGTACAAAGCTTTTTTTTCTAGCAGGCTCCTGCCACCAGCATGTCTGAAAGAGAGGCCTCTCTATGACCCCCCCCCCCTCCGCAGAGTCATCCCTCACCCACCGTCATGAGCATCAGAAGCCGCAGAAGCCATTTCAGTTTTCTCAACATGATGGATCACTTTTTCTATGTGCTGCACCAGGCTGAGGCCAGTTAGCAAGCCGACAGCTTCTGCCTCAATGCCAAGGTTCAGGCCTACTTATACTCTGGCTAGTCTCTGGTGCATACCCTGTTCCTTCGACGCATTGATTTCTGGGCAGGCAACCTGGAACAGTAGTCTGAACTGGCAAAGCACTCTCTCTTTCTTCTTTCTTCCCCAGCCTCCAGTGTAATCTCAGAAAGGGTTTTCAGCACTGCAGGGGGTGTGGTGACACCTAAATGGACCAAGTTGTCTTCTACCAATATCCAAAACACCACTTTTGTCAAAATAAATCAAGCTTTGATTCAGGAGGATTTTCACACTCCTCCGACTGAGACCCATGAATAGATCTGGCCTTGCTGATGGTGTCCCTCCCATCTTGCCAATGTTGCTGCCTGCCTGCAGTCCTGCCTTCATCATGCCACTGCCACCATGCCAATTCTGCAGCTTCAATCTCTCTAAAATCTCAGGACCGCCCAGGACGTTTATAGTTTATGGGCGGTTGGGGACTGGTTAAACAATAACTATTTTATGAGATTTCACTATCCATTTTAAAAGCAGAGAAATTAAAAAATTTTAAATTACTATTTTTTTTTTACAAATTTTTCATAAAATTGTGATATATATATTAAGGTAAAACATATTGACTCAAATTTACCATTACCATAAAGTATGATATGTCATGAAAAAAACATTCTGAGAATCATTTGAATAAGTAAATACATTCCAACGTTATTGCTGCATAAAATGACACATTAGATTTACAAAAATAGGCTCTGTCAGGAAGGGGTTAAAGACAGGAGCGGCTGTCATTTTGTTTATATACTTTAGGATAAAAACTGACTTTGTAGTAGTGTACATTTATGTATTTAAAAGGCATTTTATGTAACATTTTTCCAAAAATTCATATAAAAAAATCTTAGACTACAAAAATCTATTTACATAGGGCATATGGGAATATATGAGTACTACACATAACCAAAAGTACAGTCTATTACAAAAAAAGTCCTTATTATACAGTTTAGTCTCCAATCTTTTAAGGCTAATCATGTGTTATTGTCCATCCTTAATTAGACAGTGGAGGTACACATATTACTAAGCCATCTGTTGTATTCTATTATTATATTGTAAATCATTTCAAGGTTACGGAAAATGTACTGCACAAGTTTATTTTTCAGTTTTTGAATTACACATTTGTTGTCAAGTATAACTTTAGTGTCATTAGAGGCATTTTTAGAAAATGGCTTAGAGAGAAATAGGTTTATTAAACAGTCTTTCAATTGACACAATAGTGCAGCACACTGTGTTTGTGCATATGTTTTGTTTGATAAACCTATACTAGTTACACTGTTCCTATATGCATGTTGGGGTCCATTCACGCGTCCATAGTGTATTGCGGATCCGCAATACACCAGGCTGGCACCCCTATAGAAATGCCTATTCTTGTCCGCTATTGCAGAAGTACGGAGCCGCGGTCACGGAAATACAGATGCGGACAGCACTAGTTGTGGTCAAATGACTGCAAACCCCTTCAAAAAAAATGCCACTCCTTAGAACAACACTTCTCATGAGAAAAAGAAAAAGAGAAAAACCATATAATAAACAATAAAAAAACCTATGCAAAATTCATGAGATGTTGACGCGTATTTAATGCAAAAATCCAGGAGGATTCTCTGTTGGGCAGTAAAACCCTCTCTATGCCCTGTACCACCAGATCCGATGTGTCCCCATCATGGCAGACAGCAAAATGCAGACTAGCTGCAGATATATTGCGGTTGCCATGGTGGGGCACATCAGAAATGTGTTTGCGTATTCTAGTTTTAATGGCATTAGTAGTGCAACCCACATATTGCAGTTTGCATTTTTTACATGTAATTAAATAAACTGCATAAGTTGTATTACAATTAAGGTATGATTTCATGTGGAAAACCCTGCCATTTGAAGCTGAGACAAAAGTGTTGGAAATCAACATATGAGTACAGCAGATACATCTATGGTGTCCACACCTGTAGCTCCCTTTAGTCGTGAGCCAGACGGGCTGCGATTTTTTCTTTTCTTGGTATAGACTAGGACTAACATAGTTTGCAATAGCGGGTGCTCTTGGTGGACACTAAAGATATACAGGAGATTTCATTTTTGGATTTGCGTCTGAGGGGGAATCCTTCCACCAGCAAAGTTCATACATGCACTTACAGAAAACCCCTGGCAGGGAACACTATTTTACATGCTACATCTTGCCATCCTAGACATGTTATAGAAAATATACCAAGGGGTGAGATAATCCGTGCAAGCAGGAAGAAACTGCTCGGATGAAAAAAGCTTCATGACTGAGGCTGAAAATATCGCTCACAGATTATATAAAAGAGCTTATGCCACAAAACAAGTTGAGGATGCAATACGACAGGTGACTGACATTGAAAGAGGTTCCTTAATTAATCCTAAGCAGGAAAATAGGCCCAAGGGGGTGGGGGGGGGGACTCTGAAACACAGCTACAAATAAAAATAAAAAACAGAACAAAAATAATAGTAGCAAAAATAGCAACTTGTTTATTACACAATACAGTACGGAGTTCGCACAAATTTGTTGCGTCATAAAGAAATATTTCCCTATTCTGGCATATGACAAGGACTTGACTGACATAGTTGCGGATGAGGTTAAATGTGCAGCTAGAAGAGCACCCACTATTGCAAACTATGTTAGTCCTAGTCTATACCAAGAAAAGAAAAAATAGCAGCCCGTCTGGCTCACGACTAAAGGGAGCATGAGTAAGGGCTTGAATTGTTTCTTGTAGCCCGAAACGCGTAGACAAGACTTTTATAACTGTAACTGGATGTGATTTTACCGCAAGCAAAATAAATATTCCTTTACCGAAGTGGAGCTGGATTCCTTGAACCTCTTTGCACTATATTACCCAGGTCTGCCGTGCTCACAGGTGAAGGTGGGGCAGGTGAGAGCTGCTGAATTTTCCTTTTAATTTCATTAAACAATGGGTTATGTTTAGAGATGAGCGAATTTCTCAAAAATTCGATACAGCCAGTTCACCGAATTTTTCAGAAAAATTTGCTTCGATTCGAATTAATTTGCGACAAATTGCATAAAAAACTGCTATTTCCGGGCTGGATAGAGCCTTTATATGGATGTAGAACACTGTGCCTTGCAGTAACATGCATAGAGAGTGTGCCGGGGTAGTGAAATAATACTGTGATTCAGTATGACATGTAGATGACATGTGTAGCTATTAGAATCACTGCACACTTCACTTATTTGAGCAGTCACGGGGTCAAAACTGACCAAATAACTCAAGTATTAACTCAGCCTTACAGGTCCACGTTAGCATCAAGAAGAAGCACTCCTTTTACACCCTTGTCAGCTGATTCCACATAGATGTCTACAGAACCTGTTCTATTAAAGGCTTATACAAGTAAAGCCCCCGACAGAGTGGAGAGGGTGTCAGCAGTTAGTTTGTGTTGACATCACTGGTTAATTTGCCCTTCCTCTGATCCGTCAGCACAATAACCAACAAAAAACGGATCCCATCTGGGGAGTAGTATTAGCAAGTATTGCTATGACATAGTGGTGAGGTGGAAGCAGCATGATAATACCACAGAGCAGCACAATGACAGTGTGGAGGTGGCAGCAGCATGAGTAGCCTCAGAGTGGCACAATAACAGAGTGTGGAGGTGTCGGCAGCAGCAGCATCAGAAAGAGGCCACAGAGTGGCACAATGACAGAGTGTGGAGGTGGCGGCAGCATCCTGAGGCCACAGAGTGGCAAGGTGACATACTGTGGAGGTGGGTGGCAATACTAGTAGCCGCTGAAGATGGTGGGTGAAAGAAGGAGCACTTGGCATCAGGCGGGTGGCAGCATCAGAATAGCAGCTGAGGCAGGTAGCCAGAAGAAACCGGACTCTATTGTCAAAATGTTGGTGTGGCATCATGGATGATCTAGTCTGAGGCATCAGGCATAGTCATTTGGAAATCCTGGCTGATCCACGCCTGATTCATCTTGATGCAGTGTCCCACTATGTGCTATATGTGAGCACTTTAAACTCTTGCTAAATGTCATATCAAATGTATTGTGGTATCATGCTGTAACTCCTTTTAACAGGCTGGCAGTATGATTTACCTTTATTTGCTCCTAGGTTCACTACTTAAATATATATATAGCTGGGGGGTGTAAAGTTAGTGTGTCCGATGTTAACGAAGAGGTGAGGAAGTTAAAGTAGGAGGTGGGATTTTTTTTATTTCCACCTAAATATTTCAAAAGAGATTTTACTGCATATAAGTGCAGCGCTTCATGCTGAATACAAGATTTCTTTCCAATGGAAAAATTTAAAAAAGAACTGCAGCGCTGATCGCCGACTATCTGTTTCTTTTTCTACTGATATATGCCTCTAAAGGCTTTACCACATATAACTGGAACAGTGAACGCCGAGTATATTTTTCTTTTTCCATTTATATACGCCAATAAAGGCTTATTTTTTAGAGGGTAATAGGCTCTCTGTCAGTTTCAAGAAACCAACAGCGCCTGAGGTGGAGTGATCTGAACTGAACGGGGCGTAGTGGAAGAAGTAGGTCTGTGCTGAAAGAGCGAGACGAGGTCCTCGTGTGGTTTCTGTGCTGCAGAATTGTATTGTTGCACCTCTCTTATGGACGTTATCATGTAAGCCTGCAGCGTGTGAAACGTAAATACGAAATTTCACCACAATGTAATTCGGTCCATACCGCAAAAAGTCATTTCCCGCATATGACTACTGCGCAGAATGCTGAATATATCTTAATTTTTTTACAGAAATACAACACTAAAGGCTTTACCTCACATAACTACAACTGTGAACGCTGAATATATTTTTATTTTTATACTGCTATATGTCAATAAAGGTTTTCACGATATAAGTGCAGTAGCGAATGGCAAATGTATATTTCTTTTTCTACTGATATACGTCAATAAAGGTTTTTCAAGATAAAAGTGCACCAGCAAATGGCGAATGTATATTTCTTTTTCTACTGCAATACGCCAGTAAAGGCTTTACCAGATATAACTGCAACAGTGTACTAAGAATATTTTTTTTTCTTGTAGTACTGAAATACCACCCTATACGCTTTCAACAGAATTAACTGCAACACTGCAGTGCGTATATATTTTTCTTTTTTGAATGAAATACGCCCCTATACGCTTTCAACAGAAATCACTGTCACACTGCAGTGCGTTTATATATTTTTCTTTTTTTACTGTAATAGGCCCCTATACTCTTTCACCAGAAATAACTGCACAAGTGACCCGATAATATATATTTCTTGTTGGATGTAACAATGCCACTGTACGCTTTAACCAGAAAACAATTAAAGAGTGAAGTGCGTATATATTTTTCTTGTAGTACTGAAACACCACCCTGAGTGCTTTCACCAGAAATGATTGCAAATGTGCAGTGCATTTTTTCTTTTTTTCGTGTATTACTGAAATAGCGCAAAACAACACAACCACTATCGGGTGGTCAACCAAAGATCCAGAATTCGCTAAACCAAGGACAATCGACCAAATATCAAATATAATGGGTAACTAAAATATAACTTTTATTGTAAAAAAGCCCAGTTAAGTTGTAAATAATATATAAAAAACAGTACAGCTGCCCAATTGCAGCAAAAGTATCCATAAATCTGTAAGGAGGGCCCCTAAAGGGATAGCATCAATTATGAGATTCAGAGAGAAGTAACAGAAGGATGGACACAATGCTGGGTCTCTTACCCTAGTTGTCCCTATTCTTGTCCAAGTTACCTCCTCCCGTGTATCCCTAATCGTCCCTCCCTCCTAACTGACTGCCCAGCTTCGTCAAAACACGGGTGAAGATCGGGGTCCCTCCATTCTAACCCGTGTAGAAACTGGCTGTCTAACACCTCTATAATCAATGCAATCAATAGAGCTGAGTTCAAAAATTGTGAAGTACAAACTTACAGACCAATCTTGCACCTACCATACATATATGCAAGTTGCCCTATATCCACATTGATCTATAATGGGACCTTATCTCCAGGTCCAATCTGAGCATTGCACAGATGAATGGAAAGCCTATCTCCTATACAGGTATCAAAGTGTCCCAGAAATAAGGGTGAGAATGTGGTCTTACACCCAAACAATACATGCAGCAATGATATGCCTGTAATGTGTATATTCATGCATCTCATGCCGCATTATACATGTTCCCTGTCCTGACTCGTTTCGTCAGTATTATTCGACTCATCAGGGGACTTAATATGTATAACCACTCTTATTGGGACTGGTGAGGCCCTGTAATCAATAGTAACAGGGTATTACAGTCAGGGTGCTTAATACTGATTAATAGCAGCAGGATGTTATAATCAAGGTGCTCAAATAGTAAATTCCGGACACATTGCAGAGGTGTCTCTGTACCCCAGTGCTCCGGATTCAAGATGCCTGATACATATCGTTATTGTGGTGGCAGACCGGAGTACAGTCCTGCGGGTGTCAGTCGTGGCCTCCTGCGTATGGCAGAGCGGTCTGTAAGTGCCGTGTCAAAATTTCAATGTCCAGAAATGGAAGAGCCTCCGACTGAAAATCAAATGTAAATTTCATGTTGATCTCATTAACATTTAGTGGCTGCACAAAGTCCACAAAATCCTTCTCCTCGTCTCTCCAAATTACAAAAACATCACAATTGAATTGATGTCTGTACTAGGATGACTGTTTTTTATTAATCAAAGTCTAGTACCAGCATTGTAGAAATTAAGGAATTCTGATAACATACATAATATAGTGTCCCTGGCACTTATAATCTGGTAGGTAGCTGAGGCACCTTTATTGATGCGCCATATGCGCTAAGGCATGTGGGTTCTGGTTGATGGTCTTTAAATGCCCATGAGACCGTCCCAATACTGCATGTATCTTCTGCCCACTAGCAATGCTAAACTGATAGCCAGGTGCAGAGATCGCCTAAGTCTAGGTCGGGATGTGTACATTGATTGTTCCGATCATGTGACAGAGCACCCCGCACGTGACACAGTCACATGACCGGAAGAGGGGCGGGACCGAGTGGGGAGCGCGGCCTTATGAAACAAGCAGGGACGTGCACAGACATTTTGAAGGACAGGGGCTTAAATAAAAAAAAAAAGGGCACTTGTCACATGAGGTAACAGACATGCGTCACACACGTCCAGCCCCTGCGCTAGCCTTAAAGGACCCTGTCCCTCTAACCCTGCACTGGTGAGTGGGCAGACTGTTGAATAAATTGTATCGGTGAATAAATTGCGATGCTGCCGGCGGGATGGACCACATACCTCTTACATCCAGGGACATCTCCTGTCATGTAGATCTTCACTTTCCTCTTCTCCTTCGTCTGACCCAAACCACCATGGCAAATTCTTTCAGTCACATCTCGCCTCTACTGAGTTTGTAATACAGACACAGTCAGATTTCTCAATGTTTCCATCACCCTCCCCATCCTGGTGTCCCGACAATGTCATCCTGCTGCCACTCCCAATACTGCGCCCATGGTGTTCCCCAATGTTCCAGGTACTATACTGCTGAAAAAATAGTGACCCTTATAGACATAATTGGGGTCATTTATCAAACTGGTGTAAAAGACAAGTGGATTTCCAAAAGAGCTGTCAAAAATGAATGGTGAAATCTGATTGGCTGCTATGGGCGACTAAGCCAGTTCTACTTTACACTAGTTTGATAAATTACCCCAAATATCCCTGTGTCCACAGCAGCTATAATGTCTCCCAGAGTGTCCCAGTAATAACACCCTATATTGTGCTCCAGGTAGTATTCCCTGTATAGTGTCCACATAAATAATTGAATTGCCCCTACAGTGCCTCCCCTAGAGCAACACCCCCATATAGTAATTTCCCCACACTGCCCCCATAGTAATCAGCCCATAGTAATTTGCCCCCACACAGTAATTTCCCACACACAGTAATTTCCCCCACGTAGTAATTGGTCCCCAAACTGCCGCACACATTAATTTGTCCCCACACTGCCCCCACACAGTTAATTTGTCCCCACACTGCCCCCACACAGTAATTGCTCCCACACAGTAATTTCCCCCACACTGCCACTACAAAGTAATTTCCCCCACACAGTAATTTGTCCCCACAATGCCCCCCAAAGTAATTTGTCTCCACACAGCAATTTGTCCCCACACTGCCCCCACACAGTAATTGCTCCCACACAGTAATTTCCCCCACACTGCCACTACAAAGTAATTTCCCCCACACAGTAATTTGTCCCCACAATGCCCCCCACAGCAATTTGTCCCCACACTGCCCCCACACAGTAATTGCTCCCACACAGTAATTTCCCCACACTGCCACCACAAAGTAATTTCCCACACAGTAATTTGTTCCCACCCCCACGTATTGTCCACCCCCACAGTAATTTGTCCCCACACTGCCCCCCACGGTAATTTGTCCCCACACTGCACGTAATTTGTCCCACACTGCCACCACAAAGTAATTTCCCACACACAGTAATTTGTCCCCACACAGTAATTTTTCGCCACACTGCCCCTTACAGTAATTTGTCCCCACACTGCCCCCCACAGTAATTTGTCCCCACACTGCCCCCCACAGCAGCCAGAACAGAGTCAGACAACAATACAACCCAGTCACTCAAGTCAGCACAAGCACACACAGCAGGAAACTGTCATCGACATCATTCTTCCCTCAAGAGTCACTGTTTTGTTCCCTTCTCTGACTCACTTCACTTCACTGGGATCTGGATTCCTGGCGGGCGGTGATGCGACGAGGTGGCTTATCTTGACAGCAGGGGCAGGGTGGGTGGACGCACACAGCCAGGCAGCTCTTCTTCTCTGCTCAGAAGACTGCCTGTGCGCGCCGCCCGCACCACGTGACTTCCCGGCGGGTCTGGACTTGATAGAAGGTTACTGCGCCGCACAGGACACCTGACAGTGAGCGCCCGCATCTAAACCGGGTGGGGGGGGGCCGAGCGAATGCGCATTATGAAAAAAAAAGTTAAAAAAAAAATGTCAGTGAGCTGAGGGCATTTAAAGGGACAGGTGATGAAGGGGGCAGGGGCTCAAGCCCCCTTTCATCCCTATGTGTGCACGTCCATGGAAACAAGACACGGCACTTACAGACCTCTTGGCCATACGCGGGAGGCCACGACTAACACCCGCAGGACTTGTCTCCGGACTGCCATCACAATAACGATAAGTATCAGGCATCTTGAATCCAGAGCACTGGGGTACAGATACCGGACACATAGGTGCAGAGCAACCTCTGCAATGTGTCCGGAATGTATTATTTGAGCACCTTGATTATAACATTCTGCTGCTATTAATCACTATTGAGCACCCTGACTGTAATACCCTGTTACTATTGATTACAGGGCCTCACCAGTCCCAATAAGAGTGGTTATACATATTAAGTCCCCTGATGAGTCGGATAATACCGACGAAACACGTCAGGACAGGGAACATGTATAATGCAGCATAAGAAGCATAAATATAAACATTACAGGCATATAATTGCTGCATGTATTGTTTAGGTGTAAGACCACATTCACACCCTTATTTCTGGGACACTTTGATACCTGTATAGGAGATAGGCTTTCCATACATCTGTGCAATGCTCAGAGTGGACCTGCAGATAAGGTCCCATTATAGATCAATGTGGATATAGGGCAACTTGCATATATGTATGGTAGGTGCAAGATTGGTCTGTAAGATTGTACTTCACCATTTTGATCTCAGCTCTATTGATTGAATTGATTATTGAGGTGTTAGACAGCCAGTTTCTACACGGGTTAGAATGGAGGGACTCCGATCTTCACCCGTGTTTTAACGAAGCTAGGCAGTCAGTTAGGAGGGAAGGACGATTAGGAATACACGGGAGGAGGTAACTTGGACAAGAATAGGGACAACTAGGCTAAGAGAACCAGCATTGTGTCCATCCTTCTGTTACTTCTCTCTGAACCTCATAATTGATGCTATCCATTTAGGGGCCCTCCTTACAGATTCATAGTAACATAGTATATAAGACCGAAAAAAGACATTTGTCCATCCAGACAGGAAAAAGGTCGAACTGGATGGACAAATGTCTTTTTTCGGCCTAATATACTATGTTACTATGTTACAGTTCGGCCTGTTTCCTACAAGTTGATCCAGAGGAAAGCAAAAAACCCCTGTGAGGCAGAAGCCAATTTTCCCCACTTAAGGGGGAAAAAAAATTCCTTCCCGACTCCAATCAGGCAATCAGAATAACTCCCTGGATCAACGACCCCTCTCTATTAGCTGTAGCTTGTAATATTATTACACTCCAGAAATAAATCCAGTCCCCTCTTGAATTCCTTTATTGTACTCACCATCACCACCTCCTCAGGCAGAGAGTTCCATAGTCTCACTGCTCTTACAGTGAAGAATCCTTTTCTATGTTTGTGTACAAACCTCTTTCCTCCAGACGCAGAGGATGTCCCCTTGTCACAGTCACAGTCCTGAGGATAAATAGATGATGGGACAGATCTCTGTACTGACCCCTGATATATTTATACATAGTTATTAGATCTCCCCCAGTCATCTTTTTTCTAAAGTGAATAACCCAAATTTTGATAACCTTTCAGGATACTGTAGATTAGAGATGAGCGAACACCTGGATGTTCGGGTTCGACGAGTTCGGCCGAACTTTCGAAAAATGTTCGGGTTCGTGATCCGAACTCGACCCGAACTTCATCCCGAACCCGAACCCCATAGAAGTCAATGGGGACCCGAACTTTTGGGCACTAAAAAGGCTGTAAAACACACCCGGAAAGGGCTAGAGGGCTGCAAAAGGCAGCAAAATGTAGTTAAATCCCCTGCAAACAAATGTAGATAGGGAAATGATGAGTTAACATAAAATAAATAAAAATTAAACAATATTAATTGGAGTGAGGTCCCATAGCACAGAATCAGGCTTCAAGTCACCCACCAATGGAGAAGGTCACTTACTATTATTTTGACCACAGCACCCAGACAAAGGAGAGAGGTCCCACAGCAGAGAACCAGGCATCATATCACCCACCACAGGAGTAGGCCACCATTTAGTTACTTTGACCCTACACCCAGACGGAGGAGAGAGGTTACACAGCAGAGAATCAGGCATTTAGATCACCCACCACAGGAGTAGGCCACCATTGAATCAGACCTCGGCAACCATGTCAGATGGCACAAGCATAAGCTTTATATCAATCAGCACAGGAGAAGGCGACTTTGACAGACTTTGACCCCTACACCCGGACGGAGGAGAGAGGTTTCACAGCAGAGAATCAGGCATTTAGATCACCCACCACAGGAGTAGGCCCCATTGAATCAGACCCTGGCAACCATGTCAGATGGCACAACCATCAGCTTTATATCAATCAGCACAGGAGAAGGCGACTTTGAAAGACTTTGACCCTACACCCAGATGGAGGAGAGAGGTTTCACAGCAGAGAATCAGGCATCATATCAACCACCACAGGAGAAGCCACCATTTAGTTACTTTGACCCCTGCACCCAGGAAGAGGAGAGAGGCCCCACAGCACATATTCTGGCATCATACTAACCACCACAGGAGAAGCCACCATTGAGTTACTTTGACCCCTGCACCCAGGAAGAGGAGAGAGGCACCACAGCACATATTCTGGCATCATATCAGCCACCACAGGAGAAGCCACCATTGAGTTACTTTGACCCCTGCACCCAGGAAGAGGAGAGAGGCACCACAGCACATATTCTGGCATCATATCAGCCACCACAGGAGAAGCCACCATTGAGTTACTTTGACCCCTGCACCCAGGAAGAGGAGAGAGGCCCCACAGCACATATTCTGGCATCATATCAGCCACCACAGGAGAAGACACCATTGAGTTACTTTGACCCCTTCACCCAAACAGAGGAGAGAGGTTCCACATCAGAGAATCAGGCATCATATCAACCACCACAGGAGTAGGCCCCATTTAATGGGACCCTGGCAACCATGTCAGATGGCACAACCATCAGCTTCATATCAATCAGCACAGGAGAAGGCGACTTTGAAAGACTTTGACCCCTACACCCAGATGGAGGAGAGAGGTTTCACAGCAGAGAATCAGGCATCATATCAACCACCACAGGAGAAGCCACCATTTAGTTACTTTGACCCCTGCACCCAGGAAGAGGAGAGAGGCACCACAGCACATATTCTGGCATCATATCAGCCACCACAGGAGAAGCCACCATTGAGTTACTTTGACCCCTGCACCCAGGAAGAGGAGAGAGGCACCACAGCACATATTCTGGCATCATATCAGCCACCACAGGAGAAGCCACCATTGAGTTACTTTGACCCCTGCACCCAGGAAGAGGAGAGAGGCACCACAGCACATATTCTGGCATCATATCAGCCACCACAGGAGAAGCCACCATTGAGTTACTTTGACCCCTGCACCCAGGAAGAGGAGAGAGGCCCCACAGCACATATTCTGGCATCATATCAGCCACCACAGGAGAAGCCACCATTGAGTTACTTTGACCCCTGCACCCAGGAAGAGGAGAGAGGCACCACAGCACATATTCTGGCATCATATCAGCCACCACAGGAGAAGCCACCATTGAGTTACTTTGACCCCCGCACCCAGGAAGAGGAGAGAGGCACCACAGCACATATTCTGGCATCATATCAGCCACCACAGGAGAAGCCACCATTGAGTTACTTTGACCCCTTCACCCAAACAGAGGAGAGAGGTTCCACATCAGAGAATCAGGCATCATATCAACCACCACAGGAGTAGGCCCCAATTTAATGGGACCCCGGCAACCATGTCAGATGGCACAACCATCAGCTTCATATCAATCAGCACAGGAGAAGGCGACTTTGAAAGACTTTGACCCCTACACCCAGACGGAGGAGAGAGGTTTCACAGCAGAGAAACAGGCATTTAGATCACCCACCACAGGAGTAGGCCCCCATTGAATCAGACCCTGGCAACCATGTCAGATGGCACAACCATCAGCTTTATATCAATCAGCACAGGAGAAGGCGACTTTGAAAGACTTTGACCCCTACACCCAGATGGAGGAGAGAGGTTTCACAGCAGAGAATCAGGCATCATATCAACCACCACAGGAGAAGCCACCATTTAGTTACTTTGACCCCTGCACCCAGGAAGAGGAGAGAGGCACCACAGCACATATTCTGGCATCATATCAGCCACCACAGGAGAAGCCACCATTGAGTTACTTTGACCCCTGCACCCAGGAAGAGGAGAGAGGCCCCACAGCACATATTCTGGCATCATACTAACCACCACAGGAGAAGCCACCATTGAGTTACTTTGACCCCTGCACCCAGGAAGAGGAGAGAGGCCCCACAGCACATATTCTGGCATCATATCAGCCACCACAGGAGAAGCCACCATTGAGTTACTTTGACCCCGCACCCAGGAAGAGGAGAGAGGCACCACAGCACATATTCTGGCATCATATCAGCCACCACAGGAGAAGCCACCATTGAGTTACTTTGACCCCTGCACCCAGGAAGAGGAGAGAGGCCCCACAGCACATATTCTGGCATCATACTAACCACCACAGGAGAAGCCACCATTGAGTTACTTTGACCCCTTCACCCAAACAGAGGAGAGAGGTTCCACATCAGAGAATCAGGCATCATATCAACCACCACAGGAGTAGGCCACAATTTAGTTTATTTGACCCCTGCACCCAGGAAGAGGAGAGAGGCCCCACAGCACATATTCTGGCATCATATCACACACCACAGGAGAAGGCCTCTTTCAGTGATTTAGGCCTTTGGACCCAGACAGAGGAGAGAGGTCAGAGATTAGCTTCATATCCCCAGCACAGCAGAAGACCGCTTTATTTGACTTAGGCCTCAGCACCCAGACAGAAGACAGAGGTAGCATGGCAGAGGTTATGGCTTCATGTCACCCGTTAGTTTAACCGGCCACTTTCATCTGGTTAGGCCCCGGCGCCCAGACAGAGAAGAGTTTCATTCAACTGTGGGTTTCATAAAATTTGTATCAAATAAAGAAGTGGCCCGTAGCACAACAAGACATGTTTTAGGCAGTTAATAAGGACTACTCTGAACAAGGGAGGGACAGGTCCTGTGGGATCCATGCCTGGTTCATCTTTATGAAGGTCAGCTTGTCCACGTTGGCTGTGGACAGGCGGCTGCGCTTGTCAGTAATGACGCCCCTGCCGTGCTGAATACGCTGCTCAGATAAAACGCTGGCCGCCGGGCAGGAAAGCACCTCCAAGGCATAACATGCTAACTCTGGCCACGTGGACAATTTCGAAACCCAGTAGTTGAATGGGGCCGAACCATCCGTCAGGATGTGGAGGGTGTGCAGACATACTGTTCAACCATGTTAGTGAAATGCTGCCTCCTGCTAACACGTTCCGTATCAGGTGTCGGTGCAGATAGCTGTGGCGTGGAGACAAAACTTTTCCACATTTCTGCCATGCTAACCCTGCCCTCAGATGAGCTGGCCGTGACACAGCTGCGTTGGCGACCTCTTGCCACTCCTCTGCCTTCACCTTCCACCTGTTCCCCTGTGACATGTGGGAATGCTCTCAAGAGCGCCTCTATCAGCGTGCGCTTGTACTCGCGCATCTTACGGTCGCGCTCCAGTTCAGGAATTAAAGTGGGCACATTGTCTTTATACCGGGGATCCAGCAGGGTGGCCACCCAGTAGTCTGCACACGTTAAAACGTGGGCAACTCTGCTGTCGTTGCGCAGGCATTGGAGCATATATTCGCTCATGTGGGCCAGGCTACCCATGGGTAAGGACAAGCTGTCCTCTGTGGGAGGCGTATCGTCATCGTCCACCGTATCCCCCAGCCACGCACCAGTGATGGGCCTGGGCTGCCACCCCGCTGTGAACTTGCGTCATCCTCGTCCCCCTCCACCTCCCCTCCTCATCCTCCTCGTCCTCCAGTACAGTGCCTTGGCTGGCGACTTGTGAACCTGTCCTCTGCTGCTTAAACAAACCTCCCTCTGAGCCAATTCGAACAGACTGGCCCGAAAGTGTTAGAAACGAGCCTCCTCATCCTCCTCCTCCTCCACCTGGGCCACCTCCTCTAACATCATTGCCCTAAGTGTTTTCTCAAGGAGACATAGAAGTGGTATTGTAACGCTGATAACAGTGTCATCGCCACTGGCCATGTTGGTGGAGTACTCGAAACAGCGCAGCAGGGCACACAGGTCTCGCATGGAGGCCACAATCATTGGTGGTGAAGTGGTGCTGTTCGGCAGTACGACTGACGCGAGCGTGCTGCAGCTGAAACTCCACTATGGCCTGCTGCTGCTCGCACAGTCTCTCCAGCATGTGCAAGGTGGAGTTCCACCGGGTGGGCACGTCGCATATGAGGCGGTGAGCGGGAAGGCCGAAGTTCCGCTGTAGCGCAGACAGGCGAGCAGCGGCAGGATGTGAACGGCGGAAGCGCGCACAGACGGCCCGCACTTTATGCAGCAGCTCTGACATGTTGGGGTAGTGGTGAATGAACCTCTGCACCACCAAGTTCAGCACATGCGCCAGGCAAGGGATGTGCGTCAAACCGGCTAGTCCCAGAGCTGCCACGAGATTTCGCCCATTATCGCATACCACCAGGCCTGGCTTGAGGCCCACCGGCAGAAACCACTCGTCGGTCTGTTGTTCAATACCCCGCCACAACTCCTTTGCGCTGTGGGGCCTGTCCCCAAACATATGAGTTTCAGAATGGCCTGCTGACGTTTACCCGGGCTGTGCTGAAGTTGGTGGTGAAGGTGTGTGGCTGACCGGATGAGCTGGTGGAAGCAGTGGAGGAGGAAGCCGAGTAGGAGGAGGAGGCTACAGGAGGCAGAGAATGATGCCCTGCGATCCTAGGGGGCGGAAGGACGTGCGCCAAGGAACTGTCCGCCGGGGGCCCAGCCGCCACTACATTCATCCAGTGTGCAGTTAGTGAGATATAGCGTCCCTGGCCGTGCTTACTGGTCCACGTATCTGTGGTTAGGTGGACCTTGCCACAAATGGCGTTGCGCAGTGCACACTTGATTTTATCGGACACTTGCATGTGCAGGGAAGGCACGGCTGTCTTGGAGAAGTAGTGGCGGCTGGGAACCACATACTGCGGGACAGCCATGGCCATCAGCTGTTTGAAGCTGTCTGTGTCCACCAGCCGGAATGACAGCATTTCAAAGGCCAGCAGTTTAGAAATGCTGGCGTTCGGAGACTATGGTCATATTTGGTTTCATTGCTCTGTTCTAAACTCCTTCTGGTTGGGAATTCAGAAGATTATAAATAGCATTTTTAAGACAAATATTGTTCTGTCATTAAACTTGATATTGTTTAACTTGTATGATACGCATCAACAATGCGTTAAATCAGACCTTTGTACATTTATCCTCAACTCCGCCAAGATATTAATACCTAGAAAATGGCTCCAAGACACCCCTCCTTTGTTATTTGAGTGGTTGGTGGAATTCAACAAGGTGTCGGATTTTGAAAAGCGAAGATGGCACGCCAATTTCAAAGCTGACAAATATGAGCGAATATGGAAGAAGTGGTTCCAGTTCACAGCAAAGAACTCCATCTCCTCCTTTATACAAGGACTTTAAATATTTTGATAATATGTCGTAATTGTATATTAATGATCATTATGAAACTCAGCGCTAGATCAGATCACTATAAAATGAATATTCTGGCCTACACCCCTGTTCCCTTTCCCTCTACCCTCCCCATCCCTTACATCTTGTTGTCTAGATGTCTTCAATATGTGATTTTATATCCATTACTATCTGAAACTGATTATTTTTGGATTGTATACTGTGAAATTATTTTATTGTACGCTTTCACTCAAATGTTTATTATCATAAATCAAAAAAATCTTTACAAAAATAAACACAATTTACAGCGTTCAGGCCAAGGGCTCGAGGGTGACTCGGGGGGAATTTGCGCTTCCTCTCTAAGGTTTGAGATATTGAGAGCTGAACGCTGCTGTGTGATATAGTGGAGACGCTAGTTGACGGTGGCGGTGGTGGTGGTGTCGGTGGCACATCCTCTGTTTGCTGCTCGGCAGGTGGCAACATTCCTCTCGAGGCGGAAGCCGAGGCAGCAGCGGTAGAGGGAGCAGGGGGAGCCTCAGCGAGTGCCTGGTTTTTAAGGTGTGTACCCCACTGCAGTTCATGCTTTGCATGTAGATGCCTGGTCATGCAGGTTGTGCTGAGGTTCAGAACGTTAATGCCTCGCCTCAGGCTCTGATGGCAGAGCGTGCAAGTCACTCGGGTCTTGTCGGTAGGACATTGTTTAAAGAAGTGCCATGCCAGGGAACTCTTTGAAGCTGCCTTTGTGGGGCTGGGTCCCTGTTGGCGATGTCCAGTAGCAGGCGAACTCTGGGGCGGCGGCTCGTCTGCTTTGGCCCCCTGCTCCCTCTTTGGCTTCGCTGTTGTCTCGGTCTCACCACTACCTCTTCCTCTGAACTGTGAAAGTCATCGCCACGACCTTCAGTCCATGTGGGGTCTAAGACCTCATCGTCCTCTGCATCGTCTTCCACCCAGTCTCCCTCCCTGACCTCCTCCTGTTCAGTCTGCACACTGCAAAAGACGCGGCAGTGGGCACCTGTGTTTCGTCATCATCAGAGAGTCGGTGACTCTGCTGTGGTGGTATTCCCATGTCCTCTTCATCTGGAGACATAAGTGGTTGTGCGTCAGTGCATGGTATGTCTTCCTCCACTGGGGAAGGGCTAGGTGGACGCCCCTGGGAAACCCTGGAAGCAGAGTCTTCAAACAGAAGAAGAGACTGCTGCATAACTTGTGGCTCAGACCATTTCCCTGATATGCTTGGGGGTGATGTGACAGACTGATGGGCTTGGTTTTCAGGTGCCACCTGTGCGCTTCCGCAGAAGACTGGGTGGAAGACCATGTGGTGAACGTGCT
Organism: Bufotes viridis; assembly: GCA_033119425.1. NCBI lineage: Eukaryota > Metazoa > Chordata > Amphibia > Anura > Bufonidae > Bufotes > Bufotes viridis. Next base: position 172,238,044 of record CM065594.1, on the reverse strand, counting down.
GGAAGCACTGTCGGCCACCCAATCGATTAATGCCTGTACCTGCTCAGGCCTTACCATCCTAAGAGCGGCATTGGGCCCCACGAGATATTGCGGTACATTCTGCCGGCTAGTTGAGGAGTTCGTTCCCTACTGTGTGCGCCTGGGGCCGAACGGCCACGTCCTCTACCAGCAACAGAGGCTCCACGGACACCACCACGACCGCGTCCTCGTCCCTTAATAGTATTTTTCTTCATTGTTGCGATTCAACTCGCACCACAATGAAATATATTATTTTTTATAAGCAAAATCCCCTCACTGGAATACTTTCAGTCTTTTGACTGTATGGATTACAGATGGAATGACTGTTATATGTGAGTACCGCTTTCTTTGACAGATTCTAGTATGGGTACATATATGTTTTCCCAACCCCAGCACATTAGTTTGCTAATTCCAGATGTATGAAACGCAGGCCTAACTGTATCTAGTATATTGAACGCCAGATAAACTAACTTGGCCTTTTTAAATAAAAAAATTCCCTCACTGGAATACTTTCAGTCTTTTGACTGTATGGATTACAGATGGAATGACTGTTATATGTGAGTACCGCTTTCTTTGACAGATTCTAGTATGGGTACATATATATTTTCCCAACCCCAGCACATTAGTTTGCTAATTCCAGATGTATGAAACGCAGGCCTAACTGTATCTAGTATATTGAACGCCAGATAAACTAATCTTGGCCTTTTTAAATAAAAAAATTCCCTCACTGGAATACTTTATGGCTTTTCACTGTATGGATTACAGATGGAATGACTGTTATATGTGAGTACCGCTTTCTTTGACAGATTCTAGTATGGGTACATATATGTTTTCCCAACCCCAGCACATTAGTTTGCTAATTCCAGATGTATGAAACGCAGGCCTAACTGTATCTAGTATATTGAACGCCAGATAAACTAACTTGGCCTTTTTTAAATAAAAAAATTCCCTCACTGGAATACTTTCAGTCTTTTGACTGTATGGATTACAGATGGAATGACTGTTATATGTGAGTACCGCTTTCTTTGACAGATTCTAGTATGGGTACATATATGTTTTCCCAACCCCAGCACATTAGTTTGCTAATTCCAGATGTATGAAACGCAGGCCTAACTGTATCTAGTATATTGAACGCCAGATAAACTAACTTGGCCTTTTTAAATAAAAAAATTCCCTCACTGGAATACTTTCAGTCTTTTGACTGTATGGATTACAGATGGAATGACTGTTATATGTGAGTACCGCTTTCTTTGACAGATTCTAGTATGGGTACATATATGTTTTCCCAACCCCAGCACATTAGTTTGCTAATTCCAGATGTATGAAACGCAGGCCTAACTGTATCTAGTATATTGAACGCCAGATAAACTAACTTGGCCTTTTTAAATAAAAAAATTCCCTCACTGGAATACTTTCAGTCTTTTGACTGTATGGATTACAGATGGAATGACTGTTATATGTGAGTACCGCTTTCTTTGACAGATTCTAGTATGGGTACATATATGTTTTCCCAACCCCAGCACATTAGTTTGCTAATTCCAGATGTATGAAACGCAGGCCTAACTGTATCTAGTATATTGAACGCCAGATAAACTAACTTGGCCTTTTTTAAATAAAAAAATTCCCTCACTGGAATACTTTCAGTCTTTTGACTGTATGGATTACAGATGGAATGACTGTTATATGTGAGTACCGCTTTCTTTGACAGATTCTAGTATGGGTACATATATGTTTTCCCAACCCCAGCACATTAGTTTGCTAATTCCAGATGTATGAAACGCAGGCCTAACTGTATCTAGTATATTGAACGCCAGATAAACTAACTTGGCCTTTTTAAATAAAAAAATTCCCTCACTGGAATACTTTCAGTCTTTTGACTGTATGGATTACAGATGGAATGACTGTTATATGTGAGTACCGCTTTCTTTGACAGATTCTAGTATGGGTACATATATGTTTTCCCAACCCCAGCACATTAGTTTGCTAATTCCAGATGTATGAAACGCAGGCCTAACTGTATCTAGTATATTGAACGCCAGATAAACTAACTTGGCCTTTTTAAATAAAAAAATTCCCTCACTGGAATACTTTCAGTCTTTTGACTGTATGGATTACAGATGGAATGACTGTTATATGTGAGTACCGCTTTCTTTGACAGATTCTAGTATGGGTACATATATGTTTTCCCAACCCCAGCACATTAGTTTGCTAATTCCAGATGTATGAAACGCAGGCCTAACTGTATCTAGTATATTGAACGCCAGATAAACTAACTTGGCCTTTTTTAAATAAAAAAATTCCCTCACTGGAATACTTTCAGTCTTTTGACTGTATGGATTACAGATGGAATGACTGTTATATGTGAGTACCGCTTTCTTTGACAGATTCTAGTATGGGTACATATATGTTTTCCCAACCCCAGCACATTAGTTTGCTAATTCCAGATGTATGAAACGCAGGCCTAACTGTATCTAGTATATTGAACGCCAGATAAACTAACTTGGCCTTTTTAAATAAAAAAATTCCCTCACTGGAATACTTTATGGCTTTTCACTGTATGGGATTACAGGTGGACTGGTATATTAGTAGGGTGACACAAGCACACCCAAGTCCCTGATGTAGGATTTCTATGGCACAGACCACTATTACAAGTGATTAATGGACGTTGGGAGAGATTGTGCTGCAGCACTAGTCCCAAGATGGCCGCCGCCTATCAGCCCAGTAACATGTGCCACAAAATGGTCTGCACAACCTTTAAAAAAATAGCCTTGGACTGTGCTGCTAAATCGCTATTGGTCTGAATCCCAGGTGTAGATGTCTGACTTGTTTGGAGCTTTGAATGCACACTGTGGCAGCTTCTGCTGCAGCACTACAAGTCGCAAAATGGCGGCCGGCGGTCAGCCCAGGTACATGTGGATGGAAAAATCACTCTGGCCACTATAAAAATAGCCAATCCCTATCAAAAAAGCAGCTCAGCTGCAGTTGTTCAGATGAATCACAGGTGGAGGAGAGAAATTTGCTTCCAGTTATTCAATTATCCCTGCCTATTCTCGCCCTAGCATCAGCTGCGTCTATCCCTGTTCTATTCACATCGGGAGTGAGCACGTCCCGACGTGCGCACAAGCTTATAAAGAGGCTGAGTCACATGCTGCACTTGGCCAATCACAGCCTTGCCAATAGTAGGCATGGCTGCAATGGCACCTTAGGGCAAGTAGTATGATGCATGTTGATTGGCTGCTTTGCAGCCTTTCAAAATGCGCCAAAATACATGCCGAACGACGAACCCGAACCCGAACTTTTACGAAAAAGTTCGGGTTCGGGTCCGTGTCACGAACACCCCAAAATTCGGTACGGACCCGAACTATGCTCGAACTGTTCGCTCAACACTACTGTAGATCCCTCATTCCAGTTATTACTTTTGTTGCCCTCCTCTGAACCCTCTCCAGCTCTGCTATGTCTGTCTTGTTCACAGGAGCCCAGAACACTGTACTCCATGTGTGGTCTGACTAGTGATTTGTAAAGTGGTAGGACTATGTTCTCATCACGGGCATCTATGCCCCTTTTGATGCAACCCATTATCTTATTGGCCTTGGCAGTAGCTGTCTGACACTGGTTTTTGCAGCATAATTTGCTGTTTATTAAAATTCCTAGATCCTTTTCCATGTCAGTGTTACCGAGTGTTTTACCATTTAATATGTACGGATGACTTGCATTATTCCTTCCCATGTGCATAACTTTACATTTGTCAGTGTTAAACCTCATCTGCCATTTTTCTGCCCAAGCCTCCAATCTATCCAGATCCCTCTGTAGCAGAAAACTGTCCTCTTCAGTGTTAATTACTTTACACAGTTTAGTGTCATCTGCAAAAATAGATATTTTACTGTGCAAGCCTTCTACAAGATCATTAATAAATATATTGAAGAGAATAGTGCCCAATACTGACCCCTGAGGTACCCCACTAGTCACAGTGACCCAATCTGAGTATCTACCGTTAATAACCACCCTCTGTTTTCTGTCACTTAGCCAGTTACTTACCCACATACAGACATTTTCTCCCAGTCCGAGCATCCTCATTTTATATACTAACCTTTTATGAGGTACGGTGTCAAATGCTTTGGAGAAGTCCAGATATATGGCATCCATTGATTCGCCGCTGTCAAGTCTAGAACTTACCTCCTCATAGAAGCTGATTAAATTCGTTTGGCATGACCGATCCCTCATGAAGCCATGCTGATATGGCGTTATTTGCTTATTTTCATTGAAATACTCCAAAATAGCATCTCTTAGAAACCCTTCAAACAGTTTACCAACAATAGATGTTAAACTTACCGGCCTATAATTTCCATGCTCTGTTTTTGGACCCTTTTTGAATATTGGCACCACATTTGCTATGCGCCAATCCTGTGGAACATTCCCTGTCAGTATAGAGTCTGTAAATATCAGAAACATACTTGGATACTTTTGCTGCAATAGGGCAGCTGTACTGTTTTTAATATATTATTTTCAACTTAATTGGGCTTTTTTACCGATGATACAATAAAAGATAGATTTTAGCTACCCATTTTATTTGATATTTGGTTTATTACTGTTTCACCAGAACTGACTGCAAAATTGACCTGCATATATATTTATCTTTTTCCACAGATAAAAGCCACTAAAGGCTTTTCAACATAGCACTTGCACCCCAATAACTAATTGCTGGAATGACAGAGCTGTATTATGAGACGATCTGGATCCCCAAGTAATGTTTCCCTGCACTTGTAAATCTCTTTTTTTTCACAATGAGGATTTTCCTATGACTCTCCCTAGCATCTGCACATGTCTCTCCCTGCCTGTGAAATGATTCCCCTCACTATCCTTTCCCTGCACTAGTAAATCGCTTCTTTCCTTTTTTTTTTTTAACAATTAGTTTTTCTTTCACTCTCTCTAGTGGATCATCCTTCCTTCCCAGAGTTCCTTGCCCCATGTCCTCACACGTGTAGCAGCCATTTTAGCCGCCATTGTAGCCGACTTGTTACCAGAAAGTGTGAGGAAATTCACATTCATTGCAAATTGAATTTTTCCTGAAATTCTAAATGAATTTTACTTCATCAGCTTCGCTTCGTTCATCTCTAGTAATGTTCTATAACTTCTTTAAACCCTAGATTTATTATTCAAAGAATAACACAATACAAACGTTGGAGTAAAGCTCATGGACAATATTGTATGAAGAAAAGAATAGTTTATAAAAAGATAATAGAAAACAAACAAAAAAAAATGTATACAGAAAGATTCTTGGGTTTCTATGCTGTTGGAAAGAATGATTTCTTTGGTAAAAAAATTATAATCACAGAAATGATGTAGCAAATGAAGAACCCGCTAATCCTAACATAAATGAGTGCTAGGCCAAACACCAGTTTGACTCGAGTATTGCTATGCTTGGCACATTGCGGTGTTCGGCCGAATGCCAAGTGTGCTCAAGCCCGATGCTTAAGTCAGTGTATTTAAATCTAATTTATTTCTGAAAAGTTTATGCCGGTATTCTAACTCACAACCGTGTACATTACAGCCAAGAACCTTAACCACTTCACTATAGAGCTTCATAGGCAATTACTTAAACAAAAAAATATATATATGAGACTTCTGCTGTATAGGAATACTTAATAGTAGTAAGTATTTCTATGCAGCAGAAGTCTCATCTTTTTTTTTTTGTGATCGTGCAGCTCTATAGTATAAAGGTTAACGTTCTTGGCTGTAATGTACAAAGTTGCGAGTTTGAATCCCGGCAGAAAATTTTCAGAACTAGAGGCTAAATTAAATATATATATATATATATATATATATATATATTATTATTATTATTATTATAATTTTTTTTTTTTTTTTTGTAATTATAAAAAACGTATGGCACAAAATAAATGTGAAAAAAAATATAGATAAAATCATACTTCTGATATATATGAATACATAATATGTGGGAAACTACTACTGATGTTTTTAGCCATAATATATGTATGTATAATAAATGTATTTTGCCACATTTGGTTGCATATTTACATTTGGTATAGGCAAATATGGTAGTCTAGATCATGTGTCTATACCAAAACCTAGGATCATTGTTTGACAGCATATTTTCTAAGCCATATAGCTGAATATAGATTTGGGCAGAGTAATGATCTAGACCTGTGTTTCCCAACCAGTGTACCTCCAGCTGTTGCGAAACTACAACTCCCAGCATGCCTGCACAGCCAAAGGCTGTCAAGGGTATGCTGGGAGTTGTAGTTTTGCAAAGGCACACTGGAGGCACACTGGTTGGGAAACACTTAATTCTAGACTACCATATTTGCCTATACCAAATGTAAATATGCAACCAAATGTGGCAAAATACACAAAAAAATAAAATAAAAAATTAAAAAATGATAAAAACGCATATGCGTTTTTGATGCGTTTTCTATCGAAAACGCCCAAATAGCCCCTGGGAGATTCAGATATCTTGCCTCAGAGGCAGAAGAACGTTGGTGGTAGTCATAGTCAACCGTCATATACAATCAAATAGAGGCATCAAATGGATTCGCAAAGCGATTAATAATTGTAAGTATTATTCGCATTGCGATTATAACTTAGAGCTGAGTTCCTAATGGTTGTATTGCTAGAATATAATGTATATTCTAGCAATACAACAAATTAGAAACTCAGCTCTATTTTGAATTCGCAATGCGATTAATGCAGGTTATATTAATCGCATTGCGAATTAAACTTAAATCTGAGTTCCTAATGGTTGTTTTATTGCTAGAATATAACGAAGATTGAGAATATAGCACTATATTCTCAATCTTCGTTATATTCTAGCAATACAACCATTAGGAACTCAACTCTAAGTTGAATTCGCAAATAAGATGTCCCAAACTATTCACCGGCGGACATAGCTTGTGCGCGTTCATCGTTTGGGGGCGAACATATGATATGTTCGGTCCACCCCCTATTTGTCATCATTGAGTAAACTCTGACCCTGTACCTCACAGTCAGCAGACACATTCCAGCCAATCAGCATACTCTCCCTCCCATCTCCTGGACAGCATCCATTTTAGATTCATTCGGAAGCTGCAGTCTTAGTGAGTTAAGGGACAGTGTAGCTGCTTCTTAATTTAATAGGGAAATCGATAGCTAGGCTAGTGTATTCAGTGTCCACTCCAGTCCTGAAAGACTCATCATATCTCTGCTGTAAGGACAGCGTCCTGACAGCACCCCAAAAAGCCCTTTTTAGGGCTAGTACATCAGTCTCCCTCCCAGACCCTCCCCCCACCTATCAAAAAGCAAGGACGGCATCCATCTTACATTCATTCTGAAGCTGCAGTGCTAGTAGTTGTAATCGCAATGCGATTAATATAACCTGTATTAATCGCATTGCAAATTCAACTTAGAGCTGGGTTCCTAATGGTTGTATTGCTAGAATATAACGAACATTGAGAATATAGCGCTATATTTTCAATCTTCGTTATATTCTAGCAATACAACCATTAGGAACCCAGCTCTAAGTTAAATTCGCAATGTGATCAATATAACCTGTATTAATCGCATTGCGATTACAACTTACCACACTCTGCATCAACTACGTAATTTTCCATGGGAGTTTTGCCATGGATCCCCCTCCGGCATGCCACAGTCCAGGTGTTAGTCCCCTTGAAACAACTTTTCCATCACTATTGTGGCCAGAAAGAGACCCTGTGTGTTTTAAAATTTGCCTGTCTATTGAAGTCTATGGCAAACGGAAAAATTTATGTTCGCGACATTACTCCTGAAGAGGATTCAGAGGAGGGCAACTAAAGTAATTACTGAAATGGGGGAACTACAGTACCCTGAAAGGTTATCAAAATTAGGGTTATTCACTTTAGAAAAAAGACGACTGAGGGGAGATCTAATAACTATGTATAAAAATATCAGGTGTCAGTACAGAGATCTCTCCCATCATCTATTTAACCCCAGGACTGTGACTGTGACTGTGACAAGGGGACATCCTCTGCGTCTGGAGGAAAGAAGGTTTGTACACAAACATAGAAAAGGATTCTTCACGGTAAGAGCAGTGAGACTATGGAACTCTCTGCCTGAGGAGGTGGTGATGGTGAGTATAATAAAGGAATTCAAGAGGTGACTGGATGTTTTTCTAGAGTGTAATAATATTACAGGCTATAGCTACTAGAGAGGGATCATTGATCCAGGGAGTTATTCTGATTGCCTGATTGGGGTCGGAAAGGAATTTTTGTCCCCTTAAGTGGGAAAAATTGGCTTCTGCCTCACAGGGGTTTATTGCCTTCCTTTGGATCAACTTGTAGGAAACAGGCCAAACCGGATGGACAAATGTCTTTTTTCAGTCTGATATACTATGTTAGCCATATATTATGGCTAAATATATATATATATATTTTTTTTCTGAAATGTTTCTGCCTGGATTTGAACTCCCAACATTGTACATTAGAGGCAAGGAAGTTAACCACTACACTATAGAGCTGCATGTTAACCTGCTCAGAAATATAAAATAAATCTTCTGCTGAATAGTAATACTTACTATATCAGAAATTACTATGAGGATTTTCTAACACAGTTTAGCATTCAGCTTTATAGCTGAGTGGATAAGGTTCTTGCCTCTAATATACAAGTTGGAAGTTCAAGTCCCAGCAGAAACCTTTCAGAAATTAGATTTAAATACACTGGGGTGTCCCCAAGCACTGACTGCATGTATGGATGCTGCTATATCTGGAGTCAGTTAAGGGACTCCTAAGCCGAACTAGAGTCCTGACACCCTCCCCTTCAGAGTAATGGGTGCATGGGGTTCTCCCATTGACTTCCATTGTGCTCGGGTGCTCGGTAGAGCACACTATCATCGCAAAGTGTTCTACACAAGCACTTCAGTGCTCGCCCAACACTAGATACTAATGTATAGTTAGAGAGAAGAGGTATGAGTTTAGAAGTGAAAGGGATGTACTGTTGGGTTAGTTTCAGGTGGTGACCTCTCGCCACTTTCCACCAATTCTATGAGTTTTGGATGATGGCTGAGGTGCATGGGTGGTGAGACGCTAGTTAAGAAGTGGTCAGAAAAACATAGGTTTCATTACAAAAAGAGTGAGAACTCTTAAGTAGAGTTGAGTGGACACCTGGATGTTCGGGACCCGAACTTGACCCAGAACCCGAACCCCATTGAAGTCGTTTGGGATCCGAACTTTTGAGCACTAAAATGGCTGTAAAAATGTCATGGAAAGGGCTAGAGGGTTGCACATGCCAGCAAAATGTTGTTAAGAGCATGGCAAGTGCTCTGCAAACAAATGTGGATAGGGAAATGACTTTAAATAACATAAAATAGGTAAAAATAAAAAATAATAATCTTGATCTAGGAGGACAAGGTCCATATGGAGTAAGAGGTTGGGTTACACTGCTTTTTGGTTTTAAATTTTTTTTTTTTAAATTAGGGTACACCCCAAAACATTGGGAAATTTAAACTGTGATAACCACCTCCAGTCATGCTAAACACACGTTCAGACAATACACTGGCTGCAGGGCAGGCCAGCACCTCCAATGGGTAAAGGGCAAGCTCAGGCCATGTGCCCAGTTTGGAGACCCAGAAGTTGCATGTTCAAAAGTAGTTAATGTATTTTTAATAGAGTGATTAATAAAGATTACATTTTACCTATTAGTAGTCAGAGAGGTTGCAAAGGTTACGCTAGGTCCAAGTGACCACCTAACCCCTCTTCCAGAAGTTGCAGGGGCTGACCCCTGTCAGTCAGTTTGTGTAGGTGAGCTGGTAGAGGATGAGGAAGCAGAGTAGGAGGAGGAAGCAACAGGAGGCAAACTGAAGCGCCCTGCAATCCTCGGTGGTGGAAGGACATGTGTCAAACTGCTATCCGCCTCAGGCCCAGCCGCCACTGCATTTACCCAGTGTGCTGTTATGGAGATATAACGGAGATATAACGGCCCTGACTGTGCTTACTGGTCCACGTATCTGTAGTCAGGTGCACCTTGCCACAGATGGCGTTGCACAGTGCACACCTGATTTTGTCCCCCACTTGGTTGTAAAGGGAAGGGATGTCTCGCCTTGAAAAGTAGTGGCGGCTGAGCACGACGTACTGTGGGACAGCCACCTCCATAAGCCTTTAAAACTATACGTCTCCACCAAATGGAATGACAGCATTTCAAAGGCAAGTAATTTAGAAATGTTGGCATTCAGGGCTAGGGATCGCGGGCGGGTAGGGGGGTACTTCCTCTTCCTCTCCAGCGTTTGGGATATGGAGAGCTGAACGCTTCCGTGGGACATTGTGGAGATGCTTGGTGACTCAGGTGTTGGAGTTGCTGGCAGTTCCTCTGTTTGTGGGGTGCCAGGTGACACTGTCACTCCAGAGGTGGATGAAGTGGCCGCGACTGCAGCAGAAGAGGAAGCAGGAGGAGCCAGAGACCTTTCTTGGTTTTTGAGGTGTCTACTCCACTGCAGCTCGTGCTTTGCACTTAAATGCCTAGTCCTGCAGGTTGTGCTCAGGTTGAGAACATTTATGCCTCGCTTCAGGCTCTGATTGCACAGCGTGCAAACAACTGGTGTCTTGTCGTCAGCACATTGTCTGAAGAACTGCCACGCCAGGGAACTCCTTGGAGCGAGCTTTGGTGTGCTCGGTCCCTTGCTGCGGTGGGCAGTAGGAGGTGTATTGTCTAGAGGATGGCCGCTCCGCTTTTGCACCCTGCTCCCTCTTCTGCTGTGCTGGTGGCTCTGTGCGACCACCGCCTCTTCCTCCGAACTACATCGGTCACTCGCATGACCTTGATTCCATGTGGGGTCGAGGACCTCATCGTCCTCCACTTCATCTTCCACCCAGTCTTCACCCCTGACTTCCTTGTCGGTCTGCACACTTTCGAAAGCCCCAGCAGTTGGCACCTGTGTTTCGTCATCATCCGAGACGTGCTGCGATGGTCCTCCCATGTACTCATCTTGAAAAATAAGTGGTTGGGCATCGGTGCACACAATATCTTCTACTTCTTGGGCAGGGCTAGTTGGATGGCCCTGGGAAACCCTGCTAACACAGTCATCAAAAAGCAGAAGAGACCCTAAATCGGTGTTTAATTAATAGTAGAAAAGAATGACAGTATGTAAAGGGTGTATCTCACACGGCCTGAACCAGACTAGGCCTGAATTAAAGATTTCTTTGCACAAAATGGCTGTATTTCAAATGGCTATATTTCAAATGGCTGTATTTTAAATGCCTAATTCAAACCCCTGTATGTATAGGGGGTATCTTACACGGTCTGAACCACTGTAGGCCTGAAGTAAATATATCTTTGCACAAAAAGGCTGTATTTTAAATGGCTGTATTTCAAATGCCTAATTCAAACCCCTGTATGTATAGGGGGGATCACACACACCCTGAATCAGTGTAGGCCTGAATTAAATATATCTTTGCACAAAATGGCTGTATTTCAGATGGATGTATTTCAAATGCCTAATTCAAACCCCTGTATGTATAGGGGTGATCTCACAGGGCCTGAACCTCTGTAGGTATTTAGGGTGTATCTCACAATGACATCTGCATCAAAGGCTGTCAACAAAATTTTTTGTGCCCAAACGATTGTTTGTTTAACAACTTATTTTGATAGCAGTATATAAGCCTGTAATTTCACATGTGCTGATGCAGCAAGGCCTGAAAATAGTGTTTTTTGTCAAAAAAGTGTGTTTCAAACCCCAGAAAATGATGGGTGTATTTCTACAGAATACAGAATATGAATATAAATGCTGTATATATTAAACTTAAATTTAACACTTGCAGATCTTGAAAATACTGTTTTTGGAAAAAAAAAAAGTGTTTTTCAAACCCCAGAAAATGATGGGTGTATTTCTAGCTTAAATTGCACACTGACTAATACAGATGTTGTAGTTTTCCCCCACAAAATGGTGATTTGCAATGTCCCAAAAGCTTAGATGCAGTGCTGGTTCACTGAGCATGCATAAAATTGCCGCCGCCACCCACCTAACTAAAAGAATTCTCAAAGTTTGTAGTTTTTGGTCAATGAGCTCAGGGCAGGGTAAAAGGATAGTGCCCTGCACCCACACAACTATTTCTAGGTAGATTGCTGAGTTAGATTCTCTCCTATTCTTTCCCTGAAATCACAGGTCCAGCAGCATCCTCTCCCTACACTTGTAACAGCAGAGTGACTTACAGCACTATGTGACTTGAGCTTATATAGTTCCTGGGTCACATGCTGCTCTGGCCAATCACAGCCATGCCATGGCCTCTTGGGGCAAGTAGTATGATGCTTGTTGATTGGCTGTTGTGCAGCCTTTCAAAAAGCGCCAAGAAAGAGCCGAACACCGAACCCAAACTTTTACGGAAATGTTCGGGTTCGGGTCTGTGTCCTGCACACCCCAAAATTCGGTATGAACCCGAACTGTACAGTTCGGGTTCACTCAACCCTACTCTCAAGATGTATAGAGTTGTGAAGAGGTTGACCATGTTTGTTTCCAATACTTGAGGAACTTTAAAACAGAATTATGATGGAATATCTATATATTTCTTTAATCTGAGCCATAAGGATTCATTCAGCTCAAGCTAATAAAGCACAGTTTGTACCTTTTATATTTTATTTAGACATAAACAGAGAATAAATTACTACTTTTGCACTTTTCCTCCTTTTAGTATCTATTACTATCAAACTCAACCAACCAACACACTGTCTACTACAAACTTTGTGGCATTTTTTAGCATATTAGTTAAAGCTACATTTTTTTCTTTTGCTACATTTTTTTCTTTTTGTCATAATTACGTTTACACTAGAAAAAGAAATTGGTAACATCAGCATGGTTAGACAAAATAGTTTATTGTGTTTTTTTTTTTTTTTTTATTACTGTGCATATACAGTGGTGCCTTGTAAAACCAATCATCCTCAGCGTTTTTCTTGTTTTGTTGCACTACAACCTGGACTTAAATTGGATTTGAGAGAGTCTATACCATTTGATTTACACAAAATGCCTAATATATTGAAGGTGCAAAATACTGTGACACAAACAATAAAAACAAAACAAAAATAGAGAGTTTTAACCTCTTCAAACGACAGCCAGTTTGGACCGAATGCCGGAGCCCCATTTTTTAAATCTGACATGTGTCACTTGGACCACAAGTGACATGTCACTTCTGGTAATAACTTAGGAACGCTTTTACTTATCAAAGCCATTCTGAGATTGTTTTCTCATGACACATCATACTTAATGTTAGTAGTGTATTTGAGTTGTTAATTTTTTGCATGGCGCCAGCACGGAATCCGGGCCCATTAATTTCAATGTAACTGTGTACATGAGCGTTGGTTTTCACGCAGCACTTGTGCGTTGCGTTAAAATCGCAGCATGTTCTATATTCTGCGATTTTCATGCATCGCTGGCCCCAAAAAAGTGAATGGGGCTGCGTGAATATCACATTGCATCCGCAAGCAAGTGCAAATGCGATGCGATTTTCACGGATGGTTGCTAAGAGATGTTGTTTGTACACATTCAGCTTTTTATCCCGCACATGCAAAATGCAGTAAATCGCATTGCACCCACGAGATAAAAACTAAACGCGATCGCAAACAAAACTGAATGACTATGCGAAATCGCGCAGTTTTCACTGAACACATTCGCAATGCATCCGGAAATAATCCGGACACACTCGTCTGCAAGGGGCCTTAGAAGCACATTTTTAAATTTTCAAGAGATTTTCCAAAACCCACTTTTTTAATGACAATTTCAGTTATGAAGTCCCTTTGTGGAGAGTCCAGTAGTAACCAGCCATAAATGACCACATTTTAGAAATTACACCCCTCAAGTTATTCAAAACTGATTTTATAATTTTTATTAACCCTTTAGGTGTTCCACAAGAATGAAAGCAAAATGGAGGGGAAATTTAAAATTTTCATTTGTTTGGGAAGATTATCAATTTAAATCAAATTTTTCTGTAATACAACAAGGGTTAACAGCCAAAGAAGCTTCAATATTTATTATCCTGATTCTGCAATTTTAAAACTGCTTTATGGGCACACAGCAGGGTGCAGAGGGAAAGGAGCACCATATTGTTAATGGAGGGCATATTTTGCTGGAATGGTTTTCAGGTGCCATGTCATATTTTAAGAACCCCTGAGGTACCCCTAGAAAGAAAACCCCAAAAAGTGACACAATTTTGGAAAGTACCCCCCTCAAGGAATAAATCTAATGATGAACTGAATGCTTTGACCAAACAAGCATTTCATAGAATTTAGAAACACATGCCTGTGAAATCGAAAAATTAACTTTTATTTCCTATATAAAGTTGCTTTACCCCCAAATTTTTCATTTTCACAAGGGGTAACAGGAGAAATTGCACCCCAAAATTTGTTATGTATTCTTTCCTGAATATGGCAACACCTCATACATGGTCATAAACCGCTGTTTGGTGGCGCAACAGTATTCAGAAAGGTAAAAGCGGCATTAAGATCTTCTAACATGTAATTTGCTGAAAATAGTTTAGGGCTCATAACATTTGTATTTTTTTTTTTTATCAATGTAGCTCTGTGGTAAATATTGTATAATTATTTTATTCTGTGGGTTGATGCGGTTGTGGTGATACCAAATTTATGTAGTTTTTTATGTTTTACTACTTTTTCAGCATAAAATCACTTTTGTGTTAAAAATAAATGATATACTAAAGTCTATAACATTTATATTTTTTCACTAATGTAGGAGCTGTGTAGGGGCTTGTTTTTTGCGGGACAAGCTGTAGTTTTTAATTATTATTATTTTGGTGTACATATGTCTTTTTTATCACTTTTTATACCATTTTTTGTGGAGGTGAAGTGGGCAAACATGGCAATTCTGTCAGTTTTTTTATTTTTATATTTTATGGGGGTTCCTCTTGTAGTAAATATTATTTGATTATTTTATTCTGTGGGTTGATACAGTTATGGCGATATCTAATTTATTTAGTTTTTAATATTTTATTACTTTTTCAGTATAAAATCACTTTTGTGTTAAAAATAAATTATATTTTGCATCGCCATATACTAAAGTCTATAACATTTACCATATATTTTTTCACCAATGTAGCTGTGTAAGGGCTTGTTTTTTGCGGGATGGGCTGTAGTTTTTAATGGTATCATTTTGGGGTACATATGTCTTTTTGATCACTTTTTATTAGAGTTGAGCAAACACCTGGAAGTACGGGTTCGTCGGGTTCGGCCGAACTTCATAAAAAACTTAGGGTTCAGGATCCGAACTTGACCCCGAACCCATACCCCATTGAAGTCAATGGGGACCCGAACTTTGGGGCACTAAAATGGCTGTAAAAAAGTCCTGGGAAGGGCTAGAGGGCTGGAAAAGAAAGCAACATGGGGTTAAGAGTAGAGATGGCCCGAACTATCCGCCGGCGAACATAGCTTGTTCGCGTTCGCCTCAACGGGCGAACACATGCAATGTTCGGTCCGCCCCCTATACATCATCATTGAGCAAACTTTGACCCTGTACCTCACAGTCAGCAGACACATTCCAGCCAATCAGCAGCATACCCTCCCTCCCAGACCCTCCCACCTCCTGCACAGCATCCATTTTAGATTCATTCTGAAGCTGCAGTCTTAGTGAAAGGAGGGAGAGTGTAGTTGCTGCTGATTTAATAGGGAAATCGATAGCTAGGCTAGTGAATTCAGTGTCCACTCCAGTCCTGAAAGACTCATCTGATCTCTCCTGTAAGGACAGCCTCCTGACAGCACCCCAAAAAGCCCTTTTTAGGGCTGCAACATTAGTCTGCTTTTTTTTTTCCTTTATATACATATTGCAGTTGCCTGGCCTGCCTGTGTGTGAGGAGCTGTAGGCCCACAGACTGTAGTGTGCCCACTGCCAGTGCCCACCCCTGTCATCCCGTGTGGCACAGGACTTTGCATCAAAAAAAGGCATTTCATTTTTACACTTTAATCTAAGGTTAGTTGCCTGCCAGTGTGTGTCAGGCTGACTTCCACTGACTGTAGTGTGCCCACGGCCAGTGCCCACCACTCATACCGGCTGGCACAGGACTTTGCATAAAAAATGCATTTCATTTTTACACTTTAGTGTAATTTCAGCTGCTTGCCTGCTGCTAGTGTGTGTCAGGCCTACTTCAACTGACTGTAGTGTGCCCACTGCCAGTGCCCACCCCTGTCATCCCGTGTGGCACAGGACTTTGCATCAAAAACAGGCATTTAATTTTTACACTTTAGTGCAATTTCAGTTGCTTGCCTGCTGCCAGTGTGTGTCAGGCCGACTTCCACTGACTGTAGTGTGCCCACTGCCAGTGCCCACCCCTGTCATCCCGTGTGGCACAGGACTTTGCATAATAAAAAGGCACTTAATTTTTACACTTTAATTTAAGGTTAGTTGCCTGCCAGTGTGTGTCAGGCTGACTTCCAATGACTGTAGTGTGCCCACTGCCAGTGCCCACCACTCATACCGGCTGGCACAGGACTTTGCATAAAAAAGGCATTTAATTTTTACACTTTAGCAGCAGGCAAGCAGCTGAAATTACACTAAAGTGTAAAAATTAAGTGCCTTTTTATGCAAAGTCCTATGCCAGCCGTATGAGTGGTGGGCACCGGCAGTGGGCACACCAGTCAGTGAGTCAGCCTGACACACACTGCAGAGCAACTGCTTAATTAAAGTAAAGTTAAGTGCCTTGTGCTGTAGCCTCAGACTGTAGTGGCAACTACAGTCAGTGGAGTCGGGCCTGACCACCAGCAGCAGGCAAGCAACTGAAATTAAACCAGGTGTGTGTCAGGCCGACTTCAACTGACTGTAGTGTGCCCACTGCCAGTGCCCCACCCCTGTCATCCCGTGTGGCACAGGACTTTGCATCAAAAACAGGCATTTAATTTTTACACTTTGAGTGTAATTATACCAACAAAGAAGCCCCACATTGCCTGGTGGGGGTACAGTATACAACACAACCGAGGAAATAATGGCAAAATAGTGTATAACAAATGTCATCTTTATTCCAATCCATTGATACAAAATATAGCATAATACCATAAGACTGCATGACACTGCTGACTGATTAATGTAAACCCACTACTCCAGATCCAACTCACAGGGTATAATCTATATACATGAAGTCGACCTTGTGCACAGAGTATGAATCAAGGTATACTGATTGTTCAAGGAGGGGGAGGAGACATGGGAATGTCAAGGAAGTACAATACAATCTTCCCAACAGAAAATCACCATCCCAAACTGGTCTCCCTAGGCTAGCTCAATCTTATCACCCAGACTGCAATCATAACCAGAAACAGCCTCGTTACCTCCAAAAGACCAGGAGCAGACCGGAGAGTGGTACCTTCGTTTATTCACTCTGTGTGGATATTGTTTTCCACCTTGTTCAGAACTGCTACTTTCCTCCCCTACAGAGTGGCTGATGAGAGTGACATCGAGCGTGTTCTCTCTTGCTGTAGTTTGTTTGAGACCAGGGCAGTTTTCCATCGGTATACTATCATTTTAAAATCATTACATCACGCTGAAATTTTTTTAACTTTTGTCGTTTTTGATTTATGCGTTCCCATGTTAGAAATGTGTCCTCCATTTCCTTTTGAACCCATCCATTTCTAGGTTTGTCAATTTTTGCTGATATTGACTCCTGTAATCAGTCTTTCCAGTTCCACCCTTGCGAGACTCTTCTTATTCTGTTCAATGATTGCTGCATAAGAACTGAGCACTCAGTGCAGATAGCTTCCCACCTTTGCTGGAAATCGCATCATCTTGACCAGTATGACCCGGGAGGCTTTGTACCCTAAGTCCTCTCGGGATCAATTCTTTGCAATGTACTTTTCAAGTTGCTTATTCACCACAGCCTCATTCTTTTGTGGAGTCGGCTCTTTAATTGTGCCATCTGGCAGCCCGATCGACCCGGATCCTCTCAGACACATCAACATGCGTAAATACCGCGTCACTTGGGGAACACCAGGACTGGTCCGTGACCGGAAGTCCATTGTATTTTCCTGAATAATACCTCTGTAAATATACAGGAAAATTAGTTATACCAACAGTCCCCACATTGCCTGGTGGGGGGGTCGTATACAACACAACCGAAATAATGGCAAATAGTGTATTAACAAATGTCATCTTTATTCAATCATTGATACAAAATACATAATACTCATAAGATTACATTACATGCATGATTAATGTGACTGATTAAAAACCCACTACTCCAGATCCAACTCACAGGGTATAGATCTATATACATAGCGAGTGACAGAGTGATGAATCGAAGGTATATACTATTGTTCAAGGAGGAGGAACAATAGTATATACCTTGATTCGTACTTTCATGCACTGGGTCGACTTCATGTATATAGATTATACCCTGTGAGTTGGATCTGGAAGTAGTGGGTTTTTAATCAGTCACATTAATCATGCAGTGTAATTGTGATCTTATGAGTATTATGTATTTTGTATCAGTGATTGAATAAAGATGACATTTGATTAATACACTATTTGCCATTAGTTCGGTTGTGTTATACTGTACCCCGCCGAGGCAATGTGGGGTTTTTGTTGGTATAACTAATTTTTCCTGTATATTTACAGAGGTATTATTCAAGGAAATACAATGGACTTCCGGTCACGGGACCAGTCCTGGTGTTCCCAAGTGGACGCGGTGATTTATGCATGTTGATGTGTCTGGTGAGGATCCAGGCTCGATCAGGTGTGTCACAGATTAAGGCACAATTAAAGAGCGTGCTCCACAAAGAATGAGGCTGTGGTGAATAAAGCAACTTTGGAAGAAGCACATGGCAAAGAAGTTGATCCCAGAGACTTAGGGTACAAACCTTCGATACGGTCAAGATGATGTAGATTTCTGTAAAGGTGGGAAGCTATCTGCACTGAGTGCTCGGTTTCTCTTATGCAACTAATCATTGAACAGAATAAGAAGAGTCTCGCAAGGGTGGAACTGGAATATCTCCGTTACAGAGTCAGTATCAGAAAAATTGACAAACTAGAAATGGATGTGGGTTCAAAAAGGAAATGGAGGACATATTTCTAACATGGGAACGACAAATCAAAACGACAAAAGTTAAAAAAAAATTTCAGCGTGATGTAATGGATTTCGAAAATGATAAAGTATACCGATGGAAAAACCGTCCTGGTCTCAAAACAAACTACAGCAAGAGAGAACGCGCTGATGTCACTCATCAGCCATTTCGGCGGGGAGGAAAGTAGCAGTTCTGAACAAGGAAAACAATATCCACACAGAGTGAATAAACGGAAGGGGTACCACTCTCGGCTGCTCCTGGTCTTTTGGAGGTAACGAGGGTTATTTCTGGTTATGATTGCAGTCTGGGTGATAAGGTCGAGTTAGCCCAGGAGACCAGTTTGGGATGGTGATTTCTGTTGGGGAAGATTATGATTGTACTTCCTTGACATTCCCCATGTCTCTCCCTCCGCCTGAACAATAGTATATACCTTGATTCATACTCTGTGCACAAGGCCAACTTCATGTATATAGATTATACCCTGTGAGTTGGATCTGAGTGGTGTTTTAATCAGTCACATTAATCATGCAGTGTAATTGTAATCTTATGAGTATTATGTATTTTGTATCAATGATTGAATAAAGATGACATTTGTTAATACACTATTTGCCATTATTTCGGTTGTGTTGTATACTTTAGTGTAATTTCAGCTGCTTGCCTGCTGCTAGTGTGTGTCAGGCCGACTTCAACTGACTGTAGTGTGCCCACTGCCAGTGCCCACCCCTGTCATCCCGTGTGGCACAGGACTTTGCATAAAAAAAGGCACTTAATTTTTACACTTTAATCTAAGGTTAGTTGCCTGCCAGTGTGTGTCAGGTTGACTTACACTGACTGTAGTGTGCCCACTGCCAGTGCCCACCACTCATACCGGCTGACACAGGACTGTGCATAAAAAAGGCATTTAATTTTTACACTTTAGTGTAATTTCAGTTGCTAGCCTGCTGCCAGTGTGTGTCAGGCCGACTTCCACTGACTGTAGTGTGCCCACTGCCAGTGCCAACCACTGATACCGGGTGGCACAGTAGCTTGCCGATAAATAAGGCATTTAATTTTTAAACAGTAGTCTAAATTCAGTTGCTTGCCTGCTGCCAGTGTGTGACAGGACCACTTCCACTAACTGTAGTGTGCCCACTGCCAGTGCCAACCACTGATACCGGATGGCACAGTAGCTTGCCGATAAATAAGGCATTTAATTTTTAGACAGTAGTCTAAATTCAGTTGCTTGCCTGCTGCCAGTGTGTGTCAGGCCCACTTCCACTGACTGTAGTGTGCCCACTGCCAGATGCCCAACCACTGATACCGGGTGGCACAGTAGCTTGCCGATAAATAAGGCATTTAATTTTTAGACAGTAGTCTAAATTCAGTTGCTTGCCTGCTGCCAGTGTGTGTCAGGCCCGCTTCCACTGACTGTAGTGTGCCCACTGCCAGTGCCAACCACTGATACCGGGTGGCACAGTAGCTTGCCGATAAATAAGGCATTTAATTTTTAGACAGTAGTCTAAATTCAGTTGCTTGCCTGCTGCCAGTGTGTGTCAGGCCCGCTTCCACTGACTGTAGTGTGCCCACTGCCAGTGCCAACCACTGATACCGGGTGGCACAGTAGCTTGCCGATAAATAAGGCATTTAATTTTTAGACAGTAGTCTAAATTCAGTTGCTTGCCTGCTGCCAGTGTGTGTCAGGCCCGCTTCCACTGACTGTAGTGTGCCCACTGCCAGTGCCAACCACTGATACCGGGTGGCACAGTAGCTTGCCGATAAATAAGGCATTTAATTTTTAGACAGTAGTCTAAATTCAGTTGCTTGCCTGCTGCCAGTGTGTGTCAGGCCCGCTTCCACTGACTGTAGTGTGCCCACTGCCAGTGCCAACCACTGATACCGGGTGGCACAGTAGCTTGCCGATAAATAAGGCATTTAATTTTTAGACAGTAGTCTAAATTCAGTTGCTTGCCTGCTGCCAGTGTGTGTCAGGCCCGCTTCCACTGACTGTAGTGTGCCCACTGCCAGTGCCAACCACTGATACCGGGTGGCACAGTAGCTTGCCGATAAATAAGGCATTTAATTTTTAGACAGTAGTCTAAATTCAGTTGCTTGCCTGCTGCCAGTGTGTGTCAGGCCCGCTTCCACTGACTGTAGTGTGCCCACTGCCAGTGCCCAACCACTGATACCGGGTGGCACAGTAGCTTGCCGATAAATAAGGCATTTAATTTTTAGACAGTAGTCTAAATTCAGTTGCTTGCCTGCTGCCAGTGTGTGTCAGGCCCGCTTCCACTGACTGTAGTGTGCCCACTGCCAGTGCCAACCACTGATACCGGGTGGCACAGTAGCTTGCCGATAAATAAGGCATTTAATTTTTAGACAGTAGTCTAAATTCAGTTGCTTGCCTGCTGCCAGTGTGTGTCAGGCCCTCTTCCACTGACTGTAGTGTGCCCACTGCCAGTGCCAACCACTGATACCGGGTGGCACAGTAGCTTGCCGATAAATAAGGCATTTAATTTTTAGACAGTAGTCTAAATTCAGTTGCTTGCCTGCTGCCAGTGTGTGTCAGGCCCGCTTCCACTGACTGTAGTGTGCCCACTGCCAGTGCCAACCACTGATACCGGGTGGCACAGTAGCTTGCCGATAAATAAGGCATTTAATTTTTAGACAGTAGTCTAAATTCAGTTGCTTGCCTGCTGCCAGTGTGTGTCAGGCCCGCTTCCACTGACTGTAGTGTGCCCACTGCCAGTGCCAACCACTGATACCGGGTGGCACAGTAGCTTGCCGATAAATAAGGCATTTAATTTTTAGACAGTAGTCTAAATTCAGTTGCTTGCCTGCTGCCAGTGTGTGTCAGGCCCGCTTCCACTGACTGTAGTGTGCCCACTGCCAGTGCCAACCACTGATACCGGGTGGCACAGTAGCTTGCCGATAAATAAGGCATTTAATTTTTAGACAGTAGTCTAAATTCAGTTGCTTGCCTGCTGCCAGTGTGTGTCAGGCCCGCTTCCACTGACTGTAGTGTGCCCACTGCCAGTGCCAACCACTCATACCGGGTGGCACAGTACCTAGCACGCGTAGTACCACTTATCTAAAAAAAATGACAGGCAGAGGCAGGCCACCCCGCAGGGGCCGTCGTGGTCGTGGTGCTGTGATTTCCACTGTCCCTGGAATAATGCCCAGTGTTCAGAGGCCACGTACCCTGAACCCGAAAAATTCTGAGGACGTAGTTGACTGGCTTAGACAGGACACCCAATCTTCAACAGCTTCTGCTAAGAACCTTGACGCACCATCCTCCTCCAGCTCAGCTTCGGTCACCTGCTCTCAAGTTACCACGCACCCGCCCGTCGCCACCACCACCACTACCACCACAGCCACCACAGCCGCTTCACTTGATCCGTCAGAGGAGTTATTTACACATCAGTTGGATGCAATTAGTGATGCGCAACCATTATTGCCAGATGATGTAGATTACGGGGATATGTCTCAGTCAGGCAGGATTACACCCATGGACGTACAGTGTGATAATGATGATGATGATGTTGTACCCGTTGCTGCTTCCTTTGCTGAGGTGTCAGATACAAGTGAAGCAGTTGATGATGACGATGTGTCCACGGATGCCACGTGGGTGCCTGCTCGAAGAGAGAAGAAGAGGAAAGTTCTGAAGGGAGACAGAGAGAATGAGGAGACGAGTTGGAAGCAGGGGAGGTCGTCGCAAGGAGTTAGTGGCACAGTCAGACAGCATGTATCGGCACCTGGGGTCAGCCAGACAGCACGCCAGTCAACGCATGCTGTTGCCACCACCAGAATGCCGTCATTGCAAAGCTCAGCAGTGTGGCATTTTTTGTGTGTCTGCCTCTGATAAAAGCAATGCCATTTGCAACCTGTGCCAAAAGAAACTGAGTCGTGGGAAGTCCAACACCCACCTTGGTACAACTGCTTTGCGAAGGCACATGATCTCACATCACAAACGCCTATGGGATCAACACATGAGTACAAGCAGCACACAAACTCAAAGCCACCATGCTCCTCCTGGTCCAGCATCTTCAGCCACGTCAACCACTGCTGTCCTCCCTGCCCCCTCTCAACCACCCGCCACTCCATCTCTCACCTTCAGCAGTTCCTGCTCATCTGCCCACAGTCAGGTGTCTGTCAAGGACATGTTTGAGCATAAAAGCCAATGTCACAAAGTCACCCCTTGCCCGGCGACTGACAGCTGGCTTGACGGAACTCTTAGCCCGCCAGCTTTTACCATACCAGCTGGTAGAGTCTGAGGCCTTCAAAAAATTTGTCGCTATTGGGACACCACAGTGGAAGGTACCCGGACGAAATTTTTTTCAAAAGAGCAATCCCAAACCTCTACCATGTCATTGAAAAGGAAGTCATGGCATCTCTGGCATACAGTGTTGGGGCAGGGTCCATCTGACCACTGATACCTGGTCTGCAAAGCACGGTCAGGGCAGGTATATCACGTATACTGCGCATTGGGTCAACCTGCTGACGGCTGACAAGCATGGAATGCGTGGCTCCGCAGCGGAGTTGGTGACACCACCACGACTTGCAGGCAGACCTACTGCCACCTCCTCTACTCCTACTCCATCCTCTTCGATATCCTCCTCGGCTGAGTCCTCTTCTGCTGCGGCGTCTGGCTGCACATCAACTGATTCCCCCAGCTCCCCAGGGGCTATTCCACATCCCGGATACGACAGTGTCACGCTATCTTGGGGTTGACTTGCCTGAAAGCAGAGAGCCACACAGGACCAGCACTCCTGTCCGCCCTGAACGCACAGGTGGATCAGTGGCTGACCCCGCACCAACTGGAGATCGGCAAAGTGGTGTGTGACAATGGAAGCAATCTGTTGGCGGCATTAAATTTGGGCAAGTTGTCACATGTGCCGTGCATGGCACATGTGTTGAATCTCATCGTACAACGTTTTGTGTCTAAGTACCCAGGCTTACAGGACGTCCTCAAGCAGGCCAGGAAGGTGTGTGGCCATTTCAGGCGTTCCTACACGGCCATGGCGCACTTTTCCGATATTCAGCGGCGAAACAACATGCCAGTGAGGCGCTTGATATGCGACAGCCCGACACGTTGGAATTCAACACTCCTAATGTTCGACCGCCTGCTCCAACAAGAAAAAGCCGTCAACGAGTATTTGTATGACCGGGGTGCTAGGACAGCCTCTGCGGAGCTGGGAATCTTTTGCCACGTTACTGGACACTCATGCGCAATGCCTGTAGGCTCATGCGTCCTTTTGAGGAGGTGACAAACCTAGTCAGTCGCACCGAAGGCACCATCAGCGACCTCATCCCATTTGTTTTCTTCCTGGAGCGTGCCCTGCGAAGAGTTCTGGATCAGGCTGTAGATGAGCGTGAAGAGGAAGAGGAAGAGTTGTGGTCACCATCACCACCAGAAACAGCCTTGTCATCATCGCTTGCCGGACCTGCAGCAACGCTGGAAGAGGAGTATGAGGAAGAGGAGTCAGAGGAGGAATGTGGCGGCTTTGAGGAGGAGGAAGACCAACCACAGCAGGCACCCCAGGGTGCTCGTTGTTGTCACCTATCTGGGACCCATGGTGTTGTGCGTGGCTGGGGGAAGAACAGACAGTCAATGACATCAGTGAGGACGAGGCAGGGAAATGAGTAGCTCTGCATCCAACCTTGTTCAAATGGGGTCTTTCATGCTGTCATGTCTGTTGAGGGACCCACGTATAAAAAGGATAAAGGAGAACGATCTGTACTGGGTGGCCACGCTACTAGACCCCGGTATAAGCAGAAAGTGGCAGAAATGTTACCAAATTACCGAAAGTCAGAAAGGATGCAGCAGTTCAAAACCAAACTAAAAATATGCTTTACACAGCTTATAAGGGGGATGTCACAGCACAACGGGAATCTAACAGGGGAAGAGGTGAGTGTAATCCTCCTCCTACCACGGCGGCAAGGACTGGATGATTTACAGATGTGTTGTTGATGGAGGACATGCGGAGCTTTTTCAGTCCTACTCATCGCCACAGCCCTTCGGGATCCAGCCTTAGAGAACGATTCAACCGACAGGTAGCAGACTACCTCGCCTTAACAGCAGATATCGACACTCTGAGGAGCAATGAACCCCTTCACTACTGGGTGTGCAGGCTTGACCTGTGGCCTGAGCTATCCCAGTTCGCGATAGAACTTCTGGCCTGCCCTGCTTCAAGTGTCGTGTCAGAAAGGACCTTCAGTGCAGCAGGAGGCATTGTCACTGACAAGAGAAGTCGCCTCGGTCAAAAAAGTGTTGATTACCTCACCTTCATAAAGATGAATGAGGCATGGATCCCGAAGGGACTGACAGTGGGGGATACGTTTGACTAACAAAAGGCCCGATTACATGCCTTGGCCTCAAAATGGTCCCCACGCTGCTGTATTTAATGTCTGCATACCGGATGACTTTCGTGAATTCTCCACCACCAACTAGGGTTCAAGCCGCAATGTTTTAGTCACTTTTCTGCCTGGAAAACATAAATTTTTCCGGCCGCTGCTACAATAGCGGCTGCAACAATGCCATTATTTTTCAGGCATGCGTACATGCCTAATTTTTCTGTCCTATGGTGCAGCACTGTGGCTGCAAAAACAAACCAAAAAAAAGGCACATACAAGTGTCAATTCCCCTTCGTGATCGTTACCTTGTTGTGGTGAAGGGGCTTGCGTATCACAATGAAGCAATCATCACCTCTATAAGTGTGTTGGCAATATTGCCACACCCCAGATAAGGCCGTTGCTTCATTATGGTCAGACCAAAAGCGATCGGACGGCTGGATAATATTTCATAGAAAAAACATTAATTTACCTTTTTTTTTATATGTTGTATGGGTTTTTAATACATAAAATAAAAAATCATAATAAAGTCTCTTAATAGTTTATTAGAAATGATGCAGACAATTAAAAAAATCCCCATCAATTCCAATACAAAGCAAGTACAGAGCTCAGAACTAAATTATTTCATGATGTCGTAATGGTTCGCTAATTCGACAATGGTTAATCAATTCGACCGGATAGGGTCCGTAACAGGGATTAAACTGATAGGAATAGTACTAGTTAAGACACCACTCATATAGGGTGTCACAGCACATTGCTCTGTGCACGCGCAGTGCCCCAATTTGGGAGTAAGAGGACCGACCAAGCTGCTTTTTCCATCTCCCGGTTCCTGAAATCAATTCAGTTTGATGTATGAGAGTTTGGTCTGTCACTGTGAAGGCAGTCGAAGGAATCCGGCCTAAATTTTTTTTCACAAAAGGCAATCCCTGATATGGGACGTAACAGGGATTAAACTGATGAGAATAGTACTACAGAAAATACCACTCATATCGGGTGTGACAGTAAATTGCACGGCGCAGACGCAGTCACCGTGGTTTAAAACAGAGTGGAGGGAGCCAGCGTATTTTAAACCATCTACCCGTTCGAAAAATCTATTTAATAAATGGCCCCCAGATTGGGGAGTCGGGGGACGTTAGAGGGATTAAACTGATGAGAATAGTACTACAGAAAATACCACTCATATCGGGTGTGACAGTAAATTGCACGGCGCAGACTCAGTGACCGTGGTTTAAAACAGAGTGGAGGGAGCCAGCGTTTTTTTAACCATCTACCCGTTCGAAAAATCTATTCAATAAATGGCCCCCAGATTGGGGACGTTAAAGGGATTAAACTGATGAGAATAGTACTACAGAAAATACCACTCATATCGGGTGTGACAGTAATTTGCACGGCGCAGACGCAGTGACCGTGGATAAAAACAAAGGGGAGGGAGGCAGAGTTTTTTTTAACCATCTCCCCGTTCGAAAAATCAATTCAATTCACCTTTTGGGGACCCTTGGTGTTGTACGTGGCTGGGTGGAGGAAGAAACCTTCAATGACATCACCGGGACGTGGCTAGCTTGGTATCCAACCTTGTGCAAATGGGGAGTTTGCGGTTGTGCAAATGAACTGTTTGTGGTGCATTAAAAGGGGAGTTTGGTCTGTCAATGTCTGTGAAGCGGGCGTAACCCTTACACTACCTGATCGATACAACATCATACCTGATCGTATACACACACTGGATGTTTTAAAGCACGTTATTCCAAACAATTTAGGAATGTTAGTTGATTTATGCCCTTTATGGATTAAAACCCGACTCTGCGTCCACTACGTAATTTTCCATGGGAGTTTTGCCATAGATCCCCCTCCAGCATGCCACAGTCCAGGTGTTAGACCCCTTGAAACAACTTTCCCATCACTATTGTGGCCAGAAAGAGTCCCTGTGGGTTTTAAAATTCGCCTGCCAATTGAAGTCTATGGCGGTTCGCCCATTCGCGAACATTTGCAGAAGTTCGCGTTCGCTGTTCGCGAACGGAAAATTTTATGTTCGCGACATCACTAGTTAAGAGTAGAACAAGTGCCCTGCAAACAAATTTGGATAGGGAAATAACTTACAAAAACATAAAATACATTCAAATAAAAAACAAATGTTCTAAACCTGAGCCCAAGTGAGTGACAGTGCCACCAGCCAACCAGAGGAGGTGGCAGCAGCGCCACCACATCTGTCACCGTCCCAAGCATCTCCATCGTATCCCATGGAAGTGTTCAGCTGTTCTTCTCCCAAACACTGGAGAGAAAGAGAAATAGAAAGAAGAAGTACTCCCCTACCCACCCGCGATCCCTGGCCCTGAATGACAGCATTTTAAAATTCCTGGTCCTTTGAAATGCTGTCATTCTGTCTGGTGGAGATAGTTGCAGACTTTTAAAAACATTATGGCGGTGGCTGTCCCACAGTACGTGGTTTCGCCACTACTTATCCAGATGAGCCATCCCTTCCCTGCATCAAAATGGTGGAATAGTCTGCCCTGGGGCGTAGCTCCAGAAGAAGCAGGGAAAGCGGCTGCTTTGGGGCCCTGAAACAGAATGGGCCCATTCAGGAGAAGGAGGACTAAAATACTTTATCAGGGCCCCCTCAAAAGTATTATATGATGAAATTATATACAATGGCAGTATAGACAGTGTAGAAAACATATAGAACAGCTGCCGAGCCTGGTTTGAGAGATCCTTCTTTAGTAGCCACAGGAATGGGGCGGCATAAAAGTTGCGTAAGAATTACTGGGGGAGTGCGGCACCATTCAAAAATGTACTGTTGGGCCCAGTAATTTCTAGCTACCCCACTGGGTATTCTGCATTCAACTTCTGGGTCCCCAAGTTGGGTAAATAGCCTGAGCTTGAACTTTACACAGTGGAGGTGCTGGCCTGCCCTGCAGCCAGTGTATAATCCAAACGTGTGTTTAGCACAGCTGGGCGCGTTATCACAGACAAGCACAGCCTGCTGTCCACAGCCAATGTGGACAATAACACGTTCATTAAAAACAATCAGGCATAGATCCCACCTGACTTGTTCGTACCTTATGCAAAATAGACATGTATAACGGCCTCACCCAACCATTGTTATACCACAGTGCACTTACTCTTTGTTTTGTTTTTTATATTTACCAATGTTTTGTGGTCTACACCAATTTATAAAAAAAACACAAAGAAAACCAAATACATTGTTGTTGCCAACTACTTTTGGCTTCACCGCCAAAAAAGACTTTATCTTAGGCAACAATGTAACCGCCAATTGTAATGAATTAAGTCCCCTGTCTGTTCTGCAGTGCAGGGGTACTTGGAAATATATTCAGAAAATTTGTTGGCGTTTAGATGGTTGGGGGATCTGTACCCCTTCTTTCTTTCAAAGACAGGTATGCAGTGCAGGGGTACTTTGAAAGAAATGAGGGGCACAAACACAAGGGGGGGTTTCAGTCAGCACTCCCTGTATGCAGGTGCACGTAGCCAATGGCAGGTATACATACAAACAAAAAAATGCAACAGCACTCTGCAACCAGAACTCTGCCCAAGATACAAGCTATAAGAGGACATAGTGTACTAATCCACGCCTACAAACAGTGGAGACATTAGTTTACATTTTGATCAAAAGGCAGTAAGCCCACTCACCCCTTCACGGTTGTCTCCTAGAGTGGGTACTAACGCTAAATCTGACCTGCAATGGGCCAAGCCAGTCACATAAAATCCTCATAGCGCTGAATATTACCTGTTATGGGCCACGACAGCCACATAAAATCCAGGGAGTGTGGGTCCAGCATGCATGCTGGAACAAACCTTACTTATTAACCCCTTCTGGTGCTGTAACAGCCTCCATTAGATCCAGGGATGCAGGTACCAACATGCATGCTGAGCCCACTATGCACTCCTCCTGGAGCCAGAAGGCTACTAGCAGGTAATGTGAGTACGCATTCAGCTATAAACTCACTCTGATTAAAAACCAGCAGCTAGTGCAGGGGTACTTGGAAATATATTCAGAAAATTTGTTGGCGTTTAGATGGTTGGGGGATCTGTACCCCTTCTTTCTTTCAAAGACAGGTATGCAGTGCAGGGGTACTTTGAAAGAAATGAGGGGCACAGATCCCCCAAAAATCAGTACACCACCTAATTTACAGAATATATATTGCCAAGTCACATATGTAGTGCAGCAGGAACACCACCTCTAAGCCACCTGTGAATGACTGGCCTAACAATCGTTGCAATGTCCACCCACAATCTAATAGATGGATTTACTGTTTTGTTTTTTTAAATATCAGATACACAGTGCAGGCCTCGGGGTTACTTTATGGCAAAAAATATTTTCTTTTCAACTACAATAACCCAGTGGAATTTACTGATTTTGTTTGATTTGCAGTACAAGGCAATGAAATACTTTATAGGGAATAAAATAGGATTTTTTAACCCCCAGTGACACAGATGGATTTATTGATTATTTTTCACTAGCCGATTGGCGGTGCAGGCAGAATACGGAATTTATTGCAACAAAATATATGATTTCCTCACCCACAAATGAAACAGATGAATTAACAAATTATTTTTCACTAATGTAAATTAATTTCTTACACTAGCAGTAGTAGAGAGCATGGTGCAAAATTACTAAGTGCCAAAAATAACGTTTTTTTTTTTCCACCCACAATGTCCAAGTGGAATTTACTGATTTTATTTGATTTGCAGTACAAGGCAATAAGGTACTTTATAGGAAAAAAAGGGGATTTTGTTCAACCCCAGTTAAACAGATGAATTAATAGATTATTTTTCACTAGATTGCCTGTGCAGGCAGAGGACAGAATTTATTTAAACAAAATATATGTTTTCTTCAACCCCAGTTAAACTGATGGATGCAACTGAAATTCTTTCACTAGCAGTAGTAGCGATCAGGCCACAAAATAACTTTGTGCCAAAAATAACATTTTTTTTCCACCCACAATGTCCAAGTGGAATTTACTGATTTTATTTGATTTGCAGTACAAGGCAATAAGGTACAAACCAGATTCCAAAAAATTTGGGACACTATACAAATTGTGAATAAAAACTGAATGTAATGATGTGGAGATGGCAAATGTCAATATTTTATTTGTAATAGAACGTAGATGACAGATCAAACGTTTAATCCGAGTAAATGTATCCTTTTAAAGGAAAAATATGTTGATTCAAAATTTCACGGTGTCAACAAATCCCCAAAAAGTTGGGACAAGTAGCAATAGGAGGCTGGAAAAAGTAAATTTGAGCATAACGAAGAGCTGGAAGACCAATTAACACTAATTAGGTCAATTGGCAACATGATTGGGTATAAAAAGAGCTTCTCAGAGTGGCAGTATCTCTCAGAAGCCAAGATGGGTAGAGGATCACCAATTCCCACAATGTTGCGCAGAAAGATAGTGGAGCAATATCAGAAAGGTGTAAAGGTCCCAACTTTTTTGGAATCCAGTTTGTACTTTATAGGAAAAAAAAGAGGATTTTTTTTAACCCCAGTGAAACAGATGAATTAACAGTATTTTTTTTTCCATCAGATTGCCTGTGCAGGCAGAGGACGGAATTTACAAGCCGGATTCCAAAAAAGTTGGGACGCTATACAAATCGTGAATAAAAACTGAATGCAATGATGTGGAGGTGCCAACTTCTAATATTTTATTCCAAATAGAACATAAATCACGGAACAAAAGTTTAAACTGAGAAAATGTACCATTTTAAGGGAAAAATATGTTGATTCAGAATTTCATGGTGTCAACAAATCCCAAAAAGGTTGGGACAAGGCCATTTTCACCACTGTGTGGCATCTCCCCTTCTTCTTACAACATTCAACAGACGTCTGGGGACAGAGGAGACCAGTTTCTCAAGTTTAGTAATAGGAATGCTCTCCCATTCTTGTCTAATACAGGCCTCTAACTATTCAATCGTCTTGGGCCTTCTTTGCTGCACCTTCCTCTTTATGATGCGCCAAATGTTCTCTATAGGTGAAAGATCTGGACTGCAGACTGGCCATTTCAGTACCCGGATCCTTCTCCTACGCAGCCATGATGTTGTGATTGATGCAGAATGTGGTCTGGCATTATCTTGTTGAAAAATGCAGGGTCTTCGCTGAAAGAGATGACGTCTGGATGGGAGCATATGTTGTTCTAGAACCTGAATATATTTTTCTGCATTGATGGTGCCTTTCCAGACATGCAAGCTGCCCATGCCACACGCACTCATGCAACCCCATACCATCAGAGATGCAGGCTTCTGAACTGAGCGTTGATAACAACTTGGTTGTCCTTGTCCTCTTTGGTCCGGATGACATGGCATCCCAGATTTCCAAAAAGAACTTTGAATCGTGACTCGTCTGACCACAGAACAGTCTTCCATTTTGCCACACTCCATTTTAAATGATCCCTGGCCCAGTGAAAACGCCTGAGCTTGTGGATCTTGCTTAGAAATGGCTTCTTCTTTGCACTGTAGAGTTTCAGCTGGCAACGGTGGATGGCACGGTGGATTGTGTTCACTGACAATGGTTTCTGGAAGTATTCCTGAGCCCATTCTGTGATTTCCTTTACAGTAGCATTCCTGTTTGTAGTGCAGTGTCGTTTAAGGGCCCGGAGATCACGGGCATCCAGTATGGTTTTACGGCTTTGACCCTTACGCACAGAGATTGTTCCAGATTCTCTGGATCTTCGGATGATGTTATGCACAGTTGATGATGATAGATGCAAAGTCTTTGCAATTTTTCGCTGGGTAACACCTTTCTGATATTGCTCCACTATCTTTCTGTGCAACATTGTGGGAATTGGTGATCCTCTACCCATCTTGGCTTCTGAGAGACACTGCCACTCTGAGAAGCTCTTTTTATACCCAATCAGGTTGCCAATTGACCTAATTAGTGTTAATTGGTCTTCCAGCTCTTCGTTATGCTCAAATTTACTTTTTCCAGCCTCTTATTGGTACTTGTCCCAACTTTTTGGGGATTTGTTGACACCGTGAAATTTTTAATCAACATATTTTTCCTTTAAAATGATACATTTACTCGGATTAAACGTTTGATCTGTCATCTACGTTCTATTACAAATAAAATATTGACATTTGCCATCTCCACATCATTGCATTCAGTTTTTATTCACAATTTTTTTAGTGTCCCAACTTTTTTGGAATCCGGTTTGTATTTGAACAAAATATATGTAGAGTTGAGCGAACCCGAACTTTAAAGTTCAGGTTCATACCGAACATTACGATGTTCAGCACCCGGACCTGAACCCAAACATTTATGTAAAAATTCGGGTTCGGTGTTCGGCGATTTCTGTGGCGCTTTGTAAAAGGCTGCAAAGCAGCCAATCAACTAGCGTCATACTACTTGCCCCAAGAGGCCACCACAGCCATGCCTACTATTGGCATGGCTGTGATTGACCAAGTGCAGCATGTGACCCAGCCTCTATTTAAGCTGGAGTCATGTAGTGCCACCCATCACTCTGCTCTGATTACTGTAGGGATAGGATACAGCTGCTGTGAGGGCGAGATTAGGCAGGGAAGAATCAGCACAACAACTTAATGAAGTGATTGATCTACAGCTGTGAATCATTCAACTTCTGTGGGTTCAGTGCTCACAGTTTTTTTGGCTGTCCAGAGGGTTTTTCTGTCACTTTTTTCTGGGGTGATCAGCGGCCATTTTATGATCTTTTGGTGCACCAGCTTATGTTTTGAGCTGTGAAAAGTAAGTTCAACATACATTTTTGGGTTCAATAGAAGGCTTTTTTTTTAAACACCCTACATCAGGGGTTGGGCATATTTGTCACACCTTGAAACATGGGATAGAAATTGCTATATTTTATTGAGGGGTGAAATTCAATTCCCAAAATACCAATCCCCTAAATCTGGGGTTACAGCTGTGGCTGGCCAAGTGTAATACTGTCCATAAAAGGATATTTTTTTTCTGGGGTTAAATTCAATCCCTCAAATGCCAATCCCATAAATCTGGGGTTTCAGCTGTGGCTGGCCAACTGTAATACTGTCCATAAAAGGATAGATTTTTCTGAGCATTTAAATACAAAGCTAAATCATCTATATTTGCGCATGCTGCTGTGCATCTGCAAGTGTATTTCTGTCCGTAAAAGGGTATATTACACTAAGCATCTAAGAACAAGGCCTACAAGCTAAAACCTCTATATTTGCGCATGCTGCTGTGCATCTGCAAGTGTATTTCTGTCCGTAAAAGGGAATTTTAAACTTAGCATCTAGATACAAGGCCAGAAAAATAATTCCTCTATATTTGTGCACTCTGCTGTGCATCTGCAAGTGTATTTCTGTCCGTAAAAGGGTGTATTCTACTTATGGTCTAAGAACTAGGGCTGAAAGCTAAATACTCTATATTTGCGCATGCTGCTATGCATCTGCAAGTGTACTTCTGCCAGTAAAAGGGTATATTACACTCAGCATCGAAATACAAGGCCTTAAAAATAATTCCTCTATATTTGTGCACTCTGCTGTGCATCTGTAAGTGTATTTAAGTCTGTAAAAGGGTATATTCTACTCAGGGTCTAAATACAAGGATTGAAAGATAAATCCTCTATATTTGCACACGCTGCTGTGCATCTGCAAGTTTATTTCTGTCCGTAAAAGGGTATATTACACTCAGCATCAAAATAAAAGGCCTGAAGGCTAAATCCTCTATATTTGCGCATGCTGCTATGCATCTGCAAGTGTATTTCTGTCAGTAAAAGGGTATCTTACATTCAGCATCTAAATAAAATGCCTTAAAGCTAAATCCTCTATATTTCTGCATGCTGCTGTGCATCTGTAAGTATATTTCTGTCCGTAAAAGGGTATATTCTACTCAGGGTCAAAATACAGGGGTTGAAAGATAAATCCTCTATATTTCTGCACTATGCTGTGCATCTGCAAGTGTATTTCTGTCCGTAAAAGGGTATATTCTACTCAGGGTCTAAATAAAATGTCTGAGAGCTAAATCCTCTATATTTGCACACGCTGCTGTGCGTCTGAAAGTGTATTTCTATCCGTAAAAGGGTATATTACACTCAAGATCTAAATACAAGGCCAGAAAAATAATTCCTCTGTATTTGTGCACTCTGCTGTGCATCTGCAATGTCTGTCCGTAAAAGGGTATATTGCACTCATTATCTAAATACAGGTCCTGAAAGCTAAATCCTCTATATTTGCACACGCTGCTGTGCATCTGCAAGTGTATTTCTGTCCATAAAAGGGTATATTCTACTCAGGGTCTAAATACAAGGGCTGAAAGCTAAATACTCTATATCTGCACACTCTGCTGTGCATCTGCAAGTGTATTTCTGTCCATAAAATGGTATATTCTACT
This sequence comes from Bufotes viridis, assembly GCA_033119425.1. Taxonomy (NCBI): domain Eukaryota; kingdom Metazoa; phylum Chordata; class Amphibia; order Anura; family Bufonidae; genus Bufotes; species Bufotes viridis. Next base: position 172,203,369 of record CM065594.1, on the reverse strand, counting down.
CAGGGTCTAAATACAAGGGTTGAAAGCTAAATCCTCTATATTTGCACACGCTGCTGTGCATCTGAATGTGTATTTCTGTCAGTAAAAGGTTATATTACACTTAGCATCTAAATACAAGGGCTGAAAGCCAAATCCTCTATATTTGCACACGATGCTGTGCATCTGCAAGTCTATTTCTGTCACTAAAAGACTATATTACACTTAGCATCTAAATTGAAGGCCTGAAAAATAATTACTCTATATTTGTGCACTCTGCTGTGCATCTGCAAGTTTATTTCTGTCCGTAAAATAGTATATTCTACTCAGTATCCAAATACTAGGGCTGAAAGCTAAATCCTCTATATTTGCACACACTGCTGTGCATTTGCCACTTTAATTCTGTACGTAAAAGGGTATAATCCACTCAGCATCTAAATACAAGGCCTAAAAGCTAAATCCTCTATATTTCCGCATGCTGCTGTGCTTCTGTAAGTGTATTTCTGTCCGTAAAAGGGTATATTCTACTCAGGGTCTAAATACAAGGGTTGAAAGCTAAATCCTCTATATTTGAACATGCTACTGTGCATCTTCAAGTGTGTTGTTGTCAGTAAAAGGATATATTACACTCAGCATCTAAATAGAAGGCCTGAAAAATAATTCCTCTATATTTGCACAAGCTGCTGTGCATCTGCAAGTGTATTTCTGTCCTTAAAAGGGTATATTACACTCAGCATCTAAACACAAGGCCTGAAAGCTAAATCATCTATATTTGTACACGCTGCTGTGCATCTGCAAGTGTATTTCTGTCCGTAAAAGGGTATATTCTACTCAGGGTCTAAATACAAGGGCTGAAAGCTAAATCCTCTATTTTTGCACACACTGCTGTGCATTTGCAAGTTTATTTCTGTCCGTAAAAGGGTATTTTACACTTTAGCATCTAAATACAAGAACTCCAAGCTAAATCCTTTATATTTGCGCACGCTGCTGTGCATCTGCAAATGTATTTCTGTCCGTAAAAGGGTATATTATACTTAGTGTCTAATTACAAAGCCTGAAAAATAATTTATCTATATTTGTGGACTCTGCTGTGTATCTGCAAGTTTATTTATGTCTGTAAAAGAGTATATTACACTCAGCATCTAAATACAAGCCTGTAAGCTAAATCCTCTATGTTTGCGCATACTGCTGTGCATCTGCAAGTGTATTTCTGTCCGTAAAAGAGTATATTACGCTAAGCATCTAAATACAAGGCCGTAAAGCTAAATCCTCTATATTTGCGCATGCTGCTGTGCATCTGTAAGTGTATTTTTGTCTGTAAAAGGGTATGTTCTACTCAGGGTCTAAATACAAGGGCTGAAAGCTAAATCCTCTATATTTGCACACGCTGCTGTGCATCTGCAAGTTTATTTCTGTCCGTAAAAGGGTATATTACACTAAGCATCTAAATACAATGTCTGAAAGCTAAATCCTCTATATTTGTGCATGCTGCTGTGCATCTGCAAGTGTATTTCTGTCCATAAAAGGGTATATTAAACTCAGCATCTACATACAACGCCTTAAAAATAATTCCTCTATATTTGCACACGCTGCTGTGCATCTGCAAGTTTATTTCTGTCAGTAAAAGGGTATATTACACTAAGCATCTAAATACAAGGCCTGAAAGCTAAATCCTCTATATTTGTGCATGCTGCTGTGCATCTGGAAGTGTATTTCTGTCCGTAAAAGAGTATATTCTACTCAGGTTTGGTGATGTCTCGAACATAAAATTTTCCGTTCGCGAACTGCGAACGCGAACTTCCCCAAAATTTGCGAACGAGCGAACCGGGCGAACCGGGCGAACCGCCATAGACTTCAATAGACAGGCGAATTTTAAAACCCACAGGGACTCTTTCTGGCCACAATAGTGATGGAAAAGTTGTTTCAAGGGGATTTAAGTGCATAAATCAACTAACATTCCTAAATTGTTTGGAATAACATGCTTTAAAACATCCAGTGTGTGTATACGATCAGGTATGATGTTGTATCGATCAGGTAGTGTAAGGGTTACGCCCGCTTCACAGACATTGACTGACCAAACTCCCCTTTTAATGCACCGCAATAAACCGCAAACAGTCCATTTGCACAACCGCAAACTCCCCATTTGCACAAGGTTGGATACCAAGCTAGCCACGTCCCGGTGATGTCATTGAAGGTTTCTTCCTCCACCCAGCCACGTACAACACCATGGGTCCCTGAAAGGTGAATTGAATTGATTTTTCGAACAGGGAAATGGTTAAAAAAACGCTGGCTCCCGCCCATTTGTTTTAATCCACGTTCACTGCGCCTGCGCCGTGCAATTTACTGTCATACCCTATATGAGTGGTATTTTCTGTAGTACTATTCTCATCAGTTTAATCCCGCTAATGTCCCCAATCTGGGGTCCATTTATTGAATTGATTTTTCGAATGGGGAGATGGTTAAAAAAACGCTGGCTCCCCTTTGTTTTAATCCACGGTCACTGCGTCTGCGCCGTGCAATTTACTGTCACACCCGATATGAGTGGTATTTTCTGTAGTACTATTCTCATCAGTTTAATCCCTCTAACGTCCCCAATCTGGGGTCCATTTATTGAATTGATTTTTCGAATGGGGAGATGGTTAAAAAAACGCTGGCTCTCTCTCCTTTGTTTTAATCCACAGTCACTGCGTCTGCGCCGTGCAATTTACTGTCACACCCCATATGAGTGCTATTTTCTGTAGTACTATTATCATTAGTTTAATCACTGTTACGTGCCATATCAGGGATTGCCTCCCATGGGAGGGTCTGGGAGGGAGGGTATGCTGCTGATTGGCTGGAATGTGTCTGCTGACTGTGAGGTACAGGGTCAAAGTTTGCTCAATGATGTATAGGGGGCCGTCCGAACATCGCATATGTTCGCCCGCCGCGGCGAACGCGAACAAGCTATGTTCGGCGGCGGATAGTTCGGGCCATCTCTACTCAGGTTCTAAATACAAGGGCTGAAAGCTAAATCTTCTATATTTGCACACGCTGCTGTGCATCTTCAAGTGTATTTCTGTCAGTAAAATGGTATATTACACTCAGCATCTAATTATAAGTCCTCAAAAATAATTTTTCTATATTTGTACACTCTGCTTTGCATCTTCAAGTGTATTTTTGTCCATAAAAGGGTATATTTGACTCAGCATCTAAATACAAGGCCTGAAGGCTAAATCCTCTATATTTGCGCACGCTGCTGTTCATCTGCAAGTGTATTTCTGTCAGTAGAGGGGTATTTTACACTCTGCATCTAAATACGAGGCCTGAAAATTAATTCCTCTATATTTGCAGATGCTTCTATGCATCTGCAAATTTATTTCTGTCCGTTAAAGGGTATATTACACTCAGTATTTAAATACAAGGCCTGAAAGCAAAAACCTCTATATTTGTGCATGCTGCTGTGCATCTGCAAGTGTATTTCTGTCCGTAAAAGGGTATATTACACTCAGCATCTAAATACATTGCCTTTTAAATAATTCCTCTATATTTGCACATGCTGCTGTGCATCTGCAAGTGTATTTCTGTCCGTTAAAGAGTATATTCTACTCAGGGTCTAAATAAAAGGGCTGATATTTAACCAGTACAGGACCGCCTAACGCAGGGATGCGTCCTGCGGGCGGTACTGTTGTTCTGAGACGACGCATCATCTTGCGAGAGCCGAGACTTCCTGTGAACGCGCGCGTTCACAGTGAAGCGCGTCTCAGGAGTTCTTCTACAGCCTGCCAGTGATGATCCATTGCTGGCAGGCTGTAGATGCGAATTAAATCGCATCAAACAGCTATATCAGACGCTGTTTTGTGAACAGCGTCTGATATAGCTGCTACCTGGTCCTCTGGTGGTCCCATTTGCTGGGATCGACCACCAGAGGACCAGGTAACACTGTAAAGTTGCACCAAACACTACACTAACCCCCCCACCCCTCACCTATTAACCCCTTGATCACCCCATCTAGACCCCTGATCACCCCCCTGTCATTGATCACACCCCTTGTAAGGCTCCATTCAGACGTCCATATGTGTTTTGCGGATCCGTGGATTCACGGATCCGTGGATTCGATCCGCGGATCCAATCCGCAGATCCTCAAAACACGGACACCGGCAATGTGCTTTCCGCATTTTGCAGATCCGCACATTGCCAGAACTATATAGAAAATGCTTTTTCTTGTCCGCAATTGCGGATAAGAATAGGACATGTTCTATATTTTTGCGGAACGGAAGTGCAGACCCGGAAGCGCAGATCCATAATTCCGGATCCGAGCGGGACAAAGTCTGTCCCCATAGAAATGAATGGGTCCGCAATTCCGTTCCGCAAACAGAATTTCGGACGTGTGAATGGGGCATAAGGATCCCCTATCACCGCCAGTTAGTTAGCTACTTGTTAGGTAGCTAGCGCCCAGCCCACCGCACCGCAGTCACTGATTTTGGCAGAGATTTTTTCATCCACATTGACCGATGCGAATGAAAAAATCTGTGCCTTTCATTTTTTTTTTTTTTTCAGCGCAGAGGCTGAACGGAAAAAAAAAATCTCATTACCCGTATGCTCAATATACGGAGAATCGCAGAAACTCCTAATGCTGGCCATACGTGTAATGATTGCGGAGACCCTCAAATGCCAGGACAGTATAAACACCTCACATGTGACCCCATTTTAGAAAGAAGACACCCCAAGGTATTCCGTGCGGCGTATGGCGAGTTCATGCAAAATTTTATTTTTTGTCACAAGTTAGTGGAATATGAGACTGTAAAAAAAAAATAAAAAAAAAATAAATTTCCGCTAACTTGTGCCAAATTTTTTTTTTTTCTGTGAACTCGCCATACCCCTCACAGAATACCTTGGGGTGTCTTCTTTCCACAATGGGGTCACTTGTGGGGTATTTATACTGCCCTGGCATTTTAGGGGTCCTAAAGCGTGAGAATCCAAATGCGTAAAAATGGCTTGTGAAATCCTAAAGGTTCTCATTGGTTTTAGGGCCCCTTTGCGCATCTTGGCTGCAAAAAAGTGTCACTCATGTGGCATCGCCATACTCAGGAGAAGTGGGGCAATGTGTTTTGGGGTGAATTTTTACATATACCCATGCTGGGTGTGAGAAATATCGCTGTAAACGACAACTTTTTAAAAATTTTTATTCAAAGTTGTCAATTTACAGAGATATTTCTCTCACCCAGCATGGGTATATGTAAAAATACACCCCAAAACACATCGCCCTACTTCTCCTGAGTACGGCGATGCCACATGTGTGACACTTTTGCAGCCAAGATCGCAAGGGCCCAAATTCCAATGAGTACCTTTTAGGAGGGCATTTTTACGCATTTTTCTTCTCACGCTTTAGGGCCCCTAAAATGCCAGGGCAGTATAAATACCCCACATGTGACTCCATTTTGGAAAGAAGACACCCCAAGGTATTCGCTGAGGGGCATAATGAGTCCATGAAAAATTAAACTTTTTGTCAAAAGGAAAGGGAGACTTTGTGAGAAAAAACAATAAAAAATCAATTTCCACTAACTTGTGCCAAAAAAAAAATCTTCTATGAACTCGCCATGCCCCTCATGGAATACCTTGGGGTGTCTTCTTTCCAAAATGGGGTCACATGTGGGGTACTTTTTTACTGCCCTGGCATTTTAGGGGCCCTAAAGAATAAAAATGCCCTCCTAAAAGGTACTCATTGGAATTTGGGCCCCTTTGCGCATCTTGGCTGCAAAAAAGTGTCACGCATGTGGCATCGCCGTACTTAGGAGAAGTAGGGCGATGTGTTTTGGGGTGTATTTTTACATATACCCATACTGGGTGAGAGAAATATCTCTGTAAATTGACAACTTTGAATAAAAAAATGTAAAAAGTTGTCGTTTACAGCGATATTTCTCACACGCAGCATGGGTATATGTAAAAATACACCCCAAAACACATTGCCCTACTTCTCCTGAGTACGGCGATACCACGTGTGTGACACTTTTTTGCAGCCTGGGTGCGCAAAGGGGCCCTAAAACCAATGAGTACCTTTAGGATTTCACAGGCCATTTTTATGCATTTGGATTCTCATACTTTAGGGGCCCCTAAAATGCCAGGTGAGTATAAATACCCCACATGTGACCCCATTTTGGAAAGAAGACACCCCAAGGTATTCCGTAAGGGGCATGGTGAGTCCACAGAATTTTTATTTTTTAGCACAAGTCAGCGGAAATTGATATTTTTTTTTTTTAATTTTGTTTTTTACAAAGTCTCATATTCCACTAACTTGTGACAAAAAATAAAATTTTACATGAACTCACCATACCCCTCACTGAATACCTTGGGGTGTCTTCTTTCCAAAATGGGGTCACATGTGGGGTATTTATACTGTCCTGGCATTTTAGGGGCCCCTAAAGCGTGAGAGGAAGTCTGGAATCCAAATGCGTAAAAATGCCCTGTGAAATCCTAAAGATACTCATTGGTTTTAGGGCCCCTTTGCGCACCCAGGCTGCAAAAAAGTGGCACACATGTGGTATCGCCGTACTCAGGAGAAGTAGGGCAATGTGTTTTGGGGTGTATTTTTATATATACCCATACTTTGTGTGAAAAATATCTCTGTAAACGACAACTTTTAAAAATTTTTATACAAAGTTGACAATTTACAGAGATATTTCTCTCACCCAACATGGGTATATGTAAAAATACACCCCAAAACACATTGCCCTACTTCTCCTGAGTACGGCGATACCACATAAGTGACACTTTTTGCAGCCTGGTGCGCAAAGGGCCCAAATTCCAACGAGTACCTTTAGGTTTTACATGGCGGCTCACAATTTAGCCCCGCCCAAAATGCCAGAACAGTAAACACACCCCACAAATGACCCCATTTCGGAAAGTAGACACCCCAAGTTATTCACTGAGGGGCCTAGTGAGTCCGTCTGAGATTTTTTTTTTTTTGCCAGAAGTTATCAGAAATTGAAACTTTTTTTTTTTCTCAGAAAGTGTCATTTTCCGCTAACTTGTGAAAAAAAATGAAATGATACATGAACTCACCATGCCCCTCCGAATACTTTGGGGTGTCTTCTTTCTAAAATGGTGTGATTTGGGGGGTATTTATACTATCCTGACATTCTAGCACCTGAAGAAACATGACAGGTGCTCAGAAAGTCAGAGCTGCTTCAAAATGCCGAAATTCACTTTTTTGCACCATAGTTTGTAAACGCTATAACTTTTACCCAAGACAATAAATATACACTTATTGGACTTTTTTTTTATCAAAGACATGTAGAACAATAAATTTAGAGAAAAAATTATATAGAAATGTAGTTTTTTTTGAAAAATTTTACAACAGAAAGTGAAAAATGTCATTTTTTTGCAAAAATGTCGCTAAATTTGTATTAATGGCAAAAAAAGTAAAACTGTCAGCAACAATAAAATACCACCAAATGAAAGCTCTATTAGTGAGAAGAAAAGGAGGTAAAATTAATTTGGGTGGTAAGTTGCATGACGGAGCAATAAACGGTGAAAGTAGTGTAGTACGGAATTGTAAAAAGTGGCCTGGTCATTAAGGGTGTTTAAGCTAGGGGGGCTGATGCGATTAAATCCTCTATATTTGCACACGCTGCTGTGCATCTGCAAATTTATTTCTGTCCGCAAAAAGGGTATTTTAGACTCAGCATCTAAATACAAGGCCTGAAATCTAAATCCTCAATATTTGCGCATGCTGCTATGCATCTGCAAGTGTATTTCTGTCCGTAAAAGGGTAGATTCTACTCAGGGTCTAAATACAAGGGCTGAAAGCTAAATCCTCTATATTTGCGCACACTGCTGTGCATATGCAAGTGTATTTCTTTCAGTAAAAGGGTATATTACAATCAGCATCTAAATACAAGGCCTGAAAAAAAATTCCTCTATATTTGTGCACTCTGCTTTGCATCTGCAAGTGTATTTCTGTCAGTAAAAGGGAATATTACACTAAGCATCTAAATACAAGGCCTGAAAGTTAAATCCTCTATATTTGTGCATGCTGCTGTGCATCTGCAAGTGTATTTCTGTCTGTAAAAGGATACCTTTCAGCGAGGGCCTAAATACTAGGTCTAAAATTGATATTCCCTTTAATCTTTAGTTTCTGCTGTGCCTGTATTAGTGTAATACGGTACATAAATACCTAGATAATGTTAGGTGCCTTTAAAAAAAGGCCTAATTTGAACTCAATATATTGTGTCAAATTAGTTTTTCCTTATTGTGGTGAACGGTTACAATGAGGAAAACATCTAATAAGGGATGCGGACATGGTCGTGGTGGTTTTAGTGGACCCTCTGGTGCTGGGAGAGGACGTAGCCGTTCTGCCACAGCTACACGTCCTAGTGAACCAACTACCTCAGGTCCCAGTAGCCGCCAGAATCTACAGTGATATTTGGTTGGGCCTAATGCCGTTCTAAGGATAGTAATGCCTGAGCAAGTACAGGCGCTAGTCGATTGGGTGGCCAACAGTGGATCCAGCACGTTCACATTATCTCCCACCCAGTCTTCTGCAGAAAGTGCAAAGGTGGCGTCTGAAGCCCATGCCCATCAGTCTGTCATATCACCCCCATGCATATCAGGGAATCTGTCTGAGCCTCAAGTCATGCAGCAGTCTCTTATGCTGTTTGAAGACTCTGCTGTTAGGGTTTCCCAAGGGCATCCACCTAGCCCTTTCCCAGGGGTGGAAGACATAGAATGCACTGATGCACAACCACTTATGTTTCCTTATGAGGACATGGGAATACAACCTCAGCACATCTCTGATGATGACAAAACACAGGTGCCAACTGCTGTGTCTTTCTGCAGTGTGCAGACCGAAAAGAAGGTCAGGGAGGAAGACTAAGTGGAAGAAGATGGAGGGGACTATGAGGTCCTAGACCCCATGAAGGTCGTGCCACTGACTTTCAGAGTTCGGAGGAAGAGGCAGTGGTGAGACCGAGCCAACAGCATAGCAAAAGAGGGATCAGGGTGGAAAAGCAGAGCAGCCATCGCCAAGACAGTTTGCCTGCTACTGGCCACTGCCACCTGGGGCCGAGCACACCAAAGGCAGCTTCATGGAGTTCCCTGGCATGGCACTTCTTCACATAATGTGCTGACAACAATACCCGAGTGGTTTGCACGCTGTGCCATCAGAGCCTTAAGCAAGGCATTAACGTTCTGAACCTTAGCACAACCTACATGACCAGGCATCTTCATGCGAGACACGGGCTGCAGTGGAGTAAGCACCTTCAAAACCAAGAAAGGGCTCATGCCCCTCCTGCTCCATCTTCTGCTGCTGCATTGGCCTCTTCCTTTGCCTCTGGCACCTGCCGCCCAGCAAACAGAGGATGTGCCACCAACACCTCCATCTCCGTCACCAAGCATCTCCACCATGTCACATGGAAGCGTTCAGCTCTCCATCTAACAAACCTTGATGTTTGTCAGGGGCCTATATTTCGTTTAATCGCTTGCTGCATTGGTGGGAGACATTTAACTCTTTTTACTGTCAAATGACCTCTCCTCTGTCTGGGTGTCAGGGGACTACATAAATGATAATGGCCTGTACCATTGCAGGTTGACCTGAGGCCTGTGTTGCTGTTACGGGACCACTCTCCTCTTTGTGGGTGCCATGGGTCTGAATCTGTCAATGAGGCCTGTGGCATTGATGGGTGAAATCAATTCTGTCTTGTTGTGATTTTAACTCTCCTCTTTGTGGGTCCCGTGGGCCTGAATGTTTGAATGAGGCCTGTGGCCCTGCAGGCAGGCATGGGCTGATATGCCCAGGGCCTAACAGGTGCACTTTAATGTAGCCTGTAGATGAAAAACAGGCACATTTAAATTGGAGTTTATACACCTCCAAACATAATATACAAACCATTTGAAAACGTAGTGTTAAACAGGCAGGATATGCTCAAACCCATATGCAGTTGTGCAAGTATATAGGGGAGCATATCCTGCACTTGTAGTCCGTTGCTGATGGCAATCAACAGCAAAAAAATGCATACAATGGAAGATGCCAGCAATGGACTACAAGTACCATAATAACCATCCTAAATAAGGTAACAATTATGTGGATGTGGGGAACAATCAAAAACTTAACAATAGCAAAGGCAGGTGCACTCTGCGATAATACTAAACCCTCACACTGATGTTAAAATTGAAAGGTTAGGAGGACATGTCTTAAGCTCGGGCACCGCACCAAGGTCTCTCAAGTAGCCTGAGGCTCTACCACTCACCTACCTGTGCCGTATGGGCAATACCAGGGGCCAGTGGGCAAATTATGGAAGCATAAGGCCTGACTCACAAACAGCTTACCTGTAACCTCCAGCATGTAGCCATGCTTGCAATGGGAGGTTGGAGGTGCCTGTGAGCCCCACCCAAGACTGGCTGATATGCCCAGGGCCTAACAGGTGCACTTTAATGTAGCCTGTAGATGAAAAACAGGCACATTTAAATTGGAGTTTATACACCTCCAAACATAATATACAAACCATTTGAAAACGTAATGTTAAACAGGCCTGACTCACAAACAGCTTACCAGTAACCTCCTTCATTTGTTTAATTACATAAATGAACGGATATGAAAAAAGACAATTTTTAATTTACCCTTTCTTATTTTTTAATGTTTTAATTTTTTTTGCTTTTTTCAAATTTTTTTTACACTTTTTTTATTTATCAAGCGACCCATCTAGATCTTGAAGATCGAGTGGGCCTGATGACTATACAGTGCATTGCAATAATCATCAATTGCATTCCACTGTATAGTCAGTGCTACACTCACACTAAGGCTGATCAGACCCTCAGGGGTCACAGCCGGCAGCGAGGACATGGCAGCATGGGGCATCTGGGGCGATGGGGGCAGTAGGGGCAATGGGAATGTGTGGGGGACACTTACATTTATCAGGGGCACTGGGGCACAGTCAATCATGGAAATCACAGCCTGAAACCACATTTTTCTCAATGAGGAGCTCCGATTGGTTAGTCTGCAATCTGACTGGTCCCTTTCTGGCTTTCCCGGTGTCTGTTCTGCGGGAGAGTGGAGACTCCGGGGCTGTGAGACTATAATGTCACAGCCCCGGTAATTAAATTGGATGTGACTGTATGTCCAAATGCAGAAAAGGACTTGCTAATGTGCATAAGTATTCATCCCAAAAAATAAATACTTTCTGGAGCCACGTTTTGCTGCAATTATATCTGAAAGTCTCTTGGGATATGTCGCTATGAACGAGAACGAGAACGTGAGTAACAACAAGAGAGAACGAGAGAGAATGAGAATTAGAGAGTGAATAAGAGAACAAGAAAGAATGAGAAAGGGGGGGGAGTAGAGTTAGGAGCTGCATTTCATCAAATGGACTTGGCTTTGGTCAGGATTAACAATGTCCACAATGGTGTCAAAATCAGGCAGATACCTATCCATCATTCAGTCAGGGAAGTGTCTGATTGGCTCCAAATTTATTCTGAACCAGGACATACAGCCAACGCCAGGGCCGGGCCGACACAGAGGCTGGGGAGGCTCCAGCCTCAGGGCGCAGGCAGGGGCCGGCCAGAGGGAGAGGGACTGACAGGGGGGAACCGCTCAGCGCTCCCTCCTGTCATTCCCTGAGCCGGGCCCCGTCAGAGCGCTCCTCTCACCTCCATTATGTTTACTGCTTCAGGCCTCCAGCATCAGGCCCCGCTGCCTCTAACTAGAAACACAGTAAGCAGGTGGGCAGAGCCTAATGGACCTCCGTTAGGCTCCGTCCACCTGCTTAATGTGTGGCAACGCTGGAAGCCTGGAGCAGTGAACATAATGGAGGTGAGAGGAGCGCTCTGACGGGCCCAGCATTAAGTGAAAATGCCGCGCCTCCTTACATGAAGTCTGTGACAACATGGGGGGGCAGAAAGAGCATGACAACATGGGGGGTATAAAGAGCATGAAAAGATGGGGGAGAATGACAGGGGTCAGAAAAAGCATGACAAGAAGAGGGGATTATGACAAGAGGGGGACAAATTACTATGTGGGAGCACTGCTGTGTGGGGGTGTGGGGGACATTACTGTGTGGGGGGCAGTGTGGCGGACATTACTGTGTGGGGGCAGTGTGGCGGACATTACTGTGCGGGGGGCAGTGTGGGGGCACTACTGTGTGGGGGGCAGTGTGGGGGCACTACTGTGTGGGGGGCAGTGTGGCGGACATTACTGTGTGGGGGCAGTGTGGGGGCACTACTGTGTGGGGGGCAGTGTGGGGGCACTACTGTGTGGGGGGCAGTGTGGCGGACATTACTGTGTGGGGGCAGTGTGGCGGACATTACTGTGCGGGGGCAGTGTGGGGGCACTACTGTGTGGGGGCAGTGTGGGGCACTACTGTGTGGGGGCAGTGTGGCGGACATTACTGTGTGGGGGACACTACAGTGTGGGGGCACTACTGTGTGGGGGCAGTGTGGCGGACATTACTGTGTGGGGGCAGTGTGGCGGACATTACTGTGTGGGGGCAGTGTGGCAGACATTACTGTGTGGGGGCAGAATGGCAGACATTACTGTGTGGGGGCAGTGTGGCGGACATTACTGTGTGGGGGCAGTGTGGCGGACATTACTGTGTGGGGGCAGTGTGGCGGACATTACTGTGTGGGGGCAGTGTGGCGGACATTACTGTGTGGGGGCAGTGTGGTGGACATTACTGTGTGGGGGGCAGTGTGGCGGACATTACTGTGTGGGGGGCAGTGTGGCGGACATTACTGTGTGGGGGGCAGTGTGGCGGACATTACTGTGTGGGGGACACTACAGTGTGGGGTGGAATTATACAAAAGCTCTGCAGATGCAACTCCCATGTATTGGGTCACCACAATGGTCATTCACTAAATGAACCCTGTTATGGGGAGAATCTGTGGATGACACATATTTGTCATCCACAGACACCCCCCCAAAAAAAAAAAACAGGGTTAATTTACTTAATGACCACCAATAAAAGAGGTGGGGGTCACATATGCTATTTCATAATGACAGCAGGGCCTGTGCAGTGACTGTATTCTACTACAACCCCCATCCCCCCCGCTCACTGGATATAATCTTATTAACTATATAACTGTAGTAAATCACTACAGTTATATAGTTAAGATTATATACAGTGTGTGTGTGTGTGTGTGTGTGGGGGTGTAGTAGAATACAGTCACTGCACGGGCCCCGCTGGTGCTGTCATCAAAAAAGCAGATACAACCCCACAGCCTCACCCCTTGTATTGGGCGTCATTCCTACACGGACCCTGTTATGGGGAGGGGGGATCTGTGATGATCCGTGATGATCTGTGATGATCCCCCCCCAGATTCCTCAATAACAGTGTCATCCATCACAGATCCCCCATAGCAGTGTCCTCCACAAGTTGGAGGGGGGGGGGGGGCGCACTTGGGCAGCTCAGCCTCTGTTGGTGGTGGACCTTGTCCCAGCCCTGGCCAACGCCACTAAGAACTATCTTCAGGGTAAAGAAGAACAAGAAGTCCATTAATTGATGATATGACAGCCACAGAGCCCTGATCTCCACATTATCAAGGTCGGGGCCAGCCTCTCTTGTGCTCTTTCCTATAGTATGTAAGCATGGCCACCTCTCCTAGATTGCAGGGTGGTCATAACCATGGAAACAAGCAGTGTACAATGCAATGGAAAAGTAAATCAAGCCAGCAAAGGAGGCAATATAGATGACCACAATACATTAGTAAGCGCCTTGTATTACCTTTCTCTACGTGACAAAGGCCATTTGCTGAAGTGAAACAAACCCTTTAAAGAATATTAGCAAGTTTTATTTAGTTCAGTTATTTAACAGATTTAAAAACATACACAAGATGGTTCAAGCAATAGACTAATTCTTCATTATATTCTGCAGAGTACGGCACATGTGTTGTTTATAAACACAGAAGTAAAAAACTAACAAAAAAACTTTAAAGCATATCTAACCTTTCAACAATTTTAAATTAATCAATTGCATAGTGTGTGCAGATGAGGAATAACACAATTTATGGCTTTTATATGACATGTTTTTGGAATTTGTAGCCATCTTCCCCTGTGCATATTGAATGTCTAATTCACATTTCTACTTGAGATAGTGAATGGAGACAAGCAGGCATCCACCGTAGACAGAGAAGAATAGACAGAGCAGAGGGGAATCTGCTCCCTAACCTTCTCTTACTCAGTTAGAAGCAGCTCCATAACCATGGAGGATATTGCAGAGATGTACTCATCTGTATACTTGTATACAAGCACTTGGGCTGAAATATAAACTTTATATGTAGCTGTAGCAATCTCTTTGTCTGTGTGTCTCTCTCGTGTTTAATTCTGCTCCTGCTCTCTCCTCCCCATCCCCTCTCCATAGACTTGTATTAACATATAATATGATCCTTTGGTGGAGCTGATCAGTCCTGGACTGGTTTAAGCATTTTTCAAATAGGAAAGCATTAGCAGGGTGGAGGTAAACAGTTGATGACATGAGAACTTGATATTTCTCATTGCTAAGACATTACAAAGTTTCTTGTGTACTAATAATTTTTGCAAAGTTGTGAGTAAAGTTACCATTTAAAGTGCAACTGTCAGTGAGCTGTAATATAAGTTATCATTATAATCATTCACTAGTATCTTACCACTAGTCCTTCACTGGTTATTTGGAGCGCCATATAAGACAAAATAAGCTTTTTATTACAGTTGAGCTTAAGTCCATGGGCCTTCAAAATGTGTATTAAGGCCTGAATAGGCAATCTGCACCACATGACATAGTTAGTGCTTGAAAGACACTGGTGTGGGTCCCCTTTTTGTTTTTGCATTATTCAAATAAAAATCAGGCATTTACATTGCATCATTTACAGTACTTCTCTTTTGAAATTACTATTGTTGTGAATTACTGAATAGACATTAATGCATTCTGCTCTACCTGAGGCCTGCATTATTAAGTGGCTGCTTTCATGAGTGGAGTTAAAGAAACCAGAGTTTGAGAAAAGGTGCAAGAAACAGAGATTCATTAGATCATCCTTGTATACAGTTGGTTTGATTCTAGCTAGTCTTCCTACTGCTGTAAGGGACCACAGTAAGTAAGAATCTTGTTATCACTGCTCTATATTGTATTTTTATTTATTTTTCCCTCTCTTTTCCTGCGTAATCCCCATTTAGTATGACTTCCATTATTGACAGCGCCGTCCAGTGCACATCTTGTATGATGTATGCAGTCCTGGAACAGCCGTTCGAGGGTGTATATGTTTGTTCAAAATGTGAGCAAATTACCCGTTTGGAATCGCACATCGAGTCTCTAAACAGGCGAGTTGCAACACTGAAAGCCACTGACAATTTGGAAAAGAGTTTGCTGCTCACTGAGCAAGCGCTCTATGGTGTAGATATGGGGGAGGGTGGTAGCGAGGAGGCTGAGGAGAGTGAGGTAGTTAGCTGGGTAACAGTAAAAAAGCGGGGTAGAGGGAAGAGTGCCAGGAGGCTAGCCCTGATCTGACACACCCCAACAGGTTTGCACGGTTGGCAGATGAGGGGGATGACAGTTCAGGGACGGCACCGCTGCAGCCAGACACTTCCTCTGCCAGTCAGGGGAATGTCAGCTCCAGTAAGCAGGGGACCAGGGGAGCAGGGCAGGCAAGACAGGTGCTGGTAGTGGGAGACTCAATTTTTTGGGGTACAGATAGGGCGATCTGTCACAAAGATCGTGATCACCGAACAGTGTGCTGTCTTCCTGGCGCTAGAGTTCGACACATCGCGGATTGGGTTGACAGATTACTGGGAGGGGCTGGAGAAGATCCAGCAGTCATGGTCCATATCGGAACCAATGACAAAGTTAGAGGAAGGTGGAGAGTCCTTAAAAATGATTTCAGGGATTTAGGTCAAAAGCTTAGGGCAAGGACCTCAAAAGTAGTATTTTCTGAAATACTGCCTGTACCACGAGCCACACAAGAAAGGCAGCGGGAGATTAGGGAGGTTAACAAGTGG
Organism: Bufotes viridis; assembly: GCA_033119425.1. NCBI lineage: Eukaryota > Metazoa > Chordata > Amphibia > Anura > Bufonidae > Bufotes > Bufotes viridis. Next base: position 172,187,462 of record CM065594.1, on the reverse strand, counting down.
CTCAAGAACTGGTGTAGGAAAGAGGGGTTCGGGTTCCTGGAGAACTGGGCCGACTTCTCTGTTGGCTACAGGCTCTATCGTAGGGACGGGCTGCACCTCAATGGGGAAGGGGCAGCTGTGTTGGGGAGAAAGATGGCTAGAAGGTTGGAGGAGTGTTTAAACTAGGGACTGGGGGGGAGTGTAATTACGTTATAGGAGGGAAAGATAGTGCAGATAGAGACCAGGGGCGAAGTAGTGTGACTGGGGGAGGAATGGAAGGGGAAACAAGAACAGCTCAGAATGAAAGATGTAGGGTAAAAAATACACATAAACCTGTCAAATGTATGTATACTAATGCCAGAAGCTTGACTAACAAGACTGGTGAATTGGAATTAGTGATGTCTGAGGAGGACTATGACGTAGTGGGAATAACTGAGACATGGTTGGATGATAGCTATGACTGGGCAGTTAATATAAAAGGTTACAATCTGTTTAGAAAGGATCGTCAAAACCGGAGAGGTGGAGGGGTCTGCCTCTATGTGAAGTCGTGTCTAAATCCCGTAATTCGAGAATACATCTCTGAGGGACATGAACATGTGGAGTCACTGTGGGTTGAAATACATGGGGCAAAAAACAATAATAAAATACTAATAGGAGTGTATTATAAACCACCTAATATACCAGAGTCCACAGAAAATCTATTACTAAGCGAGATAGATGAGGCGGCAAATCATAATGAATCGTTATCATGGGGGACTTCAACTACCCAGATATAGACTGGAAAACTGAAAGCTGTAAATCCCAAAAAGGAAACAGGTTCTTGGCAATAGCCAAAGACAATTTCCTTTCCCAACTGGTTCAGGACCCCACTAGAGGGACGGCCATACTGGACTTAGTATTAACCAATAGACCTGATAGAACAACAGATGTGCAGGTTGGGGGACACCTGGGAAATAGTGACCATAAAGTTATAACCTTCCAATTATCCTTCAAACGAGAGTTTCTAAAGGGAGGAACAAAAATACCAAACTTCAAAAAAGCAAAATTTAGCCAACTAAGCGAGGCCATAGGCCGAACTAACTGGGACAAAGTCCTCAAAAATAAAAATACAACCATAAAATGGGAGATTTTTAAAAGCATTGTAACATCTAATTGTGAGAGGTACATACCTTATAGGAATAAAAGGCTAAGGAACAATAAGAAACCAATGTGGATAAATGGAACCGTAAAGAAGGCAATAAATGACAAAAAGAAAGCATATAAATCACTAAAACAGGAGGGGAGTCAAGAAGCACTGATAAACTATAAGGAAAAAAATAGAATATGTAAAAACTAATAAAATTTGCCAAACTAGAGACCGAGAGATTAATTGCCAAAGAGAGTAAAACTAACCCTAAAATGTTCTTCAATTAAATAAATAGTAAAAAATATAAATCTGAAGGAGTCGGCCCTCTACATAGCAATGAGGGGGTGTTGCAGAGAGCGACGAGGATAAAGATATTAAATATTTTTTCTCCACTATATTCACTGAGGAAAATAAACTGTCAGATGAAATGCAGAATGTAAAAGTAAATCCCCCATTAAAAGTGCCCTGTCTGACCCAGGAAGAAGTACAACAGCGACTTAAAAAGATTAAAATAGACAAATCGCCAGGACCGGATGGCATACACCCCCGTATCCTAAGGGAATTAAGTGATGTCATAGCCAGACCATTATTTCTGATATTTACGGACTCTATAATAACAGGGAATGTTCCACAGGATTGGAGTATAGCAAATGTGGTGCCAATATTCAAAATGGGTCCAAAAACAGAGCCTGGAAATTATAGGCCGGTAACATCTATTGTTGGTAAACTGTTTGAAGGGTTTCTAAGAGATGCTATTTTGGAGTATCTCAATGAAAATAAGCAAATAATGACATATCAGCATGGCTTCATGAGGGATCGGTCATGCCAAACGAATTTAATCAGCTTCTATGAGGAGGTAAGTTCTAAACTTGACAGTGGCGAATCAATGGATGTCGTATATCTGGACTTCTCCAAAGCATTTAACACCGTACCTCATAAAAGGTAAGTATATAAAATGAGGATGCTCGGACTGGGAGAAAATGTCTGTGTGTGGGTAAGTAACTGGCTAAGTGACAGAAAAAAGAGGGTGGTTATTAACGGTAGATACTCAGATTGGGTCACTGTAACTAGTGGGGTACCTCAGGGGTCAGTATTGGGCCCTATTCTCTTCAATATATTTATTAATGATCTTGTAGAAGGCTTGCACAGTAAAATATCTATTTTTGCAGATGACACTAAACTGTGTAAAGTAATTAACACTGAAGAGGACAGTTTTCTGCTACAGAGGGATCTGGATAGATTGGAGGCTTGGGCAGAAAAATGGCAGATGAGGTTTAACACTGACAAATGTAAAGTTATGCACATGGGAAGGAATAATGCAAGTCACACATACATATTAAATGGCAAAACACTGACATGGAAAAGGATCTAGGAATTTTAATAAACAGCAAATTAAGCTGCAAAAACCAGTGTCAGGCAGCTACTGCCAAGGCCAATAAGATAATGGGTTGCTACAAAAGGGGCATAGACGCCCGTGATGAGAATATAATCCTACCACTTTACAAATCACTAGTCAGACCACACATGGAGTACAGTGTACAGTTCTGGGCTCCTGTGAACAGGACAGACATAGCAGAGCTGGAGAGGGTTCAGAGGAGGGCAACTAAAGTAATACCTGGAATGAGGGATCTACAGTACCCTGAAAGGTTATCAAAATTAGGGTTATTCACCTTAGAAAAAAGACGACTGAGGGGAGATCTAATAACTATTGTAAGAGGGTGCAAGGTGTTGTTTTTGATAGCAGGTACGTGTCACCGAGGTTGCTGGCCTGAGGTAAGAGCCGGGGTTTTTGGTCTGCAGCAGCTAGTGCTGCTCTGTTAAATAGCATGGCTGCAAAGCCGATCCGGGCCGGCTCTTACTGGGAGCAGCTAAAGAGTAGGGTGGGTGGCTGCTCCCCACGGTCCAGTCCATATTTTGGGGCTGGGTATAAAACGCAGCCAGCAGCTGTGTCTGGGTGTGTGTGATTATCCTGGAGCCTGCAAACAGGGCTGAGGAATTCTCTGTCCTGGAGGAAGGAGCTCAGCAAGGTGGTGTTGCCCTGCGACCTGAAGGTGGAATCGCCTGCGGCTGAGCCGACTGCTAGGTGTGAACCCGCACCTAAACCACCCAAGGTGACTGGACCGTGTGTTGGCCTGTTTTTGGTTTTTCCACATGATTTCTGTTGTGTATGAACTGTCACCAAGAGACTGTTTTCATTTCTGGTGTGCAAGTGTGAATAAAACACTGTTTGATGCACAATCTGGACTCCTTGTTTTGCCTCTAAACTGCACCCGCACCGCTGTCTACCAGAGCGACTCCCCACATTTGGTGTCGGATGCGGGCATGCGCAGTGAGGCTGGCGTGAACGCCGAACTTTGTTTTTGCTGGGCAAAAGTGAATGTCCTATATTAAGCCGGCAAAGTTGCAGCCTGTGATCCCCGACAAAATGGAGGCGGCTGTGAAAGCCCTCATAGAGGCTAACGTGCAGCAGCGGGAGACCAACCAGCTACTGCTACAGCACGTGATGGCGTTGCAAGCGGCAGGAGCGTCCCACCGCGTCCACGATGCCCGGAAAGCTGTCCGTACCGCGATCCCTAAGATGACCCCCTCGGATGATGTTGAGACCTATCTGGCGGTGTTCGAGAAGGTGGCCGTGAGGGAGAAATTACCCCGAGAACAGTGGGCAGAGGTCATCGCTCCGTTCCTGGCGTCTGGACCCCAGCAAGTATTTTTGACCTCCCAGGTGACCAAGCAGCTGACTACCCGACTGTGAAAGGTGAGATCCTGGCAAGACTGGGGGTGAATGTTTTGGTCCGGGCCCAGCGGGTGCATCAGTGGGAGTTTAACCCGGCTGAACCCGCCCGGCCACAATACTATGACTTGCTACAACGGTTGCAAAAATGGCTGCAGCCAGACATACTGACTCCCACTGCTATGCTCGACCGTCTGTTAGCCGATGTCTTCTGGAGGGCTTTGCCTTACCCTCTCCAGCACTGGATCGGCCAGGTATCGCCCACCAATGCCCTGGAGATGGTCGACCTGGTGGAGCGGTACGAGGCCACCAGAAACCTGCAGGGGAGTCTTGCTGGGAAGGGGTCAGTTAAACCTCGGAGGCCTCTGCCCCAGTTCCAACGTCCGGCGACAGAGCGGCCTGCACGGAATATACCCCCTGCGAGCCCGCCTCCCGTGGTATGCTGGAGGTGTCAGGAGCCAGGCCACATCAGGGCCGACTGTCCGCGTCGGGATGAGCTGATGGAGGTGAACTACGGGGTCGCCACTCCTTGTATGCACGGAAGCTGTGCGCAACTGGCACCCGTGAGGTACAAGACCATAACCACCTGTGTCAGGTAGAGGTGGGAGATTCGCTGGCGGTGGCTCTGCTGGACTCCGGGAGTTTAGTCTCCCTGGTAAGGGCTGCCCTGGTACGGCCTGCGGAGTATACTGGCCGTAAAGTCGGGGTCCTGTGCATCCACGGAGACCTGAAAGACTATCCCACTGCACTAGTGACTTTGTCCACAGCGGCTGGTAGGTGGACCCACGAGGTGGCTGTCGCTACTACACTCCCACACGAACTAATACTTGGGAGGGACTTCCCGGTTTTCCGGCGCTGTGGCCGGCAATAAAGGTATCTGAGGGACCCGAGACAGGGGTGACCCTAGCAGAGTGGCCTGATACCGCTGGAAGGCCAGAACCCTGGGAGCCCGAGTCTGAAGGGCCGGCGGTAGGGGTGACCACTGCTCCGGCGGTAGAGGGGGAAACAACCCCACTGAGTGTAATGGTGGGAGACACGGAGGACTTGCCACCGGGACCTGAGTTGGCAGACCTCAATGTCTCCGGGGAAAATTTTGGGACCGCACAACACCGGGACCAAACCCTAACCAGGGCCTGGGAGAATGTGCTGGAAATTGATGGTAAACCCCAGAAACCAGGGGCTGAATTAATGTTCCCACGATTTATTGTTCTACAGGATATGTTGTATCGGGTGAACCAAGTCCGAGGAGAACCTGTTGAACAGTTGGTGGTGCCCACAGCGTATCGCAAGCTTGTCCTGGAGCTTGCCCACCAACATGTTCTTGGGGGACACCTGGGGTGGCAGAAAACCCAGGACCGCATACTGCAGCGGTTTTATTGGCCCGGTGTGTTCAAGGAGGTAGAAGATTATTGTAAGTCCTGTCCAACCTGTCAGATAACTAGCCCCCAGCCTCATTTCCGTAGTCCTCTGGTACCTCTGCCAATTATTGAAGTACCGTTTGAGCGAATCGCTATGGATTTAATTGGGCCTGTACCAAAGTCTGCCAGGGGCCACCAACACATTCTGGTAGTTCTCGACTATGCCACTCGGTATCCGGAGGCGGTGCCTCTGCGACATACCTCAGCTAGGCTCATTGCCAAAGAGTTAATGGAGATGTTTTCCCGTGTGGGCCTGCCAAAAGAGGTTCTGACAGACCAAGGGACCCCTTTTATGTCCAAAGTAATGAAGGAACTGTGTAAATTGTTGCGTATAAAGCAGATTACGGACGTCCGTTTACCATCCGCAAACAGACGGTCTTGTTGAGAGGTTTAACCAAACTCTAAAAAATATGTTAAAAAGGGTGGTGTCTAGAGATGGGAAGGACTGGGACCTGCTTCTGCCCTATCTCATGTTCGCAGTGCGAGAGGTACCCCAGGCCTCTACTGGGTTCTCGCCCTTCGAACTGCTTTATGGCAGACACCCTCGGGGCCTGTTGGATATCGCCAAGGAAGCATGGGAACAACAGCCTGTCCCCCACAAAAGTGTCATTGAGTATGTCACCCAGATGCAGGAACGGATAGAAAGGGTGTTGCCGCTGGTCCGGGAGCATATGGAGGCAGCGCAACAAGCCCAGAGTAGGGTGTATAATCGTCAGGCTCGGGTACGGGGCTTCCATCCGGGAGATCGGGTTTTGGTTCTGGTACCCACCCTTGACAGCAAGTTCCTAGCTAGGTGGCAGGGCCCCTATGAGGTGATCGAGAAGGTAGGGGAAGTAAATTACAAAGTACACCAGCCAGGGCGGCGCAAGCCGGAGCAGGTGTACCACGTGAATTTACTTAAGCCGTGGAAAGATAGGGACACAGCTGACGACCACAGCCCCCAGCCAGGGCTTCTAGGTGAAAAGGGTCCAGCCCCACAGTTCGAGGCCTGTGAAGCAATAACCACAGTAAAAATTGCAGACAGCCTGTCTTCCAAACAAGTTCAGGAAGTCAGGGAGTTCATCAGTCGGAACACGGATGTGTTCTCGGACCTCCCTGGCCGCACGTCTCTCATCCAACATGACATCGTCACTGAGCCTCAGGCCAAGATCCGGTTAAAACCATACCGGGTACCCGAGGCTCGGCGACGGGCCATCGCGGAGGAAGTACAGTTAATGTTGAAGCTCGATGTCATTGAGGAGTCGAAAAGTGAGTGGGCCAGTCCCATAGTCCTAATACCTAAGCCGGATGGGACGTTGCGGTTCTGCAACGACTTTCGCAAGTTAAATGAAGTATCCAAGTTTGACGCGTATCCCATGCCCCGAGTAGACGAGCTGGTTGAAAGTTTAGGACAAGCCCGTTATTTTTCTGTGCTGGACCTCACTAAAGGGTACTGGCAGGTACCCTTAACGGAGTCGGCTAAGGAAAAACCGCATTTGTTACCCCGCAGGGCCTGTATCACTACAAGGTGTTACCCTTTGGCCTGCATGGCGCCCCGCCACTTTCCAAAGGTTAATGGACATAGTGCTGCGACCACATCGTCGGTACGCCTCGGCCTACTTAGATGATGTAGTCATCCACAGCACCGACTGGGAAAGCCATTTACCCAAGGTGCAGGCGGTAGTGGATGCCCTGAGGAAAGCCGGACTGACCGCTAACCCAAAGAAGTGCTCCATAGGGTTAGAGGAGACAAAATATCTGGGATATATAATTGGGCGGGAGTCATCAAACCTCAGGTAACCAAGGTAGAGGCCATTCGTAACTGGCCCCGACCGGTCACCACCAGGCAGGTAAAGTCGTTCCTGGGGATTGTAGGTTACTACATGAGGTTTGTGCCCCACTTTGCCACAATAGCAGCGCCGTTGACAGACCTCTTGAAGGGGCGAAAGTCTGGGAGGGTTAGCTGGAGTGAGAAGGCGGAGGAGGCTTTCGCCGCGTTGAAGTCGGCCCTGTGTGGGTCCCCGGTTTTGGTGACACCCGACTTCAACAAGGAGTTTGTCGTACAGACCGACGCCTCGGAGGTAGGCCTCGGTGCGGTACTGTCTCAGGAGGTCAGACGGGGAAGAACATCCCGTTGTCTTCCTGAGCCGTAAGCTCAATCCCGCCGAGTCCAGATATAGTATAGTGGAGAGGAGTGCCTGGCTATCAAGTGGGCACTCGAATCTCTCCGCTACTACTTGTTAGGGAGGAGGTTCCGTCTGGTGACCGACCATTCCCCCTCAAATGGATGAGTCAGGCCAAGGAGAGGAATGCTCGGGTCACCAGGTGGTTCCTATCTCTTCAGAATTTCAAATTCTTCGTGGAACACAGGGCAGGCCGCTTGCAGGGCAACGCAGATGCCCTGTCCCGCGTCCACTGCCTCACGTGTGTTCACCCCCTCAGGGTTGAACAAAGGGGGGGGGGTGTGTAAGAGGGTGCAAGGTGTTGTTTTTGATAGCAGGTACGTGTCACCGAGGTTGCTGGCCTCGGTGAGGTAAGAGCCGGGGTTTTTGGTCTGCAGCAGCTAGTGCTGCTCTGTTAAATAGCATGGCTGCAAAGCCGATCCGGGCCGGCTCTTACTGGGAGCAGCTAAAGAGTAGGGTGGGTGGCTGCTCCCCACGGTCCAGTCCATGTTTTGGGGCTGGGTATAAAACGCAGCCAGCAGCTGTGTCTGGGTGTGTGTGATTATCCTGGAGCCTGCAAACAGGGCTGAGGAATTCTCTGTCCTGGAGGAAGGAGCTCAGCAAGGTGGTGTTGCCCTGCGACCTGAAGGTGGAATCGCCTGCGGCTGAGCCGACTGCTAGGTGTGAACCCGCACCTAAACCACCCAAGGTGACTGGACCGTGTGTTGGCCTGTTTTTGGTTTTTCCACATGATTTCTGTTGTGTATGAACTGTCACCAAGAGACTGTTTTCATTTCTGGTGTGCAAGTGTGAATAAAACACTGTTTGATGCACAATCTGGACTCCTTGTTTTGCCTCTAAACTGCACCCGCACCGCTGTCTACCAGAGCGACTCCCCACACTATGTATAAATATATCAGGGGTCAGTACAGAGATCTCTCCCATCATCTATTTATCCCAGGAATGTCACTGTGACGAGGGGACATCCTCTGCGTCTGGAGAAAAAAAGGTTTGTACACAAACATAGAAGAGGATTCTTTACGGTAAGAGCAGTGAGACTATGGAACTCTCTGCCTGAGGAGGTGGTGATGGTGAGTACAATAAAGGAATTCAAGAGGGGCCTGGATTTATTTCTGGAGTGTAATAATATTACAGGCTACAGATACTAGAGAGGGGTCGTTGATCCAGGGAGTTATTCTGATTGTCTGATTGGAGTCGGGAAGGAATTTTTTTCCCCTTAAGTGGGTAAAATTGGCTTCTGCCTCACAGGGGTTTTTTGCCTTCCTCTGGATCAACTTGTAGGAAACAGGCCGAACTAGATGGACAAATGTCTTTTTTCGGTCTTATATACTATTTTACTATGTTACATGATATTTGACTATACATCTGCATGGGTATATAGCTATAAGTTGTAGATATTGGAAGCAGTAGTTCTGATATTAGTAATTATTCATAGACATGGCATGTGCGACAAGATTTCTGGCACTGAATTTCTGTTTCTAGCAATTAAGCATAATTTATTGCATATTATAGTTTTAAAACAATTCTAAGAATCCATGGAAAAATAACAATTTTGGTTCCTAGACCAACCATCTGTGACTGAGTACTGTTCAGCTCCAAAGTAATTTCAAAACCAAAGACAATACTGCCAGAACCCAACTGATTCATAAAAACTTACAATACAAAGCAAGGAAGGAAAATATTTAAAATACAGACGATTACAAGTATAAATGCTAATTTTATAATGATTCAGTGGTTCCCAACTAAATTTATTAGTATTTTCTTTTCATTAGAGTTTCCTCCTCAGTAAAAAAAAAAAAAAAAGGAGCAAATACTACAGTAAACGAAGCCCTACTGCAGTGTTACCCAACCAGTGTGCCTCCAGCTGTTGTTAATGGACTACAACTCCCAGCATGCCTGCACAGCCGAAGGCTGTCCGGGCATGCTGGGAGTTGTAGTTTTGCAACAGCTGGAGGCACACTGGTTGGGAAACACTGCCCTACTGTATATCTTATAGAAAGGTAAATTCATGAAGCCATGTATAGGTCACCTCCAAGACATATAGGGCCTCATGCATGAAAACTAGCTCAGGCAAGATATTGCTCTAGTGCCTGGGCAAAACCAATTTCCAAATTTATTTTATTTTAAATGCACATCTGGAAAATGTAAACCCCTATGCGGGTTTTATCTTTTGTGTTTTTTTTTTTTTTTTTATCAGTTTTGTTTTTTGTCTGTCTTTGGTTTTTGCAGGAGCTCCTAATTGATGATTTTTGCCCCTTTTATTACATGACGTACAACTGCATGTCTTTTAACAGATCTGTAAAAAGGATACCGTTGCGTGTTGAGTGTTTTCTTTGTGTGTATGGCATTTGTTTGTCCAATTATTTATTTTACTTTATTTTATTTTATTATTTTTTTTTTTTTTGGGGGGGGGGGTGGATGAGGTACAATGTGCCACTCCCTGTCATTGTGCTCACTACTTACAGGGAAAAGCAAATTTTTTTATAAAGTTTGTTGAACCAGCCAAAATAGGATTTTTCCAATAATTCGCTCATTTTTGTGTACATTTATCTGTTGTATGGCGTCTGATGCATGTGTTGTATGCTGCCATGTTTGTGATATGTGTATGATGTGTGTGCCCACTGTGTATTCTGCACTGAGGCGTGTTACACAATTCTTGAACAAGTGCTCCTGCTCTCAGTGTCCACCTCTGCCCCTATAGATACTGTTAAACATCTCATTGTAAATAAAAAAAATTCTTATGAGACCTGTTGAAGAATTGGTAATCAAGAGAGGAAATCATATTTAATATACATTTTAATACAACAAAATGACAAATATGTACAGATGCAACAATCTCTAAAGGGAACCTTCTTATCCAACTGTTTGCATAGACACATAACTGTGGGTCATCTGATAAAAAAATACTTCTTCTATTTTTGATCCAAGGCTGTGTTCCTGAGTTATATGCATGAGGGTATTTAAAAATTTCAGACAGCACTCCAGTTTTTTTTGTATGCTTGATTGTTTTTTTTTTTTTTTTATTTTGCCGGACATGGTGGTACACTGAACAATGTTTTGGGCAAAATGAATGCCCTTCATCAGGCTGATGCACAAAAGATAAAAACACATATGAATACAACAGGTTATATAATGAATGGTATTAACAACATGATTATTGGTGAGAAAGCAGAAATTCAATTTCATCCCTAGGGTTGTACATGCATTTCATTAAGTATTCAATAGATATTTTAGTTTGGGTTGCTGTATGCTGGATGGGCTGCTGCAGACGCCGAGTGTCGGTGTGCCCTGGACTGGATCTGACTGGAGCTTAGGTCATTGATCCCAGGATTGTATCTTTATTGCTTGTTGTTGGGACATCAGTCTGCTGTTGGGATACCCTGTTTGGAATTGTGCTGGAAAAATCCTCTTGTTGAGACATTGCATAAATTAATGGATGATATACGGGGTCGCACTTGTTAAATTTGATAATACCGGTCTTTCTTCCTTGTATTTGCAAATATCTTAGTGTCCACCTGTATATATTTATATAGGGAAGGAAAGGGAAAAGGGAGAAAAAAAAAAATCTTTATATTGCCCCTCCCTCTTTTCCCTATCTATTTGCATTTTGTACTATATTTTTTTATAATAATGCCGCTAAAAAGCCGGAGATCTGTGGGACTAAGTTCCCCTAAACGTAATATAGTGTATAGTCCGCAAACAAAAATGGAGAAATTTCTCAGATCCCCTACTTTAAAGACAAGGGGTTCTCAACGGAACATAACAGATGCGGATAGGGATAGTGGAAGCGCTTCTGAGAAAGATATTGTGGGTAACACAGGTGGGCAGGGGGTAGAATTTGAGAATATTGATAAGAAACTTGCTGAAATATTGTCTATGGTGACTTCCACAAATCAATCTCTTAGCGCTTTAATGAACACTGTTTCCACTCTTCAGGTGGATATTACATTAATAAGGGATGATTTAAATAAGTTGCGCCAAAAATCCAGAGATATTGATCAGGAGTTTCAATTGCTTAAAACTGATGAAACAACACAGAAAAAAATAATGACGGATACAGAACAAGAAAATAAATGGTTAAGGGATAAGGTCATTGATTTGGAAGATCGTACCCGCAGATATAACCTGCGTATATTCGGCTTCCCTGAGGGTACAGAGCAGCAAGACACTGCAGGATATATTCAGAAATGGTTGCAACAACTTTTTTCTGATATTTCGGATCCCCCGGAGCTATCGGTTGAGCGAGCCCATAGAGTACCGCGGAAAAGGGCCCCTGTTGGAGGACCACCTAGAGCAATTTTGGTGAGAATGGTCCGCTCAGCCGATAGAGACTGGATCCTTTGGAAAAAAACGGGATATACCTGATATTAAGTACAATGGGCAGGATATCCACATTTACCCAGATTTTTCAAGAGAAACGCAAAATAAGCGGTAAGCCTTTGGCGAAATTAAAACACGTCTTATTAAGGCATCTGTCAAATATTCTATGATGTACCCTGCCAAACTTAGAATAGTTTACAAAGATAAATCCTTCAGAAGCATTAGAATGGCTTGCAACAAATGGTCTTTGAAAATGCCTTTATTGTCGGGAGACAATATGCCTTAATGGGACTGTGTTGGGAGACCTAGTGGAGGACGGGCGGGGGTAGCTGGGCGGGGCTGCTGTTAGGGAGAGTCTTATGAGGAGGTTTCTCTACATGAGACATGAGGAGTTGGGTGGGGAGGGGGCGGGAGTGGGAGGTTGGATGGTGGGAAACATTAGTTGGGCTTGCTCCGTTGGGGCTTTTTTTTTTTTTAAATGACACAGGGTTGGGGGATAGTATGAAAAGAGTTATGGTCTTTGATCGCATTAATAGATATTTACCTGCTATTGTTGCTTTATTAGAAACCCATACATTTGCTGATAGGCTACAGTATATAAAGAAGAAATGGGCCAAATTGGAATTTCATTCCTGTTGTTCTTCATATGCCCGGGGTGTGAGTGTTTTTATCCATCACAAAGTAGATTTTGAATTGATTGATCAGAAGATTGATAAGAAAGGGCGTTTTGTCATTCTTTATGGACGCTTGAATGGCCTATGTTGTATAATGGCTTTTATATATAATCCTCCCCCTGGCTTTATGCAAGTCTTCTCTATATTAGCAGAGTTTATGTTTAACAAAGATAGATGTCCAGTATTGGTAATAGGGGACCTCAACTGTGTTATGGACAATGCGCTTGATAGAATGTCATCAGTTAGTAGATCTCGATTTAGTAACAACAGTAGCACTCCTCTTTCCAATATCTGTCAGGAATTGGTCCTTGTAGATGTTTGGAGACATCTGTATGGTAAGCAAATTGTCTTTTCTTGTTTTAGTTCTACATATAAGTGTATGTCTCGGATAGATATTGCGTTAGCCAATAAAGAAATGTTAAATTGGGTTACCAAGATGCAATATGCTCCACATGGAATTTCTGATCACTCTCCCATGTTGCTTATAGTTAAAGACTTGAAATCTGAATATTGCCATAAACACTTTCGGTTGAACCCTCATTGGATTCACATTATTGGGGAGTATGATCAGTTAAAAGAGCAAATTGTTGACTTTCGGTTACGTAATTATCAAACCACACATGTTCACTTCGTATGGGATGCCTTAAAGGCTTACATTTGCGGTATTTATTGTAGTAAAATTAAATTTCAGAAGACTGAGTTTTATAAACAAGAACTAAATCTAGAAAATGTGATCAAAGACGCTGAGGCCTTTCATATTCTACAACAAGATGTCCATTCACAATCAAAACTGCAGGAGGCAAAAGATGCATATTCCGCTTTTTTAGGTAGTAAGGCTCAACAGAGGCTATTTTTTCAAGGGGTTAAAAGCTTTATTGAAGGTGGTCAGCCGGGGAGGATGGTATCATCGATAGTTGCCAATCAGAGGCCCCTATTGCAGTATTGCTGTCATTAAAGACGGTCATGATCATAAAGTAACGGACCCAGTAGAGATTTGACAACTGTTTGTAGACTTCTATACGGAGTTATATCGCTCTGAATTGATGGATGCAGATAATGTGATTAGTTCATATCTTTCTGGAATAGAAATTCCAATTTTGCCTAAACAAGATGCTGATTTACTAGATGGTCCTATTCAGCTTAATGAATTACAGGATGCACTTAGGGAGACTCGGAATGGATCAACTCCTGGCTCAGATGGTCTTCCATTTGAGCTATATAAACAGCTTTCTTCTACCTTGTTTTTTACAGGTAATTAATGAATCCATTGCAAGTAACTCCCTACCGCCATCATTGAGAGAAGCCGTTATGACGTTGGTATTAAAAAAGGAGAAAGACCCTTTGAGTATTTCATCCTACCGGCCAATAGCTTTGCTCAATGCCGATTATACAGGGAGTGCAGAATTATTAGGCAAATGAGTATTTTGATCACATCATCCTCTTTATGCATGTTGTCTTACTCCAAGCTGTATAGGCTCGAAAGCCTACTACCAATTAAGCATATTAGGTGATGTGCATCTCTGTAATGAGAAGGGGTGTGGTCTAATGACATCAACACCCTATATCAGGTGTGCATAATTATTAGGCAACTTCCTTTCCTTTGGCAAAATGGGTCAAAAGAAGGACTTGACAGGCTCAGAAAAGTCAAAAATAGTGAGATATCTTGCAGAGGGATGCAGCACTCTTAAAATTGCAAAGCTTCTGAAGCGTGATCATCGAGCAATCAAGCGCTTCATTCAAAATAGTCAACAGGATCGCAAGAAGCATGTGGAAAAACCAAGGCGCAAAATACCTGCCCATGAACTGAGAAAAGTCAAGCGTGCAGCTGCCAAGATGCCACTTGCCACCAGTTTGGCCATATTTCAGAGCTGCAACATCACTGGAGTGCCCAAAAGCACAAGGTGTGCAATACTCAGAGACATGGCCAAGGTAAGAAAGGCTGAAAGACGACCACCACTGAACAAAGACGACCACCACTGAACAAGCCACACAAGCTGAAACGTCAAGACTAGGCCAAGAAATATCTCAAGACTGATTTTTCTAAGGTTTTATGGCCTGATGAAATGAGAGTGAGTCTTGATGGGCCAGATGGATGGGCCCGTGGCTGGATTGGTAAAGGGCAGAGAGCTCCAGTCCGACTCAGATGCCAGCAAGGTGGAGGTGGAGTACTGGTTTGGGCTGGTATCATCAAAGATGAGCTTGTGGGGCCTTTTCGGGTTGAGGATGGAGTCAAGCTCAACTCCCAGTCCTACTGCCAGTTTCTGGAAGACACCTTCTTCAAGCAGTGGTACAGGAAGAAGTCTGCATCCTTCAAGAAAAACATGATTTTCATGCAGGACAATGCTCCATCACACGCGTCCAAGTACTCCACAGCGTGGCTGGCAAGAGAGGGTATAAAAGAAGAAAATCTAATGACATGGCCTCCTTGTTCACCTGATCTGAACCCCATTGAGAACCTGTGGTCCATCATCAAATGTGAGATTTACAAGGAGGGAAAACAGTACACCTCTCTGAACAGTGTCTGGGAGGCTGTGGTTGCTGCTGCACGCAATGTTGATGGTGAACAGATCAAAACACTAACAGAATCCATGGATGGCAGGCTTTTGAGTGTCCTTGCAAAGAAAGGTGGCTATATTGGTCACTGATTTTTTTTTGTTTTGTTTTTGAATGTCAGAAATGTATATTTGTGAATGTTGAGATGTTATATTGGTTTCACTGGTAAAAATAAATAATTGAAATGGGTATATATATATTTTTTGTTAAGTTGCCTAATAATTATGCACAGTAATAGTCACCTGCACACACAGATATCCCCCTAAAATAGCTAAAACTAAAAACAAACTAAAAACTACTTCCAAAAATATTCAGCTTTGATATTAATGAGTTTTTTGGGTTCATTGAGAACATGGTTGTTGTTCAATAATAAAATTAATCCTCAAAAATACAACTTGCCTAATAATTCTGCACTCCCTGTAGGATTCTAGCTAAAGTGTTGGCGAAGCGCTTGAAAAAAGTTATTGGCAAACTAATCCATCCGGATCAATCAGAGTTTATCCCAGGTAGACAGATACACAACAATTTGCGTAGAGTATTTATGAATATTCAGGTGGGTGGCGGAGGGGACCACTCCATCCTGTCGTTAGACGCAGCTAAGGCGTTCGACAGGGTGGAGCGGCCCTTCCTATGGTATACGCTCGCCCATATGGGATTTGGCAGCAGTTTTATTCAGATGACACAGCTGCTTTATTCGCACGCCACTACGAAAATATAAATGGCATCAATACAACTGATGTGTTCTTACAACGAAGGACAAGGCAGGGATGTCCTTTGTCCCCCTTATTGTTCGCCATCTATTTAGAGCCACTAGCCTGTAAAATTAGGGCAGACTCGAGCATAGAGGGGTTTGGAGGAGCAGGAGTGGAGGATAAGATCAGCCTTTATGCTGATGACATTTTATTATATCTAAAAGATGGATATAAGATCATCCCTCGTGTGATGGCGGTGATAAGTGAATTTGTATCCCTATCGGGATATAGTATTAATTGGACGAAGTCTATGCTTCTGCCCTTAAATCGCGAATGCCCCCTAAATGTAATTGCGGTTCGTGTTTTGTCCATAGGAGATCACTTGGATTATTTGGGCATTAAAATAAGTATGGATTTGAAGTGTTATAAAGATCTAAACTTAACACCTGTAATCAATAAAATTAGGCTCAAAGTGCGTGCATTGCAGAAATTACCATTAGGCCAAGCAGATGAAATTGCCCTGGTTAAGATGATAATTCTTCCAATGGTTCTTTATGTGATCGATTTGGATCGATGACAGTTTTTTTAATCTCCTAGAGAGGATTATTAATGATCTGATATGGGGGCGTCGTAGAGTGCGTATCAAACAGAAGTATCTTTGGCTGTCAGAATCAGATGGTGGATAGGGGCTTCCTTTTTTCGGGGTTATTATAAAAGCTCCCAACTTCAGTGGTGTATAAATATGGCCCCGGGATACTTTAAAAATTGGTTTCCAAAGCAGAAATGCTCTCAAAATCAGAACATTTTTCAGATTTTAGAGAAAGGGACATCAGGTAATATTCAGAAGGGGTACTCGGTTGGGCTAATGTTGCAGCTTGTCTGGGACCGGCTTAAAAAACTGTTGGCGTTTTCACACTTGCTTTATTTTACACCTATTTGGGAGAATTCTAGGGTAACAGAGTTTGTGAAAATCACAGATAGTATATATTGGATACAAAAAGGTATCATCACGGTTTCTGATCCATTTCATATTGGTATATTTAAGGATGCACTGACAATATTTCACACCACTAATATTAATGGTATTGATTATTTTCGATATTCACAATTAAAACATGCTTATATAACTTCATGTAAAAATAGTATTTTGTGGTATTCACCCCATGGTTTTTTGGAGTTTTGTTTTAATGCAGCAGGCACAGGCGTTCAGTATAGGATTTCACATATCAATACACGACTTCATAAAGAACTAGCTAAGGGTATAATTTTCAAAAGTATTAAAAAGTGGGAACAAGAATTGGGAGGTATTTCCCCCTTGCCCTGGCGGGATATTTAACGTAATATTAAGAAAGTATCGTTGTCTAATAATCACCGATTGATACAATATAAGATAGTTCATCGCTTGTACTATACGCCTAAGGTTTTAGCCAAAATATATCCCCAAGACAAATTGAACAGACATAGCTGCCTGAAATGTCGACTCGTAGGGGTTGGCTTCATACATTTGTTAAGGAGTTGTCCGGCGATTCGAGATTTTTGGCATGTAATAATTGCTGAAATGGAATCTAAAACTCAACTGCAGATTACCCCTTCATTGGAAACAGTACTTTTTGCTCTGCCCCTCCAGTTAGATGGTATATCTCATGTACAACAACTGTTTTGTATGAAGGGGTTTATGATTGCTAAAGTTCTTATTGTTAAGCGGTGGGGGGGATATAAAACCTCCTATGGGCTTGGAGTGGAAAAATTATATGAATAAAATAAAAAAATTTGAGTTAAGTTACTACAAGAGCCTAAATTTTGGGAACCTATGTTGAAAGATATGGCAGTTTTGGTAATTGACAGGCTATGAGTATAACTAAATTATTTTTTCTCGGAGTGAGCTCGGGGTTGTTTTTCTTGTATTAAATAAATTATTGTAATAAAAAGTTAAAAAGTTGTGGGTGAAATATTTGTTATATGTATTGTCACTAAATTCGTACATTATCCATTGTAGATATATTATCTTTTCGTATAAGTACATTGTATAAATTGTTCTTGTGTAAAGGACCTATTGGTCATAATTGATTGTATTTAAGATATTACTGTAAGGTTAATTGTTACTGTTATACTTTGTCTTTATGCTTTAGGGTTGTATGTGACTTTATTTATTTTCCCACAATAAAAATATTTATAATAAAAAAAAAAGTATTCAATAGATATTAATCTTTTTATCTATGATTGTAATATGTGGTACATCAGAAAAGGATCGCCAGGGGGCTTAATAATACACTATATTGACAACAAGTGAAGATAGATATAAGAACATAAGTGCTGAGTACATATTAGAACACACAGGCTGAATACATAATTGGCTGAGTACATATGTTGTGAGGCTGAGTTCATCAAGTGCTGGATACATGGGTGACGAGGATAGAAAAGAGCAGAAAGAAAGGGCAGAAAGAATACCCAAAATAAATAAGGGAGTAAGGAAGCCAAAAGGGGGCCTGTTTGGGACAGGACTAAATATGAGACATACAATGTGCGTACTACGTTGTTAGGAGGAAGTATATATCCCTAGAAGTATATATCCCTAGAATGCTATAAAGGCTTGTTGGGCATTTCATTAAAAGAGGAGGAGGAATTGTAGCAACAGCACTAGGATACATTGAGATGTGAGCTTACCTAATTGCGTCCACTTGTCGGGGTGGAAGGCCAGCGTGGTAGGAGCACTGGGGCGCCATGTTTAAATAAGCGGCATGGTGTACTGATTGGACCGGGCGGAATGTGTGTGGGCGTAGAGACCCTGCTCCAATTCTCGCAATATCGCGGGCGTGCTCAGTGGGTGAAAACCGCAATGAGCGGGCCGGCCGGGAAAATGGATGAGTGCGCGTGTGGGGGGCATTCGACAGGGTGCGCATGCACACCAGTGGCTGGAAAGGTATGGCAGCCATCTTGGGACAGGGCACAAAGAGGAGATTATTAATGCCCAGGCACAAAAGAGGAGTGGGAGCCAGCGGTGCACATGTTTGTGGGAAAACCTTAAAGAAGAGGGAGTAATATATAAATTGAATTATAGATATAGTTAGCAATAAACTGGGGGCAAGGAAGTTTTAATACCCTGGTTGATATATGGTATAGGAATAAAATGAGAAGAGGAAAGGGTAGTAATTATTGTGGTCAAGAAGAAACGGGCCGTCTTTTGTTGGTACATTAACTATTATCACACTGGTATGTCAATTTCCAATGTTTTGACAAGCATAAATAAGGAATAACATATATATCATGAGGGGGTATTTGAAGAGCTCAGGCCCTAGGGGGAACAAAGCAAGAAAGAGTATGAAAAAAAGTGAAAATTCATTAATCTAAACAATAATCTTTGTTTAATCCATTGGGTTGTAAGGTGTTCATGTATAGAATGGCAAATGTAGGCTCCCCATTACTGCCCATAGCTGTCCCGGAAACCTGGAAATAAAATTGATCTTTAAAGAGAAAATAGTTTTGTTTCAATACAAATGATAGTAAGGACATAATAAACTCTTGTTCAGAAATAGAGAACTCGGGATATTGGTGGATGGATTCCCTAACACACTCAATGCCTTCCTCTGTGGGGATATTAGTATAGAGCATGGCAACCTCAATGGTGATGAGGAGGCAGTCATTGTCCTCGAGGTTTAGGCTTTGAATTTTATTCAGGAAGTCAGTGTTGTGCTGGATGTAGGACTGACCTTTTTGGGCATACGGTCTAAGAAGATTGTCCAGCATTTTGGTGGCTGGTTGGAAGATGGAATCACAACCTGAGAGTATGGGCCTGCCTGGGGGGTGCTCTTTGTTTTTATGAACCATTGGCAGTGTGCAGATTACAGGGATGCGGGTATATACCCAGCCTCACAACATATGTACTCAGCCTTTTATGTACTCAGCATGTATGTTCTAATATGTACTAAGCATTTATGTTCTTATATCTATCTCTACTTGTTGTCCATGTAGTGTATTATAAGGCCCCCTGGTGGTCCTTTTCTGATGTACCACATATTACAATCAAATATAAAAAGATTAATATCTATTGAATACTTAATGAAATGCATGTACAACCCTATGTTTGAAATGGAATTACTGCTTTCTCACCAATAATCATGTTGTTAATACCATTTATTATATAACCTGTTGTATTCATATGTGTTTTTATCTTTTCATCAGCCTGATGAAATGCATTCATTTTGCCTGAAACATTGTTCAGTATACCACCATGTCCAGCTAAATAAAATAAAAAACAATAAAGCATACAGAAAAAACTGGAGTGCTGTCTGAAATTGTTTAACACTAATCCAGTTCCAAGAGGTGGAGTCAGGAACACACCACGAAGTGCACCCACACCAGTCAGAACAGATAGAGTGCTGTGATCATCTGGGATTACTATATGCATGAGGGTGTCACAGTTGCTCTTGTTGCATCCAAGCTCCACTCCTTTCTGTGGCCAGCCCCTACCTTGCTTCTCTGCCACTGCCTGGCCTGTCAATCAAAGCAACCAAGGATGGGTTAGCCACATTAAACATAAGATATTGGGTGCAGCAAGAGCAACAGTCATGCCCTCATTGCACTAAAGGCCTAATATGCATATTAAGGGTTTATTCACACGACCGTGGTTTGGTTCCGCATCTGAGCCACATTTTTTGTGGCTTGGGTACAGACCCATTCACTTCAATGGGGCAGCAAATGATGGGGACAGCACTCCGTGTGCTGTCCGCATCCCTTGCTCCGTTGCGTGGTCCCCTAAAAATCATGTCCAATTCTTGTCCATTTTGCAGACAAGAATAGGCATTTCAATAAGGGGCTTTCCGTTCCGCAAATTGCGCAAGGCACATGGGCGGCATCCATGTTTTGCAGATCCACAATGACCACAAAATACGACATGTTTGTGTGAACAAGCCCTAAGAAAAAGTTTAACCTGGGAATGGAGCCTCAAATCAACAAAAGAAAACTGTGTTTTCACCTGGTGAATGACAACTATGTGTCTATGCAAACAATTGGATTGGGAGGCCACTGAAGACAAATTCCCTTTACTTCATACTTAACACTGTAAACATTTGCAGTAAACTTTCATGAGATTTTCAATGTCTTTTGCTTTGTTGAGCCTCAATGTAAAGTTTGCAGTAAATGTCTAGTTAATTTGCTGAATGTAAAGTCAAAGGGAATCCTTGATTTTGGAGTATTATCTGCAGTATTATGTGTGTAGAGATCTCTATGTTTTTATTTTCATGCTCTCCCCATTTCCCTGCTGTCTGTGCTCGAGCTGCGTTGAAATAAATTGTCAGGACTGCACACATGTGTCCATCCCATTAGATTAGTGTGGTATAGCAGGAGTGGTCCTGACTGTCTATTTCAGTGCAGCTTTGAGCATTGACAGCAGGGAAACTGGGGCAGTAGGAAAATTAAAAATAGTGATCTAGACTCTTTATTTGTGATATTACTCATGTAGTACTGCAGATAATACTTTGGAGTACAGATTCCCTTTAAAGATTGCTACATCTGTACTATAGCCGATACTATTATGTCTGAAATAACAAATACCAGATTATAATGTTCAATGTCCATTGTTACATTTTGGTGCAAATACATAATCTATATTTACATTTCCTTATGAAAGACAAACAAAATGTTATTTAATTGTATCACATTTCTGGAGAGAACAGAACTTGCTGCCAAACCGTGTTTATGTAGATATGCCTTTTTGTAAGTCAAAATATTCCAAGGCAGCTGGGGAAACAGATTTCCAGAATGCCATGAAACAAATGTACACTCATCAGGTGAAAAATAAAGAATAATTTTAGATGTAGCTAACTGTGATAAAATTGTTTTGAAGTTTTGTTATGAAATGCACAGTAACACCAAATTAAACTGCAAAATGTAACAAAAATAATACCTTTGTTCTAAATGAAATAATGTTTAAAACTCAAAAAAGAATATAGTTTAACCCTTAAATGGGCTTATCGGGCAATGGATATTGAGGACCTATTCCCAGAATAGGTTATCAATATCAGATTGGAGGGTGGTAGAAGAGTCTGGCACTCCATGAGCACTGCAGCCATTTCCTAAGCCATATGATGTCACTGTACCTCGATCACATTACCTAGTTGTAGATCAGCCCCATTGAAGTAAATGGAGCTGAGCTGCAATTCCAGAGCCGGCTGCACTCACCAGAGCTCCGGTGGGCAGGGGTGCTGGGACCTCCACTGATATGATAATGATGACCTAGGCTGAGGATAGGTCATCATTATGTGTTACTGGATAACTCCTTTAACAATCCATAAACGATATATCCATCATGAGCAAGTGCCAGATCCCACACTATGACAGATATACCAGTCATGATGATCATGTGGACACTGCTCAATGTACCCAAGAGATCACAGAGGGGGCTCCGCTGTAATACTGAGGAGGCCTTTTTCCATAAGTGCCAGGATTGGCAGGCCTTCTGCTTCAAATTCCAAGATTAGAGTTAGCTTCAATCCGGTTAGTTTAAACCCTTTGCTGTGGTCAATAACACCTGCAGCATCGCATCTAAGAGCAAGGTCCATCGGTCTAGCCATAGGAATCCCATGATGTAATCATGGAGTATTGATGTGTTACTATGGCAGCCTCTAGGACTGCCACCAGTATCTAACTATTAGGCCATCCCTTATAACTATTTGTTACATTGTTCACCACAATAGAAATTATAAAAAAATGAGTCAGTAAATTATATGTAACCCCAAATGCTACAAATAAAAAGAAAAAAGGTATTCAGCAAAAAATAATCCTTCATATAGGTCAATGGAAATATAAGTTTTTTTTCTATAAATAGGTTTCTATTGTGCAAAAGTACTAAAGTACAAAAAATACTATGCCTATTTGGTATTCTACGAACCAATAGAATAAAGTTAATATTATTTTACTTCACCATAAAAAGCAAACAAATGAAAAGAACAGTGGCAGAAATGGCATTTCCTCCCCAAAAAAAGCAAAAAAAGCTGAACTATAAACACTGGGGCCACTGCAAGGGACATTATAACTACTTAAACACTATAGAGGGCCTTATTACTACTGGGGGCTCTGTATTCTTGGGGAGTATTATTTTTTAGAATTTGACACAGGGTGCGGTTGTGGCATTGCCATTTCTGTTGTTACCTCAAGCAGCAGAAAGGTTAGTTGCATACGGGGGGGGGGGGGGCTCAGGAGCATTAAACCACAGGGGAATTACAGCACAGGAGAACATAATACATACTATTACTACAGGGGATACTACAGTGGGGAATATTATACATACTGCTACTACATGGGAGAATAGATGGGCATTATAATAAAGGTCAAAGCACTACAGGGGCATTATAATACAACAGACACTATAGGGGGTCATTAGAACTACAGGGAGGACTGCATTGGGGCTCTTTAAATACTGAGGCTACTACATGGGGCATTATATTTACTTGGAGGTACTAGAGGGGGCATTATAAGTATTGGAGCCACCATAGAGGGAATTATAACTACTAGAGACACTATTGGGGGCATTATTAATACTGTGGGCTCTATAGGTGGGCCTCATTTCTACTCAGAGCCCTATGAGGTCATTAATAATGGTGTACTGTGGATGTATTATTACTGGGCAAACTTGAGGAACATTCTTGCTATTCGGAGTACTGTAGGTGGGACTGTGTTGATCCCTAATCTCATTTCACATCACGTGAAGTGAATTATACTAGTGAGCGCATCAATTTTCCTCATAAATTCACACCCACTTATTCTATTTTATTTTCAAATTGTTTTTATTGATTTTCAAAAGGGAGTATACAAAAGAAAACACATACATATATATGTATGACATGCATATCAATGAGCATGAAAATGAGCATGTAGAATAGTTATTATTACAATAGAATTATCATTGCGAAATAATAAATGACAACAGTATGTTGGATATTCAAACAAAACGGGGGGGTTACAAGAAAGTCCGAGGGAGAAAGGGGAAAGGACGGGGGTGGAGATTAGAAGATCTTAATAACTGATTATTGCAAGAGCCATGAGAAGTAGGACACAGAACATAAAACATCAAACCTAGTTAGTCTGTAAAACCTCTAAATTGTTTCCATGGGCCCCAGATATCTGAGCATCGTTGGGGGGTTCGGGCAACCCAGTGTGTTCTAATCGGTAGATCTGATTGCATTTCTGGTACCAATGTTGCATGGACGGAGATTCTGACTTCCGCCAGTATACAGCGATAAGCAAACGGGCAGATGCGAGAAGGATCTTATACAAAGTTTGCACCTCTTTTGATTTTGAACATCTGAAATCTCTGAACAGCCAAAAAAGGCACACTATAGGTGACGACGGTACATGTACATTGCAAACCTTTGAGAGTGTAGCACATATCTCTCGCCAGTAAGCTTGAATTTTGTTGCACAACCACCAAATATGGCTCTGGGTCCCTATACCATCACATCTCCAGCAAACTAGGCTAACTCCCGGGAATATGCTATGTAAATGTTGTGGTGTGTAATACCAATGTGCGAGGACTTTGTAGCTATTTTCCTGCAATTTTACGCACCTGGAAACCCTCACCGGAGTTATTAATAACTTTGTCACTTCTCGCTCATCAAATTTAATATTCAGTTTATCCTCCCATTTAGTAATTAATTTATATTTATCCAAATTATTATAGGAAAGAATAAGAGAGTATAACTGCAAGATCTTCTTCTTGGGTTCTAATCTTTGCAAGGCCATTTTTTAAAATGATGTGTGTTCTGCGTTCTTAACATAAAGACTTGTCAACTGTTTCAAGATATGGTGGCAATGCGTTATCTGGAAGGTGGTACATTGAGACATGGCAGGGTGTGTTGTGAGTTCCGAAACTGAGGGCGTATCATTGTCTAGGCATAGAGACAATACAGGCGTAGCATTCTTTTTAGCTGCTTCCTTCAGTGTATTCCACCCACTTATTATAGATGATGGAATTATAAAAAATTACTCCCCAAGATTTCTAACACACCAATATTTCCTATCGCAATTGCTACTACCACCTAAACTATTAGGCAATATCCTATATTCACAGGTTCTCTCAACCCAAACTAAACACCATAACAATAGTTATCTATATGAGACCTAAAATCCCCTGAATCACTATTGGTAACATTATTACATTATTCCCTTTGGAAGAGCAAGTTCTATAAGACAACAAGGAAGGGACTTATCAATTTTTAAATTTAATACACAATAGTGTAGTGCAATAGATCAGATAAAAGATAAAAACAAAAATATACATACAATAACAATGCAGTACATAGATAAAATAGAAGGGATTACATGCAGAATATTAGCTTACTGAGATGCAGCAGTTATATTCCAGCTGTGGGGACAGCTGAGAGTACGGGCAGTCACTCCAAACGATATGGATCCCCAAATGGCTGACAATGAACTGTTCCCAACCACCCATTTGTATCCCTCCTTAGCCGAGGGGTGGGCTGTTAAGGAACCTTATTCCCTTTCCGTCTGACGTTCTGGAAAGTCTGATATCATTAAAGTTTTGCCCCCCCTTCCCAAACGGCCGACCCATGTGGCAATTTGAATTTAGGCGATTTCTCACCATATGACAGGGACTGCGGGTACATGTGAGTTCCCATAATCTGAGCTGCCTCATCCTGGTCATACAAACACCAAATACGATTGAGTTATGATTTCCTCTGAGAATGCGTAGTGTTTCCCCTTTCAGTAGACTGTCTGGCATCATAGGGTCACAATTAACATGAGGCCTTGACAGACATACAATCAGCTATTGATAACACAATTGCAGAAAATCTATCTATCTATCTATCTATCTATCTATCTATCTATCTATCTGTCTATCTATCTAGCTCAGATTTCGTTACAGGCACAATTGGTATGGTACTGTTCTTTTTGCAATATTGTGTTTGTGGGCATTGGGGCAGGAGGTATGAAGAACTGTATTACCCGGTATGTTTTGTTAGGCCCGCGGGGGTGGGGGGTTGGATTGAGAATTTGGCACAGGAGAGGGGCAGCATTTCAATTTTCACGTTCACGTCAAGCATCACAAAGCCAAGGGTAATGACATATCAAATATCCACTCTAAGTTGGCAGTTTCATGTTGAGACATGCAGTTACCTATTCCACTTATTAATGGTATATTCACATATGGAACATTTTCTGTGGAAATTTCTACAACTAAAACAAAATAAAAATCTGTTTCATATGACAGCATGAGATTTGTAAATATTATAATATGAAATCACCTCTATTCAAATACATTATTAGTTGTAGAAAAATAAATTGTAATTAATCTGAAGTGTGAGAACATAATAAAATAAATTTATTTTCTGGACAAAGCAACCATGCTTTTATAGACTTTTTATTTTAGAAATCGTAGGAGGTGCAGAGGTTCCATTTATACCTGAGCCTAGATGTTAGAGGGGGACTCATGATGACAGTACGATTATAGTTAGCACATGACCACTGGAATGTGCTGGTTCAGGTTTTAAGTATATTCATGATATGTACCCAAGAACTTACCAATGTTTTCTGCTTATGTTAATATAGTTACACAATAGTTCTGTTTCACATCATTTATACAATTGCACATGATCTAACCTGAATCATTTGTTTTAGAACAATGTTGTGTACATTTCCTAAAAATTAGGCTTCAAAAGGTTTTCCCAATTTATTTTGCTCTTATATTAATTTTCTTAATTGAATATCAAAAGAGAACAGTTCACAAATATTTCCCACATGCACCAACAGGAATAAAATTTCAACCAGATAAAGGTAATGCTTTAAAGTTTCACATACATACATTTTTAGTTTTAAGTATGTATGAGAGTTATGTCTCATTCATTGGGCATTAGGCTGGACAGCATTTTTTAGTTGCACAGAAATGAATTTTTCTCACATAGAAAATATCTGAAGTTGCATCACATACATAAAGTCAGGATGTCATGATCAAGTCGTGATCCAAATCATATACACAGAGGCAACTGTCTGACACCCAGTGAGTATAGTGCAAGAGTCCTATTCTAATCAATGAAACTATACACGATACTCGGTGTCAGATGGTGGTCTTAGAAATTGTCCAACTCAGCATGCAGTTGCAGCTTTACATGCTAGATGTCAGATAACAACCCTGTACCGTATTACATTACGCTGAAGGTTTAATCTGCTAGACAGCTGGTGGTCCTCATTAAAAAAAAATAATGTTCAGATGAGACAAGACCTTTAATATAGCACACTAGTAGCATGGCACTGAGCAGGAGGACTTGAACAGATTGATTCTGTATATAGTTTTGTTGGAAAAGATTCAATATAGCTTGTTTTTTGCTAATTTACACACCTGTTCTTTCTACGTTTCAGCTTCCCATTGACAGTCCAATCAGTGATTGACAGCTATCTTTGAGAGCCATATCATACATGGCAGGATGTTGATCACTGATATGACCTTACTCTGGACTCCTAAGCCAAGAAAGAGCAGTGATGTAAATTAATAAAATACAAGCTGGGCTTTCACACAAATGTCTGTTCCATTTTTTTACAGTCTGTATGCAGAATAATTCACTTCAAAGGGGCCACAAAAACATAGAAATAACTAAAAAGCTGGAAAAACACGGAAATTAACTTAGATAACATAAAATAGGTAAAAATAAAAAATTATAATTTTGATCTAGAAGGACGAGGTCCATATGGAGTAGGAGGTTGGGGAGGCGGTAGATGTGGCAGTGGAAGAGAAGGAGGTAGCCTACACTGCTTTTTGGTTTTAAATTTTATTTTTAAAGTTAGGGTACACCCCAAAACATTGGGAAATTTAACCTGTGATAACCAGCTCTAGTCACGCTAAACAAACGTTCAGACAATACACTGGCTGCAGGGCAGGCCAGCACGTCCAAAGGGTAAAGGGCAAGCTCAGGCCATGTGCCCAATTTGGAGACCCAGAAGTTGCATGTTCCCATTAGTTAATGTATTTTTAATAGAGTGATTAATAAAGATTAAATTTTACCTATTACTAGTCAGAGAGGTTGCAAAGGTTATGCTAGGTCCAAGTGACCACTTAACCCCTCTTCCAGATGTTGCAGGGTACTATACACCCAAAAAGTGGTTTATTTCACCAGAAAATGTAACAGATAATTTTTTAAATGTCTTTACCAGTCTAATAGGTATAGCAGTGGTACTATACACCCAAAAATTGGTGAATTTCACCCCAAAATGTAAAATGACCTTTTTTTTTTAACCAACCTACTAGGTATAGCAGTGTTGCTATACACCCAAAAATTTGTGAATTTCACCAGAAAATGTTAATGACAATTTATATATTTTTTTTAAACGGCCTACTAGGTATAGCAGTGGTACTATACACACACAAAGTTTAGAGTTCCATATGGAGTAGCAGTTTGAGGAGGCGGTGGACGCAGCGGAGTAGGTTGAAGCGGCGGTGGAGGAGGATGAGATAGCCAACGCAGGTTTTTGATTTTAATTAAATTTTGTAAAATTAAGGTACACTCCAAAAGAGTGTGAAATATCCAAAATACAAACATGAGCAATTGCGCTGCAGTATAACAATGGCTGGTTAGTGCCGGTATACATGTCTATTCTGCACAAGATACGGACAACTCCTGAGGGATCCATGCCTGGTTCATTTTAATAAATGTGAGCTTGTCCACATTGGCTCTGGACAGGCGGCTGCGATTGTCTATGATGACGCCCCCGCCCGTGCTAAACACACGTTCAGATAATACACTGGCTGCAGGGCAGACGAGCACCTCCAAGGCGTAAAGGGCAAGCTTAGGCCATATGCCCAATTTGGAGACCCAGAAGTTGAAAGGGGCAGACCCGTCATTCAGTACGTGTAGGCGTGTGCACACATACTGCTCCACCATGTTGGTGAAATGCTGCCTCCTGCTAAGATGTTCCATATCAGCTGGTGGTGCTGGTTGTTTTGGCATGCGTACAAAGCTTTCCCACATGTTGGCCATGCCAACCCTGCCTTCTGAGGTGCTGGCGGTGTGCCAGCTGCGTTGGAGACCTCTTCCTCATCCTCTGCATTCGCCTTATGCTTCCACTGTGCCCCTGCTGTCAGGTGGGAATGCTACCAGCAGCGCGTGTACCAGCGTGCGCTTGTACTCGCGCATCTTACGATCACGCTAAAGTGACGGAATTACGGACGGTACTTTGTCTTTGTAACAGGGTTCCAGCAGCGTGGCCACCCAGTAATCAGCACAAGTTAGAATGTGGGAAACTCTGCGGTTATTGCGGAGACACTGCAGCATGTAATCACTAATCTGTGCAAGGCTGCCCAGAGGCAACGAAAAGCTGTCCTCTGTGGGAGGTGTATTGTCTGTGTCCTCTGTATCCCCCCATTCACACACCAGTGATGGCCATGAGCTGGTCTGGGATCCACCCTGCTGTGAACATGGTTCCTCCTCCTCCATCTCCTCATCCTCCACCTTGTCATCCTCCAAAACTGTGCCCTGGCTGGACAATTGTGTACCTTGGGTTTGTGTGTGCAGGAACCCACCCTCGGAGCCACTTGGGAATGACTGGCCGGAAACCCCTCAAAATTATCCCTCTTCCTCCTCCTGCTCCTGTGCCACATCCTCTTCCATCATCGCCATGAGTGTTTTTTCAAGGAGGCATAGAAGTGGGATAGTAACACTGAGAACGGTGTTATCGACACTGGCCATGTTGGTGGAGTACTCGAAAAAGTGCAACAAGGAACACAGGTCTCACATGGAGGCCCAGTCATTGGTGGTGAAGTGGTGCTGTTCCACCGAGCGACTCACCCATGCGTGCTGCAGCTGAAACTCCACTATCGCCTGATGCAGCTCGCACAGTCTGGCCAGTATATGCAAGCTGGAGTTCCACTTTGTGGGCACGTCACATGTGAGGCGGTGAGCGGGAAGGCCGAAGTTACCCCGAAGCACCGACAGGCAAGCAGCAGCAGGATGAGAACGCCGAAAGCGCGCACAGATGGCCCGCACTTTATGCAGTAGCTCTGACATGTCGGGGTAATTTTTAAGGAATTTCTGCACCACCAAATTCAGCACATGCGCCAGGCAAGGGATGTGCTAGTCCCATAGCTGCTATGAGATTTTGCCCATTATCTCAAACCACCAGGCCGGGCTTGAGGCTGACTGGAACAAACCACTCGGTCTGTTGTTCAAGGCCCGTCCACAGCTCCTGCGCAGTGTGGGGTTTGTCCCCCAAACAGATACGTTTTAAAACTGCCTGCTGTCGTTTACCCTTGGCTGTGCTGAAGTTGGTGTTGAAGGTGTTATGCTGACCGGATGAAGAGCTGATAGAGGATGAGGAAGCAGAGTAGGAGGAGGATGCAACAGGAGGCAAACTGAAGCGTCCTGCAATTGTCGGTGGTGGAAGAACATGCGCCAAACTGCTATCCGCCTCAGGCCCAGCCGCCACTGCATTTACCCAGTGTGCTGTTATGGATATATAACGGCCCTGACGGTGCTTACTGGTCCACGTAACTGTAGTCAGGTGCACCTTGCCACAGATGGCGTTGTGCAGTGCACACCTGATTTTGTCCCCTACTTGGTTGTGAAGAGAAGGGATGACTCGCCTTGAAAAGTAGTGGCGGCTGGGCATGACGTACTGTGGGACAGCCAGCGCCATATGGCCTTTAAAACTATCTGTCCTCACCAGACGGAATGATAGCATTTCAAAGACAAGTAATTTTAGAAATGCTGGCATTCAGGGCTAGGGATCGCGGGTGGGTAGGAGGGGACTTCCTCTTCCTCTCCAGCGTTTGGGATATGGAGAGCTGACCGCTTCCGTAGGACATTATGGAGATGCTTGGTGACCCAGGTGTTGGTGTTGCTGGCAAATCCTCTGTTTGTGGGGTGTCGGGTGGCACTGTCACTCCAAAGGTGGATGAAGAGGCCGCAACTGCAGCAGAAGAGGAAGCAGAAAGAGCCAGAGACCTTTCTTGGTTTTTGAGGTGTCTACTCCACTGCAGCTCGTGCTTTGCACTTAAATGCCTAGTCATGCAGGTTGTGCTCAGGTTAAGAACGTTTATGCCTCGCTTCAGGCTCTGATTGCACAGCGTGCAAACCACTCGTGTCTTATCGTCAGCACCTTGTCTGAAGAACTACCACGCCAGGCAACTCCTTGGAGCTGGCTTTGGTGTCCTCGGTCCCTTGCTGTGGTGGGCAGTAGGAGGCGTACTGTCTAGAGGACGGCCGCTCCGCTTTTGCACCCTGCTCCCTCTTCTGCTGTGCTGGTGACTCTGTGCGACCACCGCCTCTTCCTCCGAACTACATCGGTCACTTGCATGACCTTAATTCCATGTGGGGTCGAGGACCTCATCGTCCTCCACATTATCTTCCACCCAGTCTTCACCCCTGACTTCCTTGTCAGTCTGCACACTTTTGAAAGCCCCAGCAGTTGGCAGCTGTGTTTCGTCATCATCCGAGACGTGCTGCGATGGTCCTCCCATGTACTCATCTTGAAAAATAAGCAGTTGGGCATCGGTGCACTCAATCTCTTCCACTTCTGGGGCAGGGCTAGGTGGATAGCCCTGGGAAACCCTGCTAACAGAGTCATCAAAAAGCACAAGAGACTGCTGCAGGACTTGGGTCTCAGACTGCTTGGCTGATTTTCAAGAGGGTGAGGTGAAAGACTTATGGACATCGGTTGCAGGTGCCAACTCTGGTCTTTCAGCAGCAGACTGGGAGGGAGACAATGTGAAGGAACTGGATCCACTGTCAGCAACCCAATCTACTATCGCCTTTACTTGTTCAGGCCTCACCATTCGTAGAGCAGCATTAGGCCCGACCAAATTCCGCTGGAGGTTTTGTCGCCTACTCGCACCTGAGGAAGGGATTTCACTTGTGCGTGTAGCTGGCACAGATCGACCACGTCCTCTGCCTGCATCAGGAGCTCCACCAGCAGCACCACGACCTGGGCCATGTCCCTTATATCACGCTCTCCTCGTATTTTTTGAATTCAGGATCTTGCCCTAAATGGGTGTTTAATTAATAGTAGAAAAGAATGACAGTATGTAAAGGGTGTATGACCACACGGCCTGAACCAGACTAGGCCTCAATTAAAGATTTCTTTGCACAAAATGGCTGTATTTAAAATGGCTGTATTTCAAATGGCTAATTCAAACCCCTGTATGAATAGGGGGGATCACACATGCCCTGAATCAGTGTAGGCCTGAAGTAAATATATCTTTGCACAAAAAGTCTGTTGTTCAAATGGCTGTAATTTCAAATGCCTAATTCAAACCCCTGTATGTATAGGGGGATCACACATGCCCTGAATCAGTGTAGGCCTGAAGTAAATATATCTTTGCACAAAAAGGCTATATTTTAAATGGCTGAATTTCAAGTGCCTAATTTAAACCCCTGCATGTATAGGGGGGATCTCACAGGGCCTGAACCTCTGTAGGCCTGAATTCAATATTGGTGCACCAAATGGTGGTATTTAAAATCTCTGAATGTAACCCAAATGTATTAAGGGTGTATCTCACAATGACATCTGCATCAAAGGCTGCCATGGATCCGTCATGGCAATGTTAAAGATAATACAAACGGATCCATTCTGAACGGATGCAGATGGTTCTATTATCTGAACGGATCCATCCATAACGGATTTGCACAAAACACGAGTGTCAAAGTAGCCTTAGAAGAAAGCAGCCATGTTTTTTCTAATTATGGAAACCCTCTTTAAAATGTATCATCCACTAGTCTGTGCAGCTAGTTTACTGAGTGCAAACATATGGATTTTATATATACTTTTTTACAGGCAATGATATAAAATAAAAAAAACAACACATTCAAACATCTGTATAATTGAGCTCAACCTGAAATAATGAAGAAATAAACCAAACAATTTATCATTGATACAATTCTATTTAAATCCACAAATCATATTTTCAATGCACATCAAAGTCTTAACTTGCAAGCTCATGGAAACATAAAATGAGATTGATTGCCTGAAGACCAGTTATTTCAAAAACATGTTTATGAAGGATGTAAAAGGTAAGCAATATTTTGCCACATTCTATTAAGCGAGCTTTGTCTTTTTATTATTTTTACAGACGACAATTTCTGTGCAATGATTTGACCTTTTAGAATGAAAAGTAAAGCACATTTTAAAAATGAGCATTTTCCCCAAACTTCAGGATTCCTCTATCAGGAAGAATTGCTTATTGTCAAAGAAGATATTAATCTGAGGTAATTTCAAACTCATAATGACACATTTACCATCAGAATTAGATTAGCATTTTCAAAGCGAGATATAAAAGACTAGGTTATGAATATTCATACCAACACTCTGACACATCTAATCGATACAAACCTTGCTGCTCAAAACCTGTGAAAATTATAAAGAGATGCTATGATTGTTTCAGAGGATTTACATTTCCCACCGAGACAATTTGCTGCTTCTTTTATTTGGTGCATTTTTTTAAAAATGCATTTTCTATTTGCATTTTTTGTATACATTGAACAAAATTTTAAATCGTGTCTTCTTTATCTTTTTCAGAGGACAAAGTTAATGTCCCAGGACAATAAAAAAAAAAAGAAAAAAAGAAAATACTAGATATTTATAGACATTGGCTGTTTTGACTAAAAGCTGAGTCTTGATATTTCTGTAATTCAGAAGAATTCGCCATTAGTGTTGAGCGAACAGTTCGAGCATCGTTCGGGTTCGTACCGAATTTTGGGGTGTCCGGGACCCAGACCCGAACCCGGACATTTTCAAAAAAGTTCGGGTTCGGGTTCGTCGTTCGGCATGTATTTAGGCGCATTTTGAAAGGCTGCAAAGCAGCCAATCAACATGCATCATACTACTTGCCCTAAGATGCCATCGCAGCCATGCCTACTATTGGCAAGGCTGTGATTGGCCGAGTGCAGCATGTGACTCAGCCTCTTTATAAGCTTGTGCGCACGTCGGGACGTGCTCACTCCCGATGTGAATAGAACAGGGATAGACGCAGCTGATGCTAGGGCGAGAATAGGCAGGGATAATTGAATAACTGGAAGCAAATTTCTCTCCTCCACCTGTGATTCATCTGAACAACTGCAGCTGAGCTGCTTTTTTGATAGGGATTGGCTATTTTTAGAGTGGCCAGAGTGATTTTTCCATCCACATGTACCTGGGCTGACCGCCGGCCGCCATTTTGCGACTTGTAGTGCTGCAGCAGAAGCTGCCACAGTGTGCATTCCAAAGCTCCAAACAAGTCAGACATCTACACCTGGGATTCAGACCAATAGCGATTTAGCAGCACAGTCCAAGGCTATTTTTTTAAAGGTTGTGCAGACCATTTTGTGGCACATGTTACTGGGCTGATAGGCGGCGGCCATCTTGGGACTAGTGCTGCAGCACAATCTCTCCCAACGTCCATTAATCACTTGTAATAGTGGTCTGTGCCATAGAAATCCTACATCAGGGACTTGGGTGTGCTTGTGTCACCCCTACTAATACCAGTCCACCTGTAATCCATACAGTCAAAAGACTGAAAGTATTCCAGTGAGGGAATTTTTTTTTATTTAAAAAGGCCAAGTTAGTTTATCTGGCGCTCAATATACTAGATACAGTTAGGCCTGCGTTTCATACATCTGGAATTAGCAAATTAATGTGCTGGGGTTGGGAAAACATATATGTACCCATACTAGAATCTGTCAAAGAAAGCGGTACTCACATATAACAGTCATTCCATCTGTAATCCATACAGTCAAAAGACTGAAAGTATTCCAGTGAGGGAATTTTTTTTATTTAAAAAGGCCAAGTTAGTTTATCTGGCGTTCAATATACTAGATACAGTTAGGCCTGCGTTTCATACATCTGGAATTAGCAAATTAATGTGCTGGGGTTGGGAAAACATATATGTACCCATACTAGAATCTGTCAAAGAAAGCGGTACTCACATATAACAAGTCATTCCATCTGTAATCCATACAGTCAAAAGACTGAAAGTATTCCAGTGAGGGATTTTTTTTATTTAAAAAGGCCAAGTTAGTTTATCTGGCGCTCAATATACTAGATACAGTTAGGCCTGCGTTTCATACATCTGGAATTAGCAAACTAATGTGCTGGGGTTGGGAAAACATATATGTACCCATACTAGAATCTGTCAAAGAAAGCGGTACTCACATATAACAGTCATTCCATCTGTAATCCATACAGTCAAAAGACTGAAAGTATTCCAGTGAGGGAATTTTTTTATTTAAAAAGGCCAAGTTAGTTTATCTGGCGTTCAATATACTAGATACAGTTAGGCCTGCGTTTCATACATCTGGAATTAGCAAACTAATGTGCTGGGGTTGGGAAAACATATATGTACCCATACTAGAATCTGTCAAAGAAAGCGGTACTCACATATAACAGTCATTCCATCTGTAATCCATACAGTCAAAAGACTGAAAGTATTCCAGTGAGGGAATTTTTTTATTTAAAAAGGCCAAGTTAGTTTATCTGGCGTTCAATATACTAGATACAGTTAGGCTCATGCGTTTCATACATCTGGAATTAGCAAACTAATGTGCTGGGGTTGGGAAAACATATATGTACCCATACTAGAATCTGTCAAAGAAAGCGGTACTCACATATAACAGTCATTCCATCTGTAATCCATACAGTCAAAAGACTGAAAGTATTCCAGTGAGGGAATTTTTTTATTTAAAAAGGCCAAGTTAGTTTATCTGGCGCTCAATATACTAGATACAGTTAGGCCTGCGTTTCATACATCTGGAATTAGCAAACTAATGTGCTGGGGTTGGGAAAACATATATGTACCCATACTAGAATCTGTCAAAGAAAGCGGTACTCACATATAACAGTCATTCCATCTGTAATCCATACAGTCAAAAGACTGAAAGTATTCCAGTGAGGGAATTTTTTTATTTAAAAAGGCCAAGTTAGTTTATCTGGCGTTCAATATACTAGATACAGTTAGGCCATGCGTTTCATACATCTGGAATTAGCAAACTAATGTGCTGGGGTTGGGAAAACATATATGTACCCATACTAGAATCTGTCAAAGAAAGCGGTACTCACATATAACAGTCATTCCATCTGTAATCCATACAGTCAAAAGACTGAAAGTATTCCAGTGAGGGAATTTTTTTATTTAAAAAAGGCCAAGTTAGTTTATCTGGCGCTCAATATACTAGATACAGTTAGGCCTGCGTTTCATACATCTGGAATTAGCAAACTAATGTGCTGGGGTTGGGAAAACATATATGTACCCATACTAGAATCTGTCAAAGAAAGCGGTACTCACATATAACAGTCATTCCATCTGTAATCCATACAGTCAAAAGACTGAAAGTATTCCAGTGAGGGAATTTTTTTATTTAAAAAAGGCCAAGTTAGTTTATCTGGCGCTCAATATACTAGATACAGTTAGGCCTGCGTTTCATACATCTGGAATTAGCAAACTAATGTGCTGGGGTTGGGAAAACATATATGTACCCATACTAGAATCTGTCAAAGAAAGCGGTACTCACATATAACAGTCATTCCATCTGTAATCCATACAGTCAAAAGACTGAAAGTATTCCAGTGAGGGAATTTTTTTATTTAAAAAAGGCCAAGTTAGTTTATCTGGCGCTCAATATACTAGATACAGTTAGGCTCATGCGTTTCATACATCTGGAATTAGCAAACTAATGTGCTGGGGTTGGGAAAACATATATGTACCCATACTAGAATCTGTCAAAGAAAGCGGTACTCACATATAACAGTCATTCCATCTGTAATCCATACAGTCAAAAGACTGAAAGTATTCCAGTGAGGGAATTTTTTTATTTAAAAAGGCCAAGTTAGTTTATCTGGCTGCTCAATATACTAGATACAGTTAGGCCTCATGCTTTCATACATCTGGAATTAGCAAACTAATGTGCTGGGGTTGGGAAAACATATATGTACCCATACTAGAATCTGTCAAAGAAAGCGGTACTCACATATAACAGTCATTCCATCTGTAATCCATACAGTCAAAAGACTGAAAGTATTCCAGTGAGGGAATTTTTTTATTTAAAAAGGCCAAGTTAGTTTATCTGGCGCTCAATATACTAGATACAGTTAGGCTCATGCTTTCATACATCTGGAATTAGCAAACTAATGTGCTGGGGTTGGGAAAACATATATGTACCCATACTAGAATCTGTCAAAGAAAGCGGTACTCACATATAACAGTCATTCCATCTGTAATCCATACAGTCAAAAGACTGAAAGTATTCCAGTGAGGGAATTTTTTTATTTAAAAAGGCCAAGTTAGTTTATCTGGCGCTCAATATACTAGATACAGTTAGGCTCATGCTTTCATACATCTGGAATTAGCAAACTAATGTGCTGGGGTTGGGAAAACATATATGTACCCATACTAGAATCTGTCAAAGAAAGCGGTACTCACATATAACAGTCATTCCATCTGTAATCCATACAGTCAAAAGACTGAAAGTATTCCAGTGAGGGAATTTTTTTTATTTAAAAAAGGCCAAGTTAGTTTATCTGGCGCTCAATATACTAGATACAGTTAGGCCTATGCTTTCATACATCTGGAATTAGCAAACTAATGTGCTGGGGTTGGGAAAACATATATGTACCCATACTAGAATCTGTCAAAGAAAGCGGTACTCACATATAACAGTCATTCCATCTGTAATCCATACAGTCAAAAGACTGAAAGTATTCCAGTGAGGGAATTTTTTTATTTAAAAAGGCCAAGTTAGTTTATCTGGCGCTCAATATACTAGATACAGTTAGGCCTCATGCTTCATACATCTGGAATTAGCAAACTAATGTGCTGGGGTTGGGAAAACATATATGTACCCATACTAGAATCTGTCAAAGAAAGCGGTACTCACATATAACAGTCATTCCATCTGTAATCCATACAGTCAAAAGACTGAAAGTATTCCAGTGAGGGAATTTTTTTATTTAAAAAGGCCAAGTTAGTTTATCTGACGCTCAATATACTAGATACAGTTAGGCCTGCGTTTCATACATCTGGAATTAGCAAACTAATGTGCTGGGGTTGGGAAAACATATATGTACCCATACTAGAATCTGTCAAAGAAAGCGGTACTCACATATAACAGTCATTCCATCTGTAATCCATACAGTCAAAAGACTGAAAGTATTCCAGTGAGGGAATTTTTTTATTTAAAAAGGCCAAGTTAGTTTATCTGGCGTTCAATATACTAGATACAGTTAGGCCTCATGTTTCATACATCTGGAATTAGCAAACTAATGTGCTGGGGTTGGGAAAACATATATGTACCCATACTAGAATCTGTCAAAGAAAGCGGTACTCACATATAACAGTCATTCCATCTGTAATCCATACAGTCAAAAGACTGAAAGTATTCCAGTGAGGGAATTTTTTTTATTTAAAAAAGGCCAAGTTAGTTTATCTGGCGTTCAATATACTAGATACAGTTAGGCCTGCGTTTCATACATCTGGAATTAGCAAACTAATGTGCTGGGGTTGGGAAAACATATATGTACCCATACTAGAATCTGTCAAAGAAAGCGGTACTCACATATAACAGTCATTCCATCTGTAATCCATACAGTCAAAAGACTGAAAGTATTCCAGTGAGGGAATTTTTTTATTTAAAAAGGCCAAGTTAGTTTATCTGGCGTTCAATATACTAGATACAGTTAGGCCTGCGTTTCATACATCTGGAATTAGCAAACTAATGTGCTGGGGTTGGGAAAACATATATGTACCCATACTAGAATCTGTCAAAGAAAGCGGTACTCACATATAACAGTCATTCCATCTGTAATCCATACAGTCAAAAGACTGAAAGTATTCCAGTGAGGGAATTTTTTTTATTTAAAAAGGCCAAGTTAGTTTATCTGGCGCTCAATATACTAGATACAGTTAGGCTCATGCGTTTCATACATCTGGAATTAGCAAACTAATGTGCTGGGGTTGGGAAAACATATATGTACCCATACTAGAATCTGTCAAAGAAAGCGGTACTCACATATAACAGTCATTCCATCTGTAATCCATACAGTCAAAAGACTGAAAGTATTCCAGTGAGGGAATTTTTTTATTTAAAAAGGCCAAGTTAGTTTATCTGATGCTCAATATACTAGATACAGTTAGGCCTGCGTTTCATACATCTGGAATTAGCAAACTAATGTGCTGGGGTTGGGAAAACATATATGTACCCATACTAGAATCTGTCAAAGAAAGCGGTACTCACATATAACAGTCATTCCATCTGTAATCCATACAGTCAAAAGACTGAAAGTATTCCAGTGAGGGAATTTTTTTATTTAAAAAGGCCAAGTTAGTTTATCTGATGCTCAATATACTAGATACAGTTAGGCTCATGCGTTTCATACATCTGGAATTAGCAAACTAATGTGCTGGGGTTGGGAAAACATATATGTACCCATACTAGAATCTGTCAAAGAAAGCGGTACTCACATATAACAGTCATTCCATCTGTAATCCATACAGTCAAAAGACTGAAAGTATTCCAGTGAGGGAATTTTTTTATTTAAAAAAGGCCAAGTTAGTTTATCTGATGCTCAATATACTAGATACAGTTAGGCTCATGCTTTCATACATCTGGAATTAGCAAACTAATGTGCTGGGGTTGGGAAAACATATATGTACCCATACTAGAATCTGTCAAAGAAAGCGGTACTCACATATAACAGTCATTCCATCTGTAATCCATACAGTCAAAAGACTGAAAGTATTCCAGTGAGGGAATTTTTTTATTTAAAAAGGCCAAGTTAGTTTATCTGGCGCTCAATATACTAGATACAGTTAGGCCTCATGCTTCATACATCTGGAATTAGCAAACTAATGTGCTGGGGTTGGGAAAACATATATGTACCCATACTAGAATCTGTCAAAGAAAGCGGTACTCACATATAACAGTCATTCCATCTGTAATCCATACAGTCAAAAGACTGAAAGTATTCCAGTGAGGGAATTTTTTTATTTAAAAAGGCCAAGTTAGTTTATCTGGTGCTCAATATACTAGATACAGTTAGGCCTGCGTTTCATACATCTGGAATTAGCAAACTAATGTGCTGGGGTTGGGAAAACATATATGTACCCATACTAGAATCTGTCAAAGAAAGCGGTACTCACATATAACAGTCATTCCATCTGTAATCCATACAGTCAAAAGACTGAAAGTATTCCAGTGAGGGAATTTTTTTATTTAAAAAAGGCCAAGTTAGTTTATCTGGCGCTCAATATACTAGATACAGTTAGGCTCATGCGTTTCATACATCTGGAATTAGCAAACTAATGTGCTGGGGTTGGGAAAACATATATGTACCCATACTAGAATCTGTCAAAGAAAGCGGTACTCACATATAACAGTCATTCCATCTGTAATCCATACAGTCAAAAGACTGAAAGTATTCCAGTGAGGGAATTTTTTTTTATTTAAAAAGGCCAAGTTAGTTTATCTGGCGTTCAATATACTAGATACAGTTAGGCCTGCATGCTTTCATACATCTGGAATTAGCAAACTAATGTGCTGGGGTTGGGAAAACATATATGTACCCATACTAGAATCTGTCAAAGAAAGCGGTACTCACATATAACAGTCATTCCATCTGTAATCCATACAGTCAAAAGACTGAAAGTATTCCAGTGAGGGAATTTTTTTATTTAAAAAGGCCAAGTTAGTTTATCTGGCGCTCAATATACTAGATACAGTTAGGCTCATGCTTTCATACATCTGGAATTAGCAAACTAATGTGCTGGGGTTGGGAAAACATATATGTACCCATACTAGAATCTGTCAAAGAAAGCGGTACTCACATATAACAGTCATTCCATCTGTAATCCATACAGTCAAAAGACTGAAAGTATTCCAGTGAGGGAATTTTTTTTATTTAAAAAGGCCAAGTTAGTTTATCTGACGCTCAATATACTAGATACAGTTAGGCTCATGCGTTTCATACATCTGGAATTAGCAAACTAATGTGCTGGGGTTGGGAAAACATATATGTACCCATACTAGAATCTGTCAAAGAAAGCGGTACTCACATATAACAGTCATTCCATCTGTAATCCATACAGTCAAAAGACTGAAAGTATTCCAGTGAGGGAATTTTTTTTATTTAAAAAAGGCCAAGTTAGTTTATCTGGCTGCTCAATATACTAGATACAGTTAGGCTCATGCTTTCATACATCTGGAATTAGCAAACTAATGTGCTGGGGTTGGGAAAACATATATGTACCCATACTAGAATCTGTCAAAGAAAGCGGTACTCACATATAACAGTCATTCCATCTGTAATCCATACAGTCAAAAGACTGAAAGTATTCCAGTGAGGGAATTTTTTTATTTAAAAAGGCCAAGTTAGTTTATCTGGCGCTCAATATACTAGATACAGTTAGGCTCATGCTTTCATACATCTGGAATTAGCAAACTAATGTGCTGGGGTTGGGAAAACATATATGTACCCATACTAGAATCTGTCAAAGAAAGCGGTACTCACATATAACAGTCATTCCATCTGTAATCCATACAGTCAAAAGACTGAAAGTATTCCAGTGAGGGAATTTTTTTATTTAAAAAGGCCAAGTTAGTTTATCTGGCGCTCAATATACTAGATACAGTTAGGCTCATGCTTTCATACATCTGGAATTAGCAAACTAATGTGCTGGGGTTGGGAAAACATATATGTACCCATACTAGAATCTGTCAAAGAAAGCGGTACTCACATATAACAGTCATTCCATCTGTAATCCATACAGTCAAAAGACTGAAAGTATTCCAGTGAGGGAATTTTTTTATTTAAAAAGGCCAAGTTAGTTTATCTGGCGTTCAATATACTAGATACAGTTAGGCTCATGCTTTCATACATCTGGAATTAGCAAACTAATGTGCTGGGGTTGGGAAAACATATATGTACCCATACTAGAATCTGTCAAAGAAAGCGGTACTCACATATAACAAGTCATTCCATCTGTAATCCATACAGTCAAAAGACTGAAAGTATTCCAGTGAGGGAATTTTTTTTATTTAAAAAGGCCAAGTTAGTTTATCTGGTGCTCAATATACTAGATACAGTTAGGCTCATGCTTTCATACATCTGGAATTAGCAAACTAATGTGCTGGGGTTGGGAAAACATATATGTACCCATACTAGAATCTGTCAAAGAAAGCGGTACTCACATATAACAGTCATTCCATCTGTAATCCATACAGTCAAAAGACTGAAAGTATTCCAGTGAGGGAATTTTTTTATTTAAAAAGGCCAAGTTAGTTTATCTGGCGCTCAATATACTAGATACAGTTAGGCCTGCGTTTCATACATCTGGAATTAGCAAACTAATGTGCTGGGGTTGGGAAAACATATATGTACCCATACTAGAATCTGTCAAAGAAAGCGGTACTCACATATAACAGTCATTCCATCTGTAATCCATACAGTCAAAAGACTGAAAGTATTCCAGTGAGGGAATTTTTTTATTTAAAAAAGGCCAAGTTAGTTTATCTGGCGCTCAATATACTAGATACAGTTAGGCCTCATGTTTCATACATCTGGAATTAGCAAACTAATGTGCTGGGGTTGGGAAAACATATATGTACCCATACTAGAATCTGTCAAAGAAAGCGGTACTCACATATAACAGTCATTCCATCTGTAATCCATACAGTCAAAAGACTGAAAGTATTCCAGTGAGGGAATTTTTTTTATTTAAAAAGGCCAAGTTAGTTTATCTGGCGCTCAATATACTAGATACAGTTAGGCCTCATGCTTCATACATCTGGAATTAGCAAACTAATGTGCTGGGGTTGGGAAAACATATATGTACCCATACTAGAATCTGTCAAAGAAAGCGGTACTCACATATAACAGTCATTCCATCTGTAATCCATACAGTCAAAAGACTGAAAGTATTCCAGTGAGGGGATTTTGCTTATAAAAATAATATATTTCATTGTGGTGCGAGTTGAATCGCAACAATGAAGAAAAATACTATTAAGGGACGAGGACGCGGTCGTGGTGGTGTCCGTGGAGCCTCTGTTGCTGGTAGAGGACGTGGCCGCTCGGCCCCAGGCGCACACAGTAGGGAACGAACTCCCTCAACTAGCCGGCAGAATGTACCGCAATATCTCGTGGGGCCCAATGCCGCTCTTAGGATGGTAAGGCCTGAGCAGGTACAGGCATTAATCGATTGGGTGGCCGACAGTGCTTCCAGCACGTTCACCACATGGTCTTCCACCCAGTCTTCTGCGGAAAGCGCACAGGTGGCACCTGAAAACCAAGCCCATCAGTCTGTCACATCACCCCCAAGCATATCAGGGAAACGGTCTGAGCCACAAGTTATGCAGCAGTCTCTTCTTCTGTTTGAAG
Organism: Bufotes viridis; assembly: GCA_033119425.1. Classification (NCBI taxonomy): domain Eukaryota; kingdom Metazoa; phylum Chordata; class Amphibia; order Anura; family Bufonidae; genus Bufotes; species Bufotes viridis. The sequence continues at coordinate 172,144,471 of CM065594.1, read as the reverse complement.
ACTCTGCTTCCAGGGTTTCCCAGGGGCGTCCACCTAGCCCTTCCCCAGTGGAGGAAGACATACCATGCACTGACGCACAACCACTTATGTCTCCAGATGAAGAGGACATGGGAATACCACCTCATCGGAGTCCGCACGTCTCTGATGATGACGAAACACAGGTGCCCACTGCCGCGTCTTTTGCAGTGTGCAGACTGAACAGGAGGAGGTCAGGGAGGGAGACTGGGTGGAAGACGATGCAGAGGACGATGAGGTCTTAGACCCCACATGGACTGAAGGTCGTGGCGATGACTTTCACAGTTCAGAGGAAGAGGTAGTGGTGAGACCGAGACAACAGCGAAGCCAAAGAGGGAGCAGGGGGCCAAAGCAGACGAGCCGCGCCCCAGAGTTCGCTCTGCTACTGGACATCGCCAACAGGGACCCAGCCCCACAAAGGCAGCTTCAAAGAGTTCCCTGGCATGGCACTTCTTAAACAATGTCCTACCGACAAGACCCGAGTGACTTGCACGCTCTGCCATCAGAGCCTGAGGCGAGGCATTAACGTTCTGAACCTCAGCACAACCTGCATGACCAGGCATCTACATGCAAAGCATGAACTGCAGTGGGGTACACACCTTAAAAACCAGGCACTCGCTGAGGCTCCCCTGCTCCCTCTACCGCTGCTGCCTCGGCTTCCGCCTCGAGAGGAATGCTGCCACCTGCCGAGCAGCAAACAGAGGATGTGCCACCGACACCACCACCACCGCCACCGTCAACTAGCGTCTCCACTATATCACACAGCAGCGTTCAGCTCTCAATATCTCAAACCTTAGAGAGGAAGCGCAAATTCCCCGAGTCACCCTCGAGCCTCTTGGCCTGAACGCCAGCATTTCTAAACTGCTGGCCTTTGAAATGCTGTCATTCCGGCTGGTGGACACAGACAGCTTCAAACAGCTGATGGCCATGGCTGTCCCGCAGTATGTGGTTCCCAGCCGCCACTACTTCTCCAAGACAGCCGTGCCTTCCCTGCACATGCAAGTGTCCGATAAAATCAAGTGTGCACTGCGCAACGCCATTTGTGGCAAGGTCCACCTAACCACAGATACGTGGACCAGTAAGCACGGCCAGGGACGCTATATCTCACTAACTGCACACTGGATGAATGTAGTGGCGGCTGGGCCCCCGGCGGACAGTTCCTTGGCGCACGTCCTTCCGCCCCTAGGATCGCAGGGCATCATTCTCTGCCTCCTGTAGCCTCCTCCTCCTACTCGGCTTCCTCCTCCACTGCTTCCACCAGCTCATCCGGTCAGCCACACACCTTCACCACCAACTTCAGCACAGCCCGGGTAAACGTCAGCAGGCCATTCTGAAACTCATATGTTTGGGGGACAGGCCCCACACCGCGCAGGAGTTGTGGCGGGGTATTGAACAACAGACCGACGAGTGGTTTCTGCCGGTGGGCCTCAAGCCAGGCCTGGTGGTATGCGATAATGGGCGAAATCTCGTGGCAGCTCTGGGACTAGCCGGTTTGACGCACATCCCTTGCCTGGCGCATGTGCTGAACTTGGTGGTGCAGAGGTTCATTCACCACTACCCCAACATGTCAGAGCTGCTGCATAAAGTGCGGGCCGTCTGTGCGCGCTCCGCCTGCTCACATCCTGCCGCTGCTCGCCTGTCTGCGCTACAGCGGAACTTCGGCCTTCCCGCCACCGCCTCATATGCGACGTGCCCACCCGGTGGAACTCCACCTTGCACATGCTGGAGAGACTGTGCGAGCAGCAGCAGGCCATAGTGGAGTTTCAGCTGCAGCACGCTCGCGTCAGTCGTACTGCCGAACAGCACCACTTCACCACCAATGATTGGGCCTCCATGCGAGACCTGTGTGCCCTGCTGCGCTGTTTCGAGTACTCCACCAACATGGCCAGTGGCGATGACACTGTTATCAGCGTTACAATACCACTTCTATGTCTCCTTGAGAAAACACTTAGGGCAATGATGTTAGAGGAGGTGGCCCAGGTGGAGGAGGAGGAGGAGGATGAGGGCTCGTTTCTAACACTTTCGGGCCAGTCTGTTCGAATTGGCTCAGAGGGAGGTTTGTTTAAGCAGCAGAGGACAGGTTCACAAGTCGCCAGCCAAGGCACTGTACTGGAGGACGAGGAGGATGAGGAGGAGGAGGTGGAGGGGGACGAGGATGACGCAAGTTCACAGCGGGGTGGCAGCCCAGGCCCATCACTGGTGCGTGGCTGGGGGATACGGTGGACGATGACGATACGCCTCCCACAGAGGACAGCTTGTCCTTACCCATGGGTAGCCTGGCCCACATGAGCGAATATATGCTCCAATGCCTGCGCAACGATCAGCAGAGTTGCCCACGCTTTAACGTGTGCAGACTACTGGGTGGCCACCCTGCTGGATCCCCGGTATAAAGACAATGTGCCCACTTTAATTCCTGAACTGAGCGCGACCGTAAGATGCGCGAGTACAAGCGCACGCTGATAGAGGCGCTCTTGAGAGCATTCCCACATGTCACAGGGGAACAGGTGGAAGGTGAAGGCAGAGGAGTGGCAAGAGGTCGCCAACGCAGCTGTGTCACGGCCAGCTCATCTGAGGGCAGGGTTAGCATGGCAGAAATGTGGAAAAGTTTTGTCTCCACGCCACAGCTATCTGCACCGACACCTGATACGGAACGTGTTAGCAGGAGGCAGCATTTCACTAACATGGTTGAACAGTATGTCTGCACACTCCTCCACATCCTGACGGATGGTTCGGCCCCATTCAACTACTGGGTTTCGAAATTGTCCACGTGGCCAGAGTTAGCATGTTATGCCTTGGAGGTGCTTTCCTGCCCGGCGGCCAGCGCTTTATCTGAACGCGTATTCAGCACGGCAGGGGCGCCATTACTGACAAGCGCAGCCGCCTGTCCACAGCCAACGTGGACAAGCTGACCTTCATAAAGATGAACCAGGCATGGATCCCACAGGACCTGTCCCTCCCTTGTGCAGAGTAGTCCTTATTAACTGCCTAAAACATGTCTTGTTGTGCTACGGGCCACTTCTTTATTTGATACAAATTTTATGAAACCCACAGTTGAATGAAACTCTTCTCTGTCTGGGCGCCGGGCCTAACCAGATGAAAGTGGCCGGTTAAACTAACGGGTGACATGAAGCCATAACCTCTGCCATGCTACCTCTGTCTTCTGTCTGGGTGCTGAGGCCTAAGTCAAATAAAGCGGTCTTCTGCTGTGCTGGGGGATATGAAGCTAATCTCTGACCTCTCTCCTCTGTCTGGGTCCAAAGGCCTAAATCACTGAAAGAGGCCTTCTCCTGTGGTGTGTGATATGATGCCAGAATATGTGCTGTGGGGCCTCTCTCCTCTTCCTGGGTGCAGGGGTCAAATAAACTAAATTGTGGCCTACTCCTGTGGTGGTTGATATGATGCCTGATTCTCTGATGTGGAACCTCTCTCCTCTGTTTGGGTGAAGGGGTCAAAGTAACTAAATGGTGGCTTCTCCTGTGGTGGCTGATATGATGCCAGAATATGTGCTGTGGGCCTCTCTCCTCTTCCTGGGTGCAGGGGTCAAAGTAACTCAATGGTGGCTTCTCCTGTGGTGGCTGATATGATGCCAGAATATGTGCTGTGGTGCCTCTCTCCTCTTCCTGGGTGCAGGGGTCAAAGTAACTAAATGGTGGCTTCTCCTGTGGTGGTTGATATGATGCCTGATTCTCTGCTGTGAAACCTCTCTCCTCCATCTGGGTGTAGGGGTCAAAGTCTTTCAAAGTCGCCTTCTCCTGTGCTGATTGATATGAAGCTGATGGTTGTGCCATCTGACATGGTTGCCGGGGTCCCATTAAATTGGGGCCTACTCCTGTGGTGGGTGATCTAAATGCCTGATTCTCTGCTGTGTAACCTCTCTCCTCCGTCTGGGTGTAGGGGTCAAAGTAACTAAATGGTGGCCTACTCCTGTGGTGGGTGATATGATGCCTGGTTCTCTGCTGTGGAACCTCTCTCCTCTGTCTGGGTCCAAAGGCCTAAATCACTGAAAGAGGCCTTCTCCTGTGGTGTGTGATATGATGCCAGAATATGTGCTGTGGGGCCTCTCTCCTCTTCCTGGGTGCAGGGGTCAAATAAACTAAATTGTGGCCTACTCCTGTGGTGGTTGATATGATGCCTGATTCTCTGATGTGGAACCTCTCTCCTCTGTTTGGGTGAAGGGGTCAAAGTAACTAAATGGTGGCTTCTCCTGTGGTGGCTGATATGATGCCAGAATATGTGCTGTGGTGCCTCTCTCCTCTTCCTGGGTGCAGGGGTCAAAGTAACTCAATGGTGGCTTCTCCTGTGGTGGCTGATATGATGCCAGAATATGTGCTGTGGTGCCTCTCTCTCTTCCTGGGTGCAGGGGTCAAAGTAACTCAATGGTGGCTTCTCCTGTGGTGGTTAGTATGATGCCAGAATATGTGCTGTGGGGCCTCTCTCCTCTTCCTGGGTGCAGGGGTCAAAGTAACTCAATGGTGGCTTCTCCTGTGGTGGCTGATATGATGCCAGAATATGTGCTGTGGTGCCTCTCTCCTCTGTCTGGGTCCAAAGGCCTAAATCACTGAAAGAGGCCTTCTCCTGTGGTGTGTGATATGATGCCTGAATATGTGCTGTGGTGCCTCTCTCCTCTTCCTGGGTGCGGGGTCAAAGTAACTCAATGGTGGCTTCTCCTGTGGTGGCTGATATGATGCCAGAATATGTGCTGTGGGGCCTCTCTCCTCTTCCTGGGTGCAGGGGTCAAAGTAACTCAATGGTGGCTTCTCCTGTGGTGGTTAGTATGATGCCAGAATATGTGCTGTGGGGCCTCTCTCCTCTTCCTGGGTGCAGGGGTCAAAGTAACTCAATGGTGGCTTCTCCTGTGGTGGCTGATATGATGCCAGAATATGTGCTGTGGGGCCTCTCTCCTCTTCCTGGGTGCAGGGGTCAAAGTAACTAAATGGTGGCTTCTCCTGTGGTGGTTGATATGATGCCTGATTCTCTGCTGTGAAACCTCTCTCCTCCATCTGGGTGTAGGGGTCAAAGTCTTTCAAAGTCGCCTTCTCCTGTGCTGATTGATATAAAGCTGATGGTTGTGCCATCTGACATGGTTGCCAGGGTCTGATTCAATGGGGGCCTACTCCTGTGGTGGGTGATCTAAATGCCTGATTCTCTGCTGTGAAACCTCTCTCCTCCGTCTGGGTGTAGGGGTCAAAGTCTTTCAAAGTCGCCTTCTCCTGTGCTGATTGATATGAAGCTGATGGTTGTGCCATCTGACATGGTTGCCGGGGTCCCATTAAATTGGGGCCTACTCCTGTGGTGGGTGATCTAAATGCCTGATTCTCTGCTGTGTAACCTCTCCTCCGTCTGGGTGTAGGGGTCAAAGTAACTAAATGGTGGCCTACTCCTGTGGTGGGTGATATGATGCCAGAATATGTGCTGTGGGGCCTCTCTCCTCTTCCTGGGTGCAGGGGTCAAAGTAACTCAATGGTGGCTTCTCCTGTGGTGGCTGATATGATGCCAGAATATGTGCTGTGGGGCCTCTCTCTCTTCCTGGGTGCAGGGGTCAAAGTAACTCAATGGTGGCTTCTCCTGTGGTGGCTGATATGATGCCTGATTCTCTGCTGTGAAACCTCTCTCCTCCATCTGGGTGTAGGGTCAAAGTCTTTCAAAGTCGCCTTCTCCTGTGCTGATTGATATAAAGCTGATGGTTGTGCCATCTGACATGGTTGCCAGGGTCTGATTCAATGGGGGCCTACTCCTGTGGTGGGTGATCTAAATGCCTGATTCTCTGCTGTGAAACCTCTCTCCTCCGTCTGGGTGTAGGGGTCAAAGTCTTTCAAAGTCGCCTTCTCCTGTGCTGATTGATATGAAGCTGATGGTTGTGCCATCTGACATGGTTGCCGGGGTCCCATTAAATTGGGGCCTACTCCTGTGGTGGGTGATCTAAATGCCTGATTCTCTGCTGTGTAACCTCTCTCCTCCGTCTGGGTGTAGGGGTCAAAGTAACTAAATGGTGGCCTACTCCTGTGGTGGGTGATATGATGCCAGAATATGTGCTGTGGGGCCTTTCTCCTCTTCCTGGGTGCAGGGGTCAAAGTAACTCAATGGTGGCTTCTCCTGTGGTGGCTGATATGATGCCAGAATATGTGCTGTGGGGCCTCTCTCCTCTTCCTGGGTGCAGGGGTCAAAGTAACTCAATGGTGGCTTCTCCTGTGGTGGCTGATATGATGCCAGAATATGTGCTGTGGTGCCTCTCTCCTCTGTCTGGGTCCAAAGGCCTAAATCACTGAAAGAGGCCTTCTCCTGTGGTGTGTGATATGATGCCTGAATATGTGCTGTGGTGCCTCTCTCCTCTTCCTGGGTGCGGGGTCAAAGTAACTAAATGGTGGCTTCTCCTGTGGTGGCTGATATGATGCCAGAATATGTGCTGTGGGGCCTCTCTCCTCTTCCTGGGTGCAGGGGTCAAAGTAACTCAATGGTGGCTTCTCCTGTGGTGGTTAGTATGATGCCAGAATATGTGCTGTGGTGCCTCTTTCCTCTTCCTGGGTGCGGGGTCAAAGTAACTCAATGGTGGCTTCTCCTGTGGTGGTTACTATGATGCCAGAATATGTGCTGTGGGGCCTCTCTCCTCTTCCTGGGTGCAGGGGTCAAAGTAACTCAATGGTGGCTTCTCCTGTGGTGGCTGATATGATGCCAGAATATGTGCTGTGGGGCCTCTCTCCTCTTCCTGGGTGCAGGGGTCAAAGTAACTCAATGGTGGCTTCTCCTGTGGTGGCTGATATGATGCCAGAATATGTGCTGTGGGGCCTCTCTCCTCTTCCTGGGTGCAGGGGTCAAAGTAACTCAATGGTGGCTTCTCCTGTGGTGGCTGATATGATGCCAGAATATGTGCTGTGGGGCCTCTCTCCTCTTCCTGGGTGCAGGGGTCAAAGTAACTAAATGGTGGCTTCTCCTGTGGTGGTTGATATGATGCCTGATTCTCTGCTGTGAAACCTCTCTCCTCCATCTGGGTGTAGGGGTCAAAGTCTTTCAAAGTCGCCTTCTCCTGTGCTTATTGATATAAAGCTGATGGTTGTGCCATCTGACATGGTTGCCAGGGTCTGATTCAATGGGGGCCTACTCCTGTGGTGGGTGATCTAAATGCCTGATTCTCTGCTGTGTAACCTCTCTCCTCCGTCTGGGTGTAGGGGTCAAAGTAACTAAATGGTGGCCTACTCCTGTGGTGGGTGATATGATGCCTGGTTCTCTGCTGTGGGACCTCTCTCTTTGTCTGGGTGCTGTGGTCAAAATAATAGTAAGTGACCTTCTCCATTGGTGGGTGACTTGAAGCCTGATTCTGTGCTATGGGACCTCACTCCAATTAATATTGTTTAATTTTTATTTATTTTATGTTAACTCATCATTTCCCTATCTACATTTGTTTGCAGGGGATTTAACTACATTTTGCTGCCTTTTGCAGCCCTCTAGCCCTTTCCGGGTGTGTTTTACAGCCTTTTTAGTGCCCAAAAGTTCGGGTCCCCATTGACTTCTATGGGGTTCGGGTTCGGGATGAAGTTCGGGTCGAGTTCGGATCACGAACCCGAACATTTTTCGAAAGTTCGGCCGAACTCGTCGAACCCGAACATCCAGGTGTTCGCTCAACTCTATTCGCCATATGTGAAATATGGGACATCAGTGATTTGTGTTGTTTTTGAAGCAACAGCATTAGCCAATATGCAGTGGTGTCCCTGCAATAGAGACAACTGCTATGGGACCCGGGGGCACCCAGCACTGAACTTGTTCTCTTCTTCTCACGTGAAAACACTGCATTTTCATGCAGCCTCCACTAGGGGGAGCTACATTCAAAAAGCTTATTAAAGCTTCCGTGATAGTTGTATTTATTCCTATGCACTGAGCTCCCCTTAGTGGTGGCTGCAGGCAGCCAGCAAGCTTTGTGATAGAAGAGAAGCAGGAGATTTATCAAGGTATTTTTGCCAGTTTCTGGTGTATATACATTGAGAATTATTATGAACAGAATGAGTGCCATATATTTGAACGACCTGATCTACTTCTTTAGACATAAAAGTTGAATAAAGTGATTAAGACCAAAGGTAACGTTTTTATCACAATTTGTATTTAATTTTCATTGGATAAAAAGTTAATTGGTCCGAAATATGTGATTGACACATGTATACTGGAAAACTAGGTGCAGAGGTCCCAGTCTAAGTTTTGCTATGGGGCCCTATGAGTTCTGTGTATGCCCCTGCCAATATGTTTAGGTTCTTCCAGGGTAAGTAGATCAATGAACAGTGCAATACATCAACATTCAATATAGAGTTATTAAATCACATTAAATTAGAACTCATTAGATTAAAACATTTTTAGAAAATTTGTGAATTTAAGTATTGATTCAAACATGTCGTACTTTTATTCCGGCCGTCTCTCGGCATCTTTGCCGTCCTGCCACCGAAACTCCGTCCCGCTCTCATTATAGTCAATGGGGCCAGAGTGGTAGTCCGTGGGCACAGGTGCACTAGCGGCAACACAGATCCGACAGGCTGTTCACCCGCCGGAACAGCCTGCCGGAGTTCCTTGCTGCTTGTGTGAAAGTACCCTTAAATAGTAATATTTTTTGAAAAAAACAACAACATAGCCAACTTAAGTATTTGCAAGAAAAGACAATTAAAAAATATGACACAAAAAAGACCTTATTTAAACGCTTCTAATAGGAACTTTCCCACCCACATGATATAAGCAGTCAAACTTCTCATTCCTACCAAGTGGAGAGACACAACTTCTTCCTTAAGGGGTTGGATACTGCTTGGATAACCGCCCATTATCTTAAACCCATTGAATCTCTTTTGTCACATTAAACAGGACGTGTCATGAAATGCAATGCAATTTGCAGGCGTGGAATACACGTAAGCCACATATATAAAAAATACAGATGAGCAAATCGAAGTTGACAAAGTATAATTCGATCCGAATTTAAGGAAAAAAATTGATTTGTCACAAAGTCGAATTTCCTCGCGCTTCGTGGTAACGAATCATAACTTTTCTAAAATGGCTGCTGTACATGTTAGAAAGTGGAAGTAAGAAGCCCAGGAATGACGATGCTCCCTCTACACCCGGCTCCCATGTGTGATCGGCTACATTATCTACTTCATCTGTTTGATCATCACTTGTGTCACCCTCATCTGTCCCTTGCACACGTCCCTGACCTCTTGCAACATGGGCTCTCACCCGAATGTCATCATCGTAGTTGCACACCTAGAGGAGTCCACAGCGGATCTCTTCTCTAAGTCTGTGCTGGCCGGTAACTGCTGACTGTCCGCACAAATCTAATCTTCACTGAAAAGAGGAGAACAGCCAATGGCAATGATTACTTGGCTAGCAGAATGAGCAGCAAAAGCAAGAGGCAGATTCAGGACAGTGAGGGCACAGAGACAGTTCCTGGGCCATGCCAACTAAGCGTGGTGTCATAGGAACCCACCAATTTACTTGAGACGATGTTGAAGACGAGTCAACCATTCCAGTACAGCTGAATTGTTGGTCAAAACACAACCTCTGGAAGACAGTGGCAGCTCTGGCCTGTTGCTGCAGCTGCTGCTACCACCACCCCTTCTTCTGCTGCTACTTGTGCGGGCTAAAGCAACATTTTTGCCACTGCCCATTCTTTTGGAGGGTCCAGACAACTGTCTGTTGGCCATAGTGTACAGCAACTATATCAGTAATGTAACGGATTAACTATGAATGTGCAGGAGATCAACAAGATGCAGACGGCGATATATTAGACAGCCCTTTAATACTGATGCACAGTAGTTCTATTTATAAACTATCATATCAACAGGGATTATGGCAGCAGTTCAACAAGATGCAAACGGCAGTATATTAGACCACCTTTTAATACTGAGGCACAGTAATTCTATATATGAACTAACAGAGTAACAGGGATTGTGGCAGTAGTTAAACAAGATGCACACAGCGATTTATTAGACCACGGCGTCTGCGGCAATTAAGACCAGCAAGAGAACGGCTGTGTGATGTCTGATTAAAAGAACCTGGCAGCCTAAAGATACCTCAACTCCACGGACCAGTGAGAGTTTGAGACATTGACACGTGGCACACCGACAGTGGGGACTAGCGCAGTAAGTTACCAGCCTCACTGAGGTAAGAAGAAATTGAATGTTAAACAAGTGGGACGCCACTGAAAGCAATGATAGTCTCATTTGATTTTTCTCCATAAACGGGACATGGAATAGCTGATCTTTACCAAATGCGGTTATCTTTAACTTATTATTTTCTATTCTGAATGAACATTGCCTATATAAGATTGCGTATCCATTGCAGGACATTCAAATAGGATCCAAATTGTGCAGGGATGGATGATATTGAATGATGAACTCTAGATGAAATTACCTATCCTGTTGGTTATCAACCACATTTATTGATATTTTTAATTCTAGCACATGTATGTTTCGTGTTGAATCAAGTTGGTATGTATGAAATTTAGGAGGGCTTTTACAGTCAAAAAATTACACTGACTCTCTAGCTACCTCCTTTCTTATATGTATAGAAATTTCATATATATGAACTTCTTTTGCATATGAATTTTTTATTTGTAGAATTTTTTTTACTAATGTGAGGATATAGTTACAATCGTGATATATAAAGTTAAATAAATGTTTAAATATTTAACTCCAAATTATGAGTGCCATATCATAAAACAATCTTTTACAAATGATTTATTAGACCATCCTGTAATACAGAGGCACAGTAATTCTATGTATAAACAAACACATTAATGAGGATTGTGGCAGCAGTTCAACAAGATGGAGGTGGTGATATATTAGCCCTCCCTGTAATACTGAGGCATATTAATTATATGTATAAAGTAACAGATTAACTGTGATTGTGGCAACAGTTCAACAAGATGCACACAGTGATTACACTCATCCTGCACTGTCCATACAGTCTCCCTATGCTCTCCCTACAGTCTCTAAAAACTCTCCCTATGATCTCCCTACACTGTCCCTGCACTCTCCCTATCCAATATTCTCCTAATGATAGCTTTGTGAAACACTGTCCCTAGCGCATAATCGCTTGTCACTTCTTTCCCTAAACTCAGCTCTCAATGAAATGGCAGAGACCGCATGGGATGAGGCTTTTATAGGTCTGTGACAACACAGGGGATAGCTATCTGCTGACTGTCTGGCTTCATGGCATCATGGGTCATAGCACGTTCCCACTTTCATTTTGTACCAGGTGCAGCAGCCATAAAGCACGAGGACATTCTAATTTGTGGCAAATCAAATTTTTCCAAAACTTTGGATCAAATTCCACTTCAAATGCTTTCATTCACTCAACACTAATGCTAAACTGATAATAATATGGTCGAAATGAATGCTTATGAGGTCATGAGATCAGAGATCTCAGGCTTCACATGAGCCATCAGCTGATGGGACTAAAAAGTGATACTCTGCAAGCATTCAGATTTTTTTAACCCCTATATCTAAAAGACAAATGAATATTTATAATAAGGACCAAATAAAAAAAAAAATATTTTTAGCCCAAAATTAGTAAAATGCAATCGTAAAATAATTGCCCAGAAGGTGTCTATATCCTTTAAAAGGCCATTTATACATATAACAAAATGTTATGAGCACCAAAATGCAATAGGATTCACAGTACAATGACAAAGAATTATCTTATCAGCTATTTAGCATTCATACCACCACTGTTTATGAATGGCTTATTCTGCATGATTTCACATATTGCTAAAGCAGCTTGGCTTTATTCAGCCGTTGGCAGTTCTCAGGTCTGTGAGGTTAACAAAAAGTAGTTGCCAAACTAAGCTAGTATTCTATTGTTAAGCTCAACAAAACCAATGACTATGATATCTGTGCCAGAGTAATAGCAAAGCCAATTCAATAAAGGCCACATGCGAAATTAAAGCTATCATGCTAATATTCATAAGCTATTTAACAAATGAAAACACAATGACTATCATAATAAAAACTTCAAAATGCAAAATCCAACTCTCTAATAAAGTGTAATGTGATTCATATATTCTGTTCTGTTGAAGACTGACATGATAAAATTATGATTATACAAATATGTTTTGTCAACTTCAAGAGTTTTTTATTTTTATTTTTTTTTAATGTACAATCTCAACATTTTATAGCTTTTTTGAAAAGTATGATAAATGTAGCTATTATTATTTAAAAAAACAACAAAAAAACTTAGCAATAAAAAACAAAAAAGCATGATCTCATATAGCAAGCACAGTAAAAAGTAGACCAAACATGGCAGTTTGTTGTTGAAATATAGTCGTTATGTGGCTTAAAACTACTTGGCCATGGAAGACAATGCTTTTTCAATTAGAACATTAAAAGTTGATTGATTCCTGTTTATTGTTATTATGGGTAGGTGCCTTTGTGGGTAAATCTATAAAACCACATGAACACATGACCTATTGTCTGTAAGATTCAAATATGTGGTTAATAATTTGCCCTGGACACAGGGAGCAGGAAGAGTACAGGGAGAGCGCAGGGGGAGTGTTTTGTCATTTGCACCCACATTTATATCCATTCTGTAGGTATTGTGCCAACAGTATTACAGGCACATTACACGCCATGTACATCACTGTGCAGGGTACCGAGATTCATAGCTAATCCTTTTTGTTAGCTGTTGAATTAGGCGGGTGCACTCCGTCAAACAGTGCGGGTGCGTTGCGGGAATCGCCGCGATTTTTCCCTGCGAGTGCAAAGCGCTGTCATGCGTTTTGCACGCGCGGGAGAAAAATCGGCACTTTTGGTACCCAGACCCGAACCTGCACTTCTTCACAGAAGTGCATGTTCGGGTCAGAAATTGTCCCGCTGGTATTATTTCACATTATAACATAGTTATAATGTGAAATAATACCCTTGGCCATCTTCCTAATGTTGAACCCGGTGCTGAGTAGGTTAAAAATAATAAACTAATAATAACTTACCTGGTCCATTTGATCGCGAAGCCCGGCATCCTCTCCGTTAGCTTGCTGGTAGGAAAAGGACCTGTGATGATGTCACAGCATCACATGGCCCAATCACATGCTCCATCACCATAGTGATGGAGCATGTGATTGGGCCATGTGATGTGACGTCATCACAGGTCCTTTAGATCATAGATGCTGCAGGGAAAGAGAGGACAGATCGCGACTACGCGGTCAAGTGGCTAAGGTAAGTTAACTTTTATTATTTTTAACCCCTTCCTCTTCATTTAACAATGCATTCTTTATTAAGAATGCTATTATTTCCCTTATAACCATGTTATAAGGGAAATAATAGAGATTGGGTCCCGTTGCTAAGCAACAATGCGGAAAATCGCAATGCATCCGCACTTGGTTGCGGATGCTTGCGATTTTCCGCAGCCCCATTCACTTCTATGGGGCCTGCGTTGCGTGAAAACGCAGAATATAGAACATGCTGCGATTTTCACGCAACGCAGAAGTGATGCGTGAAAATCACCGCTCATGTGCACAGCCCCATAGAAATGAATGGGTCCGGATTCAGTGCGGGTGCAATGCGTCCTCCTCACGCATTGCACCCGCGCGGAAAACTCGCCCATGTGAAAGGGGCCTTACTGTGAGTCAGTATTACAGGTCAAGAAAAGTCTTAGGTCTAATTTAATGTTGTGGACTTAACTGTGCAGTGCACCCAAGATTCAAGTTGTCAGCAGCAATGGCAGTAAGAGTGTGCACCAAGATTATTAGCTAATTCCTTCTGCTAAACAAAAATAAAAGCCCATAGCACCTTTAAGTAAAGGAAAAGCAAAAACAAAAAACATGTGCGACCATGCAAGAACTGTGTCCAAATGGCTCCTTAGTGGAGCAAAATAAAAAAAATGAAGGCAGTCTTAAATAATTGCATGTTCAAGCAGTCCAAACACATGCTTTAACCCCTTCTGCTAGCTGTTGAATCACTGTGCATCAGTATTACAGGTCAATGTTAGTGTCAGGTCTAATATATCGCAGTGGACTTAACTGTGCAGCGCCCCAAGATTCAAATAGTGGCCCCATAACAGAGTGGGAATGGTGGAATCCACAACAGTCGCAATAGGTGTGACAATAGTTGCTCCATGACAGAGTTGGGATGCTGGAGGAAGCAGAAGCAGTGGCAGTAACCATGACAATAGTGGCTCCATGACAGAGTGGGGGACATTGGAAGCAGCAGTGGCAGTAACCATGACAATAGCGGCCCAATGACAGAATTGGGATGGTGGCAGCAGCAGTAGTGGCCCCATGATAGAGTGGGGACGGATGTGACAACAGCAGTGGCAGTAGTGACCCTATGACACAGTGGGGACATTGCAGCAGTAGTGGTGGAAGTAACTGTGACAATAGTGGCTCCATAACAGAGTGGGGATGGTGGATGCAGCAGCAGCAGTGGCCGTAACTGTGACAAAGTGGCCCCATTGGGGATGGTGGCAGCAGTAGCAGTGACAGTAACTTCGACAATAGTGACCCCTTGACAGAGTGGGGACGGTGGAGGCAGCAGCAGTAGTGGCCCCATGACAGAGTGGGGACAGTGGTGGCAGCAGCGGTGGCAGTAGTAGACCCATGAGAGAGTGGGGGCAGTGGCAGCAGAAGTAGTGGCAGTAACCGTGACAATAGTGGCCCTATGACAAAGTGGGTACGGTGACAGCAGCAGTTGTGGTAACTGTGACAATAGTGGCCCCATAACAGATTGGAGACATTGTCAGCAGCAGTAGTGTTCCCATGACAGAGTGGGGACTTGGCAGCAGTAGCAGTAGTGGCCCCATGACAGATTGGGGATAGTATTGGCAGAAGCAGCAGCAGTGACAGTAGTGACCCCATAACAGAGTGGGGAAGGTGGCAGTGACAATGACAGTAGTGGCCCCATGACAGAGTAGTGAGGGGGGTTGCAGTAGTAGAAGTACTGTGTTAACATCACTGTTTATTTTTCTATTTATAATCCATCAGAAGATGCAACAGAAAACTTAAAACAAAAAAGAACCCTGTATTTTTAGCACCCATAAAGCCTCTTTCAGATGGTCAGTATTTGGTCAGTGTTTTGTATCAGTATTTGACCTGTATTTGTAAGGCAAATTCAGGAGTGCCCAAGACAGAGATAAAATATAATGGAATTATTTGCATCTCCTCTGTGTTTTGGACCCACTCCTGCTTTTGGCTTACAAGTCCTGATCAAATACTGACTAGATACTGACCTTGTGAAAGAGGCCTTAAGGGTGCTCAAAATACAGGATCCTTTTTTTTTCTGTTCTTGTGACAGTTTAGAAGAAGGGAAGAATAAACTATGATGTCAAAACTGAAAAATAGGGGAAAAATGGCCCCATAACAGAGTGGGTATGGGGTCCAACAGCAGTGGAAGTAACAGGGACAATATTGGGGAGGGGGTGGCAACAGCAGTGGCATACAGCACAAGATGGCAGCAGATCACAGTAGTAGAAGAACTCAACAACAGCAGTATAATAGCAAGGTCCAGTGGTATGCATATCCTTTTTAAAATATGTAACATGCACATACAGTATCAGTAGGCCAAGATGCCCATTTGTAGAAATGACAGTAGAGGCAGCAGGTGGGTGGCATTAGGCTGGTGGCAGCATGCAGCATGATCATTAGTATCAGAATTATCTATTTTGTTGCATCAGGCACTGGCGTCTGGAAATCCTGGTTGATCCATGCCTGATTCATGTTTATGAAGGTTAGTTGCTCAACATTTTAGGAGCAAAGAAAAGTTCTCTTAGGGGTAACTTTGCCCCCAGCTGCACTGAATACCTGCTCTTATGCCACACTACTGGCGGGGTAGGAAAGCATGCCCATACAAACTCTGCTAGTTGCAGCCACACTTCAAGTTTGCATGCACAGCAGTCCAGGGGATCTTGGATCTTGGGTGATAGGGTGCAATCCAACTATGCCACCACCTACTGGTTAAGGTTCTGCTTCTTCAGTAAGCAGTTGAATAAAACTGCTGCTCATCATAGACTCCATACTGAAGTTGCAGCATATGGAGCGGGTGCTGCTCATCCCCACCCACACCACCACCCCCAGTCATGGCAGTGGAGTGTGAATGTAGAGGGTCCCCCCAGTCAGACATCTGTTGGGACAGGCAATGGTGTTCATAGGCAGCGACGAACAGATTAAACAGCAAATCTCTGTAGTAGTCAATTTTTGCTTCCCTCTCGGGTGTAAAATTTTTGACCGGTAGCAAGGGTCTAACAATATGGATAGCCAGTAGTCATCCCTCTGCCGAATCCTGACAATGTATGCTGTCAGTAAGCATAAAAGAAAGCATGCCATTTGCGCAAGGGACTCGGAGGGCCTCCCTACCTCCATTTCCACTGGATACTGCCACGGTCTGTCAGGGTCATCTGCGCCATCTTTGTTGTCGCCCCTAGCTCCTCATGCTCCTCTCCTGTCATTTGAGCAGATAAACCACCAAGTTGTGTATAAAATTCCTGGGTTTTTATGTCCTCCTCCTCCTCCTCAAGGCTCAGGTGGCCGTGAGATATAGGGGCCAGTTCTTCGGATCCCTCACCAATTTGTCAGCATCCCCTCTAGGGCATGAAGGAGTGGAATGACATAATTCATCCCATAGTTCTGCCAAATGACAAATCAAGTGGCCTCCTCCGTCTAACATATGTAGCGTGAAGTTCCAACAGGTGTAAACATTGCATATCAGGCAATGCTGGGAAAGAGCATTTTGCCTTTGTAGCTCAAGGAGGGCGTATTTTGCACGGTAAAAGTGTCTGAAGTGCATCCACAGTTTCCTGGACATTTTTAACAGCTTTTGCAGTTCAGTGGAAGACTTGAGGAACAGGGTGACAAAAAGATTGAAGACATGCGCCATACAGGGTGCATGGGTCAACCCTCCCTGATACAGAGTAGACAAAATGTTCTCCCCCTTATCATTAACCATAGTTCCTATCCTCAGTTGGCGAGGAGACAGCCAATGTTCGATTTCTTTATTGATGACTCCGAGCAGTTCCTCCCCAGTGTAGCTCTGTTTGCCCAATGCCTAGCTTTGCATAGATGATATGCTGGAGGACTACTTTGAACTGTTCTTACATTGGAATGTATTGGCGCAGAAATCCCAGCATTATACTGCTGAGGCGGCATTGCCATCACCTGACCAAGTTGCTGGTTTGCCTGGTCTGGAACCACATTTACCCTGTGAATGACACATTTTGTCCTTGACTATAGTTGCAATTCTATACATCAGCGCTGGAGTAAACTCTACCAGATACCGAGAGGCCCAAAGACTTGCCTACGTATGTGTGCAGGGCTTGTACAGCTTTTTTAGAAAAGTAAAGTCAGCCTTGCAGGGCCGGCGTCAGCACTCGGCATACCCGGGCAAGTGCCGGGGCCCATTGCTCCTGGGGGGGGAAAGGGTGGCACTGCGCTGCTATGAGCGCTTCCATCAATACAGATAGAGGCACTCATTGCTGGAGCTCAGGGAACTGCAGTCATTTAATTCACTAACCGCAGCTCCAGGGGTGTAGCTATTGTGGAAGCCACTGCTTTGGGCCCTGAGGACAGAAGGGGCCCGGGAGCAGTAGCAGGGCCGTGGCGTCAGACTGGAGTAAGGAGCATCAACAGCATGCAGAAGCCAGCTGCTTCTGTCCCTCTTATAAGCTTCTGACATGCCCCCTCTTCAGTCTGTTCAGCAGAGTAGGACATCTTGCCTGAGAAGCTTCAGGCACGCCCCCTCTACACAGGATGTGCTGCCTGAGAATGAGAGAGACTGCAGGGCTGGAGCAGCAGTGTGAAGGGATGCAGACAAGTCTGTGAGTGAGTCTGCACTGTGACTGTCTGTTCTCTGTGTGACAGGAGGGGTGCAGGGATGTCAGGGAACTCTTCAAGCTTTAGCTGGATGTTGTAGTAGACCAGCCGCTTCATGCTATTTAGTTATTTTACTGCCTAATTAAGCAGTTTGCCTCCATGACACCTGCCCCCCCCCCATATCCTGTCCTATCTCATCCTCATGGAGCCCCTGCTGTCTCCTTTCCTCCCTCATGTATCCAGAGCTCCTGTTCCACCCCTCCTATCTCCTATTGCTGCCCTGCACAGACCGCCTGCCCCTACTTCTTGTATGAATCCCCTTCAGAGTCCCTTCCACCTTCTTGCTGTGTGCACCCCTCCTGTCCATCCAGAGCCCTGATCACTGTCTCACTCCTTTGCCTCTCATTATGGTGGTGTCTAAACCTCATGCACCATATTCGCCATATATTCGTGAATTTGCAAATTCATTATCTTTGTGCACTATTCTTTTTCATTGTAAAAAACACAATGTAAAATTTGCGCAAAAGGGTGTGGCGTAATTCAAACTAGCCAAAGTTTGAGAAGATTGGAAAAGACAGTGGGAAGCAATCTTCATGACAGTGAGGAAGAACTACTGATCACTGTAAGTAATTTGAGATTACATCAATGTATTTGATTACATTTCACATGCATGTCAGAACAATCGCTTTATATGCAGATAGAATGTTATGAAATTTTTGCAGTTCCGAAAATCGGCACTTATGATACAAATGTATTTTCGCAATACATGCAACTTCATATTTTATAAGGGCTAAGTAGATTTTACTGATTAGTGCACTTATGGTTGCTAGGGATGTTACTAAGCTGTATCAAAGCCTTCACATTGGCCCACAAACTAGAAGAAGGGAGGGATGATAACCTGATGTGTACTGTGTAAAAAAAAAAAAAAAAACATGAATATTCATCATTACGAATATATAGCACTATATTCAAAATATTCGCGAATTCTTGAAGTGCCAATATTCACAAAAAAAATAATCGCTATTCGAATATTCGCGCTCAACACTAACCATAAGGACCTTCTAACGTCACAGGGTCATGTGACTGTGCCCCCCACTCTGTACTGTGCCCCCTTATACCCTGCATTGTGCACTCTTACCACACCCTCTACAGCGCCCCTAGTCATTCCCTGCACTGTGCACCTATACCCTTTGATCCAGTCACTGCATAGCATTGTTATTAGTTACTATACTGTGGTTTTATTCGGTCACTGTATGGAAGTATCCAGTCACTGTATGGTGGTGTTTTCCAATAATTATATGGAAATAACTGTATCCCATTCCCTACCCACGCCACGCCCTAATTGCATTATTATTCCTGGATAGGGCTAATATCTTTACACTGTAGTATATAGATTCTATAGATTTTATAATATTATACCGTGATGTGAACCCATGGGGGGGGGCGTTCGTGTAAAGGGCCACTAGTGCTCATTATACGGTGTGGGAGCCACAGGGGTACATGTAAATGTACAAAAAGGCCACAAGGGGGCCCACTGAGATATATCGCCCAAGGGACCACATGAACCTGGAGCCGGCCCTGCAGTTTGGTACTATTCACCTTGTGTTGTCACAAGCCATCAGTTCTCTGAAATGTGCAGAGTCAACTAAATGGAAAAGGAGGGACTGTAGTACCAGCAACTTGGCCACGTGCACATTCAGCCTCTGTGCCATTAGAGAGTGCACACATACTGTTGTCTGTTAAAAATCGTCTTGGTGATCGATTGCTGTCGAAACAAGTGACGAGGAGTAGGAATAGGAGAAGCATTAGGAGTTATAGACAGCATTGAAGTCAATTAGAAGGAAAAACAGCTTCCTTCTGCTAATAGTGTTAAGCACTGACTGCTTAAGGGCCGGAGGGGGATGCAGAGGTTGCTCCATCAGGCTGCAACACTAAATGAGTGACACAGTTTTTCCACACCAATTTATGGTAATGATCCATTTCTTAACGCACAGCCATTGTGCCAACATTAGCACTCTGGCTGTGCCTCACCTTCTGCCCAAGTATCCCGCAAACCCAAATGCTAACTTCCTCCAGAGGCTTGCTGAAAAATTCCCACACTACCGAGTATGGCAATTTACCTCCATCATTGAGTGATGCCTGCCTGCCGCTGCTTTTCTTAACCTGTGCACTGCTAGTGGGTTCCTCACAGGTAATCTCCCAAGTAACAGACAGTGTACCTCTCCCACATTGGGCTGCAGATCTCTGACTGCTTCCACCCTGCTGTCTCAAGAGCATGCTTCCATCCTGCTGTCTCACAGGTACACTGCCAACTTTTCCCCCTGATGATGATGATGCCCCCTCTTCACCCAGCTCCCTGGTGTGATTGACTACATCGTCATCTGAATCGGTTTGTTCCTCACTAATGTCACCCTAACCTGTCTCCTGCGCATGTCCCTGACCGCAACTTGTGCTCCCACCCGACTGTCATCATCGGTAGTTGCACACTAAGAGATGTCTGCAGCAGACCTTTCCTCCAAGTCTGTGCTGGCCAGTAACTGCTGGCTGTCCTCAAAAATCTCATCATTGCTGAAAAGTGGAGCAGAGCCGGCAGCATACATTGCTTGGCTAGCAGAAGGAGTAGCAAAAGCAAGAGGCAGGTTTAGGATAGGTGAGGGCACAGACGCAGTTCCTGGTCCATGCCAACTATGTATGGTGTCAGAGGAACCCACTGATTCCTGGCTGTGTGTATTTGTTGCCACCTGAGGTGATGTTGAAGACTGAGTGAACCATTTCAGTAAAACTGGATTGTTGGTCAAAGCACAACTGCTGGATAAACGGATAAACATTTTTGCCACTGCCCATTCCTTTGGAGGGACATGGCAACTGTCTTTTGGACATATCTGATTTGTTACCACTAAGCATGAGGAATCACATTTTTACTAAACTTTGGATCCAATGCCATTTTGGATGCTTTGCTCAAATTTACACTTGCAAGGGAGCAAGGGAGATGCTTTCTCTGCCGGCAGATAAACATGGCCGCACATCTCATTTGGCCTTGATAATCGCCATTACTGAGAGATTCTGTGCATATGTAGATGATATGTCTGCAAATCTGCATCAACAAATTTGCATTTTTGCAGGCATATACTCTGTATATGCACCAATACTCAAAGTAATCAAGGTCTCGCAATATGTGTGCCCATATTAATCTGCCACAGAATTTGTCCAGATTAACAAACCGATTCATGATGAAATGATTGGCTCATACTCAGTTTACATCTACTTAATTTCTCTTACAGTGGCTCATGGCACATGTTCTTCCTTTTTGAAGTAAATACCTTCATGTAGTATTAGACTACCAGTTAAAATTACATCTTTTGACGGACAAGAAAAAAATTTAATTATGGCACTCGTAGTGTAAATAGAGAATATAAAATCCACTCAGCGAATTGAAATTTCAACTTTATTAAAAGGTATATATTTTTTTATCATACAAAATATTTTAAGGCAACCAGTCTAAGGAACAGAACAAAGATCTCTATGGGTGGTCAGGTTTGTTCTATTGTGGGCAGGACAATCTTTGTTTCCCTCTGTATCACAGAATTTGCATTTTAATTTTAGATTCCTTATTTTGTATATTAATTTAAGAAATGCAAACCAACTGTAACCTTTACAGCCGCCACTAATTGCTAAGGATATCATTAATGTGCTGTAAGTTCTGTAAATTACAGCTTTTTCTCTCCCTTCAATTTTATATTGTATCCTAGAGCTTTTAAAGCATAGAAATACAGTATATGCAATTCCTTAGAAACATTCATTGTTGTGTTACAAGGGTAGCAGTAGGAGTGCATGCGTTTTCCTTTTAATAGTTTCTAGAGAGAAACCAAAGAGGCAGTGATCATACAATTTGACATATTGTAAAGGCAGGATATAACCTATCAACCTTTTTAGATTTATAACCTATAAGCATTTTATATAATCCTTTGGCACCTTGTTGCAGAATAATCTTATATTACCATGAACCTGATATAGAGTAGTCACCTAAGATGAATTAGTTTAATAGAGTTCAGTTCAATAATCATGGTTTTCAATTATTAAAATAGTTAACCCATGCTTGACTATTTTCTGTGTCCGAAAAAAAATCTAGAACAAAATAACCGTCTAACATTTTCTTTTTTACTTTTCTTTTTGCTCTTCTTGCAAACAGCTGTTCCTGTACTGTGGAAAAAAAAATATTCAAAACCCCTTTACTAGGGTTGAGCGAACACGAACTGTATAGTTCGGGTTCGTACCGAATTTTGGAGTGTTCGGGACTCGGACCCGAACATTTTCATAAAAGTTCGGGTTCGTGTCCGCTGTTCGGTGATTCTTCACGCTTTCTGAAGGGCTGCATAGCAGCCAATCAGCAAGCGTTTTACTTCTTTGCCCTAAGAAGCCATCACAGCCATGCCTACTAATGGCATGGCTGTGATTGGCTGAGCGCAGCATGTGACCCAGCCTCTATTTAAGCTGGAGTCACGTAGTGCCACACGTCACTCTGCTCTTCTCAGTGTAGGGATAGGATGCTGCCGCTTCTGTGAGGGACAGATTAGGGAAGAAATCTGCAGAACCTGTTGGATATTAATCCACAAGATACAGCAAATAGATAGGGAGGGAGCTTCAGCAATCCTACCTTTCTGTACCCAGCCACTGCCAAGGAATTTTTTTTTAAATCCATCTGTTACAGAGGTGGGGGTCGGTGGCCATTTTAGCCACTGCAGTGTACTGCATGCCTCCCAACTTGGCAGGGACATCAGCTTAATCATTTTTGGTAGCTTAGTGAAGGAGAAAATGCTTTTTTTTCTGGCTGCTCAAGTCCCCTACATTACCTTTGGTATAATTAAGGGGTGACATAGTCAATTTGTCTAGTCTGGGACCTGTGGTGCCACAGAGCACTTGTGTATACAATGCATATATTAAATTTCTGCAGTATTTTTGTGATAAAAAGCTGTGATCCTGGTCCCCAAAGCAGTTTTAAATACACTGCCCAAATACACATTTGACATTTCTGCAGTGAAACAGTGAATAATTTTTATCTGTGGGAAAAAAGCAATATTCTTGTTTCACAAAGCAGTTGTGCATACAGCACACAAATACATATTGAATATTTCTGCAGGGAAATAGTGCATCAGTGTGTTTCAGGGAAAAAAAATGTTATTATTGGTCCACAAAACAGTTTGAAATACACCGCCCAAATACACATTTGACATTTCTGCATGAAATAGAGCCTCAGTGTATTTTTGGGAAAAATAGAAGTATTCCTGGTCCACTAAGCAGTGTTAAGATCACCGACCAATACATATTTTACATTTCTTCAGTGAAATAGAGAATCCGTGTATTTTTGGCCCAAAAAAAGTATTCCTGGTGTTCAGACAGCGTACAAATGCATATTTAATGTTTCTGCAGGGAAATAGTGCTTCAGTATGTTTCCTGGGAAAAAATAATAATTCCTGGTCTACAAAACAGTTTGAAATACCCCGCCCAAATGCACATTTGACATTTCTGCCGTGAAATAGAGCCTCCATGTTTTTTGGGGAAAAATAGAAGTATTTCTGGTCCACAAAGCAGTTCTAAATACATCACCCAAATACACATTTGACATTTCTGCAGTAAAATAATGAATTATTATTAATTTTTTTTGTGTGGGAAAAAAGCCATATTCTTGCTTCACAAAGCAGTTGTGCATACAGCATAGAAATACCAACGTTGTTCTGTTTTTTATTTAAAAAATCCTTGTTCTGGGTCCACAAACCACTTGTGCATACAGTGTAGAAATACCAACGTTTTATTAGTAGCAGTGAAATACTGTACTGCTTTTCTATGTTTTATTAAAAAAATCGGTGTTCTTGGTCCACAAACTACTTTTGCATAAACAGTAGAAATAGCTATATTTTATTAATAGCAGTGAAATACTGCTTTTCTGTGTTTTATTACAAAAATCCTTGTTCTTGGTCCACAAACCACTTGTGCATACAGCGTATAAATACCAATTTTAAATTGCAGCACGAAAATAGTGCTTTACTGTGTTTTACTGAAAGAAAAAAAAAAAAACGTGTTCTGGGTTCACCAAACAGTTGTGCATACAGCGTACAAATACATATTTTACATTTCTGCAGTGAAATTGAGAATCAGTGTGTTTTAGGCCAAAAAAACTTTATTCTTGGTCCACAGAGCATTTTTATGACACGGGCACTGCCTTAGTAAACTTAATTGCTGACAATTGGCAGTTAAATTGAGACGGAAGAGAAACCATTGTTCAGCTTGTTGGGTGAAAGCAAATAATGCGGAGAACATCAAATAAGGGACGTGGGCATGTTCGTGGTGGTGTTGGTGGAGCTCCTGTTGCTAGAAGAGGATGCAGCCGTGCAGCGCCAACTACCGGTCCAAGTGAAACACCTTCCTCAGGTGCGAGTAGGCAACAGAACCTGCAGCGTCATTTGGTAGGCCCGAATGCCTCTCTATGGATGGTGAGGCCAGAACAAGTACAGGCAATAGTAGATTGGGTGGCTGACAGTGACTCCAGTTCCTTCACAGTGTCTCCCATCCAGTCCTCTGCAGAAAGCTCAGAGTTGGCACCTGCAGCCCATGCTCATCAGTCTTTCACCTTACCCCCTTGCAAAGCAGCCAAATAGTCAGAGCTCCAAGTCATGAGGCAAACTCTTATGCTTTTTGATGACTCTGTCATCAGGGTTTCCCCGACCCATACATCTAGCCCTGCCCCAGAAGTGGAAGACCTTGAATGCACTGATGCCCAACCACTTATGTTGCAGGATGGGGACATGGAAAGACCGCCGCAGGACGTCTATGACGATGACGAAACACAGGTGCCAACTGCTGTGGCTTTCTGCAATGTGCAGACCGACGAGGAGGGCAGGGGTCATGAATGGGTGGAAGATGATGTGGAGGATGATGAGGTCCTAGATCCATACTGGACTGAGGGTGGTGCTAGTGACGTGTGCAGTTCTGAGGAAGAGGCGGTGGTCGCACAGAGGCAACAGCTCAGCAAAAGAGGGAGCAGGGTGCAAAAGCAGGGCGGCCGTTCCATAGACAGTATGCCTGCTACTGCCCACCGCACCCAGGCACCGAGCACACCAAGGCCTGCTCCAAGGAGTTCATTGGCGTGGCAGTTCTCACACAATGTCCTGATGACAATACACAAGTGGTTTGCACGTTGTGCCATCAGAGCCTAAAGCTAGGCATAAACGTTCTTAAACTGATCCCAACCTGCATGACCAGGCATCTACATGCAAAGCAAGAACTGCAGTGGAGTAAACACCTTAAAAACCACAAAAGGTCTCAGGCTTCTCCTGCTCCCTCTTCTGCTGCTGTCTCAGCCTCTTCCTCCACCTATGGCGTCAACGTGGCACCTGGCAACCAGCAAACTGAGGATGTCCCACCAACACCACCACCACTTCCGTCACCATCACTAAGCATCTCCAGCATGTCACAGGAAAGCGTTCAGCTTTCCATCTCCCAAACACTAGAGAGAAAGAGAAAATACCCTCCTACCCAACCTCGATACCTGGTCCTGAATTCCAGCATTTCAAAATGGCTGGCCTTTTAAATGCTGTCATTCTGTTTGGTGGAGATGGACTGTTTCAAACAGCTGATAGGGGTGGCTGTCCCACAGTACGTCTTACCCAGCCGCCACTACTTTTCCAGACAAACTGTCTCTTCCCTGCACAACCAAGTGGAGGATAAAATTAAGTGTGCGCTGCGCAACGGCATCTGTGGCAAGGTCCACATAACCACAGATACATGGACCAGTAAGCATGGCCATGGCGCTATAGCCGCCTAACTGCACACTGGGTAAACGTAGTGGCAGCTGGGACCAAGGCAGATAGCGGTTTGGCGCATGTCCTTCCACCACCGAGGATCACAGGGCAATATTCTTTGCCTCCTGTTGCCTCCTCCTCCTACTCCGCATCCTCCTAATCTTCTACCACCCCCACATCCGGTCATCGAAAGAACCTCACCTCCAACTTCAGTACAGCCAGGGGTAAACGTCAGCAGGGGATTTTAAAACTCAAGTGTTTGGGTGACAAACCCCACACCGCACAGGTGCTTTGGAGGGCCATAGAACAGCAGACTGATGAGTGGTTGCCTCTGGTGAGCCTCAAGCCCAGCCAGGTGGTGTGCGATAATGGACGAAATCTCGTTGTAGCTCTGGGACTAGCCGGTTTGACGCACATCCCTTGCCTGGTGCATGTGCTGAATCTGGTGGTGCAGAATTTTCTTAAAAACTACCCTGACATGTCAGAGCTGCTTCTGAAAGTGCGGTCAGTCTGTGCTCGCTTTCGGCGCTCTCACCCTGCTGCTGCTCGCCTGTCTGCGCTACAGCGTAACTTCGACCTTCCAGCTCACCGCCTCATATGCGACTTGCCCACCAGGTGGAACTTCACCTTGAATATGCTGGAGAGCATGCAGGGGTCGCACTGTGGATCAGCACCACTTCACCACCAGTGACTGGGCCTGCATGCGAGACCTGTGTACCTTGCTGCGGACTTTTGAGTACTCAACCACCATGGCCAGCGCTGATGACACCATTGTTAGCATTACAATACCACTTCTATGTCTCCTTGAAAAATCAATTATGTCGATGATGGAGGAGGAGGAGGAAGAGGGGGCATTTCACAGGGTTTCAGGCCAGTCATTCCAAAGTGGTTCAGAGGATGGGTTCCTGCATAAGCAGAGGCCAGGTACACATGTGGCCAGCCAAGGCACAGTTCTGGCAGACGAGGAGGATGAGGTAGAGGAGGAGGAGGAACCGGGTTCATTGCAGGGTTGCACCCAACACAGCTCAGGGCCATCACTGGAGCATGGCTAGGGGGATACGGAGGACACAGATGATACACCACCTACAGAGGACAGCTTATCCCTACATCTGGGCAGCCTGGCACACATGATCGACTACATGCTGCAGTGCCTGCGCAACGACAGCAGAGTTGCCCACATTGTAACTTGTGTTGCCACCCTGCTTGATCCCCGTTACAAACCCAACGTGTCCACCTTAATTCCCGCACTGGAGCGTGATAGGAAGATGTGCGAGTACAAGCGCACGCTGGTAGACGTGCTCCTGAGGGCAATCCCAACTGACACGGGGGAACAAGTGGAAGCACAAGGTGAAGGCAGAGGTGGAAGAGGAGCAATAGTTTGCCATGACAGCTGTGTCACGGCCAGTTCCTCAGAAGACAAGGTTAGTATGGCCGACATAATCAATAACAGTAAGTAGAGAAAGCGCTGTTGGCACTGCTGCACCTCAAACCACTCTAAACAACTTGGGATTCAGCTGGAGATTCGTTCCTGCATATCAGCAATGTGGTGCGGTGGTGCTCTGCTGTATAAGATGTATATGGAAATCTTCATAGAGAAATTGCAGCGAAGCGGCACTCACCCATTTCTTGAAAGAAAGTCTACTTTATTTCATAAGATAGTCAGGTACATGCTAAGTCTGTGCACATGGAAAAGGAACAGCCGTGTCACGGCCAGTTCCTCAGAAGACAAGGTTAGTGTGGCCGACATGTGGAAAAGTTTTGTCACCGTGCCACAGCAACCTGCACCACCAGCTGATACGGAATGTCTTAGCAGGAGGCAGCATTTGAACAACATGGTGGAACAGTACATGTGCAGTACTGACTGATGGGTCTGCCCCATTCAACTTCTGGGTCTCCAAATTGTCCACATGGCCTGAGCTTGCCCTTTATGCCTTGGAGGTGCTGGCCTGCCCTGCAGCCAGTGTATTGTCTGAAAATGTATTTAGCACAGCAGGGGGCGTCATTACATACAAATGCAGCAGCCTGTCCACAGCCGACGTGGACAAGCTCATGTTCATTCAAATGAACCAAACATGGATCCCACAGGACTTGTCCGTACCTTGTGCAGAATACACATTTATAACCGCCTCAACCATACATTATTGTACTCCAGTGCACTTATTCATTAAATACTTTTTTTATTTGTACCATTATTTTGGGGGCTACCCCAATTTGAATGAAGCCTGCGGCCTAAATTACTTAAAATGGCCTGTGGCTTTGGTGGGTGACATGAAGCTTGTTTTGCCATACTTTGACTTCTCTCCTCTGTCTGGGTGGCTGCAGCCTACAAATAATTATAATCGGCTGTTCCATTGCTGGGTGACATGAAGCCTGTTTTGCTGTTATGGGACCTCTCTCCTCTGTCAGGAGGTGCTAGGGCCTAAATTACTAAGAGTGGCCTCCTGCATTGGTGGATGACATGAAGTCTCTTTTGCCGTGCATTGCCCTCTCCACTGTCTGGGTGCCAGGGGCCTACATTTCAGATAATTAATAATAATTGCTGGCAGGCAACCAATTTTTTTTAAATTGTATGTTACTGATCAAAAGATGCGTGACTACGGACTTCAAAACGCACGCTGGTAGACGCGCTGCTGATGGCATTCCCACCTGACGCCTCCCCAACCTCCTATTCCACCTCCTCCTCCGAGTTGCCAATTAATATTGTTTCATTTTTAGTTATTTTATTTTATTTTAAGTTATTTCCCTATTCACATTTGTTTGCAGGGCAATTACAGACATTTTGCAGATTTTGCAGCCCTCTAGCCCTTTCCAGGGCTATTTTACAGCCATTTTAGTGCCCAAAAGTTCGGGTTCCCTTTGACTTCAATGGGGTTCGGGTTTGGGGTCAAGTTCAGGTCAAGTTCGGATCACGAACACGAACATTTCCGTGAAGTTCAGCCAAACTTCTCAAACCCGAACATCCAGGTGTCCTCTCAACTCTACCCTTTACCCCTTACGAGTTCCTTATTATTATTAATTCTTGCTACCTATACCCGTTTATTCACATCCTTTTTATGGTTTGGTTGAAACTTTATGAATATATATGTTTTTAAGCAAGACTTGCTATGAAATTACTGTATGTCTATATGTACATCATAGACTTTCATTAGATTGCAAACACAGCATCCAAACTCACTGTAGCGTATTTGTCGTGAGATTTCTATTTGGTATCGGTTGATTCTAATTTTCTGAAATGTCAGCAGTATATGAGGTGTTTGGTTAGGGATAGTAAGACATTGGACCTCTTATGCACAAATGCCAATGATGCATAAGTCTAAGATTGTGTTACTACTAGTGATAAGCAGCATAGGCAATATTCGTTTTCGTGATATTTCACAAATTTTGGCCTAATATTCGCCATAAATTCGCAAATTCTAGAATTTGTGATCTCCAGTCATTATTTTCTTGATTGCAAAAATCGGCAATGTAATATGCACTTATTGCGCACGCAATTTCAGGCGTGGCTCACTTTTGCTACATTTTTTAAAGCTGTTATAAGTTTCCTGAGACTAGAGAAAATGGTTGGCAGCAACTTGACTGTGAGGAAGAACTCCTGCATGTAACTGTGAGGAAGAACTCCTGATCAATATATTCGCTATCACAACACAGTAATTCCTATCACACTACCTAACAACCTGCACTGGAACCTGTTAGCTACACTACACTATATCACAATCTAACCTACACTGACTATCTCACACTAACTATCTGTATTATATATACGAGCTAACTATCTAATGTAATTGAATAAGGATTCAGATGCAAAGCAGAGAGCACAGCAATGACACTGCTCTCTCTCTCTCTTTTTTAGAACTGCAAAAAAACAGCAGAAAATGGCTGCTGGGGAGTTTTCTATATAGTAAGGGTAAGGCAACTTTCCTATTGGTTGTTAGGGATCTTGCTAAGCTCAGAAAAATATATTGCAGCCTTCTCTTTGGCCCACAAGCAGGAAGCAGTGAGGGTACTGATGAACAAAAAATCTAGAATATACGCGATTATGAAGATATAGCACTATATTCTAGAATTCTCGAAGTGCCGATATTTGCGATAAAAATTAGCGATTAGAATATTCGAGATCAACATCAGTTACCACAAATTATGTTATGGTCTATTTTAGGGATGCCCAACCTGCGGCCCTCCAGCTGTTGCAAAACTCTCAGCATGCCCACACAGCCTATAGCTATCAGCCTACAGCAGGGAATGGTGGGAGTTGTAGTTGTACAACAGCTGGAGGGCCACATTTTGGGCATTTCTGGTCTATTTGAACTTGTGTAATGTCCATTTGATCTGAAGCAACTAATTGTGAGTAAATGTGTTAGAGGGTTAGAGGCTGAGGAAAAATTAAAAAATTGTTTTAAGACAATAGATTGGGACATCTCTGTCTACTGAGGGAATCATTAGTGTTTGCTTAATTTGAGACTGATTATATTAATTTCTCTACCTACTCTATAGTGTGGATCAAGCACCAAAGTGCTCGGGTGCTCGGGCCGAACACATTGGGATGCTCGGGAGCTCTACCGAACATCCGAGTACAATGGAAGTCAATGGGAGAACCAGAGCTCTAAACCAGGTAGCCCCTGCTCTGAAGAGGGGAGGGGGTCTGGTTCACAGGAAGAATACAGAAATTGAAGGAAACACCATTGAAATGGTTTGGGAACAGCATGGGGACAATATCTGGATGCATCTTGGACTCCCAGGTCATATTCAAGAAGATATATATCTTATATAAGCTGTACATGTATAATTATATGTAAGAGATACCTAGATTATACCAGAATGCTTCATATCACTATATATAAGGAGATATATAACTTATACCAGCTGTACATGTATAATTATATACAGGAGATACCAAGGTTATACCAGTATTGTCCATATCACTATATACAAGAATATGTCTAACTTATACCAGCTGTACATATATAATTATATACAGGAGATGCCCAGGTTATACCAGCATGGTCCATATCACCATATACAAGAAGATGTCTAACTTATACTAGCCGTAAATATATAGTTATATACAGGAAATAGCCAGGTTATACCAGCATGGTCCATATCACAATATACAAGATGATGTCTAATTCTTGTTGAATCCTGGTGATGAGTTCTCCGGGTTTTCCTTATACCAGATAACGCGCATACTATATTTAGAGATATTTAGAGAGGATTACCAAACCAGTTGTTATATGTTTCATATACATATTTATTACACTCACTCCTTGCTGGCCACGAGGGGCAGGGTGTCGCTCCTGGAGGGCGGAGCTAGTAGAGATTTGCGCTTTACAGGTGCACGTCACTCTGTGAAATACACTCTGGATTTTGGTACTGCTGAGAGACGGGACACCATCATTCCCAGTACTGACGCTGGTCAGGGGTCCCGGAACGCGTAACCACTAGCGTCGGCTGTTGCCGGGAAACCTCTGTTGCCATGTCTCCTGACTTGGACATGTGGGAGATTTCTTTCCCTGCACACTCTCAGCCCTCACCTATGCTTAACTGGTCTGAGGGTGGAGATTGGGTGTGACCTCAGCAGTGTCAGGTAATCTGTGGAGGGATATTTAAACTTGGTCTTTTCCCCCACTCACTGCTGATTATTCAGTTACTTCCTGGTTCTTGATCTTAAGCTATCTGGTGAGTGGTTTCTCTGGTTATTGACTTTGGCTTTGATTTTGGTTGTCTTCTGGTTCTTGTGCCCTTGCTTACGTTTACTGACCATTCTCATGTTTCCCTATTGACCATTGCATAGTGTCACGGTATTCACTTTGGGATTTTGCCCAACTGTGGACAGTGTGCCCAGCCACCAACCGCCCTGATATTTCACACATGGGAAGAACTCTGCCAAAGTCCCCCTTCCTGCTAGAGGTGGGTGAAGAGTAGCCTGGCTCTCAAGGGTGTTCAGAGTGTGACGGCTTGTGCAACGTGTGTCTGGTACACTGCGTTTGCTGGCCGTCAGTTTGGCTTTATCGCTACATTAGCATTATAGAATAATCAGCCGAATCTGTGAATCCTGCAAAGCAGCTGGGTGATCAGATGCATAGTCTGTTAAATATGTTTCAGGATGTAGCTATGACTGTGGCGCACCATAATTAGGTTTTGACCCAGTTATCTCCAGCAGACTTAATTCAGCCCTTGTTAAGTCCCGGGTTAGGGGGGGGGGGGTCATTTTCTGATCCTAAGGTTCCCCTACCTGATTTTTTTTCTAGGGATCGCAAGCAGTTTTTTAATTTTCTTGAGAGCTGCAAGCTATACTTTCAACTTAGACCCACTTCCTCGGGCGATGAGAAAAATCAGGTGGGCTTAGCCATTTCCCATCCTAGGGGAAATCCTTAGACGTGGGCCTTCACCTTAGCTAAGGATTTTCTGGCTCGTGATTCTATTGAGGAATTTTTTAGGGCATTTGGCCTCATTTATGATGAACCAGATAGAAGCGCCATTGCAGAGTTTAATCTTAGATCCCCCATCAGGGCGATCTTCTGGCAGAAGAGCATTGTTCCTAGTTCAGGTTTTGGGCCAT
This sequence comes from Bufotes viridis, assembly GCA_033119425.1. Classification (NCBI taxonomy): domain Eukaryota; kingdom Metazoa; phylum Chordata; class Amphibia; order Anura; family Bufonidae; genus Bufotes; species Bufotes viridis. The sequence goes on along the minus strand of CM065594.1, from coordinate 172,112,346 downwards.
TGAAACAGGGTGGAATGATGCAGTTCTTTTCTGAGTGGGTTAGAGGATTCCCTCAAGGATATGTTGGTGCACCACTCGCTGCCACAAAGTCTGAAAACTGCCATGACCCTGGCTGTTCGTTTCAATAGAAGGCGACGTGAATGTCTACAAGATAAGTCTGCCTACAAGAGGATCTAGCCTGTGGCAGGGCCAACAACTCCTCCGGGTTAAGAACCTATGCAGCTGGGAAAGACCGCCATTTTGCTTGATGTAAGGTGATGTCACTGGGAACAAAGACTCTGTGGGTCACCTAAACATCTGGTGCGGGATTGCCCTCATCTGGAGCAGTCGGGAAAGGACCTAGCCTAGTTGGAGCAGGAGCTCCCCAACTAGGTGCCCAGGAACTCCTATTTAAAAAAGTGTTTTTTCCTATTATGATTTATTTTCATTGGCGGGAGGTGAAGTGGTGTGCATTTGTTGACTGGTGGCTAAGGTTAATTTTTTGGTATCTGTCATAGCCAAGGATCTGGGGGTACCCCTTAGAGCCTTGGAGTCAGGTACTAGACTCACCTCACTTGAAGGTTTGTTTCTTGCCCAAAGTGTTGAGGTGGTTACTGACAGACCAGTATCCCTGCAGGTGGGGTGTCTTCAGAAGGAAGAGATTACCTTCTGGGTTATTCATTCCCTCTCTGCCTCTGTGATTTTGAGCCTGCCCTGGCTCATACAACACAATCCCTGTATTGATTGGGTCAGTGGGGATGTTACTAGTTGGAGTAAGGAGTGTCAGGGTCAATGTATTCAAAAGATCCGTCAAATTGGATGCTCCTCTAAACGGTCCTGTGGTACATAACTGAGTTTCCTGAGGTGTTTTTGGAGGGAGGAAGTCCTATTTTACTTGCTCAATGACCCTATGATAGTGATATTCAAATGAGTCCTGTCACCCCTCTGCCTAAGGGAAGATTTTTAATTATCTAGGAACCTGAGATGGTGTTTGGGAGAATGTTTCCAAAGGTTTTATTCGCCCATCATAGTCTCCTTTCAGGGGCCGGTTTCTTTTTGTGTCTACAAAAGTTGGGGGATTAAGGCCATGTATTGATCATCGTGAACTAAATAATTATATTGGGGCCAATATCTTTACTAAATAAGATCTTAAGGGGGTCTACAACCTCGTCCGTATCAAGGCAGGTGATGAATAGAAGACGGTCTTTAATACACCCGAAGGGCCTTTAGAGTACTTAGTGATGCCTTTTGGACTGTGCAATGCCCCAGCCGTCTTTCAAGCTTTTGTTAATGACATGTTTAGGGATATTTTGGGATTATTCGTCATTGTGTACATTGATGACATTTTGATATTTTCTAAAGATGTTCAGTCTCACAGGGACCATGTGCATACGGTTCTCAAAAGGCTCAGGGATAACTACCTGTATGTGAATTTACCCAAGTGTTCTTTCGAGGTAGAGTAGATCGGGTTCCTTGCGGTGATTTTGTGACCCGCAGGCTTTCGGATGGATCCCGCCAAGGTGCAGGCGATACAGGATTGGGTCCAGCCCAGGAACCTGAAAGGGAAGATGTGGCTAGGTGGGGGGCCAAATAGCGGTGAGCGAATTTCTAAAAAATTTGATTCGGCTAGTTCGCCAAATTTTCCGGAAAAATTTGCTTCCTTCTGAATTAATTTGCAATGAATCGCATTAAAAAACATCTATTTCGGGCCTGCATAGAGCCTTTATTTGGGTGTAGAACACTGTGCCATGCAGTGACTAGAGATGTCCCGAACTATTTGCTGGCGAACAGTTCCCGGCGAACATCGGTTGTTAAAACGTGTGCCATGGCGGATAAAAATATGCGATGTTCGGTCTGCCCCCTATTCATCATCATTGAGCAAACTTTGACCCTGTACCTCACAGTCAGCAGACACATTCCAGCCAATCAGCATACCCTCCCTCCCAGACCCTCCCACCTCCTATCAAAAAGCAAGGACAGCATCCATCTTAGATTCATTCTGAGGCTGCAGTGTTAGTTAGAGCAGGGAGAGTGCTGCTGATGCTGAATTAATATAGGGATTCTAGGGAAAACGTTAGCTACTAGTGTTCTGTGTCCACTCCAGTCCTCAAAGACTCATCTGCTGTAAGGACAGCGTCCTTACATCACCTCAAAAAGCCCTTTTAAGGGCTGGTACATCAGTCTGCTTTATATATATATATATATATATATATATATATATTGCAGTTGCCTGCCCGTGTGTGAGAGGCCACAGGCCCACAGACTGTACTGTGTGCACACCACTCATATAGGGTGGCACAGTACCTTGCAGATAAAAAAGTCATTTAATTTTTACTCTTTAATATAATTGTATTTACTTGCCAGTGAGTGTCAGGCCCACAGACTGTACTGTTTGCACACCACTCATATAGGGTGGCACAGTACATTGCAGAAAAAAAAGTAATTTCATTTTTAGCCTTTAATATAATTGTATTTGCCTGCCAGTGAGTGTCAGGCCCACAGACTGTACTGTGTGCACACCACTCGTATAGGGTGTAACAGTACATTGCGCAGCGCACGCGCAGTGCCCCAAATTAGAAGTAAGAGGACCGACCAATCATCTTTTTCCATCTCCCGGTTCTTAAAATCTATTCACGTCCCCTGATAGGGGACGTAACAGGGATTAAACTGATATGAATAGTACTACTTAACACACCACTCATATAGGGTGTCACAGTACATTGCACGGCACATGCGAAGTGCCCCAAATCGGAAGTAATTGGACCGACCAATCATCTTTTTCCATCTCCCGGTTCCTAAAATCTATTCACGTCCCCTAATAGAATACGTAACAGGGATAAAATGGATAGGAATAGTACTACTTAACACACCACTCATATAGGGTGTCACAGTAAATTGCACAGCACACGCGCAGTGCCCCAAATTGGAAGTAAGAGGACCGACCAATCATCTTTTTCCATCTCCCGGTTACTAAAATCTATCCCATACACTGGCCCCAGATAGGAGACAAAACAGAGATTAAACTGGTAAGAACAGATTTTTTTTATTTAAAAAAAAGAGGACAGCATCTGCGGAGATGGGTCCTTTTTGGCCGTGTTACTGAACGCTCATGCACAATGGCTGTAGGCTCATACGTCCTTTTGCCGAGGTGACAAACCTGGTCAGTCAAACCCAAGGCAACATCATCGACCTCATCCCATATGCGTTTTTTCTGGAGCATGCCCTGCGAAGAGTGCTGGATCAGGTCCTAGATGAGCATGAAGAGGAAGAGTTGTGGTGACCATCACCACCAGAAGCAGCCTTGTCATCGTCGATTGCTGGACCTGCGGCAACGCAGAGAGAGGAGTCTGAAGAAGAGGAGTCAGAGGAGGAAGGTGGCTTTGAGGAGTTGAAAGACCAACCACAGCAGGTGTCCCAGGGGGCTTGTTGTCACCCTTCGGGGACCCTTGGTGTTGTACGTGGCTGGGTGGAGGAAGATACCTTCAATAACGTCAGTGAGGACAAGGAACTGGACATGGCTAGCTTGGTATCCAACCTTGTGCAAATGGGGAGTTTGCATTTTTGCAAATGGACTGTTTCCGGTTGTTTGCGGTGTATTACATGGGGAGTTTTGTCTATCAGAGTTTGGTCTTTCACTGTGAAGCGGGCATAACCCTTACACTACCTGATCGATACAACATCATACCTAATCGTATACACACACTGGATGTTTTAAAAACAATTTAGAAAATGTTAGGTGATTTATGCCCTTTATGGATTAAAACCCGACTCTGCGTCAACTACGTAATTTTCCATGGGAGTTTTGCCATGGATCCCCCTCCGGCATGCCACAGTCCAGGTGTTAGTTCTCTTAAGGAAACTGTTCCATCACTATTCTGGCCAGAAAGAGTCCCTGTGGGTTTTACAATTCGCCTGCATATTGAAGCCTATGGAGGTTCGCCCGGTTCGCCCGTTCCCGAACGAAAAATTTTATGTTTGCAACATCTCTAACAGTGACGCGCATAGGGAGTGTGCTGGCATAGTGAAATAATACCGTGATTCAGTCGCTATTAAAATCACTGCACACTTCACTTATTTGGGCAGTCACAGGGCCAAAACTGACCAAATAACTCAAGTATTAACTCAGCCTTACAGGTCCACGTTAGCGTCAAGAAGAAGCACACTCCTTTTACACCCTCGTCAGCTGATTCCACATAGATGTCTACAGAACCTGTTCTATTAAATGCTTATACAAGTAGAGCACCCCCGACAGAGTGGAGAGGGTGTCAGCAATAAGTTTTTGTTGACATCACTGAATAATTTGCCCTTCCTCTGATCCGTCAGAACAATAACCCACAAAAAAACTGATCCTGTCTGGGGAGCATACGCCTTCTCTCGGTGAGCATTTGCTCAGTAATCTGTGAGTATTGCTAATGCCAAAAAAAAAACAGGAGTGGATCTAAAACAGAGATGACACGTGAAGGTAATATTTGCATGTCTTCTGTGTTTTGTACCCACTCCTGCTTTTGGCTACTAAATTATAAGCCAATTCTGATGGGACAATACAGGCCTTACAACTGCTGCACAGACAGGATCTGCTGTGTGTCTCATTTTTCCTTCCTTCTGACAGATCAGAAGAAAGGTCAAATAAATTTCAAGAAGGCCAAACAAGGACAAAAGCGACCCCGTCAGAGGATGGTAACAGCATGAGAAGTCCACAAAGTGGCACAATTACAAAGTGTGGAGGTGACAGCAACAGTATGAGTAGCCCACAGAGTAGCAAGGTGACATAGTGTGGAGATGGCAGCATCAGGAGTCCAGCGAGTAGCAAGGTGACATAGTGTGGAGATGGCAGCAACAGCAGCAGCATTATACCACAGAGTGGCATGGTGACATATTGTGGACATGGCTGCATCTGGAGGCCACAGAGTGGCAAGGTGACATAGTGTGGAGATGGCAGCATCAGGAGGACACAGAGTGGCATGGTGACATAGTGTGGACATGGCAGCAACAGCAGCAGCAGCATGATACCACAGAGTGGCACGGTGACATAGTGTGGAGATGGATGATCTAATCCTGGGGTGCACAACCTTTTTTGGTCTGAGGGCCGCATTGTCACATCGCTCTATTTCAAGGGGCCGCAAAAAAAAAAAAAAAATGTTGATCAGCGCTCATTTGCATCGGCATATTACACAAGCCAAAGCAAAGTGATTGGGGAGGAATGATCACTACCACAGTCATTCCGCCTTGATTTAGTTATATTAATTATTGGTCGCCCATCCCAGATTACACAGGGAGATGTGCTGCCGTTAATAGTAAATCTTTCATCCTGATAAAATATGCAAATCAGCCAGCAAACGAGCGATTCCTTGTTTATCGACTGATCAGTGGCTTTATTATACCAGCCAGATATAAGATATGTATGAGCACTCGTATGAACACTTTTTTCCCAGTAATTGCCACAAATATCATGCTGCAGCATTGCCCCTGAAACCGAAGAGTTATACTTTCCTGCGCCCTGCCACTCTGGTCCTCTGCACTGCCCCCATCTTGTGGCCACAAGCAGCATGTCACTGCTGAAGCCAATCTTTGGCTGGAGACGTGCATGTGACCATGGCCATGCACTGACAAGTTTAAACAGCACAGGGATCGGAAGATGGAGGCAGCGAGGGCAGTACAGAAGACCAGAGAGGCAGGGAGCAGGTAAGTATGAACCTTTTTTTTCAGGGGCCATGCTGAAGGAACTTGTTAAAAATAATTTTTACCGGAAAAGTGGTGACATTTCCTTCCATCCTTCCTCCTATTCATAAATCAGCATTTTCCTTCACTGCAGAGGGCGACGTTCACTGGTTATTACCCCCTCCTGCCCCCAGTTATAGGGGCCCTGCAATAACCAGTAAGCGCTTTCCTTCACTGCAGAGGATGGGGCTGACTGGTTATTACTGCCTCCTGCTCCCAGTTATAGGGGCCCTGCAATAACCAGCAAGTGCTTTCCTTCACTGCAGAGGATGGGGCTGACTGGTTATTACCGCCTCCTGCCCTCTGTTATAAGGGCCCTGCAATAACCAGCAAGTGCTTTCCTTCACTGCAGAGGATGGGGCTCACTGGTTATTACCGTCTCCTGCACCCAGTTATAGGAACCCTGCAATAACCAGTAAGTGCTTTACATCACTGCAGAGGACGTGGCTCGCAGGTTATTACCGCCTCCTGCCATTATAGGGGCTCTGCAATAAGCGCTTTAACTTGCTAGTGGGAAGGCTCTCATTGGTCAACCCTTTAATGAACAGACACTTTTTTTGTGATTTAACACCAGTGGTTCAATCGGATGTAACTATCTTATTTGTTGAACTACCAAAATAATTTTTGCAACATTTTGTATACTTGACACACAGGGCTTTATAATTGATTTTTTTGTAGTTTTATTTGGGGGAAACTTCAAAACATTTTTAAAAAGTATTTTTTTTTAAAACTAGAGCTCCTTATTCTTTAAATATGCACACTAACACAAAAATAAATTATTAGGGTGGTAATGGTGACGGTTTTGGTTGGTGTGGGTGTTTTTTTCTTATATGATTTTTTTTTCATCTTTTGTTAACTTCATTTTTAATATATTTTTGCTACATGATATGTTCCCCAAGAGGTATTTTTATATAAAAAGACCTTTGGGGGACACTGACCCTTTTTTAATTTGCACTTTTTCCTTTTTCATTTTTTTACTTTTATTTGTATGTTCTTAATATTTTATTGTATACTTTTTTTAAATAATTGGTTCATTACTTATTATTTAAATATATTTTTGCCACATAATATGTCCCCCAAGAGGTTATAAAAGGAATTGTTGGGGGACAACGAACACTATTATTTAGCACTTTTTTTTTTATTTCATTTATTTTAATTTTTTTTAAATTTTATTATTTTTTTTTCATTTTTTTTAGAACTTTCTATTAATTTTTTTTATATATTTTCCATTACGCCCCGTGAAAGCACCTGTGAGAGATCCTCCCCCATCAAGACAGGAAACAGGAAGTTCCCAGATCTTTAAATTGGTCCACCTCCTTCCACCACTCAGTTCTTTCCTGTTTCCTGTCCAGGGACAGGAGGAATATCTTCTCAGGTCTATCATTGGGGCTGCAGGACCTCTAGAGTTATGGGGTGAAACCTATTGGAGGTACCTGCCGGTGTAAGTCTCCACTAGGAGCCGCTGAAAAGCTCGGCAGTTCAGTTCTTCTGCGCCATGGGTGGATACCTGTGGCCACCTCATCGCCCCTTGCCAGGCCGGCGAAGTTCGGCGTGAGGAGTTTCCTATTCTCTGATCAGCGGCAGGCCGAGTTTGGGCGCGCGCGCGTGTCACACCGGAAGTGACATGTGCGTTCCACCAGCCGGAAGGGTAGGGGCCTAGAAACATGGCGGGCGTTGCGCGGCCAATTTTAAAAAGGGAGTGCCAGCCAGCCAGAATGGAGGGAGCAGCGACCAGCCAGACTCTTGATCGGATGGACAGATCTTCAGATTGCCTCCTTGAAGCACCACGATGCAGGAAGAAGGGGAGGTCCAACCGCACAAAGATAGACAGAAGCTGCACTCTGAATCCAGCATGGTACTCCTGGGGGTAAGAGGGGTTAACCCCCACCATCTCCCTTTGGGGAGTTATTATTGTGGTCAGATTTAGACTGATTGGGGCTATTTATTAAATGCAGGTAAAAGAAGCCCCAAAGGAAAGCTACCCACAAAAAAAGGGCTAGAGAATGTAGAATTTGCAAGTGGAAATTGAGCCTGTCCTACCCTAAGACATGTTGCGAACCTTGTCTAGATAAGTTAGTGGCAGAGGAATCGGCATCTTTATTGCAGAACATCCAGGAGTTAGTTAAAAAAGAAGTGCATTCCTCTGTGGAACACCTTAAAAAATCCCTGCTTAGCTCTTCCAGACATAAGAAGGCTTAGTGGAGGATACTTCAGAATCTGAGTCTGAGGAAGAGGGCGCCATTGCAAGTTCAGATTCCTCTTCTGAAGATTTAACTGGGAAACCGTTATTCAGAGTTGAGGATACAGATGTACTAGTGAAGGCAGTTAGGTCCACTATGGAGCTGGAGGAAGAAAAAGAGTCCAGGTCTAGGCAAGAGCTTATGTTTGAAAGCCTGAAGCCGAAAAAGTCTAGGGTGTTCCCCATTCAAGATTGTATTAAAGCCCTAATTGAACGTGAATGGGAGAAGCCCGATAAACAATTCTTTATCCCTAGAGCTGTTAAAAGAAAGTACCCCTTTGATGATGAAGAAGTATCAGCTTGGCAAGAGATACCCAGAGTAGATGCCCCTGTAGCGAAAATAAATAAAAGGTCTGCGCTCCCATTTGAGGATTTAGGATCCCTTAAAGATCCTATGGACAAAAGGGCAGACACCTACTTAAGGAAAAATTGGGAGGCATCCACGTCAGCCTTCAAACCAAATATCGCAACTACCTCAGTGTCCAGGTCATAAAAAGTCTGGTAGGAGGAGCTAGAGTCTTATATAGAGAACAAGACTCCTAGGGAACAGCTTCTGGAAGCTATCCCAACAATATCCAGGGCGGAAGATTTTATCTCTCATGCCTCCACCGATGCATTGAGACTACCTGCTAGAGCGCCTGCTCGATCTATTTCGGCCAGAAGGTCCCTATGGTTGAAGGGATGAAAGGGTGATGTAGCATCGAAATCCAAACTATGTGCCCTCCCTTGCCAAGGGAATTTTTTGTTTGGGTCAGCCTTGGGCGACATCTTAGATAAGGCATCAGATAAGAAAAAAGGATTCCCAACGCCGTCCTTTCCAAAACAGGGGAAGCCCTTTTGGAACAGCGAGAGAAAGAAGGGTTTGGGGATCAAAAGTAAAGAAGAGAATCGAGGTCTGATAAATCAAAGAGCGTACTGTTTAAATCCAGACCTCAGACTTCAGGTTCCTCTCAGAAATGACGCCAAGGCCCAGGTAGGCGGTCGTCTTTCTTTATTTTCTCCTGCCTGGCAAAATATTACCGCCTGGGTAAGGACTATTGTGGAGGAAGGCTACCGCCTAGACTTCAAAAAGTTACCACCAAGGACACTAAAAATCACATCCATAAACCAACGCTCTCCAAAACAAGTGGCTCTTATGGAAGAAATAAGCAGCCTTCTGGCCAAAGCAGTTCTTGTACCAATACCGGAAAACGAACAAGGGGAGGGCTTCTATTCAACCCTATTTTTGGTTCCCAAACCCAATGGTACATTCCGGCTGATAATAAATCTGAAAGACCTCAACCAATACCTGTCATATCAGAAATTCAGGATGGAATCAATATCCTCCACAGTTCTCCATCTGTTCCCCAATTGTGTGATAGCCTAAATAGACATAAAAGAGGCCTACTATCCCGTACCCATTCATCTGTCATCTCAGAAATACCTCAGAGTAGCAGTAAAGATGAGGGAGACGGTAACACAAGGAAAAAAATGTGTGCCAAATATATGCCCAGGCATATCTCTTCTTTGACAAAAATAAAAAATTGACTATATGTAGATAAAAAAAAACTATCTACATATAGTCAATTTTTAGTTTTTGTCAAAGAAGAGATATGTCCGGGCATATATTTGGCACCAATTTTTTCCTTGTGTTACTGTTGCTTATGTACTATAGATATAGGTGTGTTGCTGGTCCCAGGAATATTGGCAATAACTGAGTGGTGGAAGGAGGTGGACCAATTTAAAGATCTGGGAAGTTCCTGTTTCCTGTCCGGATGGGGGAGGATCTCTCACAGGTGCTGTCATGGGCTCATGGAAAACATATTACCGGTAAGAGTAATTGAAGTATTTTGCCACATAAGATGTTCCCCAAAGGGTCATAAAAATATTGTTTGGGGACAGTGAACACACTTTTATTTGGCACTTTTCCCTTTTTTTATTTTAATGGTATTTTTTTTTTATAATATTCTATTTTTTGCCACGTAATATTTTATTTCTTTTTTTCTTTTATTTGTATTTTATTATATTTTTTTATAATGCTTCCAAATTTTTGTAAAAAAAAATTAACTTATTTTTTATATATTTTTTTTCCCCACAATAATTTGTCCCCAAGAAGTCACTGAGCGATCTTTGGGAGACAATCAGATACTTTTTTTTTTTTACTATTTCCACTGTAACCACAGGAGCCCCAGTTACAGGTAAAACCAGCCTCCTGTGGGAGTTTGTAGAAGGCAGAGCTGATTAAAGTTTCCCTGACCCTGCCCCAAGGCACTTATCACACCGCTCATCTATCTGAGGAGAAGGCAGAAGCACTGATAAAGCGCTTCGGCCCTCTCCTCGGCTCCCTCACTATCATTTGCAGAGGAGGGTCTGACCTGCTACAGTGTAGGAGCAGGAGCTGTCAATTCATCATCTTGTGGCGCTGCAGGCAGAAACACAGCAGATCGCATGATCAGCTGTGTTTCTGCCCAATAGGACTGGGGCCGCAAAACTGTTCTGGGAGCCGCAGGTTGTTCACTCCTGATCTAATCTGATGCATCAGGCATTGGTAGGTGGAAATCATGGCTGAACCACGCCTGATTCATCTTGACAAAAGTAAGTCTCTACACATTTTGGATGGACAGGTGAGTTCATCTTGGGATAACTATGGCCCCCGCCGCACTAAACACCCGCTCTAATGCCACACTACTGGCCAGGCAGGACAGTTTTTCCAGGGCAAATTCTGCCAGTTGCGACCACAAAACCAGTTTGGCTGCCCAGTAGTCCAGCGGATCTTTATTGCAATGAACAGTTTTAGTGCAAATAGCACCAAATGTGAACTGCGTCTATTTTTCTCATATTGTAGTTAAATATGGCAATAAACGCTTTCAGCACAAATAACACCAAATGTGAACTGTGTCTATTTTTCTGGTATTGGAGTGAAATATGTCAATAAACACTTTCAATGCAAATAACACCAAATGTGAACTGCGTAAATTTTTATCGGATTGTAGTGAACTATGACAAAAAAACGTTTTTAGTGGAAATAACAGCAAATATGAACTTAGTCTATTTTTCTCCAGAAATATGGGGATAAACCCTTTTAGCTCAAATATCATCAAATGTGAACTGCGTCTATTTTACTCGTATTGGAGTGAAATATCACAAACACTTTTAGTGCAAATACCACCAAATATGAACTAAGTCTATTTTTCTCTTTTTCTCTAGAAATATGGCAATAAACGCAAATAACGCAATAACACCAAATGGGAACTGCATCTGTTTTTCTCGTATTGGTGTGAAATATGGCAATAAACACTTTTAGCGCAAATAACATCAAATGTGAACTGTGTCTATTTTTCTCATATTGGAGTGAAATATGGCAATAAACACTTTTGGCGCAAATAACATAAAATGTGAACTGAATCTATTTTTCTCATATTGTAGTGAAATATGGAAATTAACGCTTTTAGCGCAAATAACACCAAATGTTAACTGCGTCTATTTTTCTCGTATTGTAGTGAAATATGACAAACGCTTTTAGCGCAAATAACCGCAAATATGAACTTAGTCTATTTTTTCTATTTTTCTTTAGAAATATGGAAATAAACGCTTTTAGCGTCTATTGGAGTGAAACTCATAATGGAGTGATATATAACAAGAAACGCTTTTAGCGCAGATAACAGCAAATATGAACTTAGTCTATTTTTCTCTTGAAATATGACAATAAAATATGGCAATAAACGCTTTTAGCACATATAACAACAAAAGTGACCTGTGTAAATATTTCTCGTATTGTATTGAAATAGGCCACTAAATGATATCAGCACAGTTAACAATTAAAGTGACCTGCATATATATTTATCTTTTTCCACAGATAAAAGCCACTAAAGGCTTTTCAACATAGCACTTGCACCCCATAACTAATTGCTGGATTGACAGAGCTGTATTAGGGCTCTTTCACACTTGCGTTCTGAGGATCCGGCGGGAACTTCCGTCCCGCCAGATCCATCAGAACGCAAGTCGCCTGAAAGAATTTGAGGACTGATCAGGATCCTGATCAGTCTTCGAAATGCTTTCAGGTTACTATGGCAGCCAGGACGCTACTGAAGTCCTGGCTGCCATGGTACTCCGCAGCAGTGTACTTACCTGAGCTGCGGCCGCCGGGCGCTCCTTTATGACGTCACAGGTCCTCGCAGCGCATAAATCAATGTGCCGCCCGGACCTGTGGCGTCATGAAGGGGCGCCGGAGTCCGCAGCGCAGGTAAATACACTGCTGCGGAGTACTTACCATGACAGCCAGGACTTCAGTAGCGTCCTGGCTGCCATGGTAACCGATCGGAGCCCCAGCTTACACTGGGGCCCTGATCGGAACTGCTGCTGCTGTGCATGCGTAGAGATAAACATCGGATCCGGCGATGTGCCGAAACGACGTTTAGCTTAACTCTGGATCCGGATTAATCTACTTCAATGGGCATTAATTCCGGATCCGGCGTTACGGCATGTCTTCTGGATTTTTGGACGGAGACAAATCCGCAGCATGCTGCGGTTTTGTCAACGTCCAAAAAACTTTCACATACTGAACGGAAGACATCCTGATGCATCCTGAACGGATTTCTCTCCATTAAGAATGTATTGGGATAATCCTGATCAGTATCTTTCCGTCCTAGAGCCCCGAGGACGGAACTCTAGGACGGAAAGCAAAAACGCAGATGTGAAAGAGGCCTTATGAGAATATCTGGATACCCAAGTAATCTTTCCCTGCACTTGTAAATCTCTTTTTTTCACAATGAGGATTATCCTATGACTCTCTCTAGTATCTGCACACGTCTCTCCCTGCCTGTGAAATTATTCCTCTCACTATCCTTTCCCTGCACTAGTAAATTGCTTCTTTCCTTCTTTATTTTTTTACAATTAGTTTTTCTTTCACTCTCCCTTGTGCCTGCATACACGTCTGTCCCTGAACAAAGTGTGATTGTGAATGGCAGAATCTAAGATGGTTGCCGTATTTATAGGGCTGTGACATCACAGGGCCGGCTGCTGATTGGCTGCATGCATGGCATTATGGGTCATCCTGCCTTCCCAGAGTTCCTTGTCCTATGTCCTCACACTTGAAGCCGCCATTGAGGCCAACTAGTCGCCATGTTAGGAAAAATTGCTATTCGTTACCACGAAGCGCGAGGAAATTTGCATTCCTTCAGAATTAAAATTTTCCTGAAATTCAGAACAAATTTGACTGTCAGCTTCGATTCACTTATCTCTAGGGCAAATGTTGTTTCAGCATTTTACAGCCTCAAGGAGGCTGTTCAGTCTGCCCATGTCCTGGTCCAATCGGACCTAGAGAGGCTATTTGTGGTTGTGGTGGATGTTTCGGCGGTTGGGGTGGGGGCGGTTTTTTCCCAGAGGTCCCCTTTCCTCACGCACCTCCAACCTTGTGCTTTCTTTTCTAGTTAGTTCTCAATCACAGAATTAAACTACAATATTGGTAACAGGGAGTTATTAGCTATTAAATGGGCCCTTGAGGAATAGAGACATTACTTGGAGGGGGCCAGACATTCATTTGTGGTTCTGACTGAACATAAGAACTTAATTTACCTGGAAAATGCTAAAAGGCTTAACCGATTTGGATTTACTATTTAATTTATTCCTTGGTCAAAAAACATTTGAGCAGATGCTCTATCCATAATTCTGTGCACTGTCCAGCAAGAAGATGCTTGTCCACCCTCTATTCTTTTCCCGGGAATGGTGGTCGCCTCCACCAATATTGAATGGGAGGTAATTAAGTCGCAACATCCGGCTCCCACAGACAGCCTGCAGGATAAGTTGTTTGTACCAGTTAATCTGAGACTCCATATTATTCAGAGTTGCCATGATTCCGTGCTAGCCGGTCATCCAGGGCTAAAAAGGACACACATTTGGTTAGGTGGGGGTTTTGGTGGCCTTCCTTAGGGCAGGATGTTGGGGAGTTTGTCTGTTCATGTGAGGTGTGCGCCAAGAGTAAGGTACCTCAGTCTTTTTAGACTGGGAAGTTCCTTCCCTTCCCTATTCCGGACCATAGTGAATAGGGGTTATTGTGAATCAGTTTTCCCGTCGGTGTTATCTCATCCTTATTCCTCGGTTGCCTTCATCCCGGGATATGGTCAATGTGGTCATCAATAATGTATAACAATAATTGTAACATTGTGTCTGGCAGAGGCACACAGTTCATTTCCAGGTTTTGGAAAGCCTTTTGTGGGCGCATCCTTAGTCGAACGGTCTCACAAAATAATAAAAAATAAAAAACAGTCATTGGAAACTGATCTTAGGCATTTCTTTTCAGAACCAACTTGATTGGGGATGTATCTACGGTTCAGTGCCTAATACATTAGAAAGGGTATGGGTCAGAGGAGAGGTCAAGCTTCCCTAAAAGGCGTATCCATGCCGATAATTTGATTGCTGAATTCTATTTTAGGTTCCCGGACAAACCATGTGGTGAGAGCCCGGAGGTATTTCCTCAAGAGGGGGTATTGTCTGGCAGCCAGGTAGACAGATGCAGCCTCACCGGAAGCATGTCACCAAGCGAAGACATGTCTCTCATTCTCCCAGGTGGTTTTTGGCCCTCTAGCGGGACATCCCTCACCCCTCGCTGGCCACAAGGGACGGAGTGTCGCCCTCAGAGCTCCGAGCTAGTAATGGTTTGCACTTTATGTGCGTGCATCGCTCTGTAAGATCCACTCATCCCTCACCTGTGCTTCCCTGGTCTGAGGGTGGAGATTGGGTGTGACGGCAGCAGTGTCAGGTGATCTGTAGAGTGATATTTAAACCTTGTCTTTTCCCCCACTCACTGCTGATTATTCAATTACTTCCTTGTTCTGGATCTTAAGCTATCTGGCGTGTGGTTTCTCTGGTTATTGACTCTGGCTTTGGTTTTGGTTGCCTTCTGGTTCTTGTGTCCTGGCTTATGTTTACTGACCATTCTCGTGTTTCTTTATTGATCTTTGCATAGTGTCACGGTATTTACTTTGGGGTTTTGGCCAACTGCGGCCGGTGTGCCCAGCCACCAGCTGTCCTGCTATTTGACACCTGGGAAGGGCTCTGCCAAAGTCCCCTTTCCTGCTGGAGGTGGGTGAAGAGTACCCTGGCCTGAGAGGGTGTTCAGAGTGTGAAGGCTTGAGCAAAGCGTGTCTGGTATGCCGGGTTTGCTGGCCGTCAGTTTGGCTTTATTGTTACATTAGCATTATAGTAGATGATTTTGTGGCATTGTATAGGATGAAGTACTTTGCCCTTAATGTAGTTAAGACAAAGACATTTATTGCTAACTTTTGAAGGAATAAGGATAAAGTATAAGAATAAGTCTGTACCGATGACTACTGATGAACATGGTGTTAAATAGTTGAGGCCTAGGAGTAACATAATGTAATTATGGTGTTATACCATAATAAGGATTGCCAGGTTCATGTTGATATTTAAAAATGGGGAATGAGCAGATTAGAAGAAACTTTCATGTGCTTCCAGCAACTTTCATGTGCTGACAGCAGAAATGTGGTAAGTATTAGAGTTTATTATTTTTATTTAACACCATGCTGTTGGGCCACAGTAGGGTGGGGGTCATTATTTTGTAACTAGAGAAAGCACTATGGGGACATTGCAGCTTTAAAAAAAAGCTTTTTTGTACTATCCAGGGATGCACCACCAATGAGGCAAGGTGAGGCGATTGCCTCAGGCAGCACTGGGTAGTGGAAAGAGGGGGGCAGCAGAAGGGCCATGGGCAATAAGCACTTCCATTGTGGAAACGCTCATCTCTACATATTCAACTGCATTGCTATACTCAGGACAGCAATACAGTTGAATGCCATGACGGGCCACGGTAACAATGTCTCCATCACCCACTGTTTCTTCTAATAGGCCTTAGTCCTAGTTCCTGTAGCCTATCAGAGGCTGGTGTCATATTATCGCACTGCCTGAGCCGGGCTGCATAAAGCTCAGGGCACAGATTAGAAGAAGTCTGTCTCTTGCACTGCATCGCTGACAGCAGAAATGTGGTAAGTATTAGAGTTTATTATTTTTATTTAACACTATGCTGTTGGGCCACAGTAGGGTGGGGGTCATTATTTTGTAACTAGAGAAAGCACTATGGGGACATTGCAGCTTTAAAAAAAAGCTTTTTTGTACTGGCACACATTATAAGGGGGCCTTTTTTGTATTGGCACACATAAGAGGGTATCTTTGTACTGCCACACATTATAAGGGAGCATTTTTGTACTGGTACACATTGCAAGGGGGGATTATTTTACTGGCAAATATTTTAATGGTTCATTGTTTGTATAGGCACACATTATAGGGGGAATTATTACTTCTGGAGGAAAAATGAGGGACATTATTACTACTGGGTGCACTTTTACCACAGAGTGCACTCTGGCAGATAATTATTACTAATGATGGGACTTTTGGGAGGACTGTTACATTGGGAGGCTCCCTGGCACAGTATCAGCTTAGCACAATTATTTTTGGAGGACACTATGTTTACGGCGCACTGTAAGTTTCAGGGACACTATTCGCTGGGCACAGTTATTTTTCAAGACACCGTATGCCAGAAATCATAGAAGGGGAAATATTTCTGTGGTAATAGTATTTTCAGGGGGATTATTTGTTTCTGCAGTATAGTAGTGGGAAGCACAGTGGACACAGTATGTGGCGTTGTATTCTCCTGTATGTTTTGTAGTTCTGTATGTAATATTTTCGAAGTATGTTTGTAAAAGTAGGCCTCAAGAGAAAGGGAGAGGTAAAAAAATTGGCATGGATGGGCTGCGCTGTTTCAGTTTTCGCCTCAGGCAGCAGAAAGGCTAGGTGCATAATGGTAGTGATAGATATACCCTGATGTGCTGGAGTACCGATCAGTATTGGAAATTATTTTTGCCTTCTGTTATTGTACTTTATAAAAAGTCATTACTGTCTTGAACTGAAAATGAGTTGCAAGATGTGTGATTTGAGTAATTTTCCACTGTTAATTGTCTTTTTGTACTTTTTTATGAATGATTAAAAGTTGTTATTGCTTTTGGTATGTGATGTGTTACAGCTGCTACAGCATTGCAAGTTCCCTATTTATGGGATTAATAAAAGTAACTTATAGCTTATCTACAGTATATCATTGGTTTTCATGTACCGAGTCCATATTAAGACATTCTCAGATGTCATAGTCAAATATCATTACTCTCCCTCACACTCAACCCCTGTCTCTGATGCATACTCCAACACTTGACATTGATTTTAATGCAGACTCAGATATCTGAATTTGATATGTGACTAGCCAATATTCCGACATCTATATCTGTATTCTTATTGTTTTTTAATAGCTATATTAAGCACATTAATTTTTTTATATAACTGTATTCACTTAAATAAAATCTCTTAATGAATGCAGACTCTTCACACAATAGGAAAATCTGTTAATGCTTAATTCTTTTGTTTTTCTGTATAGCTTTTGTCGTTATTATGCTTGCATATGGTTATACTGTGCCAACTGTGTGCTCATTCCAGTTAATTTAACTTATGACAGGATCTTAACATAGGGTCCTTTAGTTATCTCTTAAGTTTACCCGCTGAGAAGAAAAACTGTACAACTGGCATGGCTTAGCTATTTATGTCACTTGTTAACCATTGATGTTCCAAAGGGTTCACTTAAAAGTTATTTCTGTTTAAAAATTATTGTAAACTTCTGTGGTACTTTGCTTCTGAGACATTTAAATGAGTATGTAGACTAGTGTTGGACAAGCATGCTTGGCCGAACACCATTTTGACTCGAGCATTGCGATGCTCGGCACATCGCAGTTTTCGGCCGAACATCGCGTGTGCTCGAACTCGATGCTTGAGTCTCCTCCCCACACATTTGGCTGCTACGCAGAAGTACTGGCACTCGCTGTAATGCCATAGCCATGTTGGTTACAGTGATTGGCTGGCCGTATCGCGTAACACGAGGTCCGGCTTGGTCTTGGCCGGAGTGAGCTGCAGCAGAAGGGACAGATAGGCAGGGTTTAGTGTTGAAAGGTGATAGAGACCCAAAAGTCCTTTTAGGGACTATTGTTTTATCTAGCTGCAATATATATTATTAGCTCAACCTGCCCTAAATTGCATGCAATTGTTTGGCCGCTGCTGACAGTGAGACAACCTCTGCTACATCTGTTGTGTTACATTTGCGCATCCTAAATATCTGTGACATTCAGCGCAATTGTTTGGCCACTGCTGACAGTGACATTACCTGCGCTACATCTCCTGTATACTGAGCCACAAACAAATTGCAATGCCACACTTCGTGAGAAAGTGATAAATACAAACTTTATTAAAGGTAAAATATTACAATACAGTACATAAATAATTGTTTTAGACAGCAGCCATAACAAAATGGAGGACATAAGGAGGAGGCGGAGGGGTCAGCACATACGGAACACTGCAGACAGCATGAAAAAAGCAAGTATCCACATTCACTTTTCTGTAAAGTGCAAAAAACTTCCGGACAATACCAAGGAAAAAGGAAAAGAGCAATAGTGACACGTGGAAAAACATAAATATAGTAAATAACCGCCGTGTGCTGGCTTCTCAGCCGCCGCCTACCAATGCCGTTTAGACAGACATGCTGGCTTCTTCCAGAGATAATGTGTAGGTGGTACTATGGTTCTTTCATAGTGATCTTAATAAGAGGATAACAGATTGGTATGCTATATGAACACATATAATGGGTGGACCAATGGACCATGTTACCAGGAAGTCACTTGTAAATAGTTAAAATACAGTGTTCAGTCAGATGTATAATCAAGGTGAAGATACAGTGAAACTTCGTAGCTAGTAGTCTATGCTATAAGAAGGAGGCACACCGCAAGAACACTGCAAAAATTATGCAGAACCAGCATATAAGTTCTGCATAAAGGTCCTTTTACATTGAACTGTACCTGGAATATGGTACATAAATAGATAGCCAGATAGTGTTAGGTGCCTGTAAAAAAAAAAAGGCCTGAGTTTGAATTCAATACATTGGGCCAAATAATTTTTTTCTTATTGTGGTGAACGGTAACAATGAGGAAAACATCTAGTAAGGGACGTGGACCCTCTGGTGTTGGGATAGGACGTGGCCATTCTGCCACAGCCACACGTCCCATTGAACCAACTACCTCAGGTTCCAGTACCCACCAGAATTTACAGCGATATTTGGTGGTGACCAATGCCGTTCTAAGGATGGTAAGGCCTGAGCAGGTACAGGCGCTAGTCAATTGGGTGGCCAACAGTGGATCCAGCACGTTCACAATATTATCGCCCACCCAGTCTTCTGCAGAAAGCGCACAGGTGGCGCCTGAAAACCAAGCCCATCAGTCTGTCACATCACCCCCATGCATATCAGGGAAACTGTCTGAGCCTCAAGTTATGCAGCAGTCTCGTATGCTGTTTGAAGACTCTGCTGGCAGGGTTTCCCAAGGGAATCCACCTAGCCCTTCCCCAGTGGTGGAAGACATAGAATGCACTGTTGCACAACCACTTATGTTTCCTGATGATGAGGACATGGGAATACCAACTCATCAGAGTCCGCACGTCTCTGATGATGATGAAACACAGGTGCCAACTGCTGCGTATTTTTCAGTGTGCAGACCAAACAGGAGGTCAGGGAGGAAGACTGTGTGGAAGACGATGCAGGGGACGATGAGGTCCTAGACCCCACATGGAATGAAGGTCGTGCCACTGACTTTCATAGTTCAGAGGAAGAGGCAGTGGTGAGACTGAGCCAACAGCGTAGCAAAAGAGGGAGCAGGGGGCATAAGCAGAATAGCCGCTGCCAAGAGAGTTCACCTGCTACTGGCCACCGCCACCAGGGACTGAGCAGCCCAAAGGCAGCTTCAAGGAGTTCTCTGGCATGGCAATTCTTTAAACAATGTGCTGACAACAAGACCCGAGTGGTTTGCACGCTGTGCCATCGGAGCCTGAAGCGAGGCATTAACGTTCTGAACCTTAGCACAACCTGCATGAACAGGCATCTACATGCAAAGCATGAATTGCAGTGGAGTAAACACCTTAAAAACAAGGAACTCACTCATGCTCCCCTGCTCCCTCTTCTTCTGCTGCCTCGGCCTCTTCCTCCGCCGCGGGAGGAATGTTGGCACCTGCTGCCCACCAAACAGAGGATGTGCCACCGACACCACCACCTGCGTCACCAAGCATCTCCACCATGTCACATGGCAGTGTTCAGCTCTCCATCTCACAAACCTTGGAGAGAAAGCGTAAATTCCCACCTAGCCACCCTTGAGACCTGGGCCTGAATGCCAGCATTTCTAAACTACTGGCCTTTGAAATGCTGTCATTCAGGCTGGTGGACACAGACAGCTTCAAACAGCTGATGGCCATGGCTGTCCCACAGTATGTTGTTCCCAGCCGCCACTACTTCTCCAAGCCAGCCGTGCCTTCCCTCTACAACCAAGTATCCGATAAAATCAAGTGTGCCCTGCGCAATGCCATCTGTGGCAAGGTCCACCTAACCACATATACGTGGACCAGTAAGCACGGCCAGGGACGCTATATCTCCCTAACTGCACACTGGGTAAATGTAGTGGCGGCTGGGCCCCGGGCAGAGAGTTACTTGGTGCACGTCCTTCTGCCGCCAAGGATCGCAGGGCATCTTTCTTTGCCTACTGTAGCCTCCTCCTCCTACTCGGCTTCCTCCTCCTCTGCTCCCACCAGCTCATCCAGTCAGCCACACACCTTCACCACCAACTTCAGCACAGACAGGGGTAAACGTCAGCAGGCCATTCTGAAACTCATATGTTTGGGGGACAGGCCCCACACCGCGCAGGAGTTGTGGCGGGGTATTGAACAACAGACCGACGAGTGGTTTCTGCTGGTAGGCCTCAAGCCCGGCCTGGTGGTTTGTGATAATGGGCGAAATCTCGTCACAGCTCTGGGACTAGCCGGTTTGACGCACATCCCTTGCCTGGCGCATGTGCTGAATTTGGTGGTGCAGAAGTTCATTCACAACTACCCCGACATGTCAGAGCTGCTGCATAAAGTGCGGGCCTTCGCTCGCCTGTCTGCGCTACAGCAGAATTTCGGTCTTCCCTCTCACCGACTTATATGCGACGTGCCCACCAGGTGGAATTCCACCTTGCACATGCTGGAGAGACTGTGCGAGCAGCAGCAGGCCATAGTGGAGTTTCAGCTGCAGCACACACGGGGTCAGTCGCACTGTGGAACAGCACCACTTCACCACCAATGATTGAGCCTCCATGCGAGACCTTTGTGCCCTGTTTGAGTACTCCACCAACATGGCCAGTGGCGATGACACCGTTATCAGCGTTACAATACCACTTCTATGTCTCCTTGAGAAAACGCTTAGGGCGATGATGGAAGAGGAGGTGGCCCAGGAGGAGGAGGAGGATGAGGGGTCATTTTTAGCACTTTCTGGCCAGTCTGTTAGAAGTGGCTCAGAGGGAGGTTTTTTGCAACAGCAGAGGCCAGGTACAAATGTGGCCAGCCAGGGCCCACTACTGGAGGACGAGGAGGATGAGGAGGAGGTGGCGGAGGATGAGGATGAAGCAGGTTCACAGCGGGGTGGCACCCGACACAGCTCAGGCTCATCACTGGTGCGTGGCTGGTGGGAAAACGGAGGACGATGACGATACGCCTCCCACTGAGCATATCTTGTCCTTACCTCTGGGGAGCCTGGCACACATGAGCGACTACATGCTGCAGTGCCTGCGCAATGACAGCAGAGTTGCCCACATTTTAACGTGTGCGGACTCCTGGGTTGCCACCCTGCTTGATCCCTGGCACAAAAACAATGTGCCCACCCTACTTCCTGCACTGGAGCATGATAGGAAGATGCGTGAGTACAAGAGCATGCTGGAAGACGCGCTCCAGAGAGCATTCCCAAATGTCACAGGGGAACAGATGGAAGCTCAAGGCAAATGCAGAGGAGGAGCAAGAGGTCGCCAACGCAGCTGTGTCATGGCCAGCTCCGCTGAGGGCAGGGTTAGCATGGCAGAAATGTGGAAAAGTTTTGTCTCCACAGCTAACTGCACCACCACCTGATACGGAACGTGTTAGCAGGAGGTAGCATTTCACTAACATGGTTGAACAGTACGTCTGCACACCCCTCCACGTACTGACTGATGGTTTGGCCCCATTCAACTTCTGGGTCTCCAAATTGTCCACGTGGCCAGAGTTAGCATTTTATGCCTTGGAGGTGCTGGCCTGCCCGGTGGCCAACGTTTTGTCTGAACGTGTATTCAGCACGGCAGGGGGCGTAATTACTCACAAACGCAGCCGCCTGTCCACAGCCAACGTGGACAAGCTGACGTTTATAAAAATGAACCAGACATGGATCCCACAGAACCTGTCCCTCCCTTGTCCAGAATATACATTTATAACTGCCTCCCCCTCAACCATGTATTCTTGTACTCTGGGGCACTTCTTTATTGAATCCTCATTTTTTTAACTTTACCATGATCTTGCGGTGCAACCCAAAGTTGAATGAACCTCTCCTCCGTCTGGGCGCCGGGGCCTAAATAACTGAAAGTGGCCTGTTACAATGGTGGGTGACATGAAGCCTGAACCTCTGCCATGATACCTCTCTCCTCTGTCTGGGTGCCGTGTTCTAAATATCTGGAAGTGGCCTTTTCCAGTTGTGGGTGATATGACGCATGATTCCTTGCTGTGGGACATATCTCCTCTGTCTGGGTGCTGGGGCCTAAATAACTAAAAGTGGCCTTCTCCAGTGGTGGGTGATATGACGCCTTATTCCTTGCTGTGGGACCTCTCTCCTTTGTCTGGTTGCTGGGGCCTAAATAACTGAAAGTGGCCTTCTCCAGTGGTGGGTGATATGACACCTTATTCCTTGCTATGGGACCTCTCTCCTCTGTCTGGGTGCTGGGGCCGAAATAACAGAAAGTGACCTTCTCCATTGGTGGGTTACTTGAAGCCTGATTCTCTGCTATGGGACCTCTCTCCAATTGATATTGGTTAATTTGTATTTATTTTATTTTATTTTATTTTAATTCATTTCACTATCCACATTTGTTTGCAGGACATTTACCTACATTTTGCTGCCTTTTGCAGCCCTCTAGCCGTTTCCTGGTCTATTTTACAGCCTTTTTAGTGCCCAAAAGTTCAGGTCCCCATTGACTTCAATGGGGTTCGTGGATGAAGTTCGGGTCAAGTCCAGATCCCGAATGGATGAGGTAACCAGTGGCTACACCCAATACCTTCCAAAAAATGGTTGTGGTGCGCAACCCTTGGTCTGCCCTATACCAATGGATAAGTAAGTAAAGAAAAAAAAAGTCCAGATCCCGAACCCGAACATTGAGAGGTTAGTTTGACATATCCTACTAGGAGGACATGTCTTAAGCTCGGGGTTGAGAGACCTTGGCGTGGTGCCCGAGCTTCAGACATGTCCTCCTAGAACTAACCTCTCAATTTTACATCAGTGTGAGGGTTTAGTATTATCACAGAGTGCACCTGTCTTTGCTTTTGTTTAGTCTTTGATTGTTCTTCACATCCACATAATTTTTACCTTATGTAGGATGGTTATTGTGGTTCTTGTAGTCCGTTGCTGGCATCTTCCATTGTATGCAATTTTTTGCTGTTGATTGCCATAAGCAACGGACTACAAGTGCAGGATATGCTCCCCTATATATATGCACGACCGCATGTGGGTTTGAGCATATCCTGCCTGTTTAACACCACGTTTTCTAATGGTTTGTATAGTCTTATGTATGGAGGTTTATAAACTCCCACTTAAATGTGCCTGTTTTTAATCTACAGGCTACATTCAGGTGCACCTGTTTAAGCCCTGGGCCATATCAGCCAGTCTCGGGTGGGGCTCACAGGCACTTCCCACCTCCCATTGCAGGAATGGCTACATGCTGGAGGTTACTGGTAAGCTGTCTGTGAGTAAGGCCTTATGCTCCAGTAATCCGCCCACTGGCTCCTGGTATTGCCCAAACGGCACAGGTAGGTGAGTGGTAGTGCCTCGGGCTACTTTGAGAGACCTTGGTGTGGTGCCCGAGATTAAGACATGTCCTCCTAGTAGGATATGTCGAACTCACCTCTCAATTTTACATTAGTGTGAGGGTTTAGTATTATCACAGAGTGCACCTGTCTTTGCTTTTGTTTAGTCTAAAAATGGGCTAGGCAGAAAGATTAAAACTGGCCCAGTCATTAAGGGGTGAATTTGCATTTGTTATGAGTTCTGGGTTTTTTGTCTAAATTCTAAACATTGTGTGATTACAGGGGTTCCAGTACCCTCTGTGCGCCGCTGGCCCTCTACCAAACAATTGGGGATTGTGGCTGGAATCTCCCAGCATGTAGATATGTGTAGGTGGTTGAAGAGGCTGCACCCCATCCCCCCCCCCCCACCACCAGCTCCAAATGAGAAAGAAGAGGAGGAGGTTGTCATCACCCCCACCAGGAGTGTAAATATACGCTGTGGGGAGTCGCTCTGGTAGATAGCGGTGCGGGTGCAGTACTGAGGCAAACCGCCTCCATTTTGTCCGGGAACACAGGCTGCAACTTTGCCGGCCTAATATAGGACATCCAGTCGTGCCCAGAAAAAACAAAAATTTTCGGCGTTCACGCCAGCCTCACTGCGCATGCCCGCATCCGACACCAAATGTGGGGAGTCGCTCTGGTAGATAGCGGTGCGGGTGCAGTACTGAGGCAAAACAAGGAGTCCAGAACGTGCAATCAACAGTGTTTTATTCACACTTGCACAAAAATAAACGACAAACAGTCTCTTGGTGTTAATTCACACACATCAGAAGTATTAAGGCAAAACAAAACAGTCCCGTACAGGTTTCAGTCACCTGGGAGGTTTTAGGTGCAGGTTCGCACCTGGCTGTCAGTCCAGCCGCAAGACAGTCGACGTCAGGTTTTCCAGGCCGTCTGCACTCCTCCTTGTTAGGCTCTGGCTTCCAGCCCAGGGAACTCCACATAGCACAGAATGGATCAGAACTCCCAAACTCAAATGACTCCACAGCCTAACAGCAGCTCCAGGACAATCACCTCCAGCTGCTGAGGAGGCTGCCTTTTAAAGGCCCGGATAAAGTCCGGCCTGGACCGTGGGGAGTAGGCACCCACCCAACTCTTTGCCTACTCCCAGTAAGAGCCCTGCCCGGATTGGCTTTGCAGCCAAACTAACTGACAATGTCAAACAGCACTAGCTGCTGCTGACACATAAAAACCCGGCTCTCACCTCACCGAGGCCAGGAACCTCGGTGACACGTATCGTCCGTCCATGACGACACCTTGCGCCCTCTTACACCCCCTTTGTTCAACCCTGAGGGGTGAACACATGTGAGGCAGTGGACGCGGGACAGGGCATCTGCGTTACCCTGCAAGCGGCCTGCCCTGTGTTCGACAGAGAACTTGAAGTTCTGCAGGGATAGGAACCACCTGGTGACCCGAGCATTCCTCTCCTTGGCCTGGCTCATCCACTTGAGAGGGGAATGGTCGGTCACCAGACGGAACCTCCTCCTAACAGGTAGTAGCGGAGAGATTCGAGTGCCCACTTGATAGCCAGGCACTCCCTCTCCACTATACTATACCTGGACTCGGCGGGACTGAGCTTACGGCTCAGGAAGACAACGGGATGTTCTTCCCCGTTGACCTCCTGAGACAGCACAGCACCGAGGCCTACCTCTGAGGCGTCAGTCTGTACGACGAACTCCCTGTTGAAGTCGGGTGTCACCAAAACCGGGGACCCACACAGGGCGGACTTCAACGCGGAGAAAGCCTCCTCCGCCTTTTCACTCCAGCTAACCGTTCCAGACTTTCGCCCCTTCAACAGGTCTGTCAACGGCGCTGCTATTGTGGCAAAGTGGGGCACAAACCGCATGTAGTACCCTACCATTCCCAGGAAGGACTTTACCTGCCTGGTGGTGACCGGTCGGGGCCATTTGCGTATGGCTTCTACCTTAGTTACCTGCGGCTTGATGACTCCCCGCCCAATAACATATCCCAGATATTTGGTCTCTTCCAACCCAATCGCACATTTCTTTGGATTGGCGGTTAGTCCAGCTTTCCTCAGGGCATCCACTACCGCCTGCACTTTGGGCAAATGGCTTTCCCAGTCGGTTCTGTGGATGATTACATCATCTAAGTAGGCCGAGGCGTACCGACGATGCGGTCGCAGCACTATGTCCATTAACCTTTGGAAGGTGGCGGGGGCGCCATGCAGGCCAAAGGGTAACACCTTGTAGTGATACAGGCCCTGCGGGGTAACAAAAGCGGTTTTTTCCTTGGCCGACTCAGTTAAGGGTACCTGCCAGTACGCTTTAGTGAGGTCTAGCACAGAAAAATACTGGGCTTGTCCTAAATTCTCAACAAGCTCGTCTACCCGGGGCATGGGATACGCATCAAACTTGGACACTTCATTTAACTTGCGAAAATCGTTGCAGAACCGCAACGTCCCATCCGGCTTGGGTATTAGAACTATGGGACTGGCCCACTCACTTTTCGACTCCTCAATGACATCAAGCTTCAACATTAATTGCACTTCCTCCGCGATGGTCCATCGCCGAGCCTCGGGTACCCGGTATGGTTTTAACCGGATCTTGGCCTGAGGCTAAGTGACGATGTCATGTTGGATGAGAGACGTGCGGCCAGGGAGGTCCGAGAACACATCCGTGTTCCGACTGATGAACTCCCTTACTTCCTGATCTTGTTTGGAAGACAGGCTGTCTGCAATTTTTACCGTGGCTACCGCTTCGCAGGCCTCGAACTGTGGGGCTGGACCCTTCTCACCTAGAAGCCCTGGCCGGGGGCTGTTGTCGTCGGCCGTGTCCCTGTCTTTCCACGGCTTCAGTAAATTCACGTGGTACACCTGCTCCGGCTTGCGCCGCCCTGGCTGGTTTACTTTGTAATTTACTTCCCCTACCTTCTCGATTACCTCATAGGGGCCCTGCCACCTAACTAGGAACTTGCTGTCAAGGGTGGGCACCAGAATCAAAACCCGATCTCCCGGGTTGAAGTCCCGTACCCGAGCCTGACAATTATACACCCTACTCTGGGCTTGTTGCGCTGCCTCCATATGCTCCCGGACCAGCGGCAACCCCTTTCCATTCGGTCCTGCATCTGGGTGACATACTCAATGACACTTTTGTGGGGGACAGGCTGTTGTTCCCACGCTTCCTTGGCGATATCCAACAGGCCCCGAGGGTGTCTGCCATAAAGCAGTTCGAAGGGCGAGAACCCAGTAGAGGCCTGGGGCACCTCTCGCACGGCGAACATGAGATAGGGCAGAAGCAGGTCCCAGTCCTTCCCATCTCTGGACACCACCCTTTTTAACATATTTTTTAGAGTTTGGTTGAACCTTTCGACAAGACCGTCTGTTTGCGGATGGTAAACGGACGTCCGTAACTGCTTTATACGCAACAATTTACAAAGTTACCTCATGACTTTGGACATAAAAGGGGTCCCTCAGACAGTTTTATCGCCGGCCACAGCGCCAGGAAACCTGGGAAGTCCCTCCCAAGTATCAGTTCATGTGGGAGTTTAGTAGCGACAGCCACCTCGTGGGTCCACTTACCAGCCGCTGTGGACAAAGTCACTAGTGCAGTGGGGTAGTCTTTTAGGTCTCCGTGGATGCACAGGACCCCGATTTTACGGCCAGTATACTCCGCAGGCCGTACCAGGGCAGCCCTTACCAGGGAGACTAGACTCCCGGAGTCCAGCAGGGCCACCGCCAGAGAATCTCCCACCTCTACCTGACACAGGTGGTTATTGTACTGCACCTCACGGGTGCCAGTTGCACACAGCTTCCGTGCATACAGGGAGTGGCGATAGCCGTAGTTCCCTTCCATCGGCTCACCCCGATGCGGACAGTCGGCCCTGATGTGGCCTGGCTCCTGACACCTCCAGCATACCACGGGAGGCGGATCCGCAGGGGTACACTCCGTGCAGGCCTCTCTGTCGCCGGACGTCGGAACTGGGGTGGAGGCCTCCGAGGTTTGACTGACCCCTTCCCAGCAAGACTCCCCTGCAGGTTTCTGGTGGCCTCGTAACGCTCCACCAGGTCGACCATCTCCAGGGCACATACCGGAGATGCCTGGCCGACCCAGTGCTGGAGGGGATAAGGCAGGGCCCTCCAAAAGATGTCGGCCAGCAGACGGTCCAGCATAGCAGCCGGACTTAGAACCTCAGGCTGCAGCCACTTTTGCAACCTGTGCAGCAACTCATAGTACTGCGGCCTGGCGGGTTCAGCCGTTTTAAAGTCCCACTGGTGGACCCGCTGAGCCCGGACCAACACGTTTACCCCAGTCTGGCCAGGATCTCCCCCTTCACCGTGGGGTAATCAGCAGCCTGGTCATCTGATAGGTCAAAAAAACCTGCTGGGGTCCGGATGCCAGGAACGGAGCGACCACCTCGGCCCACTGGTCACGGGGTAACTTCTCCCTCACGGCTACCTTCTCAAAGACTGCCAGATAGGTCTCAGCATCATTCTCGGGGGTCATCTTGGGAATCGCTGCACGGACCGCTTTCCGGGCATCATGGTCGTGGTGGGACGCTCCTGCAGCTTGTAAGGCCATCACCTGCTGTAGTAGTAGCTGGTTGGTCTCCTGCTTCTGCTTGTTGGCCTCCCGCTGCTGCAAGTTAGCCTCCACAAGGGCTTTTACAACCGCCTCCATTTTGTCCGGGAACACAGGCTGCAACTTTGCCGGCCTAATATAGGACATCCAGTCGTGCCCAGAAAAAACAAAAATTTTCGGCGTTCACGCCAGCCTCACTGCGCATGCCCGCATCCGACACCAAATGTGGGGAGTCGCTCTGGTAGATAGCGGTGCGGGTGCAGTACTGAGGCAAAACAAGGAGTCCAGAACGTGCAATCAACAGTGTTTTATTCACACTTGCACAAAATAAGCGACAAACAGTCTCTTGGTGTTAATTCACACACATCAGAAGTATTAAGGCAAAAACAAAACAGTCCCGTACAGGTTTCAGTCACCTAGGAGGTTTTAGGTGCAGGTTCGCACCTGGCTGTCAGTCCAGCCGCCAAGACAGTCGGCGTCAGGTTTTCCAGGCCGTCTGCACTCCTCCTTGTTGGGCTCTGGCTTCCAGCCCAGGGAACTCCACATAGCACAGAATGGATCAGAACTCCCAAACTCAAATGACTCCACAGCCTAACAGCAGCTCCAGGACAATCACCTCCAGCTGCTGAGGAGGCTGCCTTTTAAAGGCCCGGATAAAGTCCGGCCTGGACCGTGGGGAGTAGGCACCCACCCAACTCTTTGCCTACTCCCAGTAAGAGCCGGCCCGGATTGGCTTTGCAGCCAAACTAACTGACAATGTCAAACAGCACTAGCTGCTGCTGACACATAAAAACCCGGCTCTCACCTCACCGAGGCCAGGAACCTCGGTGACACGTATCGTCCGTCCATGACGACACCTTGTGCCCTCTTACAACGCACACAGCAATATAATTCTGTATCCATAACATGTACAGAGACAGAGAGCCGACACTGAAGTGAAAAGCTCACACTACAGTAATAGAACACAACAACACTAGACACACACTAACTCTGTAATCTACATAAAAACAATTAACTAACCAACTAAATCACATTATACTCTACATAACTATCACACACTAATTCAGTGCTCTCATTAGGAGACACAA
This sequence comes from Bufotes viridis, assembly GCA_033119425.1. Taxonomy (NCBI): domain Eukaryota; kingdom Metazoa; phylum Chordata; class Amphibia; order Anura; family Bufonidae; genus Bufotes; species Bufotes viridis. The sequence continues at coordinate 172,082,827 of CM065594.1, read as the reverse complement.
AATCGGAGTATTGCAGGTTTTATACCGTTATAAGTGGCTAACAAAAATAGAAGTAATGATGTTACATAGTAAGCTTTCGAGACATCACCAGTCCCTTCATCAGGCATACTACAAGAACATATGAGGAAACCACAATATATATACAATAAGAACAGAGACATGGGGGAATAAAGAGGCATTTGAAAGATAACAGAACAACATATCAAAGATCTTGAGAATGAGTCCTTAACCCCTTAAGGACCCATGACGTACATGTACGTCATTTCTGTCCGGGACTTAAAGACCCATGACGTACATGTACTTCATGTTGATCGGGTGTCTACAGGTGCTGCGCCCACCCGATCCGTGGCAGAGGTCCGGCAGTCACTGATAGCCGGACCCCTGCTGCATGTGCTGGCATCAGTGAAATTAACCCTTGATGTGCTGCGGTCAGCGCTGGCCATGGCACGTGTAATATCGGGCGGGGGTCGGAGCTGCCATCAGGTCCCTGTGCTGATGTGACGGGGACCCGATAGCAGATAAGGCAGCCTGATGCCTTCCTTTGGCATCGTGGCTGCCTTCCGGCGGAGAGCCTGTGAGATCCAGCCCCCTGGATCTCACAGTCAGGAAGCTGTATGTGTAATACACACTGTATTACACTTAAGGCCAATGCATTCCAATACAGAAGTATTGGAATGCATTTTAAAGGGGATCAGACCCCCAAAAGTTGAAGTCCCAAAGTGGGACAAAAAATAGAGTGAAAAAAAAAGTTAAAAAAATAATGCCCCCCCCAAAAAAAAACTAAAAAAATAAAAATTAAAGTTTAAAGTAAATAAAAAGCTATTCTCCCCAAATAAAGTTTTAGTTTTTTTTATAAAAAAATAGGAAAAAAAATAAAAGTAGACATATTAGGTATTGCCACATCCGTATTGACCGTCTCTACAAACACATCACATGACCTAATCTCTCAGATTATCACTGTCAAATTTTATAAAAATTGTGCTAAAAAAAATAATAATTGTCATCTTACATCTTAAAAGTGCAACACCAAGTGATCAAAAAGGCGTATGCCCCCAAAATCAAAAATTAATTATGCACACCAAAATAGTGCCAATCAAACCATTATCTTATCCCACAAAAAATGAGCCCACACATAACAGTCGCCCCACAAAAAAAAAAAAAAATACATAAATATGGCTTTTAGAAAGTGGAGACACAAAAAAATATATTTAAAAAAAAATGCTTTATTATGTAAAACTGAAAAAAAAAAGCTGTCATATTTGGTATTTTCACATCCGTAGCAACTTGCTCTATAAAAAATAGCACATGATCTAACCTGTCAGATGAGCGTTATAAATTAGCTATTTTTTGGCAAATTTTCCATTTTAATCCATTTTTTCCAGTAACAAAGCAAGGGTTAACAGTCAAACAAAACTCAATATTTATTGCCCTTATTTTGTAGTTTACAGAAACACCCCATTTGTAGTCGTAACCTGCTGTACGGCCACACGGCAGGGCGCAGAATGAAAGGAAAGCAAAATGATTTTTGAAGGCAGTTTTTGCTGGATTATTTTTTTGACACCATGTCCCATTTGCCCCCCCCCCCCCCGATGCACCCCTAGAGTAGAGACTCAAAAAAAGTGACCCCATTTAGGAAACTGCACCCCTCAAGGCATTCAAAACTGATTTTACAAACTTTGTTAACCCTTTAGGTGTTCCACAAGCATAAATGGCAAATGGAGATGAAATTTCAGAATTTTAATTTTTTGTTACCTTGCCCCACAAAAAGTGTAATATAGAGCAACCAAAAATCATATGTACCCAAAAATAGTACTAACAAAACTGCCACCTTATCCCGTAGTTTCCCAGGGTGCATCAGGGGGGCTTCAAATGGGACATGGTGTCAAAAAACCAGTCCAGCAAAATCTGCCTTCTAAAAACCATATGGTGTTCCTTTCATTCTGCGCCCTGCCATGTGGCCATACCACAGTTTATGACCACATATGGGGTGTTTCTGTAAACGACAAAATCAGGGCAATAAATATTGAATTTTGTTTGGCTGTTAACCCTTGCTTTGTTACTGGAAAAAATGGATTAAAATAGAAAATCTGCCAAAAAATGGAAATTCTGAAATTTCATCTCCATTTGCCATTAACTCTTGTGGAACACCTAAAGGGTTAACAAAGTTTGTAAAATCTGTTTTGAATACCTTGAGGGGTGTAGTTTCTTAAATTGGGTCACTTTTTTTGAGTTTCTACTCTAGCGGTGCATCAGGGGGGCTTCAAATGGGACATGGTGTCAAAAAAACAGTCCAGCAAAAACAGCCTTCCCAAAAAATATGGCGTCCCTTTCTTTCTGCGCCCTGCCGTGTGGCCATACAGTAGTTTATGACCACATATGGGGTGTCTCTGTAAATGACAGAATCAGGGCAATAGATATTGAATTTTGTTTCGCTGTTAACCCTTGCTTTGTTAGCGGAAAAAAAAATGATTAAAATGCCAAATCTAAAAAAGTTAAATTCTGAAATTTCATCTCCATTTTCAATGAATTCTTGTGGAACATCTAAAGGGTTAACAACAATTGTGAAATCAGTTTTGAATACCTTGAGGGTTGTAGTTTCTAAAATGGGGTCATTTTTTGGTGGTTTCTATTATGTAAGCCTCACAAAGTGACTTCAAACCTGAACTGGTCCTTAAAAAGTGGGTTTTGGAAATATTCGGAAACATTTTAAGATTTGTGTCTAAACTTCTAAGCCTTCTAACGTCGTCGCCCCCCCCCCCCCCAAAAAAAAATCTAAAAAAAAAATGGCATTCACAAAATAATCCAAACATGAAGTTAACATGTGGGAAATGTAAAGTAACTATTTTTGGAGGTATTACCATCTATTATAGAAGTTAAAAAATTGAAATTTGCAAATGTGCTAATTCTTCCAAATTTTTTCTAAATTTGGTATTTTGCCATAAATTTAAAATTACATTTTTGGACTAAATTTTACCACTGTCTTGAAGTAGAATATGTGATGAGAAAACAGTCTCAGAATGCCCTGGATATGTAAAAGCATTTTAAAGTTATTACCATATAAAGTGACACATGTCAGATTTGCTAAAAATTGCCTGGTCCTTAAGGTGAAAAATGGTAGGGTCCTTAAGGGATTAATTATCTTACAGATAAGGGGTGTGAAAGTTTTATGGTCTCTAAATTGATGTTATCTCAGAGACCTGGTGCCCCAACTACAGTTGTGTTTAAAATTATTCAACCCCCCACTAAAATTGAGTGTTTTGGCCAGTTTGACATTGATTTTGATCATTTCAGTCATCTTGTTTACAATTAAATCAAAGAGGCACTTGTAACTCAGACAAATATAACATAACATTTATAATGAAATAACCACAAATGTATTTTCTGTGCTCACATCATTATCAGTTTTATTCAACCCCCAAGTGACATTCAATCTTAGTACTTAGTACAACATCCTTTTCCAGTTATAACAGCTTTTAAACGTGAAGCATAGCTTGACACAAGTATCTTGCAGCGATCTACGGGTCTCTTCACCCATTCTTCATGGGCAAAAGCCTTCAGTTCAGTCACATTCTTAGGCTTGCACGCTGCAACTGCTTTCTTTAACCCTAGGTACACACCTAAACGTTAAAACGCGCTGTAAAACGCACAACATGTGAAATGCCATGTATCCCTATGGGCATGGTACACATTTGGGCGTTTTACAGCGTGTTTGAACGTGCTGAAAAACGCCTGACACAAACGCTAGTGCTTGAGCTTCTTTGGGGCGTTTTTTCAAGCGTTTCCACCCATTGGAATGCATGGGAACGCTCCAAGATGAACATATGAGCGTTTTCTGTTTAAAAAACGCGCATACGAACGCGCGTTTTTCTCATTTGACCCAGCATAAAAAGACCGCTTCCAGGTTCAACACAGAATCCTAGGCACCAGCATGGAGGAAGCTGGATGTGAGGCGGAGACCCTTTTTAGTGGATCTGAAACCTGTCAATCAAAAAAACGCCTCAAAAACGCGCGTTCCTTAAATGCAAAAACGCCCATGAAAACGCGCGTTTGTCGCGGGAAAAAACGCTCAAAAAAACGCCCGCTCCAAAGACGCTTAGGTGTGTTCCCAGCCTAAGTCCCATCAGAGGTTCTCAATCTGATTTAAGTCTGGTGACAGCGATGGCCACTTCAAAATGTTCCAGCCTATAATCTGCAACCATGCTCTAGTGGACTTAGAGATATGCTTGTTATCATTGTCCTGTTGAAAGGTCCAACGTCTCCCAAGCCTCAGGTTTGTGACGGACTGTATCACATTTTCATCCAATATCTCCTGGTACTGAAGAGAATTCATGGTACCTTGCACATGCTGAAGCTTCCCTGTAGAAGCAAAACAGCACCAAAGCATGATTGACCCCCGCCATGCTTCACAGTAGGCAAGGTGTTCTTATCTTCATAGGCCTCCTCCAAACATAGCGTTGATCCATGGGCCCAAACAGTTCTAATTTTGTTTCATCAGTCCACAGAACACTATCCCAAAACTTTTGTGGTTTGTCCACATGACTTTTGGCATACTGCATACTGTGGGAGGGGCTTTTGTCTGTGGGAGGGGCTTTTGTAGGAGTGTGTGTATATATAGCCGCATAGTATTAGCTTGCCTAATTCTAGCTTGCATCATTCTCAAAGTGCAGCATATCTAAGTGCACTAGAGATATTCAAGAGACAAACCTAGAACTTTCCACTGTAGCAGAACTTCAGCTGAACTTTCCACTGTAGCAGAACTTCAGCTGAACTTTCCACTGTAGCAGAACTTCAGCTGAACTTTCCACTGTAGCAGAACTTCAGCTGTGTTTTTGGTGTGCTTTAGAACAGGTAAGGAATTTGTTAGACAGGTGTTGCTATTGTCTGATTGCTAATGAGCATAGGCCCATTAAGGTGTTAAATTTGTTGTTGTGGGAGGGGCTTTTGTAGGAGTGTGTGTATATATAGCCGCATAGTATTAGCTTGCCTAATTCTAGCTTGCATCATTCTCAAAGTGCAGCATATCTAAGTGCACTAGAGATATTCAAGAGACAAACCTAGAACTTTCCACTGTAGCAGAACTTCAGCTGAACTTTCCACTGTAGCAGAACTTCAGCTGAACTTTCCACTGTAGCAGAACTTCAGCTGAACTTTCCACTGTAGCAGAACTTCAGCTGTGTTTTTGGTGTGCTTTAGAACAGGTAAGGAATTTGTTAGACAGGTGTTGCTATTGTCTGATTGCTAATGAGCATAGGCCCATTAAGGTGTTAAATTTGTTGTTGTGGGAGGGCTTTTGTAGGAGTGTGTGTATATATAGCCGCATAGTATTAGCTTGCCTAATTCTAGCTTGCATCATTCTCAAAGTGCAGCATATCTAAGTGCACTAGAGATATTCAAGAGACAAACCTAGAACTTTCCACTGTAGCAGAACTTCAGCTGAACTTTCCACTGTAGCAGAACTTCAGCTGAACTTTCCACTGTAGCAGAACTTCAGCTGAACTTTCCACTGTAGCAGAACTTCAGCTGTGTTTTTGGTGTGCTTTAGAACAGGTAAGGAATTTGTTAGACAGGTGTTGCTATTGTCTGATTGCTAATGAGCATAGGCCCATTAAGGTGTTAAATTTGTTGTTGTGGGAGGGGCTTTTGTAGGAGTGTGTGTATATATAGCCGCATAGTATTAGCTTGCCTAATTCTAGCTTGCATCATTCTCAAAGTGCAGCATATCTAAGTGCACTAGAGATATTCAAGAGACAAACCTAGAACTTTCCACTGTAGCAGAACTTCAGCTGAACTTTCCACTGTAGCAGAACTTCAGCTGAACTTTCCACTGTAGCAGAACTTCAGCTGAACTTTCCACTGTAGCAGAACTTCAGCTGTGTTTTTGGTGTGCTTTAGAACAGGTAAGGAATTTGTTAGACAGGTGTTGCTATTGTCTGATTGCTAATGAGCATAGGCCCATTAAGGTGTTAAATTTGTTGTTGTGGGAGGGCTTTTGTAGGAGTGTGTGTATATATAGTCGCATAGTATTAGCTTGCCTAATTCTAGCTTGCATCATTCTCAAAGTGCAGCATATCTAAGTGCACTAGAGATATTCAAGAGACAAACCTAGAACTTTCCACTGTAGCAGAACTTCAGCTGAACTTTCCACTGTAGCAGAACTTCAGCTGAACTTTCCACTGTAGCAGAACTTCAGCTGAACTTTCCACTGTAGCAGAACTTCAGCTGTGTTTTTGGTGTGCTTTAGAACAGGTAAGGAATTTGTTAGACAGGTGTTGCTATTGTCTGATTGCTAATGAGCATAGGCCCATTAAGGTGTTAAATTTGTTGTTGTGGGAGGGGCTTTTGTAGGAGTGTGTGTATATATAGCCGCATAGTATTAGCTTGCCTAATTCTAGCTTGCATCATTCTCAAAGTGCAGCATATCTAAGTGCACTAGAGATATTCAAGAGACAAACCTAGAACTTTCCACTGTAGCAGAACTTCAGCTGAACTTTCCACTGTAGCAGAACTTCAGCTGAACTTTCCACTGTAGCAGAACTTCAGCTGAACTTTCCACTGTAGCAGAACTTCAGCTGTGTTTTTGGTGTGCTTTAGAACAGGTAAGGAATTTGTTAGACAGGTGTTGCTATTGTCTGATTGCTAATGAGCATAGGCCCATTAAGGTGTTAAATTTGTTGTTGTGGGAGGGGCTTTTGTAGGAGTGTGTGTATATATAGCCGCATAGTATTAGCTTGCCTAATTCTAGCTTGCATCATTCTCAAAGTGCAGCATATCTAAGTGCACTAGAGATATTCAAGAGACAAACCTAGAACTTTCCACTGTAGCAGAACTTCAGCTGAACTTTCCACTGTAGCAGAACTTCAGCTGAACTTTCCACTGTAGCAGAACTTCAGCTGAACTTTCCACTGTAGCAGAACTTCAGCTGTGTTTTTGGTGTGCTTTAGAACAGGTAAGGAATTTGTTAGACAGGTGTTGCTATTGTCTGATTGCTAATGAGCATAGGCCCATTAAGGTGTTAAATTTGTTGTTGTGGGAGGGGCTTTTGTAGGAGTGTGTGTATATATAGCCGCATAGTATTAGCTTGCCTAATTCTAGCTTGCATCATTCTCAAAGTGCAGCATATCTAAGTGCACTAGAGATATTCAAGAGACAAACCTAGAACTTTCCACTGTAGCAGAACTTCAGCTGAACTTTCCACTGTAGCAGAACTTCAGCTGAACTTTCCACTGTAGCAGAACTTCAGCTGAACTTTCCACTGTAGCAGAACTTCAGCTGTGTTTTTGGTGTGCTTTAGAACAGGTAAGGAATTTGTTAGACAGGTGTTGCTATTGTCTGATTGCTAATGAGCATAGGCCCATTAAGGTGTTAAATTTGTTGTTGTGGGAGGGGCTTTTGTAGGAGTGTGTGTATATATAGCCGCATAGTATTAGCTTGCCTAATTCTAGCTTGCATCATTCTCAAAGTGCAGCATATCTAAGTGCACTAGAGATATTCAGGAGATACTCAGGAGGTAATCTGGAGGTGAGTACAATCTATTAAGTTTTGTTTAACATATCTTCTTGCATTAAAATGGCAGACCTGATTCAGTGCAGGAATTGCTGTGCTTTCATTTCATGTTTCACTCTTCGCAGGTTTGGATGCTGTCTGATCTGCAGACAGTTCTCCATAATGCAGCAGGAAATTGCATTTTTGAAATCTGAGATTTGTAAAGTAACTGTTAGACAAACTCAGGCTTGGAATGTTGCAATGCCACTGCCACAAAGGCCCCCCAGAAATGGAAGATGGGTTACTGTAGGTTCTGGTAGACTTAGAGCTGTTGATAGAAGACATGTCCCACAGTCGGTGGCTCTCTGTAATTCATTTGCAGCACTTTCAGAATGCAAGAGCAACATGGAGGATGGCTCAGGCACAGTGGGAGAGGAACAATCATTTCCTATGCCTAAGGTATGCAAGACTACTGACAAAGACAAAAAGAATATAGTGAGTACTAATAGTAAGCAACTATTGGTGGGCGATTCTATCATAAGAGGTGTGAAGTTTGATGAAAATGGTTTTGTGAGATGTCTCCCTGGTGCTACTGCCAGCAGGGACAGACAGACGTATCCTTAACATTATTAAGCAAGCAAAAATGGAAAAGGAGGTGGATGTTATTGTCCATATTGGGACAAATGATCTGGCTTGCAATGAAGTTTCAAAGGTGAAGGAAGATTTTCACACACTTGGTAATGATATACGGGAGATTGCATCGACTGTCTCATTCTCTGCAGTTCTGCCTGTGCATAACCGTCAGCATGACAAGCAGTTGCGTATTAAGGAATTCAATGCATGGCTTGGTGAATGGTGTTTGAACCAGGGATTTGGCTTTGTGGCTCATGTTGGCTCTAGCTGGAATGGAAAGAACTGTACAAGAAAGATGGTTTGCATCTTTCTCTCAAGGGAACGAATGTCCTCAATGAACAGTTCAAAGTTTTTGCTAAGGAACATTTAAACTAGGAAAGGGGGCACAAAAGAGACAATCCATCAGTTCAGCTGCCCCCGAAAAAACAATGCCAGAAGATGCCAGGAGCTGATAGGATAAGAAATGACAAGCTGAGAGTCTTGTCTACAAATGCTCGCAGTTTAGGGAATAAGATCAACGAACTTGAGTCTGTAATGGCATCTGAGAATATAGATTTAGTGGCTGTTACTGAGACATGGTTCAATGAAAGTAATGACTGGGACATAACAATACCTGGGTTCTCTCTATATAGGAAAGACAGAGAAGGCAAGAAAGGGGGTGGAGTGGCCCTATATGTGAAAAATAGCATAAAATCAAATCTAATAGAAGCCAGCGAAACCAATTTAGAGTCAGTTTGGGTTACGTTGCAGCTTGGTAATCATAAGGTAACTCGTGTAGGTGTCATATACAGACCACCAAGCCAAGTCAAAGATTTGGATGATCTACTAGTTGAGGAAATGGCTAAAATGACATTGAAAGGTGAAGTTGTCATTATGGGAGACTTTAATCTTCCTGATATAAACTGGAAAACCAAAATAGCTAGTTCTGCCAGGAGTACAGACATTCTAAATTCCCTACTGGGATTATCTCTACAGCAAGTAGTTGAGGAGCCAACCCGGAAGGAGGCCATTTTAGATTTGGTGTTCACAAATGGCAATTTGGTATCTGATATCACTGTAGGGAAAGCTTAGGATCCAGTGATCACCAGTCAGTGAGGTTTACTATAAGTACAGTGACTGAGTCACTCCACACTAAAACAAAAGTTTTAGATTTTCGGAAAACAGACTTTTCTAAAATGAGATCAGTGGTATACGAGTCCCTATCAGACTGGAACAATTTCAATGGAGTCCAAGAGAAATGGAACTACTTAAAATTGGCACTACTGAAGGCAACAGAAAAGTGCATTAGGCTTGTCAGTAAAGGCAAAAAAGGAAGAGACCACTGTGGTACTCAGCAGAAGTGGCCAAAATCATTAAAAACAAAAAGATGGCATTTAGCAAGTATAAAAACACCCAAAACGAGGACGACCGGAAATCTATAAGATGAGGCAGAGAGAGGCCAAGCAAGTTATAAGAGCTTCTAAAGCTCAGGCAGAAGAGAAATTAGCTCAGTCAGTGAAAAAAGGTGATAAGACATTCTTCAGATACATAAATGAAAAAAGGAAATTAAAACAAGGAATTACCAAATTAAAAACAAAAGAAGGAAGGTATATGGAAGAGGATAAAGAACTAGCTGACTGCCTCAATGAATACTTCTGTTCAGTTTTTACAAAGGAAAATGAAGGAGAAGGACCTCAGTTAGGGAGGAAGACTAATGAATCCTTTGATGCATGTGTCTTTACAGAGGAAGAGGTTCTAAGTCAGCTGTCCAAAATTAATACAAATAAATCACAGGGGCCTGATGGGATACACCCAAAGCTATTAAAAGAGCTTAGAGGTGTACTAGCAAATCCATTAACAGATTTATTTAGCCAATCACTGGTAACAGGTGTCGTCCCAGAAGATTGGAAATTAGCAAACGTTGTGCCAATTCACAAGAAAGGTAGTAGAGAGGAATCAAGCAACTATAGGCCAGTAAGCCTGACATCAATAGTGGGGAAATTAATGGAAACCATACTCAAGGAGAGGATTGTGGAACATCTAAAAACCCATGGGTTGATTGATAAAAAACAGCATGGGTTTACTTCAGGGAGATCATGTCAAACTAATCTTATTGACTTTTTGATTGGGTGACTAAAATAATAGATGGCGGAGGTGCAGTAGACATCGCTTATCTGGACTTTAGTAAGGCATTTGATACTGTCCCACATAGAAGGCTTATCAATAAACTGCAGTCTTTGAGCATGAGCTCACATATTGTTGAATGGATTAGGCAGTGGCTGAAGGACAGAAAACAGAGGGTTGTAGTCAATGGAGTATATTCAGGCCATAGTATTGTTACCAGTGGGGTACCTCAGGGATCTGTTCTGGGACCCATATTGTTTAATATCTTTATCAGCGAAATTGCAGAAGGCCTCAATGGTAAGGTGTGTCTTTTTGCTGATGACACAAAGATTTGTAACAGGGTTGATGTTCCTGGAGGGATACACCAAATGGAAAAGGATTTAGGAAAACTAGAGGAATGGTCAAAAATCTGGCAACTAAAATTTAATGTCGATAAGTGCAAGATAATGCACCTGGGGCGTAAAAACCCAAGAGCAGAATATAAAATCAGTGATACAGTACTAACCTCAGTATCTGAGGAAAGGGATTTAGGGGTCATTATATCAGACGACCTAAAGGTGGGCAGACAATGTCATAGAGCAGCAGGTAATGCCAGCAGAATGCTTGGGTGTATAGGGAGAGGCATTAACAGTAGAAAGAGGGAGGTGCTCATGCCGCTCTACAGAGCACTAGTGAGACCTCATTTGGAGTATTGTGTGCAGTACTGGAGACCATATCTGCAGAAGGATATTGAAACTTTGGAGAGAGTTCAGAGAAGAGCTACTAAATTAGTACATGGATTGCAGGACAAAACTTACCAGGAAAGGTTAAAGGACCTTAACATGTATAGCTTGGAAGTAAGAAGAGACAGAGGGGATATGATAGAAACTTTTAAATACATAAAGGGAATCATCACGGTAAAAGAGGAGAGAATATTTAAAAGAAGACAAACTGCTACAAGAGGACATAGTTTTAAATTAGAGGGGCAAAGGTTTAAAAGTAATATCAGGAAGAATTACTTTACTGAGAGAGTAGTGGACGCATGGAATAGCCTTCCTGCAGAAGTGGTAGCTGCAAATACAGTGAAGGAGTTTAAGCATGCATGGGATAGGCATAAGGCCATCCTTCATATAAGATAGGGCCTGGGGCTATCCATAGTATTCAGCATATTGGGCAGACTAGATGGGCCAAATGGTTCTTATCTGCCGACACATTCTATGTTTCTATGTTTCTATGCAGTCGACTCTTCTTATTCTTTGGAGACAGCAAGTGGGTGCGCTTGGGAGTTCTGGCATGGAGGCCTTCATTACGCAGTGTGCACCTTATTGTCTGAGCTGAAACTCCAGTACCCGCATCTGACAAATCTTTTTTCAGTTCCTCAGCAGTCACACGGGGACTTTTTTCCACTTTGTGCTTCAGGTAGCGCACAGCAGTCGAAGTCAGCATCATCTTTCTGCAACGACCAGGTAGCGTTTCAACAGTGCCCTTTGCCTTGAATTTGCGAATGATGCTTCCTATGGTGTCTCTTTGTATGTTTAACATCTTTGCAATCTTCTTATAGCCATTGCCCTTCCTGTGAAGAGAAATCACCTCTTCTCTTGTCTTCCTGGACCATTCTCTTGACTTCACCATGTTTGTAAACATACCAGTAAATGTCTAGAAGGAGCTGAGTATCACAGTCATTTAAAATCTGCCGAATTGGTGCTTATTATGCTTGATTGCTGCTCCTTGACATCCACAGGAGTTTTCAATACCTGATCAAAAACACTTGAATGAACTTCGGTTCTTAACAGTGGTAGTCTTTAAGGGGTTGAATAATTGTGTCAATGAAGAAATCACAAAAAAAAAACATTTAATACTGTATTACAAAAACAATTGATGTCATTTTAGTTGCATTTGGTTCTTTAAAAAGTCCTTGTAAGATTTCATTCTGAACACAATTACAAATGTACACTAAATTCCCTAAAACCCTTTGCAGCATTGGGGGGTGAATAATTTTGAACACAACTGTATGTCTATAGAAGACTCTTTAGATCTTGCAGTGTATCATAAATCCTGGGGACAAATTCAGTCCAGTATTCAAAGTGTAACGCAGTGTTATAAATTTGTATTCCCAAATTCTTCTAGCTTTTTGGGATTTGAAGTTACCTTTTTAAGATGAGAACTTTCAGGTGTTCTTCATGGTGTCCTGGGCTACAGAAATCCATGGGAAAGTGTAGCTTTTTCTTTTATCACAAACTTAAAAAACGAAATACAATTATACTCTACTGAACTAACATTAACTAACCAACTAAATAACATTATACTATACTGAACTATCACTAAATAACCAACTATATCATCATCATAAATATAATAAACCAATAGTGTTGAGCGAGCATGCGCCGCCAAACTGGTGCTTGACTTGAGCATTGCCATGCTCGGTATTCGGCCGAACACCTCGTGTACCATTAAGCACAATGGAAGTCCTGAGCATTAAAGAGGAGAGGAGCATTGGAAGAGGAGAGGGTGTCTGGTTCTAAAAAAAATTAAATTAAAATTAAAAATTGATGGAAACAGCATGAGGAGTATGTCTGGATGCATCTTGGACTGCCATTATATATAACAGACAATTACACAAAGACTATATGCCAAAAGCCAGGTATGTGCAATCCATCCATCCATCCATCCATCCGAACGCCTCCGTGTTAGAATGTACTGCCGAATGTGATATTTCACGATCTCACAACAGCAAATAGTCATGTCATAACACTATTCATCTAATAGAGGGCGCAGTTCATGAGTCATGAACAGCACTCTCTATTGGTTGCATAGCCTTATGACAAGACTATGAATCCATTAGCTGAAAAACAAGGAAGAGTCTACTCATTTGCATGAATTTTCCATAAGCCCATGTTTATGCAAATTAGTTAACATGACAAAACTGTAAGAAAGGTTATTGAATATTGTTAGGACAATCAGAAAACTTTTTGTCACCCTAATGATAATGATCTAGCTGTGCAGGACCTGCAAGCCGTCAAATAGCTATGAAGCAGCTTTGAGGCTTACTGGTTCTCAGTCTGATGAGAGCTGGTTTTGACACTCTCCATTTCTGACCTTTCTGAAGCAGTGACAAAAGTGAATGGTGCCAAGTACAAATAAATACTCAGTTGATTATTTAATAAAAACTATTAATAATTGAATTTGATTTAATGTGTTTGATTCGTATTGTGTCTAAAACTAAAAAATAATGTTTAAAAAAATTTAAAACATACAAGTATATGAAATCATAATCAGTTCCAGCAAGAAACCTATACAAAGGTTGCAGGGAAAAATATCCAAAAGACTTCCACCAGTAAATTATTCCCTTAAAATGTAACTTTTAATCATGTTAATAATAACAAATGGGGAAGACAACACCCCAATCGATGCCAAAGAGAGACTCTCAAAAAAAGGACAACATATAATCACGCTAATTATGACGCACCAGGTCAAGTAATATCCGTTAAGGACAGTCAAAGTGATATAAATATAATAAACAAGCAAGCTACTGTCCCTAAAGTGGCCCTAAATTAGCCCTTTGCCCGGGAATAGCTCCTGATGGTGGAGGTTCCCCGTCCTCGATCCCGGACTAACAGGCCCTGGTAAGTCCCTGAGCTACCGATACATCTACACACACTAAATGTGTTCACAACAATGATAGGCAAAGGTGTGTCACAGTGGTTGTTTCACGGTATTAAATATGCAATGGTAAACTAAAACGTTGGAAAGTATTCAAGTAATAAACCAACAGTCAATTACTACATCTCAAAAACTAAACCTCAACGCGTTTCCCCCTTTACATAAGTAGTGGGTTCATCAGGAGGTTACTACACAGGTAACAAATATATATCTATATGGCCGTTCGATCAGCGGCTTATACAATAATCATCCTACAACCAATCAGGTACAGCGAACGCGAACTTCCGCAAATGTTCGCGAACGGGCGAACCACCATAGACTTCAATTGGCAGGCGAATTTTAAAACCCACAGGGACTCTTTCTGGCCACAATAGTGATGGGAAAGTTTTTTCAAGGGGTCTAACACCTGGACTGTGGCATGCTGGAGGGGGATCTATGGCAAAACTCCCATGGAAAATTACGTAGTGGACGCAGAGTCGGGTTTTAATCCATAAAGTGCATAAATCAACTAACATTCCTAAATTGTTTGGAATAACGTGCTTTAAAACATCCAGTGTGTGTATACGATCAGGTATGATGTTGTATCGTTCAGGTAGTGTAAGGGTTACACCCGCTTCACAGTGACAGACCAAACTCCCCTTTTAATGCACCGCAAACAACCGCAAACAGTTCATTTGCACAACCAGGGCCGTTTCTAGAGGCGGGCGAGGGGTGCGACCGCACGGGGCGCATCACTATGGACAGAAGAGGGGGGCGCCATCAGCAGGGTCCAGGGCCGGAGGGGGGCCCTTTATGTCCGGAGGCAGCAGGAGTGGAGATGAGCGCTTCCTCTGTGGAAGCGTTCATCTCCATATTCATCTGTATCGCCGTCCTCAGGACAGCGATACAGATGAATTGTGCGGAGGAGCAGGGGAGAGGCGTCTCCCTTGCCCAGTCCTCTGATAGGCTACAGGCTTAGTGCCTGTAGCCTATCAGTTGCTGGCACAGGCGGCACAATGACGTCATCGCGCCGCCTGAATCGTACAGCGCGGGACACAGGCCGGAAGAGGCCTGCATCGCATCACTGACAGCAGCATAAGGTAAGTATATGAGTTTTTTGTTTTTATTTATAGTATACTGTGGCAAGAAGGGGGGTGGGGGCCATATATACTGGCACAATATGGGGGGTACTATGGAAAGAGGGAAGCACTATGGGGGCCCTATATACAGGCACAATATGGGGGGCACTATGGGGGCCCTTTATACTGCTAAAATATGGGGGCACTATGGAGAAGAGGGGAAGCACTATGGGGACCACTATGGAGAAGAGGGAAGCACCATGGAGGCCCTATATACTGCCACAATATGGGGGTACTATGGAAAAGAGGGAAGCACTATGGGGGCCCTATATACAGGCACAATATGGGGGGCACTATGGGGGCCCTTTATACTGCTAAAATATGGGGGCACTATGGAGAAGAGGGAAGCACTATGGGGACCACTATGGAGAAGAGGGAAGCACCATGGGGGCCCTATATACTGCCACAATATGGGGGTACTATGGAAAAGAGGGAAGCACTATGGGGGCCCTATATACAGGCACAATATGGGGGCACTATGTGGGCCCTTTATACTGCTAAAATATGGGGGCACTATGGAGAAGAGGGGAAGCACTATGGGGACCACTATGGAGAAGAGGGGAAGCACCATGGGGGCCCTATATACTGCCACAATATGGGAGGTACTATGGAAAAGAGGGAAGCACTATGGGGGCCCTATATACTGCCACAATATGGGGGCACTATGGAGAAGAGGGGAAGCACTATGGGGGCCCTATATACTGCTACAATATGGGGGGCACTATGGAGAAGTGAGGAAGCACTGTGGGGGCCCAATATACTGGCACAATATGAGGGGGTACTATGGAGAAGAGGGAAAGCACCATGGGGGCCATATATACTGGCACATTATGGGGGCATTATGGAGAAGAGGGGAAGGAGCACTATGGGGGCATCTACTAGGGGCCCTATGTACTGACACACATTATTGGGGGCTCTATGGAGAAGTGGAGGGAAAGGAGCACTATGGGGGCATCTACTGGGGCCCTATATACTGGCACTCATGGGGGCTCTATGGAGAAGTGGGGGTGAAGGAGCACTATGGGGGCATTTACTGGGGGCCCTATTTACTGGCACGCATTATGGGGGTGCACTATGGAGAAGTGGGGAAAAGAGCACTATGGGGGCATTATATAGGGGCATTTAATACTAGCACCCATTTTGGTGCCACTCTGGGGAAGGCGGAGAGGAACATTATGGGGGCATCTATGTGGGGCAGTCTATAGGGGCATTTTATACTGGCACATTATGGAGGACACTATGGGGACAGGGAGGAGCACTATGGGGCATCTTCTGGGGGCACTATATAGGAGTATTTTATCCTGGCACAAATTAAAGGGGCACTATGGGCACCTAAGCTCAACTAGGGGCACTAAGTGTTTTTGTAGTGGCACACAGTACAGGTCATTGGAACACATGAGGGCACTCTGGGGACATTGGCTCTACTGGGGACACTAAGAGATGATGTTTTTATTTAATTTTTTTACTGACACACAGCAAGGCATTTTTTGTACTGGCGCACATTATAAGGGGGGGGGGGTTTCTACTGTCACACATTATAAAGAGAATTATTACTACAGGGGCATTATGGTGGGCTTTATTACAACTGGGGCACTATGGGAGCATTATTACTTCTGGGACACAATTACTGTTGGGGGCACTGTAGGAGCACTACTACTACTAAGTGCATTCTGGCACAAAATTATTACTATAGTTGTGATTTTGGGGAGCACTATTACTGTGGGGGCACCCTGGCACAGTATCAGCTTAGCACAGTTATTTTGGGGGACATTATGGTTACACTATTGGTATCAGGGACACTATTTCCTGTGTGCAGTTTTTTTAGAGCATTGTGTTCCAATAATTATTAAAAGGGGGGGGGGCTTTCTGTGTGTAACTAGTATTTTCAGGGGGTTTATCAGTTTATGCAGTATAGTTTTGGGGGTGCATGATGGAAAAGTAGGAAACTAAGATGTATTTCAAACTCTGCAGAGAGAAGAGTTGGCTGAAAGAAATCATCATGGTGGTCTGATCTGAATGGAGAAGATAAAGAAAGAGAATGGAGAAGATAAAGAAAATTCACTGGATCCGGCACTGCTGGATGCAGACTGAATGCCCGCCGCCCCAATCAACTACAATGGGGTACGGCAGAGATCCGGCCACAATCTGGAAGGGGGGGGGGCGCTTTTTTGATTTTCGCCCTGTTGGTAAATTTCCCTAGAAACTGCCCTGTGCACAACCGCAAACTCCCCATTTGCACAAGGTTGGATACCAAGCTAGCCACGTCCCGGTGATGTCATTGAAGGTTTATTCCTCCACCCAGCCACGTACAACACCAAGGGTCCCCGAATGGTGAATTGAATAGATTTTTCGAACGGGGAGATGGTTAAAAAAACGCTGTCTCCCTCCCCTTTGTTTTTATCCACGGTCACTGCGTCTGCGCCGTGCAATTTACTGTCACACCCGATATGAGTGGTATTTTCTGTATTACTATTCTCATCAGTTTAATCCCTCTAACGTCCCCAATCTGGGGGCCATTTATTGAATTGATTTTTCGAACGGGGAGATGGTTAAAAAAACGCTGGCTCCCTCCACTCTGTTTTAATCCACGGTCACTGCGTCTGTGCCGTGCAATTTACTGTCACACCCGATATGAGTGGTATTTTCTGTAGTACTATTCTCATCAGTTTAATCCCTGTTACATCCCATATCAGGGATTGCCTTTTGTGAAAAAAAATGTAGGCCGGGTACCTTCGACTGCCTTCACAGTGACAGACCAAACTCTCATTCACCAAACTGAATTGATTTCGGGAACCGGGAGATGGAAAAAGCAGCTTGGTCGGTCCTTATACTCCCAAATTGGGGCACTGCGCGTGCAGAGAGCAATGTGCTGTGACACCCTGTATGAGTGGTGTCTTAACTAGTACTATTCCTATCAGTTTAATCCCTGTTACGTACCCTATCCGGTCGAATTGATTAATCATTGTCGAATTAGCGAACCATACGACATCATGAAATAATTTAGTTCTGAGCTCCGTACTTGTACTTTGTATTGGAATTGATGGGGATTTTTTTAATTGTCTGCATCATTTCTAATAAACTATTAAGAGACTTTATTATGATTTTTTATTTTATGTATTAAGAAACCCATACAACATATAAAAAAAAAAGGTAAATTAATGTTTTTTCTATGAAATATTATCCAGCCGTCCGATCGCTTTTGGTCTGACCATAATGAAGCAACGGCCTTATCATCTGGGGTGTGGCAACAATGCCAACACACTCATAGAGGTGATGATTGCTTCATTGTGATACGCAAGCCCCTTCACCACAACAAGGTAACGATCACGAAGGGGAATTGACACTTGTATGTGCCTTTTTTTTTTGGTTTGTTTTTGCAGCCACAGTGCTGCACCATAGGACAGAAAAATTAGGCATGTACACATACCTGAAAAAAAATTGCATTGTTGCAGCCGCTATTGTAGCAGCGGCCGGAAAAATTAATGTTTTCCAGGCAGAAAAGTGACTAAAACATTGCGGCTTGAACCCTAATTGGTGGTGAAGAATTCACGAAAGTCATCCGGTATGCAGACATTAAATACAGCAGCGTGGGGACCATTTTGAGGACAAGACATGTAATCAGGCCTTTTGTTAGTCAAACGTATTCCCCACTGTCAGTCCCTTTGGGATCCATGCCTCATTCATCTTTATGAAGGTGAGGTAATCAACACTTTTTTGACCGAGGCGACTTCTCTTGTCAGTGACAATGCCTCCTGCTGCACTGAAGGTCCTTTCTGACAGGACACTTGAAGCAGGGCAGGCCAGAAGTTCTATCGCAAACTGGGATAGCTCAGGCCACAGGTCAAGCGTGCACACCCAGTAGTGAAGGGGTTCATTGCTCCTCAGAGTGTCAATATCTGCTGTTAAGGCGAGGTAGTCTGCTACCTGTCGGTCGAGTCGTTCTCTAAGGCTGGATCCCGAAGGGCTGTGGCGATGAGTAGGACTGAAAAAGCTCTGCATGTCCTCCATCAACAACACATCTGTAAATCGTCCAGTCCTTGCCGCCATGGTAGGAGGAGGGATTACACTCACCTCTTCCCCTGTTAGATTTCCGTTGTGCTGTGACATCCCCCTTATAAGCTGTGTAAAGCATATTTTTTAGTTTGGTTTTGAACTGCTGCATCCTTTCCGACTTTCGGTAATTTGGTAACATTTCTGCCACTTTCTGCTTATACCGGGGGTCTAGTAGTATGGCCACCCAGTACAGGTCGTTCTCCTTCATCCTTTTTATACGAGGGTCCCTCAACAGACATGACAGCATGAAAGACCCCATTTGAACAAGGTTGGATGCAGAGCTACTCATTTCCTGTTCCTCGTCCTCACTGATGTCATTGACGGTCTGTTCTTCCCCCCAGCCACGTACAACACCATGGGTACCAGATAGGTGACAACAACGAGCACCCTGGGGTGCCTGCTGTGGTTGGTCTTCCTCCTCCTCAAAGCCGCCACATTCCTCCTCTGACTCCTCTTCCTCATACTCCTCTTCCAGCGTTGCCGCAGGTCCGGCAAGCGATGATGACAAGGCTGTTTCTGGTGGTGATGGTGACCACAACTCTTCCTCTTCCTCTTCACGCTCATCTACAGCCTGATCCAGCACTCTTCGCAGGGCACGCTCCAGGAAGAAAACAAATGGGATGAGGTCGCTGATGGTGCCTTCAGTGCGACTGACTAGGTTTGTCACCTCCTCAAAAGGACGCATGAGCCTACAGGCATTGCGCATGAGCGTCCAGTAACGTGGCAAAAAAATTCCCAGCTCCGCAGAGGCTGTCCTAGCACCCCGGTCATACAAATACTCGTTGATGGCTTTTTCTTGTTGGAGCAGGCGGTCGAACATTAGGAGTGTTGAATTCCAATGTGTTGGGCTGTCGCAAATCAAGCGCCTCACTGGCATGTTGTTTCGCCGCTGAATATCGTAAAAGTGCGCCATGGCCGTGTAGGAACGCCTGAAATGGCCACACACCTTCCTGGCCTGCTTGAGGACATCCTGTAAGCCTGGGTACTTAGACACAAAGCGTTGTACGATGAGATTCAACACATGTGCCATGCACGGCACATGTGACAACTTGCCCAAATTCAATGCCGACAACAAATTTGTTCCATTGTCACACACCACTTTGCCTATCTCCAGTTGGTGCGGGGTCAGCCACTGATCCACCTGTGCGTTCAGGGCGGACAGGAGTGCTGGTCCTGTGTGGCTCTCTGCTTTCAGGCAAGTCAACCCCAAGACAGCGTGACACTGTCGTATCCGGGATGTGGAAAGGCCCTTGGGGAGCTGGGGGGATTCAGTTGATGTGCAGCCAGACACCGCAGAAGAAGAGGACTCAGCCGAGGAGGATACCAAAGAGGATGGAGTAGAGGAGGTGGCAGTAGGTCTGCCTGCAAGTCGTGGCGGTGTCACCAACTCCGCTGGGGAGCCACGCATTCCATGCTTGTCAGCCGTCAGTAGGTTGACCCAATGCGCAGTGTACGTGATATACCTGCCCTGACCGTGCTTTGCAGACCAGGTATCAGTGGTCAGATAGACCTTTGCCCCAACACTGTATGCCAGAGATGCCACGACTTCCTTTTCAATGACATGGTAGAGGTTTGGGATTGCCTTTTTTGAAAAAAAAAATTTGTCCGGGTACCTTCCACTGTGGTGTCCCAATAGCGACAAATTTTTTGAAGGCCTCAGACTCCACCAGCTGGTATGGTAAAAGCTGGCGGGCTAAGAGTTCCGTCAAGCCTGCAAGGGGGTGATTCTGTGACATTGGCTTTTTACGCTCAAACATGTCCTTGACAGACACCTGACTGTGGGCAGATGAGCAGGAACTGCTGAAGGTGAGAGGAGGAGTGGCGGTTGGTTGAGAGGGGGCAGGGAGGACAGCAGTGGTTGACGTGGCTGAAGATGCTGGACCAGGAGGAGCATGGTGGCTTTGAGTTTGTGTGCTGCTTGTACTCATGTGTTGATCCCATAGGAGTTTGTGATGGGAGATCATGTGCCTTCGCAAAGCAGTTGTACCAAGGTGGGTGTTGGACTTCCCACGACTCAGTTTCTTTTGGCACAGGTTGCAAATGGCATTGCTGTTATCAGAGGCAGACACACAAAAAAAATGCCGCACTGCTGAGCTTTGCAATGACGACATTCTGGTGGTGGCAACAGCATGCGTTGACTGGCGTGCTGTCTGGCTGACCCCGGGTGCCGATACATGCTGTCTGACTGTGCCACTAACTCCTTGCAACGACCTCCCCCTGCTTCCAACTCGTCTCCTCATTCTCTCTGTTTCCCCATCTGAACTTTCCACCTCTTCTTCTCTTCGAGCAGGCACCCACGTGGCATCCGTGGACACATCGTCATCATCAACCGCTTCACTTGTATCTGACACCTCAGCAAAGGAAGCAGCAGCGGGTACAACATCATCATCATCATCATCATCACACTGTACGTCCATGTGTGTAATCCTGCCTGACTGAGACATATCCCTGTAATCTACATCATCTGGCAATAATGGTTGCGCATCACTAATTGCATCCAACTGATGTGTAAATAACTCCTCTGACGGATCAAGTGAAGCGGCTGTGGTGGCTGTGGTGGTAGTGGTGGTGGTGGCGGTGGGCGGGAGCGTGGTAACTTGAGAGCAGGTGACCGAAGCTGAGCTGGAGGAGGATGGTACATCAAGGTTCTTAGTGGAAGCTGTTGAAGATTGGGTGTCCTGTCTAAGCCAGTCAACTATGTCCTCAGAATTTTTCGGGTTCAGGGTACGTGGCCTCTGAACACTAGGCATTATTCCAGGGACAGTGGAAATCACAGCACCACGACCACGACGGCTCCTGCGGGGTGGCCTGCCTCTGCCTGTCATTTTTTTTTTTAGATAAGTGGTACTACGCATGCTATGTACTGTGCCACCCGGTATCAGTGGCGGGCACTGGCAGTGGGAACACCACAGTCTGTGGAAGTGGGCCTGACACACACTGGCAGCAGACAAGCAACTGAAATTAGACTAATGTGTAAAAATTAAATGCCTTATTTATCGGCAAGCTACTGTGCCACCTGGTATCAGTGGTTGGCACTAGCAGTGGGCACACTACAGTCTGTGGAAGTGGGCCTGACACACACTGGCAGCAGGCAAGCAACTGTATTTAGACTACTGTCTAAAAATTAAATGCCTTATTTATCGGCAAGCTACTGTGCCACCGGGTATCAGTGGTTGGCACTGGCAGTGGGCACACTACAGTCATTGGAAGTGGGCCTGACACACACTGGCAGCAGGCAAGCAACTGAAATTAAGACTACTGTCTAAAAATTACATGCCTTATTTATCGGCAAGCTACTGTGCCACCCGGTATCAGTGGTTGGCACTGGCAGTGGGCACACTACACTCTGTGGAAGTGGGCCTGACACACACTGGCAGCAGGCAAGCAACTGAAATTAGACTAATGTGTAAAAATTAAATGCCTTATTTATCGGCAAGCTACTGTGCCACCTGGTATCAGTGGTGGGCACTGGCAGTGGGCACACTACAGTCTGTGGAAGTGGGCCTGACACACACTGGCAGCAGGCAAGCAACTGAATTTAGACTACTGTCTAAAAATTAAATGCCTTATTTATCGGCAAGCTACTGTGCCACCCGGTATCAGTGGTTGGCACTGGCAGTAGGCACACTACAGTCTGTGGAAGTGGGCATGACACACACTGGCAGCAGGCAAGCAACTGAAATTAGACTAATGTGTAAAAATTAAATGCCTTATTTATCGGCAAGCTACTGTGCCACCCGGTATCAGTGGTTGGCTCTGGCAGTAGGCACACTACAGTCTGTGGAAGTGGGCCTGACACACACTGGCAGCAGGCAAGCAACTGAATTTAGACTACTGTCTAAAAATTAAATGCCTTATTTATCGGCAAGCTACTGTGCCACCGGGTATCAGTGGTTGGCACTGGCAGTGGGCACACTACAGTCAGTGGAAGTGGGCCTGATACACACTGGCAGCAGGCAAGCAACTGAATTTAGACTACTGTCTAAAAATTAAATGCCTTATTTATCGGCAAGCTACTGTGCCACCCGGTATCAGTGGTTGGCACTGGCAGTGGGCACACTACAGTCTGTGGAAGTGGGCCTGACACACACTGGCAGCAGGCAAGCAACTGAAATTAGACTAATGTGTAAAAATTAAATGCCTTATTTATCAGCAAGCTACTGTGCCACCCGGTATCAGTGGTTGGCACTGGCAGTAGGCACACTACAGTCAGTGGAAGTCGGCCTGACACACACTGGTAGCAGGCAAGCAACTGAAATTACACTAAAGTGTAAAAATGAAATGCCTTTTTTTGATGCAAAGTCCTGTGCCACACGGGATGACAAGGGTGGGCACTGGCAGTGGGCACACTACAGTCAGTGGAAGTCGGCCTGACACACACTGGCAGCAGGCAAGCAACTGAAATGACACTAAAGTGTAAAAATTAAATGCCTTTTTTTGATGCAAAGTCCTGTGCCACACGGGATGACAGGGTTGGGCACTGGCAGTGGGCACACTACAGTCAGTGGAAGTCAGCCTGACACACACTGGCAGGCAACTAACCTTAGATTAAGGTGTAAAAATTAAATGCCTTTTTTTGATGCAAAGTCCTGTGCCACATGGGATGACAGGTGTGGGCACTGGCAGTGGGCACACTACAGTCTGTGGGCCTGCAGCTCCTCACACACAGGCAGGCCAGGCAACTGCAATATGTATATGGAGGAAAAAAAAAGCAGACTAATGTTGCAGCCCTAAAAAGGGCTTTCTGGGGTGCTGTCAGGATGCTGTCCTTACAGCAGAGATCTGATGAGTCTTTCAGCACTGGAGTGGACACTGAATTCACTAGCCTAGCTATCGATTTCCCTATTAAATCAGCAGCAACTACACTCTCCCTCCTCTCACTAAGACTGCAGCTTCCGAATGAATCTAAAATGGATGCTGTTCAGGAGTTGGGAGGGTCTGGGAGGGAGGGTATGCTGCTGATTGGCTGGAAAGTGTCTGCTGACTGTGAGGTACAGGGTCAAAGTTTGCTCAATGATGATGTATAGGGGGCGGACCGAACATCGCATGTGTTCGCCCTTTGCGGCGAACGCGAACAAGCTATGTTTGCCGGGAACTGTTCGCCGGCGGATAGTTCGGGCCATCTCTAATTCCAATGGCACCTAGAAAGAAGAAGTAAAGGCAAATCAGGGATAATCACAGGCCCACTGCAAAAAAAGGTGCAAGGAAAAAGAGAAGATAAGCCTTACTATAATGGCCAGGTTGACGCCAATCCAGTCCTGCTCCCCATGTATGGGAAAGATATGACACTGCTATATAACAACAATAGTAAGGGGTAAGCCGGGATTGCAGTATATTCGGATAAAAAGCAATAATATACAACAGCTTACTTACGCTGGCCCACGGTCCCTATTGGTAGCACCCCTCCTATGATTATGCATTGTGTATTCCCAGTTTAAATACCCCGCGATTAATGTATCAGAAACGCTGACATCATTTCCTGTATTAGGTATCCATACAGCTGGCGGATATTCGACGAAGTGATGAGTTAGCGCATGCGAAGTAGTGATAAGTAAATGCAGATAGCGAATTGCGCATACGGCCTAACAGATGATCGCGATGTGTTATCAATAGAGCGAAAACAGGTGGTAGTGTGGAATGACACACTTTAGTGGAACGCCATCGATTATAATAGGATCGTTTATTAGGTGGGTACTTATAGGAAAAGTTTATAAAAACTGAGAAGATCGACCTAATCACATAGTGTTGTGGTCTTGTGACGGAAAAAAAAGAGAGTTTTGACAGTCCCAAATGGTATGTTGTCCTTTTTTTGAGAGTCTTACCCCATTTTTTTATTATTAACATGATTAAAAGTTACACTTTAAGGGAATATTTTACTGCTGGAAGTCTATATGAAATCATATCAGCTCAATTCATAAAATTTTCTTCTTAAAAAAATCTGAAAAAAGCTATTTTGTCTTTAAAATATCAGGTGTACCAATTAAAAAAATAATAATTGAGGGGCCAAAGAACTAACCAGTATGGATCCCACATAGCATCCCGTTTGGTTAACAGAGCATGTTGGTACATTGCTTCCGCATTGCATAAAGAAAAAAGTGATGCAATAATGTGATCGCATCGAAGGAGGAACACACACAGGCCACAAGTGTCCATAGACAGAGCATTCACATGATAACAGATCATGTCTTCGCACCAGAAACTGAACGCACGCTGAGCCACAAACGCATACTGTCTATGCAGTCACACTCAAACCTTGGAAATGATAAGAATAACTCCCAAAAAGGTGACATGGTTTCAAGAATATTATACAGTATATACCACATTTTAGATTGTAAAGTAAAAAACTTTGATTCTATAAAAATTGAATGTGTACATTATCATTACATTGTTGTCAAGACATAACATGAAATAAAAATGTATATATAGACACAGTATATACATGTGGCAATAACACTCCATTCCCAAATCAGGATTACCACACGGATGAGTATAACGCCAGTCAAACCCAACCATGTGGAGAGGTCAACATAGAAGTTAGACATCCTGTCCAGGATGACAGACAACACCATGTTTGAACCTAACTCCTGATTAAAACAAACAAGAAAATATTAAAATAATAAAACTAAATTAGGGTCAGTTACAATATTAACTGCACAAGAACCTTTGAGAAGGGAACCCCACACGCGGTCTCCAGCTAGTTTTAGTAAGAAACACAAAGCAGGGCCGCCCAAATCCCAAGTAAAGCAAAATGATAACAAATAAAATAAATTAAATAAAAAAAACGTTTTTAGGTGAATGAAGCCTAAAACTGCATGATCATATTTTATTCAAAAGAATCGTTATATATATATATATATATATATATATATATATATATAGACAATATATGATGAACTGAAAACATGCGAAAAAAATGAATCATGCACACCAGTTTAGGAGAATTCTAATACTAGATAGTTGATAAAGTCGAAGGGTCAATAAGTGGTCCATGCTGGTAGTCCTCTACAGGATCAGGAAAGACAGCACCGGCATGTATTTTTAAGGGTATAGTATAAGGCCTACACCTAGCTAGAGAAACATCAGCTGGAGCAGGACAGACTGCAGCAGGAAAATGGTAACGCTGTAGTGTAAAGCATACACATAGCTGGGCCTAACTGAGCTGGAACATAACAGACAGCAGCAGGGAAATGGTAACTCTGTAGTATACGGCATACACATAGCTGGGCCTAACTCAGCAATATCAGCACAGACAGCGGCATCTGGTGACAGGAAACGCCGTAGTATATGACATACACCTGGCTGGCCCTAACTCTGTAATATCAGGACAGACAGCAACAGCAGGAAAACGGTAGAGCTGTAGTATACGGCATACACATAGCTGGGCCTAACTCTGTAATATCAGGATAGACAGCGGCAGCTGGAAAATGGCAATGTTGTAGTATACGGCATATACATAGCTGGGCCTAACGCAGCAGGAACATAGTAACATAGTAACATAGTATATAAGGCCGAAAAAAGACATTTGTCCATCCAGTTCGACCTGTTTCCTGCAAGTTGATCCAGAGGAAGGCAAAAAACCCCTGTGAGGCAGAAGCCAATTTTCCCGACTCCAATCAGGAAGTCAGAACAACTCCCTGGATCAACGACCTATCACTAGTAGCTATAGCCTGAAATATTATTACGCTCCAGAAATACATCCAGGCCCCTCTTGAATTCCTTTATTGTACTCACCATCACCACCTCCTCAGGCAGAGAGTTCCATAGTCTCACTGCTCTTACCGTGAAGAACCCTTTTCTATGTTTGTGTACAAACCTTCTTTCCTCTAGACGCAGAGGATGTCCCCTCGTCACAGTCACAGTCCTGGGGATAAATAGATGATGGGAGAGATCTCTGTACTGACCCCTGATATATTTATACATAGTTATTAGATCTCCCCTCAGTCGTCTTTTTTCTAAAGTGAATAACCCTAATTTTGATACCCTTTCAGGGTACTGTAGTTGCCCCATTCCAGTTATTACTTTAGTTGCCCTCCTCTGAACCCTCTCTAGCTCTGCTATGTCTGCCTTGTTCACAGGAGCCCAGAACTGTACACAGTACTCCATGTGTGGTCTGACTAGTGATTATAAAGTGGTAAGACTATATTTTCATCACGGGCATCTATGCCCCTTTTGATGCAACCCATTATCTTATTGGCCTTAGCAGCAGCTGCCTGACACTGGTTTTTACAGCTTAGTTTGTTATTTATTAAAATTCCTAGATCCTTTTCCATGTCAGTGTTACTGAGTGTTTTACCATTTAGTATGTACGGGTGACTTGCATTATTCCTTCCCATGTGCATAACTTTACATTTGTCAGTGTTAAACCTCATCTGCCATTTCTCTGCCCAAGCCCCCAATCTATCCAGATCCCTCTGTAGCAGAAAACTGTCCTCTTCAGTATTAATTACTTTACACAGTTTAGTGTCATCTGCAAAAATTGAAATTTTACTTTGCAAGCCTTCTACAAAATCATTAATAAATATATTGAAGAGAATAGGGCCCAATACTGACCCCTGAGGTACCCCACTAGAGACAGTGACCCAATCTGAGTGTGTACCGTTAATAACCATTCTCTGTTTTCTATTACTGAGCCAGTTACTTACCCACATACAGACATTTTCTCCTAGTCCAAGTGTTCTCATTTTATATACTAACCTTTTGTGTGGTACAGTGTCAAATGCTTTGGAGAAGTCCAGATATATGACCTCAACTGATTCACCCTGGTCAAGTCTAGAACTTACCTCCTCATAGAAACTGATTACATTTGTTTGACATGACCGATCCCTCATGAAGCCATGCTGATATGGTGTAATTTGCTTATTTTCATTGAGATACTCCAAGATAGCATCTCTTACAAAACCTTCAAACAGTTTACCCACAACAGATGTTAAACTTTCAGGCCTATAATTCCCAGGCTCTGTTTTTGGACCCTTTTTGCATATTGGCACCACATTTGCTATACGCCAGTCTGGTGGAACATTCCCTGTCAGTATGGAGTCCATGAATATCAAAAATAAGGGTCTGGCTAGGACATCACTTAATTCCCTTAGGATACGGGGGTGTATGCCATCCGGTCCTGGTGATTTGTCTATTTTAACCTTTTTAAGTTGCTTCTGTACTTCTTCCTGGGTCAGACAGGGCACTTTTAAAGGGGAATTTACTTTTACATTTTGCATTTCATCTGACAGTTTATTTTCCTCAGTGAAAACAATGGAGAAGAAAATATTTAATAGCTTAGCTTTATCCTCGTCGCTTTCTGCAACTCCTCCCTCATTGCTATGTAGAGGGCCGACTCCTTTAGATTTATATTTTTTACCATTTATATAATTGAAAAACATTTTAGGGTTAGTTTTGCTCTCTTTGTCAATTAATATTTCGGTCTCTAGTTTGGCAGTTTTTATTAGTTTTTTACATATTCTATTTTTTTCCTTATAGTTTATCAGAGCTTCCTGGCTCCCCTCATGTTTTAGTGATTTATATGCTTTCTTTTTGTCATTTATTGCTTTTTTACGGTTCTATTTATCCACATTGGTTTCTTCTTATTTCTTAGCCTTTTATTTCTATAAGGTATGCATCGATCACAATTAGATGTTACGATGCTTTTAAAAATCTCCCATTTTGTGGTTGTATTTTTATTTTTGAGGACTTTGTCCCAATTAATTGGGCCTATGGCCTCTCTTAGTTGGCTAAATTTTGCTTTTTTGAAGTCCGGTATTCTTGTTCCTCCCTGTAGAAACTGGTCACTATTTCCCAGGTGTCCCCCGACCTGCACGTCTGTTGTTCTATCAGGTCTATTGGTTAATACTAAGTCCAGTATGGCTGTCCCTCTAGTGGGGTCCTGAACCAGTTGGGAAAGGTAATTGTCTTTGGCTATTGCCAAGAACCTGTTTCCTTTATGGAATGTACAGGTTTCAGTTTCCCAGTCTATATCTGGGTAGTTGAAGTCCCCCATAATAACCACCTCATTATGGTCTGCCGCCTTGTTTATCTCGTTTAGTAATAGATTTTCTGCGGACTCTGGTATATTAGGTGGTTTATAGTAAACTCCTATTAGTAATTTATTATTGTTTTTGGCTCCATTTATCTCCACCCACAATAACTCCACATTTTCGTGTCCTTCACAGATGTCTTCCTTGAGTGTGGGCTTTAGACAGGACTTTATGTAAAGGCAGACCCCTCCCCCTCTCCGGTTTTGACGATCCTTTCTGAACAGATTGTAACCTTGTACATTAACAGCCCAGTCATAGCCATCGTCCAGCCATATCTCAGTTATTCCCACTATGTCATAATCCTCCTCACACATCACTAATTCCAGTTCCCCAGTTTTATTAGTCAGGCTTCTGGCATTAGTATACATACATTTGAGAGGTTTATGCATATTTTTTGCCCTACACCTTTCCTTCTGAACTTTTCTAGTCCCTCCTTCCATTCCTCCCCCAGTCCCACTACCTTGCCCCCGGTCTCTATCTGCACTATCTTCCCCTCCTATAATGTAATTTCCCTCCCCCCCAGTCCCTAGTTTAAACATTCCTCCAACCTTCTCTGGCTTGCAGGAATCAGCACATGGCGCAGCAGAATGCGTTACCGCAGAGTTCTGTTTCAGACTCTATGTGCCAGATATGGAAACTGAGAGCTGACCGGTGTGGGCAGCACGTGAACCGCTTTGTGCCAATTGTTATGAGAGGTCTATTTTCCAGTATGGTTTATGTACTGTATGTAGGGCAGTGTCCAGAGATCACAAAGAGGACTAAGGGTTACACTATACTAGGGTTGAAATGATTAATCAATTGAATCAAGTTATTTGACACAAAAAGCCAATCTGGTCAAGTTCCCTTGACATTTAAGATCTCTACTAATGTTTATGCCCTATTTTTTTAGCGCCCGTTATTCCAACGGGCTAAATGTGTAATATATTTCAACAATAACTTAAATGAATAAATAAATAAGAGAAAAGAGAAATAAACTAAAAAGATTGGAAAAAAAAATGAAATGATTTGCCAAAAAATACAGTAAAGAAATTCAACAATAGAGAAATATATAAATAAAGTCATCAATAAATAAATACATAAATATATTTAAAAAATCATCCATAAAAAAAATATTTAATATAAATAAAATACTAAAATAAATTCATCAATGTATACATAAATAATTTCATCAATAAATATATAAATAAAGTTATAAAGAAATAAATAAATTCATCAAAAATTATATAAAGAAGTTAAAAAACAACAAACTTTGGGAGGGAGAGCAGGTGTCCAGCCTGGCAACCCAGTACTCCATGGGGTCGTCAGTGCTCATGCTGTCGGACCCCATGTAGCCTGCTACCATGCGGGCCAGCCGCTGGTGGTGACTGCTAATGCTGATGCTGCTATTGGATCACGCAGACTGGTAGAACAACCTCATCTCACCCATAAAGTCACATGCTTGTCTGGTGCTGCTGGGGCCAGCCACCTGCTGGATGATATGGGAGGGGAGAACTGGAGCGTGAAGCTGAGGGTTTGCAATCAGACAGGCCCACAGGATATTTATAAGGGCCTACCTCTGGGTGGCTGGGATCAACTGCTCCAGTTCCCCCTTCAGCGAGGGTCTAAAAGGGTGGCCAATCAATAATCATCCCTCTCCTTAATTTTCCTGATCCAGGGGTCCCTCCTAAGGCATTGCAGCATGTGGGCAGCCATTGGGAAGAGTACAGCCCACTGTAACTCTTCTTGGCTGCCGGGACCATGACTTCTTGGTCCTCCTGCTGCTCCCCCCTGTGGCCCACCACACCTCCGGACTAACGGTGCCCCACTGTGAGGGGGCAGGCTGTTGTCCTGCTGCAGTTTGGACAGGGACGCGGTGAAAGTTGGGGAGCATCGGAAGTGGCACGATGTCGTTCAACCCTTGGTATGTGTGTAGGAACTTCTGTACCACAAGACTGAGGACATGTGCCATGCAGGGCATGTGTGTTAGACTGCCAGCATGGTGGGCGGCGAGGAAGTTGCTGCCATTGTCACAGACAACCATACCTGCCTGGAGCCTTTGGGGTGTCAGTTCCCTAAGCTGGAGCACGGCCTGGAAGCGGACGTGCCCCACACTTGCATAGCTATATGGATGCTTGCTGGGGGGGCTTAGCAGCGGTGGAGACAGTGGCTTGAGGGAGAGCAGCAGTTCTCCCCTGGACACCCAGGGGTGGCACCACAAACTGAGATGCCGCCACATCTGATGATCCTCCCCCGGCGCATCAGAGGAACACCCAATGGGCTGTAAAGCTAATGTATTGTCCCCTCCCATGTCTGTTTTTCCAGGCATCCATTGTCACATTTACCCTGTCGCAGCATGATCCAGTGACAGGATATTCTGCACAATGTGCTGGTTTAGGGCAGGGACACCGATCCTGGCAAAGAAATAGCGGCTGTGGACATGCCATCTGGGTTGGGCCTGCTCCAACATCTGCCGGAATGGATTGCTGTCCACAATATTGAAGGGCATCAGATGTTGTACGATAACCCTTGCCAGGAGCCCATTGAGTGAAAGCATGTGTCGATCCCAAGGGGCAAAGGCTGCGGTGCGTTCAAATGCGGGGGAGTTGGAATGCATTGTGGGAAGGGGTTGGGGTGGCTGCAGTACAGTGACATGATCTGCTGTCCCCTGCACACTACTCGTGGCGCTGCTACGAGTCTCGTGTGCTGGTAAGGGCAGTGGTACCCAGCTGAGCAACAGACCTCCCTCTCCTCATCTTGGCATGGCACAGCTGACAGATGGTAATTGTTACATCGTCTGCTGCCAGGGTGAAGTAAGCCCAAACAGACGACCTACACACTGACCTCCAGTCAGATGGGGTGGTGCTGACTTGCGCCTGTTTGGACTCAGTGCGTGCAGTTGGAGCTGGCTGCTGCTGCTTCTTCCTGCTGCCATTACCAGTGGAGCCTCTGACACTGGGTTCCCTGGTGACCTGGAGCACTGTTGGTGCCTACCTTCCTTGGGTGCCTACCTTCCTCATCAGTGCTGTTGTCACCTGACAAGGGAGGTGGCACCCATTCTGGGTCACCCTCCTCTTTGTCCCCTGTAATGTCACACCCAAGGCCAACCTATGGTGGACTGCGGGTAACAATTGTCATGGAGCCCCTGACCTGGCTCTGCTGTCCCCTTGCTGACGCCTGGGTCTGACTAGGTGCGGGGGTTCTGTGGCTGAAAAAATCTGCACCAGTTGGAATGGATGTCACTGGGGTACTGACTGGTGGTACCCTCCTCCTCCTCCATCCCTTCCAAAAGGTAACCATGAGGAGGA
Organism: Bufotes viridis; assembly: GCA_033119425.1. NCBI lineage: Eukaryota > Metazoa > Chordata > Amphibia > Anura > Bufonidae > Bufotes > Bufotes viridis. The sequence continues at coordinate 172,050,487 of CM065594.1, read as the reverse complement.
CTGAACTGCAATTCACTTTCCTACATTACCTCCCGCAAGATGTCCCTCTCACTGTCGCTGTCAAACATCAGCAGGGACGATTCCTGTGGGCTTGGGGTTGGTCCTGCAGGAGGCACAGTGCTGTTGCTGCTGCTCATAGGCAGGGCAGAGGACTCCGTGCCACTGGATTGTGCCACAATAGCCACAACTGCCTCAGCGTCCTGATCAGAAATAAGGCCGATGCCACGCCCAAAGAAATCACAAATAATGCAGACACCACTGACACCTGCGACCGCCCCTAGGTGGGTAGAGGAGCAACCCTGTTCTGGCAGCGGTCCAGCACTGGAACCATCTCCCCTACCACGGCTGCCTGAATGCCCACGTGCACTCATAGTGTGAGTTTAGATTCGGAAAAATAAATAAATAAAGTAAATAATGAGGGAATTTGGTAAAACTTTACTGGGATGGGGACAATGGGGCAAAAATGAAATAAATTATACTAGAAACACTACCACAAACCTTTTTTATTTTTCCACAGAAAAAAAACGCAGACACTAACACAGACAGTAATCATTCACTACACCAATACACTAACAATAAAAAAAATTTTTGTTTCTTGTTTGTTTTTTCACAAACAAAAGATGCAGACACTAATCATTACAAAAACTAAACCCTAAAACACTGACACTAAAAGGCTTTTTTTTGTTTTGTTTTTTCAAAGAAAAAAAGATGCAGACTTTAACACAAACAATAATCACTGAACCCTAATACATTAACAATATAACAATAAAAACCCTTTTTTCAAAGATAAAATACACAGCAACTGATCACCACACTAACTAAACACTAAAACACTAATATATATATATATATATATATATATATATATATATATATAATTTTTATTATTATTTTTCACAAACAAAAGACGCAGACAATAATCAGTACAAAAACTAACCCTAAAACACTAACACTAAAAGACAGTTATTTTTTAATTCAAATACAAAAGACGCAGACACTAACGCACACACTAATAACTACACTAACTAAACACTAAAACACTAACACTAAAACACTAATAGTAAAAGACTTTTTTTTGACACGAAAAAGACGCAGACACTGACACAGACACTTATCACTACAGCAACTAAACCCTAAAACACTAACAATAAAAAAACTTTTGATATCATGGAAGAGGAGGAGAAAAGTAGAATTCAACCATATACCCTTTTTTGTGGTGGAAGGGGTGAATGGGAATACAGTGTATTCAGTACATTATAAACAACACATTCAAAGTGCCTTTATGTTCATCAGCTTTCCTCTTGTGGAGTCAAGAAGTCAGGGTCAATCCAGACCTTGTTCATTTTTATAAGAGTCAATCTGTCAGCATTTTCAGTTGGCAGTCAGATACGCTTATCTGTTATACCATTATATGCAAGAGCCTGTAGGTGAGCTGACCCTGTAAAAGATTCTAGGTGAGGGCCTGCTGGTGAGCTGACCCTGTAAAACATTATATGCGAGGGCCTGCAGGTGAGCTGACCCTGTAAAACATTGTAGGTGAGGGCCTGCTGGTGAGCTGACCCTGTAAAACATTATATGCGTGGGCCTGAAGGTGAGCTGACCCTGTAAAAGGTGTTAGGTGAGGGCCTGTAGGTGAGATGACCCTTTAAAACATTATATGCGAGGGCCTGAAGGTGAGTTGACCCTGTAAACATTATTTGCGAGGGGTTGCGGGTGAGCTGACCCTGTAAAACATTATATTTGAGGGCCTGCAGGTGTGCTAATCCTGTAAAACATTATATGGGAGGGCCTGTAGTTGAGCTGACCCTGTTAAAAATTATGTGTGAGGGCCTGTAGGGGAGCTGACCCTGTAAAACATTATATGCAAGGGAATTTATGTGAGGGCATTATATGAGACGAATAAGCATGTTGATATCATGGAAGAGGAGGAGAAAAGTAGAATTCAACCATATACCCTTTTTTGTGGTGGAAGGGGTGCATGGGAATACAGTGTATTCAGTACATTATAAACAACACATTCAAAGTGCCGTTATGTTCATCAGCTTTCCTCTGGTGGAGTCAAGAAGTCAGGGGCAATCCAGACATTGCTCATTTTTATAAGAGTCAATCTGTCAGCATTTTCAGTTGGCAGTCAGATACGCTTATCAGTTATACCATTATATGCAAGAGCCTGTAGGTGAGCTGACCCTGTAAAAGATTCTAGGTGAGGGCCTGCTGGTGAGCTGACCCTGTAAAACATTATATGCAAGGGCCTGCAGGTGAGCTGACCCTGTAAAACATTCTATGCGAGGGCCTGTAGGTGAGGTGACCCTGTAAAAGAATCTAGGTGAGGGCCTGCTGGTCAGCTGACCCTGTAAAACATTCTATGCGAGGGCCTGTAGGTGAGCTGACCCTGTAAAAGATTGTAGGTGAGGGTCTGCTGGTAAGCTGATCCTCTAAAAGGTTGTAAGTGAGGGCATGCAGGTGAGCTGACCCTGTAAAACATTATATGCGAGGGCCTTCAGGTGAGCTGACCTTCTAAAAGGTTGTAGGTGAGGGCCTGTAGGTGAGCTGACCCTGTAAAACATTATATGCGAGGGCCTGTAGGTGAGCTGACCCTGTAAAACGTTATATGCGAGGGCCTGAAGGTTAGCTGACCCTGTAAAACATTATATTCGAGGGATTGCAGGTGAGCTGACCCTGTAAAAGATTGTAGGTGAGGGCCTGGAGGTGAGCTGACCCTGTAAAACATTATTTGTGAGGGGTTGCGGGTGAGCTGACCCTGTAAAACATTATATTCGAGGGCCTTCAGGTGTGCTAATCCTGTAAAACATTATATGGGAGGGCCTGTAGTTGAGCTGACCCTGTTAAAAATTATGTGTGAGGGCCTGTAGGTGAGCTGACCCTGTAAAACATTATATGCAAGGGCATATATGTGAGGGCATTATATGAGACTAATAAGCATGTTGATATCATGGAAGAGGAGGAGAAAAGTAGAATTCAACCATATACCCTTTTTTGTGGTGGAAGGGGTGCATGGGAATACAGTGTATTCAGTACATTATAAACAACACATTCAAAGTGCCTTTATGTTCATCAGCTTTCCTCTGGTGGAGTCAAGAAGTCAGGGGCAATCCAGACCTTGTTCATTTTTATAAGAGTCAATCTGTCAGCATTTTCAGTTGGCAGTCAGATACGCTTATCTGTTATACGATTTTATGCAAGAGCCTGTAGGTGAGCTGACCCTGTAAAAGATTCTAGGTGAGGGCCTGCTGGTGAGCTGACCCTGTAAAACATTATATGCGAGGGCCTGCAGGTGAGCTGACCCTGTAAAACATTCTATGCGAGGGCCTGTAGGTGAGGTGACCCTGTAAAATATTCTAGGTGAGGGCCTGCTGGTCAGCTGACCCTGTAAAACATTATATGTGAGCGCCTGCAGGTGAGCTGACCCTGTAAAACATTCTATGCGAGGGCCTGTAGGTGAGGTGACCCTGTAAAAGATTGTAGGTGAGGGTCTGCTGGTAAGCTGATCCTCTAAAAGGTTGTAGGTGAGGGCCTGCAGGTGAGCTGACCCTGTAAAACATTATATGCGAGGGCCTTCAGGTGAGCTGACCTTCTAAAAGGTTTTAGGTTAGGGCCTGTAGGTGAGCTGACCCTGTAAAACATTATATGCGAGGGCCTGTAGGTGAGCTGACCCTGTAAAACGTTATATGCGAGGGCCTGAAGGTGAGCTGACCCTGTAAAAGGTTGTAGGTGAGGGCCTGAAGGTGAGCTGACCCTTTAAAACATTATATGTGAGGGATTGCAGGTGAGCTGACCCTGTAAAAGATTGTAGGTGAGGGCCTGGAGGTGAGCTGACCCTGTAAAACATTATATGCGAGGGCCTGTAGGGGTCAGCTCACCTGCAATCCCTCGAAAATAATGTTTTACATGGTCAGCTCACCTTCAGGCCCTCGCATATAACGTTTTACAGGGTCAGCTCACCTACAGGCCCTCGCATATAACATTTTACAGGGTCAGCTCACCTACAGGCCCTCACCTACAACCTTTTAGAAGGTCAGCTCACCTGAAGGCCCTCGCATATAATGTTTTACAGGGTCAGCTCACCTGCAGGCCCTCGCATATAATGTTTTACAGGGTCAGCTCACCAGCAGGCCCTCACCTAGAATCTTTTACAGGGTCAGCTCACCTACAGGCTCTTGCATAAAATCGTATAACAGATAAGCGTATCTGACTGCCAACTGAAAATGCTGACAGATTGACTCTTATAAAAATGAACAAGGTCTGGATTGACCCTGACTTCTTGACTCCACCAGAGGAAAGCTGATGAACATAAAGGCACTTTGAATGTGTTGTTTATAATGTACTGAATACACTGTATTCCCATGCACCCCTTCCACCACAAAAAAGGGTATATGGTTGAATTCTACTTTTCTCCTCCTCTTCCATGATATCAACATGCTTATTCGTCTCATATAATGCCCTCACATATATGCCCTTGCATATAATGTTTTACAGGGTCAGCTCACCTACAGGCCCTCACACATAATTTTTAACAGGGTCAGCTCAACTACAGGCCCTCCCATATAATGTTTTACAGGATTAGCACACCTGCAGGCCCTCGAATATAATGTTTTACAGGGTCAGCTCACCCGCAACCCCTCACAAATAATGTTTTACAGGGTCAGCTCACCTCCAGGCCCTCACCTACAATCTTTTACAGGGTTAGCTCACCTGCAATCCCTCGAATATAATGTTTTACAGGGTCAGCTCACCTTCAGGCCCTCGCATATAACGTTTTACAGGGTCAGCTCACCTACAGGCCCTCGCATATAATGTTTTACAGGGTCAGCTCACCTACAGGCCCTCACCTACAACCTTTTAGAAGGTCAGCTCACCTGAAGGCCCTCGCATATAATGTTTTACAGGGTCAGCTCACCTACAGGAATCAGCCGGACCCCCACAGCGATGGTGCCCGCAGCGGCCAGGAGCAGGCGCCATCTTCAGGGACTGGACACATGACGTACCCATACGTCATGTGTCCTTAAGGAGTTAATGTACTGGAAAAAAACAATAATGGACATTTTTGAGTTGGTCAAAATAACAAACACCTCGGTCACAACTACTGGGTGTCAAAGCTGAACACGTGGCATGAACTGGCGCTCTACACCTTGGAGGTGCTGGCCTGTCCTGCCACCAGTGTTTTGTCTGAGCGGGTATTTAGTGCTGCCGGTGGCATTACAACAGATAAGCGTATCTGACTGCCAACTGAAAATGCTGACAGGTTGACTCTTATAAAAATGAACAAGGTCTGGATTGCCCCTGACTTCTCGACTCCACCAGAGGAAATCTGATGAACATAAAGGCACTTTGAATGTGTTGTTTATAATGTAATGAATACACTGTATTCCCATGCACCCCTTCCACCACAAAAAAGGGTATATGGTTGAATTCTACTTTTCTCCTCCTCCTCCTCTTCAATAGTATCAACATGCTTATTCGTCTCATATAATGCCCTCACATATATGCCCTTGCGTATAATGTTTTACAGGGTCAGCTCACCTACAGGCCCTCACATATAATTTTTTTACAGGGTCAGCTCACCTACAGGCCCTTGCATATAATGTTTTACAGGGTCAGCTCACCAGCAGTCCCTCACCTACAATCTTTTACAAGTTCAGCTCACCTGCAGGCCCTCACATATAATGTTTTACAGGGTCATCTCACCTACAGGCCCTCGCATATAATGTTTTACAGGGTCAGCTCACCTACAGGCCCTCACATATAATGTAATGGTCAGGGCACATGTGATGTTACGGGATACATGTTGGTGTAAGGCAGGGATGGCACACCTTGAAAAATAAATTGCATTACGCGGGAAAGCCGCCGACATCAGGCTGCGGAAGCCCTCAGAGTCCACAAGCCTAAATGGCAACATTTCCAGGGCCAGTAATTTGAAAAGCTGTGCATTTAGTACTTTGGCCTGTTGGTAGTGGCTGGGTATTTGCGCTTGCATTCAAAGGCCTGGGGTAAGGACAATTGTACGCTGCGCTGGGACACGGAAGTGGATGTGGTCGCTGATGGTGTTAGCGAAGGTCAAGGTACAGGGCGGTAGGCATCTGGGCCTGCGCCTTTGACAGGGGATTGGCTGACACGTTGCATAGGGGAAGAGGAGGCAGTGGTGTGACCCGCAGACACAGATTGTGGACCCAGGCTTTCATCCCACTTATTATTGTTCTTGGGTGCCATATGGCGGATCATGCTGGTGGTGGCTAGGTTGCTAGTATTTACTCCCTAGCTCATTTTGGTATGGCATAGGTTGCAAACTACTATTCTTTTGTCGTCCGCACTTTGATCAAAAAAGTGTCATACTGCGGAACACCTACCCCTTGGCAAGGGAGATTTCTGCAAGGGGGTGCTCCGTGGAACAGTTGTGGGCCTGTTTGGAGTGGCCCGCCTTCTCCCTTTTGCCACCCCACTGCCTCTTCCAGCCTTTTGGGGTGCTGAAGACCCCTCCCCCTCTGTACTGCTGTCCTCGCTCAGCCTTCCGTCTTCCCAGGTTGGGTCAGTGACTTCATCATCCAAAACCTCCTCTACCACTTCCTCACTTTGCTCATCCTCCTGACTTGTTGACCTAACCATAACCTTAGTGATTGACAACTGTGTGTCATCCTCTTCATCAACCTCTTGAGACAGTAATTGCCGTTGACTTAATGGCAACTGTGTCTCATCATCATCCACCTCATTAAACAGTAATTGCCGTTCCCCACTGTCATCTTCTTGTGACTGTGGATGCTCAAGAGTTTGGGAATCAGGGCACAAGACCTGACCCTCTTCAAGCGTGCTTGGCAAGAGGGCCAAATGAAGGAATGGCGATGAAAAGAGGTCCTTGGAATATCCGAGTCAGGGATCACTTGTTTGTCCAGACTCTCCATGCTGGGAGGAAGGAGGATCAGGGTGAGGATTTTGTTGACCAGACTCCTGGCTACTGAGACTGTACTTGGTGGAAAAAAGGGTGGTGTCTAACCAACTGGAAGCATTATCTGCTGAAATCCAAACAACCAACTGGTCACACTGGTCTGACTTCAAGAGTGGTGTCCTGCAAACTGAGACATGAAGCTAGGTATCGCGATGATTGTTTTTCTTGTGCTCTGGCAGCAGGCACAGTTTCAATGCGCCCAGGGCCAAGGTCTCTTAGTGCACCATAAGCATCACGGCCTCTTCCCCTTCCCTTACTGCTCGCCTTCTTCATTTTAAGGCCTCATGCACACATCCGTATGTGTTTTGCAGTCCGCAATTTGCGGAATGGAACGCGGCCCATTGTAGAAATGCCTATTGTTGTCCTCAAAACAGACAAGAATAGGACATGCTCTATTTTTTTTGCGGGGCCACGGGACGGAGCAATGGATGCGGACAGCACACGGAGTGCTGTCAGCATCTTTTGCGGCCCCATTGAAGTGAATGGATCCGCGCCCGTGCCGCAAAATATGCGGCTCGGATGCGGACCAAAACAACGGTCGTCTGCATGAGGCCTAAATGTTATATATGCTTGAAAATATGTCACACGTAAAGTAGTGTAGGATTTGGAAGTGTATGCGCAAAAATTTTGTAAAAGGCATTTGGGATATGGAAACGTCACACTGGAGATATCACACATATAATATCAATGCTGTCACCAGCGGCTAATACAAAATTACAGGAATTGTCATTATATATGATATTTGGGATGAGAAAACGTTATACAGGAGAGGTACCACAGGTAATGTCACTGTTTTCAGCGTCTACGGAAAAAGTACACTGTATGTCACAGATAAAAATATTATGCGCACACCTTACACTGGAGATTTACCCCTGGTAATTTTACTGTCAGAAGTGGACACCGTCTATTTAAAAAGTACCATGTATGTCACTGATACATTTTTTAACCACACACGGTATACTGGAGATGTACCCCTGGTAATGTCACTGTCAGAAGCGGACACCACCATCTATTGAAAAAGTACACTGTATGTCACTGATACATTTTTTAAACACACACTGTACACCTTAGATGTACCCCTGGTAATGTCACTGTCAGAAGCGGACAACGTCTATTGAAAAAGTACACTGTATGTTACTGATATATTTTTTAAATGCTCACGTTACACTGGAGATATGCCCCTGGTACTGTCACTGTCAGAAGCGGACACCGTCTATTGAAAAAGTACACTGTATGTCACTAATAAATTTTTTAAACGCTCACGTTACACTTGAGATATCCCCCTAGTAATGTCACTGCCAGAAGCGGACACCGTCTATTGACAAAGTACACTGTATTTCACTGATACATTTTTTAACTGCACACGGTACACTGGAGATGTCCCCCTGGTATTGTCACTGTCAGAAGCAGACACCGTCTATTGAAAAAGTACATTGTATGTCACTGATTCATTTTTTAAGCCCTTAAGGACACTGCCCTATTTCACCTTAAGGACCAGGCCATTTTTTGCAAATTTGACCAGTGTTACTTTATGTGGTAATAACTTTAAAACGCTTTTACTTATCCAGGCCATTCTTCGTCACATATTGTAATTCATGACACTGGTAACATTTTGTCAAAAAAGTTCAATTTTTTGTACAAAAAAATACAAAATTTACCAAACATTTTGAAAAATTTGCACATTTTCAAGTTTCAATTTCTCCTCTTCTATAATACATAGTAATACCTCCGAAAATAGTTATTACTTTACTTTCCCCAAATGTCTACTTCATGTTTGGATCATTTTGGGAATGCCATTTTATTTTTTGGGGACATTACAAGGTTTTGAAGTTTAGAAGCAAATCTTGAAAACTGCCAGAAAATTTAAAAAAAACAATTTTTAAGGACCAGTTCAGGTCTGAAGTCACTTTGTGAGGCTTACATAAAAGAAACCACCCAAAAATGACCACATTATAGAAACTACACCCCTCAAGGTATTCAAAACTGATTTTACAAACATTGTTCACCCTTTAGGTGTTCCACAAGAGTTCATGGCAAATGGACATAAAATTTGACAATTTCGATTTTTTGGCAAATTTTCCATTTTAATCAATTTTTTCAAGGAACAAAGCAAGAGTTAACAGCCAAACATAACCCAATATTTATTGCCCTGATTCTGTAGTTTGCAAAAACACCCCATGTGTGGTTGTAAACTGCTGTTTCGCCAAACGGCACGGCATAGAATGAAGGGAACGCCATATGGTTTTTGGAAGGCAAATTTTGATGGACTGGTTTATTTACACCATGGCCCATTTCAAGCCCCCCTGATGCACCCCTTGAGTAGAAACTCAAAAAAAGTGACCCCATTTTGGAAACTACTGGATAAGTTGGCAGGTTTGGTGGTATTATTTTTAGGGTACATATTATTTTGGTTGCTCTATAATACATTTTTGTGAGACAAGCTAATAAAAAATAGAAATTCTGAAATTTTATTTCTATTTCCATTTGACATAAAATCTTGAGGAACACCTAAAGGGTTAATAAAGTTTGTAAAATCTGTTTTAAATACCTTGAGGGGTGTAGTTTCTTATATGGGGTCACTTTTATGGAGTTTCTACTCTAGGGGAGCATCAGAGGAGCTTCAAATGGGACATGGTGTCAAAAAACCAATCCGTCAAAATCTGCCTTCCAAAAACCATATGGCGTTTCCTTTATTCTATGCCCTGTCGTTTGACAATACAGCAGTTATGACCACATATGGGGTGTTTCTGTAAACTACAGAATCAGGAAAAAAAATGATTAAAATGGAAAATTTGGAAAAAAAATCACTGTTTTGTGACCATTTTTATTTTATTTTTGTGACTGTGTTCATCTGAGGAGTTAGGTCATGTGTTATTTTTATAGAGCAGAATCTTACGGACGTGGCAATACCTAACATGTCTACTCTTTTAAATTTATTTAGGTTTTACACTATAATATCCTTTGTTAAACAAACAAAAAAACTATTGTAGTATCTCTGTAGTCTGAGAGTCAGTTTTTTTTTAGTTTTTGTCCAATTGTCTTAGGTAGGGGCTCATTTTTTGCGGGATGAGATGACGGTTTTAATGGCACTATTTTGGGGTGCATATGACTTTTTGATCGCTTGCTGTCACACTTTTTGGGATGTTAGTTGACAAAAAACTGCTTTTTACAGTTTTTTTTTTGCGGTGTCCACCTAAGGGGTTAGTTTATGTGTTATTTTTATAGTTCAGGTTCTTACGGACGCGGCAATGTCTACTTTTTATTTATTTATTAAGGTTTTACACAATCATATAATTTGTGAAACAAAAAAAAATCATGTTTTAGTGTCTGCAAAGCCTAAGAGCCATATTTTTTTTATTTTTTTTGGTGATTTTCTAAGGTAGGGTATCATTTTTTGCGGGATGAGATGACGGTTTTAATGGCACTATTTGTATATGACTTTTTTTTTTTTCTAAATTCTTTTTTTTTTATTGGACAAAAAACAATTTTTTTAAAAAACAATACAGATAATTACACAATAAGGTCTCCCTGTTCACATCAACATTCAGTGAAGCATGGGGTCATTCATAGTCATATAGAAGTTCTCATGGTCCAATACATTTTCCAATATATATCCACGATAGTAGACTATGTCATTTTCTGTATATCTGTATGCTTACATTTTCAACCTGCCCAGTGTTCCCTTTATATCTTTCTGTAGGTACCACTCAGTATACTTAAAATTATTCATTAAGGCTTGTATTTCCTGTGTATTCAAATGTTTGGCAATAAACATAGACCATTTATTTAAAAATCTTGTGGATTTTTTTGTTTTATGAGTTTCTGTATCCATTTGATCCATCAGCATGAAGTGTCTCATGAGACCCATAAATTCCTCATTTGTGGGTGTCTGAGGTACCAGCCAGTTTTGCAATAAACACCTTAATGCCTCCAATAATACTCCATCTATCAATTTCGGAACTTTTAAGTTGGATAGATATGAAATAATACCACCTCTGGGTCACAAGGTAAGGATATCTGCCACGTGTTTTTAATCCAGGATAACAGCCATTCCCAGTATTCCTGTATCTTAGGACACAGCCATACCCCATGATCCAAATCTGCCTTCACTAGGCCACACTTAGGGCAGCTAGTCAGTCTGGTGGTTAAACTATTTGTCGCTGGCAAGTTAAAGGCATAAATAGCTCTGTGTATCAATTTCAATTGTGTTTCCCTCCATCTTTCACAAATTATTGCTCTTCTTGTCCTCATCCACCCCTTCATTTTCCTATTCTTCCAATCAGCCATCTTTAGCAGCTTATTCCAACCTCCACTCCCTGTCGCAGTAGCTTTATCATTATCTCGTACTCTCAGTTGCGTGTATATGTCTGAGAGTGACCATTTATTCCCCATCTGTGCTTGAGCAACGAGTCAAACCCTTTTCCCTGACATTCTTGGCTGACATCCCCCAGTCTAGATTTACAAAAGTACATTAATTGATAGTACTGCAATTCCTGTCCCCTAGGTAGCTGATATTTGTCACAAATTTCTGTCATCGTCATATATCTATTGTCTGAATCATGTAGTAATTGTTGGAGAGTGAGGATTCCCGCTGTTTTCCATTGGTGAAACAGCTTATTGTCCCTTCCCACTTTGAATTCCGGGTGCGACCATAACCTCATGTATTTGGAAGCCCTAAAGGACAGATTGTACATTTTTCTCGTTTCCTTCCAGGCAATCATAGTATCTCTCAAGAGCACTGAATTTTTTATATCTGGGGGTAGTGTGGCTATTTTAGCATGAAGGAGCGCCCCCAAATCCCAGCCCTTGGCTAGTTCTTTTTCTAGGATATTATTAGAATAAAAGGACGTCCCAGCTGATTAGATGTGCCCTGGTAATGTCACTGCCAGAAGCAGACACCATCTATTGAAAAAGTACACTGTATGTCACAGATACATTTTTTCAACGCACACCTTACACTGGGGATGTGTTACATCTAATGTCACTGACTGCATCGGACATCGTCTACAGAAAAAGTTCACTGGATGTTACATATATTTTTGGATGCGCTCACTTTACACAGGAGATGTGGCGCAGATAATTTAACTGTCCGCAGCAGCCTATTAGACGCTATTTAGCGCAGGATGCGCAAAATATATATTATATATATATATATATATATGTTGCTGCTGCCACACACAATAGTCCTTAAAGGGACTTTTAGGTCTCTGAAAAGCTTTTCTAATAAACCTAGTGCAATATAACTCCCTACACTGTCTGTCCCTTCCTATGCACAGCTCTCCCAGACTAAGACTGAGCCGAACACTCGCCATCAGGTGCTATATAGCACCCGATGACGCGTTCCAGCCAGCCAATCACTGTAATACCAGTAACCAACATGGTTACAACATTACAGTGAGGGCAATACTTACCTGCACATTTATTGGTTGCGTAGCAGGCAAGAAACGTGCGGGGAGGAGACTCAAGCACTGCGCTCGAGCACATGCGGTACTCCGAGTACAGTCATGTGCCAAGCATGCTCGATCAGCGCTACTTAGATCAAATAATCCAATGTTAGATGAAATATTTTTTATTTTGCCACTAATACACGGCAAACTGGGCTTCACAATATATCACAGCACCGCAGAACGTCAATTAGGCCGAAATTTTGTTCTCCTTTTATACAACAGGCTTTTCAACAGAGTATTACAACGCTGGACAGCAAATATATTTTTATTTCGCCATGGCATGAAGCAGGATGTGCTCAACCCAAGATGCAGATATGCATATATATACAGGGGAACAGATCCTACACTTGTGGCCCGTTGCTAATGGCGATCCGCAGCAAAAATGCATACGGTGGAGGATGCCCGCAGCGGACCACAAGTACCACAATAGACATCCTACACAAGATGGCTATAGTGTGGATGTGATAAACAATATAACAATATAGCAATAAAAAATGACAAGACAGGTGAACACTGCAGTCTTACTAAGCCCTCAAACCGATGGTAAAATTGAGAGATTTTTCAACATATCCTGCTGTGGAGGACATGTCTAAGCCCGAGCACCACGCCAAGGTTTCTCAAGTAGCTCGGTACCTAACACTTACCTACCTGTGCTGTATGGGCAATACCAGGGGCCAGTGGGCTAAATTACAGGAGTGTAAAGGCTGACTCGCAGCAAATTCCCCAGTTCCCATCTTGTGTAGGATGTCTATTGTTGTACTTGTGGTCCGCTGCAGGCATCCTCCACCGTATGCATTTTTGCTGGGGATCGCCATTAGCAACGGGCCACAAGTGCAGGATCTGCTCCCCTGTATATATATGCATAACTGCATCTTGGGTTGAGCACATCCTGCTTCATGCTGCCTTTCAGTTGTTTTGTATTTTTACAGGAAGAGGCATCATCCAAGGCATTTTTCATCCATCACACCTATCACACCCATCCATCACAAACCCACCAGTTGCACCTGTGCAGGAGAGCAGCGGTCTGAATACAGTAACCGTACGACAGTCAATCATTAGGTATAAAGGGAGCATACCGGGACACAGCGGGTACCACTGATGAAGGGGACAGGACATACCCACAAAACGCATTTGGTAGAGGACTCGGACATACCCGCACCCTTATTTTGGTCGTGACTTGGGCTATCTATCAACGTCCTAGGAATTGGGAAGCGCTTCCATTATTACAATTATCTCTGATCTGATCTACGGAACACACCTCCCTGCTGACACAGACTGCATGTTGAGCAACCTCCGGTGATGTCACAACCATGTGGGACGCCAAGCACGAAGTTGGAGAATCAGCCTGCGCGACAAGCCAGGGATCCAGAACTGGACGGACAAGCCCTCGTGCCACTACAAGCGGGACAGAGATACCATCTATACTGCGGACAGGGTACCAGCAGTCGGGGTATTGCAACTGTCGTGTGGGACGCCAAAACGAGCACAATATCCCAACTGCATCTATTAGACTTAGCTTGTGCTCTCTTTATCTATTATTTCAATATATCTGAAGATAAAGCTAAGAACCGCAGATTAAATATACTTGAATATACTTGCCACTCATTCATTATTCATTTTAATCCGCACTGACGGAGTATTGAACACCTAAATCAATTCGGATTATGTGTATACTTCTTATAATGGAAGATGATATTAAGAGAGACTACCTTACAATAACCCAATTTACAACTCTTTAACATAAAATAAGTAAACAACAGAGGATATAGTAGCAGTATCGTGAACATATCTTCCTTCAACTCGGACTGTGATTTCTTTTATCTTTTCAAAATAAAGGACCTTTTTGACCTTTTTCAACTAAATCAACAAGAATTTTTTTTTCTCATTTTTATTTTTAACTTTTATTTGTGCTACCATTGATTTTTACCCATTACGCATAATAAATTAGATAGATAGATATTCATTCTGATTCCCACGTATTTTTTTATGCTGAGTGCCTGTCTTCTCCACTTTCATCGTCTTCCATTATCTCTGATTTGGGTGTATCAGTTAGGCAAGAGCACCTTATCTGTGCAAGTCAGCTGGGTGAGCCACTATTCAAATCTTTTTTGCCCATATTTTTTTTAAAGAATTAAAATAACTGAATTAGCATTCCACTCTATAATTTGATTCTGACTGAACATTTTTCCCTTAAAGACTGTGCTCTTGTAGTTATCAGTGTAAGATAAACTTTATACTAAAACAAATGATCACCTGTGAAGAACATTTCACTTCATCCTTGTCGTGTAATGCAAAGCATTGATCCAAACTCCAGAGGACAAGTTGGAAGAAACTAAATATAATAAATGACTGTCCCATCAATCAGTTGCATGAACTGTTTAGAATCCTCTGGATATGAAAAAAGAAAGGAGGAAAAAATATCAGTTTTCGGCTGAAACTGCAAAGACTTTGCTATTATAAGTTTAACTTAGTGTAGTCAGTGAAGTTTAGTTAATTTCTCCTTTAAAACATGTAGTCATTTTCTTGATAAGAACTCTGGTTTGGGGATTTGAGAGGTAAAGGAAGGTTAACTGAAAAGCACTATTTCTTATGCCTGCTCCTAATTGCATGCATTAAGCAACTCTTATTGATCGTGTTATGATTTGGAGGAAATCTGTCAGTGTACTGTCAGCTTTGAATTGATTTTTCTTCTTCGCCTCTGGGAATGTAATATTACTCATATAATTACTGCTATCAGTGTATTTTTACAGTCTCTTCTGACAGTACTTGCACACTGAAAGACAAGTAATTTCTTCCTCAGTTTTATGTCACATTCCTCACCAAAGGGTTTATTGGTATTATTGACAAATGAATTAGCATTTTTAAGTAAGAAGCAGTTACTGCAGTCTTTCCTGTATGTCACATTGTTATAACCAGTTTCTTTAGTTGCTCACACCATAAGAGATCATAGAGTACAGTACATCATTGGATCTTCACTGCTAGCTTTGAAGTTTCTTATTTCAGTTCATTTATTAATAATTCAATCCGGGTGGGAAATAATATTGTTTGACTGTTGCCAAGCTGCTTTCCAATTTTCTGATATGTGCACAGTGAGAACCTCTGAGAAAAAAAGGATTGCTGGGGATGCACTGCCTACGAAATACAGCCTTTAACCTAGCACAATACTAGAGGTCAGTTTGTGTCTCCAGGCTTTCCATGATAGGTATTGCCTGGATGTTATTGTATCTTTTTACTCAGAGCTACTGTCATAGACATACCGACACATACGGACGCCCCGGCGACAGTGGGACTGGCAACACGTGGTTTGATCTGACAGGTTTTCCTTGTGGATCAATAGGTGTCTGTGTTGTTTCTGGTAATGGCCACACCCCTTGTCTCCATATGTGGTCATTTAACCTTCCTTATTTATAGTTGCTTCTCCCACTATGCTGTGCGGTTTATAGCTTCTGTGCCTGTGGATTGTTTGTGGTTGGATCTCGGCTGAGTTCCTGGTGCTTCCATAGCCTCTTTGAAGTTAAGTCTTTCCTTTTCCTTTTGTATTTTGTTTGGGTTCTGAGTGTTATATTACCCAATTGTATGTATTAGGCCTGAAGTAGATACCTGTTCATCCTTCCTTTTGGAGGAACAGGTAGTCTCATCCCTAACATTAGTACCAGGGTCCTATAGGGCTAGATAGGACTCTAGGTATTCCTACGTATGTACACACCTACCTTTGGGGTACTGGTAGTCAGTCAGGATTTTGGTTAGGGTTTTCACTAGGGGGTGTCTATCTTCCTTCCCTAGTTCTCAGGCCTGATTCCCTGTTTCCACCTTCCCTTTTATGCTCGGTGTGTTGTTTCCCTCCCACACCAAAGCGTGACAGCTACTTGGGAAACTTAGAAAAGCTCTGATACAAGAATACTGTATGGTGACAGATCTCCAGACCCTTAAGCATTGCTCATTAATGCACGTATGTACCAAAAGTACATGTAAGTGTTAGGCATGCATAAATAGTTAAAATATTTGTTGTCAATTTTCGTGTGTTCACCTCTTAAAATTGTTAAATGGCAGTGAACATGCTTAAAAAATAAAACAAGTATACTTACCAGTTAAAAACATTCTCCGATCCAGTACGACCACTCTGAGTTATCCAGACAGGTTTTGTTTGCAGCAGTGATGTACTGCGTGTTACTTATGCTGACCTTGGCAGTCTGATGCCATATACTACTAACTAGTGTTAAGCGAGCATGCTCAGCCGAATACCGCATGTACTCGAGCGCGATGCTCGAGTCAGTGTATTTAAATCTAATATATCCACAAAAAATCAACGCAGCACTCTTCTTGTGAAAAACCGCAACAACTTTATTCCATACATGTGACACAGATCGGCAATGTTTCAATCCCCTCCTGGGATCATTCTCAAGCCAAGTGTATATTTATATATGTTTTTAGCCATAATATATATACACATATTATTATATATTTAGAATATATAATATATTATAATATATGTAAATATATTATGGCTAAAAACATCAGTAGTAGTTTCCCACATATTATGAAGTATGATTTTTTTTTTTTACTCATTTATTTTGTGCCATTAATTTTTTTACAATTACAAAAAATATATAAAATACATGAATCTAATTTAACCTCTATTTCTGAAAAAGCATGTGACAGGGTTTGAACTCACAGCTTCTGCATCATAGCCCAGAACTTTAACCACTACACTATATAGCTGAATAGCCAGTAACCCGAAGGGGAAAAAAAAATATATAATATATAAATATATATATATATATATATATATATATATATATATATATATAACTTCTTTTATATAGGAATATTTACTAGTAGTAAGTATTCCTCTACAGTAGAAGGCTCATATTTTTATTTTGATTTTTTTGTAACTGGCTATGAAGCTATTATAGCTGAGTGCCTTGCCTTTAATGCAGAAGGTTGTGAGTTCAAATTTCAGCAGAAGCTTTTCTGAAAAACAGGCTAAATTAGATTTAAATTTTAAACTGGGTGTCCCCAAGCACTGACTCCATATATGGACATAGCTAGCTTTACTATTGAAAAGTTCTATAACTACTACAGTAGCAGGCATGTCAGTTGCTGTGGGGTCCAATAACTATTATTTATACATAACCTTGTGTACATTTTGCATTTGCACGAACTCCTCGGTGTTCATTTTTCCATTATTGGGACAATAATATGTGCATTATCCCTGAGTACTGGAATAACAAACCTATTTGTAGGCTTCTCAGGTTCTCATGGTGTAGTATTAACTGGTTCCAAGCGAAGGCACTACTAATCAGGCTGAGTCAATTGCATCAAGATGTGTAAGACGGGTCCCCAGAGAAGAGATCCTATGGAACTTACCTTTATTAAAGTGTGTATCAGGGTTCCTCTATGATGATCCAATGAAAATTCTCTGGATTTTGGTATTCACTAATGTTTCTAGAACAGCTATTTGGCCTGCTGGTGTACCATACAAGAATTACTTCTACAATCTTCTGTATCAACCAGGTTTATTGTTTGGTCCTCAAGTACGGAATATTTTAGAGGTTCTGGACAACAGCAATGGAGTCATGTTCACAGACACTAAGAAGAACACCCTGTTGGATCCTTTTGGGGGCAAAAAGAAAGTCTTTACGTTGAGACACAGCCATAAATTGTTAAATCTTTTTACACCAGGGTGTGCAGATAGGGGACCGGATGAAAAGAAAAAAAAAATATCTTCTATATGATTCAAATCAAAACCTCATCAGACACCTGGGCCTGTTCGAGAATAAGGAAAATCTATGCACTCAAGTACAGAAAATTCTGTCCAGATGCCTTTGTCCCTAACATAAACAGCAATCCAATTTTTTTTTTAAATGGAGGAATTAGAAGAAGTACCATCTTCAGGGAAAAAAGTTCCTGGTGAAGAGAAAGTTCAAAATGAAGACTATTCAATAAGTCAGAGGGTTATTGGAGAAGTATGATATCCTGACCATAATACATCTCACTGATATCTACTTGCACATCCTCATATTAACCAGCCACAGGATATTTCTCAAAATCACAGTATACAGTACACAAACTTGGACATTATTTCTATGTAATTCACTTGCCTGCCCCTCAGCATTTCATTTGCTCCAAGAGTTTTTACCAGCATTGCAGTGTGCCGTTGAAACACCGCGAACAGAGGCCTGCCTGACATGGGATTGCGCAGTAAAACAAAGGGCACTGCGCATGCATGAGACTTGGGAAAGCGAACCCGAACTGCGGGCTGTCACTCAAAGGCAAGAAGGGGCGCGGTTACCTTGACTTTCAAAATACTATTTCCAGAAAAATATACCCCTTTAAAACATCACTTTTATTTTCGTCCAGTTAAAATAAAAAATTACACATAGGACAACTAATGCCCCAACAGTTATCAACTTCTATTTCAAACCCACTTCCGATATCAACATAACACCACCTCAATACCTGGGGGTATTCATATACTCAATAGGGATTGGCATAGGCTGACAGAGAAATATTCTATATCCAAGGCAAGAGTCACTTTAGGGCGATGGGTGTTGATGATACCCACTTTCCCTAACACTTGCCCTGAGTATCACCTGTGCCCAGAGACGACCCCTGAAGGTGGGGACCCCCTGTCCTCGTGCCTAGTGTGGTCTTACCCTCTTTCTTGCCCTAAGGGGAGTATGTTACTCCAATTGATGCTACCAGCCAGGTATTCAGTGTTCTTTTATCACCTTGACGCGTTTCCAACCACATTAGTGGAGTTCATCAGGAGGCATTATGTAATCAATAGATAGTTATCCATTTAAAATGATACGAAACTAAGTAAAAAACCTGGTATGGCAATCCTGCCTAGAGGAGGAGGGCGAGTCAATGCTATATGTGCGTACGGAATCAAGATAGCGGTTCAGTTCTGCTCACATTAGACCTTAAACAGAATATAAAATTCAGTCAAAATAAATCCAAGGTCAAACAGAAATTAGGATTTATGTCTGCCTGCAGTGCCACAGGCCTCATTCACAGGATCAGACCCATGTCACTGATAAAGAGGAGAGTTACAATCATGCCAAAACATTATCGATTTCACCCCAGGCCTCATTCACTAATTCAGGACCATGGTACCCGCAAAGAGGAGAGCGGTCCTGTAACAGCAACACAGGCCTCAGGTCAATCTGCAATGGAACAGGCCATTATCATTAATGTAGGCCCCTGACACCCAGACAGAGGAGAGATTAGTAAATAGAGGTTAGTCTCCCACGAATGCAGCAAGCGATAAAACTAATTATAGGCCACTGACAACCAGACAATGGGCGGTCATTTGACAGTAAAAAGAGGTTAACGTCTCCCAGCAATGCAGCAAGCGATTAAACAAAATATAGGCCCCTGACAACCAGACAATGGGGCCGTCATTTGACAGTAAAAAGAGGTTAATGTCTCCCACCAATACAGCAGGCGATAAAACAAAACATAGGCCCCTGATAACCAGACAATGTAGAGGTCATTTGACAGTATAAAGAGGAGAATGTCACCCACTAAAGAAACAGGTGATTATCTGAAATGTAGGCCCCTGGCACCCAGACAGAGGAGAGAGGTCCTATAGCAGAAAATCAGGCTTCATAAACAAATAGACTCAATGAAGAGTCAAGAGAACTAACCTAAAAATGCACATCCCACAATGACCATGGATAAAAAATGTATATAAAGTTTATTAGACAACTCAGACAAACAGACACATAAAAAAAATTGTAAACAATATGTACAGTGTGTCGGTAACTGAATAAGACCGACACATTCAGAATCAACTAAACGTCAACAAAATCAGGACATAAAGTATATACCAGCTTGTCATGGTCATTGTGGGATGTGCATTTTTAGGGTGGTTCTCTTGACTCTTCATTGAGTCTATTTATTTGTGTATTATATTTTCAACCACTCCTTTGCACTCCTTTTAATTACTGAATATATTGGTGTGCCGCCTCCATCTATAGTAGAAAATTAGGCTTCATGTCACCCAGCAATGGAAATGGCCACTTTCAGTTATTTAGGCCCCAGCAGCCAGACAGAGGAAAGAGGTCCCATAGCAGAAAATCAAGCTTGATGTCACCCGCCAGAGCAGAAAGCGATTAACAGAATTTTAGGCCCCTGACACCCAGACAGAGGAGAGGTTCATTGCCCCCAAAATAATGGTAAAATTAAAAAAAGGAGGATTCCATAAAAAAGTGCCCTGGAGTACAAGAATGTATGGTTGAGGGCGAGGCAGTTATAAATGTCTATTCTGCACAAGGTACGGAAAAGTCCTGTGGGATCCATGCCTGGTTCATTTTAATGAACGTTAGCTTGTCCACATTGGCTATGGACAGGCGGCTGCGTTTGTCTGTAATAATGCCCCCTGCCATGCTAAATACACGTTCAGACAATACACTGGGCACAGGGCAGGTGAGCACCTCCAAGGCATAAAGGGCAAGCTCTGGCCATGTGGACAATTTGGAGACCCAGAAGTTGAATGGGGCAGAACCATCAGTCAGTACGTGGAGGAGTGTGCACACGTACTGTTCCACCATGTTGTTGAAATGCTGCTTCCTGCTAACACGTTCCCTATCAGCTGGTGGTGCAGTTTGCTGTAGCGCGGTGACAAAACTTTTCCACAGCTCGGCCATGCTAACCCTGCTGTCTGAGGAGCTGGCTGTGACACAGCTGCGTTGGCAACTTTCTTCTCCTCCACCTCTGCGTTCGCCTTGTGCTATTATTTGTCCCCCCGCGTCAGTTGGTAATGCCCTCAGGAGCACGTCTACAAGCGTGCGCTTGTAGTCGCGCATCTTCCTATCATGCTCCAGTGCGGGAATTAAGGTGGGCATGTGGTCCTTGTATCGGGGATCCAGCAGGGTGGCAACCCAGTAGTCAGCACAAGTTAAAATGTGGGCAACTCTGCTGTCGTTGCACAGGCACTGCAGCATGTAGTTGGTCATGTGTGCCAGGCTGCCCAGAGGTAATGATAAGCTGTCCTCTGTAGGTGGTGGATCGTCTGTGTCCTCCGTATCCCCCCAGCCACACTCCAGTGATGGCCCTGAGCTGCGTAGGTTGCAACTTTGCAGTGAAACCGGTTCCTCCTCCGCCTGCTCTACCTCATACTCCTCCTCCTCATCCTCCAGAAGTGTGCTCTGGCTGTCCACATGTGTACCTGGCCTATGCTGGTGCAGGAACCCACCCTCTGAGCCACTTGTGAATGACTGGCCTTATAACCGTGGAAATGAACCCTCTTCCTATGACCTGCCTGAAACCCTGTCAAATGCCCCCATTTCCTCCTCCTCCTGTGCCACATCCTCTTCCATTATCGCTGTAATATTTTTTTCAAGGAGACACAGAAGGGGTATTGTAACGCTAACAATGGCATCATCAGCACTGGCCATGTTGGTTGAGTACTCCAAAGACCGCAACAAGGTACAAGGTCTCGCATGCAGGCCCAGTCACTGTTGGTGACGTGGTGCTGATCCGCAGAGCAACTGACCCATGCATACTGCAACTTTACTATTGCCCGCTGCTGCTCGCACAGTCTCGCCAGCATATGTAAGGTGGAGTTCCACCTGGTGGGAATGTCGCATGTGAGGTGGTGAGCAGGAAGGCCGAAGTTACGCTGCAGCGCAGACATGCGAGCAGCAGCAGGGTGAGAACACCGAAAGCGCGCACATATGGACCGCACTTTCAGAAGCAGCTCTGACATGTTGGGTAGTTTTTAAGGAACTTCAGCACCACCAGATTCAGCACATGCGCCAGGCAAGGGATGTGCGTCAAACCGGCTAGTCCCAGAGCTGCAACGAGATTTCGCACATTATCGCACACCAACAGCCCGGGCTTGAGGCTCAACAGCAGCAACCACTCATCAGTCTGCTGTTCTATGCCCCTCCAAAGCTCCTGTGCGTTGTGGGGTTTGTCACCCAAACACATGAGTTTTAAAATCGCCTGCTGACGTTTACCCCGGGCTGTGCTGAAGTTGGGGATGAGGTTCTTTCGATGACCGGATGTAGGGGTGGTAAAAGAGGAGTAGGAGGAGAAGGATGATGATGCAGATTAGGAGGAGAAAGCAACAGGAGGCAACAAATAATGCCCTGCGATCCTCGGTGGTGGAAGGACATGCACCAAACCGCTATTCGCCTCGGGGCCAGCCGCCACTACGTTTACACAGTGTGCAGTTAGGGAGATATAGCGACCCTGGCCGTGCTTACTGGTCCATGTATCTGTGGTTATGTGGACCTTACCACAGATGGCGTTGCGCAGCTCACACTTGATTTTATCCTCCACTTGGTTGTGCAGGGAAGGGACGGCTCGCCTGGAAGAGTAGTGGTGGCTGGGAACAAAGTACTGGGGGACAGCCACCGGTATCAGCTGTTTGAAACAGTCCGTCTCCACCAGACGTAATTACAGCATTTCAAAGGCCAGTAATATTGAAATGCTGGCATTCAGGGCCAGGGCTCGAGGGTGGGTAGGTGGGTATTTCCTCCTCGTCTCCAATGTTTGGAAGATGAACAGCTGAATGCTGCCGTGTGACATGGTGGAGATGCTTGATGATGGTGTCGTAGGTGGTCGCCAGGTGCCACGGTGACGCCAGAGGTTGAGGGAGAGGCCGAGCCAGCAGCAGAAGAGGGAGCAGGAGGAGCATGAGAGAGTTCCTTGTTTTTAAGGTGTTTACTCCACTGCAGTTCATGCTTTGCATGTAGATGCCTGGTCATGCAGGTTTTGCTCAGGTTAAGAAAGTTTATGCCTCGCTTCAGGCTCTGATGGCACAACATGCAAACCACTCGTGTCTTGTCGTCAGGACATTGTGTGAAGAACTGCCACGCCAATGAGCTCTTTGGAGCAGGCCTTGGTGTGCTCGGTGCCTGGGTGCGGTAGACAGTAGCAGGCATACTGTCTCTGCAACGGCCTGTGTGCTTTTGCACCCTGCTCCCTCTTTAGCTTTGCTGTTGCCTCTGTGCGACCCCCGCCTCTTCCTCAGAACTGCACGCCTCACTAGCACGACCTTCAGTCCAGTCTGGGTCTAGGACTTCATCATCCTCCACATCATTCAAGGTCTTCCTCTTCTGGGGCAGGGCAAGGTGGATGGGCCTGAAAAACCCTGCCAACAGAGTCATCAAAGAGCATGAGACTTTCCTGCAGGATTTGGGGCTCTGACTGCTTGGCTGATTTGCAAAGGGGTGAGGTGGAAGACTAATGGGCATGGGCTGCAGGTGCCAACTCTGAGCTTTCTGCAGAGGACTGGGTGTTAGATACTGTGAAGAAACTGGAGGCACTGTCAGCCACCCAATCTACTATCGCCTGTACATGTTCTGGCTTAACCATCCGTAGAGCGACATTTTGGCCTATCAAATAACGCTGCAGATTCTGTCACCTACTAGCACCAGAGGAAGGTGTTTGACTTGGAGCGGTAGTTTTTTTTTTGGCACGCTGTATGCACAAGTGGTTTGTGGAACAAGAACAAGTATTTTTGTAATAAAATCCAGAAAATTAGTATTTCACTGCTGTAAATTGATATTAATTATTTATACGCCAGATTCACAACTGTTTTTTTGGCCTAAAACACGGCTTTTTTCAATAAAACCCCAAAATGCATATTTTTTACTGTTATAAATTTAAATTAGATATTTATACTATGTAGGGACACCATATTTGGGGACCCAGAACACGGATTTAGTCACCAAAATTCACAAATGCAGCATTAGACTGTTATAAATTAGAAATAATTATTTAAACGACGGATGCACAACAGTTTTTTTTAGGCCTAAAACACGGCTTTTTTCAATAAAACCCCAAAATGCAGTTTCTAACTGCTGTACATTAACAGTAGATATTTATACTATATATGGACACCAGATTTGGGGACCCAGAACACAGATTTGGTCACCAAAATTCACAAATGCAGTATTTAACTGCTATATATTGGAAATAATTATTTAAACGACGGATGCACAACTGTTTTTTCAGCCTAAAACACAGCTTTTTTCAATAAAACCCCAAAATGCATTTTTTTTTACTGCTGTGAATTTAAATTAGATACTTATACTATGTATGGACACCAGATTTGGGGACCCAGAACACGGATTTGGTCACCAAAATGCACAAACGCAGCATTAGACTGTTATAAATTGGAAATAATTATTTAAACGACGGATGCACAACAGTTTTTTTAGCCTAAAACATAGCTTTTTTCAATAAAACCCCAAAATGCAGTTTTTTACTGCTGTAAATTTAAATTTGATATTTATATCATGCATGTACAACCGCTTTGTGAAGCAAGATTATTGATTTTTTCACACAAAAAAGAATAATGCACTATTTCTCAGCTGTAATGTGAAATTCGTATTTAACCGGTGTATTTCAAGATGCTCAGTGGATCAGGATTACCACTCTTTTTTCAAAAAAATACACTTATGCTGTATTTCACAGCAGCAATGTAAAATAGGTGGTTGTTTTTTTCTATAGAAACGCATTCACTACATGGCTAATTCCTGATTTTCCAGCCTCAGAAAAGTCCTCACTAAGGATGACTGCCTAAAGAAAAACATTAAAAATATACTTTGCTAGCAGAAGGTCCCGGCTTCGGACGGGTATATTTCATCTATTTAATTTCATGTTTTTTTGTGTCGCTAAAAGATATTGACAGTATCCCCCATAACAGTGACCTCTACAGTGCCTGCCCCTTAACAGTGACCTCCACAGTAAACGCCATTTAACAGTGACCTCCACAGTGAATGCCCCTCTAACAGTGACCTCCACAGAGGCCTGCCCCCTTAACAGTGACCTCCACAATTTCTGCTCCTTTAACAGTGACTTCCACAGTGACCTCCCCTTTAAAAGTGACCTTCAAAGTGCCCACACCCTTAACAGTGACCCCCACAGTGGACGCCCCTTTAACAGTGACCTCCACAGTGCCCGCCCTTTTAACAGTTACCTCCACAGTGCCTGCCCCTTTAACAGTGACCTGCACAGCGGCCTGCCTCCTTAACAGTGACCTCCACAGTGAACGCCCCTTTAACAATGACCTCCACAGTGACCGCCCTTTTAACACTGACCTCCACAGTCCCCGCTCCCTTAACAGTGACTCCACAGCGGACAGCCCTCTTAACAGTGACCTCAACAGTTTCCGCCCCTTTAACAATGACCTTCATAGTGTCTGCCCCTTAACGGTGACCTCCACAGTGCCTGCCCGTTTAACAGTGACCTCCACATTGCCCGCCCCTTTAACAGTGACCTCCACAGTGAATGCCCCTTTAAAAGTGACCTCCACAGTGTCTGCCCCTTTAACAGTGACCTCCAAAGTGCCCGCCCCTTTAACAGTGACCTCCACAGTGCCCGCCCCTTTAACAGTGATCTTCATAGTGCCCGCCCCTTTAACAGTGACATCCACAGCAGTTGCCCCTTTTATAGTGGTCCCTGCTCCTTTAACAATGAACTCAACAGTGCCTGCCCCTTTAACAGTGACCTCTACAGCTGTCTGCCCCCCCTAAATGTGACCTCCACAGTTCCCGCCCCCTTAGCAGTGACCTCCACAGTGCTCTTCCCTTTAACAGTGACCTCCACAGCGGCCTGACCTCTTAACAGTGACCTCCACAGCGGACCGCCCTCTTATTAGTGACCTCCACAGTGAACACGCCTTTTAACAGTGACCTCCATAGTGCCCTCCCCTTTAACAGTGACCTCAACAGCAGCCTGCCCCCTCATCAGCTTTTTTGGTTGTTTGAGATCTGCACACCTTCTTGATAGTGGGTGCTCATAGAGAACAGGTCAATATGTAGGAGAAAATCTATGGCACACCACATTAATGATATTAAAAGTGTAGTTTTATTCACTTATTTTGAACACTTTGTGTCACATTGCATCCAATATTATTTCAAGACATAGCATGGAATTGTATTCAATTGTATATTGAAATAATATTGGATGTAATGTGACAAAAATTGTAAGTGAATAAAACTACACCTTTAATATCATTATATGGGTGTGCCACAGATTTTCTCCTACATATTGCCCCCTTATCAGTGATCTCCACAGTGAATGCCCCTTTTAACAGTGGCCTCCACAGTGCCTGTCCCTTTAACAATGACCTCCACAACAGTTGCCCCTTTAATAGTGGCCCCTGTCCCCTTAACTGTGAACTCCACAGTGCCCGCCCCTTTAACAATAACCTCCACAGTGGCCTGTCCCTTTAATAGTGGCCCCTGCCCCATTATTAGTGACCTCCACAACAGCTGCCCCTTTGATTGTGGCCCCTGCCAACCTAACAGTGTCCTCCACAGCACCCTGCCCCTTTAATAGTGGCCCCACCTCATTAACAGTGACCTCCTCAGTTCCCTACCCCTTTAAGGCTAGGGCTTCATGACAACATGTGTCGGGCAACATTTGGTTCTACCAATGTCGCGCACCAATTTCTATAATGATAGGCTATGGTGTCGCACTGCGACATGATGCGACTGTGACATGACAGTCGCAAAAATCCATCCAAATTGGATACACGTAGCAGTGTAGTTGTGCCCGATGTGTCGTGCAGCCCTAGCCTAAAGACCTACAGCAGTGTAGAAAAATGGCTGGGTTGTTATGGAAACCTGGAGGAAAGCTGTGTGTATGTGGAGACTAAGGCCTGCAAGCTTCTATTGGCTGATAAGGGACATGTGACCATGTGTATGGCAGTTGGGTTATGAAGAGAAATACTTTGCAGGCTTGTATCTCAGGAACAGTATGACCTACAGAGCCGTGACCCCACCAGATTTCTTTCTAGGTAGCAAGGGATGTGTATTAGTGTAGAGAGAGAATATTCAAATCACGAATTTTAATTGCTAATATCGGCACTATGACAATATGCGAATATTTAGAATATAGTGCAATATACTCATATTCGCGAATAATGTTGATTGAGAATATTCTAATTGCAAATTTATTGCGAATTTTTTGCGAATATTGGCACTTAGCAACATCCCTAGCAACCAATAGGAAAGTTGCCTACCCCTTAGTGTTACCCACGAATATTCTAATCGCTAATTTTTATTGCGAATATATTACATTGCTGATTTTCGCAATCAAGTAAATAATAACTGGGGATCACAAATTCTTGAATTTGCAAATTTATGGCAAATATTCAGCAAAAATGTGCAAAATACCGCAAATTCGAATATTGCCTATGCCTCTCTTTCGTTGAAATATCGATGGTTGCGTTTTTGAGTGATCGCGGAACATATATTTTCCTGTGGAATGCGACTAAGAAAATTTCAGGAAAGACCAACTAGAGCAGGCATGCTCAACCTGCGGCCCTCCAGCTGTTGCAAAACTACAACTCCCAGCATGCCCGAACAGCCTACAGCTATCAGCCTACAGCACAGCATTGTGGGAGTTGTAGTTTTAAAACAGCTGGAGGGCTGCAGCTTGAGCATGCCTGAACTAGAGCAGCTGAACTTTATTTGGGGTTAATCAGAGGCACTTTAAATGATGGAAGGTGTATGCTGACTTCTATTTAACATGATTTTAAATGTGATTGCTTAATTCTGAACACAGCTACAACCCCAGTTATAACCACATTATTTTGTGCGGGTTTGCTCTGGTAGGCAGGTGGTAACAGTATAGAGGCTCAGGAGACGGGCTTTGTGTCCAAACCGTGCTCTTTTATTCACTCCGGTGCACCACATCAAAAACTGTGCAGTTTACACAATAGCAATGTTCAGAAACCCAACGTCCCACAAAGGAGCTCCAAACGCAACAGGAGTCTTGGTGCCTGTTCACACAGTCTCTCACACCAGTGGTTGGTACTACACCTTGTCGTGGGGTGGGTTTGTCCAAGTTCCTGCAAGGTAGACAGGCCACGTCTTGGCCTGGACAAGGGATTGGCTCCTGCCACAGGATCCCTTCTTTTGGTCCTTCTCTGAGCCTACAGCAGTTGGGCAGTCTTTGTTAGACGGAGCGGACTACAGAGCTCAGCCCAACCGTCCGATCAGCCTCCCGTACAGCTTCCTGCAGAGAGACAGGAGACCGCACTTCATCAGCCCCCCAGTCAGTGAGCACCAAACCTATATTTACATGCTCTAGGTGTAGCAGGAAGACAACACCCACCGAGCATAGTGAAGGATTAACGCCTTCCCTACCCAACTAGGGCCAGAGATAACCAAGTCTGCTAGGATCAGTGTAAACTGACACCAACAATCAAAATTTGTCCGTCCGTGGTGATCTGTGGGGAACAAACACCCACCCTGCTCTTTGTCTGTTCCCAGTAAGAGCCGGCCCGGACCGCTGTGTGAACAGCACTCACTGCTGACAAAACGCAAAAGACCCGGCTCTTACTCCACCGGGGCCACAACCCCGGTGGCACGTATCTTTCGTCCACTACCACTCCAGACCCTCTCTTACAACATATATATTAGTACAGTTGCCATTTTGTACAAATATAGCAGTCTAATTTTTAAGTTTAGAATTCTATATATTTATTTCATTATTTGACGTTAATGGCCACATGAAATGGTCAGGGTTCGGAGGTTCCCCTTGTGCCGCACTGGGTTAATCAAGGATATGAATATGACTACTCCAGCAGTAACTGGAAAGTATTCTGTGACAGAGAATACTTCAATGGAGTCAGCATGCCCTGCTCAGAATGAACGCTGCAACCCTGCCCAGTAGCTACACTTACAGTACCACAGTGAGAAATCCATCTCTACATGTTTCTACACTGTTAAGGTGGATTTACATGGGCCGGGTGTTCCTTCCTAACAGTCGGCTGCTCATTCATTGAAGGAGACTGCTGCATTTACATGCCACAATCTCCTTCACAGTATGAGGACAAGGGATCGCTATTGTGATTGTTGGTCCTCATAGAGCTGCACTGTTTATGGGCAGCAGATCCCTGTTTAAACAGCATGATCCCCTGCCCAGAAACAATGTGTCTGCACGAAAGACAGGATCAACCGCGTTTTGCTTGTTCATTAGGGCAGATTGTTGGGAACGAGCGTTCACAGGAACTTTTATTCAAACTATCTCAGTGTTTCATCAGGGTTAGGGACATTGCACACTGTTTTTAATAGTTTGCTGAATGCGGCTAGTGCCTAGAGAACAACATCTGTAGCCTCTGGCTCTACTATGGCGGTAAGCAGCTGCAGCTTAGCCTGGTTATATAAAGGAAAAGAAAGTTCCAATTGGTCTTGACTTAGACCCATGGGACCATTCAGGAGAGTAGATGTGTGCATTTACACACTTCCCCTTTACTCCTATCTATTACACTCGGAATGGCTCAGTGAAGTTAAACCATGGAGGGTACCTTCTTCGTTAATGGGTGATCTATAGGCAGTCTAACATATCATAGATTTTAGTAGTGTTGATCGAGCACCAAAGTGCTTGTGTGCTCTGGTGCTCGAGTAGAACACTTTGCGATGCTCAGGTGCTCTACAGAGCACCCGAGCACAATGGAAGTCAATGGGAGAACCTGAGCATTAAACCAGGCACCCCCTGCTCTGAAGAGGGGACGGTGCCGGGACTCTAGTTCAGCTTCATACTACATGCCTACTCTAGTAAGCGTCATACTACATGCCTACAACACCGCCCCCTGTACTTCTGGCGGCATATTTAAAACCCGGCAAATCCATGTCCGCCCACCACCTTGCTACATGGATTCACCATGTGATGCAGATAGTGTGTCACAGCGGCCCGTCTATCTCATCAAACAGTATCCATACTGGCTGAAGAACAACTGACATCTAATGTGAGGGTGGTTTTAGGTGTATTGGCCCAACATTGTTACTGCTTTCTTTTTGCCAAATCAGTGACTTATCAACGCTTATCTTTTGCTATTAATTAACTGGTGTTACATACAAAAAATTGTTGAACACTAGGTCGGGTGATATATGTGAAAATCTTTCTGATGCTTAGTTAACTACTGCATTGATGTCCCCTGATGAGCCCACCTCACGCACTGGGCGAAACGCTTAGGGATAAAGGGACCTATACTTTGATTATAATGACCTCTGGAAGCTTAAGGTGTCCTTTGGTTAATAAGGATACAATCACATATTGCAGAAATAGCCCTGAACATCTATTTACCACTACATATTCAGAAATGTCTTACTTTGATTTACTCAGCATCTTTTTATCCTGATGTATTTAGCGTTATATTTTTCTATCACAATGTATTTGGCATGGACTTATCTTGATGTACTCAGTATCTATTTGTTAATTTGATGTACTCAACGTTATATTTTTTTCTGTATTTATGGTAGGTTAAATAATAGACCTGCCTTAGGGCACCCCATCTAGGTGTCCACAATATCTTATATTGTAGGAGGTTCCTGAATACTTGTGATGAGCAAACATGCTCGGCTGAGTACCGCATGTGCACGAGCGAAATGCTCGAATCTCCGCCCCGCACGTTTCGCGGGTTTTAAGCAGCCAATAAAGGTGCATGTAAGTACTGCCCTCACTGTAATGCCAGTAGCTATGTTAGCTGCTGGCATTACAGTGATTGGCTGGCCGAAACGCGTCATCGGAGGTTATATAGCATCCGATGACGCATGTTAGGCTCAGACATAGTCAGGGAGAGCATCGGGTAGGAAGGGAAAGACAGAGCAGGGAGCAAGAAGAAAGCTTTTCAAAGATCCAAACGTGCTTTTAAGGACTACTGTGTGTGTGTTTTAGATCAACACTATATTTAACAGCAGTGTCAGGGACATCCGTGCTAAGGAACCGACAGTGCAGGGAGAGAAATTTGCCGTATTTAATACCAAAAGCTTTTCAAAGAACCCAAAATCTTTTTAAGGGCTACTGTGTGTGTTTCACAGCAGCAAGATATTTTTATTTTATAACTATTAGTGACATATACTGCACATCATCCGCAGACTGACTCTTTAATAATCTAGGTCACATCGAGTGTCCGTAATCTATGGTGTTTTCTGTAACCAATACTGTCCTGCCTCAGAAAACACTGTCAGTAATACAAATTCCAATAATCTCTGCCTAATATAGTGTCCGTAATCTGTGGTGTTCTATACCCAATACTGTCCTGTCTCAGAAAACACTGTGTATATTGCAACTTCCATTAATCTGGGCCTACTGTAGTGTGCAAAATCTGTGGGTTTTTGTATCCAATACTGAACAGCAATTCAAAACACTGTGTATATTACAACTTCCATTAATATGGGCCTAGTATAGTGTCCAAAATACACTGTGTTTTTAGATTAAGTTCTGTATTGGATACAAAAACCCACAGAATATGGACACTATACTCTGTACACTGTGAAAAGCATCTGAAAACACTGTGTATATTACAACTTCCATTACTCTTGGCCTAGTACAGTGTCCAAAATCTGTTTTTTTTGTATCCAATACTGAACAGCATCTGAAAACACTGTGTATATTACATGTTCCATTAATCTCGGCCTAGTATAGTGTCCAAAATCTGTGGGTTTTTGTATCCAATACTGAACAGCATCTGAAAACACTGTGTATATTACAACTTCCAATAATCCGGGCCTAGTGTACTGTCCAAAATCTGTGGGGTTTTGTATCCAATACTGAAAAGCATCTGAAAACACTGTGTATATTACAACTTCCATTACTCTCGGCCTAGTACAGTGTCTAAAATCTGTGGGTTTTTGTATCCAATATTGAAAAGCATCTGAAAATACTGTGAATATTACAACTTCCATTAATCTGGGCCTAGTGTAGTGTCCAAAATCTGTGGGTTTTTGTATACAAAACTGAACAGCATCTGAAAACACTGTGTATATTAGAATTTGCATTAATCTGGTCCTAGTGTAGTGTCTAAAATCTGTGGGTTTTAGTATCCAATACTGAACAGCATCTGAAAACATTGTGTAAATTACAACTTCCATTAATCTGGAAAGTACAGTGTTTAGCCGGCTCACTAACAGATAAAAGAAGAATAAGGTCAGGTGCTCAACGTTAAATGGTACACCCCTATACCTACGGTAAATTAAAGAAAATTGTATGAATAGTAACAGGCACTCAGAATAATATGGTACTGTGAAACAAAAGGTTTTTAATGATATAAAATTAAAATCCAACACCGAGGATAAAAAATATATACATAAAAGTGCATAAAAAATGCATAAAATGTTAGGATCGCTCATAAATTCATTTGAGTTATTCACACATAAGTATAGTCAAATATCTTGGCTCCAAAGTGTTTGCATAAAACCACTAATTCATCCAACCGAAATAAAGTGGAATATCTTAGCTCCAAAGTGTTTACATGAAAACACTAATTCATCATGGAACCAAAAGTCACTTCTCAAGTTAAAAAGTTCCACATACACCGTTTTGTGCAACAAGTAATATAGTAGGTAACTATTTTTTAGTATTCGTATAATAAAATTGCTGCAATGTTAAGGAGGATAGTTCTTATATGAAAAATTGTATTATGCCGATATTAGGAAAAGAGAGGAAGTAACAGCCTTTACCTTGTCTTCACCACTATCGGTCTTATTGTTGTGGCTGTACGCTCTTTGAGCGTACCTGTTACCTCTCTTGCCATGTCGGGTTTCGGTCTCAGCATAAAGTGGCAGGTGCACGCTGAGAACAGCGTGTTTGATGTCTGCTGCAGGACCTTCCGAATGTGCTCCCTCGTTGGCAGTCACGTGTTACGGTGGCGTCCCACATGATCTACACATCACTCTGGTTTGAAAGATTAAAACAGCACGCTGTTTATTCCTTTACATGATCCGATCAAGATAGTTCATGTGTGTCCATTTCCGCAAGTCGTCCACAGCTTCAGCCGGTCTGTCAACGCTGCAGCATCGCTTGCGGCTTCTAGCTCACTGACTGTTGTGTGACGTGAGCACGCACTGGAACTCTACGTTCTACATGTTGGCCAAGCTTTGTGAGTAGCAGAGGGCAGTTGTGGAATACCAGCTGCAACATGGTTGACGCCTTTCGAGTCAACTGCCACTATTCACAAGCGAGGAGTGGGTATTGATGTCAGACCTTTGTGAGGTATTAAAAAACTTTGAGGAATCCACACAGATGGTTAGTGGCGATAACGCTATTATCAGCATAACCATCCTACTGCTGTGTCTACTCAAACGATCGCTGCTTACAATTAAGGAGGATGCTCTGAATGTGGCAGACGAGGAAATGGGGGAAGACATTACAGAGGGTGATAGCCAGACCACCCACAGTTCCTCTTCTCAGTGCAAATTGGACCAAGAAGAGGAGGAGGAGGAGCTGGAGACAGTTGCCTCTGCTACAGAGGGTAGTACCCATGGAAATTTGATTCCATCTGTTCAGCGTGGATGGGCAGAAGAGGAGGAGGAGGATGAGGAGATGGAGAGTCATCCTGATGTCAACATCAACGTCTTGCCTGTTGGTACTCTGGCACACATGGCTGACTTCATGTTAGGCTGTCTTTACCACGACCCTCGCCTTATACACATTTTAGATAACACGGAATACTGGGTGTTCACCCTTCTCAACCCCGGCTACAAAGAGAACTTCTCATCTCTCATTCCTGTGGTGGAGAGGATGAGTAAAACAGTGCAATACCAGAAGGTACTTGTTGAGAGATTGCTCCAAAATTTTCCATCTGACAACGTGGCCAGCAGGGTATGTACTTCCTTAGGCAACCGAGGAAGGGAGACAAGGGGAACACACAGTAGTTCCAACAAAGGAAGGGCAACACTCTTGTCGCTCTACGCCATGGAGGTGCTGGCCGGCCCTACCACCAGTGTTTTGTCTGAGCGTGTATTTAGTGCTGCTGGTGGCATTATAACAGATAAGCGTATCTGCTTGTCCACTGGCAAAAATGAACAAGGCCTGAATTGCCCCTGACTTCTCAACTCCACCAGAGGAGAGCTGAACTGATGAGGAACATAAAGACAATTTCAATCTATTATTTATAATGTACTTAATCTACTGTAGTGTATTCCCATGCACCTTTTCCACCACAAAAAAGAGTATATGGTTGAATCTTGTTTTCTTCTTCTCCTCCTCCTCCTCCTCCTCATCCAGATTGTATATATTCCCTCCACTCAAATTTTTTTATAGGGTCAGCTCAACTGCAGGCCCTCAACCCAAATTTTTTTATAGGGTCAGCTGAACAGCATGCACTCACATATAATATTTTAGAGCGTTAGCTCACCTGCAGGCACTCGCATATAATGTTTTAGAGCGGCAGCTCACCAGCAGGCACTCACATAGAATGTTTTAGAGCATCAGCTCACCAGCAAGCTCTCACTCCTAAAGTTTTAGAGGGTCAGCTCAGCAGCAGGCCCTCGCCCCTAATGTTTTAGAGGGTCACCAGCAGGCCACCAATCATAATTTCTCAAGAGTGTGTATGATGCCCTCCTTTATGTGTCATGAAGGGTGTATTGTAGTGTCGGTTCCTTGTAATATTTGGTAGTCCTTTCACTTAGTGCATAGGCTTTATGAGGGTAGGAGTCCCACTACCTGAACAATTGTACCACAATGTGAATGAGGCCCTCATTTATGTGATATACAGGCTATTTCAGAGTGCCTCTTGCTTGTAATTTTTGGCAACACTTGCACTTTATATACAATTGAATATACAGGAAAGAATGTTTCCTAACAATTTCTCCTGTGAAATTGATTTTATTTTTTATTTATTTATTATTATTTTTTTGGGGGAGGGGGGGTTGTGCATATTTTTGTCAGTCTGTAAAATTGGCGTACAACTCGGACAACATGGTTCCCAGGAGCGATCTGGGAGTCCAAGATGCATCCAGACATCGTCCCCATGCTGTTCCCGATCCATTTCGGTGGTGTTTCTGTCACTTTCTGACCTTTTCCAATGGACCAGGCCCCCTCCCCTTTTCAGTGCAGGGGGTGCGTGGTTGTCTCCCATTGAATTTCATTATACTAGGGTGCTCGGCCAAGCACGCGAATATAGCAGTGTTTAGGCCGAATACCCAACTACTTTGGTGCTCGATCATCACTAATTTTTTGCTAATTTGTCTAGCTCCTGTAGATAATAATTATACCATAAAGGCGTACAGCAAAGTGATCCCCTTATTCCCATTCATCTTCTAATAGTACCCAATGCATTAGTAAATAGCTTTCCAAATTCTCTATTCTCCTGTTGGACGTTACTCAATCAACCAGATTCAACTAAAGTAAACATATTATCATATACAATAAAATAGCCCTTAATTTAGGGGAGGTTTAGTCCTCTCCATTCTATCATCTTACAGAGATATTCCATTTTTAATCTTACCCGTTTTCTTCCCCCAAAGCAAATCATTAATAATTCTCTCAATTAGTTTTAAGAAAAACTTACCCTCAATCCATATTGGGGCATTCCTAAAAAATCTAGAGGAGCTGAGGTAACATGACCATTTTAGCTAGGGACATTCTATCAGCACCAGATATTGGAAGTCGAAGCCATACCATGATTTTGGATCTCAATTTACTCAACAATGGTATTAAATTAAGCTGTACAAACTCTTCAATCTTGGGAGATATCATCATGCCCAAGTATTCAAATAAATCCACAATCTTGAGAATATTCAAGTGGCCCTCGTTAGAAATGTAACTTCTATCTAACGGCATGAGAATAGTCTTCCTAGTGTCCCAAATCCTTCAATCCCAACTTCTTTTCTGACCCTAGCAGCGAGTGGCTCCATATACAGTAGATATCAAATATAATGGGGAGAGTGGACAGCCCTGATGGGTTCCCCTACTCAGAGAGAAGCTCCTTGTCAGGTCCCCATTAATATTTAATCTCGCCTTAGGAGACTTGTACAAAGTCTTAATCATATTTATAAATCTAGACCAGAATCCCATTTTCTCCAAAACCTTCCAAAAGGAATCCCCACTCGACTCTGTCAAACGTCTTAGGGGCATCCAAGGCAGGATAGAGCGGGAGTCCCCTCCAAGGGACTGTATGTTCACAAACAAACAATGTAAATTGTAGTGAGTACCCTTATTGGAAATAAACCCATTCTGGTCAGGATGTATAACAGCTGATTTCACCCTATAGAGCCTTGTAGCCAGAATCCTTGAAAGAAGCTTCAAATCGGTATTTAATAAAGTAATCGGCCTAAATGACCCCGTATCTAAGGGATCTTTCCCCTTTTTCAATAATAATAGTATAACAGCTTCTGTCATTGACTCCGGAAAGCTCCCTTCTTCAAATGATTCAATAAACACCCTTAAAAGCCAGGGGAAAATACCTCCTTATATTTGCAATAAAATTCATATGGAAGTCCATCTGACCCAGGAGACAAGTTTCCTGAACAGTCCTTTAAAGCTGCCTCTAGCTCCAAGGGAGAAAGATAAATCGAGAGATTCTCTTTGGACCTCCGTCAGAGCTGGAAATGAGATTGACTCCAAACATGAATCCATGAGTTCCACTGAAATAGTATCATCTGATTCATATATTTCCAAAAAGTATTAAAAAAAATGTTCCCTTTACAGAATCCTGATTTTCTATAATTTTACCTTCAGGTGTACGAATACTACTTATCTAATATTCTCCTTCGTTTGAAGATACTTGCATATTTACTGCCGCTACAGGCTGAGCACCACCGTGAGGCATCACTCCTCGCTATTGGTATCCAAAATAACTATAGGTGCGGTGTAGTGCCACTGGTTACCTTTTCTACATTTTGATAGGAATACTACTTATCTCCTTCCTTTGGTCCTGGTTAGCA
Organism: Bufotes viridis; assembly: GCA_033119425.1. Lineage (NCBI taxonomy): Eukaryota > Metazoa > Chordata > Amphibia > Anura > Bufonidae > Bufotes > Bufotes viridis. The sequence goes on along the minus strand of CM065594.1, from coordinate 172,013,441 downwards.
ATTACCCTAGCTAGAAATTTCCCTGGTCGACCCGCTTCAGAAAAATATTTTTGTCCCTTAAAAAAAGTATCTGCTGGGCCTTCTCCAGGATAAAATCTGCATATACTTGACTTGCGTTCTGCATAATTTCCCTATTTTCCTCTGTTTTATTCCTAGAAAATTCCTTCATTCTAATTATCGCTGCTTCCATTAAGTTCCCCTCTTTCTTACCATACCCCCTTCTTAAATTAGAGGTATTACTGATAAATACCCCCCTCATAAAGGCCTTAAATGTATCCCGTACCAGTTGAATTTTCACTGAGTTATAGTTTCTATCCCAGAATATTTGACTGGGAAATATATTCTGCACGCCGGTAGACGTGCTGCTGATGGCAGTCCCACCTGACACCGGGGAGTCAGTGGAAGCACAAGGCGAAGGCAGAGGAGGAAGAAGTTGCCAACACAGCTGGGGCACCACCAGCACCTTAGAGGGCAGGGTTAGCATGGCCGAAATGTGGAAAAGCTTTGTCAGCACGCCACAAGAACCAGTACCACCAGCTGATATGGAAGGTCTTAGCAGGAGTCAGCATTTCAGCAATATGGTGGAACAGTATGTGTGCACATGCCTAGACGTACTGACTGATGGGTCTGCCTATTCAACTTCTGGGTCTCCAAATTGGGCATATGGCCTGAGCTTGCCCTTTACGCCTTGGAGGTGTTGGCCTGCCCTGCAGTCAGTGCATTGTCTGAACGTGTGTTTAGCATAGCTGGGGGCTTATGACAGACAAGCACAGCCGCCTGTCCACATCAAATGTGGACAAGCTCACGTTCATTAAATTGAACCAGGCATGGATCCCACAGGACTCGTCCGTACCTTGTGCAGAATAGACATGTATACCATCCTCACTTAGTCCTTTGTTATACTCCAGCGCACTTTCTCTTTGTTTTCTTTTCTATATTTCCCAAAGTTTTGGGGTCTACCCAAAAAAGAAAAAAAAAAAAGAAAAAGTAAATTGTTAACGACTACCTCCTCCACCACTGCTTCCACCTAGACTGCCATGTTCACTGCCTCCTCAACCTCCTACTCTATATGGACCTCCTCCTCCTAGTTCAAGAATATTATTTTCAATTTTCATGTTTTTCTTGTTATTTTAGGTCATTTCCCTATCCACATTTGTTTGCAGGGCAATTGTCCAGCTCTTACCCCCATTTTGGTTCCTTTTGCAGCCCTCTAGAACTTTCCATTACGTTTTTAAAGCCATTTTAGTGCCCCAAAGTTCGGGTCCCCGTTTACTTCAATGGGGTTCGGGTCAAGTTCGGGTCTCAAACCTAAACTTTGCGGCGAAGTTCGGCTGGACCCGGTGAACCCGAACTTCCAGGTGTTCGCTCAACTCTACTCTTTAATTTTTTTCGGGTTAAAGCGTATAGTGACCTTTTTCCGTCCAACAAGAAATATATATTCTAAGTTCACTTCTGCAGTTATTTCTGGTGAAACGGTATAGGGGCCTATTACAGTAAAAAAAGAAAAATATATACACGCACTGCAGTGTTGCAGTGATTTCTGTTGAAACCGTATATGAGCGAATTTCATTAAAAAAAGAAATATATATACGCACTGCACATTTGCAGTTATTTCTGGTGAAAACGTATAGGAGTGTATTTCAGTCCAACAAGAAAAATATATTCTCTAGTCACTTCTGCAGTTATTTCTGGTGTAAACATCTAGGGTCGTATTACAGTAAAAAAAGAAAAAATATATACGTACTGCACTGTTGCAGTTATTCTATTGAAAGCATATAGGGCCGTATGACAGTAAAAAAAGAAAAATATATAGATGCACTGCACTGTTACAGTTATTTCTGGTGAAAGCATATAGGGGCGTATTTCAGTACTACAAGAAAAATATATTCTCAGTTTACTGTTGCAGTTATATCTGGTAAAGCCTTTACTGGAGTATTGGAGTAGAAAAATAAATATATTCACCATTCGCTGGTGCACTTATATGTAGAAAAACCTTTATTGACGGATATCAGTAGAACAATAAAAATATATTCAGCGCTCACTGTTGCTGTTATATTTGGTAAAGCCTTTAATGGTGTATTTCTGTAGAAAAATCAAGACATATTAAGTGTTCAGCGCTAGCTTTGAGCGAACACCTGGATGTTCGGGTTCGAGAAGTTCGGCCGAACTTCACGAAAATGTTCGGGTTCGGGATCCGAACTCAACCCCGAACCCGAACCCCAACCCCATTAACGTCAATGGGGGCCCGAACTTTTGGGCACTAAAAAGGCTGTAAAATAGCCCAGAAAAGGACTAGAGAGCTGCAAAGGGCAGCAAAATATAGGTAAATCCCCTGCAAAGAAATGTGGATAGGGAAATGACTAAATAAAATAAATAAAAATTAACCAATATCAATTGGCAACTTGGAGGAGGAGATGGAATAGGAGGTTGGGGTGGCGTCAGGTGGGAATGCTATGGGAGTTGAAGTTCTCATCACAGCCAAAAAGGATTCATGTCTGCCTGCAGTGCCACAGGCCTCACTCACAGACTCAGGGCCATAGCAACCATACATGGGAGTTGAAGTTCACAACACAGCCAAGAAGGATTCATGTCTGCCAGCAGTGTCACAGGCCTCACTCACAGACTCAGGCCAATGGACACCATACATGGGAGTTGAAGTTGTTATCACAGCCAAGAAGGAATCATGTCTGTCTGCAGGGCCACAGGCCATATTCAAACATTCAGGCCCACGGGACCCACAAAGAGGAGAGTTAAAATCACGCCAATCACAGGCCTCATTCACAGATGAGACACACAAAGAGGACAGTTACAATCATGCCAAATCAGTATTGATTTAACCCAGCAGTGCCACAGGCCTCATTTACTAATTCAGGAGGACCATGGCACCCGTAACAGAAACACAGGTCTTAGGCCAACCTGCAATGGAACAGGCCATTATCATTTATGTAGGCCCCTGACACCCACACAATGGGGAGGTCATTTGACAGTAAAAAGAGTTAAATGTCTCCCACCAAGATAGCAAGCAAGTAAACAAAATATAGGCCCCTGACCAGGGCTGGGACAAGGTCCACCACCAGCAGAGGCTGAGCTGCCCAAGTGCGCCCCCCTCCCCCCCCCCCCTCCAACTTGTGGAGTCTTTACTAAATACTTACTGTTGTAATCACACATAAATATGTGCAGTTTAATGTACCAATTAACTATAGCTGTAAACAAATGCACAACCTTTTTAGATCCATATAAAGATAGAAATAAAGTGCAAAAACAAGTCATATAAGACAATAACCACAAAATCTTAATACCAGCCCCATAGCATTGTGTAATTATACCAGCACAACAGCATCAGCCTGTGCGATTGCGGACCTGTCAGAGTCTGCGTCGCTGGCCGCAGAGAATCTAACAGGAATTACCCCCGCATAGTGACTGGATACTAACACCACACTGTAACTAAATTAAAACCAATATGACAATATAGTGGAAAATACTAGCACTACACAGATTCTGCAAACCATAAGTGATTAAAAGTACATAAATATTGACTCACAGTGTGACTCAAAGGTGAATCAAAGGCGACGTCTTCGGGGGCGTGGCCGGCGGTGCATGGAGCCAAACGTGTAGTGTGTGAGCTCCGGCCCCAATAAGCCTATATAGCGGCTCACAGCGACTTTCCACCGCTGGAATAACCACCACTCACGGCATCTGCGCTGCTTATCCCTTCTAGCCATGGGGAAGATTAAGAAAAAGCCTGCCTCGGCGAAACTCACTGAGTTTTACCCAGCGGTGAGCGGGAGTCAAGATGGCGCGGCCGGAGGCGCGCTCTCACAGCTAGCTCAGAAGACGGCCGGGACTTCTCCTACCACGTCCCTGCAGACAGCCTCTCCTGCAGTGTTGGACTGACGTTCCCTTTGCTGCAACCTCCGGGATCCCTCATGTCGGCGGCTAGCCTGCTACAGTTACAGGTACTGAAGGGGCAGCATACATGCAATCCCTGAGCGGGGCCCTCCTCATACATGGGAACTCACCATACCCTTTGCAGTCCCAGGCTTTTCCTCCACCGTGCCAGGGAGGGGGTGATAAACCTGTTACTGAGCATACCCTCATAGTCTTGATGGGGGACTTGAGGAAATCTCTACAAGAGGATATTAGAGGCTTGCTAATACCCCTGAAAAAAGATATAGAGGCGGTAGGCCGCAGAACATCTCATCTTGAATCCAAAATGGCAGAATATGCGCAGGCACATAATGTGCTGGTGGATGCTAATAATGAGAAAGATGAAGAAATTGCTGCATTACGGGCCAAAGTAACAGATCTGGAGGACCGTTCACGCAGGAACAATATACGGTTTAGGGGGATAGCAGAATCGGTCAAACAGGATGACCTGCACAGTTTTTTGGTGGACTTTTTTACGATATTGGTCCCTGACCTCTCACAAACTGAGCTGTTCATTGATCGGGCACACAGGGTGCCGAAACCTAAACGCCTACCCCCAGATGTACCGCGGGATGTCTTGGCGCGCATAACTTTCTACCATGTAAAAGAGAAAATAATGGCTGCGGCCAGGGAGAATCCATCTTTGCCAGACAAATACCAATCTATTTCTCTGTATACTGACCTGTCAGCAGCGACACTGGCAAAACGCAGAGAGTTCCAGGAAGCTGCTAAACTGCTTCGTTCACACGGCATTCCCTACAGGTGGGGGTTTCCGACTAAACTCCTCATATTCTATAAAGGCAGGAATTCTGTGGCTACCAGCGCTGATGGTCCTTTTGGAAAGCTGGAATCTTCTGCATGACAGGGACCGGGATCCAAAGCCGCATCACCGTCCAGAATTGAAGAAGAATGGTCTGTCGTGGGAGCATAGCGTACAGCTATAACATGAAGACCCGAACTTGGTGGTTATGCATAAATCTTATTTCTTGTTTTATCTTATAACTTACACGTTCGTTGATGTGTTATTATTGGGCTTTAATGGCCATTGTTATGTATCTACACCCCCCGCTAAGACGCGTATGACATGCGTCTGTTATTACCTGTTGCACAGGTTTGGTGTTACATGTTCTTTATCTGTTCCGTTTTTGTTTTAGTCATGGATATTAATGTTGTCGCTCTGCACTCTGTAACCAGCATTTGCGATGTGGTAGGTGGTACATACAGCGGGTTTTCCTATGACTCACTATGGTGCTCAAATTGACGTCTATTAATGCGAAAGGACTTAAAAGTCCTTTCAAAAGATCTCAGCTCTGGAAAAATGCCATTTCTGACAAGTCCGATGTGGTATGTGTACAGGAGACGCATTTTGTCACAGCTGACGCCCATAGGCTCAAACATAAAAAGTTTCCTCACATCTTTTCTTCTACGTTGCCTAACAAGAAAAAACGAGGGGTCTCAATTGCTATTAGGGATTCAGTGGCATTTAAACTTTTTGACTCGATATTAGACCCGGGTGGGAGATTTGTAGTACTAATTTGTGAGCTAAAAATGTCTTGTTTACCATAGAGAACAAAGGTCCTCTGAAATTTGCTCGCAAGCTACTCAATATGGTGTCGGAGATTAAAAGGGGGTCATTAGTGATCCTGGGGGATTTTAACACCCTAATGTGGCCAGCACTTGACTCTTCAGCTCCGGATAAGCTGAATGCGCCTTCTAAACTATTTGAGCTTACACATAAGGAAGGCCTTATAGATGTCTGGAGGGCTAAGCATTCTGATGAGCGTGATTACAGTTTTTTCTCTCAGGCTCATAAATCCTACTCAAGAATAGATCTTATTTTATCTGATTATAATACGCTGACGAAAATACAATCCTGCGATATAGGGTACATTAGCTGGTCGGATCATGCTCCGGTACATGCTTCAATATCGGAAGATTTTCCGACCAGTTCACGTCTATCCTGTCGAATTAATGAGCGCATTTTGCACTCGGCTAAATACCTCCCTAGTTCTACCAAAACTTTGAAGGAATATTTTCTCTATAATGATACTGGAGAGGAAGATATCCGACATGTGTGGTGTGCTCATAAGGCTTATGCTAGGGGTCATTATTTGAGTTTGGCAGCCAAAGACAAGAAGGAGAGGGAACGGCTCAGATTGCAACTGGTGTCCTCTATTGTTAATTTGAGCAACCTGAACAAGCAGGTCTTTTGTCCTTATAGGGAACGTGAGTTGGGGAGCTTGCGAGCTAAACTTCATGATCTGGAACTATACAAATATGATTTAGCACTGAGACGCCTGAAGGCTCAATATTATGGCCATGACAATAGGGCTGGTGCTTTATTGGCATCCAAACTAAAATCTAAACAAAGTAAATCGAAACTCCCTTATATATTGAATGGACAGGGGTAAAAATTTTCAACCCGCAATTGAGAGCGGAAGAGATGGCGGCATATTATTCATCATTATATAATCTCAAACATGATGCCTCGGTTACTCAGCCTTCGGGAGATATTATTGACAAGTTTTTGGCATCAGTCAATCTTCCAAGGATTTCACAATCTTACAGGCAGAAATCACGGAGGAGGAAGTACTTAGGGTCATCAAAAGTCTGAAACCTAACAAATCTCCAGGGCCAGATGGGCTAACAAATAGTTACTATAAACAATTTGCATCCTTACTTGTATCCCCACTTACAAGATTGTTTACTCAGATAAGGTCCACAGGTGTAATTCCAGCTGAAATGTTAGCAGCTACCATAGTTACGCTCCCGAAACCAGGGAAGTCTCCGGACAAGCCAGGGAACTTTCGACCGATTTCCCTACTTAACACAGATTTAAAAATTTACGCTAAAACTATCGCTATCAGGCTTGCAGACATTCTTCCAGACTTGGTTCACAAAGACCAAGTGGGATTTGTGAAAGGTCGTCAATCTGTGGATGGTACTAGGCGCTTTATGAATCTGATAGAAGAGGTAGAGTCCCGTCGAACGCCTTCTCTGCTCCTTTCCCTGGATGCGGAGAAGGCGTTTGACATGGTCCGTTGGGGATATTTGGATAAAATTTTAGATAAATTTGGCATAGTGGGTGAGGCGAAGGTAGCCATAATGGCAATGTACACGACACCATCAGCTAGAGTTCTGTCCACTGGATTTATGTCCCAACCATTCTCAATTACGAACAGGACGCGACAGGGGTGTCCCTTATCCCCTCTGATATTTACCCTTGTCATGGAGCCACTAGCGGAGGCCATCCGCTCTGCAGTTTATATCGCGGGTATTATGTTAGGGGGTGTGGAACATAAGATCGGCCTGTTCGCAGATGACGTGTTAATTGCGGTATCCACCCCCATGTCTTCACTCCCGGCCGTAATGTCGAAGCTCAAAGAGTTTAGTGACGTTTCATATTATAAGCTTAATGTTAGTAAATCGGTGATTTTAAACATGGGTCTGTCACAAGAAGTTGTGTTTTCGATCTCCTCTTCCTTTTCGTTTAAGTGGGCGGATGATGGGATTCCATATTTGGGAGTCAACTTAACGTACCCGTCTAGAAATCTCTTTAGAACAAATTATCTGCCACTACTTAATAAGATTAAAGAAGACATTAAATTGTATTCAGTGCATGAGATCTCGTGGATGGGCAGGATAGCGGTTGCTAAGATGATGTTGCTGCCAAAAGTGTTGTACCTATTTCGGAATGTTCCATTGTCTCTGTCTAAGAGATACCTTAATAAGCTTCAACAGCTCTTCATTAATTTTGTATGGAAAAACGCCAGGCATAGAGTTGCAGCTACTACGTTGTATGACCCTGTATCAAAAGGAGGACTTAGTTTTCCTCATTTACTACTATACTACTATGCGTCCATATTGGACTAACTGAGAGGGTGGTTTGCTGCTCGAGATCCTCCTCTGTGGATATCAAAGGAAATGGGAGCGTTATATGGAAATGGTATCAGGGATATTCTCAAATGCCCTTTTATAGACCCATTATTGCATGTCCCTAAATATTCATCAATAAAAGCCAGCATACTAGTGTGGAAATCAGTAGTATTGACTAAAAAATTAGTCGCGATGCGAAAATCTCAGATACCACTGACTGCTTTGAAATTTATGCTCTCTGATATATCGCTCGAAACCTGGCTACAGAGAGGTATATCCACATTACAGGATATATGGGGAAACCATGGTTTGCTTCCTTTTTCTGATATTGCTGGGAAATATGGGCTCCCCAATACGGAATTCTTCAAATATTTGAGGCTGCGATCCTTAGTGTCCTCATTACCAGAGGCTGACAATGATATATCTTCTACCTTTGCTGCACATTTTTTGGGGGATAGTCCTCAGGTGAAAGGCACCTCTACGCTATATAAACTCCTGTTGGAAGCTTTCAATGTGAATGTACCCTCATCAGGATTAGAAAAATGGTCCTCAGACTTGTTAATCCCTATGGGACAAATATCGTGGCACTCTATTTTCTCGGCTCCACAAAAATACTCCAAATGTGCTACCCATTTAGAAGCCTCAAGGAAGATACTATATAGATGGTATATGACCCCGGAGAGGTTAGCTTTAATTTATCCGAATGTCTCTAATTCCTGCTGGAGGTGTAACTCATCAGTGGGGGATATGCTGCACATTTTCAGGGGGTGCCTAAAGATTAAGTCATTTTGGCAAAAGGTCTATGATTTAATGTCAGGTACCCTCCAGATGGGAGTGCCCTTTGCTCAAGATATGTTTCTTGTTCACAACGGTTTGGATTTGCTCCCTGTGCAACATCGTATAGTGACTTTTCATATTTTAACTACTGCTAAAATACTCTTAGCAAAATATTGGAGGTCCGCGGTAATCCCCTCTATTAACGAAGTAATTAACAGGGTATCCTACCATTGTGAAATGGAAAGTACCATGGCCTCATGTTCTGGGCATTATACTAGTCACCTTAAGAAATGGGCAGTCTGGCGGCGAGCGTTTATAAATTAAGCTGAGAATGTACTGTACTTTACCATTGTGATTTGGTGTTATTCTGCTGGTGATAGTTAATTAATTAATTTTGGGTTCTACAGGGATCTATTCTACCTCCACTACCACCTTACTTTTATTTTTGAACCTATATCGGGTAAGAATGGGAAATGCTGCATGGTGCTTTGCAGGGTAGTACGCCTATAAGAGTAGGTTGTTACTCCACGACTTGTTCTTTGCCTTTGCTTATGTTTTCAATGTTTACATCCCCCTATGTCCCTTTTATTCCCCTAATCCCTTCCCACTCTCCTCCCCCGTCCTGGCATGGCCTCATATTTGCTACTTTATGGCTCGGGCTTGTGTATTAACCTGTACTCACAAGTGTATCTTTGCCCTTATGTATCTTGCTGCTTTTATGATGTATGCCTTCTTTTTCAAAAACTTAATAAAATTATTGTGAAACAAAGGCGACGTCTTCTTTGATTGGAATCAGTCTTTTTCTGGCCACCACTCGTCTCCGCAGAATCTGCAAAACTAATAGTTTAGGCTTCTCATTCCATGATTCTAGCACCATCCCCACCTCTGTACAAACCCGTAATGTGTATTGCCCCACACAGTAATAAAGCCTACTAAACATGGCAACACAGAGAAGGGGAATCTGTACTATATTACAGTACAGATGGGGGAGCCTGTACTATATGGGGGCTGTACTCTATGGGGGCACAGAGGAGGGAAATGTAAATAAATGTAGTATGACAGACTTGTATGACTTTAAAGGGGTTGTCCTGTTATTAAAAATGTATCCCCCATCCACAGGATGGGACTCCCTGAGCGATCTCCAGATAGGGCAGGTCTGTGGATGACAACACTGTTATGTGGGATCTGTGGATGGCACCATTATGGGGGGATCTTTCGATGACACTATTAAGGGGGGATCTGTGGATGACACTGTTATGGAGGATGTGTGGATGACATTGTTATGGGGGATCTGTGGATGGCACTGTTATGGGGAATATGTGAAGGACACACTTATGGGGATCTATGGATGACACTTATGGAGGATATATGGATGACACATTGTTATGGGGGATCTGAGGATGACACTGTTATTGGGGGGATCTGAGAATGACACTTATTGGGGGGGTCTGTGGTGGATGACACTGCTATGTGGGATCTGTGGTGGATGACACTGTTATGGGGGGATCTGAGGATGACACTGTTATTGGGGGGTATTTGTGGTGGATGACACTGCTATGGGGGATCTGTGGTGGATGACACTGCTTTGGGGGATCTGTGGTGGATGACACTGCTATGGGGGATCTGTAGTGGATGACACAGTTATGAGGGATCTGTGGTGGATGACACTGCTATGGGGGGATCTGTGGTGGATGACACTGTTATGGGGGGGATCTGAGGATGACATGGTTATTGAGGGGGGGATCTGAAGGTGACACTGTTATGGGGGGGATCTGAGGATGACACTGTTATGGGGGGGGGGGGAATGAGGATGACACTGTTATTGGGGGGGGATCTGAGGATGACACTGTTATTGGGGGGATCTGAGGATGACACTGTTATTGGGGGAATCCCCCCCATAACAGGGTCCGTGTAGGAATGACCCCCAAAAAAAGGGGTGAGGCTGTGGGGTTGTATCTGCTTTTACGATGACAGCGCCAGCAGGGCCCGTGCAGTGAACTTTATTATGCTACAACCCCCCCCCCCACTCACTGTATATAATCTTAACTATATAACTGTAGTGATTCAGTAGAGGGGGGTGGGGGTGTAATAGAATACAGTCACACTGCACGGGCCCTGCTGTCATTATGTTAGCATATGCGGCCCCCCACCTCTTTTATTGGTGGTCATTCAGTAAATTAACCCTGTTTTTTTTTTTTTTTTTTTGGGAGGGCTCTGTGGATGACAAATACTGTATGTGTCATGTCATCCACACATTCTCCCCATAACAGAGTTCATTTGGTGAACCACCCAATACAGTCACATCTGCAGAGCTTTGCTTTTATATGCCTCCATTTTAGGCCCCTGACACACAGACAGAGGAGAGGCCATTTGACAGCAAAAAGAGGTTAATATCACGCACCAAAGCAGCAGGCGATTAGCTGAAATGTAGGCCCCAGGCACCCAGACAGAGGAGAGAGGTCCCATAGCAGAAAATCAGGCTTCATAAACAAATAGACTCAATGAAGGCTTCCTGAAGGGCATCTCTCACTCTGTCCAGGTCCACTGCTCCAGCTGCTTTCACAGGTTCTGGCTCTAATTTTTTTACCGTATTGCGGTCTGTTTTCATTTATTAGTGGCCATACCTTATTTAACATTTTCTATATGTTGCTTATATGTTGATATTGTGCATAGCTGGTATATACTTTGTGTCCTGATTTTGTGGACGTTCAGTGGATTCTAAATGTGTCGGTCTTATTCAGTTAGCGACATGCTGTACATATTGTATACAATTTTTTAATGTGTCTGTTTGTCTAAATTGTCTAATACACTTTATATACATTTTTTTATACATGGTCATTGTGGGATGTGCATTTTTAGAGTGGTTCTCTTGACTCTTCATTGAGTCTATTTGTTTGTGTATTATATTTTCAACCACTCCTTTGCACTCCTTTTAATTATTGAATATATTGGTGTGCCCCCTCCATCTATAGTTTTTAGAAAATCAGGCTTCATGTCACCCAGCAATGAAAATGGCCACTTTCAGTTATTTAGGCCCCAGCAGCCAGACAGAGGAGAGAGGTCCAATAGCAAAAAATCAAGCTTGATGTCACCCGCCAGAGCAGCAGGCGATTAACAGAATTTTAGGCCCCTGACACCCAGACAGAGGAGAGGTTCATTCAACTTGGTATTGCCCCCAAAATAATGGTACAATTAAAAAAGAGGATTTAAAAAAGAAGTGCTCTGGAGTACAAGAAGGTATGGTTGAGGGCGAGGCAGTTATAAATGTCTATTCTGCACAAGGGATGGACAGGTCCTGTGGGATCCATGCCTGGTTCATTTTTATGAACGTCAGCTTGTCCACGTTGGTTGTGTGCACACGTACTGTTCCACCATGTTGTTGAAATGCTGCCTTCTGCTAACACATTATCACCGCCGGTTCTGGGTTACAGTCGGTCAAAGGTTTCTCCCTGTCTTCTGTATGACGTTCTTTGTTTCGGTTTCACTTTGATCAGTTCGTTTCTCTCCCTCAGCTGTCTCTCATCTTGATTAATTGGCTTGCTTTATATTCCCTCTCATACTGCTCCTCCTTGTGGTTTATATTACTTCCTGGATGAAGTGTGTGCTGCTGGAGGCTGCAGTTGTTTTGCTCTAAGATAAGTGCATTCCGTTTACTTTGTGTTTTGTTTGCTGGCTTAATTCTAGGTGACCCTGACTCCCTCCGTATTCTGTGCAAGGAGCCGGTGGCTGTGTCCCTCACTACTATAGGGTTTTCAGGTATCACACAGTCTTAGGTACGTGGGCATGCAATCGTCTACCATTGAGGCCTTTGCATGTGTAGCAGTCAGGGAGAGCTCTTAGGGTTTTAAAGGGCTTACCTATATGCTCCTTAGTTTTGGATCAAGCCAGTCTGTCGTTATTTATCAGTTCCTGCTAACTGTTATCCATCCTTGACAAACATTCCGTATCAGCTGGTGGTTCAGTTAGCTGTGGCGCGGTGACAAAACTTTTCCAAATCTCGGCCATGCTAACCCTGCCTTCAGAAGAGCTGGCCATGACATAGCTGCATTGGCGACCTCTTGCTCCCCCTCTGCCTTCGTCTTGTGCTTCCACTTATCCCCCTGTGTCAGTTGGGATTGCTTTCAGGAGTGTGTCTCCCAGCATGCGCTTGTACTCGCGCATTTTTTTATCACGCTCCAGTGCAATAATTAAGGTGGGCACGTCGTATTTGTACCGGGGAACCAGCAGGGTGGCCACCCAGTAATCAGCACACGTTAAAATGCGGGCAGCTCTGCTGTCATTGCGCAGGCACTACAGCATGTAGTCGCTCATGTGTGCCACGCTGCCCAGAGGTAAGGACAAGCTGTCCTCTGAGGGAGGCAAATCGTCATCATCCTTCGTTTCCCCACAGCCAGGCACCAGTGATGGGCCTCTTCTTCCTCCTCCTCCTCCTGGGCCACATCCTCTTCCATCATCGCCCTAAGTGTTTTATCAAGGAGACAGAGAAGTAACATAGTAACATAACATAGTATATAAGACCGAAAAAAGACATTTGTCCATTCAGTTTGGCCTGTTTCCTCCAGGTTGATCCAGAGGAAGGCAAAAAAAAAAACCTGTGAGGCAGAAGCTAATTTTCCCGACTTAAGTAGCTATAGCCTGTAATATTATTACTCTCCAGAAATACATCCAGTCGTCTAAAGTGAATAACCCTAATTTTGATAACCTTTCAGGGTACTGTAGTTGCCCCATTCCAGTTATTACTTTAGTTGCCCTCCTCTGAACCCTCTCCAGCTCTGCTATGTCTGCCTTGTTCACAGGAGCCCAGAATTGTACACAGTACTCCATGTGTGGTCTGACTAGTGATTTGTAAAGTGGTAGGGCTATGTTCTCATCACAGGCATCTATGCCCCTTTTGATGCAACCCATTATCTTATTGTTCTTGGCAGTAGCTGCCTGACACTGGTTTTAGCAGCTTCATTTGCTGTTTATTAAAATAAAATTCCTAGATCCTTTTCCATGTCAGTGTTAGCGAATGTTTCACCATTTAATATGTACGGGTGACTTGCATTATTCCTTCCCATGTGCATAACTTTACATTTGTCAGTGTTAAACCTCATCTGCCATTTATTTGCCCAAGCCTCCAATCTATCCAGATCCCTCTGTAGCAGAAAACTGTCCTCTTCCAAGTTAATTACTTTACACAGTTTAGTGTCATCTGCAAAAATAGATATTGTACTGTGCAAGCCTTCTACAAGATCATTAATAAATATATTGAAGAGAATAGGGCCCAATACTGACCCCTGAGGTACCCAACTATTGACAGTGACCCAATCTGAGTGTGTACCATTAATAACCGCCCTCTGTTTTCTGTCACTCAGCCAGTTACTTACCCACATACAGACATTTTCTCCCAGTCAGAGCATCCTCATTTTATATACTAACCTTTTATGAGGTACAGTGTCAAATGCTTTGGAGAAGTCCAGATATACGACATCCATTGATTCGCCGGTGTCAAGTCTAGAACTTACCCCCTCATAGAAGCTGATTAAATTAGTTTGGCATGACCGATCCCTCATGAAGCCATGCTGATATGGCGTTATTTGCTTATTTTCATTGAGATACTTCAAGATAGCATCTCTTAGAAACCTTCAAACAGTTTACCAACAACAGATTTTAAACTTACCGGCCTATAATTTCCAGGCTCTGTTTTTGGACCCTTTTTAAATATTGGCAACACATTTGCCATGCGCCAATCCTGTGGAACATTTCCTGTCAGTATAGAGTCCATAAATATCAGAAATAAAGGTCTGGCTATGACATCACTTAGTGGTATTGTAATGCTGATAACGGTGCCATCGCCACAGGCCATGTTGGTGGAGTACTCGAAACAGCGCAACAGGGCACACAGGTCTCACATGGAGATCCAGTCATTGGCGGCAAAGTGGTGCTGTTCCACAGTGCGACTCACCCGTGCGTGCTGCAGCTGAAACTCCACTATGGCCTGCTGCTGCTCGCACAGTCTCTCCAGCATGTACAAGGTGGAGTTCCCCCTTGTGGGCACGTCGCATATGAGGCGGTGAGCGGGAAGGCCGACGTTACGCTGTATTGCAGACAGGCGAGCAGCGGCAGGATGAGAACGCCGGAAGAGAACACAGACGGCCCGCACTTTATGCAGCGGCTCTGACATGTCGGGGTAGTTGTGAATGAATTTCTGCACCACCAAATTCATCACATGCGCCAGGCAAGGGATATGCGTCAAACCGGCTAGTCTTAGAGCTAGACATTTCGCCCATTATCGCACACCACCAGGCCGGGCTTGAGGCTCATCGGCAGCACCATTCATCGGTCTGTTGTTCTATACCTCGCCACAACTCCTGCGCGGTGTGGAGCCTTTCCCCCAGACACATGAGTTTCAGAACGGCCTGCTGACGTTTACCCCGGGCTGTGCTGAAGTTGGTGGTGAAGGTCTGTGGCTGACCGGATGAGCAGGTGGAAAAAAAAAGGAGGAAGCCGAGTAGGAGGCAAAGAATGATGCCCTGCGATCCTTGGTGGCGGAAGGATGTGCGCCAAACAGCTCTCCGCCTGGTGCCCAGCCGCCACTACATTTATCCAGTGTGCAGTTAGGGAGATATAGTGTCCCTGGCCGTGCTTACTGGTCGACGTATCTGTGGTTAGGCAGACTTTACCACAGATGGCGTTGCGCAGTGCCCACTTGATTTTATCTGATACTTGGTTGTGCAGAACGACGTACTGTGGGACTGCCACCGCAATCAGCTGTTTGAAGCTGTCCGTGTCCACCAGCCTGAATGACAGCATTTCAAAGGCCTGTAGTTTACAGATGCTGGCATTCAGGGCCAGGGATCGAGGGTGGCTAGGTGGGAATTTACACTTTCTCTCCAAGGTTTGTGAGATGGTGAGCTGAACGCTGCCGTGTGACATGGTGGGGATGCTTGGTGACGGAGGTGGTGGTGTTGGTGGCACATCCTCTGTTTGCTGGGCGACAAGTGCCACCGTTCCTCCAGACGTGGAGGAAGAGGCCGAGGCAGCAGCAGAAGAGGGAGCAGAAGGGGCCTGAGCCCTTTTTTGGTTTTTAATGTGCTTACGCCACTGCAGCCCGTGTCTCGCATGTAGATGCCTGGTCATGCAGGTTGTGCTAAGGTTCAGAATGTTAATGCTTCGCTTCAGGCTCTGATGGCACAGCATGCAAACCACTCTGGTCTTGTCGTCAGCACATTGTGTGAAGAAGTGCCATGCCAGGGAACTCTTTGAAGCTGCCTTTGGTGGTGGCCATTAGCAGGCGAACTCTCTTGGCGACGGCTGTTCTGCTTTTGCTACGCTGTTGGCTCGGTCTCACCACTGCCTCTTTCTCTGAACCCTGAAAGTCAGTGGCACGACCTTCATTCCATGTGGGATCTAGGACCTGATCGTCCCCTGCATTGTCTTCCACACAGACTTCCTCCCTGATCTCCTGTTCGGTCTGCACACTGCAGAAATACACAGCAATTGGCACCTGTGTTTCGTCATCATCAGAGACGTGCTGACTCTGCTGAATTGGTATTCCCATATCCTCATCAGGAAACATAAGTGGTTGTGCGTCAGTGCATTCTATGTCTTCCACCGCTGGAGAAGGGCTAGGTGGGTGCCCTTGGGAAACCCTGCCAGCAGAGTCTGCAAACAGCATAAGAAACTGCTGCATAACTTGAAGCTCAGACAGATTCCCTGATCTGCATGGGGGTGATGTGACAGACCGATGGGCTTGGTTTTCAGGCGCCACCTGTGCGCTTTCTGCAGAAGACTGGGTGGGAGATAATGTGAACCTGCTGGATCAACTGTCGGCCACCCTATCGACTATCGCCTGTATTTGCTGAGGCCTTCCCATCCTTAGAACGGCATTAGGCCTGACGAAATATCGCTGTAGATTCTGGCGGCTACTGGGACCTGAGGTAGTTGGTTCACTAGGACGTGTAGCTGTGGCAGAACGGCCACGTCCTCTCCCAGCACCAGAGGGTCCACTAACACCCCCACGAACATTTCCTCGTCCCTTATTAGATGTTTTCCTCATTGTTTCCATTCATCACAATAAGTAAAAACTTATTTGTCCCAATGTATAGAGTTCAAATTAAGGCATTTTTTTACAGGCACCTAACACTATCTTGCTACCTATTCATGTACCGTATTACACTAATACAGGCACAGCAGACACCACAGATTTAGGATATCAATATATCAATTTTAGGCCTAGTATTTAGGCCCTGGCTGAAAGGTATCGTTTTACGGACAGAATTACAATTGGAGATGCACAGTAGCGTGTGCAAATATAGAGGATTTAGCTTTCAGCCCTTGTATTTAGACCCTAAGTGTAATATACCCTTTTATGGACAGAAATACACTTGGAGATGCAAAATAGCGTGTGAAAATATAGAGAATTACTTTTTCAGCACTTGTATTTAGACCTTGAGTATAATATACTGTTTTACGGACAGAAATACACTTGGAGATGCACAGTAGCATGTGCAAATATAGTGGATTTAGCTTTCAGCCCTTGTATTTAGACCTTGAGTGTAATATACATTTTTACGGACAGAAATACACTTGGAGATGCACAGTAGCGTGTGCAAATATAGAGGATTTAGCTTTCAGCCCTTGTATTTAGACACAGTGTAATATACCCTTTTACGGACATAAATACACTTGGAGATGCACAGCAGCGTGCGCAAATATAAAGGATTTATTTTTCAGGCCTTGTATTTAGACGCTGACACGCTGAGTGTATTATACCCTATTACAGACAGAATTACGCTTGGAGAGGAACAGCGGAAAGGACAGATGTTTAGGATTTCTATTTCAGGGATTTTATTTTACCACAGAAAAAAATCTATCCTTTGACGGACAGTATTACACTTGGCCAGCCACAGCTGGAACCCCAGATTTAGGGGATTGGTATTTTGGCAATTGGATTTCCCCCCAGAATAAAAATCTATCCTTTGACGGACAGTATTACACTCGGCCAGCAACAGCTGAAACCACTGATTTAGGGGACTGGTATTTTGGCAATTGAATTTTACCCCTCAATAAAATATAGCAATTTATATCCTGTGTTTCAAGGTGTGACAATAAGCACAACCCCTGATGTAGGATATTGCAAAAAAAAAAAAAGCCTACTATTGAACCCAAAAATTTATGTTGAACTTGGTGACAGCTCAAAACATGTGCTGGTGCACCAAAAGATCACAAAATAGCCGCCGATCACTATAGAAAAAAGTGACAAAAAAACACCCTGGGCAGCCTAAAAACCAGTGAGCAATAAACTAACAGAAATTGAATGATTCACAGCTGTAGATCGATCACTTCATTAAGTGGTTTTGCTGAGTCTTCCCTGCCTAATCTCGCCCTCACAGCAGCTGCATCCTATCCCGATTCCCTACACTAATCAGAGCAGAGTGACGGCGGCGCTACGTGACTCCAGCTTAAATAGAGGCTGGGTCACATGCTGCACTTGGCCAATCACAGCCATGCCAATAGTAGGCATGGCTGTGATGGCCTCTTAGGGCAAGTAGTATGACGCTTGTTGATTGGCTGCTTTGCAGCCTTTCAAAAAGCACCATAGAAATCACCAAACACTGAACCCGAACCTTTACGTAAATGTTGGGGTTTGGGTCCGTGTCCCGAACACCCGAAAATTCGGTACGAACCTGAACTATACAGTTCGGGTTCGCTCAACCTTATTCAGCGCTGCAGTTATATGTGGGAAAGTCCTTTTTGCGGTATGGACCAAATTACGTTGTGGTGAAGTTTTGTATTTACGTTTCACACACTGCGCGCTTACATGACAACATCCGTAGGAGCAGCGCACCAATACAGGTGAATACACTATGCACTAACCCTGCACAAAAATGCAAACTAATTCACATCAGCCCACATCTATCTGCGGTATTGCTTACTGGACACTATTGGGCACAGAAACCGCACGAGGACCGCATCTCGCTCTTCCTGCGTGGACCTATTTCTCTGCTACGTCCTATTCACTTCAGATCACTCCGCCTCAGGCGCCGTTGACTTCTTGAAACTGACAGCCTATAATCCTCTGTTGAAAAGCCTTTTAGTGGCGTATATATGCGGAAAAAGAAAAATATACTCGGCATTCACTGTTCCAGTTATATGTGGTAAAGCCTTTAGTGGCGTATATCAATAGAAAACGATATTCGGCGTTCAGCGCTGCAGTTATATGAGGTAAAATCTTTTTTGTATTATTTCGCTGGAAAAAAAATTGTATTAAGCACTGCTGGTATATGTGGTAAAATCTTTTGTGACTTATTTCGATGGGAAAAAATTGTTATTCAGTGTTAAGCGCTGCACTTATATGCGGTAAAATCTTTTTTGAAATATTTCGGTGGAAAAAAATCTTGTATTCAGCATTAAGCGCTGCACTTATATGCGGTAAAATCTCCATGATGTCTCTAAGATAAATCAGCAGCGTGGGGGCCCCTGTGTGGCTTCTACACACTTTCAAAATAATCCTTCAGCTGAGCGAATAGATGCCGGATGACCGGGACACTCCATGACCTTCCCAGGAGTTTTTATTCGGTGCTGTTACATGTGGTAAAATCTTTTGTGACTTATTTTGGTGGAAAAAAATCTAGTATTCAGCATTAAGCACTGCACTTATATGCGGTAAAATATTTTTTGAATTATTTTGTTGGGAAAAAATCTAGTATTCAGCATTAAGCACTGCACTTATATGCGGTAAAATCTTTTTCAAATTATTTCCGCTGAGAAAACACTTGTATTAAGCATTAAGGGCTGCACTTATATGCGGTAAAATCTTTTTTGAATTATTTCGGTGGAGAAAACACTTGTATTCAGCATTAAGCGCTGCACTTATATGCAATAAAATCTTTTGTGATTTTTTCCTGTGGAAATGCAAATTTCCACCTCCTCTATTAACTTCCTCATCTGTTCATTATCATCGGACACACTAACTTTACACCTCCCCCACCCAGCTATATATATAAGTGATGCCAGCACCACCTAGGAGTGAATAAAGGTAAATGACACTGCCAGCTTGTTAAAGGGAATTACAGCATGATACCACAATACATTTGATATGACATTTAGCAAGAGTTTAAAGTCCCCACATATACAGTAGCACATAGTGGGACACTGCATCAAGATGAATCAGGCATCGATCAGCCAGGATTTCCATACACCAATGCCTGATGCACCAGACTAAATCATCCATGGTGCCAAACCAACAATTTGACGAAATAGACTGGCTACCTGCCTCAGGTACTATTCTGATGCTGTTACTGGCCTGATGCCACACATCTGCCAAGTGCTCCTTCTTTCACCCACTATATTCTGCGTGTACTGGTATTGCCACCCACCTCAACAGTATTTCACCTTGCCACTCTATGGCCTTCTGATGCTGCCACCTCTGTCATTGTGGCACGCTGTGGACTCCTGATGCTGCAGCTGCTGACACCTCCAGACCCTGGCATTTCCACGCAACGCTCCCGCCTCTTATCCGGGCGTCAAACGTGAAGCCCGTGTGAAAGAGGCCTAATTATGAGACTCCAGTGGGAACTGAGACTTATAAGTTTGGGGTTGCAAACAGGCTCATGCATGACTTAATGCGGGGCAGTGGAGACACTTCTGTAGAAAGTAATGAAGCTCCTACAGAACCTGTACCTGTCCCTTTAAATGAAGGTGTAAGGGAAATGCAGATAGAAAGCAATGGTTTAAGTGAAATGACCATTGGAAACAATGGTGCAGACAAGGTGCCAAGTGAAGGTGCAGAGTTTGTTGAAATGTATAATGATAATGTGATGTCATGTGAAATATATGATGATGTGAGCACAGAGTGGAGCGAACCTACTGTGGTAAATGTGCAGGAAAGTGTGGCAGGGTTAGAGGGTGTACCACGCATTCCAGAGGTGAATATTCAGTCTCCACGGGATTCTATGGTTGCAGGGGAGGTGTCCAATGTGGGGATTAGCTCATCGGTGCCCCTAGAGGTCAGGATTGGTATTGACACGAGCGGTATATATGACGTATGTGCTGTGACCGATGGCAACTCGGAGAGGGAAGCTACCATGTCAAGGTCTTGCAAAATTAAGGTAGTCAATATTAGCGACCAGATGATAGTTATACCTGATGTGACGAGAGTTAAGTGGGGAGACCTCAGCCTAGTGACTGAGACCTATACCCAGGCAGTGGTAAATGACTAGAGATGAGCGAACACCTGGATGTTCGGGTTCGAGAAGTTCGGCCGAACTTCCCGGAAATGTTCGGGTTCGGGATTCGAACTCGATCCGAACTTTATCCCGAACCCGAACCCCATTGAAGTCAATGGGGACCCGAACTTTTAGGCACAAAAAAGGCTGTAAAATAGTCCAGGAAAGGGCTAGAGGGCTGCCAAAGGCAGCAAAGTGTAGAAAAATCCCCTGCAAACAAATGTGGATAGGGAAATGAATTAAAATTAAATAAAATAAATAAAAATTAACCAATATCAATTGAAGAGAGGTCCCACAGCAAGGAATCATGCGTCATATCACCCTGCACCGGAGAATGTCACTCTCATGTATTTTGGACCAGCACCCAGACAGAGGATACAGGTCCCACAGCAAGGAATCATGCGTCATATCACCCTGCACCGGAGAATGTCACTCTCATGTATTTTGGACCAGCACCCAGACAGAGGATACAGGTCCCACAGCATGGAATCATGCGTCATATCACCCACCACCGGAGAAGGCCACTCTCATGTATTTTGGACCAGCACCCAGACAGAGGATACAGGTCCCACAGCATGGAATCATGCGTCATATCACCCACCACCGGAGAAGGCCACTCTCATGTATTTTGGACCAGCACCCAGACAGAGGATACAGGTCCCACAGCATGGAATCATGCGTCATATCACCCACCACCGGAGAAGGCCACTCTCATGTATTTTGGACCAGCACCCAGACAGAGGATACAGGTCCCACAGCATGGAATCATGCGTCATATCACCCACCACCGGAGAATGTCACTCTCATTTATTTAGGCCCAGCACACAGACAGAGGAGAGAGGTCCCACAGCAAGGAATCATGCGTCATATCACCCACCACCGGAGAAGGCCACTCTCATGTATTTTGGACCAGCACCCAGACAGAGGATACAGGTCCCACAGCATGGAATCATGCGTCATATCACCCACCACCGGAGAAGGCCACTCTCATGTATTTTGGACCAGCACCCAGACAGAGGATACAGGTCCCACAGCATGGAATCATGCGTCATATCACCCACCACCGGAGAAGGCCACTCTCATGTATTTTGGACCAGCACCCAGACAGAGGATACAGGTCCCACAGCATGGAATCATGCGTCATATCACCCACCACCGGAGAAGGCCACTCTCATGTATTTTGGACCAGCACCCAGACAGAGGATACAGGTCCCACATCAAGGAATCATGCGTCATATCAACCACCACCGGAGAAGGCCACTCTCATGTATTTTGGACCAGCACCCAGACAGAGGAGAGAGGTCCCACATCAAGGAATCATGCGTCATATCAACCACCACCGGAGAAGGCCACTCTCATGTATTTTGGACCAGCACCCAGACAGAGGATACAGGTCCCACAGCATGGAATCATGCGTCATATCACCCACCACCGGAGAAGGCCACTCTCATGTATTTTGGACCAGCACCCAGACAGAGGATACAGGTCCCACAGCATGGAATCATGCGTCATATCACCCACCACCGGAGAAGGCCACTCTCATGTATTTTGGACCAGCACCCAGACAGAGGATACAGGTCCCACATCAAGGAATCATGCGTCATATCAACCACCACCGGAGAAGGCCACTCTCATGTATTTTGGACCAGCACCCAGACAGAGGATACAGGTCCCACATCAAGGAATCATGCGTCATATCACCCACCACCGGAGAAGGCCACTCTCATGTATTTTGGACCAGCACCCAGACAGAGGATACAGGTCCCACAGCATGGAATCATGCGTCATATCACCCACCACCGGAGAATGTCACTCTCATTTATTTAGGCCCAGCACACAGACAGAGGAGAGAGGTCCCACAGCAAGGAATCATGCGTCATATCACCCACCACCGGAGAAGGCCACTCTCATGTATTTTGGACCAGCACCCAGACAGAGGATACAGGTCCCACAGCATGGAATCATGCGTCATATCACCCACCACCGGAGAAGGCCACTCTCATGTATTTTGGACCAGCACCCAGACAGAGGATACAGGTCCCACAGCATGGAATCATGCGTCATATCACCCACCACCGGAGAAGGCCACTCTCATGTATTTTGGACCAGCACCCAGACAGAGGATACAGGTCCCACAGCATGGAATCATGCGTCATATCACCCACCACCGGAGAAGGCCACTCTCATGTATTTTGGACCAGCACCCAGACAGAGGAGAGAGGTCCCACATCAAGGAATCATGAGTCATATCAACCACCACCGGAGAAGGCCACTCTCATTTATTTTGGACCAGCACCCAGACAGAGGATACAGGTCCCACATCAAGGAATCATGCGTCATATCAACCACCACCGGAGAAGGCCACTCTCATGTATTTTGGACCAGCACCCAGACAGAGGAGAGGTCCCACATCAAGGAATCATGAGTCATATCAACCACCACCGGAGAAGGCCACTCTCATTTATTTTGGACCAGCACCCAGACAGAGGATACAGGTCCCACATCAAGGAATCATGCGTCATATCAACCACCACCGGAGAAGGCCACTCTCATGTATTTTGGACCAGCACCCAGACAGAGAGAGAGGTCCCACAGCAAGGAATAAGGCGTCATATCAACCCCCCACCGGAGAAGGCCACTCTCATTTATTTTGGACCAGCACCCAGACAGAGGATACAGGTCCCACATCAAGGAATCATGCGTCATATCAACCACCACCGGAGAAGGCCACTCTCATTTATTTGGGACCAGCACCCAGACAGAGGAGAGGGGTTTTCACAGCAGAGAATCAGGCATTTAGATCACCCACCACAGGAGTAGGACACCATTTAATGGGACCCGGCAACCATGTCAGATGGCACAAACATCAGCTTCACATCACCCAGCACAAGAGAGGCCACTTTGAGAGACTTTGACCCCTGCACCCAGGCGGAGGAGAGGGGTTTTCACAGCAGAGAATCAGGCATTTAGATCACCCACCACAGGAGTAGGACACCATTTAATGGGACCCCGGCAACCATGTCAGATGGCACAAACATCAGCTTCACATCACCCAGCACAAGAGAAGGCCACTTTGAGAGACTTTGACCCCTGCACCCAGACGGAGGAGAGAGGTTTTCACAGCAGAGAATCATGTATTTAGATCACCCACCACAGGAGTAGGACACCATTTAATGGGACCCCGGCAACCATGTCAGATGGCACAAATATCAGCTTCACATCACCCAGCACAAAGAAGGCCACTTTGAGAGACTTTGACCCCTGCACCCAGGCGGAGGAGAGGGGTTTTCACAGCAGAGAATCAGGCATTTAGATCACCCACCACAGGAGTAGGACACCATTTAATGGGACCCCGGCAACCATGTCAGATGGCACAAACATCAGCTTCACATCACCCACCACAAAGAAGGCCACTTTGAGAGACTCTGACCCCTGCACCCAGACAGAGGATACAGGTCCCACAGCAAGGAATCATGCGTCATATCACCCTGCACCGGAGAATGTCACTCTCATGTATTTTGGACCAGCACCCAGACAGAGGATACAGGTCCCACAGCATGGAATCATGCGTCATATCACCCACCACCGGAGAAGGCCACTCTCATGTATTTTGGACCAGCACCCAGACAGAGGATACAGGTCCCACAGCATGGAATCATGCGTCATATCACCCACCACCGGAGAAGGCCACTCTCATGTATTTTGGACCAGCACCCAGACAGAGGATACAGGTCCCACAGCATGGAATCATGCGTCATATCACCCACCACCGGAGAAGGCCACTCTCATGTATTTTGGACCAGCACCCAGACAGAGGAGAGGTCCCACATCAAGGAATCATGAGTCATATCAACCACCACCGGAGAAGGCCACTCTCATTTATTTTGGACCAGCACCCAGACAGAGGATACAGGTCCCACATCAAGGAATCATGCGTCATATCAACCACCACCGGAGAAGGCCACTCTCATGTATTTTGGACCAGCACCCAGACAGAGGAGAGAGGTCCCACAGCAAGGAATAAGGCGTCATATCAACCCCCACCGGAGAAGGCCACTCTCATTTATTTTGGACCAGCACCCAGACAGAGGATACAGGTCCCACATCAAGGAATCATGCGTCATATCAACCACCACCGGAGAAGGCCACTCTCATTTATTTGGGACCAGCACCCAGACAGAGGAGAGGGGTTTTCACAGCAGAGAATCAGGCATTTAGATCACCCACCACAGGAGTAGGACACCATTTAATGGGACCCCGGCAACCATGTCAGATGGCACAAACATCAGCTTCACATCACCCAGCACAGAGAAGGCCACTTTGAGAGACTTTGACCCCTGCACCCAGGCGGAGGAGAGGGTTTTCACAGCAGAGAATCAGGCATTTAGATCACCCACCACAGGAGTAGGACACCATTTAATGGGACCCCGGCAACCATGTCAGATGGCACAAACATCAGCTTCACATCACCCAGCACAAGAGAAGGCCACTTTGAGAGACTTTGACCCCTGCACCCAGACGGAGGAGAGAGGTTTTCACAGCAGAGAATCATGTATTTAGATCACCCACCACAGGAGTAGGACACCATTTAATGGGACCCCGGCAACCATGTCAGATGGCACAAATATCAGCTTCACATCACCCAGCACAAGAGAAGGCCACTTTGAGAGACTTTGACCCCTGCACCCAGGCGGAGGAGAGGGGTTTTCACAGCAGAGAATCAGGCATTTAGATCACCCACCACAGGAGTAGGACACCATTTAATGGGACCCCGGCAACCATGTCAGATGGCACAAACATCAGCTTCACATCACCCACCACAAGAGAAGGCCACTTTGAGAGACTCTGACCCCTGCACCCAGACAGAGGATACAGGTCCCACAGCAAGGAATCATGCGTCATATCACCCTGCACCGGAGAATGTCACTCTCATGTATTTTGGACCAGCACCCAGACAGAGGATACAGGTCCCACAGCATGGAATCATGCGTCATATCACCCACCACCGGAGAAGGCCACTCTCATGTATTTTGGACCAGCACCCAGACAGAGGATACAGGTCCCACAGCATGGAATCATGCGTCATATCACCCACCACCGGAGAAGGCCACTCTCATGTATTTTGGACCAGCACCCAGACAGAGGATACAGGTCCCACAGCATGGAATCATGCGTCATATCACCCACCACCGGAGAAGGCCACTCTCATGTATTTTGGACCAGCACCCAGACAGAGGATACAGGTCCCACAGCATGGAATCATGCGTCATATCACCCACCACCGGAGAATGTCACTCTCATTTATTTAGGCCCAGCACACAGACAGAGGAGAGAGGTCCCACAGCAAGGAATCATGCGTCATATCAACCACCAACGGAGAATGTCACTCTCATGTATTTTGGACCAGCACCCAGACAGAGGAGAGGGTCCCACAGCAAGGAATCATGCGTCATATCAACCACCAACGGAGAATGTCACTCTCATGTATTTTGGACCAGCACCCAGACAGAGGAGAGGTTCATTCAACTTTGGGTTGCACCATAAGATCATGGTAAAGTAAAAAAATGAGGATTCAATAAAGAAGTGCCCCAGAGTACAAGAATACATGGTTGATGGGGAGGAAATGTCTATTCTGCACAAGGGAGGCACAGGTCCTGTGGGATCCATGCCTGGTTCATTTTTATGAGCGTCAGCTTGTCCACGTTGGCTGTGGACAGGCGGCTGCGTTTGTCAGTAATGGCGCCCCCTGCCGTGCTGAATACACGTTCAGACAAAACGCTGGCCGCCGGGCAGGCTAGCACCTCAAGGCATAAAATGCTAACTCTGGCCACGTGGACAATTTGGAGACCCAGAAGTTGAATGGGGCCGAACCATCAGTCAGTACGTGGAGGGTGTGCAGGCGTACTGTTCAACCATGTTAGTGAAATGCTGCCTCCTGCTAACACGTTCCGTATCAGGTGGTTGTGCAGTTAGCTGTGGCGTGGAGACAAAACTTTTCCACATTTCTGCCATGCTAACCCTGCCCTCAGAAAGAGCTGGCCGTGACACTGCTGCGTTGGCGACCTCTTGCTCCTCTTCTGCCTTCGCCTTGGGCTTCCACCTGTTCCCCTGTGACATTTGGGAATGCTCTCAGGAGCGCCTCTACCAGCGTGCGCTTGAACTCGCGCATCTTCCTATCACGCTCCAGTGCAGGAAGTAAGGTGGGCACATTGTCTTTGTATCGGGGATCCAGCAGGGTGGCAGCCCAGTAGTCCGCACGCGTTAAAATGTGGGCAACTCTGCTGTCGTTGCGCAGGCACTGCAGCATGTAGTCGCTCATGTGTGCCAGGCTCCCCAGAGGTAAGGACAAGCTGTCCTCTGTGGGAGGCGTATCGTCATCGTCCTCCGTATCCCCCAGCCACGCACCAGTGATGGGCCTGAGCTGTGTCGGGTGCCACCCCGCTGTGAACCTGCTTCATCCTCATCCTCCTCCACCTCCTCCTCATCCTCCTCGTCCTCCAGTAGTGGGCCCTGGCTGGCCACATTTGTACCTGGCCTCTGCTGTTGCAAAAAACCTCCCTCTGAGCCACTTCTAACAGACTGGCCTGAAAGTGCTAAAAATGACCCCTCATCCTCCTCCTCCTCCTCCTCCTCCTCCTGGGCCACCTCCTCTTCCATCCATCGCCCTAAGCGTTTTCTCAAGGAGACATAGAAGTGGTATTGTAGCGCTGATAACGGTGTCATCGCCACTGGCCATGTTGGTGGAGTACTCGAAACAGCGCAACAGGGCACACAGGTCTCGCATGGAGGCCCAATCATTGGTGGTGAAGTGGTGCTGTTCCGCAGTGCGACTGACGCGTGCGTGCTGCAGCTGAAACTCCACTATGGCCTGCTGCTGCTCGCACAGTCTCTCCAGCATGTGCAAGGTGGAGTTCCACCTGGTGGGCACGTCGCATATGAGGCGGTGGCGGGAAGGCCGAGTTACGCTGTAGCGCAGACAGGCGAGCAGCGGCAGGATGTGAGCGCCGGAATCGCGCACAGACGGCCCTCACTTTATGCAGCAGCTCTGACATGTTGGGGTAGTTGTGAATGAACTTCTGCACCACCAAATTCAGCACATGCGCCAGGCAAGGGATGTGCGTCAAACCGGCTAGTCCCAGAGCTGCGGCGAGATTTCGCCCATTATCGCACACCACCAGGCCGGGCTTGAGGCCCACCGGCAGCAACCACTGGTCGGTCTGTTGTTCAATACCCCGCCACAACTCCTGCGCGGTGTGGGGCCTGTCCCCCAAACATATGAGTTTCAGAATGGCCTGCTGACGTTTACCCGGGCTGTGCTGAAGTTGGTGGTGAAGGTGTGTGGCTGACTGGATGAGCTGGTGGAAGCAGAGGAGGAGGAAGCCGAGTAGGAGGAGGAGGCTACAGGAGGCAAACAATGATGCCCTGTGATCCTTGGCGGCGGAAGGACGTGCGCCAAGGAACTCTCCGCCTGGGGCTCAGCCGCCACTACATTTACCCAGTGTGCAGTTAGGGAGATATAGCGTCCCTGGCCGTGCTTACTGGTCCACGTATCTGTGGTTAGGTGGACCTTGCCACAAATGGCGTTGCGCAGTGCACACTTGATTTTATCGGACACTTGCATGTGCAGGGAAGGCACGGCTGTCTTGGAGAAGTAGTGGCGGCTGGGGACAACATACTGTGGGACAGCCATGGACATCAGCTGTTTGAAGCTGTCTGTGTCCACCAGCCTGAATGACAGCATTTCAAAGGCCAGTAGTTTAGAAATGCTGGCATTCAGGCCCAGAAGCTCGAGGGTGGCTAGGTGGGAATTTACGCTTTCTCTCCAAGGTTTGTGAGATGGAGAGCTGAACGCTGCCGTGTGACATGGTGGAGATGCTTGGTGACGCAGGTGGTGGTGTCGCTGGCACATCCTCTGTTTGGTGGGCGGCAGGTGCCAACATTCCTCCCGAGGCGGAGGAAGAGGCCGAGGCAGCAGCAGAAGAGGGAGCAGGGGAGCCTGAGTGAGTTCCTTGCTTTTAAGGTGTTTACTCCACTGCAGTTCATGCTTTGCATGTAGATGCCTGGTCATGCAGGTTGTGCTAAGGTTCAGAACGTTAATGCCTCGCTTCAGGATCTGATGGCACAGCGTGCAAACCACTCGGGTCTTGTCGTCAGCACATTGTTTAAAGAAGTGCCATGCCAGGGAACTCCTTGAAGCTGCCTTTGGGGTGCTCGGTCCCTGGTGGCGGTGGCCTGTATCAGGCGAACTCTCTTGGCGCGGCTGTTCTGCTTTTGCCCCCTGCTCCCTCTTTTGCTACGCTGTTGGCTCGGTCTCACCACTGCCTCTTCCTCTGAACTATGAAAGTCAGTGGCACGACCTTCATTCCATGTGGGGTCTAGGACCTCATCGTCCCCTGCATCGTCTTCCACACAGTCTTCCTCCCTGTCCTCCTGTTCGGTCTGCACACTGCAGAAAGACGCAGCAGTTGGCACCTGTGTTTCGTCATCATCAGAGACGTGCGGACTCCGATGAGGTGGTATTCCCATGTCCTCATCATCAGTAAACATCAGAGGTTGTGCATCAGTGCATTCTATGTCTTCCACCACAGGGGAAGGGCTAGGTGGATTCCCTTGGGAAACCCTGCCAGCAGAGTCTTCAAACAGCATAAGAGACTGCTGCATAACTTGAGGCTCAGACAGTTTCCCTGATATGCATGGGGGTGATGTGACAGACTGATGGGCTTGGTTTTCAGGTGCCACCTGTGCGCTTTCTGCAGAAGACTTGGTGGGAGATAATGTTGTGAACATGCTGGATCCACTGTCGGCCACCCAATTGACTAGCGCCTGTACCTGCTCAGGCCTTACCATCCTTAGAACGGCATTGGGCCCCACCAAATATCGCTGTAAATTCTGGCGGGTACTGGAACCTGAGGTAGTTGGTTCACTAGGATGTGTGGCTGTGGCAGAATGGCCACGTCCTCTCCCAGCACCAGAGGGTACACTAACACCACCACGACCGCGTCCGCGTCCCTTACTAGATGTTTTCCTCATTGTTACCGTTCACCAAGCACCACAATAAGGAAAAAAATATTTGGCCCAATGTATTGATTTCAAATTCAGGCCTTTTTTACAGGCACCTACCACTATCTGCCTATTTGTTTATGTAGCTTATTACACTAATCCAGGCACAGCAGTAACCACTGATTTAGGGAATATCTCTTTTAGGGCAAGTATTTAGGCCCTGGATGAAAGGTATCCTTTTATGGACAGATTTACAATGGGCCTGCAACAGCTGTGACACCAGATTTAGAGGTATTGCTATTTTGGCAAGTGAATTTCACCCCAGAACAAAATATATGTTTTTGCGGATAATAATATAGTTTGCCAGGCTCAGCTGTGACACCAGATTTAGTGGATTGCTATTTTGGCAAGTGAATTTCACCCCAGAAGAAAATATATGTTTTTGCGGATACTAATATAGTTTGCCAGGCTCAGCTGTGACACCAGATTTAGAGGATTGCTATTTTGGCAAGTGAATTTCACCCCAGAACAAAATATATGTTTTTGCGGATACTAATATAGTTTGCCAGGCTCAGCTGTGACACCAGATTTAGGGTGTTGCTATTTTGGCAAGTGAATTTCACCCCAGAAGAAAATATATGTTTTTGCGGATACTAATATAGTTTGCCAGGCTCAGCTGTGACACCAGATTTAGAGGATTGCTATTTTGGCAAGTGAATTTCACCCCAGAACAAAATATATGTTTTTGCGGATACTAATATAGTTTGCCAGGCTCAGCTGTGACACCAGATTTAGTGGATTGCTATTTTGGCAAGTGAATTTCACCCCAGAAGAAAATATATGTTTTTGCGGATACTAATATAGTTTGCCAGGCTCAGCTGTGACACCAGATTTAGTGGATTGCTATTTTGGCAAGTGAATTTCACCCCAGAACAAAATATATGTTTTTGCGGATACTAATATAGTTTGCCAGGCTCAGCTGTGACACCAGATTTAGTGGATTGCTATTTTGGCAAGTGAATTTCACCCCAGAACAAAATATATGTTTTTGCGGATACTAATATAGTTTGCCAGGCTCAGCTGTGACACCAGATTTAGTGGATTGCTATTTTGGCAAGTGAATTTCACCCCAGAACAAAATATATGTTTTGCGGATACTAATATAGTTTGCCAGGCTCAGCTGTGACACCAGATTTAGTGGATTGCTATTTTGGCAAGTGAATTTCACCCCAGAACAAAATATATGTTTTTGCGGATACTAATATAGTTTGCCAGGCTCAGCTGTGACACCAGATTTAGTGGATTGCTATTTTGGCAAGTGAATTTCACCCCAGAAGAAAATATATGTTTTTACGGATACTAATATAGTTTGCCAGGCTCAGCTGTGACACCAGATTTAGGGTGTTGCTATTTTGGCAAGTGAATTTCACCCCAGAAGAAAATATATGTTTTTGCGGATACTAATATAGTTTGCCAGGCTCAGCTGTGACACCAGATTTAGAGGATTGCTATTTTGGCAAGTGAATTTCACCCCAGAACAAAATATATGTTTTTGCGGATACTAATATAGTTTGCCAGGCTCAGCTGTGACACCAGATTTAGGGTGTTGCTATTTTGGCAAGTGAATTTCACCCCAGAAGAAAATATATGTTTTTGCGGATACTAATATAGTTTGCCAGGCTCAGCTGTGACACCAGATTTAGAGGATTGCTATTTTGGCAAGTGAATTTCACCCCAGAACAAAATATATGTTTTTGCGGATAATAATATAGTTTGCCAGGCTCAGCTGTGACACCAGATTTAGTGGATTGCTATTTTGGCAAGTGAATTTCACCCCAGAACAAAATATATGTTTTTGCGGATAATAATATAGTTTGCCAGGCTCAGCTGTGACACCAGATTTAGTGGATTGCTATTTTGGCAAGTGAATTTCACCCCAGAACAAAATATATGTTTTTGCGGATACTAATATAGTTTGCCAGGCTCAGCTGTGACACCAGATTTAGTGGATTGCTATTTTGGCAAGTGAATTTCACCCCAGAAGAAAATATATGTTTTTACGGATACTAATATAGTTTGCCAGGCTCAGCTGTGACACCAGATTTAGGGTGTTGCTATTTTGGCAAGTGAATTTCACCCCAGAAGAAAATATATGTTTTTGCGGATACTAATATAGTTTGCCAGGCTCAGCTGTGACACCAGATTTAGAGGATTGCTATTTTGGCAAGTGAATTTCACCCCAGAACAAAATATATGTTTTTGCGGATAATAATATAGTTTGCCAGGCTCAGCTGTGACACCAGATTTAGTGGATTGCTATTTTGGCAAGTGAATTTCACCCCAGAAGAAAATATATGTTTTTGCGGATACTAATATAGTTTGCCAGGCTCAGCTGTGACACCAGATTTAGGGTGTTGCTATTTTGGCAAGTGAATTTCACCCCAGAACAAAATATATGTTTTTGCGGATACTAATATAGTTTGCCAGGCTCAGCTGTGACACCAGATTTAGTGGATTGCTATTTTGGCAAGTAAATTTAACCCCAGAACAAAATATATGTTTTGCGGATACTAATATAGTTTGCCAGGCACAGCTGTGACACCAGATTTAGGGTGTTGCTATTTTGGCAAGTGAATTTCACCCCAGAAGAAAATATATGTTTTTGCGGATACTAATATAGTTTGCCAGGCTCAGCTGTGACACCAGATTTAGAGGATTGCTATTTTGGCAAGTGAATTTCACCCCAGAACAAAATATATGTTTTTGCGGATACTAATATAGTTTGCCAGGCTCAGCTGTGACACCAGATTTAGGGTGTTGCTATTTTGGCAATTGAATTTAACCCCAAACCAAAATATCTGTTTTGGCGGACACTATTATATTTTGCCAGCCACTGCTGAAACCACTGATGTATGGTTTTGCTATTTTGCCAATTGAATTTCACCCCAGAAAATAATCTATCCTTTGCCAGACAGCAGACAGTATTATGCTTGTCTAGCCAAAGCTGGAACACCAGATTTAGGGGATTGGTATTTGGGCAATTGTATTTAACCCCTTAATAAAATATAGAAATTGCTATCCTGAGTTTCTAGGGGTGACAATTAGCACAGCCAAGCCCCTGATGGAGGATATAGCAAAAAAAAAATAGTATTGAAGCATTGATGGATGTGTGGCAGCTTGTTCTGGAGCACCACAAGTCACAAAATGGCCGCCGATCAACCCAGAAAATAAGTGACAGAAAAACGCTCTGTGCAGCCAAAAAACCAGCAATCAAGTAAATAGCAGAAGTTCACTGATTCTCAGCTGCAGATCGATCCGTTCATTAGGTGCTGTTGCTGACTTTTCCCTGCCTATCTCGCCCTCACAGAAGCTGCATCCTCTCCCTACACTAGTCAGAGCAGTGTGACGTGCGGCGCTACGTGACTCCAGCTTAAATAGAGGCTGGGTCACATGCTGCACTTGGCCAATCACAGCCATGCCATTAGTAGGCATGGCTGTGATGGCTTCTTAGGGCAAGAAGTAAGACGCTAGCTGATTGGCTGCTGTGCAGCCCTTCAGAAAGCGGTAAGAAATCGACGAACACCGAACCCGAACCCGAACTTTTTTGAAAATGTCCGGGTTCGGGTCCGGGTCCCGGACACCCCAAAATTCGGTACGAACCCGAACGATGCGCGAACTGTTCGCTCAACACTATAAATGACCTGACATGTCAGTACAGCTGTAATCAGGAAGATGATTTCTCTCTCTCCAGATGGTCCCTAGATATGTTAGAGAAGGAACTAGTCTTCACAGAAAAATTGAAGAAGGTTTCAGAAGGGTCAAAGGAGGAGACCCAGAAAGAGATGAGTGAGCTGAAGGATCTACTGTCTGATATCCAGGTGAAGAATAAAGGCTCCAATGAAGCACAGAAAACTGTGGTAGACACAGACAAAATGCTTAAAGGGTCCCTGGGTGTAATCCCCACAGGGTGTCCAAAATAGAATGGTGGTAATCCTACAACTGCTGTTACACAAGAAAAGAGTGAAAAGCAGCTGGAACAAAAGGCCTAAGAGTGGGGCGCTGCTAACAAGCTGGTGCTAATAACTAAGAAGAAGACCAAGGCCCTCTCCTTGGCTGGAGCCCTTGAAAAAGCGATTGAGGAGCGTGACGAATTTGAGAGGCTGAACAGGCAACTCAGAGCAGAGATGGAGGATCTCATGAGCTCAAAGGATGACGTTGAGAAGAACGTCTATGAGTTGGAAAAGTCTCAGCGTGCTCTCATGCGGCAGGTGAAAGAAAAGGAGAAATCTGATGAGGAGGATTCTCTGAAAGAGGCCAAGAAGGTAGAGAAGATGGATGATCTTTCTGCTGAACCCGTTGATTGGGGCTGATATGGATGCAGAAGCCAAGAGACTCGTGGCAGTGTCTAGCCAAGACTTGGTCATGCAAGACATTCCTTCAGTCAGTGGTCTGCTGAGAAAGAAATAAGAGGAGACCGATGCCCACCATGCAGATGCTTTCTACTGCTGTGAGGTCGCTATCCTAGAGCCTGCTCGAGTGGAGAACAGTTTCCGGAGTGAACCTCTGGAGGGATTGCCAGAAGATGAAGAGTCTGATACGGACTCCGGTGTCCTCAGTACCTCCAACCTTGATGAGAAAGAGGAGGAGTTAAGAAGTCAAGTATATGATGCTGTGTCCAAGAAGGATGAGAAGGCTAATCAAATGAATGAAGACTCCCAAAAAGACTCAAAGGCTGAAGAAGCTAAGACCGATGAGTTGGAGAAATCCTGGGATGTTCCAGAGACCAAAGAGAAGGATGAAGAAGAATCTGCTGAACTGGGGAGGGGCCCTGAAGAAACAGAAGACTCTGAAATTGGAGCCAAACCTGACTTAACCCCTGTGGGGAGTAAAGAAAAAATATGCTATCTGTTGATAAAATAATGGGACAAGAAAGAGGCGAGTTGTAAGAAACGTGCTTGGTTGAAGCAGTGTAAGACAAAGAGAGAGAGAGAGATAAAAAAATAGAAAGAGAGGGTCTGCCTGTAACATGGACACGGGAACATCTTAGACATTATCTCTTGGACAAGATGTCAGTGTGGGTAACAAACCGAGCTCTGATGGCATGGGTCTGGCAAAATAAAGGGAAGCCTGTGACGCTGACCACATCTTCCAGGGGGAACGTTGAGCTAAAAGGTGGCAAGAAAATACGGATGCCCTGTCATGAGCATCCGTTTGGTATATGTGTTCACCCCCCACAGTTTTGAACAGGGGGGGGGGGGGGGTGGATATGTGGTGATGTGAACCATAAAGTCCCGGAAGGGGGGTATAACTCTCCCAGATTCCTCAACTGGCTGAAGTGGATGAAATACAGGATAAAGCTGGCTTCAGCAAACACCTCAACAGTATCTCACCTTGCCACTCTATGGCCTTCTGATGCTGCCACCTCTGTCATTGTGGCACGCTGTGGACTCCTGATGCTGCAGCTGCTGACACCTCCAGACCCTGGCATTTCCACGCAACGCTCCCGCCTCTTATCCGGGCGTCAAACGTGAAGCCCGTGTGAAAGAGGCCTAATTATGAGACTCCAGTGGGAACTGAGACTTATAAGTTTGGGGTTGCAAACAGGCTCATGCATGACTTAATGCGGGGCAGTGGAGACACTTCTGTAGAAAGTAATGAAGCTCCTACAGAACCTGTACCTGTCCCTTTAAATGAAGGTGTAAGGGAAATGCAGATAGAAAGCAATGGTTTAAGTGAAATGACCATTGGAAACAATGGTGCAGACAAGGTGCCAAGTGAAGGTGCAGAGTTTGTTGAAATGTATAATGATAATGTGATGTCATGTGAAATATATGATGATGTGAGCACAGAGTGGAGCGAACCTACTGTGGTAAATGTGCAGGAAAGTGTGGCAGGGTTAGAGGGTGTACCACGCGTTCCAGAGGTGAATATTCAGTCTCCACGGGATTCTATGGCTTCAGCAAACATAGTTGCTGGAGCTATTTTCTTTATTTATTCAGGGCTGGATTTTACTTGGATTGAGTGGGACCTCCAAATCCACCCCCCCCCCCCCCCAGCCGGGGCAGGTTTTTCCCTAGCAGGAAGGGATTCCCAGGTGAGGCCTGCTCTAATCAGGCTGGGATAAAGCACCTTCCCAGGGTGCCAGTCTGGGGGAAGGAGTGTGTTTGTGAAGCAGAGTCCCGGGAAGGCTCTGGGTGGTCTCAGTCACGAGGGCTGAGGGGCCTCAAGGCTATGTGACGCCTGATACCTTCCCTGGGTGAATTATTTGGCTGAGTAAAGCCGGACTGAGTTGCAGTTGTGAACTGTGCCCTATAAGTGAGGTAAAGAAGGAAAAAGTCGGACCAGAAACGCGTTGACAATACTGGCATGAATGCTGTCAATATGACTTGGAGATTTTAATCGCTCAATAAAGATCGAATTGAATTCTATCCCATCCACTGCTGGAGCTGGACTTTTTCCTTCTTTATGCTCAGTTGCCGACAGGTGCATCGTCAGTTCTCGCTTGTTGGATGGTCGTTATTTTCAACAGGTGAGAGCTGCCACCCCCTTCTTTGCTTCTATAAGTGAGGTAGGACCTTATTTATATGTTAGTTAGAGCCCAGCCTGGCAGGCATTTATTTTGATTGTGTATGTGAGAACCACAATTGATCCAGTGCCTGATAACTGGACTAATCTGTATTGTGCTGAAGGGACTAAAATAAAAGCACAGTTTGGACACTAAAACCTGTTGTCTGCAAATAAGTTGGTTATTATGACCCTTTAAATGATGTGATCCCTTACAATATATATATATATATATATATATATATACACACACACACATTATATTTCTCTCCACCAAATGGAGAGAAAAAGAAATAGAAAGAGGAAGTGCCCCCCTACCCATGGCTCTGAATGCCTTATTTCAAACTTCCTGGTCCTTTGAAATGCTGTCATTCTGTCTGGTGGACAGTTTTAAAAACTTTATGGCGGTGGCTGTCCCACAGTACGTGTATCCCAGCCGCCGCTACTTTTGCAGGTGAGCCATCCCTTCCCTGCACAACCAAGTGACGGATAAAATCAGGTGTGCACTGTGCAACGCTATCTATGGCAATATCCACATAGCCAACAACACAGTGGGTAAATGTAGCGGCAGGCCCAGAGGCGGATAGCATTTTTGCGAATGTCCATCCGCCCCCGAGGATTGCTGGGCATTTCTTTTTGTATCCTTTTACCTCCTCCTCCTACTCTGCTTCCTCCTCCTCCTCCTCCTCCTCTACCACCCCCTCATCCACTCAGTGTAACACCTTCACCACCCACAGCAGCACAGCCAGGGGAAATGACAGCAGTCTGTTTTAAAACTTGTGTGTTTGTGGGAAAATCCCCACAACACGCAGGAGCTGTGGACAGGCATGGAACAACAGACAGATGACTGGTTGGTGCCATTGAGCCTTCAGCCCGGCCTGGTGTTGTGCGCTAAAGGGCAAAATGTAATAGCAGGTCTGGGCCTAGCCGGTTTGACGCACATCCCCTGCCTGCCACATGTGCTGAATTTGGGGTGCAGAAATTCCTAAACACCAGACAGTGAAAATCAATTCATTTAATCGAACACACACAACACCCACCCCCCCCCCCCACCCTTAACACAAACCATTAACAAACTATTTACAAATTTACTTAAAAACATATTAAAATAATTAATGCAGCTAAACTAACCATACAAACAAACAAAACGATATACACGCCTTATCTTTAACTTAAGGCCAGCCAATTACAAGTGGCTTGGAGGGTGGGTTCCTGCACCAACATAGGCCCTGGCCTGGAACACAATTGTCCAGCCAGGGCACAGCTCTGGAGGATGAGGAGGATAAGTAGGATGAGGAGGAGTAGGAGGAACCGTGTTCTCAGCAGGGTGGCACCCAAGCCAGCTCACGGGCAGCTGGGTCACCATCAGCACCTCAGAAGGCTGGGTTAGCATTGGCGAAATGTGGGAAAGCTTTGTCATCACGCCACAACAACCTGCACCACCAGCAGATCTGGAACATGTTAGCAGGAGGCAGCATTTTAGCAACATAGTGGAAGAATACATGTACTGATTGATGGGTTTGCCCCGGGGCGTAGCTACAGGGAAGCATAGAAAGCTACTGTTTTGGGTCCCTGACCTATAACGGGCCCATCCAGGAGGAGGAGGAGAACTAAAATACTTTGTCAGGGTCCCCTCAACAGTATTATACAATGAAATTATATACAGTGGCAGTATAGACAGTATAGAAAGCGGATGGAAAATTAACCCAAACAGCCTCACACCCTACACACTCAACACCCCCCCCCCTTTCACTCAAACTATTAACAAACTATTTACAAATTTACTTAAAAACATATTAAAATAAATAGAATGCAGCTAAAGTAACTAAATAAACAAACAAAACAATATACACTCCTTATCCTTAACTTAAGGCCAGCCAATTACAAGTGGCTCGGAGGGTGGGTTCCTGCACCAACATAGGCCCTGGCCTGGAACACAATTGTCCAGCCAGGGCACAGTTCTGGAGGATGAGGAGGAGTAGGAGAAACGCTGGGGGATACAGAGGACACAGACGATATACCTCCCTCAAAGAGGATAGCTTGTCCTTACCTCTAGGCAGACTGGCAGACATGAGCAACAACATGCTGCAGTGCCTGCACAACGACCGCCCAGTTACTGCCACATTCTAACTTGTGCTGATTACTGGGTGGCCACCCTGCTGCATCCCCGTTAAGGACAACGTGCCGTTCTTAATCCCCTCACTGGAGTGTGATAGGAAGATGAGCCCGCTAGTAGACACGCTGCTGATGGCATTTTTACCTGACATCGTGGACTCAGTGGAAGCACAAGGTGAAGGCAGGGTAGGAGGAGGAAGAATTTGCCAATGCAGCTGGGTCACCAGCAACACCTCAAAAGACAGGTTTATCATTGGCAAAATGTGGAAAAGCTTTGTCATCACGCCACAACAAACTGCACCACCAGCAGATCTGGAACATCTTAGCAGGAGGCAGCATTTCAGCAACATGGTGGAACAGTATACAATTAAATGCAGTATAGACAGTGTAGAAAGCGAATGGAACAGCTGCTGGGCCTGGTCTAAGAGAGCGATCTTTAGTAGCCACAGGCATGGTGGCATGAAAAGAAGGGGTTGCGCAAAAATTTCTGGGGGAGGGGGGCCCCATTCAAAAATTTGAAGTGGTGCCCAATCATTTCTAGCTACGCCACTGGGTTTGGCCCATTCAACTTCTGGGTCTTCAAATTGGGCACATGTCCATAGGTTGCCCTTTACGCATTGGAGTTGCTGGCCTATCCTGCAGCCACTGTTTTGTCTGAAAGTGTGTTTAGCATGGCTGGGGGCATTATCACAGACAAGTGCAGCCGCCTGTCCGCAGTTGGGTTGGCAACTAAGCTTTCGTTTATTAAAAAGAATCAGACATAGATCCCACAGGACTTGTTTGAACCTTATGCAGAATAGACATATATACCAGCCTCACCCAACCATTGTTGTAAAATAAAAAATAAAAAAACTGTTATTGGAGACAACCTTTGGCTTAACAGCCCAAAAAGGCTTCATTTCATGCAAGAATGTAACTGACAATTGTAAGTTCCCTGTCAGTTATGCAGTGCAGGGGATTGTACCTGGCAAAAATGGTAATGTTTCACCAAACAATTTAAAATCTATCCTTTGCCGGACAGTAATAAACTTGTCCAGCCACTGCTGGGACACCAGATTTACGGTATTGCTATTTTGGCAATTGAATTTCACCCCAGAAAAAAAGCTATTCTTTGACAGACACTATGACACTTGTCCAGCCACAGCTGAAACCCCAAATTTACTATATTTCTATTTTTGCAACTGTTTTTCAACCCAGAAAAAAATATATCCTTTGACGGACACTATGAAACTTGTCCAGTCACAGCTGGAACACCAGATTTACTGTATTTCTATATTTGCTACTGTATTTCACCACAGAACAAAATCTATCCTTTGACGGACACTAGGGAAATTGTCCAGTCACAGCTAGAACACCAGATTCAGGGTATTGCTATTTTGGCAATTGAATTTCACCCCAGAACAAAATCTTTCCTTTGACGGATACTATGAAACTTGTCCAGTCACAGCTGGAACACCAGATTTACTGTATTTCTATTTTTGCAACTGTATTTCACCACAGAACAAAATCTATCCTTTGACGGACACTATTAAACTTGGCCAGCCACTTCTCGGACACCAGATTTACGGTATTGCTATTTTGGAAAATGAATTTCACCCCAGAAAATAATAAATCCTTTGCCGGACACTATTAAACTTGGCCAGCCACAGCTAAAACCACTGATTTACAGTATTGCTATTTTTGCAACTGTATTTCACCACAGAACAAAATCTATCCTTTGACGGACACTATTAAACTTGTCCAGTCACTTCTCGGACACCAGATTTACGGTATTGCTATTTTGGCAACTGAATTTCACCCCAGAAAATAATAAATCCTTTGCCGGACACTATTAAACTTGGCCAGCCACTGCTGGGACACCAGATTTAGGGGACTGCTATTTTGGCAATTGAATTTCACTACAGAAAAAAATCTATCCTTTGCCAGATAGCAGACAGTTTTACACTTGGCTAGCCACAGCTGGAACACCAGATTTAGGGGATTGCTATTTTGGCAATTGAATTTAACCCCTCAATAAAATATAGAAATTTCTATCCTGAGTTTCTAGGGGTGACAATAAGCACAGCCAAGCCCCTGATGTAGGATATAGCAAAAAAAAAAAGAACTAGTATTGATGGATTGATGGACTTGGTGGCAGCTTGTGCTGGTGCACCACAAGACACAAAATGGCCGCCAATCACCCCAAAAAAAGTGACAGAAAAACGCTCTGTGCATACTAAAAACTAGTGAGCAATTAACTAGCAGAAGTTGAATGATTCACAGCTGTAGATCGATCACTTCATTAGGTGTTTTTGCTGACTTTTCCCTGCCTAATCTTGCCCTCACAGCAGCTGCGTCCTATCCCTACACTAATCAGAGCAGAGTGACATGTGGTGCTACGTGACTCCAGCTTAAATAGAGGCTGAGTCACATGCTGCACTTGGCCAATCACAGCCATTCCATTAGTAGGCATGGCTGTTATGGCTTCTTAGGGCATGAAGTAAAACGCTAGCTGATTGGCTGCTGTGCAGCCCTTCAGAAAGCATTAAGAAATCGCCGAACAACGGACCCTAACCCAAACTTTTTTGAAAATGTTCGGGTCCGGGTCCCGAAATTCGGTACAAACCCGAACTATCCAGTTTGGGTTCGCTCATCGATAGTAGTATGTATTCCTGTACTGTAAAGGTTATATATATATAATGCACTATGCCATGAGGGTAGCGTAGGCGCAGTAAGAGTGACACGCCGAGATGGAGCGATGCTATATCTTTGACATAGCGGGCGAGAGCACAAGGTAACTGAAGCTTATGGATTCCTGTGATCTGTGGTTTTTTTGCAGGTTTGAATTGTAATTGAGCAAGCCATGGATGTTTAAACTACTATCACAATTGGTTGATGCAGGATTTCACTTTACATGAAGCACTAAGAAATTGAAGTTAAACACGGATATGTGAAGCACTTTACTTAAGAGCGTTAGAAGGCTGCTACACCATTAATTGTCACATGAGAATGAATAGTTTTTTTATTGAGTTTTCTATATGCACCAGTGTGTAACTAATCAGGAAATTAGCACTGATTACGTCACTTTATTGTATGTTTCACTTGGCTTGATAATGGCTCTGTGAAAAGGGCTGAAACGTTGCCTGTATCAACATGTGTTGAATAAATATCACATTTTTTTTTTCACTTTTTTATCCAAGGAGTGCTGCGTTATATTTATTTGGATTGTGTACCCCAGGACCAAGGGGATAAGGCTGGCACCTGAACTACTTTAAGCTAGTAGTGCTGCCCTGTAATTTTCTCTCTCTCTCTCTCTCTCTCTCTATATATATATATATATATATACAGGGCTGCCATCAGAAATTTTGGGGCCCCTTACACAGCTTAAGGACTGGGCCCCCCCCTACCACGCCCCTTTAGAATCCATCCTGACTCCACCTTCCGGCCCCCTCTCCACCCCCAAGGACCAACCCCCAATTTAATTCTTTTTTACAACTACAGTAAAAAGTGATAATCAGTGATTTCAGTAAGGAATTATTTTTGGACCAAATATTATGAAGCCTGCTACTATGACAAGTTAGACTCTTTTAAGCAGGGCCCTACACTAACACTAACTACACTACCTGTTCTAATGTGCCCTAGCAATCTTCCCCTGGCACATCTAAGAAAAAACACCTTAAAAGCACAAGGTTTACTGTTTTACCCTTTGTTATATCTCCCCTAACAAATCATCTAAGAAATCAACAAAACTCCTACAATACACAAGGTCCCCTTGAGAAGGACCCTACACCAACTACATCTTTTTTTTTCCATGCTCCCCCTAGCCATCTTCCCCATCATCTAGGTTAGGTTCCTTTTGATCCAACCAGTTGTTAATAAAAGACAAAAAAAAAAAAAAAAGATAATAAAAGACATAAACAGACATAAAACTGCATTTATAATAAAGCAATTTACTCACAAAAGAAGCTATTCAGTCGTCTGCTGTGTCGTCCTCTGCTTGCTATTGCAGATTCTTTCCCCCCCTTTCTCTCTCTTCCTCAGGGCAGGCACACTGTTATGGGGGATCTGTGGATGACACACCGTTATTGGGGATCTGTGGAGGATACACTGTTATAGGGGATCTGTGGGTGACACACCGTTATTGGGGATCTGTGGAGGATACACTGTTATAGGGGATCTGTGGATGACACTGTTATGGGGAATCTGTGGATGACACTGTTATGGAGGAATCTGTGGATGACACTGTTATGGGGGATCTGTGGATGGCACACTGTTATGGAGGATCTGTGGATGACACTGTTATGGAGGGGATCTGTGGATGACACTGTTATGGGGGGATCTGTGGATGACACTGTTATGGGGAATCGGTGGATAACACACTGTTATGGGGGGAATCTGTGGATAACACAATGTTATGGGGGGAATCGGTGGATAACACTCTGTTATGGGGGGAATCTGTGGATAACACTCTGTTATGGGGGAATCTGTGGATAACACACTGTTATGGGGGGAATCGGTGGATGACACACTGTTATGGGGGGGATCTGTGGATGACACACTGTTATGGGAGGGATCTGTGGATGACACTCAACCACTCTTAAAACCAACTGGTCAAACTTGTTAAATGGATCCCAAACACAATATGCGCAATAACACCCCCCACCTCCTCCAACAATTAATTAAACCCCTTCGTGGCCAAACATTTTATTCAAAGCAGAACACAGCTAAATGGGGCTGGCTGGTAGACAAGTAGACAACATAAATTAAGGATCAATGGATCAATAGTGATGATCGAATATGCCCATATTCGAATTCGCGATATTTTGCGAATATTTCGTAAAATATTCGCGATATATTCGCGAATTCGAATATTCGTATTCGTCATCATTTAATCGCCATCTTTTTTTTATAAAATCGCGGATAATCGCATAAAGAAATCGCATCGCTTAATAAAAATCGCATTACGAAAAATCGCAAAAACACTTTAACTTTCATGGCCGGGATGGTCAAGTCAATCAATGCGCAGGAAGAATAGCACGTGTGAAAAAATCGCATCGCTTAATAAAAATCGCATTACGAAAAATCGCAAAAAAGGCAGGATTTTGGCTATGGCTTTGACAAAGAGCCTTGATGCAAAACAACACCTTAAATGAATGAAACTCAGAGTCACTCAAACTCATTTATCAACACAAGTGAACTGAAGTTCTTGAACTTATTGTGTATCATCTAATTTAACCAACGCGAATATTCGCAATATCGAATTTATGGCATGATATTCGAAAAAATCGCGAAATCGCGAATATGCGATATTCGCGCGAAATATTCGCATCGCGAATATTTGCGCCCAACACTATGGATCAATATGAAAATAAAAAATTTGGAGGCTTTGAAATGGCTCAGCTCATAACATTATTTAGGGAAACAAACAAGTAACCTAACCTAATGGACCTGTGATTGTCACCTGGCTTAATGAATGATTGGGGTCCCAAATGGAGGCTGGAGCATGGAGCCGGCACTGATTCCTTCTTCCTGGGCTGGCTAAGAGAGGGCCGGGCGAGGGCACTAGGTCAGCCAGGGCAGGCTTCCTGGGCTGGCCTGCTGGCTTCCACCACACAATGTTTTTCCAGTCCCACACTGTCCCAGTCAGACTTAGTACCCGCGCGCGCCTGGCCGCAAGCCTGCAAACCAGAATTCACTGTCTGGCACTGCAGTGGCAGGCGGCGGTGCGCTAATCTGAAGGCGCGGGCGGCGTGAGGCAGCGGCCAGCGTCTGACGTCATCTGCGCAGCTGCGTTCCTCTGTGCAGAGGCTCAGAGAGTCAGAGCCTTAAAAGGGAATGGACCTGGTTATGCAGGTTTCGCTGCAGGTACAGTAATCAGCGTCGGTGAAAGGGGGGGGGAGCTCGGGCAACGCAATGCGGACTATCAAGTCAAGTGACAGTGAAGTTAGTCACTTACAATTTTTAAATGGCCAAAAAAAATAAAAAAATTTGATTTGGTACTGGCCGGGCCACCCTGGGGTCCGGGCCCCTTACTGGGGTATCGGCTGTACCCCCCGATGGCGGCCCTGTATATATATATATATATATATATATATATATATATATATATATTTAGAAATTGTAAAAATGTATGGCACAAAATAATTGTGTAGTTACTATATATATAAATATATATATATATATATATATATATATATATTCCAGAAAATGAACAGCACTCCAATAAGAAGTGAAAACTCCTTTATTCACCCGTATGGTGCAACGTTTTGGCTCAGTGCTAGAGCCTTTTTCAAGCAAAGAACATATACAAATAGT
Source organism: Bufotes viridis (assembly GCA_033119425.1). Taxonomy (NCBI): domain Eukaryota; kingdom Metazoa; phylum Chordata; class Amphibia; order Anura; family Bufonidae; genus Bufotes; species Bufotes viridis. Next base: position 171,968,676 of record CM065594.1, on the reverse strand, counting down.
GGGTATATATAGGTGAAGCAATCCACATCGAAATCATGTGACCCAATCAGATCAGTGGGTGTTGACCAAAACAACATACAATATAATCACAAATGAAGTGCATAAAATATGTGAAAAATGCAAAGCATAACAAGGACATGGTCATGTATATCTGTTGCGATACATATTATAATGTTGTAATATTAAAAACCTATTCAATAATGGCCATGTCAGGTGATAAAAAACAGGGGGAGGAGCCAAAGACAGAAAGTGCAATCGCACCAGTCAGGTGATGCACACGATACCTGTATTATGTCGGCTTGTGTACATCCAAGTGCGCCAGCTCAGAGGAGTGCCAATCAGGTGGTGCGCAAGCTGCTGACTACGTCATGCGTCAGAGTTAATGTCCAGCGCATGTGCATTCCTCAGCTGCCGCTCTGTTCATCATCCTCGGTATGCGAAATGCTGCCCGCGTGCCCAGTGAGGTTCAGGTACATACACGCCATTTTAACTAATGGTAAGCTGCCCATTCTCTGTATGCCAAAATTGTTACCATGGACCAACCTCGTTATCGAGTGTGTTGCCGCTGACAGGCAGGTACAGTCCCCATCACAGGGCCGTAATCCTACCACTCAGGTTGCATTCTGAAGGCCACCAAATATCACATGGCTACCCAGGGGGGCAATCCTGAGGGTCATGCGGACATAATTCCACCCGGGAGGGATCTCCTCTGGCCGGTAAGCAGACAGAGGGCAGATAGAATATTGCCTGAGAAATGAACCCCATAAAATAACCTAACGCATACCTTCTGGCACAAAACTGCCACCGTTGTTTTTGTACCGACGCCTCAGGAACCTGCAAGATCAGCTGGTGAAGGCTGACATTGGCTCCAAGGGTTTTCCCTGCCTAGGCTGTGTCAATTGCAGATATATTCGAAAGGGCAAGAAGTTCATACATCCATCCACAGGCATGACGTATGATATCATGTTCCATCTAACTTGTGACTCTAGTTTTGTCATATATGTGTTGTCTTGCCCATGCAATTTAATATATGTGAGTGAGACATCCACTGAGCTGAAAACCCGCCTCAACAATCACCGGTACAGCATCAGATAAAAACGCCTTGACCTGCCGGTATCTAAACATTTTGTTGAGGCCGGGCATAAGGAGAATGATCTCAAATGTTGGATCCTTGACCATATACCCTTACCCAGACGGGGTGGTAACAGACTCAGGTTACTGAAACACAGGGAGCTACAGTGGATACATAGATTGGGCAGTCTCAGGCCCAATGGTTTGAACGTTGAATATAATTTTGGGGATATTATATGAAGTGTGGTTTGCCTCCTCTGACCCGTCACTTGCAGCTCGATCTCCCATATGTAGACAAGGAGAATTACAATACTATTTGATTGATGAAGTTTTTTTCTCTTTCTCGTTTTTTAGATCATTTGCACAACATCTGCACAATATTAGGACAGACGGGATGAAGAACGGGGTCAAGTTTGAAGCAGCACACCAGTCGGGACCAAGGCACTTCTAGAATAATGCTTTTTTGCTGTGTTTTTATTGTACACATTGCCCCACTTGAGGGGTGCCAGAAGGTATACGTTAGGTTATTTTATAGGGTTCATTTCTTAGACAATATTCTATCTGCCCTCTGTCTGCTTACCGGCTGGAGGAGATCCCTCCTGGGTGGAATTATGTCCGCATGACCCTCAGGATTTCCCCCCTGGGTAGCCATGTGATATTTGGTAGCCTTCGGGAATGCAACCTGAGTGGTAGGATTACGGCCCTGTGATGGGGACTGTACCTGCCTGTCGGCGGCAACACACTCGATAACAAGGTTGGTCCATGGTAACAACTTTGGCATAGAGAATGGGCAGCTTACCATTAGTTAAAATGGCGCATATGTGCCTAAACCTCACTGGGCACGCGCGCAGCATTTCGCATACCGAGGATGATGAACAGAGCGGCAGCTGAGGAATGCACATGCGCCGGACATTACCTTTGACGCATGACGTACTCAGCAGCTTGTGCTCCACCTGATTGGCACTCCTCTGAGCAGGCGCACTTGGATGTACACAACGCCGAGATGATACAGGTATCGTGTGCATCACCTGACTGGTGCGATTGCACTTTCTGTCTTTGGCTCCTCCCCCTGTTTTTTATCACCTGACATGGCCATTATTGGATAGGATTGCAATTACTGTGAACCGAGAGGTTTTTAATATTACAACATTATAATATGTATCGCAACAGATATACATGACCATGTCCTTGTTATGCTTTGCATTTTTCACATATTTAATGCACTTCATTTGTGATTATATTGTATGTTGTTTTGGTCAACACCCACTGATCTGAATGGGTCACATGATTTCGATGTGGATTGCTTCACCTATATATACCCACCATTTGTATATGTTCTTTGCTTGAAAAAGGCTCTAGCACTGAGCCGAAATGTTGCACCGTACGGGTGAATAAAGGAGTTTTCACTTTTTATCGGAGTGCTGTTCATTTTCTGGACTATTAGTGGGGTAAGAAACCTATTCCCTTATAACGTGCACCCAATATCTCACCGGAGAGCCAGTGCCGTCATTTTTCTTCTATCTATCTATCTATATATATTGTGGGGAGTCGCTCTGGTAGACAGCGGTGCGGGTGCAGTTTAGAGGCAAAACAAGGAGTCCAGATTGTGCAACAAACAGTGTTTTATTCACACTTGCACACCACAAATGAAAAACAGTCTCTTTGGTGACAGTTCACACACAACGGAAATAACATGGCAAAACAAAAACAGGCCAACACAGGTTCAGTCACCTGGGAGGTGTAGGTGCAGGTTCGCACCACGCTGTCGGCCCAGCCGCAGGAGAATCCAGCTTCAGGTAGCCAGGAACAAAACACCTCCTTGCTGAGCTCTTTCCTCCAGGACAGAGAACTCCTCAGCCCTGTTAGCAGCTCCAGGATAATCACAGCCTCCAGCTGCTGAGCTGGCTGAGCTTTTAAACCCAGCCCAAAACCAGGACTGGGTCGTGGGGAGCAGCCACCCACCCTACACTTTAGCTGCTCCCGGTAAGAGCCGGCCCGGATCGGCTTTGCAGCCATGCTATTTAAACTCTGTCAGGCACTCCCTCTCCACTATACTATATCTGGACTCGGCGGGACTGAGCTTACGGCTCAGGAAGACAGCGGGATGTTCTTCCCCGTTGACCTCCTGCGACAGTACCGCACCGAGGCCTACCTCCGAGGCGTCGGTCTGTACGACAAACTCCTTGTTGAAGTCGGGTGTCACCAAAACCGGGGACCCACACAGGGACGACTTCAACGCGGAGAAAGCCTCCTCCGCCTTCTCACTCCAGCTAACCCTCCCAGACTTTCGTCCCTTCAACAGGTCTGTCAATGGCGCTGCTATTGTGGCAAAGTGGGGCACAAACCTCATGTAGTATCCTACAATCCCCAGGAACGACTTTACCTGCCTGGTGGTGACCGGTCGGGGCCAGCTACGAATGGCCTCTACCTTAGTTACCTGAGGTTTGATGACTCCCCGCCCAATTACATATCCCAGATATTTGGTCTCTTCCAACCCAATCGCACACTTTTTGGATTGGCGGTTAGTCCAGCTTTCCTCAGGGCATCCACTACCGCCTGCACCTTGGGTAAATGGCTTTCCCAGTCGGTGCTGTGGATGACTACATCATCTAAGTAGGCCGAGGCGCACCGACGATGTGGTCGCAGCACTATGTCCATTAACCTCTGGAAAGTGGCGGGGCGCCATGCAGGCCAAAGGGTAACACCTTGTAGTGATACAGGCCCTGCGGGGTAACAAACGCGGTTTTTTCCTTAGCCGCTCCGTTAAGGGTACCTGCCAGTACCCTTTAGTGAGGTCCAGCACAGAAAAATAACGGGCTTGTCCTAAATTTTCAACAAGCTCGTCTACTCGGGGCATGGGATACGCTACAAACTTGGATACTTCATTTAACTTACGAAAGTCGTTGCAGAACCGCAACGTCCCATCCGGCTTGGGTATTAGGACTATGGGACTGGCCCACTCACTTTTCGACTCCTCAATGACATCGAGCTTCAACATTAACTGCACTTCCTCCGCGATGGCCCGCGCCGAGCCTCGGGTACCCGGTATGGTTTTAACCGACCTTGGCCTGAGGCTCAGTGACGATGTCATGTCGGATGAGAGACGTGCGGCCAGGGAGGTCCGAGAACACATCCGTGTTCCGACTGAGGAACTCCCTGACTTCCTGAACTTGTGTGGAAGACAGGCTGTCTGCAATTTTTACCGTGGTTACGGCTTCACAGGCCTCGAACTGTGGGGCTGGACCCTTTTCACCTAGAAGCCCTGGCCGGGGCTGTGGTCGCCGGCCGTGTCCCTATCTTTCCACGGCTTTAGCAAATTCACATGGTACACCTGCTCGGCTTGCGCCGCCCTGGCTGGTGTACTTTGTAATTTACTTCCCTACCTTCTCGACCACCTCATAGGGGCCCTGCCACCTAGCTAGGAATTTGCTGTCAAGGGTGGGTACCAGAACCAACACTCGATCTCCCGGATTGAAGCCCCGCACCCGAGCCTGACGATTATACACCCTACTCTGGGCTTGTTGCGCTGCCTCCATATGCTCCCGGACCAACGGCAACACCCTTTCTATCCGTTCCTGCATCTGGGTGACATACTCAATGACACTTTTGTGGGGGACAGGCTGTTGTTCCCATGCTTCCTTGGCGATATCCAACAGGCCCCGAGGGTGTCTGCTATAAAGCAGTTCGAAGGGCGAGAACCCAGTAGAGGCCTGGGGTACCTCTCGCACTGCGAACATGAGATAGGGCAGAAGCAGGTCCCAGTCCTTCCCATCTCTAGACACCACCCTTTTAACATATTCTTTAGAGTTTGGTTAAACCTCTCAACAAGACCGTCTGTTTGCGGATGGTAAACGGACGTCCGTAACTGCTTTATACGCAACAATTTACACAGTTCCTTCATTACTTTGGACATAAAAGGGGTCCCTTGGTCTGTCAGAACCTCTTTGGCAGGCCCACACGGGAAAACATCTCCATTAACTCTTTGGCAATGAGCTTAGCTGAGGTATGTCGCAGAGGCACCGCCTCCGGATACCGAGTGGCATAGTCGAGAACTACCAGAATGTGTTGGTGGCCCCTAGCAGACTTTGGTACAGGCCCAATTAAATCCATAGCAATTCGCTCAAACGGTACTTCAATAATTGGCAGAGGTACCAGAGGACTACGGAAATGTGGCTGGGGGCTAGTTACCTGACAGGTTGGACAGGACTTACAATAATTTTCTACTTCCTTGAACACACTGGGCCAATAAAACCGCTGCAGTATGCGGTCCTGGGTTTTCTGCCACCCCAGGTGTCCCCAAGAACATGTTGGTGGGCAAGCTCCATGACAAGCTTGCGATACGCTGTGGGCACCACCAACTGTTCAACAGGTTCACCTCGGATTTGGTTCACCCGATACAACATATCCTGCAGAACAATAAATCGTGGGAACATTAATTCAGCCCCTGGTTTCTGGGGTTTACCATCAATTTCCAGCACATTCTCCCAGGCCCTGGTTAGGGTTTGGTCCCGGTGTTGTGCGGTCCCAAAATTTTCCCCGGAGACATTGAGGTCTGCCAACTCAGGTCCCGTGGCAAGTCCTCCGTGTCTCCCACCATTACACTCAGTGGGGTTGTCTCCCCACTACCGCTGCAGCAGTGGTCACCCCTACCGCTGGCCCTTCAGACTCAGGCTCCCAGGGTTCTGGCCTTCCAGGGGTATCAGGCCACTCTGCTAGGGTTACCCCTGTCTCAGGGCTATTAGTCACTTTCATCTCAGGCCACAGTGACGGAAAACCAGGGAAGTCTCTCCCAATTATTAGTTCATAGGGCAGCTTTGTGGAGATCGCCACTTCACAAGTCCAGGTGCCGACCGCCGTGGACAGAGACATTACAGCAGTGGGATAGTCCTTTAAGTCTCCGTGTATGCACACCACACCCACTGTCCGGCCCGTATACTGGGTGGGCTGTACCAGGGCAGCACTTACCAGGGTTACCAGGCTCCCTGAGTCCAACAGCGCCACTGCCAGGTTATCCCCGACTTGCACCTGGCACAGATGACGATTGTCTATTGTCCCGGGATGCCGGTCGCACACAGTCTCCGGGCATACATGGAAGCCCGGTACCCATAATTAGTCTCCATGGGTTCCCCCACTGTGGACAGTTGGCCCTTATGTGTCCAGGCTCCCGACACTGCCAGCAGACCACTGGGGACGGATCTGCAAGAGGTACATCCCGGGCGGGTTTGGCCGGCCGGGACTGGGGTGGAGATTTCCGGGTTTGACTGGCCCCCTCCCAAAAGAACCCCACTGCAGGTTTCTGGTGGCCTCATATCGCTCCACCAGGTCGACCATCTCAAGGGCATTGGTGGGGATACCTGGCCGATCCAGTGTTGAAGGGGGTAAGGCAAGGCCCTCCAAAACATGTCAGCCAGCAGCCGGTCCAGCATAGCAGTCGGACTTAGAACCTCAGGCTGCAGCCATTTTTGCAACCTGTGCAGCAACTCATAGTACTGCGGCCTGGCGGGTTCAGCCACTTTGAAGTCCCACTGGTGGACCCGCTGAGCCCGGACCAACACGTTTACCCCCAGTCTGGCCAGGATCTCCCCTTCACCGTGGAATAGTCAGCAGCCTGGTCGTCTGCCAAATCAAAAAACTTGCTGGGGTCCGGATGCCAGGAACGGAGCAACCACCTCAGCCCACTGGTCACGGGGTAACTTTTCCCTCACGGCGACCTTCTCAAAAACCGCCAGGTACGTCTCAACGCCGCTCTGCGGGGTCATTTTTGGGATCGCCGCACGGACCGCTTCCGGGCATCATGGACGTGGTGGGACGCTCCTGCCGCCTGTAACGCCATCACATGTTGTAGCAGTAGTTGGTTGGTCTCCCGCTGCTGCACGTTAGCCTCTATGAGAGCCTTCACAGCAGCCTCCATGTTGCCAGAAACTCCTGCTTGCAGCTTTGCTGGCTTAATATATTCCATGCACTTTAGAAAAACAAAACTTCGGCGTTCACGCCAGCCTCACTGCGCATGCCCGCATCCGACACCAAATGTGGGGAGTCGCTCTGGTAGACAGCGGTGCGGGTGCAGTTTAGAGGCAAAACAAGGAGTCCAGATTGTGCAACAAACAGTGTTTTATTCACACTTGCACACCACAAATGAAAAACAGTCTCTTTGGTGACAGTTCACACACAACGGAAATAACGTGGCAAAACAAAAACAGGCCAACACAGGTTCAGTCACCTGGGAGGTGTAGGTGCAGGTTCGCACCACGCTGTCGGCCCAGCCGCAGGAGAATCCAGCTTCAGGTAGCCAGGAACAAAACACCTCCTTGCTGAGCTCTTTCCTCCAGGACAGAGAACTCCTCAGCCCTGTTAGCAGCTCCAGGATAATCACAGCCTCCAGCTGCTGAGCTGGCTGAGCTTTTAAACCCAGCCCAAAACCAGGACTGGGTCGTGGGGAGCAGCCACCCACCCTACACTTTAGCTGCTCCCGGTAAGAGCCGGCCCGGATCGGCTTTGCAGCCATGCTATTTAAACTCTGTCAGTAGCACTAGCTGCTGCTGACATCAAAAAAAACGGGCTCTTACCTCACCGAGGCTATGAACCTCGGTGACACATACCTGCCATCCACGACGGCACCCTGCACCTTAACACAATATATATATATATATATATATATATATATATATATATGTACTACTGATTTTTTTGCCATTATATATTTACATATATTATATTTATTATATATTCTAAATATATAATATGTGTAACTATATTATATCTAAAAACTTATATATTATTGTGTTGTAGACCCAATACTGGAGCTCCACATTTATTTTGCATATTCCTGTTTCCCAGGGAGCTTTGCACTTCGGATTGCTGTTTTGAGACTCTTAACTGAGGCTCTGCGGTGACTTTTGTAGCTGGTCTCCCTGAGATCAGCTATTGTTATGTTTAAGAAGTCTCCAAGGCATTGCTCCTGGTTAGCCAGAATCCTACTCCACACTGATGAGGGGCGACACACTGAAACAGCTGTCTGTGGATGGATAACTGGCTTAGGTTTTCCCCGTCACATCCTTAAAGCTTGTAAAAAAGCGGGATCTTGACATAGGGACCACTTAATATGGTGGATTTGGTGATCTCTGTAATGGAGACACCCCTTTGCTCGGTTTTCCTTCCTTTGAGGGATATCTGGCTTTCATTGTGTTGTAGACCCAATACTGGGGCTCCACATTTATTTTGCATATTACTGTTTTCCAGGGAGATTTGCACTTTGGATTGCTGTGTTGAGACTCTTAAATGAGGCTCTGCAGGTGTTTTTTGTAGCTGGTCTCCCTGAGATCAGCTATTGTTTTGTTAAAGCTGCAATACCCAGCACAACCACTACTAAAAGTAAACAGTTGTGCAATGTGAAGCAATGAAAAAAATGAAAAGACTGTAATGTAATGAAATTGTAATTTAATAATTTGAATTGAGCAAATATCTTGAAATTCTACCCCCCCCAAAAAAAAAAAAAACAGCAATAGTAATTATTGTCAGTGACCTTGACATACTGTATTTGGCTATGCTTAAATGCGTGGTTGATAAACAGCCTTTTTAAAACCACACTGCACCTTTGGATTTATGCTTTTTAAAGTAAAAAGCAAAATTCACAGTGTCTTCTTCAGATCAAGCAGTTAAAAAGGTGCAATTGCACAGTGTATGCATCAACATACAGTATATTCTGCTGGTGATGGTGGGAAATATGCCTATAAAACATATATGAACTGTAGAAGCTTTAAAGTAAGTTTTTGGATGAATAGGCTAGCTCACGGGCATAAAAAAAGTGCTGTCTCTATAACTCATCTTTGTGCAGTCGATGCACCACATGAAATTATGAACAGCTCCAGCTGCCCTGACTATAATGCACACACAGTACACTAACTGCCTCTATCCTATCCTTAATGAGAAAACCTGACATTTTAACCAAGTAATTCAATCTACCTAACTAAATATTTCTTTCTAACAATCACACTATGCCTGCAAGCCCCTATGATAGCTGGCTTGTGTGTGTAATTAATGTCTGTCAGAGACATGGCAGAGACATCCTATCACTTTATTGGCTAATGTCTGCAAAGCATTGTAGGCATGCCTGCCGATAGAGATGGCCCGATCTATCCGCCGGCGAACAGTTCCCGGCGAACATAGCTTGTTCGCGTTCGCCTCAACGGGCGAACACATGCGATGTTCGGTCCGCCCCCTATACATCATCATTGAGCAAACTTTGACCCTGTACCTCACAGTCAGCAGACACATTCCAGCCAATCAGCAGCATACCCTCCCTCCCAGACCCTCCCACCTCCTGCACAGCATCCATTTTAGATTCATTCTGAAGCTGCAGTCTTAGTGAGAGGAGGGAGAGTGTAGTTGCTGCTGATTTAATAGGGAAATCGATAGCTAGGCTAGTGAATTCAGTGTCCACTCCAGTCCTGAAAGACTCATCTGATCTCTGCTGTAAGGACAGCGTCCTGACAGCACCCCAAAAAGCACTTTTTAGGGCTGCAACATTAGTCTGCTTTTTTTTTTCCTTTATATACTGTGGGGAGTTGCTCTGGTAGACAGCGGTGCGGGTGCAGTATAGAGGCAAAGAGAGTCCAGGTAGTGCAGCAAACAGTGTTTTATTTCACACTTGCACAAACAAAAGGTTCAAAACAGTCAGTGTTACTTCACACTCATAGCAAAAACTTGAGGCAAAACAAAAGTCCAAGACTGAATCAAATTCACCTGTGTGGTTTAGGTGCGTGTTCACACCCGGCTGACAGCCCAGCCGCAGGAAAGTCCAACCTCAGGCTTCCAGGCAGACTGCACGCCTCTTAGCAAGCTCTTGCTTCCAGCCCTGAGAGCTCCACGGAACACCAGCAGTTTCCAGGTTAAATCACCTCAAATCCTAGGTGTTAGTTCACACCTGGCTGAATGCTCAGCAACACAAAAAGTCCACTGACCGTCTTTAAATGGCCTGCTCTTCTGACACACGGGTCTCAGCTTTTCAGCCCAGCACAGGGCTCAGATCCCAAAAACAGAGAGAGCCCCTTGCAAGAAGCTAGCTGTCTTAAGTGCAGCTAGGTAATCACCCAAAAAACCTGGACCGGCACCTAAAATCCGGTCCAGTATTTGCCCTCACCTGGCTGCAATCAACCCAGCAGCACAGGCTGAGAGGAAAATACCAGTTTTTTACCACAAAACCTCTCACTGTGTCACAATACATATTGCAGTTGCCTGGCCTGCCTGTGTGTGAGGAGCTACAGGCCCACAGACTGTAGTGTGCCCCTGCCAGTGCCCACCCCTGTCATCCCGTGTGGCACAGGACTTTGCATCAAAAAAAGCATTTAATTTTTACACTTTAATCTAAGGTTAGTTGCCTGCCAGTGTGTGTCAGGCTGACTTCCACTGACTGTAGTGTGCCCACTGCCAATGCCCACCACTCATACCGGCTGGCACAGGACTTTGCATAAAAAAGGCATTTAATTTTTACACTTTAGTGTAATTTCAGCTGCTTGCCTGCTGCTAGTGTGTGTCAGGCCGACTTCAACTGACTGTAGTGTGCCCACTGCCAGTGCCCACACCTGTCATCCCGTGTGGCACAGGACTTTGCATAAAAAAAAGGCACTTAATTTTTACACTTTAATCTAAGGTTAGTTGCCTGCCAGTGTGTGTCAGGCTGACTTCCACTGACTGTAGTGTGCCCACTGCCAATGCCCATCACTCATACCGGCTGGCACAGGACTTTGCATAAAAAAGGCATTTAATTTTTACACTTTAGTGTAATTTCAGCTGCTTGCCTGCTGCTAGTGTGTGTCAGGCCGACTTCAACTGACTGTAGTGTGCCCACTGCCAGTGCCCACCCCTGTCATCCCGTGTGGCACAGGACTTTGCATCAAAAATAGGCATTTAATTTTTACACTTTAGTGTAATTTCAGTTGCTTGCCTGCTGCCAGTGTGTGTCAGGCCGACTTCCACTGACTGTAGTGTGCCCACTGCCAGTGCCCACCCCTGTCATCCCGTGTGGCACAGGACTTTGCATAAAAAAAGGCATTTCATTTTTACACTTTAGTGTAATTTCAGTTGCTTGCCTGCTGCCAGTGTGTGTCAGGCCGACTTCCACTGACTGTAGTGTGCCCACTGCCAGTGCCCACCCCTGTCATCTCGTGTGGCACAGTACTTTGCATCAAAAAAAGGCATTTAATTTTTACACTTTAGTGTAATTTCAGTTGCTTGCCTGCTGCTAGTGTGTGTCAGGCCCACTTCCACTAACTGTAGTGTGCCCACTGCCAGTGCCAACCACTGATACCGGGTGGCACAGTAGCTTGCCGATAAATAAGGCATTTCATTTTTAGACAGTAGTCTAAATTCAGTTACTTGCCTGCTGCCAGTGTGTGTCAGGCCCACTTCCACAGACTGTAGTGTGCCCACTGCCAGTGCCAACCACTCATACCGGGTGGCACAGTAGCTTGCCGATAAATAAGGCATTTCATTTTTAGACAGTAGTCTAAATTCAGTTGCTTGCCTGCTGCCAGTGTGTGTCAGGCCCACTTCCAAAGACTGTAGTGTGCCCACTGCCACTGCCAACCAACCACTGATACCGGGTGGCACAGTAGCTTGCCGATAAATAAGGCATTTCATTTTTACACATTAGTCTAATTTCAGTTGCTTGCCTGCTGCCAGTGTGTGTCAGACCCACTTCCACAGACTGTAGTGTGCCCACTGCCAGTGCCCACCTCTGATACCGGGTGGCACAGTACCTAGCACGCGTAGTACCACTTATCTAAAAAAAAAAATGACAAGCAGAGGCAGGCCACCCCGCAGGGGCCGTCGTGGTCGTGGTGCTGTGATTTCTTCTGTCCCTGGAATAATGCCCAGTGTTCAGAGGCCACGTACCCTGAACCCGAAAATTTCTGAGGACATAGTTGACTGGCTTAGACAGGACACCCAATCTTCAACAGCTTCCGCTAAGAACCTTGACGCACCATCCTCCTCCAGCTCGGCTTCGGTCACCTGCTCTCAAGTTACCACGCACCCGCCCGCCACCACCACTACCACAACAGCCGCTTCACTAGATCCGTCAGAGGAGTTATTTACACATCAGTTGGATGCAATTAGTGATGCTCAACCATTATTGCCAGATGATGTAGATTACGGGGATATGTCTCAGTCAGGCAGGATTACACACGGACGTACATGGACGTACAGTGTGATGATGATGATGATGATGTTGTACCCGCTGCTGCTTCCTTTGCTGAGGTGTCAGATACAAGTGAAGCGGTTGATGATGACGATGTGTCCACGGATGCCACGTGGGTGCCTGCTCGAAGAGAAGAAGAGGGGGAAGTTCAGATGGGGAGACAAAGAGAATGAGGAGACGAGTTGGAAGCAGGGGGAGGTCGTCGCAAGGAGTTAGTGGCACAGTCAGACAGCATGTATCGGCACCCGGGGTCAGCCAGACAGCACGCCAGTCAACGCATGCTGTTGCCACCACCAGAATGCCGTCATTGCAAAGCTCAGCAGTGTGGCATTTTTTGTGTGTGTCTGCCTCTGATAACAGCAATGCCATTTGCAACCTGTGCCAAAAGAAACTGAGTCGTGGGAAGTCCAACACCCACCTTGGTACAACTGCTTTGCGAAGGCACATGATCTCACATCACAAACGCCTATGGGATCAACACATGAGTACAAGCAGCACACAAACTCAAAGCCACCATGCTCCTCCTGGTCCAGCATCTTCAGCCACGTCAACCACTGCTGTCCTTCCTGCCCTTTCTCAACCAACCGCCACTCCTCCTCTCACCTTCAGCAGTTCCTGCTCATCTGCCCACAGTCAGGTGTCTGTCAAGGACATGTTTGAGCGTAAAAAGCCAATGTCACATTCAATAAATGGCCCCCAGATTGGGGACGTTAGAGGGATTAAACTGATGAGAATAGTACTACAGAAAATACCACTCATATCGGGTGTGACAGTAAATTGCACGGCGCAGACGCAGTGACCGTGGTTTAAAACAGAGTGGAGGGAGCCAGCGTTTTTTTAACCATCTACCCGTTCGAAAAATCTATTCAATAAATGGCCCCCAGATTGGGGACGTTAAAGGGATTAAACTGATGAGAATAGTACTACAGAAAATACCACTCATATCAAGTGTGACAGTAAATTGCACGGCGCAGACGCAGTGACCGTGGATAAAAACAAAGGGGAGGGAGCCAGAGTTTTTTTTAACCATCTCCCCGTTCGAAAAATCAATTCAATTCACCTTTTGGGGACCCTTGGTGTTGTACGTGGCTGGGTGGAGGAAGAAACCTTCAAAGACATCACCGTGACGTGGCTAGCTTGGTATCCAACCTTGTGCAAATGGGGAGTTTGCGGTTGTGCAAATGAACTGTTTGCGGTGCATTAAAAGGGGAGTTTGGTCTGTCAATGTCTGTGAAGCGGGCGTAACCCTTACACTACCTGATCGATACAACATCATACCTGATCGTATACACACACTGGATGTTTTAAAGCACGTTATTCCAAACAATTTAGGAATGTTAGTTGATTTATGCCCTTTATGGATTAAAACCCGACTCTGCGTCCACTACGTAATTTTCCATGGGAGTTTTGCCATAGATCCCCCTCCAGCATGCCACAGTCCAGGTGTTAGACCCCTTGAAACAACTTTCCCATCACTATTGTGGCCAGAAAGAGTCCCTGTGGGTTTTAAAATTCGCCTGCCAATTGAAGTCTATGGTGGTTCGCCCGGTTCGCCCGTTCGCGAACATTTGCGGAAGTTCGCGTTCACTGTTCGCGAACGGAAAATTTTATGTTCGCGACATCACTACCTGCCGACCAGGACCCTGCCTAGATTCATGTGGTCCTGTATCTTCCTTGCCCTATTTCCCTCTCTAGTGTACTAAATTTTAAGAGTAAAATGGTAGGCATCATTTTGTGTAATTTGTCATTTGTAAGAACAATTTTTTGTGCAATTTGTGAATAATCTGATTAGTTTAGAATTAATTTGCGTATCTCTAGTAATACTGTAATATTAATATTAGCTTAAAGGGGTTGTCCGCTTTTTATATTGATGACCTATCCGCAGGACAGATGATCAATATCAGATCGGCAGGAGGCCGACGGCGACAAGGAGCCCGAGGCCGAATGAGCTGTCCCATTGAAGTCAATGAGATGGCCAAGGTGATCAGCTGTTTGTAGGGAAGGCAGCGCTCATATACACTTGAATAGGAAGGAGCTGTCCCATTGAAGTCAATGGGATGGCCAAGGTGTAATTACAACTGCTCAACACTGTGGTTGCGAAGGCAAGCAGGTAAACAATGAAGAGAAAGCAGCAACTGTATAAGCGCTGCTTTCATTTCAAACAGGTCAACCCGCCGATTTGATATTGATGACCTATCCTAAGGTCTTCAATATATAAAAGCACTCAAGAATAAACCAGTGATTTAAAAAACCTGAATAACTAAATAATCATTTCCTTTTGTGCCAACAAGCCACACTTCTTACCAATTCTATTTATTTTCAATACAAGGTGTTTGCTATTTTGTTTCATTTGAAATGCACAGCTGCTTAACTTTAGAGCAGACTTCCCAGGGACATTTAATTGTTTGTTAAGGTGGTGATGGTGGGAAGAGAACTGTAAGCAATCCTTGTAATTGTTGATTGCCTATACAGAAAGTGTACTAGTGCTAAATTATCTGCTCCAGGGAGTACAAGTTCAGCCGAGAAAAACTGATACACATTCTTGATATGTGTGAGAATCCACTAATTTATTTCCAACACACAGAAGGCAAATCTACAGGAACATTTTAGTAGCAAACACTGCTGTATCTGGCACTATATTTAGAGAGCAAGATTACCGTATTTATGTTCTTTGCTGCCTGAGGAGGTGCAAACTGCCAAACAACCTTTTTTTTTTTTTAATCTTCTTGTGCCTTCAATTTTGTTACAGATACAGAGTCCATAAAAAAATATTGTTTAATATTTTAATCTTTTACAAAGTGGCAGCAAAATCTAAGAGCACATTTTATTATTAACACAAAGTAATCAATTCCGTAATGAGTCTCTTTAAATATTGAAACACACTAATTTGCACTATTATTAATGTCCAATTGTCTTTATCTTAAATAAAAAAATGAAAATTACTACAGTTTATTTTTAAAGGAAAAGCATATTTGAATGTAGGTAAATATATTTATTTATCTCTACAAATATTAATTGACATATATATATCAGGTGCCACCTAATCTGCTATGTGACTTAGGGAACTTTCACACTTGCGTTGGTGCGGATCCGTCTGTTTATTTGCACAGACGGATCCGCAACTATAATGCAAACGTTTGTATCCGTTCAGAACAGATCTGTTTTCATTAGGTTCAAAGAAAAAGCGGATCCGTTTTGAATTACATTGAAAGTCAATGGGGAACAGATCCGTTTTCAAATGCACCATATTGTGTCATTCGAAACGGATCCGTCCCCATTGACTTACATTGTAATTAAAAACGGATCCGTTAGGCTCCGCCTCTTCAGACGGACACCAAAATGCTGCATGCTGCGTTTTGGTGTCCGCTTTCAAAACAGAATAGAAGCGGAACGGAGCCGAACTGATGCATTCTGAACGGATCCTTATCCATTCAGAATGCATTGGGGCTTAACTGATCCGTTTTGGACCGTTTGTGAGAGCCCTGAAAAGAATCTAACAAACGGAATCCAAAACGCTAGTGTGAAAGTACCCTAATATACATGCACTAATAGTGATAATCCAAATCACTGCTCCCTTGTCTCATAGAAAACTAAATGTAAAAAAAAGCTAAGAATTTTATGGATAATTATATTTAAAAAAAAATCCAATTCATTATGACGGAACATCTGCCATTAAATATAGGTAGCAAATCGCGTGGTATACCCATTTTCAAGTGCAGGGACACTTATGCCAAGGAGTTACATTATTGTTGCAAAGCGAATGTGGATCTGCTGTGCCACTTGAAAAGGTTTGGCTTTTGGCTATGACTAAGGTTCTTATGTAAGTGGCCTTAAAGTATTCAGCCTTTAATGCCTATACAAGGATCTGGGCTTCTCTGCAGGAGAATTACCAGGTCACTACTTCTTGGAGTAACATAGTATATGAGACCGAAAAAAGACAATTGTCCATCCAGTTTGGCCTGTTTCCTACAAGTTGATCCAGAGGAAGGCAAAAAACCTCTGTGAGGCAGAAGCCAATTTTCCCCACTTAAGGGGAAAAAAATTCCTTCCCGACTCCAATCAGGCAATCAGAATAACTCCCTGGATCAACGACCCATCTCTAGTAGTTATAGCCTGTAATATTATTACTCTCCAGAAATACATCCAGGCCCCTCTTGAATTCCTTTATTGTACTCACCATCACCACCTCCTCAGGCAAAGAGTTCCATAGTCTCACTGCTCTTACAGTGAAGAATCCTTTTCTATGTTTGTGTACAAACCTTCTTTCCTCCAGACGCAGAGGATGTCCCCTTGTCACAGTCGCAGTCCTGGGGATAAATAGATGATGGGACAGATCTTTGTACTGACCCCTGATATATTTATACATAGATATTAGATCTCCCCTCAGTCGTCTTTTTTCTAAAGTGAATAACCCTAATTTTGATAACCTTTCAAGGTACTGTAGATCCCTCATTCCAGTTATTACTTTAGTTGCCCTCCTCTGAACCATCTTCAGCTCTGCTATGTCTGCCTTGTTCACAGGAGCCCAGAACTGTACACAGTACTGGGGCCATGTGTGGTCTGACTAGTGATTTGTAAAGTGGTAGGACTATGTTCTCATTACGGGCATCTATGCCCCTTTTGATGCAACGCATTTTCTTATTGGCTTTGGCAGCAGCTGCCTGACACTGGTTTTTGCAGCTTAATTTGCTGTTCATTAAAATTCCTAGATCCTTTTCCATGTCAGTGTTACAGAGTGTTTTACCATTTAATATGTATGGGTGACTTGCATTATTCCTTCCCATGTGCATAACTTTACATTTGTCAGTGTTAAACCTCATCTGCCATTTCTCTGCCCAAGCCTCCAATCTATCCAGATCCCTCTGTAGCAGAAAACTGTCCTCTTCCAAGTTAATTACTTTACACAGTTTAGTGTCATCTGCAAAAATAGATATTTTACTGTGCCGGCCTTCTACAAGATCATTAATAAATATATTGAAGAGAATAGGGCCCAGTACTGACCCCTGAGGTACCCCACTAGTTACAGTGACCCAATCTGAGTATCTACCGTTAATAACCACCCTCTGTTTTCTGTCACTCAGCCAATTACTTACCCACATACAGACATTTTCTCCCAGTCCGAGCATCCTTATTTTATATACTAACCTTTTATGAGGTACAGTGTCAAATGCTTTGGAGAAGTCCAGATATACGACATACATTGATTCGCCGCTGTCAATTCTAGAACTTACCTCCTCATAGAAGAGAATTATATATAAAATAGAATTATCCCCTATGGTACACGCTGTAAAAAAATACAATAAAAAAAAAGCCAGAATTTATAATTTATTCTTAGTTTCCACAAAAAAAACAAAATAACAAGCGATCAAAAAGCGGCATTTACTCCAAAATGATACCAATGAAAAATACAAGTCGGCCTACAAAAATAACGCCCTCACACAACTCCATAGAAGAAAAAATAAAAAAGTTATGGGTCTTGGGAAGTGGCAATGCAAAGTCATTTTTTGGTTAAAAAAAGGGCGTTTTATTGCAAGAAAAGTAGTAAAACATAAAAAAAACTATATGTATTTAGTATCACTCTAATCGTATTGACGTATAGAATAAAAATATTATGCTACTTTTACCGAAAAATGATCACCGTAAAATTTATAATGTAAAAACACAGTGGCAGTATTGCTATTTTCTCCCATCTCCGTCCCAGAAAGAGTTAATAAAAGTTAATCAGAAAGTTATGTGTACCCCAAAATGGCGCCATTAAAAACTACAACTTGTCCCACAGAAAGCAAGCCTTCATACTGCTATATAGACGGAAAAATAAAAAAGTAATAGCTCTTGGAACAAGACCATGAAAAAAGGACGAAAAACGCTTGGTCATTAAGGCCCAAACAGGCTTGGTCACTAAGGGGTTAAGCAAGGTGTCCTTTGACTATTTCTATCATCAATCTTCCCATCAGGAAATCCCCGGTCTTCTGCAGGCATTACCCTCTCCCACAAAGTCCTGGACCAACTTTTCTATTAACTTTATCTGCTATTTATTTGTGGCCCACTGCCCACCGATCGGAGCACTGCACTGTAGGGGCTTTAATTGGAAGTCAGAGGGAACAGCATTCTTCTGCCTTACCTCACAGGTGCTACGATCGGTGCTGATTATGGAACCTCAGGGGTTAAATGATGGGGTTCGGCAGGATCACCATTCCTCGTCATTGCGGCCGGGGGTGCCTGCTGTACAGCCAGCAACTGCCGCGTATAGAGCAGGCTCACATAGTTGGTTGAAGGGGTTAAGAATATATTAAAGAGAATAGAGCCCTATATTGAACCCTCTGTTACCCCATTAGTGACTGTCACTGAATCTGAGTCAGTTATTTACCTACTTATACACATTTATTTCCAGAACAAGTGTAACACCCCAGAGTGGTCACTCCTGCATCCTGCTACTGTCTTTAACGGTCTAACATAAATGTCATCTGTGTAATTCTGTTCCAGCTTCTGTTCCATCCCTTGGATATGCCTATTTGTCGTTATTTCAGTACAGATCACTTCAATGCTGAGCACTAAGCAGATAGAAAAGAATATTGCTACAGCAATCAGCATAAGCAGTAAGTGTACAGTGCCCATCTGTCAGCGCTAATTGCATCAGCTCTGTTCGCATCTATTTACCAAGCATTTACTAACTAACCACAGAAGCATTAATCAGATAGAGGAGAACAGTGCTGCAGCAATCAGTCCTGACAAAGGCAGACACTCTATAGTTACTGTCAGTGCTGATCACTACATTGCTTCTCATCCTGCCTCTGGTCTCCCTGTCCAAGTCCCTATGGTGCTATTTTCCTTTATCTGCCCAACACTCGTAAATGTAGAGAAGGGAATGGACAAGGGGGTGCCAAGGAACCGACCAGGATATCTCACAGCCTGATAAGTCTCATGGAGGATGAGGAGGAGGTAAAATGTAGCAGCAAAGTAGAACAGAGGTGACATACCTCCCAAAGAGCTGCCAAGGCCATATTTACTTAGAGATCTGGTGATGTTACCGAGAGGTGCATTAGGCCCAAAATGTGCCAGAGCTGTCTCTAGATCTTTGTGAGTATCTCCCGTCTGTTAATTTTTCTCCATGCTATCGGAAGACAGAAGAATTGCCCATGTAAGCTCTGCAAGAAGCAAAAAAGCTGTAGCCAGTCAAACACAAACCATCCCATGGGCAAAGAGAGGTAGCAGCCAGCTACCTTAACAAGAGTTTCCTCCTTCCCCAAGTCTCCCTTGCGGCAGCCAGGCCACATCCATGGGCAGTATTGTGTCTTTCATATTGTCGTCCTCACTTTCTGCCTCTCCTGCTCAGAGCACAAATAATAAAGGTCCTAGATGCGGGTATTCAGGTCGTAGACACCCAGATGCTTGCTACCCAAATAAGACAGAATGTAATGAAAAAGGGGGGGCAAGCTTAATACATAAAACTTAACTTTTACTAAGTCTAAATAAAATACCATATGGGTACACAAATATGCCTAAAAATCACCATGCCAGATCTTTCACATAAACCAACTCAAATGATTCTCTTCCAAGAACCAGTCAGCACTGCCTCGTCGGAAATGAAAAAATAACAAAGCCAACTTATTTGGTGACGGTGATTATATGAGATGGCTTTGGCTCAAGGCACACAGCAGAAAGGTCAGGGTAAACCACCATACAGGTAGAAGGACTGATTGAGAGCGTAGAGTAGATGGTCTAGCAGTCCCTAGTGCCGCCCTACTTGGCCTATCCCACCCTTCACCTATTAACAGTGTCCTACCCCGCAAGGAGTAGCACCGTTACCGGAACCTGACCCTGGGTAAACTATCCCTGGTGTAGTCCTACTCGGTATAGAATAACTCCTGTCGTGCATAGAGAGAAGTGAGTAAAATATGGGGCAATAGTGTGAGGATGTAAAATGTCAAACTCCACAACATCTAAACCAAATGCCTCATTAAACAGTTCAAAAAGAAAACAAAGTATGCTCAACAAGAAGTGTGTCAATACTCTCCTATATTATGTCCCATTGTCACCTTTAGCCATACAAAAAATGTCCCGACGCGTTTCATCGATCATAAGCTAAGGAGAGGGCCCCTCGATTCATCAGGGGACAAAGGGCCATCAATGGACATTAGAGTGACAGTCAAAAGTAGATCTTCATATATCTGGAACACACAAATATAGAAAAGGCAAGACATATGAATGGGATACTCAGACCCCTTCCAGTTCAGTCCAGACACAATATCTAGTGAATAATAAACATATAAAAAACATCACTCACTTGTCACTCTCCTGCTCAGAGTCCTCCTCTTCCTCCTCCACTCCATTATCAGCCATCGATAATGGAATGCTTTGCCAGGAAACACCTTTATATGCTCAGCAATCTGCTTGTGTGCAAGTTTAAAGAGGTTGTCCGGTCCCAAAATCTAAATTCTTTTTATGTGCTCCTAACACCCCTCACCATGCATACATATGCCCCCAATACCTGTTTTTCATGTCCGAGCTTTCCTTTCTCCCTGGAAGACATCAGATTATCCTGGCAGATCTGTTTACTTTCTTCCCTTCTTGTTTTGTTGAATACATAACTTTATTGATACACAAGCCTGGCTGCACTGCACAGTGATGAGTCACAGGCTGGCCACGCCCCCACACTGCTCTGTCTGCAGCAGCCAAACTCACTACACTCCTGTGTCCCTCTTTCTGCACACAGACATAAAATCACAGAAAAAACTTAATATAAACCATCCTGCACGATATGATATTAAATGTGCGGATGTATATGGCTACATTTACAAACTCACAGAAAATAATGCACTATAATAGTGGACGCAAGCATAACATATGGACTAAGCCCTCAGTCTATTGATAAAATTTGAGATACTTGGTCAATACATTTTGATCAAAATACATCTATGCCCACCTACCAGGCGACAAGGTGGTCAATGTTTTGACCAAGTGTCTCAGATTTTATCAATAGAGTGAGGGCTTAGGCCCCTTTCACACTTGCGTTCTGAGGATCCGGCAGGCACTTCCGTCCCGCCGGATCCGTCAGAACGCAAGTCGCCTGAAAACATTTGAAGACTGATCAGGAACCTGATCAGTCTTCGAAATGCTTTCAGGTTACCATGGCAGCCAGGACGCTACTGAAGTTCTGGCTGCCATGGTACTCTGCCGCAGTGTACTTACCTGCGATGCGGCCGCCGTGCGCTCCTTCATAACGTCACAGGTCCGCGCGGCGCATAGATCAATGTGCCGCCCGGACCTGTGACATCAGGAAGGAGCGCCCGGAGGCCACAGCGCAGGTAAGTACACTGCTGCGGAGTACTTACCATGGCAGCCAGGACTTCAGTAGCGTCCTGGCTGCCATGGTAACCGATCGGAGCCCCAGCTTACACTGGGGCCCCGATCGGAACTGCTGCTGCGCATGCGCAGAGCTAAACGTCGGATCCGGCGATAAGCCGAAAGGACGTTTAGCTTAATTCCGGATCCGGATTAATGCACTTCAATGGGCACTATTTCCGGATCCGGCGTTACGGCATGTCTTCTGGATCTTTGGACGGAGACAAATCCGCAGCATGCTGTGGTTTTTTCAACGTCCAAAAAACGTTCACATACTGAACGGAAGACATTCTGATGCATCCTGAACGGATTTCTTTCCATTCAGAATGTATTTGGATAATCCTGATCAGTTTCTTTCCGTCCTAGAGCCCCAAAGACGGAACTCTAGGACGGAAAGCAAAAACGCAGATGTGAAAGGGGCCTTAGTCCATATGTTATGCTTGCATCCACTATTATAGTGCATTATTTTCTTTGATTTTGCACACAGACACAAATCTACATCTCACTCAGTGTCTACATACCATCACTGACGGTCCATCGGCTCTTCCCTCACCATCTCCAGAGTGTAATAAGCAGCTGGAAGCAGCAAGCACACCCAAACACATCTGTATCTAATCCTATCCTGTGTGATACAGCCTGCTGAGCTGTGTATCTAAACTCATCACTGACTGTCCACGGGCTCTTCCCTCACCATTTCCAGAGTGTGATAAACAGCTGGAATTGGCAAGCACGTCCAAAAACATCTGTATCTAATGCTAACATGTATGTATGCCTGATACAGAGCCTGTTGTGTGCGATACTGCCTGCCTGCCTGCCTGCCGGAAACGTTAAACAGGAGAGCTACCACAGGTAATGGCGCTGCTGTCAAAAGCGGCTAAGAAAAAATTACAGTCAATGTCCCAGATATTTGGGATGCGGAAACGTTATACAGGATATGTAGCGCAGGTAATGTTACTGTCCGCAGCATCTACGGAAAAAGTACACTGGATGTTAGATATTTTTAGGATGTGCAAACTTTATACAGGAGATGTAGTGCAGGTAATTTCACTGTCCACAGCAGACATCATCTATTGAAAAAGTACACTGGATGTCACAGATATTTTTAGGCTGCGCACACGTTACACAGGAGATGTAGCGCAGATAATGTTGCTGTCTGCAGCAGCCAAACTATTGCACACTATTTAGCGCAGGTAGTGGTAAAAATATATATTGCTTGTAGATAAAACAATAGTCCTTAAAAGGACTTTTGGGTCTCTAACAGCAACCCTGCCTAACAAAAAAATAAAATTAAATTCCCTACACTATCTGTCCCTTCTACAGCACAGCTCTCCCTGACTAAGACTGAGCCGAACACGTGTCATCGGGTGCTTTATAAATGACACGTTCCGGACAGCCAATCACTGTATTGCCAGTAACAAACATAGCTATGGCATTGCAGTAAGTGGCAGTACTTACCAGCACGTTTATTAGCTGCATAGCAGCCAACAAATGTGCAGGGAGGAGACTCGAGCAGGGCCGGGCCGACACAGAGGCTGGGGAGGCTCCAGCCTCAGGGCGCTCCAGCGTCAGGGCGCAGGCCAGCTCCCCAGCCTCATTAATGCAGATGGCAGTGGCAGAGAGAGAGCTGGTGGCCACAGGCGCAGGGACACATCGGGACCCGGCTGCTGCGATCAGCTGCTGTGTGAGCCTGCCCTGTGAAAGAACTTACTCTCTCTCTGTCTGCTCTGCCATCGATGTTTCCTGGATGGATGGCCGTGCTGCTGCTCCCCCAGACTCCTCCCCTCCCTCTCTCAATGAATCTCTGTGTAGTGTGTAGCAGAGCAGTGGTGACATCACTTCCTGCTGCTCTCACACTAGCCGACAGGACTCAGTCAGCAGGTCTGATAACATGAAGATGATAAATCCCTCAGTGGCTCAGCCTCAGCCAAGGAGAGAGGAGAGGACTGGAGGTATGTGTGACTGACTGTCACTGTCTCAGTCAGAGGCTCAGCCTCAGCTTGTCTTAAGGCAAGCATTGATGTACTGTTACTGTCTGACACAATGCACTGACAGTTATTGTGTGAAGTTAAAGGGCTTCAAAACTAGTAGTTCACTCACCCCCCATTTGACCATTTTTTTCACTAGCTGTCAGCTGACATTAGCTATTTGCTAATGTCAGCTGAATTTATCCATATGCCCCTTACCTGTTCTATTTAATAAAATTCATACTTTTATATTCTGATAAGGCCTCTTTCACAATTGCGTTGTTAGGATCCAGCATGCACTTCCGTCGCCGGAAGTACCCGCCGGATCTGTCACAACGCAAGAGAACTGAAAGCATTTGAAGATGGATCAGTCTTCAAAATGCTTTCAGTGTTACCATGGCAACCAGGACTGGTTGCCATGGTAAAGTGTAGTGGGGAGCGGGGGAGAATTATACTTACAGTCCGTGCGGCTCCCGGGGCGCTCCAGAATGATGTCAGAGCACCCCATGCGCATGGATCACGTGATCCATGTGCGTGGAACGCTCTGACGTCATTCTGGAGCGCCCCAGGAGCCGCAGTGGGGGGGCGGTGGGGGGGGGGCGCACTTGGGCAGCTCAGCCTCTGTTGGTGGTGGGCCTTGTCCCAGCCCTGGACTCGAGCATCGCACTCAAGCGCACGTGGTATTCGTCCAAACACCGCAATGTGCCGAGCATGGCAATGCTCGAGCCGAACTGGTGTTCGGCCGAGCATGCTTGCTCAACACTGCTCAGTAACAAAGCCCACTTCAGATTTTTAAAAAAATGCTTATAAATAAGTAGATAAGAATAAAGTAGAAATTCCCCGAAGTCTTGCACGACTTTGGGCGTGACAAAGCTTTGCTCCACGGAGCCAATACATTTTAATGCTGTACGGAAACAGCATTAACACCAAAGTTTTTGAACAAATTGCCTTCGGATCTATGATCCGAAGCTTAATTCGCTCAAGCTTAGACCTCACATAATTTGACGGAAAAATAAACAACTAAATATGAGAGTCAAAATATGGAGAGACATATCAATTTAAAAAAAGTATTAAAACATAACATAAACTATAAAAATTGCTATCACAGTAATCATACTGACATGCAGAATAAGGTTATCATGTAATTTTTCCTGCACAGTGAATACCTTAAAACACAACTCAAATGACCATGTTGAACTTCCATTTTCTCCTTTGAATTTATGTTCAGGCCCCATTCACATGACTGTATTTTTGCTCCGCATCCGATCTACATTTTTTGCGGATCGGATGTGGACTCATTAATTTTTATTAACAGCACACCGGTAGCTGTCCGCATCCATATGCCCGTTTTGCAGTCCTGCAAAAATATAGAACATGTCCTATTCTTAGGTAAGCAATGCAACAATATGTCCGCAAAAAAAAACATATGTCCTATTATTGTCCGCAAATCACGGTCCGTGGCCCCATTCAATGGGTCAGCAAAAAATATGGAATGCACACGGAACACATCCGTATGTCATCCATATGTCATCCGTATTTTGGGGATCCATACTGTAGAAATGCTATGCCCAGCTCATATTGCTCATGTGTTTGATGATTAATAAGTTACTGTTTCCGTTTCCGATCCTCAAAAAATGGATCAAATACGGAAACCATACGGATATGTTTTGTGGAATAACGGAACGGAAGAGGACTTAAATCAGAGAAAAAAAAAAACCCTCAGATGCAGAACAACAGATCCGTCAAAAACGGACTGCAAAACAACAACGGTCGTGTGCATGAGCCCTTAGATTAGCAAAAGATTGGCTAGCTACAGCTATACTAGGGATGAGGTCCTGCATACAGATTTACACAGCTCCAACTGAACTCAATAATAAATTTGGCTTCAGTGAAAAATGCAAAAAGAGTAACAACATGTGTGGCAATTTTGAATGCAACACATGTGGAATATTTATAATCTGAGTCTGTACTATGGCTGTATATAAAAAGGACAAATAGCATGCTTAAAATTTTGGATAGTATTTAATGCTTATTAAGCTTTAAATATACGTTTTCTAATAGTTAGGCCTCTTGCACACGACCGTACGTATTTTGCGGTCCTCAAAAAACGGATCCTCAAAAAGTACAGATGACGTCCGTGTGCATTCCACATTTTGTGGAACGGAACAGCTGGCCCCTAATAGAACAGTTATGCGGACAATAATAGGACAAGTTCTATTTTTTAGGGGATTGTATATATGTAAATGGAATGCACACTGAGTACCTTCTGTTTTTTTTGCTGACCCATTTAAATGATTGGTTCCGCAAGCGGTCCGCAAAAAAAAATGGAACGGACACAGAAAGAAAATATGTTTGTGTGCAAGAGGCCTTATAGAAACAAAATATTGGTATAGGATAATTAAACATTTGTTTAGATTTTTTTTATATCTTTCTTGAATTAGTGGGAATCTAAAAATGTGAGGAAATATAGTGAAGGTGGTGAAATATATATATATATATATATATATATATATATATATATGAAATAATATAAAAGCAAGATGCTAAATAATATTTGATTACTATTTGTGTTCACTAAATTAATAAGAGTAGGCCACTTGTTGTATAGAAGAAAATAATAAGGGTACAAAAATGTTAAAAATATAGTATGTGCAGTAACACATTCATACGTTGCAATTTAATTTTCTCCTTCCATGCACTAACTACAGACATGGGTATACAGCAAAATTGTTATGCGATTCTCATTGGACTTCCTTCTGAATTAAATTTTGTAATAGAACAGAAGAGAAAAATGTGCATAGTTTAAGCAGTGTTTTAAGATTCAGTTATCGTCAGGGTAATAAATAGTGATGAGCGGGAGGTGCCATATTCGATTTCGCGAATATTCGATTGAATATTCGTCATATATTCGTCTAAATCAAATATTCGTCATTATTCTATATATTGCGAATGTTACGCAAATTTATATTTGCATCGCGAATTAAACTTAGAGCTGAGTTCCTAATGGTTGTAACTTGTATTGCTAGAATTGACGAAGATAACGAATATCATAAATATAGCACTATATTCTCAATCTTCGTTATAATTTAGCAACAACCATTAGGAACCCAGCTCTAAGTTTAATTCGCAAAGCAAACATATACTCGCATTGCGAATTGATCTTAGAGCTAAGTTCCTAATGGTTGTATTGCTAGAATATAACGAAGATGACGAATATCACGAATTCACGAATATAGCACTATATTCTCAATCTTCGTTATATTCTAGCAATACAACCATTAGGAACTCAGCTCTAAGTTGAATTCAACTTAAAGCTGGGTTCCTAATGGTTGTATTGCTAGAATATAACGAATATCGCAAAGCGAATAATTCAGGTTATATTAATTGCATTGCGATTACAACTTAGTCAAATTTGTGAGATCGTGATTCTCACATCCGACAGTACATTTTAGCATGGAGGTGTTCCCATTGGGATGGGGACACTCCATGCACACAGGAAGTTGGCAGAAGCGGCAACAGGCATTAACTGGAGCAGGCAGGGAGCCAGGAATCCTCCGGACAGGTAAGAACAGCTTTTGGGAAGTGGGAAGACAATCAGAGAGCAATAAGGATTAACAACTAAAAAAAAACAACGAATATTCGAAATTGCGAATATATAGCGCTATATTCGCGAATTATCGAAGTTGCGATATTCGCAATAAAAATTCACTAGTCGAATATTCGCGCTCAACACTAGTAATAAATAAAAGTTAGAATTATGGACGGTTTGAGAAGTACAGTACGTGATAACATACGGTACGAGAAGGAGAAACCATTTAGGATTAAATGTACATTTCATAAACAACTGACGGGAACAGGTTAATTTTAATGGATTTATTATGTCGTAAAATGTAATAATAGATCCAGATCTTCATATGTTATTGGAATATACTACACAAAAAAAAAAAAAAAGCTGACTTTCAGTGATCCATTTAAGGCCTTATTCACACATCCGCAAGTGTTTTGCGGATCCACGGAGCCGCGGATCCGCAAAACACGGACACGCCGGCAATGTGCATTCCGCATTTTTGCGGACCGCACATTGCCCGGACTCCATAGAAAATGCCTCTTCTTGTCCGCAATTGCGGACAAGAATAGGACATGCTCTATTTTTTTTGCGGAGCCGCGGACCGGAAAATCGGCGGCGCGCTCCGCAAAATCGGATGCGGAGAGCACAGTGTGTGCTCTCCGCATCTTTCCCGGCCCCATTCACAGTCAATGGGTCCGCATGTATTCCGCAAAATTGCGGAATACATGCGGACTACATTGCGGATGTGTGAATAAGGCCTAAAGCAACCTAAAACAACTCAGCATGAAAATCTACAAAAAGGAAAATGGTTAATGCTTTTTATCTTCATTCAGTTGCAGGCTCCACACTTAATCCATTTTAGTTTGGTGCACAGTACTGTATTTTTTACTGCAGCCCTTTACTTACTTACTCTCTGCTAGAATACAGACACAGAAGCTTACATGTAACAGTTAACTAGCTGTGGTACCTACCTGTGAGGTTGATATCCATGTCTCAAAAACTTCACCAGGCCCCTCCAGAGAGGTTTGCACCAAGCAACATTGATTTGAAAGAAAATGTGTATTGATAATGGCAGTTAAAAACAACAAAATAATCTCAACTATATCTTTATTATTGCAAAAAATAACAACTCCTTTCTGTGAATTAGGAAAGGGAGATCTATTCTACAGTATAAATGGCTATCTATGGAACTACGTGAATTAGCATCATCCCATTCCATGGGCAAACCAAGCTGGTTGCCAGCTACTGTAAAAAGACTTTGCTCCTTTTCCCGGTCTCCCTTGCACCAGCCAGTTTTTAGCAAAGGCGACGAGGCAGCACCCCAGAAACATGGCCAGCAGTGGAAAGCAGTGAATGACTTTGTCATGCACCAACCAGAATCAGCAAATTTAGAGAGCATGTGTTATTTCGACATTTGGCAGTGGCAGCTCATCCGAGACTCCTGACGGATGCTGAAGTCCTCGAAAGAGGTCACAAGATTTGTCAGCAGGCACAGCTGCAGCCTGAACGATCTCATTCCCTTTATATTTGTGTTAGAAAAGACGCTGATGCTCATGCAGCAGGGGACGACAAGGGAAGAAGATCAGCTAGCGCATCTTGCAGCCTGCCCTGTAGTGGAACCCCAAGGAGAAGGTCCCATTGATGAGGAGGAGCAGGATGAGAATCTTCTGCTAGAGGAGGTAGAAGATGATCAGAAGAAGAAGGCGGAGGCAGTGTTAGAGGAGCAGAAGCAGGAGGATGACATTGACACCGACCACGAGACACAATCATCATAGTGGGGGGTGGAGATGGCAGGAACTGGCTCCTCGGACACGCTGCATAAGATGGCAAGCTGTATGTTCGCTTGCTTACGCACTGGCAAGCTTATCGTGCACATGAAGCCTACTGAAAATTACTAGATAGTGATGCTCTTAGACCAATGCTATCCATCTAAAATGGAGAGTATTTTCCTCCCAAGGAAAGGGAGGAGAAATTATGTTACTATCAGGAAAGACAGTGTACCAAGCTTGCCTCATCCTTCGGTCAACAAACACCAACCTCTCTCTGCCCCTCGCAGTCACCCCCCTCCTGCCACAAGCAGCAGAAGCAATAGCGCGGCAGTGGAAGCAGCCAGTTCAGCCTACTCACCATGATGGGACAGTTATTTAATGTATTGCGCCAGGCCCAGCCAAGTCAGCAAGCCCAGTCTATCTGCCTCAATGGCCAGGTTCAGACTTACCTGAAGTCTCACCCATGTAGCCTGTTTCTGGACCCCATGGACTTCTAGGCAGGCAGAGTCCTAGAGGCCTAGTATGATTTTGGTCTTCTTTCCTGCTCAACCTCCAGCGTCATCTCAGAGAGGGTTTTTAGTGCTGGTGGGGGTGTGTGACACCCAAATGGACTAAGTTGTCCTCCACCAGTGTCTAAAACATCACCTTTGTTAAAATCAACCAAGCCTGGATTAGGGAGGATTTTCACACTTCTCCAGGTGAGGCAGATGAGTGGATTTGCCCTTGCTGATGGTGTATCATCTTGTCACTGTTGTCGTCTGCCTGCCTCCCTCCCTGTCTAACATAATGTTGCCTGCCTACAATCATGTTCCGTATTGCTGCTGATGCCACTGTCATGGCATGGCCACTATCATGCCTCTGCTACAGTCTGCCTGGCAACATGTGCAGTATAGATGCTGCTGTTTCCACCACCACCACTACTACTACTATCCATAAACATGCGATTTAGTGCTATTATAGGTTGCTACTCCTGCCATTATTATTGAGGCCACATCCAGCTAGTACCTTACCTTATCCTTGACACACTATAATCATGCTGCTCCGGGTCCAATTTTCTGTCCGGTTAATACCTAATTTTTGGAAACTTCATCCCAATAAGCCACCTTTTCTTTTTACAGTTAGCACTGCGTGCACTTCAGCCCCTTGGAGGCACACATTTTTGAGGCTTGATCCTAACAAGCAACTCTTTCTTCTTATAATTAGTAGTGATGAGCGGCAGGGGCAATATTTAAAAATGTGTTTTTTTTTGCGAATATTTGGTAGAATATTTGACATATATTCGCGAATTCGCTATTATTTTCTAGATTGCGAAACTTGGCAATGTAATATTTGCGGAATGCGTGCTTAATAAAGGCGTGGGTCATTGTTATAAACTTGTGACCACACAGCACTATGTATGTAGCATACATACATACAGCACTATGTATGTAGCATGTATGTATGGACAGCAGAACCTAACTACACTACATCACTATCTAACCTACACTGACTATCTCCCACTAACTATCTGTATTATATATATAAACTAACTAACTATCTAATGTAATGTGACAAATGGAAACGAGAGAGCACAGCAATAACACTGCTGTCTCTCTCAGAATTGCAATAAACTGTAGGAAATGGCTGTGGGGAGGTTCTTATATAGTAAGGGGTAGGCAACTTTCCTTTCTCATTGGGCCACAAGCAAAAAGGGAGGTTACTGATGAAAAAAAGTAGAACATTCGAAAAAACTAATATATATCACTATATACTAAATATTTGCGAATTCTCGAAGTTGCGATATTCATGATTAAAATTAGCAATTCGAATATTAGCTCCCAACACAAATTTTTAGCACTGTGCGTATTCTGGCCCCCTGAAGGCATCAATTTTGGGCCCTTGGTCCCCCATCAAGCGACATTCTTTTTCAAATAACACTGTGTGTGGTTAAACTCCATGTGTCCTTGATAAGAGGCAATTTTTAGAAGCTTTGGAATTCAAAAAAGCACGCTGCTTTTTAATGCCATCAAATATGCCTTTACCCAAAGCTTCTGATATGATTTGCTACTGCTGTCATTGCATCTGAGAGCTCAGGTAAGGGCAAGGGAAAAAAAATAAAAAATCATAAAAACATTAACAAAACAAGATAGAATCTCTTCCTAAAAATTCTGAGCTTTAGAGGCCTAGAGGGCATTATATATCAGTTTTAAGGACAATTGGAGCCATTTTGGTTCAGAACAAGTAGTTAAGGCTGGCTTCCCAGCCTGTATTTGTGGGAGGGGCCTCTACTATTTAACCCCACAGGTTCATCGTACCTAGGCTCCGCTGAGCTGCACGGTCGTTTCCGGTCCCAGCCGCGCGTGCGTCCTGCACGGTCTCCAAGGACGCGTCTTCACTCTGCAGAGAAGGTAGGCGGGGGGCGGGGGCTGTGCGGGCGCCGGGACACCGTTCCCCTGGTTTGCTCCGGCTCCTGCTCCCTCATCTCTCCCAGCTCGGCCCACAGGGTAAGTGCCTGCGCTGTGGCTTCCAGCGCCCTGCGCCGCACTGCCGATACCTGGGCGGCACGTCTGGCCGCACGTTAGGCGCTCATCGGCGGTCCGGTGCGCCAGTCTGCGTTCTCCCTCTGTTACACTACTATGTGGGGGGCCAGTGCTATGTCTAAACAGGGCAGTCCACCTATTGCTAGCGGCCAGGGCAGTGCGTACATGGTTTTGGGGCATGTTTCATGGTGTGTCTGGTCTGGGGTAGATTGGTAATGCCTGAAACCTGGTTGCACCAGTTTGGCTTAGTTTAGTATCTCCTCTATTTTGTCTGCCTAACAGTATTTTGATGGGTTCTGTATCTCATAACCTTTCTGGGAATTAAGGGATCCAGCAGCGCTGGTTTACGGTTCCCAATCGGGGCCGTGCCTGCTGCCCCACGCCTACGGCCTTCTTCGATCTTTCTTGTTCCCGTCCGGGTCAAGTCAGGCGGGTCGTAAAAAAAAAAATAATCTATACAACTTAAGGGGTTAATATATAGCTTATTTAGCCATGTGTCATTCCTTTCAGGTTCATCCTCTGAACTCTGGACCACATCTGGAGGGCCTCACCTGGACCATCCAGGCACGCTGGTACGCCCAAGCATGCTTTTTACGAGTCACGCTAGTCAGGTTGCGGGTGCTCCTGCACCTCCTGGGTCCCAGGTCCTGAGCCTCCTGGGTTCTGTGTCTCCTGGATCGCCCAGGTTCTGTGTCTCCTGGATTGCCCAGGTTCTGCGTCTCCTGGATCGCCCAGATTCTGTGTCTCCTGGCTCGCCCAGGTTCTGTGTCTCCTGGATCGCCCAGGTTCTGTGTCTCCTGGATCGCCCAGGTTCTGTGTCTCCTGGATCGCCCAGGTTCTGTGTCTCCTGGATCGCCCGGGTTCTGTGTCTCCTGGATCGCCCGAGTTCTGTGTCTCCTGGATCGGCCAGGTTCTGTGTCTCCGGGTCCGCCCAGGTTCTGCGTCTCACGTGTCACCTAGGTTCGCTCTCCGGCATCGCAGTTTCTACACCTCCTGGTTCGGTCAGGTTCGGTGTTGGCACCACCCGAATCTCGGCCACCCTGGTCACTGGTTCAGTTCACTGGTTCCAGGTTTGACGGCCTTCACCTGAGTTTCCCGGTTCGCCCAGGTCCTGTGTTTGGGTCCTTCCAGTCTCCGTGTCATCAGTCGGATCTGGTTTGGCTCGGTAGCGGTTTCCGGTTGCTGGTGCTCTGCTTCTGGGTCTTCCTTGTTCCAACTGCCCAATTACCCCCGATGGGGTTACTCGGGTCTACTGGTCCGACCGGATTCTGCTTACATCTTTTTACTCCGCCACCCGTGTCTTCCATACCTGTGCACGAGTTATCTAGTTTATTTTTGGGCTGCCGAGACAGCTTGCCAGGCTGGTGGGTTTTTCTGCTAGCCCTCCAGCCGACCATCCTGCACAGGCAGGGGGGTCCGGGTTGCGAAAACCAGCTGATTCACTGTTCACCTTCGGTTCTGTTCTTCACTGGGTCAGGTCACTTCTCGTCCATCGCTCCTTCTGCTCACTTACCTTAGTGTTATTCTGTCTGCCCCTCGCAGGTAGCAGTCCCCGGTAGGTAAGTTACGCATAACCTTGGCCGCTGAAGAGGTCCTCCAAGCTTTGTCCGATTCTACGTTTTTTTTCAGGTCCTGGTCTTGCAAGTTCTCGTTGTCCCAGTGGAGTGTTTTGCTAAGGTTCAGGTAAGAAGTTAGTCAGAGACCGTTGGCTCCGCGTTAGTATTCCCTCGTAGTATTTAGGGTATTTTCTTTTGTAGGCCTAGGATGTCTCACGTTTCAGAAGTTGAGGATAATTTATCCCTGCCCGGGACCTCGGTGTCTGGTCGTGCCAGCTGCTCATCTCTTAGGAACTGGACCGTTGCCAGATTAATAGCCGAACTGAATCGCCGGGGAATTCCCCATCCTGCGTCCGCACGGAAGGCGGAGCTGTATCGCCTATTGATGTCCACCCCTAGTTCGCCTGAGGAACAGCCATATAGGGACTCGGTTCAGCAAACCCTGTCGCAGATACAGGCTTCCATTAGTGATTTGGCGAATACCATGGGCGACATACAGGCCAGGGTTACGGTTCTAGAAACTAGGTCCTCCCCACCAGTAGCCCCGCCGGCTTCTGCATTATCTCCACTTCCGGCTCCTGAAGCCTCAGGTAGGCCGGCTATCACACCACAGGTCGCCCCCGCGCATTTCGTCCCCGAGCATATCAAAAAAGATATTCTCGCCGGGAGAGATATCAATTTAGCGTCTATTCTGATTGCGTCCCAGGACGTCTCCGAAAATCGCATCATTAGTTGCGGTGAAGTGTCAGTGGTCTTGCGGGCCAAAGACGCGCGCCTTAACCGGAAACTGTCGTTGGCAGAATTCATCTTGGCCTTCAGCCTATATCGGGATGTCGTCTGTACCGTAAACCCGGCCCGGAGGGAAGAGCTGGATACTTATTTATACAGGGTCACCGATTTGTGTCATAAATACGGAGGTACCGCTTTTTATGACTATCATCGGTCTTTTTCCGCCAAAGCAGCGGCTGCTTTGTCACAATTTCAGCATGTCACCAACTGGGCAGAGCTCGATGTCGAACTATTTTGCCGCCATTTTGCGGGGCTTCGGGCCCCTTCCTGTTCGACATGTCAGTCTGTTCTGCACACGTCCGAATGGTGTCCCAATTTAGCTCTTCCCTCCCAGGCCGGCTCCTCCCCCAGCACTTCAGGGGCGTCTAAGGGTTCGGCTACGGTTGATAAGCTCGGCAGGCCCATCTCTTATTTGGGGAGCAGTCAAATTTGTAATAATTTCAATGCCGGCGGCTGTGCTTTCAACGCGTGCCGAGCCTTACACGTCTGCTCCTCCTGCTTCCGGGCTCACCCACGCGCTTCTTGTCCTAGGAAAGGGAAGAGCTGACTAGCCGACATTAATGTCGACTTGCTCCAAGCTCTGTTGGCAAACCACCCAGACCAAACCTTCGTAGCTTTCCTGCTGTCAGGTCTTAAAGAGGGCTTTCATATGGGTCTCATCACGCTGCCCCAGGGCTCGTGGGAGGGTCCTAATCTCCTGTCAGCTTACAGCGATCCGGAAGCGGTGGATGAATTGCTAAAGTCAGAGTTGGATAAGGGTTTCATAATTGGTCCTTTCAAAGAAAGCCCCTTCCAGCCTTGGAGGGTAAACCCCATTGGCCTTGTCTCAAAACAGTCGTCAAATGAAAAACGTCTAATATATGACCTTTCCGCGCCTCATATGTCGCCAGTTCCCAGTTTAAATTCGCTTATACCGTCCGAGGAATATGCTATGCAATATTCCTCGGTTGATGAGGCCATTCAACTCATCATCCAATCAGGTGTCGGGTGTTGGCTAGCAAAAGTCGACATCTCCGACGCATTCAAGCTCCTGCCGGTGCACCCGAGCCTGTGGGGGTTCTATGGCATCAGATGGTCAGGCAAGCTTTACTTTGCCAACCGCTTAACTTTCGGCTCCAAGAGCAGCCCATGGCTGTTCGACCAGCTGGCCAAGGCCCTCCACTGGGTTCTGGTGCACCACGGCGGCCTCAACATGGTACTGCACTACCTTGATGATTTCCTGCTGATTGAACGGCCTCATCAAACTCCCACAATTCCGTTAGCCCTCCTGGAAATATTCAACCACCTACAAATTCCAGTCGCCACGCACAAAACAGAAGGACCGGCTTCCAAGATCACTTTTCTGGGGATTACCTTAGACTCGGTCAAGATGGAAGCAAGTCTGCCTCCGGAAAAACTCCAAAAAATCCATCTAGCCATTTCCAAAGCCACCGTGACGCGCTTTCTATCTAAGTCTGAGCTTCAATCTCTACTGGGTTTGTTGAATCACGCCACCCGGATCAAGCCCCAAGGTCGTACCTTTCTGTCTAGGTTGCTGCAGCTGTTACCATCCGCACCGGAACAGGACTCTGTGGTACGCCTGGATAGCCACGCAGTGGCGGACCTAGCCATGTGGAATTCCTTCCTTGATTTCTGGAATGGCTGCTCCCTCTTCGTTCCGCAGTGGAACTCGTCGTCCCCCATGGTCTACTCCGACGCCGCTGGTTCCACCGGGTTTGCAGCCTTATTCAGGTCGCACTGGCTGGCTGCCAGGTGGCCCCCAGAGGTCTCTTCCGATAGTGCGGCGCTCAGCTCTTCCCCATTACTCGAATTATACCCCATCGTGGCGGCTGCCCTGGCCTGGGGCCATGATTGGACAAATTCATCAGTGCTGTTCATCTCCGATAGTCATGCACTGGTGGATATCATCAACAATGGCAGAGCCAGATCACCTAAGATTATGACCCTGTTACGTAGATTAGTGTGGCTATCTTTGAAATTTAATTTTCATATCCGATGTTGCCATATCCCGGTGGGAGTCTAATAGGGCAGCGGATGCCCTCTCTCGTTTTAATTTTACGTTTTTTTTCCAGGAGGTTCCAGAAGCGGACCGGACAGGGTTCCAGGTTCCCCCCTTCAACCAGTTCATCCTGGATTAATTACCTTGGTGGCCCGGGCCGGGGCCCTGGCAGAGAGGGCGCTGTCACAGAATACCGCCAGGAACTACCTCACTGGTATTAGAGCCTTCAGCAAATTCAGGGGGAAGTTCCCACAAGGGGATCTCGATGACATCACTTATGTCTTAGCTTTCATTGCCTACTGTCACACAGAACTGGCTTTGTCCTTTTCTTCCATTATAATTTATTTGGCTGGGCTACAACACCACCGCATGTTGTCCAACCCGGACGGCAGGTCAATATTATCGATTCAGGCAGTCAAAGCTACGTTACGGGGTATTCAGAAAGGTGGGTCGCTTTCTCGCATTCAGCGTCAGCCAGTTTCGGGGGAATTATTTCGGTCATTATCGGCAGCGTTAGACAACTGCCCATTTGGCCCTTTACCTAGTTTGGTTCTGAAATCAGCCATGTATCTCGGGTTCTATGGCTTCCTTAGGCCTGGAGAATTCTCGGTGGGTGGGGGTCAACAGCATTTTCCCCAGAAACGACATCTGGTTTGGGGCGGGGATCATTTCACATTACTGTTACCGATAACCAAAACCAATCAGCACGGTCCGCCTACAACGGTCAACTTCTATGCCACCGGGAATCAATGGTGCCCCGTTGCGGTCCTGAACCAGTTGATTCTCAATCTGCACTCGCAGCCTCCGGATGGCCCGCTGCTGCCATTTAACGACAGACCGTTGACTACCTCCAAGTTCATAGCTCACATACGCATCCTCGTACAAAGCTTAGGGTTGGACCCACGTTCCATCTCTGGTCATTCGTTCAGAATAGGGGCAGCCTCCGCTGCATCCCGGCATCAGGTCCCTGTTCACGTAATCCGCTACATGGGTCGCTGGAGGTCCGCTTGTTTCACCAGGTATATTCCCAACCCGCACACAGAAGTTTCGCGAGCTTTTTGTAAACTGGTTTTGTAAATAATAAAGGTTTCTCACCTACATATGGTCTTTTGCCCCCTTTTTCTGGCGTCACCACGTTCATGGCTCCCGGCATACCACAGCCATTTGGTAAGTTATACTCAGGTCTATTCTCCCTCTTCGAGCTAGCCCCGACCATAAGTAGTTAAGGCTGGCTTCCCAGCCTGTATTTGTGGGAGGGGCCTCTACTATTTAACCCCACAGGTTCATCATACCTAGGCTCCGCTGAGCTGCACCCCACCCTCCCGCCCCTTTTTATTACTATTTGCTAAACAGGTGTGCCCCCTTTTTCTGGCGTCACCACGTTCATGGCTCCCGGCATACCACAGCCATTTGGTAAGTTATACTCAGGTCTATTCTCCCTCTTCGAGCTAGCCCCGACCATAAATAGATTTGTGTCCAAACCGAACCTTTCAAATAATTTAGTGAATCAGATTCGAACCGATTCTTGAGGTATTTGCTCATCTCTACTCACTACTTATCATGAGAATATATTGCCATTAGAGTTGAACTAATTGAATCCAACAAATTGGAATTTGATCCGAATTTCCTCGTGCTTCGTGGTAGCGAATCGATTTATTCTGAAAAAGTGTAAAAAAACAAAAATAAAAGCATACTTACCTCCTCAATATGCATGTGATCTTGATTGAAGATCTTGGCCAAAATCCCGTTTGTGGTGACTAGAGTTGAGCGGACACCTGGATGTTCGGGTTCGACGGGTTCGGCCGAACTTCAGAAAAAAGTTTGAGTTCAGGACCCGAACTTGACCCCGAACCTATTGAAGTCAATAGGATCACGAACTTTTGAGCACTAAAATGGCTGTAAAAATGTCATGGAAAGGCTAGAGGGCTGCAAATGCCAGCAAACTGTAGTTTAGAGCATGGCAAGTGCTCTGCATATAAATGTGGATAGGGAAGCGACTTTAAATAACATAAAATAGGTAAAAATAAAAAATAATAATCTTGATCTAGGAGGATGAGGTCCATATGGAGTAGGTGGTTGAGGAGGTGGTGGATGTGGTGGTGTAGGTGGAAGCGGCCATGGAAGAGGAGGAAGTAGCCTACACTGCTTTTCGGTTTTACATTTTATTTTTAAAATTAGGGTACACCCCAAAACATTGGGAAATTTACCTGTGATAACCACCTCCAGTCATGCTAAACACACGTTCAGACAATACACTGGCTGCAGGGCAGGCCAGCACCTCCAAGGAGTAAAGGGCAAGCTCAGGCCATGTGCCCAATTTGGAGACCCAGAAGTTGCATGTTCCCAAGTAGTTAATGTATTTTTAATAGAGTGATTAATAAAGATTAAATTTTACCTATTACTAGTCAGAGAGGTTGCAAAGGTTACGCTAGGTCCAAGTGACCACCTAACCCCTCTTCCAGAAGTTGCAGGGGCTGACCCCTGTCAGTTAGTTCGTGTAGGCGTGTGCACACTTATCGCCCCACCATGTCGCACGTCCCCGTGATGTTCACAATCCAATTTGATATCTGCTCTATCAACTTTTGATGTTCTTTTATGCGCCTACCATGGTGATCACGGGTGGCGGGGAATCAGGGTTCCAGGCCAGAGAGGGAGCATGAGAAAAAGAGACCAAATTTAAGGGAGATAAATGTATAAAAAAAAATTGGGATCAAGCATGAATGTGTGAAAAGCTATTGAGGCGCAAATGTTGGTCAACTTACAGAAGCCCAAATGTGGGCCAAAAGAGTCAAGCGGAATTGTGTGAAAAGCTATTGAGGCGGAAATGTTGGCCAAAAGAGTATAGCGGAAATGTGGGACAAAGTATTGAAGCTTAAATGTGGTACAACTTGTTTAGGTTTAACCATTGAATCAAAGGAGATGGCGCGCATCAATTAACCAGTCCCGGACCGCCGTACGCAGGATTGCGTCCTGCGGGCGGCCGGGATCTTCTGAGTGGACGCAACGGCGCGTCCTCTCGCGAGACCCGTGAGTTCCTGTGAACACGCGCGCACGCGTTCACAGGGGCGCGAGTCTCGAGAGTTGAACTACAGCCTGCCAGTGATGATCAATCGCTGGCAGGCTGTAGATGCAATATAAATCGCATCAAACATGTATACCAGACACTGTTTTGTGAACAGCGTCTGGTATACCTGATACCTGGTCCTCTGGTGGTCCCATTTGCTGGGATCGACCACCAGAGGACCAGGTAACACAGTAAAGTTGCACCAAACACTACAATAACCTCCCCCACCCCCCCCTCACCTATTAACCCCTTGATCACCCCATCTAGACCCCCTGATCACCCCCCTGTCATTGATCACACCCCTTGTAAGGCTCCATTCAGACGTCCATATGTGTTTTGCGGATACGTGGATTCACGGATCCGTGGATTCACAGATCCGTGAATACGATCTGCGGATCCGATCCGCGGATCCGATCCGCAGATCCTCAAAACACGGACACCGGCAATGTGCTTTCCGCATTTTGCAGATCCGCACATTGCCAGAACTATATAGAAAATGCTTTTTCTTGTCCGCAATTGCGGACAAGAATAGGACATGTTCTATATTTTTGCGGAACGGAAGTGCAGACCCGGAAGCGCGGATCCGTAATTCCGGATCCGAGCGGGACAAAGTCTGTCCCCATAGAAATGAAAGGGTCCGCAATTCCGTTCTGCAAACAGAATTTCGGACGTGTGAATGGGGCATAAGGGTCCCTTATCACCGCCAGTTAGTTAGCTACTTGTTAGGTAGCTAGCGCCCAGCCCACCGCACCGCAGTCACTGATTTTGGCAGAGATTTTTTCATCCACATTGACCGATGCGAATGAAAAAATCTGTGCCGTTCATTTTATTTTTTTTTTCAGCGCAGAGGCTAAACGGAAAAAAAAAATCTCATTACCCGTATGCTCAATATAAGGAGAATCGCATAAACTCCTAATGCTGACCATACGTGTAATGATTGCGGAGACCCTCAAATGGCAGGGCAGTATAAATACCCCACATGTGACCCCATTTTAGAAAGAAGACACCCCAAGGTATTCCGTGAGGGGTATGGTGAGTTCATGCAAAATTTTATTTTTTGTCACAAGTTAGTGGAATATGAGACTGTAAAAAAAAAAAAAAAAAAAAAAAAACAATTTCCGCTAACTTGTGCCAATTTTTTTTTTTCTGTGAACTCGCCATGCCCCTCACAGAATACCTTGGGGTGTCTTCTTTCCACAATGGGGTCACATGTGGGGTATTTATACTGCCCTGGCATGTTAGGAGTCCTAAAGCGTGAGAATCCAAATGCGTAAAAATGGCCTGTGAAATCCTAAAGGTACTCATTGGTTTTAGGGCCCCTTTGCGCATCTTGGCTGCAAAAAAGTGTCACTTATGTGGTATCGCCGTACTCGGGAGAAGTAGGGCAATGTGTTTTGGGGTGTATTTTTACATATACCCATGCTGGGTGTGAGAAATATCGCTGTAAATGACAAATTTTTAAATTTTTTTATTCAAAGTTGTCAATTTACAGAGATATTTCTCTCACCCAGCATGGGTATATGTAAAATTCACCCCAAACACATCACCCTACTTCTCCTGAGTACGACGATACACTATGTGACACTTTTTGCAACCAAGATGCAAAGGCCAAATTCAACGAGTACCTTTTAGGAAGGCATTTTACGCATTTTTCTTCTCACGCTTTAGGGCCCCTAAAATGCCAGGGCAGTATAAATACCCCACATGTGACCCCATTTTGGAAAGAAGACACCCCAAGGTATTTGCTGAGGGGCATAGTGAGTCCATGAAAAATTAAACTTTTTGTCAAAAGTTAGCGGAAAGGGAGACTTTGTGAGAAAAAACAATAAAAAATCTATTTCCACTAACTTGTGCCAAAAAAAAATATTCTATGAACTCGCCATGCCCCTCATGGAATACCTTGGGGTGTCTTCTTTCCAAAATGGGGTCACATGTGGGGTATTTCTACTTCCCTGGCATTTTAGGGGCCCTAAAGCGTGAGAAGAAAAATGCATAAAAATGCCCTCCTAAAAGGTACTCATGGGAATTTGGGCCACTTTGCGCATCTTTGCTGCAAAAAAGTGTCACACATGTGGTATCGCCGTACTCAGGAGAAGTAGGGCAATGTGTTTTGGGGTGTATTTTTACATATACCCATACTGGGTGAGAGAAATATCTCTGTAAATTGACAACTTTGAATAAAAAAAATGTAAAAAGTTGTCGTTTACAGCGATATTTCTCACACGCTAGCATGGGTATATGTAAAATACACACCAATACATTGCCTACTTCTCCTGAGTACGGGGATACCACATAAGTGACACTTTTTGCAGCCTGGATAGCAAAGGGGCCCTAAAACCAATGAGTACCTTTAGGATTTCACAGGCCATTTTTATGCATTTGGATTCTCACACTTTAGGGGCCCTAAAATGCCAGGTGAGTATAAATACCCCACATGTGACCCCATTTTGGAAAGAAGACACCCCAAGGTATTCCGTAAGGGGCATGGTGAGTCCACAGAATTTTTATTTGTGGCACAAGTCAGCGGAAATTGTTTTTTTTTTTTTTGTTTTTACAAAGTCTCATATTCCACTAACTTGTGACAAAAATAAAATTTTACATGAACTCACCATACCCCTCACAGAATACCTTGGGGTGTCTTCTTTCCAAATGAGGTCACATGTGGGTATTTATACTGTCCTGGCATTTTAGGAGCCTCTAAAGCGTGAGAAGAAGTCTGGAATCCAAATGCGTAAAAATGCCCTGTGAAATCCTAAAGGTACTCATTGGTTTAGGGCCTTTGCACCCAGGCTGCAGAAAAGTGGCACACATGTGGTATCGCCGTACTCAGGGGAAGTAGGGCAATGTGTTTTGGGGTGTATTTTTATATATATACCCATACTTTGTGTGAAAAATATCTCTGTAAACGACAACTTTTAAAAAATTTTATACAAAGTTGACAATTTACAGAGATATTTCTCTCACCCAACATGGGTATATGTAAAAATACACCCCAAAACACATTGCCCTACTTCTCCTGAGTACGGCGATACCACATGAGTGACACTTTTTTGCAGCCTGGGTGCACAAAGGGGGCCAAATTCCAACGAGTACCTTTAGGTTTTACATGGCGGCTCACAATTTAGCCCCGCCCAAAATGCCAGAACACTAAACACACCCCACAAATGACCCCATTTCGGAAAGTTAACACCCCAAGGTATTCACTGAGGGGCATAGTGAGTCCGTCTGAGATTATTATTTTTTTTGCCAGAAGTTATCAGAAATTAAAACTTTTTTTTTTTTTTTCTCAGAAAGTGTCATTTTCCGCTAACTTGTGAAAGAAAATGAAATGGTACATGAACTCACCATGCCCCTCCGCGAATACTTTGGGGTGTCTTCTTTCTAAAATGGTGTGATTTGGGGGGTATTTATACTATCCTGACATTCTAGCACCTGAAGAAACATGACAGGCGCTCAGAAAGTCTGAGCTGCTTCAAAATGCCGAAATTCACTTTTTTGCACCATAGTTTGTAAACGCTATAACTTTTACCCAACACAATAAATATACACTTATTGGACTTTTTTTTTATCAAAGACATGTAGAACAATAAATTTAGAGAAAAATTTATATAGAAATGTATTTTTTTTTGAAAAATTTTACAACAGAAAGTGAAAAATGTCATTTTTTGCAAAAGTGTCGTTAAATTTGTATTAATGGCAAAAAAAGTAAAAATGTCAGCAACAATGAAATACCACCAAATGAAAGCTCTATTAGTGATAAGAAAAGGAGGTAAAATTCATTTGGGTGGTAAATTGCATGACGGAGCAATAAACGGTGAAATTAGTGTAGTGCGGAATTGTAAAAAGTGGCCTGGTCATTAAGGGTGTTTAAGCTAGGGGGGCTGAAGCGGTTAAAGAAGCATTTCCAAATTTTTATTCCCTGTCACCTATGCAGAGCAGGGGTTTATTCACGTCTAAAATTGCATAATGTCAACCCAAGAATGTAACAGAAAAATTACTGAAATTAATTAACCTGTCTACTTGGTAGAGCAGGGGTCTATGACAGAAAACAATTGTTTATTGTCACCCGAAAATGTAAAAGAAAAATTATTGAAATTTATTAAGCTGTCAACTAGGTAGAGGAGGGGTATATTACACTCAAAAATTGGTGAATTTGATCATAAAATGTAACTGACAATTTTTATTTATTTTTTAACCAGCCTACTAGGTATAGCAGTGGTACTATACACCCAAAAAGTGGTTAATTTCACCAGAAAATGTAACCAATATTTTTTTTAATTTATTTTACCGGTCTAATAGGTATAGCAGTGGCACTATACACCCAAAAATTTGTGTATTTCACCTAAACATGTAAAGGCCATTTTTTTTTTAACCGGCCTACTTTTTATTCGCGGGCGAATAGTTTGGGACATCTCTAATTCAAACCCCTGTATGTATAGGGGGGATCACACACGCCCTGAATCAGTGTAGGCCTGAAGTAAATATATCTTTGCACAAAATGGCTGTATTTCAAATGGCTGTATTTCAAATGCCTAATTCAAACCCCGGTATGTATAGGGGGAATCTCACAGGGCCTGAACCTCTGTAGGCCTGAATTCAATATTGGTGCACCAAATGGCGGTATTTAAAATCTCTGAATGTAACCCAAATGTATTAAGGGTGTATCTCAAAATGACATCTGCATCAAAGGCTGCCAACTAAATTTTTGTGCCCAAACGACTGTTTGTTTAACAACTGAATTTGACAGCAGTATATAAGCCTGTAATTTCACACATGCTGATGCTGCATGGCCTGAAAATAGTGTTTTTTGTCAAAAAAGTGTTTTTCAAACCACAGAAAATTATGGGTGTATTTCTAGCTTAAATTACACACTGACTAATACAGATGTTGTAGATTGCCCAAAACGTATTTTTTTTGCAAACAGAATATGAATGCTGTATATATTAAACTTGAATGTAACAATTACAGATCTGGAAAATACTGTTTTTTGAAAAAGAAAAGTGTGTTTTTCAAACCCCAGAAAATGATGAGTGTAATTCTAGCTTAAATTGCACACTGACTAATACAGATGTTGTAGTTTGCCCCCAAAAAATGTTGATTTGCAATGTCCCAAAAGCTCAGATGCAGTGCTGGTGCACTGAGCATGCATAAAATGGCCGCCGCCACCCACCTAACTAACAGAATTCTAAAAGTTAGTACTTTTTTGTCAATGAGCTCAGGGCAGGGTAAAAGATAGTGCCCTGCCCCCACACAACTATTCTAGGTAGATCGCTGAGTTTGATTCTCTCCTAATCTCTCCGTGAAATCACAAATCCAGCAGTATCCTCTCCCTACATTTCTAACAGCAGAGTAACATACAGCGCTATGTGACTTAAGCTTATATAGAGCCTGGGTCACACGCTGCTCTGGCCAATCACAGCCATGCCATTAGTAGGCATGGCTGTGATGGCCTCTTGGGGCAAGTAGTATGAAGCTTGTTGATTGGCTGCTGTGGAGCATTTCAAAAAGCACCAAGAATGCGCCGAACACCGAATCCGAACCCGAACTTTTACGGAACACCCCAAAATTCGGTACGAACCCGAACTATACAGTTCGGGTTCGCTCAACCCTAGTGGTGACGTATGATGTCACCATGACAGCTGGCATGACAACGTCATCTCGGGCTGTGTGAGATTTGCGCCAGATTTTTAAGCAAGATGTCGGCATGAGTATGATTTAATTTTCTTCTGTCAATTTTACACTGTTTTTACTCTCAGATGCCATCACAACTCCCTGTGATTACACCCACTAATTTAAAAAAAAATGCGATTTGTGACAAAGCAATAACATTTTGAAGAAATCCGCTCATCTCTAATTA
Organism: Bufotes viridis; assembly: GCA_033119425.1. Lineage (NCBI taxonomy): Eukaryota > Metazoa > Chordata > Amphibia > Anura > Bufonidae > Bufotes > Bufotes viridis. Next base: position 171,923,981 of record CM065594.1, on the reverse strand, counting down.
CCATTCTTCTTTTTTTTTCCATCACAATTTAATAGCTATCCTATGACAATATGCAGGGATATAATTAGGGATGCAAACTAAGGGGAGGTGCACTGGCCCAGCATTGCCATTCCTATGATAAATTAGTTTAGGTAACTGGACCTGAGCCTTGTTCTAGTTACTATGAGTCACAGCTAAGTGTTTGGCAGTGCACATCTATTTATTTCCTCAGCGCCATACCTGTTCAAAGCAGAGGAGCACTGAACGTGACATTCTCTGGCCCACTATGGACAAATGATAGTTTATGAAGAAAAATCAATGCTAGTGGTGGCTTCCTCTACTGTCCAGAGAGCAATACTTTTGAACTGCTTTCGCACTATCTTGATTTAGATCTTTCTGAGCTCCTCTTCACCAGAATTCACTAAGGGGACACTAAATATTACTGAGTCATTAAAGGCGGGTTTCTGAGATGTTTTTACAGATGACCTATCCTTTGGATAGGTCACCAGTATCTGATCTGTGGGGGTCTGACACCTGGAACCCACAACAATTAGCTGTTTCAATAGGCACTGGCGATCAGAGTAGTGCCACGGTCTTCACTCAGCTCACCAAGCACAGCAACGGACGTTGTGGAGCATTTGTGCTTGATATTGTAGCTAATTCACTTCAATGAGACTGAGCTGTGCCTAGGCTATGTGAACAATGAACATGATGTTACATGACCTAGGCAAAGCTGAAGAAGGCCAGAGTACTATTGTGAGTGCTGATCAGCGGGGGTCCTGGTTGTCAGAACTAGAGGTCATCAGTAAAAAAAAAAACTCTTGGAAAACCTCTAATAGGGCACCAATACTTAGCAGGTAGCACTAAGGTCATCATTACTGAATGGATGAGAGGCACTCTACTGAGGGGGTACATTAAGGAGAAACCATTGCTGAGTAGGGGCAACATTTTTGGGTGGAGGAAACAATTATGATGTTCAGGGCATTAAGTTGGCACCCATATTGTGGGGGTGCACTTTTACTGTGTGGGAGGACACTATCACTGTGGGAGGTAACTAAATGAGCACCATTAATGTATGAGTTGTGCCATTACCATTAGTGATGAGCGAGCATGCTTGGCCGAGTATTGGTTCGGCTCGAGCATTGCTATGCTCGGCGCTCGGCTTAACTCGGTCAAGCACCACATGTGTTCGTCGCATTGTTTGCACGTTTGGAGCCTCCTAAGCAGCCAATCATGGTCCAGGTAAGTAATACATAGCTATGTTAGCTGTAAGTCTTACACTGATTGGCTGGCCTGAACACGTGATACAAGTTGATATAGGAGCTGAGGTCCGGCGCTTGGATTTTTCAGCGTCAGGGAGAGCAGACAGTAGGCAGGGACAGATAGTGTTTTGCTGTAAACTTACTTATTTTACTCCAAAAACCTTATCAAAAGACCAAACAGTCCTTTTAAGGGCTACAGTGTGTGCTTCTTTTTTTAAGAAGGGGTATAATTCAGCACTATCAGTGACATGCGTCTTCAGGAAGAGACAGATAGTGCAGGGCTTGAAAATCGCTTTTTAAGTACCCAAACTTCTAAAAAACAGAAAGATTTCAGATTAGTGACATACACAGGACGCCATCAGAAAGCAGTGTGTTGAGCAGACATTAAAAAAAGGTGGCATATTCACTACAGTGTGCCTGCTAGTGAGATATACACTGCACCATCATAAAGCAGTGTGTTGGGGAGACATTGTAAAAAGGGGCTTATTCACTACAGTGTTCCTGCTAGTGAGGTATACACTGCACCATCAGAAAGCAGTGTGTTGAGCAGACATTATAAAAAAGGGGATTATTCACTACAGTGTGCCTGCTAGTGAGATATACACAGCAGAGAAATTATTTTTTTTCTGGGGAAATTAACCTTATTGTGTGACATCTCTGTGTGTGCGTTCAATCCGCAACCTTTATAATAAATACTCCAGCAGAGAGTGATTTATATTTTTTTATAGTTAACTAGTTTTGGGCACATCTGTGTGTGCGTTTAGGCCGCAACCGTATATACAGTATTCCAGCAGAGAATATATTTTATGCTGGTTTACAAATTTTATGCTGGCTTGGGACAAATTTGTATCCAATATAGAACTATAACTGAATACAGTGTGTATATTACAAATTTCATTTTTTTGGGCCTAGTATACTGGCCGACATCTGTTGTATTTTGCTTCAATACTGAACTATATCTGAATACAGTGTGTATATTACAAATTCCATTATCTTTGGCCTAGTATACTGGCCGACATCTGTTGTATTTTGCTTCCAATACTGAACTAAATCTGAATACAGTGTGTATATTACAAATTCCATTATCTTCGGCCTATTATACTGGACGAAATATGTTGTATTTTGCTTTAAATACTGAACTACATCGAAATGCAGTGTGTATATTACAAATTCCATTATCTTTGGCCTAGTATACTGGCCGACATCTGTTGCATTTTGCTTCCATTACTAAACTATATCTGAATACAGTGTGTATATTACAAATTCCATTATCTTTAACCTAGTACACTGGCCGACATCTGTTGTATTTTGCATGCAATACTGAACTAAATCTGAATACAGTGTGTATATTACAAATTCCATTAATCTGGGCCTTGTAAAGTGTCCACAACTTGTGGACCCTGAATATTACCCTGAATACTACAGTCCAATAGAGTATATCTTCTATGTTCATTATTATTTAGCTATAATAGCCTGCCTACAGTCAATTTGCTGCCTGTCCCATTTATGGCATACCTAACACTGATGATTGACAGGAAATGTGCAAGACATATTGGTGCACCACAGATTTTTTCAAGGGTAACGGTGCCCACAGAGAGGGCTCTGAGTGTCACCTCTGGCACCTGTGCAAGAGTTTCGCTGACCCTATAAAACATTATTTTGCCAGGGCAGCCTAAAAGGCATGTTCATATGATGGAGGAGGAGGAGAAGGACGAGAAAAAGAAGATTGAACCATATAACCTTTTTAGTGGGGGCAGAGGTACATGTGAATACAGTGTATTCAGTACATTACAAACAACACATTTAAAATGCATTTATGTTCAGTCACTTTCATCTGGTGGAGCAGAGAAGTCAGGGGTAATCCTGGCCTGGTTCATTTTTATACTAGTCAACTTGTCAGCATTTTCAGTTGACAGGTGCATGCGCTTATCTGTTATTATGGCACCAGCAGCTCTAAATACCCACTGTGCCAAGACGCTGACAGCAGGGCAGGCCAGCACTTCTGAGGTGTAAAGAATACAAACTGAGGGTGGTCTGGCTATCATCCTGTGTACTGTGTTTGACTTTTTGTTGGTTATGGTTTCAGTTACAGTTTATGACTAGTCTGTAAGATATGTTATTATTGTTATTTATTTTGTGATTTAGAAGTTAGTCAACAGGCCATGCCATTGTTTTACCACCACTGTTGCATGTTATGTTTGTATATTATAGTAATGTGTAAGTTTTGGTTGATGTTTTAGTGAATACAGTGTACAGGCCAGCCCCTCAAAGGCATAGAGCGCAAGTTTGTGCCACGTGTCCAGTTTGGACACCCAATAGTTGTAAGGCACAGAGGGATCACTGAGGATGCTGACACGGTCTGCTATGTACTCCTTCACCATCTTACAAAATGTTTCCCTCCTTGTGACACTAGGCCGCGCATCAGGGTGAGGGTGTTGGCAGGGTGTCATGAAACTCTCGCAGGTCATGTAGAGTGTTGTCCGGTCTCAGTTGAAACTGCGGTGTGTACTCCTCATCTCCCCTCCTGGGTTGCTCAATGAACTACGTACTCTGCCGCCAGCGTTGTCAGGTTGTATTTATTTCTACAATGACATTCTGTTCTGTTATTATAATATTTTTTTGTTTGTATTATAATTGGTATTATTGTTATTATGGTTTATGGTTGTAAAATATGTTATGGTTATTTGGGTATTTATGAGTTCTTAAAAAGTTCATGCCATTGGTTTTACTCCACTCTTGTTTGTTAGGTTTTTAGTTATATTAATGAATAAGTTTGGGATGTTTGTTGTGCATGGTACATATATGCTGTATGATTGCCATGTGTGTGAGCTTGCCGAGCTACAAAGATACCAACAAGTTATGGCCATTATCAGACACAGCCAACCTGGTCCCTTATTCCCTGCCACATCTCTGCGGTGATGTTCTTTTTGTCACCCAAGCAAATTAATTTGAACAAGACCTGTTGCTGCTTCCCCATGAGTTTGAAGTGGAGGAGATGGTGGAGGAGAAGAGGGGGGGGGGGGAAGGGTGTTGCAGCCACAAATGTAGGTGGTGGCAGAAATCCTATTAGAAGTAGTGCCTGCAGTCCTTGGCGTCGGTGGCACCTGTGCCATACCAGGGTCCGACTCACGACTCACTAATGGCCTACACAAGGTTCACCCAGTGTGCCATCATGGAAATATAGCGTCCATGGCCAAAAGCATTTGTCCGTGTGTCCATCATTAAGTGGACCTTCACAATAACTGCGTTGGTCAGGGCACGGGTGATGCTACGGGACACACACAATTGCTGGTGTAATGTGGGGCATGAGGCTGAGGAAAGCCTTAGTGTCCACAGGCCTAAATGGTAACATTTCCATGGCCATAAATTTTGAAAGGGGTGCATTTAGTGCTATAGCCTGTGGGTGGGTGGGTTACTGGCTATTTTTGCTTATAATCAAAGCCCTGGGGTAAGGACATTTGTATGCTGTGCTTGGGCACAGAAAGGGGTGTGCTAGCAGATGGTGCTTGCGAAGGCCCAGCTGCAGGGCGGGAGACATTGAGGTCATTGTCTAGGACAAAGGATTGGCCAGCACGTAACACAGAGGAGGCAGTGGTGTGAGCCACAGACACTGATTGTGGACCCAGGGGTTCGGCCCACCTATTAGGGTGATGTGATGCCATGTGGCAGATCATGCTGTTGGGGTTGAGGTTGCTAGTGTTCCCAGCTCTACTTATTTAACCTCCAGTGTACAGTCTTCCCCTATTAAGTTCCCGTGTTTGATTCTTTATTGCTATGGTTTGAGTTCGTTTATTAATAAGATGTAAAATATGTTATGGTTATTGTTATTTATGAAATTCTTTTACAATTGTTTTATCTTCTCCACTTTCCTCAAAAAAGCTTCAGACTGTGGAGCACCTACCCCTTGTCAAGGGAGATTTGCACAAGGGCGAACAGTTGCAGGCCTGTATATTGTGGCCCGCCTTCTCCCTTTTGCCACCACACAGCCTCTTCCAGCCTGTTGCGCTGATGAGGATCCTCCCCCTCTGTACTGCTTCCCTCGCTGGCTTGCCACCTTCCTAGGTTGGGTCAGTGATTTCATCGTCCACCTCCCCCTCTGTCCTGCTGTCATCGCTTGGCTTTCCTCCTTCCCAGGTTCTGTCAGTGATGTCATTGTCCCCCATCTCCTCTTCCACTTACTCACTCTGGTCATCCTCCTCATTTTGTTGACCTAACAAGACCCTCATTTATTGACAACTGTGTCTCATTCGCATCATCCACCAAGTGAAACACTAATTGCCATTCCCCACCGTCATCTTCTTCTGACTGTGGATGCTGAAGAGTTTGGGGATCAGTGCACAAGATATCCTCATGTCACTCTTCAGGGAGGGTCAGCTCACCTGCAGGCCCTCACCTCCAATTTTTTGGAGGCTTGATTTTTTCCTCTCAACTTTGAAGATGCCTTTTCAGGAGATATTAGACCCTTTCACATTTGGGGCCTTGAGGAATTTCAATTATCAGCAGACACTTGAAAGCATGTCTGTTTCCTGTGGGGAATGACCATTCAGGAATTCTTTTTTATCTTGGATTTGTCTTTTTAAGGATTGACCATGTTTCTTTCTATTTTGGAGAACATTACAGGTAATACAGTCAAATGTTGATATTCCTGGTGTAAAAACGTAAAAACTAATGTTTTTATAACATCTATTGTATTCCTTTTTTTCATTGTATGTGCCACTTTCCCTAAATCTTTCTTTGGGGTAGACAATAAAATTCCAAGATAGTTAGATAGAAGCTTGTAATTGTGGTATAGTTCCGGTAATGACTTTACATAATGTAAAGAGGCAACAAATGCTGACCACCATTCCCTGCTCCAACTCTGCTATGTGACGTTATCCGGAACCCAAACAAAAATTAAGCTTAGAAATTGGTCATTCTTTCTTAGTAGCCTGTGCTGACCAGGTCAATTAACTTCTTAGGTGGTCAGATCAGCAGGTCCTTGCTCCAAATATTTTGGAGGGTCACCAGCAGGCCATCAATGGTAATTGTTCAAGGGTGTGTATGATTCCCTCCTTTATGTGTAATAAAGGGTGTATTGGAGTGCCGGTTCCTTGTAATTTTTGGCAGCCCTTTCACTTAGTGCATAGGCTTTATGAGTGTAGCAGTGTACCTGAACAATTGTAGCACCACTTGAATGAGGCCCTCCTTTATGTGATATACAGCCTGTATCGGAGTGCTTCTTCATTGTAATTTTTGGCAGAACTTGCACTGTATATACAATTGAATATACAGGAAAGAATGTTTCCTAACAATTTATCTAAAAAGTATTTTTTTTTGGGGGGGCGGGGTTTTGAGCGTTTGTTTGTCAGTTTGTAAAAGTGGAGTACAACTTGGACAACATATTTCCCAGCCGTGACATTGGAGTCCAAGATGTACCCAGACATGGCCCCAATGCTGTTCCAGACCCATTTTGGTGGTGTTTCTGTCACTTTCTGATCTTTTCCAATGGACCAGGCCCCTTCCCCTCATACGAGCAGGGGGTGCCTGGTTGTCTCCCATTGACTTCCATTATACTCGGGTGCTCAGACGAGTGAACAAATATTGCTATGTGTTTGGACTAAGTACCCGAACACCCGAACACTTTGGTGCTCGCTCATCACTAATTATCATGTGTTCACAGGGCTCCATTGCTGCATAGAGGCACCATAATTGATAGAATGAGAACATTACTGCATGGAAGGCACTAAGGGGGCAGCATTACTGCATGGCACCAGCATAGTTCTGTATGCAACCACTATATGAGCACTGTATAATGATACTATTGGTTACACTAGTCTTTGTGGTGACTTTATGTAGTCTTTGTTTGGAGAAAGGATTTGTTACTTATATAGTGGTATTATTTGTGTAGTGCAAGCGCAGTGCTCAGCTATCTCCAGAACTCCCATAAAAAATAAATGCAGCACAACCAGCTTGCAGCCCAACCAGCCACTCCATTCATTTTGGGGGGTCAGTGGGTACAGAGTCCATATTCTTGTGATTGACGGGAGTCCCACAGGTAGGGCCCCTCTGATCTAATAGTTATCTCCTATACTGTGGATTTCTGAACTCTTGAAAGAATCTTGAGAGGGTTGGTAGAAAAGGCAGAATAACTGCGGTCATCCTTGACTGGTGCTGGTATTAGTAATGGTTTTCAAATTGTTTGCAAAGAGAGGATTCTGTTAATTATGCCGTTTATTAGATTTAAAGAGGTTGGGTTACTTCAGCAAGTGGCATTTATCATGTAGAGAACATTAATACAAGCCACTTAATAATGTATTATTATTATCCATGTTGCTTACTTTGCTGGCTGGATTAGTTTTTCCATCACATTATACACTGCTTGTTTATACACTGCTTGTTTTCCAGTTAATGATTGTAGAAGATGGATAAGGTGAGTTAATTTTTTTATTTTTAACCCCTCCATCCACATTTTACTTAGCATTCTGAACTGAGAATGCTATTATTTTCCCTTATAACCATGTTATAAGGGAAACTTAGAAAATCTACAGAATACTCAACCCAAACCCGAACTTTAGTGATGAAATCCGTGTTCGGGTCTGGGTACCAAACATGCTGATTTTCCCACGAGCGTGCAAAATGCATTAAAACTCTTTGCACTCGCACGGAAAAATCACGCATTTTCCCGCAACGCACCCGCCTCTTATCCGGGTGTCAAACATGACACCCGTGTGAAAGAGGCCAGAGGGGTTTTTTGATTGTTTTATACTGATGACCTGCCAATCAGCTGTGTGAAGAGGATGCTGCACTCTGGTGTCATGGCCTCTTCCTATGCCAGAGACGTTATATTCGTTAATCACATTGAATTGGGCTGAGCTGCGATACGAAGCAAAGCTACTGTCAAACATATGGTGCTATGTAGTAAGCTGAAGCCTATTCAAATAGCTGATTAGTGGGAATGCCAGGAGTCAGACCCCTCCGGGTCACATAGTGATGACCTATCCCACCATAACAACCCTCTAAACTCCCATCCCAGACAATAAATGTAAACAATAGTGCAGGTATCATCCAAAATTTGTGATGAGAAATTCAACCAATTAAGTATAAAATAATTTTCCTGCAATCTTATAAAAGCCAAAATGTCAAAATTATGAAAATTTATCAAAACTGGCGTAAAATAAAACGTGCTTTTCTGCACATAGCAACCAATCAGTATTTCTGTCTGGAAAATGAACTGTGGAAACTGCCAGTTTTTCTTAACACCAGTTTTTATAAATCTCTCCCTACATGCTTAAAGGAGTTTTCCCATGATGACTTTAACTCTCTCAAAGTGCTAGAATTGGTTACAGAAAGGGTTAAGTGTGTTTGGAGCGTTGCCAATATATATATTGTTCTATGAAATACTTATCTCCTCCCCCCACTGTGCCATTTAATTTTCAGTTTTTTAATATAGATATGCAAATTATGTCAATGATTGGTGCTTTCATGAAATCATATATGTAAGTAAAATAGACTAAAATGACCTGATTAAAGATGAGTAAATCGATTTCACATTTGCACAGCAGTGGCGTTGCTAGGGCTGGTGTCGCCCGATGCAGTAGAATATGGTGTCACCCCCCCGACACATTTCTCCCCCTCCATGGCACACAGACTACATACAGCCCAGCCCATCTGTAACCGCCGGTTCTAGGAGACTGTCGCTCAGAGGTTCCTGCCTGTCTTGTGTATGACGTTCTTTGTTTTGGTTTCACTTTGCTCAGTTCCTTTCTCTCCCTCAGCTGCCTCTTATCTTGATTAATTGGTTTGCTTTATATTCTCTCCCTTACTGCTTCTCCTTGCGGTTTATATTACTTCCTGGATGAAGTGTTTGCTGCTGGAGGCTGCAGTTGTTTTGCTCTAAGATAAGTGCAGTCCGTTTACTTTGTGTTTTGTTTGCTTGCTTGATTCTAGGTGGCCCTGACTCCCTCTGTATTCTGTGCAGGGAGCCGGTGGCTGTTCCCCTCACTACTATAGGGAATTCTGGTGTCACTCAGTTATAGGTACGAGGGCATGTATTTGTCTACCATCGGGACCTGTACATGTGCTAAGTAGTTTGGGAGAGTTCTTAGGGATTTAAAGGCCCCTCCTATACTTTCCTTAGTTTGGGATCAAGCCAGTCTGTCGTTATTTATCAGTTCCTGCTAACTGTACTCCATCCCTGAGATTATAAACCGCCATAACCGTCTCAAGCATGGATCCGGTTTCAGCCTTGATTGACCGCATGCAAGGTCTTTCTCTGGAGGTAGCAGATCTCCGTGAAACTGTTTCTCAGCTTCAGGCGACCGGTTCTGCTGTTGTTCATGGAGTTTGTTCCGAGCCTAAAATCTCTCTTCCGGATACGTTTTCCGGAGGTAGTGAGAATTTTGTTAGTTTTAGAGAGGCCTGCAAACTCCATTTTCGCTTACGTCCCCATTCCTCTGGTAATTAGAAGCAGAGGGTGGGGATCATCATCTCGCTGCTCAGGGATAACGCTCAGTCTTGGACCTTTTCACTGCCGGCAGGAGCACGCTCCCTCCGATCGGTAGATTAATTTTTTATAGCCCTGTTTCAGATATATGATGATCCGCATTGTATTGTTCTGGCTGAATCTAAACTGCGTATTTTATGCCAGGGTAAACAGTCCGCAGAGATATATTGTTCTGAATTTCGGAGATGGGCAGCTGATACTGGTTGGAATGACGCTGCACTCCGAAGTCAATTTTGTCAGGGTCTTTCTGAGAGATTAAAAGATGCATTTGCGTTTCATGAGAGGCCAGTGTCTTTGGAGTCTGCCATGTCTCTAGCTGTTCGTATTGACAGGCGTCTGAGAGAGAGAGGGGAGACTACTCTTTCCTGTCATATTCAGCCCAAGGATACTGGAGTTGTCTCATTCAGTGCTCAGGGGTCTCAGTCTGTCTCGTTCCCCTCTGAGGAGCTTGCAGCTTGGTTTTGTTGCCTCTGATACTAGAGGATTCAGCTCTCAGAGGAGGGTATGTTTCTGTTGTGGAGGTATTAACCATTTAGCTAATGTTTGCCCTTCTAGGAGGTTCATTGGGTTTTCTGAGGGTAATAAAAAGAAAAGGGAAAAGAAACCCTCTAAAAACTTTCCATTTGCTACAATTGGCAGGGTTAATGCGGAAATTGAAGATTTGCCGTTTGCTTGTAGTTCTCGTTTCTCCTACCTGCCAGGGTGGCGCTAGACAGGAAGAACTTTGTTTTTGAGATTTTTGTTGATAGTGGAGCAGCTGTCAATCTCATTGATAGTCAATTTGCTACAACACATGGTTTCCAGGTGTGCACTTTGGAAAAGCTATACCTGTTTTTACTATCGATTCCGCTCCACTTTCTCAAAAATCGTTAAAGGGCATAGTTCACAATATCCGTTTGACTGTGGGTGACACTTATGTTGAGGATGTGTCATGTTTTGTCTTAAGCGGATTACCTACTCCTCTAGTTTTGGGGCTACCCTGGCTCTCTAAACATAACCCCACCATTGATTGGCAAGCAAGGCAAATAAATGGTTGGAGTGAGTTTTGCAGAGAGAATTGCCTCACGGCAACTCTCGCAGAGGTTTCTACCAAGACTGTATGTTTTCAGAGAGTGGTGTCTAGGAGTTGCCCCCTCACCGGGAGTATGATTGTCCAATTAATCTCATTCCAGGCGCCAAGCTGCCTAAATCGCGATTATACAATCTCTCTCAACCTGAGAGAGACGCCATGTGTACTTTAATCTCTGAGAGCCTGAGAAGGGGACATATCCGACCCTCAAAGTCACCTGTTGCCACTGGTTTTTTCTTTGTTAAAAAAAAGATGGTTCTTTAAGACATTGTCTGGATTTCAGGGAGCTTAACCGTTGGATTTAAGAGGGGCATACAACCTTGTTAGGGTCAGGAAGAGGGACGAATGGAAGACGGCCTTCAATACCCCAGAGGGTCATTTTGAGAACTTGGTTATGCCCTTTGGTTTGATGAATGCTCCGGCCGTCTTCCAACATTTTCTATCATTTAATGGGGAAATTTGTACTGGTGTATCTAGATGACATTTTGATTTCTTCTCCTGATTTCAAGACTCATCGGGACCACCTATGTCAGGTCCTGCTGATTTTGTGGGAGAATAAATTGTACGCTAAACTGGAAAAATGTGTGTTTGCGGTTCCAGAGATTCAATTTCTTGGTTTTCTTCTCTCCGCTTCTGGTTTTCGGATGGACCCGGAGAAGGTCCGCGTCGTGCTTGATTGGGAGCTTCTTGAAAATCAGAAGGCGCTGATGCGGTTTTTGGGTTTTGCTAATTATTACAGAAAGTTTATTTTGAATTATTCCTCTGTTGTTAAGCCACTCACTGATATGACAAAAAAGGTGGTGGATTTTTCCTCATGGTCGGAAGAGGCGCTTCAAGCCTTTTCTAGTATTAAAGAGCGTTTTGCTTCCGCTCCCATTTTGGTACAACCTGATGTCTCTCTACCTTTTATTGTTGAGGTGGATGCCTCTGAGGTGGGGATGGGCGCGGTCTTATCTCAGGGTCCCTCTCCTGCTAAATGGCGACCATGTGCCTTTTTCTCAAAAAAGTTCTCAGCCGCAGAGAGAAATTACGATGTGGGAAATAGAGGGTTGTTGGCCATCAAATTGGCTTTTGAGGAATGGCGTCATTGGTTGGAGGGAGCCAGACACCCAATTACCGTGTTTACCGACCATAAGAATCTGGCCTATTTGGAATCAGCCAAGCGTCTGAACCCGAGACAGGCCAGATGGTCCTTGTTCTTTTCTAGGTTTAATTTTGTTGTTACGTTCCGCCCTGGGGTTAAAAATGTGAAGGCGGATGCCCTGTCATGTTGTTTTCCGGGAGTGGGGAACTTTGAGGACCCAGGACCCATTTTGGCTGATGGGGTGGTTGTCTCTGCTCTTTATCCTGATTTGGAGGCAGAGGTTCAGGCAGCCAGGCAGAGGCACCTGATCTTAGTCCTCCTGGGAGGTTATTTGTGCCGCTCGCTTTGCACCATGACCGTGTTCTTGCTGGGCACCCAGGTAGTAGAGCCACAGTGGATCTCATTGCTCGCAGATTCTGGTGGCCAGCTCTTTGTAAGACGGTTGAGGGGTTTATGGCAGCCTGCGAGACCTTCGCTCGTGCCAAGGTCCCTCATTCATGGCCATCGGGATCTCTCCTCCCCTTACCAATACCTTCCCGTCCTTGGACGCATCGTCCATGGACTTCATTACGGACTTGCCTCGCTCCTCGGGGAAGACTGTGATTCTGGTGGTAGTGGAGCGTTTTAGCAAAATGGCACATTTTTTTCCTTTTCTGGAAGGCCTTCTGTTCTCGTTTGGGGGTTCAGTTGTCGTTTTCTTCTGCTTTTCATCCACAGTCGAATGGTCAGACCGAACGTGTCAATCATAATCTGGAGACATATCTGCACTGTTATGTTACGGAGAATCAGGAGAATTGGTGTTCTTTTTTGTCCCTTGCGGAGTTTGCTTTAAAAAACCGTCGTCAGGACTCCTCTGATAAGTCACCATTTTTGGTGCATATGGGTTTCATCCGCAATTTGGGACATTCTCTGGAGAGGGGTCTTCTGACTTACCTGATGAGGAGAGATTTTGCTCGTCCTTGTCACTTATTTGGCAAAAGATTCAGGGTAATCTAAAGAAAATGAGTGAGAGATATAAGCATGTGGCAGATAAGAGATGTGTGCCTGGTCCGGACCTGAATGTGGGTGATCTGGTGTGGTTGTCTACAAAGAATATCAAACTGAAGGTTCCCTCCTGGAAGTTTGGTCCTAGTTTTATTGGGCCTTACAAGATTTTATCCGTCATTAATCCCGTTGCTTTCCGTCTTGATCTTCCTCAGACTTGGAAGATCCATAATGTTTTTCACAAGTCCCTACTGAAACCTTATTTCCAACCTACTGTTCCTTCCACCTTTGCCTCCTCCCCCGATTTTAGCTGATGGTAATCTTGAATTTCAGGTCTCCAGGATTGTGCATTATGTGACTCACTCACCATTCACCAGTCCCTACTTCGCCTGCCTCTGCGGTGCCACTCGCCAGCCACTGGCCAATAACCCCACGTGACTGACCCATGTTGCCGTGCAGTGCTGAACTGCTGCGTGATGAGGGCCACTGCATGGGCTCAGCACATGCAGGCTAGGCGGGCGCAGCACAAGTTCAGTAAGTGAAAAAAAAAGGTTCTTTTTTCCTGTTGCCACCGACCCCTTTTCAGTGCAAGGTGTGCCCTAAGGCAGAAGCTTGTTCTGCCTTATGGTAGCACATACCCGTCACATCCAGAGCCTCCAGGTGATGTCTCCTGTGATGTAGATCTTCTCTGTCATCATCTTCTCTATTCGGTTCGGACAACTTCTCCCAGCCGCCTCCTCTCTGCAGAGTGTGACACACAGACATCTTAGCTTCCTCACATTTATATCATCATACCCCAAACTGAATTCCCCAGTGTTATCCTGCTGCTCGCTGTGTCCCCCAATACCTCCAAATACTATCCTGGAGAAATAATAGTGCCCCCAAAGTCATAGTGCTCCTCAATGGACCCACCAATAGTAATTCCCTTCTAAAATGCCCTTATTAGTAATACTGCCCCCTACAGTGCCCCCAACCATAATATCGTCCCCAAGAATGCCCCCATTAGTAGAAGATCTCTTCAGTATTAATATTGCCCTCACAGAGCCCCCGTAGAAAAAAGGCCACCTATTATTTCCCCAGTGGTAATAAAGCTCTCTACAGACCCCTCAGTAGTAATAAGGCTCCCATAGTGCTTTTAGTAGAAATAAGGCAGATCTATAAGTCCCTCCTATAGAGCCCCCAGTAGAAATAAGAACGCCTATAGTGTCCCCTACAGTGCCCCCAGTATTTATACTGCCTTTTACTGTTATAATGCTGTACCTGAAGTGCCCCCAGTATTTAAACTACCCCCTACTGGTATAATGCTCACCTTGAAGTATCCCCAGTATTTAAACTACCCCCTGCAGTTCCCCCTGTAGTTATATTCCTCCCTCCACCATACAGTCCCATGTAAATAACATCACAGCATCTCTCCTGCCACCTCCCAAAAACAGCCCCATGTAAATAACATCACTCCCTCCAACAGCTGCCATCAATTTACAGTCCCATGTAAATAACATCCCCGTGCCCCAGCCCCCTCCAACATACAGTCTCATGAAAGTAACATCAGTCCCTTCTACAGTCACAATCAACATACAGTCCCATGTAAATAACATGACCCCCCCAGCCACTTCCAACACACAGCCCCATGTAAATAATATCCCCCCCTTCATCCCTAAAATACAGTCTCAGTTAAATAATAAAAAAATCATTTACCTCTCCTCATGTAAAAACGTGGTAGATGCTATTTCCTAGCCAGCTAAAGGACCTGATGATGATGTCATGCCCATGTGACCAGACTTAAGTAGGCGGAGCCAGTCTATGAGTGGCCTGGAGTGGTCACATGACCTGTGACTCACTGTAGGTCCTTCATCTTCCACTGCATATCTGGCAGGCAGTGTGAAATAATTTTCTGTACTGGCCTGTGGGTGACACCCCATCAGACTGGTGTAAAACCGGTGCGGCCCGCCCCTCTACCCTTGCAACGCCACTGATGCACTGTATTGTAGGCCAAGCAATGTCCCTCTGCATTTCTGGGAAAGATATTAAAATGAGCTTTCCTAGGCCTATCGGATGCCAAATCAAGAACGTCATCTAACCTACAATAGTCATAACATCTCTAGTCCTGGTTACTTAAAATATTGTAATAAATTTGCTCAAGAAAAAGAAGATTAAGTACTTTGCAGTTGACTAAATCTGTTAAATATTTTTTGAGGCAATTTCCATGGCACAAAATACAATGTAATTCAAATCTATATAAAATATTTTTCAATAAAAACTGAAATGATCTGCATCAATCTCTGAGCATTAGAGCTACATATAACAATTACCATTAGCAATTCTCTTCTGCAAGAGTTAATTCAATATGCACGCCTCTCATTCTCCTCTTGTCTACGCTAGACATGGCTTTAAATGAGGTGTATCAATTGATTCTAGCTCAACTGAGATGCATTGCTGGTAATTTGTGCAACAGCTCACATTTATATAACACCTTCAGTGGGTCAGTTCTTTCAGCAGCTTGTTAATGTTGTATTGGTTGGACAGTTTGTAAAATGGTCGTCTAATTTCACTGTTGAAACCATTTTGCATTTGCTTAGAGGGAATCACAAAACCACACAACTATTAATTTGAGTTAGAGTGATTTAAGTTATGGATTTAGTCGATATAGTTAAAAGTGATAGAATATAACTTTGTAAAACCTCTGAATAGTTTGGAGCTCTGTCAAGACACACATCTTTGAACAGTTCTGCAGCACAGCAACAATAAAACAACATCCCAAGGTGACACCGCAGGAGAAGATTGTTTCTCATAACGTACATTGTCTCATTTTCACTATTAATTTGGCAATGGGATGAAGAACAATAGTGGAATCAGTAAGAACAATTTTAAACAATTTTGTTATTGATATTTAAGAGGTAGGAGAAAAATTATAAAGAAGGATTGCAGATAAAAAAAAAAAAAAATATTTAATGGAGTCTGTCACTGGAAAATTCACCTTTATCCTCAGTTCACACTTGCGCGTTTTACAGCGCGTTCGAACACGCTGTAAAACACATAACCGATGCAAACCAATGCTTCCCTATGGGACTGGTTCACATTTTCGCGTTTTACAGCGCGTTCGAACGCGCTGAAAAACGCCCGACGCAAAAACAAGTACATTTTGGCCCATAGACTTCAACGGGAATGCGCAACGCTTGTATTTTGCGCGTTTTTGACACTGAAAATGCGCGTCCGAACGCGCGTTTATGAATTTGCAACATGCTGGAAAGGCCAAACTTCATATAGACAGGGATATTTGGTCATTGGACAACACTGCAGTCAATCACACAAACGCGCGTAAAACGCACTTTTACTATTGCCAAAAACGCACACAAAAACGCGCGGTAAAAACGCACAGCTCAGAAACGCTTAGGTCTGAACCCAGCGTAAGGGCCAATTCACACCACTAATTTTGAAAAAAACACGCTTAAAAAAGTGCAGAATCCAAAAAAAAATTCCCAGTCAAAACGTGCATTTTTTAACCAATGGGTGTTCACCTCCATATAAAGTTTCATTTTCAGCTTTAGGTTTCTGGTGCAGGTCTGCACCAAAAAAGCATGGAAAATGCACAAAAAAAAGTGCATGGACTTACATGGAGTTGATTTTTTTGATGCTTCCCATTTATTTCAGTGGGAGGTTTAGCGCTGAAAATGCCCCAAGATAGGACATGTCGCTTCTTTTTTCCTTGCTTCTTTTTTTCACGTGAAACAAGCTCCATGCGGAATCGGGAGTTTCTACAGTGAACTTTGCTTCCTTGACCTGCATTTATAATGCTTTGTGTGTCTCTTCTTGACCTCAACATTGCATTAAAAATCATTAAAATGCTGTATAGTTCAGTCAAAGGAGCAGAACTCACTACAGGAATTTACACTTCAACAAGGAGTGAACATGCTTGTCTGAAACTAGCATTTGATTTGTGTCCAAATTGATTCTACAGAAATGAAAGATGCTTCAATTGGCCTGAAAATTGGTATGTGACACTTTGAGGTTTCCTTTTTTTTTTTTTTTTTATATCTTTTTATCTCTTTATGTTTTACAAACATATGCAGTCCCCCTGACCCCTTCTTTTAAGATATTCAATGCAATCAAAGCAAGAGCAAATAATGTCACTGACATTGCTATGGATAAACATATGGTGGACTGTGTTAACAAACAGATGGGGACATTTATCAAGACCAGTGTTCTCATCGTTTGTCTTGATTCCCCCATCGCAGCCAGAGAATGTACCAAATTTATGCAGAGGTGCAGGACTGTCATATTTAGAGCATCCTCCTGCTGGCCATGCAACAGACTAAAATCTACTGCAGTTTCCTAGCTGCTGTTGATTACCATCTTAATTCATGCCAGAAAACTGTCGTGAATGCAGATAAATGTGCAAGGCATGCAGGTCCCACCTCTCCAGCCCTTGCTACAACATCTTTTGTCCCCACTTCTGAAAAGTGGCAAGAAGGGGGAAAAGTAAAAAATGTTCTATTGGTACATATGCCATACTAAATGTCCCATTGAATGTTTAAAAACATACTGTGTCGCACCATGTGTTATGCTTTTTCATATTATAACCATCCAAAAATTGTGCCTTATTGGGGCAAGATAATGTTTAAACACACAAGCGGACATTTATAAAATCATCATGTCAGTTCTGTGGCCTAAAAAAGGCGCAGGTCATGACAATTGTCTATGTTTAATGGCTAAAAGTGAGATTATAGCACACTTATTATGTGTGACTTTTGTAGTGTAGGGCAGTGTAGTGTGAACTACATTTAACTTACAGTATGCCAAATATATTATTAACCCCTTAAAGGGTTTCTGTCATCACTTTTTGACATTATAAGCTGTCTGACATTAGCTATGTGCTAATGTCAGAGCAGCTTGATAATGTCTTTTTTACAAAAATCCGAGTTATATTTGGGCCAAAAAACGTAATTTTATAATATGTAAATTAGCCTCTTGCCCTGCTCCTAGAAGCTCTGTGCGGCAACCTGCTGGCACGCCCCTTCTTACTTTGAGTGACAGTGCCGGGCAGCGATCCTCCGGCACTGTCTCCTTGTGAAATCCCGCGCCTGCACGGCCGCTCTGTGTTCGGCGCAGGCGCGGTGAACTGAGGACAGCAGGCACCAGCGTCCTCTGCTCACCGCGCCTGCGCCGAATACAGAGCGGCCGTGCAGGCGCTGGATTTCACAAGGAGACAGTGCCGGAGGATCGCTGCCCGGCATTGTCACTCAAAGTAAGAAGGGGCGTGCCAGCAGGTTGCTGCACAGAGCTTCTAGGAGCAGGGGGGGCCTTGCCTAATTTACTTATTATAAAATTACGTTTTTTGGCCCGAATATAGCTCGGATTTTTGTAAAAAAGACATTATCAAGCTGCTCTGACATTAGCACATAGCTAATGTCAGACAGCTTATAATGTCAAAAAGTGATGACAGAAGCCCTTTAAGCACTCAGCCCTATTTCACCTTAAGGACTTGGCCATTTTTTAAAAATCTGACCAGTGTCAATTTATGTGTAAATAACTTTAAAACGCCTTTACTTACCCAGGCCGTTCTGAGATTGTAATTACACTCCTAAAATTCTGTCAAAAAAGTTAATTTTTTTTGCATAAAAAATACGAAATTTACCAAAAATTTTGACAAATTTGAAAATTTCGAAGTTTCAGTTTCTCTACTTCTGTAATACATAGTAATACCCCCAAAAAGTGTAATGACTTTACATTCCCCATATATCTACTTCATGTTTGTATCATTTTGGGAATGCCATTTTATTTTTTGGGGATGTTACAAGGCTTAGAAGTTTAAAAGCAAATTTTGAATTTTTTTTTTAAACATTTCACGCCCCCGTTGCACCCCTAGAATATAAATTCCAAAAAAGTGACTCTATCTAATAAAGTACACCCCTCAAGGTATTCAAAACTGGGTTTACAAACATTTTTAACCCTTTAGGTGTTCCACAAGAGTTAATGGCAGATGGAGAAACAATTTTGGAACTTTATTACTGGAAAAATGGGTTAACAGCTAAACAAATATATGGGTTGTCCTGATTCTGTAGTTTACAGAAACACCCCATATGTGGTCGTAAACTACTATTTGGTCAAACTACAGAATCAGGGCAATACATTTTTAGTTTTGTTTGGCTGTTAACCCTTGCTTTATTACCGAAAAAATAGATTCAAATGGGAATTTTGCCAAAAAATTTGTGTTTTTACACGTTTTTTTTCTTTTAACACTGATCATCCGAGGGGTTGGGTCAAATGTTATTTTTATAGGGCAGATTGTTACGGACGTGGCAATACCTAATATGTCTACTTTATATAATTTGTTTAGATTTTACACTAAATTATCATTTGAGGAACACAAAAAAATATTTTAGCATCTCCATAGCCTGGGAGCTACAGTTTTATTTTGGGGTTGGGTGACTGTCTAATGTAGGGGCTCATTTTTTGCGGGATGAGATGGCGGTTTGGCACTATTTGGGGTTGTATATGACTTTTGATTGCTCACTATTACACTTTTTTTGATATTAGATGACAAAAAAAAAATTTTTACACTTTTTTTAATGCTGTTCATCTGGGGGGGGGGGTATTGGGTTAAATGTTATTTTTATAGGGCAGTTTCTTATGGATGCGGCGATACCTAATATGTCTACTTTATATAATTTGTTTTTACATTAAATAGATTTTACACTATATTATCATTTGAGGGAAAAAAAATTATTTTACTATCTCCATAGCCTGGGAGCTACAGTTTTTTTTTTTTTTTTGTTGGGCGACTATCTAATGTGGGGGCTCATTTTTTGCGGGATGAGATGGCAGGTTGATTGGCACTATTTGAGGGTGCATATGACTTTTTAATGGCTTTTTATTACACTTTTGGGGATCCAAGGTCACAATAAAAATGGCTTTTTTTTACATAGTTTTTATTTGATTTTTTTGACGGTGTTTATCGAGGGGCTAGTTTATGGGGAATTTTTATAGAGAAGATTTTTACGGATATGGCGATGCCCAATATGTATGGCTCTCAGACTTTGGAGACATTAAGCAGGCAACCTCAAACTGCGGCCCTCCAGATGTTGTAAAACTAGTATTCCCACCATGCCCTGCTGATAGCTGTAGGTTGTCTGGGCATGCTGGGAGTTGTAGTTTTACAACATCTGGAGGGCCGCAGTTTGAGGAAGCCTGCACTAAAACTAATATTTTTTTGGGAAAAAAATTATTTCCATGTCTCCAAAGTCTGAGAGCTATATTTTTTTATGTTCTCTAGGGGATTGTTGGGGATTATAAAAATGTAGTACTCCATGGAAGTGTAATACTACCTGAAGCAATCAATAACGCAGAGGCCCGGATGATTGGGGCAAGTGTCACATTGAGTGGTGGTGTCCTTCCGTATCCCCTCTTGTGACACACTCTGCATCTTTTTTGGGTTTGTCCCTTCTTTCCAGTATGGGGGACCACACCTGGAAAGTGTTGGCCAGGGACGATCCAGGGCGCCTCAAATTCCCGAGGTATTCCGGCCTGCTCTTTCCCAGTCTGAAAAGATCAGGCCCTTGACGACTGCCTCATAGAATTGGAGGAATGTCCCTGTGCTGCCAGCGCTTGGGATAGTACAAAAGCGTTGTACAAGGCAACCTGTACCAAGTAGACCGCAACTTTTTTTTACAATGCCCGGGTTTTCCGCATGGCATTATATGGTTTGAGGACTTGATCAGATAGATCAACTCCTCCCATATACTGATTGTAGTCGATGATACAATCTGGCTTGAGGACCGTTGCAGTTGTACCTCGCACAGAGACGGAGGTGGTGCTGTTACCGTGGATTGTGGACAGTATCCCTCTTGTCCTTATACCTGACCAGCAACAGGTTTCCACTGTTAAGGGCACAGGTCTCACCCCTGGGGATAGGTACCTGGAGGGGGGAGGTCTGGAGGCCGCGCTGATTTTTCCGCACGGTCCCACAAGCGGACGTGGATCGGGCAGCAAGGGAATGCTAGTTATCCACATACAAGTGGTAACCCTTATCTAGCAGTGGGTACATAAGGTCCCACACGAGTTTCCCGCTAAGACACAGAGTGGGGGGACATTCTGGGGGTTCAATACGGGAATCTCGCCCCTCATACAACGAAATTTGTAAGTGTACCCTGAGGTACTCTGCTTAGTGGGAATGTATTGGTGGAAACTGAGTCTCCCCTTGAAAGCCACGAAAGACTCATCAACCGCGACCTCCCTTCCAGATACGTAGGCCTACGCAAATTTGGCCCCAAAGTGATCAATGACGGCCGTATCTTATATAGATGGTCATAGGCAGGATCACTTTGGGGGGGACATGCTGCATTATCTGCATAATTCAGGCATCTCCGAAAGACCTCAAATCTGGGACGTGTCATTGCCATACTGTACAGTGGGGTCTGGTAGAGGACGTCCCCACTCCAGTATTGCCTGACACTCGTTTTTTGCACGAGGCACCAAAACGTCCTCATCTCGGCTGCACTGACCCGCGTCCAGCCACCGGGTCTAGCCAAAAAGGAGCCTGGGTGCTGAGCAATGAATTGTTGGGCATACAAATTCATCTGCTCCACCATCAGATTCACAAATGGCTCACTGAAAAAAATAAAATAAAATGGTCAAGTGGAAGCATCCCTGGGTGGGTCTAGGGTCTCACAGCTACAGTAAGTGCTGTGGACCCCAACCACCACAGAAAGTGCTGAATCAGTCAGTGTTTTTTTTTCCCTAACCCTAACTAACTCTCCCTCTAACTCTGTCCCTGCCTAATGGTACCTCTCCCTCACTGACCCTAACCTACCTGATGGGTGCAGGAGGGTGATGGTTGCCGATGGGGGGGGTCACAGGTGCTGGTGCTGGAGCTGGTGCTGCACAATCCTCACAAAAGCAGCAGCAGCTGGAAGAAGAGGGGAGAAATGAGCGCCGGGAGTTTGAATGTCCCACCTCTCTCCCGCACCAATCAGAAGCCAGCACCGCCATCACCGCCCCCAATGCAAGGACGATGATTGGTGGTGTGTTATCACACCACCAATCACTGTCCTCTTCCGTTTCATCGGGTCACCGGAGACTCGAATGGACCGGAAATGCAGCAAACTGCAGGTCTGAATTGACCTGCAGTTTTCTGCGATCGCCGATAATGGGGGGTCACATGACCCCCCCGGCGTTGTGACAGGATGCCTGCTGAATGGATGAATGAATTCAGTGGGCACACAAAGCAAAGGCAGGCTTAAAACTAACACAAAAACAATTGCAGTGTTATCGTTAAAAAAAAACTGGGGCTTGTTGGGACTAGGGATGAGCAGACCCGTGGATGTTCGGGTTTGCTGGGTTCGGCCGAACTTCAGGTAAAAGTTTGGGTTAGGGACTCGAACTTGACCCAAACTAGAACCCAAACCCCATTGAAGTCAATAGGGACCCAAACTTTGGTGCACTAAACTAGCTGTAAAATAATCATAGTAAGGGCTAGGGGGCTGAAAAAGGAAGAAAAGTGGTGGTAAGAGCAGAACAGTTGGTGGAAGCGGCAGTGGAGGAGGAGATAGCCAAGACTGTTTTTTGTTTTTTTGTCCTTTATTTATTTATTTTTTATTCATTTGGGAAGGCCTCAAAACATTGGGAAATGGAAAAGAGAACACAAAGAGAATGTGTGCTGGAGTATTACAATGGCTGGGTGCGGCCAATATACTCGTCTACTCAGTACAAGGTACGGACAAGTTCTGTGGGATTCATGCCTGGTTCACTTTAATGAACGTGAGCTTGTTCATGTTGGCTGTGGGCAGGCGGCTGCGCTGGTCTGTGATCACCTCCCCTGCCATGCTAAACACACATTTGGACAATACACTGGCCGCAGGGCAGGCCAACGCCTCCAAAGCATAAAGGGCAAGCTCAGGCCATATGCCCAATTTGGAGACCCAGAAGTTGAATGAGGCAGAACCATCATTCAGTACTTGGAGGGGTGTGCACACGTACTGTTCCAACATGTTGCTGAAAAGCTGACTCCTGCTAAGACGTTCCACATCAGCTGGTGGTGCCGGTTGTTGTGGTGTGCTGACAAAACTTTTCCACATTTCGGCCATGCTAACTCTCCCTTCTGAGGTGCTGGCTAGTGTGGAGCAGCATAGGTAATATTCGTTTTTGCGATATTTCACAAATTTTTCTCATAATATTTGCATAATATTTGCAATACATTCGCAATCTCCAGTTATTATTTTCGCGATTGCGCAAATCAGCACTAATGATGTGCATTTTCTTTAGCAATACGTGCAACTTCACATTTTTTCAGGTCTGAATAGATATTACTGATTGGTAATCCTGATTAGTGAAGGATTGTTGTAACATCACAGCACTGTGTCTAACAGAAAAACTAATCCCTTTCACAGCACAGTAATTCCTATCAAGCTACCTAACACCCAGCACTGGAACCTATCAGCTCAACTATTTAACTAACTAACCTACACTGACTATCTCCCACCAACTTTCTTTAATATATATATATATATATATATATATATATGCTAACTAACCATCTAATGTAATTTTAATAAGGATCCAAATGAGTCTGCAAAGCACAGAGCACAGCAATGACACTGCTGTCTCTCCATAAACAGCAGTATATGGCTGCTGGGGAGTTTCTTATATAATAAAGGGGTAGGCAACTTAGCTATTGGTTGCTAGAGATGTTGCTAAGCTCTGACAAAGATATTGCAGCCTTCTCTTAGGCCCACAACCAAGAAGCAAGAAACAAAAAAACGTGAACTTTCCCGATTACGAATATATAGCACTATATTCTAGATTTTCACAAATTCTCAGTGCCGATATTCGCGTCAAAAATTTGCGATTAGTATATTCGCGAGTGCCCCAGGTGCGTTGGCGACTACTTCCTCCTCATCCACTGCCTTCGCCTTGTGCTTCCACTGAGCCCCCGGTGTCAGGTGGGAATGCCATCAGCAGTGCGTCTACCAGCGTGCACTTGTATTCGCGCATCTTCCCATCATGCTCCAGTGACGGAATTAAGGACGCCACGTTGTCTTTGTAGCGGGGATCTAGTTGTGTGGCCACCCAAAAATCAGCACTGGTTAGAATCTGGGCAACTCGGCGGTAGTTGCTCAGGCACTGTAGCATGTTGTCGCTCATGTGTGCCAGGCTGCCCAGAGGCAACGACAAGCTGTCATCTGTGGGAGGTGTATCGTCTGTGTCTTCTGTATCCCCCCAGCCACGCTGCAGTGATGCCCATGAGCTGCTTTGGATGCCACCCTGCTGTTAACACTGCTCCTCTTCCTCGTCATCTTCCTCCCATCCTCCTCCTCCTCATCCTCCAGAACTGTGTCCTGTCTAATCAGCTGTGTACCTGGTCTCTGTTGGTGCAGGAACCCACCCTCCGAGCCACTTGTGAATAACTGGCCTTATAACCGTGGAAATGAACCCTCTTCCTCCTCCACTTCCTCCTGTGTAACATCCACTTCCATCATCGCCCAAAGCGTTTTTCAAGGAGACATAGAAGTGGGATAATAACGCTGAGGACGCGTCATCTTCACTGGCTATGTTTGTGGAGTACTTGAAACAGCGCAACATTTGCGGCAGCTTAAACTCCATTATCACCTGCTCGCACAGTCTCTCCAGCATGTGCAAGATGGAGTTCCACCTTGTTGGTACGCCGCATATGAGGCTGTGAACGGGAAGGCCAAAGTTACACTGCAGCGCAGACAGGCGAGCAGCAGCAGGGTGAGAATGCCGAAAGCACGCACAGATGGCCTGCACTTTCTGCAGCAGCTCTGACATATCAGGGCAATTTTTCAGGAACCTCCGCAACACCAAATTCAACACATGAGCCAGGCAAGGGTTGTGAGTCAAACCAGTTAGGCCCAGAGCTGCTTCGAGATTTTGTCCGTTATCGCATACCACCAGGCCTGGCTTGAGGCTCAGTGGCACCAACCATTTATTGGTCTGTTGTTCCATGCCTGTCCACAGCTCTTGTGCGGTGTGGGTTTTTTCCCCCAAACAGCCTGCTGTCATTTCACCCTTTGCTGTGCTGAAGTTGGTGGTGCAGGTGTTACGCTGACCACATGAGAAGTTGGTAGAAGACGAAGTGGAGTAGGAGGCAACGAGAAACGTCCCGCAGGAAGGACATGTGCCAAATTACTATCCGCCTCAGGGCCAGCCGCAACTGCTTTTACCCAGTGTGCTGTTAGGAAAATATAAAGTTTCTGCCCATGCTTACTGGTCCAAGTATGGGTGGTTGTGTGGACCTTGCCACAAATGGCATTGCACACTGCACACCTGATTTTGTCCGCCACTTGGTTGTGCAGGGCAGGGATGGCTCGCCTTGAAAAGTAGTGGCGGCTGGGAACCACATACAGTGGGACAGCCACTGCTATAAGGTTTTTAAAAGTCTCCCTCTCCACCAGACAGCATTTCAAAGGCCAGGAATTTTGAAATGCTGGCATTCAGGGCCAGGGATCGCTGGTGGGTAGGGGGGTACTTCCTCTTTCTCTCCAGTGTTTGGGAGATGGACAGCTAAACGCTTCCATGGGACAGTGTGGAGAGAATGGTGAACATAATGGTGGTGTGTTGCTGCCACATACTCTGTTTGCAGGGTGGCAGGTGCCACTGTCACTCCAGAGTGGGAAAAAGAGGCCGAGACTGCAGCAGAAGAGGGAGATGGAGGAGCCTGAGATCTCTCATGGTTTTTGAGGTACAGTATGTACTATACTCCAGCTCGTGCTCTGCATTTAGATGCCTGGTCATGCAGGTGGTGCTCAGGTTCAGAACATTTATGCCTCGCTTCAGGCTCCGATTGCATAGCGTGCAAACCACTCGCGTCTTGTCGTCAGCACATTGTCTGAAGAACTGCCATGCCAAGGAACTCTTTGGAGCTGGATTTGGTGCTCAGTCCCTGGGTGCGGTGGGCAGTAGCAGGCGTACTGGCTAGGGGACGACCACTCTGCTTTTGCACCCTGAACCCTCTTTTGCTGTGCGGCTGACGCTGTGTCACCACCACTAGTATCACCAAAGTATTCGGATGTTCGGCCTGAACACATTGCTGTATTCATGGGCTCGGCTGAGCACCCGAGTATAATGGAAGTCAATGGGAGACAACCAGGCACCCCCTGCTCTGAAGAGGGGAGGGTGCCTGGTCCATTGGAAATGGTCAGAAAGTGACAGAAACACCAGGTCGCTGCTGGGAACCATGTTGTCCTAGATGTACGCCACTTTTACAGATTGACAAAAATACACCCAAAACCCTCCAAAAATATATATTTTTTTCAGAACTGGGGCCATGATTAACCACCTCAGCCCCCCTAGCTTAAACCCCCTTAATGACCAGACCACTTTTTACAATTCTGCACTACAATACTTTCACGGTTTATTGCTCGGTCATACAACTTACCACCCAAATAAATTTTACCTCCTTTTCTTCTCACTAATAGAGCTTTCATTTGGTGGCATTTCATTGCTGCTGACATTTTTACTTTTTAGATATTAATAACAAATGACCGAAATTTTTGCAAAAAAATGACATTTTTCACTTTCTGTTGTAAAATTTTTCAAATAAAACTACATTTCTATATAAATTCTTCCCTAAATTTATTATTCTTCATGTATTTGATAAAAAAAAAATGCAATAAGTGTATATTTATTGGTTTGGGTAAAAGTTATAGTGCTTACAAACTATGGTGCAAAAAAATTTACACACTTTGACTTTCTAAGCACCTGTCATGTTTCCTGAGGTACTACAATGCCCAGACAGTAGAAAAACCCCACAAATGACCCCATTCCAGAAAGTAGACACCCTAAAGTATTCGTTGATGGGCATAGCGAGTTCATGGAAGTTTTTATTTTTTGTCACAAGTTAGCGGAAATTGAATGTTTTTTTTCTTACAAAGTCTCGTATTCCACCAACTTGTGACAAAAAATTTAATTTTATACAAACTCGCCATACCCCTCACGAAATACCTTGGGGTTTCTACTTTCTAAAATGGGTTTACTTGTGGGGTATTTATACTGCCCTGGCATTTTAGGGGTCCCTAAAGTGTGAGAGGTAGTTTGGAATCCAAATGCGTAAAAATGCCCTTTGAAATCCTAAAGGTACTCATTGGAATTGCTCATCTTGGCTGCAAAAAAGTGTCACTCATGTGGTATCGCAGTACTCAGGAGAAGTAGGGCAATGCGTTTTGGGGTGTATTTTTTACATATAACCATACTGTGTGTGAAATATATCTCTTTAAATGACAACGGGGCGGGCGTGGGTGAACGCACATGGCCCAGCCCTCAGCCAATCACGGCCCTCACCGGGCAAAATGACAACTCCGCCAAGTGACCAAAGCAAAACGTCGGGGAATTGTCCATCAAAAACCTGTCTTTACAATAGAGTCTTAATCACTGGGCAGAAAACAACCTCTGCACAGTGAAGAAGGCAAAATTGTACATGGGACAAATGCTGATATGCATACCATGCCTAGCCCACGTGTTCTCAAATTTCTCAAAACCTACCCCAATTTGCCTGAGTTACTGGTGAAGGTGCGCCATGTGTGTGCCCATTTCAGAAAGTCATCTACAGATGCCGAAGGTCTGGCAACGCTGCTTGCAGCGCTTATATTTGCCAGCTAACTGATTGTTGTGCGACGTGAGCATGCGCTGAAATTCCACATTATTATTATTTATTATTAAAGCGCCATTCATTTCATACCACTCTACATATGAAAAGGGGTATACATACATAATATAGACAATTGAACTAAGTATGAATAAGCCGAGTTACAAACTGGTACAGAAGGAGAGAGGGCCCTGCCCATGAGGGCTTACAATCTACATACATTACACATGTTGGCCAGGCTTTGTGAGCAGCAGAAGGCAGTAGTGGAATACCAGATGCAACATGGTCTTGTATGTCTGACCTCTGTGAGGTTTTACACAACTTTAAGGGATAAACACAGATGGTTAGTTGCAATGCCGCTATTATCAGCCTAACCATTCCACTTCTGTGTCTACTGAAAAGCTGGCTGCTAACAATGAAGGCGGACGCTTTACATATGGAAGAGGTGTAACTAAGGGGAAGACATTACACAGGGTGATAGCCAGACCACTCTAAGTTCGTCTTCTCAGTGTGAATTGGATGATGAGGAGGAGGAGCAAGAGACGATTGCCTCCGCTACAGAGGATAGTAACCATAGCAGGTTTATTCTATGTGTTCATCATAGATGGGCAGGAGAGGAGGAAGAGGATTAAGAGATTGAGTCATCCTTAATATGAGGACACCAAAGTCTATTCTGTTGGACTCTGACACACATGGCTGACTTTATGTTATGCTGCCTTTCCTGTGACCCCCGCATTCTACGCATTTTGCACAACAGCGATTACTGGTTGTTCAGTTCTCCCTTCTCGACCCCACGCTACAAAAAGAACTTCTCATCTCTCATTCCTGTGGTGGAGAGGACGAGCAAAATGGTGCAATACCAGAAGGTCCTTCTTTAAAAATTGCTCCATAAATTTCCATCTGACAATGCTGGCTGCAGAGTAAGTAGTTCCTTGGGCAACCCAGGAGGGGAGATGAGGGGAACACACAGCAGTTCCAACAGAGGCAGGACAACACTCTCCAAGACCTGGGACAGTTTCAAAACACCCCGCCAGCGCCCTCAACTTGATGCGCGGCCTAGTGGCACAAGGATGGAAAAAATTTGGAAGATGGTGAAAGAGTACATAGAAAATCATGTCAGCGTCCTCAGTGATCCCTCTTTGCCTTACAACTACTGGGTGTCCAAGCTGGACACAAACTGGCACTCTACAGCTATAGCTAAATGATAAGGAGCATGGAAGATATACTATATTGGACTGTAGTATTCAGAGTAAATGATCATGTGGGCACTTTGCAATAAATAAGTGGGTTTTGGGTTGCAGTTTCGGCACTCAGTCTCTAAAAGGTTCACCATCGCCAACTGTTTTAGAGGGTTAGCGCACCTGGAGGCCCTCCGGTACATTATTTTACTCAGTTTCATTGCACCCAGGGCCACGGTCTCTGCTTGCACCATCAGCATCACGGCCACTTGCAAGTCCCTTTCTTGCCGCATTCTTAATATTAAATGTTATCTCACATGTACAGTAGCGTAGGATTTGTAAGTGTATGCACCAATAAATTAAAACAGGTATTTAGGATGCGCACACTTTGCACAGAAGATGTAGCCCTGATAATGTCACAGACTAGCATACACCGTCTGCAGATAAAGTACAGTATATGTCAGTAATATGTATGAAATGCACAGACAGTAGATGTTGCACAAATAAGTTACATTTCACCAAAATACACTGTTTTTAGATGTGGTACAGTATTTGACACAAAAAGACACACACTATGGACACTAGATGTTGCACAAATTTGTAAAATTTCCCCAAAAAACATAGTTTGTGAATATTGTAGGTGAGCGCCTGCTGCTGAGCTGACCCTGTAAAATATTGTAGTTGAGGGCCTGCAGGTGAGCGGAAGAGATCTTGTGCACTGATCTCTAAGCTCTTCAGCATCCAAAGTCAAAAGAAAATGACGGTGGGGAATAGCAATTAGTGTTTCACGAGGTCGATTATGCGGATGGAGACACAGTTGTCAATGCGTGAGGGGGTTGCTTTTACTCTGTTGTATTTAGGACAGTCCGGGACATTACTGTTTAGTTAGTGCTCGGACAAGCAGGAGTTTCTTTATGTTATGTTTTCTTTTTGAACCGTGCATCCTGGATATGTGCTTCCTGTTTATGCTGACAATAAATGCTGGAAAGGATCGCACTTTGAAACCTTAAAGTCTGTCTGGGTCTTTATAGTACTGGACTTGCTCAGACCAGTGAGCTAAATAGAAAATTCCATACCCCTTAAAGACAAAGCTATTTTCCATTTTTGCCATAACTTTATTTTTCCATTCACATAGCTGTGTGAGAGCTTTTTTTTTGTGGGACAAGTTGTAATTTCTAATGGCACGGTTATATGTAGCATACAATGTTGTAGGCAGATGGAAAAAAAATCCAAATTGGGTGCAATTGGGGAAATTGTTTTAATACTTAAAGTGCTTAAAAACTTAAAGACCAATTTTGTTCTTTGCAAATCCATATTCTGACCCATATATTATTTTAATATTTTTATGTATGGATCTGTGTGACCTGGTACAGTGACCTGCAGTTTTTATTTACAGTATACCATTTTAGGGTGTGTATGACTTTTTGACAACTTTGTATTTAATTTTATGGGGAGGTAAGATAACAAGATAATTGTATTGTTTATTTTTAAATTGGGAAAGGGGATTTAAATCAATTCTTATTCTTTATTTTTTTATATCCTTATTTTTTTTAGTTATTTTTTTACACTTCTTTTAAGTCTTTTTAGAAGACTTTAACATGTGATTGTCTGATCGCTTCTCCCATAGACTGCAATGATTTAACATTACAGCCTATATGACATTTATTATATTCCTTTAAAACCATGACTCCATAGGGCTCCATAGTAACTTCACTATGGCAGACCTCAGAGCCTTCAGAAGGCCTAAGGCTGCCATAGCAATGAACAACTCCCACCATCTTGGTGCAGGGGAGCTGTTTGGAGCCCAGAACTGCAAGAATGTCAGAATTTCACTGGTCAGATGCTGTGTTCACAATTGACCACAGTATCTGATGGTTAAAAAGTCTGTGATCAACTTTATCAACAATCACAGGCACCCAGAAGCTACAATGCCTGCTTAGCTTCGAAGCAGGATGAATCTTTAAATTCATGTATAACACAAATTACAAAAGGGTTAAAAAATGTTTGTTAATTCCTGATGATTTGTTTCATAAAGAGGTAAAAATATTAGTGTTGAGCGAGCATGCTCAGCAGAGTATCGGTTCGGCTCGAGCATCACTATGCTCGGCAGATCCGAGCACTCGGCCAAGTGCCACATGTGTTCGAGCACCATGCTGGAATCTCCTCCCCGCACGTTTGGCGCTTGCTAAGCAGCCAATAAACGTGCAGGTAAGTATTGCCATCACTGTAATGCCATTAAACATGTTTTCTACTGGCATTACAGTGATTGGCTGGCCGGAACGCGCATCGGGTGCTATATAGCACCTGGTCACATGGGTTTGGCTCATTGTGAGTCAGGGAGAGCTGCTGTTAGGAAGGGACAGTCAGTGTAGGGCGAATTTCATCTAAAAATTATCATTGAGAAGATGTTTTAAAGAACTAACAGTCTTTTTAAGGACTATTGTTAGAGGTGGCAGGCAGCCAAAATTGTTTTGGGGGAATTTTCATTTTTTTTTTTTGTCAGGGCGACCGTTAGTAACATTTTCTGTATTCCACAAACTCTGCTTGCTGAGAGCAGTGAGACGCAAATCTAAACTCATATCTAGACTGTGTGCGGCCCATATTTAATTCAAAAATACCAAGCTGCACATGGGGCACGAACTGGCGCTCTACGCCTTGGAGGTGCTGGCCTGCCCTGCTGCCAGCGTTTTGTCTGAGCGGGTATTTAGTGCTGCTGGTGGCATTATAACAGATAAGCGTATCGGCTGTCAACTGAAAACGCTGACAGGTTGACTCAGATAAAAATGAACAAGGCCTGGATTGCCCCTAACTTCTCCACTCCACCAGAGGAAAGCCACAATTGAACATCAAGGCACTTTAAAGTGTTGTTTAGAATGTACTGAATACTCTGTATTCCCATGCACCCCTTCCACCAAAAAAAGGGTATATGGTTGAATCTTCCTTTTCTCATCCTCATCCTCCTCGTCCATCACATCTACATGCTTAATTGTCGCATATAATGTCATTGCTTATATGCCCTCTCATATAATTTTTCGGATGGTCAGCTCACCCCCAGGCCCTCACATTAATAATGTTTTCAATGGTCAGCTCACCCGCAGGCCCTCGCATAAATCATGTTTTCGATGGTCAGTTCATCCACAGGCCCTTGCATTTAATTTTTCGGATGGTCAGCTCATCCATAGGCCCTCACCCATAATGTTTTAGATGGTCAGCTCAGCTGAAGATCTTCACCCCTAATGTTTTAGTGGGTCACCAGCAGGCCATAAATAATACTTTACCTCTTTTCCTGTATAACGTTTCCTCATCCTAAATAACCATGACATTCCGTGTAATTTTTTTATACTCGTTCCAATGACAGGCTCTCTTAAGAGTCCTGTATTGTTATTTATCGTCACTACCTCAGTGAGGCGGTACTGGGAAATTGGAGCGCCCTCGTCTGCCTTTCTTAGAAGTGGTAGCCGTGGCCATCCCTCAGGACCCCTCTCCGGAACCGAACCCTGATTCCCCATTATTCCCTTCAGAGCAGGGGGTGCCTGGTTTAATGCTTGGGTTCTCCCATTGACTGCTATAGGGCTCGGGTGCTCGGTAGAGCACCCGAGCATCCTGATGTGCTCGGGCAGAGCACCCGAGTATCGGGGTGCTCGATCATCACAAAAATATATGTATGAACTATAGACTCATCTCACTATATTAAAATACTTAATATTTATTTTCTTTAGACCTTGTACAGTATCTCACAAGTGAGTACAGCACTACTATTTTTGTCTTTTCATGGGACAAGACTGAAAATATGACACTGATACAATGTAAAGTAGTCAGTGTACAGCCTGTATAACAGTGTAAATTTGGTGTGCCCTCAAAAGAACAACACACAGGCATTAACATCTAAACTAATTGTCAATATTTTGTGTGGCCACAATTATTGTCCAGCACTGCCTTAACTCTCTTGGGCATGGAGTTCACTAGAGCTTCACTGGTTGCCACTAGAATCCTCTTCCACTCCTCAATGACGACATTACAGAGCTAGTGGATGTTAAATATCTTGTGCTTCTCCACCTTCCGTTTGAGAATGCACAACAGATGCTCAATAGGGTTTAGGTCTGGAGACATAGTTGGCCAGTCCAGCAACTTTACCCTCAGTTTCTTTAGCAAGGCAATGGTCGTGTTGGAGGTGTGTTTGGGGTCATCATTATGTTGGAATACTGCCCTGCGTTCCTGTTTCCAAAGGGAGAGAATTATGCTCTGCTGCAATATGTCACAGTACATGTTGCTTTTCATGGTTCCCTCAATGAACTGTAGCTCCCCACAGCTGGCAGCACTCATGCTGTCCCGAACCATGACACTCCCACCACCATGCTTGACTGGATGTGTACCTGTGACATCTGATGTGCTAGTCTAAATTTTCTCGCAGTATGTTTGAAGGGTAGCCCCCTCTTTTAGATTGAGCACTCACTGCCCATCTGCCCAGGGCTTCTGAGCAGAGTATGGATGTAGCTGGTTCCTACACCACCCTGAACATTGTAGGCTTAGGTTAGGCTCAAGAGAGGCAGTTCTGTTTAGTGTTGGGTACCCATCTGCAGAAGCCATCTTGATGCCAGTAGATGGGCCCGACACATGTTTGATCAAGGATCAAGCTTCCATATTTCATGTATAGTCAGTATAGTACCACTTTAATCCAGAATAGTCCCTAGTCCCTAGTTCTATTATTTGCATGCATAATGGTGTACTGCCATACATTTTTGCTGTCTGCATGCTAGCTTTATGGATGTGCACCTGTGACTTATGATGTGCTAGTCAAAATTTTCTCGCTGTAGGCAAGAAACACTTGTCTTTGTACTACTCACCTGGTTGCCGCCACACACACTTGACGCAATCTGAACAAAATAAGTTTATCTTGGTCTCATCAGACCACAGGACATGGTTCCAGTAATCCATGTCATTAGACTTCTTGTTCTCAGCAAACTGGGATGATAGCCATGCAGACCAATTTGATGCAGTGTGCGGCGTGTGGTCTGAGCACTGGCAGGCTGACCCCCCCCCCCCCCCCCAGTAGCGCTCATATGTCTATTTTTAAAATACAACCTCTGGATATGACACTGAGCACGTGCACTCAACGTCTTTGGTTGACCTTGGGGAGGCCTGTTCTGAGTGGAACCTGTCTTGTTAAACTGCTGTATGGTCTTGGCCACTGTGCAGCAGCTCAGTTTCAGTGTGTTGGCAATCTGACCTAGGCCATCTTTATGTGGTTCCGGCAGCAGCGTCTGATTGCCATGGGAACCAGGATCGCAGGGTGGTTCTGGCCAATGTCAGAACCCCTGGGCCAGTGAGGAGGTGCCATGGTTCCCGAACAGCAGGGAGCATGGGTGGCAGCTCCACAGAGTATGAAGGCATGCCGTGAGCTGCCTGTCTTACAGTATAAGGGCCGGCACCTGCAATGTGCAGATGCCACTGAATTTCTAGTCCCCCTGACTCCCTTTCTTCTTCCTTGCATGAATTGTGATCTCCCCTGGCTCTGGTATACTGGATTTAGCTTTGTGACTATGGTTTTGGGTTCTGGTGTTTTGGTATAGCATTTGATCTCCTGGTTCTGACCCTTGGTGTGTTTTCGTTTTCTAGCTTCCCTCTGATGTGCTTCTGGGGTACATTTATTGTCTATCTGATATTTAACCCTTTTTCGTACGACTACTCTCACTGTGTTTGTTGGCCTATTTGTCCCTGTTTGTGTGTTGCCCCTTATGTACTGCAGTATAGGGGCTTTCATCCAGTTGTGGGTCACTACCTAGTGTGATCGTGCAAGTAGGTAGGGTCTAGGCAACTTAGGGCTACACTATCCCTGTTGGCGTGTGATGGTCTTATACCTTGTATGATTATTAAAGGGGTTGTCCTGCATTTTATATTGATGACCTATTATCAGGATAGAAGAAATGTATCAATAGAGAAGCACTATAGTACCCCATGGATTTCCTAGGAATGCATCAGCCAGTCCAAGACCCCAGATCCATTAGGGTCAACACAATAATATCGAAATAAAGAATGGTGGCAGCATCTCCAATCCAACAATGTTTATTCACACAGGGTCCATGATTTCGGCCGAAACGTCACACTTTATTTGACCTTGTATACTATCTCATGGACATTGTATGAATAAACATTTTTGGATTGAAGATGCTGCCACCATTCTTTATTTGGATACTATTATCAGGATAGGTCATCAATATCTGATTGGTAGGGGTCCAACACCTGAGGGGAGTCCGACACCCTACATGCAACGGCTGTTTCCTGTTCACAAATCTACATGATGTCTTTGTGGAGCGGTGGCGTAGTACAATTACAAGTACTAGCTCCATTCAAGTGGAGCGAGTATTTTTCATTACATTGCACCGCTATAAGTTCTGAGATGACAGGCAGTAGAATGAACAGGAAGCAGTGCTCCCATGGAGTGCCGCCTCCTGTTCAAGTTGGTTGGCAGGCAGGTGTTAGATCCCCACCGATCAGATATTGATAAACTAACTTGATGATAGGTCATCAATATAAATGGCAGGATAACCCCTTTAACGTTGTTATACATATTACTACAGTGCAACTACAATAATCACAACAATTTCTATAGAAAGATCTTTTTTGCAAGGATTGAAAAACTACTTTATAATTTTGAACAGGGTTAAATATTAATTCACTACAGTCAAAATATTCACTTTCTGTTATTGTGAGTGGCTCACAAATTACAAAAAAGTAGTTTAAACTAAATTCTGTAACAGAAGCACATAAGTACTGCACACTTGAAAATGTAATAATTAAATTCAAAATTCATTTACTCTTTTGGCAATATCCCAGACAAGCAAACATTTACATGATTAGTGATAACTTTTATAAAAATAACAAGCAAACAATGTATTAAACATGAAAATAACAGCTGATAAGGCATCACATAACTAATTTAATTACAATTTCCCTGTCATTTGGAAGGTCAAACACTTAAAATGGTACATATTCAGTGTCTGAATTAGATGGTAACTTACTGTGCCAAATTTATGTCCTTCAAAGTTTAAGCTTAACAGAAGTCAAAATGTCTACCTCATTCAGATTTGAAAATATAGGCATTGTTCCCAGATAATATTGGGAAAAGAGGAATTAACTCAAGTTTAATTCTAAGAGCTCATGTGCCGTACAGTGAAAAACAGCCATGTGGTGGATATTTTTAGAAACATTTAAAGTCTTTGGGCCTGTTCACATGTTTTTTAACAGCCAGTGAATAGTGGCCATAAAAAAAAAAAAAAAAATAGGACATTCTTTTTTTGGCCATTTGCACGGCCAGAAGGACCCCACTGAAATCAATGGGTCTGTTTTGAACTGTCATTTAGAGAATTAAAAATGGGTACAGTATGTTTAAAGAGGGTATTTTAAGTGGTTAAAATAAAAGAAAACTTCAAACCTTGTTCTGCACTGGAGGCAGCAGGACTTAACTCTCCCAACATTGTAACATCACATCATGTGACTTCATAATTCTGGGGGTGTCAGGAAAGGCTGTCTCCAGTGTGGGGCAAGTGTTTGTAGGACTACCTGTGGTGAAATTAGTTTTTTTTTTTTTTTTTTAAAGACCTATCGGTACTACTGGGGGAAAGGTGCATAATATATATACTGGAAAATTATGTGGAAACCATTAAATATAATGGACACTATATAGGAGCCATTATATATAGGGGCACAGAGGGGGGCATTATATATACTGAGAACATTCCAGGAGTTGGATAAAAAAAAATAATAATCTGTGAACATCAGTTTTTAACAAGCATTTTTAACAGCCATTACAATCAGTTGCTAAATAGATGCAAAATGACAATTAAAAGCAGATAGACGGCAAGAAAATAGATGCACACTTGGGTGCAAAAAGGGTCATGAAGGGTCACCTTTTTTCACTCATATGCATGTAGCTTAACAATAAAAATTGCATAAAATTACAAATATATAAATATGCCTTATCCTACTAATTACACTTAGTTCAAATGCTGCATTTAGGGTATCTTTTTAATTAAACCCTTTGTGACCACCCATATGTGTTTTTACTAAGGTCACTAAGGGGCCTTGGGCTGGATCACCACCTTTTTACAGCGGCACTTCAGCCCAAGCTAGTGTTACAAAAAAAGCACAGGAACTCCATGCCCGCAGCTATTGGAGGTAGCTGAGGGCCGGAAGCAGTGATAAGAGACAGTGACAAGCGGTCTCTGATCACGTGATCGCTGTGATACAGTAAACTTTCACACTCCTCTCATGTAAGAGAGAAGGGAGAAAGTCTCCAGAGCAAGGATTGGGTCCCCCAGCTTCCCTATAAGGGAAATCTGGGTCCTGATTTTCACCCCTTCCCCCCAGTACCTCAACTAAGATCTCGGCAGCAGCCCGGTGCATGCACAGACTATATGCCGGCTGCCTCCGCCCTTACAGCTGTTCTCTCTCCTCAGGAGAGAAGAGAGTGTAAATGATTATGCCCCGATCGGGTCTCCCAGCACCCAGATTGGGGCAATGTGGCCCCAATAAGTTTAATAAAGGGAAGGAGCCCCCTTCCCACTATAAAATAAAGAAAAAAAAATGGCGCAGATATTCTCTCTCCCCTCAGTGCAGTTGTTGTGTGAAGAGAGAGAGAGAGATCAGACTTCTGTCCTGGCTGTGCAATTTACTGGGAAAAAAAGAAAAATCCACTCATAAACTGTCCATCCGTAACTGGCGGGTAGTCGGCGTCCATCATTAGGCGTCTATTAGGGACTGTCAGTTACTTTCATTAGGGACCATGTGTCCATATGTTACTGGCGGTCAGAGGCCAACTGTTACTGTCCGACTGTCACTGTACATCTGTTAGTCAGTCAGTGGGCATCTGTTAGGGTCCATCCGTAATTGTCAGTCAGTGGACGTGCTGCTACTGACGCTAGTGAACACTTACTTTTAATTTTTAGGGTGGGATATATATAATATTTTTTTTTTCTTTCTGAGCTTTTTAGTAAATAAAATGACTCAAAGATTATTCAGTGCAGAGAAGGCATATGAATTTCTATGCTCTGAAAACACTGAATCTGACAATCAGAGGCAGAAATATTTAGCAGGGACTCTAGGTCCTCTTCCATCCCCAGAACCCATAGCCCTATGATGGTAGAAGTCGCCACCACATCTCATTCACCACCCAGCGGTCCCGCTCCTTCTGCTACGTAGGTTCCTGCTTCATCATTTTCCCCCCAAGTACCCCAATTTTTATCTACTCCCCAAATTAATGTGGACGTCACCAATTTTACCCCTTATGATTTTATGACTTAATTTCATTTGTGGATGATAAAGTCCTGGAATTAATTGTGCAGCAGACAAATCTGCACGCCACACAATTTGCTATACAAAAGCCTACGCCTATTTATATGAGAAGGTGGACCCCCATAAGGGTCCCTGAAATAAAAAAAAAATTGGGGGTTTACCCTGGACATGGGCATTGTAAAAAAATCCATCTGTCCGATCCTATTGGGCTGTGAGTAGTGTCCTACAACCCCTGTGTTTGCAGCAGTTATGTCCCGAAACTGCTATGAAGCCCTAATGCGGTGTATGTATTTTTCAGAAAATTCACAAGTCCCCCCCAGAACTGACCCAGCCTACAACCGCCTAAGTAAATTGAGACCCCTTATCTCCCTCCTTAGGCATTTATTCTTACAATGATATACCCCTGATAAAAATCTATCCGTTGATGAATCCATTTTTAGTTTTAAAGGCCGTCTTTCCTTCTGTCCGTTTATTCCCTCCAAACGTGCCAGATATGGGGTAAAATTATATAAGGTGTGCGAGAGCGAGGTCTGTCTGTATATGAGGGCAGAGACTCCCAACTTAACCCCCCCAGGCTGCCCCAAAAATATTGGGATATCGGGAAAAATTGTGTGGCATCATTTGGCGCCATTCCTGCACAAAGGGTACCACGTGTACACTGATAATTTTTATACCAGCATACCCCTTTTTAAATCCCTCCATGCATAAAACACAGGGGCTTGTGCGACAGTACGTAAAAATAGAGTGGGATACCCACAACCGCTAGTGTCCAAGCGTTTGAAGAGAGGAACATTGTTCACCCTTGCAAGTGACCAACTGCTTGCAATTAAGTGGAAGGACAGGAAGGATGTCTACATGCTGACGACCGTCTATGCAGACACCACAGTAGCAGTTAGGGAGAAGGGGGGGCTACTGCTGACAAACACAAACCGGTCTGTGTGACAGATTATAATAAATTTATAGGAGGTGTAGACCTCTTGTACTAGGCGCTTCAACCCTACCTGGTGAAGTAAAAAAGACAGGTCCTGGTATAAAAAAAAGTAGCAATCTACCTCATTCAGATTGCTACCTATAATAGTTTTGTTTTATTTAAAAAGGCCCAAGGAACCCTCAGCTTCCTCAAATTCCAGGAGAAGGTGGTTGAGAGTCTCTTATTTGGGTCCCCCGCACCTGGGCAAGCCTTTGAATCTGAGGACGTTCGAAGGCTTTCAGAATGCCACTTCCCTCACCCTGTCCCTGCCACTGCCTAGCAAGACATATCCTCAGAAACGATGCCAGGTGTGTAGCAAACATGGAAGGAGGAGGGACATCCAATTTTACTGACCCAGTTGCCCATCACAACCAGGCCTCTACAATCACTCCTTTTTTTGAGAGATACTATACGGTTGCTAATTATTAATTTTATTTAATAATAATAATCAGGAAGTCAATTTATTCTCATTTTCTGTTTCATTTGTGGGCTTTCCAGGGAGCGAGGGATCCTTTTGGGATAGGTTGTGGAGCTAATTATTATCATTTTATTTTTTTTTTTCAGACATTTTACCTTTTCTGATTTGTTTTCTTAATTTTCATTATTTCATTTTTTTATGACTATGTCCTGCCACACAAAGCAATCCATTCACATTACTGTATTATGATTGGCAATATATATATTTTTTTATGTGGAGAATCTCTAATTATTGAGTTGTTCCTCACCAGTACACTAAGGCCCCTTTCACACGGGCGAGTTTTCCACGCGGGTGCAATGCGTGAGGAGGACGCATTGCACCCGCACTGAATCCGGACCCATTCATTTCTATGGGGCTGTGCACATGAGCGGTGATTTTCACGCATCACTTCTGCGTTGAGTGAAAATCGCAGCATGCTCTATATTGGGCGTTTTTCACGCAACGTCACATCACATGGTCCAATCACATGGTCCATCTTACCATGGTGATGGACCATGTGATTGGACCATGTGATGTGACGTCATCACAGGTCCTTTAGTTGTTAGCTAATGCTGGAAAAGAGAAGACAGATCGCAACTACGCGATCAAGTGGCTAAGGTAAGTTAATTTTTATTATTTTTAACCCCTTCATCTTCATTTTACTAAGCATTCTTTATTAAGAATGCTATTATTTTCCCTTATAACCATGTTATAAGGGAAAATAATAAATTCTCCAGAATACTCTACCCGAAACCAGACATTAGTGATGAAGTCCGGCTCCGGGTCTGGGTACCAAACATGGTGATTTTTCACATGCGCGTGCAAAACGCATTACAAACGTTTGCACTCGCGCGGAAAAATCGCGCATATTCCCGCAACGCACCCGCCTCTTATCCGGGCGTCAAACATGACGCCCGTGTGAAAGAGGCCCAAGGGCTTTATTAAGATTATTTTTTTTTTTTGTGGACCTCTTAAACCCAACAACATGTCTAGAAATCCTGACATCATTTTGGGAATTAGTGATCATTTACTGTTCCTACGGACTATTCTAGACACTATCCTTTTATATATTCTATACGTGACTGGTTGATTGTGTGCATAGAGGTTTCTACATGCCTGTTATGGTGCACAGCGTCACTTAGCATGTTTGTCTTTCATATAGGGATTGATGGGGCTAAAGAGACGTTGTATGACCAGTCACTGTCCTTAAATGCCCGCTTGTCATAACAGCCCTATTGATGTTTTTGTATCTTGTGAATAAACTGGAATTTGCAACATCGTTGGAGACATTTTGCTCCTTTTTCTTGGACATGTTGCCTTTCACTACAGTTTTTTTTCTGCAATAATATGTCAGACCAGAACGCTGCTCACAACAGCATCAGGATGACAGAAATGCGAGACATAGTCATATGTACAGGCAAATGCCTTTTTAGAAATCTGCCTCCCTTATAAGTGCACAGCTTCACTTCTCATCTGTATGCGCCACAAAGATTAGAATATGACATATTTCTAAGACAAATATCGGTGGGGGGCACTCAATAAGGAGAGCACATGGACTTCAATGTGAAAAAATGTTATTAAAACAAAATTGATACTAAACACAAAATAAATACTTTAAAAGACATAAATTCATCCATATATGTTTGTTGGTAATAGTTAATCATATACATAGATCCTCATTAGCTGGTTGCAGAAGGAATTACCCAAGAAAATTAGCAGCCACTACCACTAAAGAAGGGGCGTATACCCCGAAACGTGTATGGAGTGATCTGCAGTTAGCCGCAGTACAAGTCCCTAGGAAACGTTTGTCAGCTCGTCCGTTCAGAGCAATTGAAAAACACCTTCAACCACCAAAGAAAATACAAAATATACTCCATCAATTGGAAACCTTCAGTACAGCGTATCCACTACAGGACCTGTGAAGCAATCCGCCCACTCCTAAGACGTCACAATAACGTGAATGGTGCCGATCACGTAAGACGCCACTTCTAACCTAAGCTCCAGCGTGGGACGCCGCGCTTGGTCTCGTCGGCTTCCAAGAGTGGTACCAGGGGTGCGGTAAAGTATACGTCCATGTGGTGCTCACTTTATATGCATGTCTACGTGAACATTCTGTGAGAGAGACCCTCTATGCACAACAAAGTTACGGCCCTAACTTAAGGACTGAACCTATTGGGAATATTTTTCTATATCAAGTGACTGTTTTTATCTACAATCCCAGTTGAGATACTACGATACCAAAAGGGACGCCATATGACTAATTATGTCTAACTATTAACAAATTTACTTTATAGGTGTCACCTTTAACGGCTGCTAATTTTCTTGGGTAATTCCTTCTGCACAGAACCAGAGATCTTGCCACATCCACATAAATATCATCTTATGTAGGATGTCCATTGTGGTACTTGTAGTCCGTTGCTGGCATCATCCATTGTATGCATTTTTTGCTGGTGATTGCCATTAGCAACGGACTACAAGTTCAGGATGTGCTCCCCTATAGAAATGCACAACTGCATATGGGTATGAGCGCATCCTGCTTTCTTATCACCACATTTTTTGATGGTTTATAATTCCTTCTGCAACCAGCTAATGAGGATCTATGTATATGATTAACTATTACCAACAAACATATGTGGATGAATTTATGTCTTTTAAAGTATTTATTTTGTGTTTAGTATCAATTTTGTTTTAATAAAAAAATTTCACATTGAAGTCCATGTGCTCTCCTTATTGAGTGCCCCCCACCGATATTTGTTCTATCCTATACTTTCTTTTGGCCTGGGTGTTGCCAGGGGTGAGCACCTGTCATATTGGTCTACACAGTGAGCCGCCATACACATTGTCTTTTTACCCATATATTTCTAAGACAGTAACAGGGTTACCCACCCAAAAACTTTTTTTTGTCCAATTTCCTGTGAAAATTTTGAATAAAACCATATATACTCATTATTTCATCCTATAATAATTTTGCACTCAGCATGCTCACTAGACCACTAGTTGCATGCTTTAAGGCTGGCATGCTCAACCTGCGGCCCTCCAGGTGTTGCAAAACCAGCAAGCCCGAACAGCCTACAGCTATCAGCCTACAGCAGGGCATTGTGGGAGTTGTAGTTTTACAACAGCTGGAGGGCCACAGGTTGAGCATGCCTGCTTTAAGGGATCTAGTTTTAAAAAGGGGTAATTTATAGGGTTGAGAGATCCGGAACTGTAAAGTTCGGGTTCGTACCAAACTTTAGGGTTTTTGGTACCTGGACCTGAATCGGAACATTTCCATAAAAGTTCGGGTTTGGTGTTCAGCGATTTCTTGGCGCTCTTTGAAAAACAGCAGGACAGCCAATGAACAAGCCTTTCATTAGTCTGCCCTTAGAAGCCATCACAGCCATGCTTACTAATGTGACGCAGGCTCTATATAGGCTGGAGTCACGTAGCGCCACACGTCACTCTTCTCTTCTCAGTGTAGGGATAGGATGCTACTGCTGCAGATTGAGAGTGCTATGCTACATTTTTTTACCCAACCCTGAGCCCAGTGACACTAAAAAATAAGTTTTAATCCATCTGCTAGTTCGGTGGGGTCGGCGGACATGTTTGCAAGTGCAGTGCCCTTGCAACTGCATGTGAACTGCATGTGTGCCAGGGTCATTACTTTAATTCCTTTCTAGTAGCACAGTGGAGGACAAATTCCCTTTTTTGGCTGTTCAAGTACCCCTGCGGCCTGCAGTGCATACCTGGCAATGAAAATTATTCAATTACATTAGTCTATTACATTTTTTTGTGACCTAAAGCGATTTTTTATCTGTCTGCAACAGGCACTGCATATCTGACAGTCCAATAA
This sequence comes from Bufotes viridis, assembly GCA_033119425.1. Lineage (NCBI taxonomy): Eukaryota > Metazoa > Chordata > Amphibia > Anura > Bufonidae > Bufotes > Bufotes viridis. Next base: position 171,880,797 of record CM065594.1, on the reverse strand, counting down.
AACCGCTAAATACTGCAGTTACCTTGCTGATATAAAAAATCACACTTTTTTTGCAAGACAGTAAATTTACAGGCTATGCTGCATTTCTGACAGTCAAATTAGAATGTTACATACTGCAGTGACATTGCTGCTTTAAAAAAGCACACTTCGTGCTAAATAGGTGACAGTTTGGGTGACATTTTACCATTTTTGCCGTATACAAACCCCTGCTCTGCATAGGTGACAGGGAGGTAAATTTGTAAAAATCGTCTGTTACTAGAGTTAAGCGAACCCGAACTGTATAGTTCGGGTTCGTACCGAATTTTGAAGTGTTCGGGACACGGACCCGAACCCAAACATTTTCAAAAAAGTTTGGGTTCGGGTCCATTGTTCAGTGATTTCTTCCCGCTTTCTGAAGGGCTGCAAAGCAGCCAATCAGCAAGCTTTTTACTTCTTGCCCTAAGAAGCCAACACAGCCATGCCTACTAATGGCATGGCTCTGATTGGCTGAGTGCAGCATGTGACCCAGCCTCTTTATAAGGTAGAGTCACATAGTGCCGCACTTCAGTCTGCTGAATTGAGATTAGAGCAAGTTTGCTTCTGGTGTGATCAGGGACAGAATAGGGAAGAAATCTGAAGAAACTGTGCAACTTTAATCCACAAGATACAGCAAATAGAGAGGGAGCCTCAGCAATCCAACATTTCTGTACCCAGCCACTGCCAGGGAGATGTTTTTTGTAATCCATCTGTTACTGAGGTGGGGGTAGGCGGCCATTTTAGGCACTGCAGTGTACTGCATGTCTGCCAGCCTGCCAGGGACATTAGCCTAATCCTATTTTGTAGCTCAGTGAAGGAATAAAAACTTTTTTTTCTGGCTGCTCAAGTTCCCTATATTGCCTTTTGTTTGTTTGTTTAAGGGGTGACATAGTACATTTGTCTAGCCTGGGATCTGTGGTGCCACAAAGCACTTGTGCATACAATGCACTAAACGGTATATTCCATTTCAGTTAGTGCATAAGTGTATTTTAGTTAAAAAAAAAGTGGTCATCCTGATCCACCAAGCCTATTTTACACTGCCAAAATATATATTTGACATTTCTGCGGTGAAATAGAGAATCCGTGTAATTTTGGGGGAAAAACAGTATTCCTTGTCCACAAAACAGTTCTGCATGCACCGTCCAACGACATATTTTATATTTCTGCATGGAAATAGTGTTTGTTTGTTTTTTATAAAAAAAAAACATTATTCAAGGTCTACCAAACAGTCTGAAATACCCATTACAACCACCTATTTCACCTATTTCACATTACCTATTTCACTTTTTTACTGCAAAAAAGTGGAAATCCTGATCCACAAAACATTTTTAAATACACAGCTTCAATACCGATTTCATATTACAGCTGAAAAATAGTGCATTATTCTTTTTTTTTTGTGAAAAAAGCATTTGACCCTGTACCACATAAACGGTTAGTATATAAAATGAGGATGCTCGGACTGGGAGAAAATATCTGTATGTGGGTAAGTAACTGGCTGAGTGACAGATAACAGAGGGTGGTTATTATCGGTACACACTCAGATTGGGCAACTGTCAATAGTAGGGTATCTCAGGGGTCAGTACTGGGCCCTATTCTCTTCAATATATTTAATAATGATCTTGTAGAAGGCTTGCATAGTAAAATATCAATTTTTGCAGATGACACTAAACTGTGTAAAGTAATTAACACTGGAGAGGACAATATACTGCTACAGAGGGATCTGGATAGATTGGAGGCTTGGGCAGATAAGTAGTGATGTCGCGAACATAAAATTTTCAGTTCGCGAACAGCGAACGCGAACTTCCGCAAATGTTCGCGAACAGGCGAACCGGGCGAACCGCCATAGACTTCAATAGACAGGCGAATTTTAAAAACCAAAGGGACTCTTTCTGGCCACAATAGTGATGGAAAAGTTGTTTCAAGGGGACTAACACCTGGACTGTGGCATGCCGGAGGGGGATCCATGGCAAAACTCCCATGGAAAATTACGTAGTGGACGCAGAGTCGGGTTTTAATCCATAAAGGGCATAAATCACGTAACATTCCTAAATTGTTTGGAATAACATGCTTTAAAACATCCAGTGTGTGTATACGATCAGGTATGATGTTGTATCGATCAGGTAGTGTAAGGGTTACGCCCGATTCTCAGACATTGACAGACCAAACTCCATTTTTAATGCACCGCAAACAGTCCATTTGCACAACCGCAAACAGCCCATTTGCACAAGGTTGGATACCAAGCTAGCCACGTCCCGGTGATGTCATTGAAGGTTTCTTCCTCCACCCAGCCACGTACAACACCAAGGGTCCCCGAAAGGTCAATTGAATTGATTTTTCGAACGGGGAGATGGTTAAAAAAACGCTGGCTCCCTCCCCTTTGTTTTAATCCACGGTCACTGCTTCTGCGCCGTGCAATTTACTCTCACACCCGATATGAGTGGTATTTTCTGTAGTACTATTCTCATCAGTTTAATCCCTCTAACGTCCCCAATCTGGGGGCCATTTATTGAATAGATTTTTCGAACGGGAGATGGTTAAAAAACGCTGGCTCCCTCCACTCTGTTTTAATCCACGGTCACTGCGTCTGCGCCGTGCAATTTACTGTCACACCCGATATGAGTGGTATTTTCTGTAGTACTATTCTCATCAGTTTAATCCCTGTTACATCCCATATCAGGGATTGCCTTTTGTGAAAAAAAATTTAGGCCTGGTACCTTCGACTGCCTTCACAATGACAGACCAAACTCTCATACACCAAACTGAATTGATTTCAGGAACCAGGAGATGGAAAAAGCAGCTTGGTCGGTCCTCATACTCCCAAATTGGGGCACTGCGCGTGCACAGAGCAATGTGCTGTGACACCCTATATGAGTGGTGTCTTAACTAGTACTATTCCTATCAGCGGCGGGCGGGTGCGTGGTAACGTGAGAGCAGGTGACCAAAGCTGAGCTGGAGTAAGATGGTGCGTCAAGGTTCTTAGCGGAAGCTGTTGAAGATTGGGTGTCCTGTCTAAGCCAGTAAACTACGTTCTCAGAATTTTTTGGGTTCAGGGTACATGGCCTCTGAACACTAGGCATTATTCCAGGGACAGTGGAAATCACAGCACCACGACCACGACGGCCCCTGCGGGGTGGCCTGCCTCTGCCTGTCATTTTTTTTCGATAAGTGGTACTGTGCCACCCTGTATCAGTGGTGGGCACTGGCAGTGGGCACACTACAGTCTGTGGAAGTGGGCCTGACACACACTGGCAGCAGGCAAGTAACTGAAATTAGACTAATGTGTAAAAATTAAATGCCTTATTTATCGTCAAGCTACTGTGCCACCCGGTATCAGTGGTTGGCACTGGCAGTGGGCACACTACAGTCTGTGGAGGTGGGCCTGACACACACTGGCAGGAGGCAAGCAACTGAAATTAGACTAATGTGTAAAAATTAAATGCCTTTTTTTATGCAAAGTCCTGTGCCAGCCGGTATGAGTAGTGGGCACTGGCAGTGGGCACACTACAGTCACTGGAAGTCAGCCTGACACACTGGCAGGCAACTAAACTTAGATTAAAGTGTAAAAATTAAATGCCTTTTTTTGATGCAAAGTCCTGTGCCACATGGGATGACAGGGGTGGGCACTGGCAGTGGGCACACTACAGTCAGTGGAAGTCGGCCTGACACACACTAGCAGCAGGCAAGCAGCTGAAATTACACTAAAGTGTAAAAATTAAATGCCTATTTTGATGCAAAGTCCTCTGCCAGCCGGTATGAGTGGTAGGCACTGGCAGTGGGCACACTACAGTCACTGGAAGTCAGCCTGACACACACTGGCAGGCAACTAAACTTAGATTAAAGTGTAAAAATTAAATGCCTTTTTTGATGCAAAGTCCTGTGCCACACGGGATGACAGGGGTGGGCACTGGCAGTGGGCACACTACAGTCAGTGGAAGTCGGCCTGACACACACTGGCAGCAGGCAAGCAGCTGAAATTACACTAAAGTGTAAAAATTAAATGCCTTTTTTATGCAAAGTCCTGTGCCAGCCGGTATGAGTGGTGGGCACTGGCAGTGGGCACACTACAGTCACTGGAAGTCAGCCTGACACACACTGGCAGGCAACTAAACTTAGATTAAAGTGTAAAAATTAAATGCCTTTTTTGATGCAAAGTCCTGTGCCACATGGGATGACAGTGGTGGGCACTGGCAGTGGGCACACTACAGTCAGTGGAAGTCGGCCTGACACACACTAGCAGCAGGCAAGCAACTGAAATTACACTAAAGTGTAAAAATTAAATGCCTATTTTGATGCAAAGTCCTGTGCCAGCCGGTATGAGTGGTGGGCACTGGCAGTGGGCACACTACAGTCACTGGAAGTCAGCCTGACACACACTGGCAGGCAACTAAACTTAGATTAAAGTGTAAAAATTAAATGCCTTTTTTTGATGCAAAGTCCTGTGCCACATGGGATGACAGGGGTGGGCACTGGCAGTGGGCACACTACAGTCAGTGGAAGTCGGCCTGACACACACTAGCAGCAGGCAAGCAGCTGAAATTACACTAAAGTGTAAAAATTAAATGCCTATTTTGATGCAAAGTCCTCTGCCAGCCGGTATGAGTGGTGGGCACTGGCAGTGGGCACACTACAGTCACTGGAAGTCAGCCTGACACACACTGGCAGGCAACTAAACTTAGATTAAAGTGTAAAAATTAAATGCCTTTTTTTGATGCAAAGTCCTGTGCCACATGGGATGACAGGGGTGGGCACTGGCAGTGGGCACACTACAGTCAGTGGAAGTCGGCCTGACACACACTAGCAGCAGGCAAGCAGCTGAAATTACACTAAAGTGTAAAAATTAAATGCCTTTTTTTATGCAAAGTCCTGTGCCAGCCGGTATGAGTGGTGGGCACTGGCAGTGGGCACACTACAGTCGCTGGAAGTCAGCCTGACACACACTGGCAGGCAACTAACCTTAGATTAAAGTGTAAAAATTAAATGCCTTTTTTTGATGCAAAGTCCTGTGCCACACGGGATGACAGGGGTGGGCACTGGCAGTGGGCACACTACAGTCTGTGGGCCTGCAGCTCCTCACACACAGGCAGGCCATGTAACTGCAATATGCATATAAAGGAAAAAAAAAAAGCAGACTAATGTTGCAGCCCTAAAAAGGGCTTTTTGGGGTGCTGTCAGGACGCTGTCCTTACAGCAGAGATCTGATGAGTCTTTCAGGACTATAGTGGACACTGAATTCACTAGCCTAGCTATCAATTTTCCTATTAAATCAGCAGCAATTACACTCTCCCTCCTCTCACTAAGACTGCAGCTTCAGAATGAATCTAAAATGGATGCTGTGCAGGAGGTGGGAGGGTCTGGGAGGGAGGGTATGCTGCTGATTGGCTGGAATGTGTCTGCTGACTGTGAGGTACAGGGTCAAAGTTTGCTCAATGAGGATGTATAGGGGGCGGACCGAACATCGCATATGTTCGCCCGGCAGAGGCGAACGCGAACAAGCTATGTTCGCCGGGAACTGTTCGCCGGCGAATAGTTCGGGCCATCTCTACAGATAAGTGGCAGATGAGGTTTAACACTGACAAATGTAAAGTTATGCACATGGGAAGGAATAATGCAAATCACCCGTACATACAAAATGGTAAAACACTCGGCAACACTGACATGGAAAAGGATCTAGGAATTTTAATAAACAGCAAACCAAGCTGCAAAAACCAGTGCCAGGCAGCTGCCGCCAAGGCCAATAAGATAATGGATTGCATCAAAAGGGGCATAGACGCCCGTGATGAGAACATAGTCCTACCACTTTACAAATCGCTAGTCAGACCACACATGGAGTACTGTGTACAGTTCTGGGCTTCTGTGAACAAGGCGGACATAGCAGAGCTCGAGAGGGTTCACATGAGGGCAACTAAAGTAATAACTGGAATGGGGCAACTACAGTACCCTGAAAGGTTATCAAAATTAGGGTTATTTACTTTAGAAAAAAGACGACTGAGGGGAGATCTAATAACTATGTATAAATATATCAGGGGTCAGTACAGAGATCTCTCCCATCATCTATTTATCCCCAGGACTGTCACTGTGACGAGGGGACATCCTCTGCGTCTGGAGAAAAAAAGGTTTGTACACAAACATAGAAGAGGATTCTTTACGGTAAGAGCAGTGAGACTATGGAACTCTCTGCCTGAGGAGGTGGTGATGGTGAGTACAATAAAGGAATTCAAGAGGGGCCTGGATGTATTTCTAGAGTGTAATAAAATTACAGGCTATAGCTACTAGAGAGGGGTCTTTGATCCAGGGAGTACTTCTGATTGCCTGAATGGAGTCGGGAAAGAATTTTTTACTCCCCTTAAGTGGGGAAAATTGGCTTCTACCCCACAGGTTTTTTGTTTTTTTTGCCTTCCTCTGGATCAACTAGCAGGATGACAGGCCGAACTGGATGGACAGATGTCTTTTTTCGGCCTTATGTACTATGTTACTATGTATTATGTACTATGTTACTAAAAGCCGTAACATAGTCTATTTGTCTAGCCTGGGCTCTCCGGTGCCAAAGAGCACTTTTGTATATTATGCACTACACCGTATATTCCATTTCAGCTACCAAATAGTGCATCAGTGTATTTTAGTTAAAAAATAAGTGGTCATCCTGATCCACCAAGCCTATTTTACACTGCCAAAATATATACCGTATTTTTCGCCCTATAAGACGCACCGGCCTATAAGACGCACCTGGGTTTTTGAGGAGAAAAATAAGAAAAAAAATATTTTTAACCAAACGGTGTGCTTTTGAAGTAATGGTGGTCTGTGCATGACAGTATTATGGGGGGGATCTGTGGATGGCACTGTTATGTGGGGGAGATGTGGATGGCACTGTTATGGGGGGATCTGTGGATAGCACTGTGATGGGGGGATCTGTGGATAGCACTGTGATGGGGAGATCTGTGGATAGCACTGTGATGGGGGGATCTGTGGATAGCACTGTGATGGGGGATCTGTGGATAGCACTGTGATGGGGGATCTGTGGATAGCACTGTGATGGGGGGATCTGTGGATAGCACTGTGATGGGGGATCTGTGGATAGCACTGTGATGGGGGCATTTATGAATGACACTGTAATGGATTGGATCTGTGGATGACACATATATAGCATCTTATGCTATATGTGTCATCCACAGATCACCCAATTACAGTGTCATCCACAGAGTGCCCCCATTACATTGCCATCCAAAGATATACCATTTATAATCTTTAATCATGTCCCTTATTCCCTATAATCCCAGTACAGTAGCTGTATGCTAACCTGCTATACCGATCCTCTAGCAGGCAGAGCGGTGCGGCGGCAGGCTGCTGTGTAACGTCCTCACTGGCGTCATCTGCCTGCTCCTCCTGCTTCATTCATAAAGTGAAAGGAGCAGGCAGATGACGTCAGTGAGGACGTTACACAGCAGCCTGCCGCAGCACCGCTCTGCCTGCTAGAGGATCGGTATAGCAGGTTAGCAGAGCGCTACTGTACTGGGATTATAGGGAATAAGGGGACATGAATAAAGATTATAAATGGTATAAAAGCAGTCACGCTGTGAGCGGCGGGCCGCCCGCCGCGTGTTGACAGGCTCCGCCCCCTCCTCCTTCCATGCTGATACATCGCAGGCTGTGCGATGTATCGAACGCAAACAAAAGGAACATCCGGATGAAAGTATCAAACAACTTTATTAATTACATCAGATAATAAAAGAATATAAAATTCAAGGGTAATGGGATCATAAATTCAGATAGATGGTACATGATTTAGCACAAAAATAGGGGATAGAGGAGGTAAACATATGCACAAGGAAGCCACAATAGCAGAATTATGCTATAGATTCACATACATAATATAAAGTGCCAAGTGCAATAAATAATTCATATGAACTGGCTACCTGAAGGTAAAGACGGTATAAATCTCCAGCGCCCCACGCCCGACGTACGTTTCACCACAACGCGGCTTTCTCAAGGGAAGTGATCGTGCTTCGTGCGATGTATCAGCTTCAACTATAGGAAAATGGTAGTATTCGCCATATAAGACGCACTGCCATTTCCCCCCCACTTTTGGGGGGAAAAAGTGCGTCTTATATGGCGAAAAATATGGTACTTGACATTTCTGCGGTGAAATAGTGAATCCGTGAAATTTTGGGGGAAAAAACGTATTCCTTGTCCACAAAACAGTTCTACATACTGTGGTAAGGTGCAAGGTACTGTGGTCGACGGGAGGTACGTGTCACCGAGGTTCCTGGCCTCGGTGAGGTAAGAGCCGGATTTTTGGTGTGTCAGCAGCAGCTAGTGCTGCTTGACACCTTGCTATTTAGTTTGGCTGCAAAGCCAATCCGGGCCGGCTCTTACTGGGAGTAGGCAAAGAGTTGGGTGGGTGCCTACTCCCCACGGTCCAGGCCGGGTTTTCCAGGGCCTTTATAACACAGCCAGCAGCTGGGTGTGGAGGGTGTGATTGTCCTGGAGCTGCTGTTAGACTGTTTTACTTGTGTTTGGAAGTTCTCTGGGCTGGAAGCAAGAACCAAGCAAGGAGGAGGGCAGACGACCTGGAAGCCTGACGGCGACTGTCTTACGGCTGGACTGACAGCCAGGTGTGAACCTGCATCTAAAAACCTCCCAGGTGACTGGAGCCTGTTTTGGACTGTCTTGTTTTTCCGCTTGATTTCTTATGTGTGTGAATTAACACCAAGAGACTGTTTTATTTTGTGCAAGTGTGAATAAAACACTGTTTATTGCACTATCTGGACTCCCTGTTTTGCCTCTATACTGCACCCGCACTGCTATCTACCAGAGCGACTCCCCACATTTGGTGTCGGATGCGGGCATGCGCAGTGAGGCTGGCGTGACCGCCGAAGTTTGTTTTGTTTTGCTGGGCACAAGTGCATGGCATATATTAAGCCAGCAAAGCTACAAGTAGGAGTTGCTGGCAACATGGAGGCGGCTGTGAAAGCTCTCATAGAGGCTAACGTGCAGCAGCGGGAGACCAACCAGCTACTGTTACAGCACGTGATGGCGTTACAAGCTGCAGGAGCGTCCCACCACGACCATGATGCCCGGAAAGCGGTCCGTGCGGCGATCCCAAAGATGACCCCTTCGGACGACGTTGAGACATATCTGGCGGTCTTTGAGAAGGTAGCCGTGAGGGAAAAGTTACCCCGTGACCAGTGGGCCGAGGTGGTCGCTCCGTTCCTGGCATCCGGGCCCCAGCAAGTTTTTTTTGACTTGGCAGATGCCCAGGCTGCTGATTACCCCACGGTGAAGGGGGAGATCCTGGCCAGATTGGGGGTAAACGTGTTGGTCCGGGCTCAGCGGGTCCACCAGTGGGACTTTAAAACGGCTGAACCCGCCAGGCCGCAGTACTATGAGTTGCTGCATCGGTTGCAAAAGTGGCTGCAGCCTGATGTTCTAAGTCCGACTGCTATGCTGGACCGTCTACTGGCCGACATGTTCTGGCGTCTCCGGTAAGTGCCCTGGAGATGGTCGACCTGGTGGAGCGTTACGAGGCCACCAGAAACCTGCAGGGGAATCTTGCTGGGAAGGGGTCAGTCAAACCCCGGAGGCCTCCGCCCCAGTTCCGACGTCCGGCGACAGAGAGGCCTGCACGGAATATACCCCCTGCGGATCCGCCTCCCGTGGTATGCTGGAGGTGTCAGGAGCCAGGCCACATCAGGGCCGACTGTCCGCATCGGGATGAGCCGATGGATGTGAACTATGGCTATCGCCACTCCCTGTATGCACGGAAGCTGTGCGCAACTGGCACCCGTGAGGGGCAGGACAATAACCACCTGTGTCAGGTAGAGGTGGGAGATTCTCTGGCGGTGGCCCTGCTGGACTCCGGGAGTCTAGTCTCCTGGTAAGGGCTGCCCTGGTACGGCCTGTGGAGTATACCGGCCGTAAAATCGGGGTCCTGTGCATCCACGGAGACCTAAAAGACTACCCCACTGCACTAGTGACTTTGTCCACAGCGGCTGGTAAGTGGACCCACGAGGTGGCTGTTGCTACCAAACTCCCGCATGATTTGATACTTGGGAGGGACTTCCCAGGTTTCCCGGCACTGTGGCCGGCGATAAAACTGTCTGATGGACCCGAGACAGGGGTAACCCTAGGAGAGTGGCCTGATACCACTGGAAGGCCAGAACCCTGGGAGCCCGAGTCTGAAGGGCCAGCGGTAGGGGTGACCACCACTGCTGCGGTAGAGGGGAGACAACCCCACTGAGTGTAATGGTGGGAGACACGGAGGACTTGCCACCGGGACCTGAGTTGGCAGACCTCAATGTCTCCGGGGAAAATTTTGGGACCGCACAACACGGGACCAAACCCTAACCAGGGCCTGGGAAAGTGTCATAATAATTGATGGTAAACCCCAGAAACCTGGGGCTGAATTAATGTTTCCGCGATTCATTGTTCTTCAGGATATGTTGTATCGAGTGAACCAAATCCGAGGTGAGCCTGTTGAACAGTTGGTGGTGCCCACAGCGTATCGCAAGCTGGTCATGGAGCTTGCCCACCAACATGTTCTTGGGGGACACCTGGGGTGGCAGAAAACGCAGGACCGCATACTACAGCGATTTTACTGGCCCGGTTTGTTTAAGGAAGTAGAAGAGTATTGTAAGTCCTGTCCCACCTGTCAGATAAATAGCCCCCAGCCACATTTCCGTAGTCCTCTGGTACCTCTTCCAATTATTGAGGTCCCGTTTGAGCGAATCGCTATGGATCTAATTGGGCCTGTACCAAAGTCTGCCAGGGGCCACCAACACATTCTGGTAGTTCTCAACTATGCCACTCGATATCCGGAGGCGGTGCCTCTGCGACATACCTCAGCTAAGCTCATTGCCAAAGAGTTAATGGAAATGTTTTCCCGTGTGGGCCTGCCAAAAGAGGTTCTGACAGACCAAGGGACCCCTTTTATGTCCAAAGTTATGAGGGAACTGTGTAAATTGTTGCGTATAAAGCAGTTACGGACGTCCGTTTACCATCCACAAACAGACGGTCTTGTCGAGAGGTTTAATCAAACTTTAAAAAACATGTTAAAAGGGTGGTGTCTAGAGATGGGAAGGACTGGGATCTGCTTCTGCCCTATCTCATGTTCGCAGTGCGAGAGGTGCCCCAGGCCTCTACTGGGTTCTCGCCCTTCGAACTGCTTTATGGCAGACACCCTCGGGGCCTGTTGGATATCGCCAAGGAAGCGTGGGAACAACAGCCTGTCCCCCACAAAAGTGTCATTGAGTATGTCACCCAGATGCAGGAACGGATGGAAAGGGTGTTGCCGCTGGTCCGGGAGCATATGGAGGCAGCGCAACAAGCCCAGAGTAGCGTGTACAATCGTCAGGCTCGAGTGCGGAGCTTCAACCCGGGAGATCGGGTTTTGGTTCTGGTGCCCACCCTTGACAGCAAGTTCCTAGCCAGGTGGCAGGGCCCCTATGAGGTTATTGAGAAGGTAGGGAAGTAAATTACAAAGTACACCAGCCGGGCGGCGCAAGCCGAGCAGGTGTACCACGTGAATTTACTGAAGCCGTGGAAAGACAGGGACACGGCCGGCGACAACAGCCCCCGGCCAGGGCTTCTAGGTGACAAGGGTCCAGCCCCACAGTTCGAGGCCTGCGAAGCGGTAACCACGGTAAAAATCGCAGACAGCCTGTCTTCCAAACAAGTTCAGGATGTCAGGGAGTTCGTCAGTCGGAACACGGATGTGTTCTCGGACCTCCCTGGCCGCACGTCTCTCATCCAACATGACATCGTCACTGAGCCTCAGGCCAAGATCCGGTTAAAACCCTACCGGGTACCCGAGGCTCGGCGACGGGCCATCGCGGAGGAAGTGCAGTTAATATTGAAGCTTGATGTCATTGAGGAGTCGAAAAGTGAGTGGGCCAGTCCCATAGTTCTAATACCCAAGCCGGATGGGACGTTGCGGTTCTGCAACGATTTTCGCAAATTAAATGAAGTGTCCAAGTTCGATGCGTATCCCATGCCCCGGGTAGACGAGCTTGTTGAGAATTTAGGGCAAGCCCGTTATTTTTCTGTGCTAGACCTCACTAAAGGATACTGGCAGGTACCCTTAACGGAGGCGGCCAAGGAAAAAACGCTTTGTTACCCCGCAGGGCCTGTATCATTACAAGGTGTTACCCTTTGGCCTGCATGGCGCCCCGCCACCTTCCAAAGGTTAATGGATATTGTACTGCGACCTCATCGTCGGTACGCTCGGCCTACTTAGATGATGTAATCATCCACAGCACCGACTGGGAAAGCCATTTGCCCAAAGTGCAGGCGGTTGTGGATGCCCTGAGGAAAGCTGGACTAACCGCCAATCCAAAGAAGTGTGCGATTGGGTTGGAAGAGACCAAATACCTGGGATATGTTATTGGGCGGGAGTCATCAAGCCGCAGGTAACTAAAGTAGAAGCCATACGTAACTGGCCCCGACCGGTCACTACCAGGCAGGTAAAATCGTTCCTGGGGATTGTAGGGTACTACATGAGGTTTGTGCCCCACTTTGCCACGATAGCAGCACCATTGACAGACCTATTGAAGGGACGAAAGTCCGGAAAGGTTCACTGGAGTGAGAAGGCAGAAGAGGCTTTCTCTGCATTGAAGTCGGCCCTGTGTGGGTCCCCGGTTTTGGTGACACCCGACTTCAACAGGGAATTCATAGTACAGACGGATGCCTCAGAGGTAGGCCTCGGTGCTGTACTGTCTCAGGAGGTCAACGGGGAAGAACATCCCGTTGTCTTCCTGAGCCGTAAGCTCAGTCCCGCCGAGACCAGGTATAGCATAGTGGAGAGGGAGTGCCTGGCTATCAAGTGGGCACTCGAATCTCTCCGCTACTACCTGTTAGGGAGGAGGTTCCGTCTGGTGACCGACCATTCCCCTCTCAAGTGGATGAGCCAGGCAAAGGAGAGGAATGCTCGGGTCACCAGGTGGTTCCTATCCCTGCAGAACTTCAAGTTCTCCGTGGAACACAGGGCAGGCCGCTTGCAGGGTAACGCAGATGCCCTGTCCCGCGTCCACTGCCTCACATGTGTTCACCCCTCAGGGTTGAACAAAGGGGGGTATGTGGTAAGGTGCAAGGTACTGTGGTCGACGGGAGGTACGTGTCACCGAGGTTCCTGGCCTCGGTGAGGTAAGAGCCGGATTTTTGGTGTGTCAGCAGCAGCTAGTGCTGCTTGACACCTTGCTATTTAGTTTGGCTGCAAAGCCAATCCGGGCCGGCTCTTACTGGGAGTAGGCAAAGAGTTGGGTGGGTGCCTACTCCCCACGGTCCAGGCCGGGTTTTCCAGGGCCTTTATAACACAGCCAGCAGCTGGGTGTGGAGGGTGTGATTGTCCTGGAGCTGCTGTTAGACTGTTTTACTTGTGTTTGGAAGTTCTCTGGGCTGGAAGCAAGAACCAAGCAAGGAGGAGGGCAGACGACCTGGAAGCCTGACGGCGACTGTCTTACGGCTGGACTGACAGCCAGGTGTGAACCTGCATCTAAAAACCTCCCAGGTGACTGGAGCCTGTTTTGGACTGTCTTGTTTTTCCGCTTGATTTCTTATGTGTGTGAATTAACACCAAGAGACTGTTTTATTTTGTGCAAGTGTGAATAAAACACTGTTTATTGCACTATCTGGACTCCCTGTTTTGCCTCTATACTGCACCCGCACTGCTATCTACCAGAGCGACTCCCCACAATACACTGTCTAACGACATATTTTATATTCACACATCACATTCACAAATCAGTTGTATATACACGGTATAAATATCTAATTTGAAAAAAGCCATGTTTATAGGCCGAAAAAAACAATTGTGCATCCGGCGTATAAGTAATTAATTTCAATTTACAGCAGTGAAAGACTTATTTTCTGTGTTTTATTACAAAAATACTTTTTCTTGTTCCACAAACCACTTGTGCATAGAGCGTACCCAAAACATTTTTTTACATTTCTGCATACAAATTGAGAATCCGTGTATTTTGGGCACAAAAAAACATTATTCTGGGTCCATAGAGCATTTTTATGACACGGGCACTGCCTTAGCGAACGTATTTGTCGACTAGTGGCAGGTACAGTAAATTGACACCAAAGAGAGACCAATCTTTCAGCTTGGTGGGTGAATGCAAATAATGAGGAGAACATCAAATAAGGCACGTGGGCATGGTCGTAGTGGTGTTTCGTGGAGCTCCTGTTGCTGGAAGAGGACGTGGCCGTTCAGCGTAAACTACCACTCAAAGTCGAACACCTTCCTTTGGTGCAAGTAGGCGACATAATCTGCAGTGTTATTTAATAAGCCCAAATGCCGCTCTACGGATGGTGATGCCAGAACATGTACAGGCGATAGCAGATTGGGTGGCTGACAGTGCCTCCAGTTCCTTCACAGTATCTAACACCCAGTCCTCTGCAGAAAGCTCAGAGTTTGCACCTGCAGCCCATGCCCATCAGTCGTCAACCTCACCCCCTTGCAAATCAGCCAAGCAGTCAGAACCCCAAATCATGCAGGAAAGTCTCATGCTTTTTGATGACTTTGTTGGCTGAGTTTCCCTGGCCCATCCACCTAGCCCTGCCCCAGTAGAGGAAGACCGTGAATGCACTGATGCTCAACAACTTTTGTTGCAGGAGGAGGACATGGAAATAATGCCACAAAACGTTTCTGATGATAACGAAATACAGGTACCAACTGCTGTGGCTTTCTGTAATGTGCAGACCGATTAGGAGGGCAGGGGTCATAAATGGGTGGAAGATGATGTGGAGGATGATAAAGTCCTAGACCCAGACTGGACTGAAGGTTGTGCTAGTGAGGCGTGCAGTTCTGAGGAAGAGGCGGTGGTAGCAAAGAGGAAACAGCACAGCAAAAGAGGGAGCAGGGTCAAAAGTGCAGCTGCCGTTCCAGAGACAGTACGCCTGCTACTGTCCACCGCACCCAGGCACTGAGCACACCAAGGCCTGCTCCAAGGAGTTCATTGGCTTGGCAGTTCTTCACACAATGTCCTGATGACAAGACAAAAGTGGTTTGCATGTTGTGCCATCAGAGCCTGAAGCGAGGCATAAACGTTCTTAACCTGAGCACAACGTGCATTACCAGGCATCTACATGGAAAGCATGAACTGCAGTGGAGTAAACACCTAAAAAACAAGGAACTCTCTCATGCTCCTACTGCTCCTTCTTCTGTTGCTGGCTCTGCCTCTCCCTCCACCTCTGGCGTCACCTAGCACCTGGCAACCAGTAAACAGAGGATGTTCCACCAACACCACCACATACCACACCATCACCAAGCATCTCCACCATGTCACACGGCAGCATTCAGCTGTCCATCCCCCAAACATTGGACAGAAGGAGTAAATACCCACCTACCCACCCTTGAGCCCTGGCCCTGAATGCCAGCATTTCAAAATTACTGGCCTTTGAAATGCTGTCATTCCGTCTGGGGGAGACGGACTGTTTCAAACAGCTGATGGTGGTGGCTGTCCCCCAGTATGTTGTTCCCAGCCGCCTACTTTTCCAGGCGAGCCATCCCTTCCCTGCACAACCAGGTGGAGGATAAAATCAAGTGTGCGCTGCACAACCCCATCTGTGGCAAGGTCCACATAACCACAGATAAATGGACCAGTAAGCATGGCCAGGGTCGCTATATCTCCCTAACTGCACATTGGGTAAATGTAGTGGTGGCTGGGCCCGAGGCGGATAGCGGTTTGGCGCATGTCCTTCCACCACCGAGGATCGCAGGGCATTATTCGTTGCCTCCTGTTGCTTCCTCCTCCTACTCTGCATCATCCTCCTCCTACTACTACTCCTCTTCTACGACCCCCACATCCGGACATTGAAAGAACCTCACCCCCAACTTCAGCACAGCCCGGGGTAAGAGTTAGCAGGCGATTTTAAAACTCATGTGTTTAGGTGACAAACCCCACACCGCACAGGAGCTTTGGAGGAGCATAGAACAGCAGACTGATTAGTGGTTGCTGCCAGTGAGCTTCAAGCCCGGCCTGGTGGTGTGCTATAATGGGCGAAATCTTGTTGCAGCTCGGGACTAGGTGGTTTGACGCACATCCCTTGCCTGGCGCATGTGCTGAATCTGGTGGTGCAGAAGTCTCTTGAAAACTACCCATACATGTCAGACCTGCTGCTGAAAGTGCAGTCCGTAGAGGTCACCAGCGCAGCTGTGTCACGGCCAGTTCCTCAGACAGCAGGGTTAGCATGGCCGAGCTGTGGAAAGTTTTGTCACTGCGCCACAGCAAACTGCACCACCAGCTGATAGAGAACATGTTGGCAGGAGGTAGCATTTCAACAACATGGTGGAACATTATGTGTGAACACGCCTCCATGTACTGAATGATGGTTCTGCCCCATTCAACTTCTGGGTCTCCAAATTGTCCACATGGCCAGAGCTTGCCCTTTATGCCTTGGAGGTGCTGGCCTGCCCTGCGGCCAATGTATTGTCTGAACGTGTATTTAGCACGGCAGGGGGTGTCATTACAGACAAACGCAGCCGCCTGTCCACAGGCAACTTGGACAAGCTCACGTTCATTAAAATGAACCAGGCATGGATCCCACAGGACTTGTCCGTACCTTGTGCAGAATAGACATTTATAACTGTTGCACCCTCAACCATACATTCTTGTACTCCAGGGCACTTCTTTATTGAATCCTCTTTTTTTAATTGTACAATTATTTTAGGGGCAACCCCAAGTTGAATAAACCTCTCCTCTATCTTTGTGTCAGGTGCCTAAAATTCTGTTAATCGCCTGCTGCTTTGGCGGGTGACATCAAGCTTGATTTTCTGCTATGGGACCTTTCTCCGCTGTCTGGCTGCTGGGGCCTAAATAACTGAAAGTAGCCTTTTCCATTGCTGGGTGACATGAAGCCTGATTTTCTGCTATGGGACCTGTCTCCTCTGTCTGGGTGCCAGGGGCCTACATTTCAGATAATCACCTGTTGCTTTGGTGCTTGACATTATCCTCTTTATACTGTCAAATGACCTCTACATTGTCTGGTTGTCAGGGGACTATATTTTGTTTCATCGCTTGCTGCATTGAAGGGAGACATTAACCTCTTTTTACTGTCAAATGACCGCCCCATCGTCTGGTTGTCAGGGGCCTAGATTTTGTTTCATCTCTTGCTGCATTGGTGGGAGACATTAAACTCTTCATACTGTCAAATGACCTCTACATTGTCTGGTTGTCAAGGGCCTATATTTTGTTTCATCACCTACTGTATTGGTGGGAGACAATAACCTCTTTTTACTGTCAAATGACCGCACTATTGTCTAGTTGTCAGGGGCCTATATTTTGTTTCATCGCTGTGGCAGAGGCCTGTGGCATTGCTGGGTGAAATCAATACTGTCTTAGCTTGATTTTACCTCTCCTATTTGTGGGTCCTGTGGGCCTGAATGTTTGAATTTGGCCTGTGGCCCTGCAGGCAGACATGATTCCTTCTTGGCTGTGATGACAACTTCAACTCCCATGTACGGTTGCCATGGCCCTGAGTCTGTGAGTGAGGCCTGTGGCACTGCTGGCAGACATGAATCCTTCTTGGCTGTGATGTGAACTTCAGCTCCCATAGCATTTACACCTGACGCTACCCCAACCTCCTATTCCACCTCCTCCTCCAAGTTGCCAATAGATATTGGTTAATTTTTATTTATTTTATTTTATGTAATTTCCCTATCCACATTTGTTTGCAGGGAATTTACCTACATTTTGATGCTTTTTACAGCCCTCTAGCCCTTTCCAGGGCTATTTTGCAGCCTTTTTAGTGCCCAAAAGTTTGGGTCCCCATTGACTTCAATGGGGTTCAGGGTGAAGTGCGGGTCGAGTTTGGATCCCGAACCCGAACATTTTCGTGAAGTTCGGACAAACTTCTTGAACCCGAACATCCAGGTGTTTGCTCAACTCTAACTCTAATCATCTGTTACATTGGTGGGTGACATTTTGCCAGTTCTGCCGTATACAAACACCTGTTTTCTGTTTACTTTGAGTGAGCCGTACCTGCCTCCCTTCAGGTGCACTGGGTGGGGTCGTTTGTGTGATTTTAAATCAAGCACCTACCCAGTGTCCCTTGCGGGTTATTTATTCTTTCTCACTCTGGGGAAATTTGGTTTGATGTTTCTGCTCTGCTTCAGAGATAAGTGTAATTTTGGTTTCCATTTGTGAACTGTCTAGGCTGTTAGTTAGACACCTGCTTCCCACAGGATTAGAGGAAGCAGGCTGCCTTTTCCCCCCTTGTCCACTATCTCAGGGACTATAGGGTTAATTCAGTCTTCGGCACGGGGGCACGTTTATTCCCACCTTTGGGGTCTAAATGAGTGCACAGCAGTCTAGGGTCAGCTGATAGGATCTTGTCAGGAGGTGACCATTATCCCCAGCTTTTGCCTAGGCGCTTGTTTGTTGTTTCTTGTGTGTCTATTGTATCTTGTAACCTTCCCGGAGTGACACCTGCTCTGCATAGGTGACAGGGACGTAAATTTGTATAAATCGTCTGTTACATTAGTGAGTGACATTTTGCAAGTTTTGCCGTATACAAACCCCTGCTGTGCATAGGTGACAAGGAGATAAATTTCTAAAAATCGTCTGTTACATTGGTGGGTAACATTTTGCCAATTTTGCCTGATACAAACCCTTGCTCTGCATAGGTGACAGCGAGGTAAATTTCTAAAAATCATCTGTTACATTGGTAGGTGACATTTTGCCAGTTTTTCCATATACAAACCCTTGCTCTGCATAGGTGACAGGGGCGTACATTTGTATAAATCATCTGTTACATTGGTGAGTGATGTTTTGCCAGTTTTGCCGTATACAAACCCCTGCTCTGCATAGGTGACAGGGAGGTAAATTTCTGAAAATAATCTGTTCCATTGTTGGGTGATATTAACCCAGTTTTGCCGGTTAAAGACCCCTGCTCTGCATTGCTGACAGGGAACTAAATTGAGTAAAAATGTCTGTTACTTTGGTGGGTGATTGCAAAAAATGAGGGGAGCGTCAAATAAGGGACATGACCCTGGTCGTGGTGCTGCTGGTATTGGTGGAGCTCCTGTTGCAGGGAGAGGACGTGGTCGATCTGTTCCAGCTACACGCCCAAATGAAACACCTTCATCAGGTGCGCGTAGACGACAGAGCCTTCAGCGTTATTTAGTAGGCCTGAATGCCACTCTACGAATGGTGAGGCCAGAACAAGTACACTCGCTAGTAGCTTGGGTGGCTGACAGTGCCTGCAGTATCTTCACATTGTCTCCCACCCAGTCCTCTGCTGAAAGCTCAGAGTTGGCACCTGCAGGCCATGGGCATCTATCTAGCACCTCACCCCCTTGCAAATCAGCCAAGCAGTCTGAGCCCCAAGTCATGCAGCAGTCTCATATGCTTTTTGATGAGTCTGCTGGCAGGGTTTCCCAGGGCCATTGACCTACCCTTGCCCCAGAAGTGGGAGAAATTGAGTGCACTGATGCCCTACTACTTATGTTTGAGGATGAGGACATGGGAGGACCACCATAGCATGTCTCTGATGATGACGAAACACAGGTGCCAACTGATGTTGCTTTCTGCAGTGTGCACACTGACAAGGAGGGTAGGGGTGAAGACTGGGTGGAAGATGATGTGGAGGACGATGAGGTCCTAGACCCCACATGGAATCAAGGTCATGCGAGTGACCTGTGCAGTTCGGAGGGAGAGGCGGTGGTCGCACAGAGCCACCAGCATAGCAAAAGAGGGAGCAGGGTGCAAAAGCAGAGGGGCTGTCCACTAAATAGTATGCCTGCTACTGCCCACAGCACCCAGGGACTGAGCACAACAAAGCCAGCTCCAAGGAGTTCCCTGGCGTGGCAGTTCTTCAGACAATGTGCAGACGACAGGACACGAGTGGTTTGCACGCTATGCAATCAGAGCCTGAAGCGAGGCATAAACGTTCTAAACCTGAGGACAACCTGCATGACCAGGCATCTAAGTGCAAAGCACGAGCTGCAGTGGAATAAACACCTCCAAAACCAAGAATGGTCTCAGGCTCCTCCTGCTCCCTCCTCTGCTGCAGTCTCGGCCTCTTCCTCCACCTCTGGACTGACAGTGCCACCGGTCACCTGCAAACTGAGGATGTGTCATCAACGCCATCACGTTCATCACCTTCAACAAGCAGCACCACAATGTCCAATGGTAGCGTTCAGGTGTGCATCTTCCAAATGGAGCGAAAGAGGAAGTACCAACCCTTCCCACCTGTGATCCCTGGCCCTGAATGCCATCATTTCATAATTCCTGGCCTTTAAAATGCTGTCATTCCATCTGGTGGAGACAGAGTTTTAAAAACCTTATGGCGGTGGCTGTCCCACAGTACGTCGTTCAAGCCGCCACTACTTTTCCAGACGAGCCATCCCTTACCTGCACAAGGTAACAAGTCGGGGACAAAATGAGGTGTGCACTGCGCAATGCCATCTGTAGCAAGGTCCACATAACTACTGATACGTGGACCAGTAAGCATGGGCAGGGACGTTATATCTCCCAAACAGCACACTGGGTAAATGCAGTCGTGTCTGGGCCTGAGGCGAATAGCTGTTTGGCGCTTATCCTTCCACCACCGAGGATTGCAGTGCATTTCTCTTTGACCTCCTGTTGCCTCCTCCTTCTCCTCTTCCTCCGCTAACACCTCTTCATCCTGTCAGCATAACACCCATTCACCACCAACTTCAGCACAGCCAGGGGGAAACAACAGCAGCCTGTTTTGAAACTCATCTGTTTGGGGGAAAAATCACACCACGCAGGAGCTGTGGACGGGCATGGAACAGCAGACCAATGAGTGGTTGGTGCCACTGAGCCTCAAGCCCAGCTTGGTGGTTTGCGATAATGGGTGAAATCTCAAAGCAGCTCTGGGCCTAGCTGGTTTGACGCACATCCCTTTCATGGCGCATGTGCTGAATTTGGTGGTGCAGAAATTTCTGAAAAAATACCCCGATATGTCAGAGCTGCTGCAGAAAGTGCGGGCCATCTGTGCTCGCTTTTGGAGTTCTCACCCTACTGCTGCTCTCCTGTCTACGCTGCAGCGCAACTTCAGCCTTCCCGCTCATCGCAAGGTGGAACTCCACCTTCCGCATGCTGGAGAGACTATGTGAGCAGCAGCAGGCGATAGTGGAGTTTCAGCTGCAGCACGCACGGGTGAGTCGCTCTGCGGAAAAGCACCACTTCACCGCCACTGAGTGGGCCTCCTTGCGAGACGTGTGTGCCTTGTTGCGCTGTTTCGACTACTCCACCAACATGGCCAGTGCCGATGATGCCGTTCTCAGCATTACTATCCCACTTCTATGTCTCCTTGAAAAAACGCTTCAGGCAATGATGAGAAGAGGAGGTGGCACAGGAGGAAGAGGAGGAGGAAGAGCAATCATTTCCACGGTTATCAGGCCAGTCATTCACAAGTGGCTCAGAGGGTGGGTTCATGCAATTGTCCAGCCAGGGCACAGTTCTGGAGGATGTGGAAGAAGGAGAGGATGAGGAGGAACCATGTTCACAGCAGGGTGGCACCCAAAGCAGCTCAGGGCCATCACTGCAGCTTGGCTGGGGGGATACGGAGGACACAGACAATACAACTCCCACAGAGGACAGCTTGTCATTGCCTCTGGAAAGCCTGGCACACATGAGAGACTACATGCTGCATTGCCTGCACAACGATCGCTGAGGTGTCCACATTCTAAATTGTGCTGATTACTGAGTGGCCACCCTGCTGGATCCCTGTTACAAGCACAACGTGCCGTCCTTAATTACCTCACTGGAGTGTGATCGGAGGATGCGCGAATACATGCACACGCTGGTAGACATGCTGCATATGGCATTCCCACATGACACCGGGGCCTCAGTGGATTCACAAGATGAAGGCAGAGGAGGAGGAAGAGGTCGCCAATGCAGCTCTGCCAGCACCTCAGAAGGCAGGGTTAGTATGACCGAAATGTGGAAAATCTTTGTCAACACGCCACAACAACCAGCAACACCAGCTGATATGCAAGTCTTAGCAGGAAGCAGCATTTCAGCAACATGGTGGAGCAGTATGTGTGCACATGCCTAATGGGTCTGCCCCATTCAACTTCTGGGTCTCCAAATTGGGCACATGGCCTGAGCTAGCCCTTTAAGCCTTGAAGGTGCTCGCCTGCTCTGTTAGTAAGGTTGGTGTCCCATGTGGTAATGGGGTACTCACGTCCTAGCTGGCAGGTTTATATGGACACAGACCGATAAGTGCAAGTGCTGACAAATAGAGCAATTCAGGCTGGATGGTTTACACCATATTTGTTCCAAGTTCAGATGTTCAGGTACATTAATTATTCATCAGATGTGTTTCAGAGTCTATGACTGACTAATTTAAATTAACACTTTTGTGTGAAAAAAATAGCATTCATTTATACAAAAATCTAGGGGGTATAAAACCTCCTACACCCCCAGATGAATACCTTAGGGGGTCTAGTTTTCAAAATGGGGTCATTTATGAGGGTTTTCTATTGTTTTGACAGCTCAACGCCATTACAAGTGTACAATGGTGCCCAAAACATTTTCAAGCAAATTTAGTGTCTTCCTAAAGCCACTGGATGCTCTTTAACCACCCGACCGCCTAACGCAGGGATGCGTGCTGTGGGTGGCCGGGATGTTCCTCCTTGACGCGCCGGTGCGTCATCTCGCGAGAGGCGAGATTTCCTGTGAACGCGCGTGCGTGTTCACAGGATCGCGTCGGGAGGAAGTTAAACTACAGCCTGCCAGCACTGATCATGCGCTGGCAGGCTATAGATCTTAAAAAAATGCCAGCTAAATCGCATATCAGACGCTGTTTTGTAAACAGCGTCTGATATGCCTGCTGCCTGCTCCTCTGGTGGTCCCTTTTGCTTGGGACCACCAGAGGACAGGCAACTATGTAAGTGCACCAATCACCACACACCAAATCCCAACCCCCCTCGTTACTTATTAACCCCTTATTAACCCCTGATCACCATATTAACTCCTTGATAACCCCCTGTCACCCCAATGTCATTAATCACCCCCCTGTAGGGCTCCATTCAGTCGTCTGGCAATGTGCTTTCCGCATTTTTCAGATCCACACATTGCCAGAACTATATAGAAAATGCCTTTTCTTGTCCGCAATTGCGGACAAGAATAGGACATGCTCTATCTTTTGCGGAGCTGCAGCCTGATGTTTCGGGGCTAAAACTCGGAAGTTCACAGCCGCAGCTCCGCAAATGCTGAAGCGGAGAGCACACAGTGTGCTCTCCGCATTACCGCTGGCCCCATTCACACTGAATGGGTCCGCATCTATTCCGCAGAAATGCTGAATAGATGCGGACATTTTTGCGGAAGTGTGAATGGGGCCTTACTTCGCACGCACTCCTATGTCCTTTACCCTCTCTTCTTTTTTTTTTTTTTTGCACATTTTTTGGCAGAGATTTTTTCATCCACATTGATTGATGCAAATGAAGAAATCTGTGCCGTTCATTTTTTTTTCAGCCCAGAAGCTGAACGGAAAAAAAAATGCATTACCCGTATGCTCAATATAAGGAGAATAGCAGAAACTCCTAATGCTGGCTATACATGTAATGATTGCAGTGACCCTCAAATGCCAGGGCAGTACAAACACCTCACATGTGACCCCATTTTGGAAAGAAGACACCCCAAGGTATTCGCTGAGGGGCATATTGAGTCCATGAAAGATTGAACTTTTTGTCACAAGTTAGCGGAAAGGGAGACTTTGTGAAAAAAAAAAAAAAGTCTATTTCCGCTAGCTTGTGCCAAAAAAAAAATCTTCTATGAACTCGCCATGCCTCTCACGGAATTCCTTGCGGTGTCTTCTTTCCAAAATGGGGTCACATGTTGGGTATTTATACTGCCTGCCATTTTAGGGGTCGTAAGGCATGAGAAGAAGTCTGGAATCCAAATGCGTAAAAATGCCCTCCTAAAAGGTACTTATTGGAATTTGGGCCCCTTTGCGCACCTAGGCTGCAAAAAAGTGTCACACATGTGGTATCGCCGTACTCAGGAGAAGTAGGGAAATGTGTTTTGGGGTGTATTTTTACATATACCCATGCTGGGTGAGAGAAATATCTCTGTAAATTGACAACTTTGTATAAAATTTTTTAAAAAGTTGTCATTTACAGAGATATTTCTGTAAATACAGTAACTCACCATACCCCTCATAAAATACCTTGGTGTGTCTTCTTTCTAAAATGGGGTCACTTATGGGGTATTTATACTGCCCTGGCATTTTAGGGGCCCCTAATGGGTGAGAAGTCTGGAATCAAAATGCATAAAAGTGCCCTGTGAAATCCTAAAGGTACTCATTGGAATTTGGGCCCCTTTGCGCTCCCAGGCTGCAAAAAAATGTCACACATGTGGTATCGCCATACTCAGGAGAAGTAGGGCAATGTATTTTGGCGTATATTTTTACATATACCCATGCTGGGTGTGAGAAATATCTCTGTAAATGACAACTTTTAAAAAATTTTATACAAAGTTGACAATTTACAGAGATATTTCTCTCACCCAGCATGGGTATATGTAAAAATACACCCCAAAACACATTGCCCTACTTCTTCTGACACTTTTTTGCAGCCTAGGTGCGTGTAAAGGGGCATAAAGTCCAACGAGTACCTTTAGGCTTTACAAGGTTGCTCACAATTTAGCCCCGCCCAAAATGCCAGAACAGTAAACACACCCCACAAATGACCCTATTTTGGAAAGTAGACACCCCAAGGTATTCACTGAGGGGCATAGTGAGTCCGTCAGAGATTTTTATTTATTTTTTGCCAGAAGTTAGCAGAAATGGAAACTTTATTATTTTCTTTTTCCTCAGAAAGTGTCATTTTCCGCTAACTTGTGAAAAAAATGAAATCATACATGAACTCACCATGCCCCTCTGCGAATACTTTGGGGTGTCTTCTTTCTAAAATGGTGTCATTTGGGGGGTATTTATACTATCCTGGCATTCTAGCACCTGAAGAAACATGACAGGTGCTTAGAAAGTCAGAGCTGCTTCAAAATGCGGAAATTCACTTTTTTGCACAATAGTTTGTAAACGCTATAACTTTTACCTAAACCAATAAATATACACTTATTGCATTTTTTTTATCAAAGACATGTAGAACAATAAATTTAGAGAAAAATTTATATAGAAATGTAGTTTAAAAAAAATTACAACAGAAAGCGAGAAATGTCATTTTTTTTTGCAAAAATTTCATTAATTTTTTTATTAATATTAAAAAAAGTAAAAATGTCAGCAACAATAAAATACCACCAAATGAAAGCTCTATTAGTGAGAAGAAAAGGAGGTAAAATTCATTTGGGTGGTTAGTTGCATGACGGAGCAATAAACGGTGAAAGTAGTGTAGTGCAGAATTGTAAAAAGTGGTCTGTTTAAGCTAGGGGGCCTGAGGTGGTTAATGTTTGGGCCCTGCCGTTTCACAGGACATAAAATTAGGGCCACAATGGGGATATTTCTGAAGATAGGAGAAATGGGGTGATACATTTTGGTGTTCATTTCTTTGTTTTCATGTGCTCTATAGAAAAAAAAACTGTCTTTAAATTGATACTTTTGTGTAAAAAATTATAATTGTACTTTTTTTTTACCTTCTTAGCATTAATTTCTTTTAAAAACTAGGGGGTCAGAAAACTCATGTGGAAATATATTTCTGATAAAAATATTGAATAGTATTTGTGTATGTAAAATATTGCTGTTGGAATTAGGAAAATATGCAAGTTTTTTAATAAAGATACGCATATTGTATAGGTAAAATTTTGCAACCTAAGTAAAATACAATATGTGACGAGAAAACAATGTCGGAATTACTTTTACGTACAGAACCTTTACGAAGTTATTCTCTACTAAAGTGACACATGCCAGATTTCCAAAATCTGACTTAGACATTAAGGCCCAAACAGGCTTGGTCACTAATGGTTTAAAGCTTTTCTAGTTCACACTGTAGTAGTGCTGTAGGTGGTTTTGTGGACCAGCAACTTTATCTACTTGCCATGTTTCAGACTATAGGATGCACACTTGGTAAGGTGAAATAGTTTACAGTACAGTGCAGAGATATTGAAAAATCATATATACTCACAAAGCATAGGTGGGGCATTTTGAAGGTGTAGTAATTACAACATGATACCTTGAAAGTAAACCAAAGCATTACAACAAATAGATCATGTCAATAAGTGTTAGCTTGGAGAAAGACACTATGCACTAAACATAATATTGTACATTGTTATAGCATATTAAAGGGGAGATAAGTTTTTTTTTTTTTTCATGCTGAGCGGATTGATGGGAATTATAATTCGAGATGAGCAAAGTTTTGGAAAATTAGATTTGGCTGCTTTGCTGAATTTTACAAAAAGATTCGCTTTGTGAAGAATTACTTTGTCAAAAGGAAAACACCATCCCTGTGTGGGCTTAAACCACCAACCTTCCGGTTAACAGCCTAACGCGCTAACTGATTGGCCCACAGAGACCTTTACGAAAGTCTCTGTGGCGCAATCGGTTAGCATGTTCGGCTGTTAACTGAAATGTTGGTGGTTCAAGCCCACACAGGGACGGTGGTTTCCTTAAATTACTTTGTCACAAAGTGCATCTTTTTGTAAGTAGCGGGCGCAATGCTCATTGTGCCCCTCAGATGCTGCGTTCATACATGATCACGGCATCTGAGAGTAAAAACTGTGTAATTAACAGAAAAAAAAAATGTAATCATACTTACCATCTCCATTTGCTTGTGACGGGCCAGCAGCTGCCATCTTTCTTGAAGATCTGGCGCAAAATCTTGCGGGGCCCGAGATGACGCACAGGATTTTAGCCGAGATCTTCAATCAAGATGGTGGTGGCCGGCCCATTGTGATCAAATGGAGGAGATAAGTATAATATTTTTCTTTTTAGTTTTTTATACTACTTCAGGTTAAAGCCCCTTTCACACGGGCGAGTTTTCTGCGCGGGTGCAATGCGTGAGGTGAACGCATTGCACCCGCACTGAATCCGGACCCATTCATTTCTATGGGGCTGTGCACATGAATGGTGATTTTCACACATCACTTCTGCGTTGCGTGAAAATCGCAGCATGCTCTATATTGTGCGTTTTTCATGCAACGAAGGCCCCATAAAAGTGAATGGGGCTGCGGGAAAATCGCAAGCATCCGCAAGCAAGTGCGGATGCGGTGCGATTTTCCAGCATGGTTGCTAGGAGACGATTGGGATGGAGAACCGATCGTTATTATTTTCCCTTATAACATAGTTATAAAGGAAAATAATAGCATTCTCAATAGAAAATACAAAGTAAAAAGGGCACTAGAGGGTTAAAAATTATACAAACATAAACTTACTCCCTCCATTTGATCGCGTAGCAGCCGGTTACCGGTCTCCCGCTCTGTATTCAGCCGGGAAGGGGGTGAAGGACCTTCCGTGACGTCACTGGGTCACATGGTCTAATCACCTGCTTCCATGGAAGGTCCTTCACCCCCTTTCACGGAAGGTCCTTCACCCCCTTCCCGGCTGAATACAGAGCAGGAGACCGGTAACCGGCTGCTACGCAATCAAATGGAGGGGGTAAGTTTATGTTTTTATTATTTTTAACCCTCTATTGCCCTTTTTACTTTGCATTCTCTATTGAGAATGCTGTTATTTTCCTTTATAACTATGTTATAAGGGAAAATAATAAAATCTACAGAATACTCCACCCGAAACCGGACTTCAGTGATGAAGTCCGGCTTCGGGTCTGGGTACCAAACATGCGGTTTTTTCGCACGTGCGTGCAAAATGCATTAAAACGCTTTGCACTTGCGCGTAAAAATTGCGCATTTTTGCACCCGCCTCTTATCCGGGCGTCAAACGTGACGCCTGTGTGAAAGAGGCCTACATCGATACCACGAAGCACGAGGAAATTCAGCTTTGAGGCGAATCAAATTTATCCTGAAGTTCGGACTGAATTTCCACTTCGTTGGATTTGATTCGCTCAACTCTAATTATAATCCTAGTATAGATGATGATGAGATTTACCTTACTGGGTACTTTCAGGATCATGTGCCATACATTTGTCACACCATTCTAGAGCAGCTACAATCTGCAATTTACAATTGTGTTCAAAATTATTCAACCCCCACTGAAATTGAGTGTTTTGGCCAGTTTGACATTGATTTTGATCATTTCAGTCATCTTGTTTACAAATAAATCAAAGAGGCACTTGTAAGTCAGACAAATATAACATAACATTTATAATGAAATAACCACAAATGTCTTTTCTGTGCTCACATCATTATCAGTTTTATTCAACCCCCAAGTGACATTCAATCTTAGTACTTAGTACAACATCCTTTTCCAGTTATAACAGCTTTTAAATTTGAAGCATAGCTTGACACAAGTGTCTTGCAGCGATCTATGGGTATTTTCGCCTTCTTCATGGGCAAAAGCCTCCAGTTCAGTCACATTCTTAGGCTTGCGCGCTGCAACTGCTTTCATTAAGTCCCACGAGAGGTTCTCAATCGGTTTTAAGTCTGGTGACTGCAATGGCCACTTCAAAATGTTCCAGCCTTTAATCTGTAACCATGCTCTAGTGGACTTGGAGGTATGCTTGGGATCATTGTCCTGTTGAAAGGTCCAACATCTCCCAAGCCTCAGGTTTGTGACGGACTGCATCCCATTTTCATCCAATATCTCCTGGTACTGAAGAGAATTCATGGTACCTTGCACACACTGAAGCTTCCCTGTACGTGTAGAAGCAAACCAGCCCCAAAGCATGATTGACCCCCCGCCATGCTTCACAGTAGGCAAGGTGTTCTTTTCTTCATAGGCCTTGTTTTTCCTCCTCCAAATAGCGTTGATCCATGGGCCCAAACAGTTCTAATTTTGTTTCATCAGTCCACAGAACACTATCCCAAAACTTTTGTGGTTTGTCCACATGACTTTTGGCATACTGCAATCGACTCTTCTTATTCTTTGGAGACAGCAAGGGGGTGCGCCTGGGAGTTCTGGCATGGAGGCCTTCATTACGCAGATCTTTTTTCAGTTCCTCAGCAGTCACAG
Source organism: Bufotes viridis (assembly GCA_033119425.1). Taxonomy (NCBI): domain Eukaryota; kingdom Metazoa; phylum Chordata; class Amphibia; order Anura; family Bufonidae; genus Bufotes; species Bufotes viridis. Next base: position 171,851,796 of record CM065594.1, on the reverse strand, counting down.
CAGCGCACAGCAGTCAAAGTCAGCATCTTCTTTCTGCCACGGCCAGGTAGCGTTTTAACAGTGCCCTTTGCCTTGAATTTGCGAATGATGCTTCCTATGGTGTCTCTTGGTATGTTTAACATTTTTGCAATCTTCTTATAGCCATTGCCCTTCCTGTGAAGAGAAATCACCTTCTCTTGTCTTCCTAGACCATTCTCTTGACTTCACCATGTTTGTAAACACACCAGTAAATGTCTAGAAGGAGCTGAGTATCACGGTGATAGAGAGAGAGAGAGAGAGAGAGAGAGAGAGAGACTTTGTCAAGACGAAGGCCTCATGGAGTAGGCTGAAACGTTGTATTGGAATAAATTGGGTCATCACCATTTAACTCAGGAGTGCTTCCTCTTCTCTGGGATCTATATATGTGTAGATGATTGTCCGTCCTCCTGAGGATTTTGCACCCCGCCCAGCCCTTTGGACGTGCTGCTGCCTATCTCCGGATATATATATCTTTTATCTCCGGATATATATATATATATATATATATATATATATATATATATACACTTTTACAGTAAATGGGGAAAAAACTATGGTAACAGAACAAGAATTGGGAATTTCGGTTACTAGCAAGCTAATTACTAATTAGAACCTACAAAGGACATGTATTGCGCAAGTATAGTTAACAAATATTTGTATGTACAGATAACACCATTCTTTAACTCCTACAGGACCGCCTAACGCAGGGATGCGTCCTGCGGGCGGTCCTGTTGTTCTGAGACGACGCATCGGCGCGTCATCTCGCGAGAGCCGAGACTTCCTGTGAACGCGCGCGCGTTCACAGTGAAGCGCGTCTCAGGCGTTCTCCCACAGCCTGCCAGCGATGATCCATCGCTGGCAGGCTGGAGATGCGAATTAAATCGCATCAAACAGCTATATCAGACGCTGTTTTGTGAACAGCGTCTGATATAGCTGCTACCTAGTCCTCTGGTGGTACAATTTGCTGGGATCGACCACCAGAGGACCAGGTAACTATGTAAAGTTGCACCAAACACTACACTAACCCCCCCCCCACCCCACCCCCCTCACCTATCAACCCCTTGTTAACCCCTTGATCACCCCATCTAGACCCCCTGATCACCCCCCTGTCATTGATCACACCCCTTGTAAGGCTCCATTCAGACGTCCATATGTGTTTTGCGGATCCGTGGATTCACGGATCGGATCCGCGGATCCGCAGATCCTCAAAACACGGACACTGGCAATGTGCTTTCCGCATTTTGCAGATCCGCACATTGCCAGAACTATATAGAAAATGCTTTTTCTTGTCCGCAATTGCGGACAAGAATAGGACATGTTCTATATTTTTGCGGAACGGAAGTGCAGACCCGGAAGCGCGGATCCGTAATTCCGGATCCGAGCGGGACAAAGTCTGTCCCCATAGAAATGAATGGGTCCACAATTCCATTCCGCAAACAGAATTTCGGACGTGTGAATGGGGCATAAGAGTCCCCTATCACCGCCAGTTAGTTAGCTACTTGTTAGGTAGCTAGCGCCCAGCCCACCGCACCGCAGTCACTGATTTTGGTAGAGATTTTTTCATCCACATTGACCGATGCAAATGAAAAAATCTGTGCCGTTCATTTATTTTATTTTTTCAGCGCAGAGGCTGAACGGAAAAAAAAAAATCTCATTACCCGTATGCTCAATATAAGGAGAATCGCAGATACTCCTAATGCTGGCCATACGTGTAATGATTGCGGAGACCTTCAAATGCCAGGGCAGTACAAACACCTCACATGTGACACCATTTTAGAAAGAAGACACCCCAAGGTATTCCATGAGGGGTATGGTGAGTTCATGCAAATTTTTTTTTTTGTCACAAGTTAGTGGAATATGAGACTGTAAAAAAAAAAAAAAAAATCTATTTCCGCTAACTTGTGCCAAATTTTTTTTTTTCTGTGAACTCGCCATGCCCCTCACGGAATATCTTGGGGTATCTTCTTTCCACAATGGGGTCACTTGTGGGGTTTTTATACTGCCCTGGCATTTTAGGGGTCCTAAAGCGTGAGAATCCAAATGCGTAAAAATGGCCTGTGAAATCCTAAAGGTACTCATTGGTTTTAGGGCCCCTTTGCGCACCTAGGCTGCAAAAAGTGGCACACATGTGGTATCGCCGTACTCAGGAGAAGTAGGGCAATGTGTTTTGGGGTGTATTTTTATATATACCCATACTTTGTGTGAAAAATATCTCTGTAAACGACAACTTTTAAAAATTTTTATACAAAGTTGACAATTTACAGAGATATTTCTCTCACCCAGCATGGGTATATGTAAAAATACACCCCAAAACACATTGCCCTACTTCTCCTGAGTACGGCGATACCACATGAGTGACACTTTTTGCAGCAATGATGCGCAAAGGGGCACAGATTCTAATGAGTACCTTTTAGGAGGGCATTTTACGCATTTTTCTTCTCACGCTTTAGGGCCCCTAAAATGCCAGGGCAGTATAAATACCCACATGTGACCCCATTTTGGAAAGAAGACACCCCAAGGTATTCGCTGAGGGGCATAATGAGTCCATGAAAATTAAACTTTTGTCAAAAGTTAGCGGAAATGGAGACTTTGTGAGAAAAAACAATAAAAAATCAATTTCCACTAACTTGTGCCAAAAAAAAAATCTTCTATGAACTCGCCATGCCCCTCATGGAATACCTTGGGGTGTCTTCTTTCCAAAATGGGGTCATATGTGGGGTATTTATACTGTCCTGGCATTTTAGGGGCCCCTAAAGCATGAGAAGAAGTCTGGAATCCAAATGCGTAAAAATGCCCTGTGAAATCCTAAAGGTACTCATTGGTTTTAGGGCCCCTTTGCGCACCCAGGCTGCAAAAAGTGGCACACATGTGGTATCGCCGTACTCAGGAGAAGTAGGGCAATGTGTTTTGGGGTGTATTTTTATATATACCCATACTTTGTGTGAAAAATATCTCTGTAAACGACAACTTTTAAAAATTTTTATACAAAGTTGACAATTTACAGAGATATTTCTCTCACCCAGCATGGGTATATGTAAAAATACACCCCAAAACACATTGCCCTACTTCTCCTGAGTACGGCGATACCACATGAGTGACACTTTTTGCAGCAAAGATGCGCAAAGGGGCACAGATTCTAATGAGTACCTTTTAGGAGGGCATTTTACGCATTTTCTTCTCACGCTTTAGGGCCCCTAAAATGCCAGGGCAGTATAAATACCCCACATGTGACCCCATTTTGGAAAGAAGACACCCCAAGGTATTCGCTGAGGGGCATAATGAGTCCATGAAAATTAAACTTTTGTCAAAAGTTAGCGGAAATGGAGACTTTGTGAGAAAAAACAATAAAAATCAATTTCCACTAACTTGTGCCAAAAAAATCTTCTATGAACTCGCCATGCCCCTCATGGAATACCTTAGGGTGTCTTCTTTCCAAAATGGGGTCATATGTGGGGTATTTATACTGTCCTGGCATTTTAGGGGCCCCTAAAGCATGAGAAGAAGTCTGGAATCCAAATGCGTAAAAATGCCCTGTGAAATCCTAAAGGTACTCATTGGTTTTAGGGCCTTTGCGCACCCAGGCTGCAAAAGTGGCACACATGTGGTATCGCCGTACTCAGGAGAAGTAGGGCAATGTGTTTTGGGGTGTATTTTTATATATACCCATACTTTGTGTGAAAAATATCTCTGTAAACGACAACTTTTAAAAAATTTTATACAAAGTTGACAATTTACAGAGATATTTCTCTCACCCAACATGGGTATATGTAAAAATACACCCCAAAACACATTGCCCTACTTCTCCTGAGTACGGCGATACCACATAAGTGACACTTTTTTGCAGCCTGGGTGCGAAAAGGGGCTCAAATTCCAACGAGTACCTTTAGGTTTTACATGGCGGCTCACAATTTACCCCCGCCCAAAATGCCAGAACAGTAAACACACCCCACAAATGACCCCATTTTGGAAAGTAGACACCCCGAGGTATTCACTGAGGGGCATAGTGAGTCTGTCTGAGATTTTTTTTTTTTTGCCAGAAGTTAGCAGAAATTGAAACTTTTTTTTTTTTTCAGAAAGTGTCATTTTCCGCTAACTTGTAAAAAATAATTAAATGATACATGAACTCACCATGCCCCTCCGCGAATACTTTGGGGTGTCTTCTTTCTAAAATGGTGTCATTTGGGGGGTATTTATACTATCCTGACATTCTAGCACCTGAAGAAACATGACAAAGGGTTTAAAGATGTAGTGAAGTAGCGAAGTTTACAAAATTCTATTCAGCTGCTTCGCCGAATTTCACAAAAAAATTAGCTTAGTGACAAATTTGTTTGTCATGAAGTGCATTTTTTGTATGTAGCGTGCGCAATGATGGGGAACGGCTGAACCCCCCCCCCCCCACACCCATCATTGAACCCCTCAGATGCCGCGTTCATTGTTGATCGCGGCATCTGAAAATAATAGAGAGTGCTTTCAGTGGTTATACTGTTGAGGGAAGAAAATGCCCACCTTATCCATTTGAACCCCGAAGAAGCCGCTGCAGCCATCTTGATTGAAGATCCTGCGCAAAATCCTGCCGGTGTGTTGACATCATACATCAACACACACGAGATTTTGCGCAGGATCTTCAATCAAGATGGCCACGGCTGGCTCTTCCTGCTCAAGTGGATGAAGTGAGTCTGATTTTTTTACCGTCATTTCAGGGAAAATTGATTTGTTACCATAAAGCTCGAGAAAATTTGGCTTCACGGCGAATCAAATTTTCCCTGAATTTCGGATCAAAGTCCACTTAGGATATTTTGATTCGCTAAACCCTATAATGATGTGTATATAGATATTTATATATTTTTCTCAAGAACCTTACTAAGAAACAGGATACATTTACTTATGACATTGTATATGGATGAAAAACTATTTTAACATAATTATAGTAAAGGGTTCTTTATAGTTGGAGCAGTCAACTATGGAATGCTCTACTCTGAGGTAGTAAGGGCAGATATTGTGCCAACATTAAAAAAAGAGCTACATGCTTATTTCCATAAAAAAGGTATTGAGTTTTAATTATGGCAACAGTTTTTTTTTCAATCTTTTTAACTGTCTGTATAGTTTTTAAAATTGTATAATATACCTATAACAGGACTGCACATGATAGTAGACCTAAATTTACTGTGGCCTAAACATTATTCTATCCATAATGCAATTTTCTAAGGCATTTCAAACATGACTTCTAGAGTAAATCCTGAGTGACAGCATATATAATGTGTACAAGAATGAGATTGAACTGAATATTTTATTAAAATTATGCCAAATGGGAACACGCTTTATCATTCTGAGGCTTAACATGCAATCTAGAGAAAACAGGTATAAAAACCAAGATCAAATATAATAAATTCCCTCTAAATCAAAGTGTTGGATGCTGTAATGGTGTTGTAAGTACACAAATATGTTTGTATGCTTATAATAATGTATTAAACTTACAGATTTTCCATCTGTCAGGTAATAGGCTATAGAGCGAAGTAAACAGGTTATTCTGCCCTAGGTTGGTCATGGACCATAGATGGCTGAAAACAGAATGTTCATTCAGCCAAAAGCTATTCTTCCCAAACCCCCTAAACACATGCACGCTCAACTGAACCTGCATGTTCTCAATTGAGAGTGGAAAGGAACCCCTGCCAGAAAACTCAGGAGGCAAATCATCTCCCAATGAAATCCATCATGCTGGATCCTGCTTTTAATTGAGTCTGAGTGCGATTACATCATCAAAGGTCCTTTTGCAGGTCATAAAAGAAGAAGAAGAAAGAAGACGATGCTGGCTGCGCGAATAAGTGGATGAGGTGAGTAATTATTTTTTTTTTAACCCCTCAAAGCACATTTTAGTAAGCAATCTGTATTAAGAATGCTATTATTTTTACTTTTAACCATATTTTAAGGGAAAATAATCAAATCTACACAACACCGAACCCAAACCCGAACTTTAGTGAAGAAGTTCGGGTTTGAGTACCAAATTTTGTTTTTTATCACGTGCGAGCAAAATGCATTGCACTCGCGTGGAAAAAACTGAACAACGCAATTGCAGTCAAAACTGACTGAAATTGCGTCCGCACTCATGTGGGTTTCCCACAATGCACCCGGGACACATACAGAGCAAATCCGGGACACCTGTCTGAAAGAGGCCTAAGGATGTTAAAAGTTGCCACTGTAGAAGTAGAAAAATAAAAATAAGAAAACAAAAGTTTAAATCACCCCCCCCCCCTTTCCCAATTTTACATATGAAAATATAGAAACAAAAAAAGGCATTGCTTGGGTCGAAAATGTCTTTACTATTAAAACATTAATAAAAATTTCATTTTTGCTAATCACAGAAATGGAAACAAAATTAAAAACACTCAATTCACCTTTTTTGTCAATTTTTCCCATAAAAAAAAAACAAAATATAACAAAAAGTTATGGCTGTCAGAAAATGGTGATGCACATCTCCCTTGCCAAGGGGTAGGCGTTCCGCAGTCTGGGGCTTTTTTGAGGAAAATGAGGACGAAATATGCTTTTTAATTAGCAAACTGTGCCATACCAAAATAAGAACTCAACATTTAATAAATAACAATAACCATAACATATTTTACATCCTATTAATAAACTTACTCAAACCATAACAATAAAACATCAAACACGGGAACATAATGGAGGACTGTACACTGGAGGCTAAATAAGTAGGGGTGGGAGCACTAGCAACCTCAACACCACCAGCATGATCCGGCACATTGCATCACCGCACCCTAATAGGTGGGCCTAACCCCTGGGTCCACAATCAGTGTCTGTGGCTCACACCACTGCCTCCTCTTCCTCCCCTGTGTAACATGCTGGCCAATCATCTGTCATAGACGCAAGCCTGGATGACTCCCGCCCTGCAGGTGGGCCTTCGCAAGCACCATCAGCTAGCATACCGACTTCTGTGTCCAAGCACAGCGTACAGATGTCCCCAGGCCTTTGACCGTAAGCGCCAATACCCTGCCACCCACCCACATGCCATAGCACTAAATGCACACCTTTCAAAATTTGGAGCCATGGAAAAGTTGCCATTTAGGCCTGTTGACACTGAAGCTTTCCTCAGCCTCATGGCAACGGGTGTCCTTCGTTACTCAGTCCCCAGCAGCCTCTATTTTTCTTGGTGTTATTAGGAAGGTCTACTGTACTTAGCGACAGACACACGGACAAGTGCTTTTGGCCAGGGATACTATATTTCCATGAACACTGAGTGAACCTTCTGGAGGCAAGTAGATGTGCCACCGATGCCAAGGATTGCGGGCACTACTTCCATCAGGATTTCTGCCACCACCTACATTAGTAGCTACAACCCCCCCTTCTTCTCCTCCACCTCCTCCTCCACTGCAAACTCTGAATTCTCATGGGGAAGTGGCAACACGCCTTGCTTAAATTCATGTGCTTTGGTGACAAACAGCACACGCTATTATCAGCCTAACCATACCACTTCTGTGTCTAGTGGAACGCTGGCTGTTAACGATGAAGGCGGAAGCTTCACATGTGGAAGAGGTGGAACTAGGGGGAAGACATTATAGAGGGTGATAGCCAGAACACCATCAGATCAGCTTGTCAGTGTGAATTGGATGATGATGAGAAGAAGCAAGAGACAGTTGCCTACACTACAGAGGATAGTAACCATAGCAGGTTTATTCCATCTGTTCTTCATAGATGGGCAGGAGAGGAGGAAGAGGATAAGGAGAATGAGAATGAGTCATCCTCCTGATGATGACAGCAAAGTCTTGCCTGTTGGGAGTCTGGCACACATGGCTGACTTCATGTTAGGCTGCCTTTCCCGCGGACCCCCCCCCCCCCGCTACAAAGAAAGCTTCTCATCTATCATTCCTGTGGTGGAGAGGAGGACGAGCAAAACGATGCAATAACAGAATGTCCTTGTTTAAAAACTGCTTAGCAAATTTCCATATGACAACACTGGAGGCAGAGTACGCAGTTCCTTGGGCAACCCAAGAGGGGAGATGAGGGGGACACACCACAGTTAAAACAGAGGCAGGACAACACTCTACAAGGCAGTTTCATGACACCCCACCAGCACCCTCACTCTGATGCGCCACCTAGAGTCACAAGGAGGGAAACATTTTGGAAGATGGTGAAGGAGTACATAGAAGACCGTATCAGCGTCCTCAGTGATCCCTCTGTGCCTTACAACTATTGGGTGTCCAAGCTGGATAGGTGGCACAAACTTGCATTCTATGCCTTTGAGGGGCTGGTCTGTACACTGTATTCACTAAAAACTCATCCAAAACATAGTCATTACTATAAAATACAAACATAACATACAACAGTGGTGGTAACACAATGGCATGGCCTGTTGACTAACTTCTAAATAACAAAATAAATAACAATAATAACATATCTTACAGACTAGTCATAAACTGTAACTCAAACCATAACAAAAAGAGGTGCTGGCCTCTCCTGCCGCCAGCATTTTGTCACAGCGGGTATTTAGTGCTGCTGGGGCCATAATAACAGATAAGCGCATGCACCTGTCAACTGAAAATGCTGACAGATTGCCCTTGACTTCTCTACTCCACCAGATTAAAGTGGCTGAACATAAAGGCATTTTAAATGTGTTGTTTGTAGAGTTGAGCGAACACCTGGATGTTCGGGTTCGACGAGTTCGGCCGAACTTTTGAAAAATGTTCGGGTTCGTGATCCGAACTCGACCCGAACTTCATCCCGAACCGAACCCCATAGAAGTCAATGGGGACCCGAACTTTTGGGCACTAAAAAGGCTGTAAAACACACCCGGAAAGGGCTAGAGGGCTGCAAAAGGCAGCAAAATGTAGTTAAATCCCTGCAAACAAATGTAGATAGGAAATGATGAGTTAACATAAAATAAATAAAAATTAAACAATATTAATTGGAGTGAGGTCCCATAGCACAGAATCAGGCTTCAAGTCACCCACCAATGGAGAAGGTCACTTACTATTATTTTGACCACAGCACCCAGACAAAGGAGAGAGGTCCCACAGCAGAGAACCAGGCATCATATCACCCACCACAGGAGTAGGCCACCATTTAGTTACTTTGACCCCTACACCCAGACGGAGGAGAGAGGTTACACAGCAGAGAATCAGGCATCTATATCAACCACCACAGGAGAAGCCACCATTTAGTTACTTTGACCCCTGCACCCAGGAAGAGAGAGAGGCCCCACAGCACATATTCTGGCATCATATCAGCCACCACAGGAGAAGCCACCATTGAGTTGCTTTGACCCCTGCACCCAGGAAGAGAGAGAGGCCCCACAGCACATATTCTGGCATCATATCTAGCCACCACAGGAGAAGCCACCATTGAGTTGCTGACCCCTGCACCCAGGAAGAGGAGAGGCCCCACAGCACATATTCTGGCATCATATCAGCCACCACAGGAGAAGCCACCATTGAGTTACTTTGACCCCTGCACCCAGGAAGAGGAGAGAGGCCCACAGCACATATTCTGGCATCATATCAGCCACCACAGGAGAAGCCACCATTGAGTGACTTAGACCCCTGCACCCAGGAAGAGAGAGGCACCACAGCACATATTCTGGCATCATATCAGCCACCACAGGAGAAGCCACCATTGAGTTACTTTGACCCCTGCACCCAGGAAGAGGAGAGAGGCCCACAGCACATATTCTGGCATCATATCTAACCACCACAGGAGAAGCCACCATTGAGTTACTTTGACCCCTGCACCCAGGAAGAGGAGAGAGGCCCCACAGCACATATTCTGGCATCATATCAGCCACCACAGGAGAAGCCACCATTGAGTTACTTGACCCCGCACCCAGGAAGAGGAGAGAGGCACCACAGCACATATTCTGGCATCATATCACACACCACAGGAGAAGGCCACCATTGAGTTACTTTAGACCCCTGCACCCAGGAAGAGGAGAGAGGCACCACAGCACATATTCTGGCATCATACTCAGCCACCACAGGAGAAGCCACCATTGAGTTACTTTGACCCCTGCACCCAGGAAGAGGAGAGAGGCCCCACAGCACATATTCTGGCATCATATCAGCCACCACAGGAGAAGCCACCATTGAGTTACTTTGACCCCTGCACCCAGGAAGAGGAGAGAGGCCCCACAGCACATATTCTGGCATCATATCAGCCACCACAGGAGAAGCCACCATTGAGTTACTTTGACCCCTGCACCCAGGAAGAGGAGAGAGGCCCCACAGCACATATTCTGGCATCATAGTCAGCCACCACAGGAGAAGCCACCATTGAGTTACTTTGACCCCCGCACCCAGGAAGAGGAGAGAGGCACCACAGCACATATTCTGGCATCATATCAGCCACCACAGGAGAAGCCACCATTGAGTTACTTTGACCCCTGCACTCCAGGAAGAGGAGAGAGGCACCACAGCACATATTCTGGCATCATATCAGCCACCACAGGAGAAGCCACCATTGAGTTACTTTGACCCCGCACCCAGGAAGAGGAGAGAGGCACCACAGCACATATTCTGGCATCATATCAGCCACCACAGGAGAAGCCACCATTGAGTTACTTTGACCCCTGCACCCAGGAAGAGGAGAGGCCCCACAGCACATATTCTGGCATCATATCAGCCACCACAGGAGAAGCCACCATTTAGTTACTTTGACCCCTGCACCCAGGAAGAGGAGAGAGGCACCACAGCACATATTCAGGCATCATATCACACCACCACAGGAGTAGGCCACAATTTCAGTGTATTTGACCTCTGCACCCAGGAAGAGGAGAGAGGCCCCACAGCACATATTCTGGCATCATATCACACACCACAGGAGAAGGCCTCTTTCAGTGATTTAGGCCTTTGGACCCAGACAGAGGAGAGAGGTCAGAGATTAGCTTCATATCCCCAGCACAGCAGAAGACCGCTTTATTTGACTTAGGCCTCAGCACCCAGACAGAAGACAGAGGTAGCATGGCAGAGGTTATGGCTTCATGTCACCCGTTAGTTTAACCGGCCACTTTCATCTGGTTAGGCCCGGCGCCCAGACAGAGAAGAGTTTCATTCAACTGTGGGTTTCATAAAATTTGTATCAAATAAAGAAGTGGCCCGTAGCACAACAAGACATGTTTTAGGCAGTTAATAAGGACTACTCTGCACAAGGGAGGGACAGGTCCTGTGGGATCCATGCCTGGTTCATCTTTATGAAGGTCAGCTTGTCCACGTTGGCTGTGGACAGGCGGCTGCGCTTGTCAGTAATGGCGCCCCCTGCCGTGCTGAATACGCGTTCAGATAAAACGCTGGCCGCCGGGCAGGAAAGCACCTCCAAGGCATAACATGCTAACTCTGGCCACGTGGACAATTTCGAAACCCAGTAGTTGAATGGGGCCGAACCATCCGTCAGGATGTGGAGGGTGTGCAGACATACTGTTCAACCATGTTAGTGAAATGCTGCCTCCTGCTAACACGTTCCGTATCAGGTGTCGGTGCAGATAGCTGTGGCGTGGAGACAAAACTTTCCACATTTCTGCCATGCTAACCCTGCCCTCAGATGAGCTGGCCGTGACACAGCTGCGTTGGCGACCTCTTGCCACTCCTCTGCCTTCACCTTCCACCTGTTCCCCTGTGACATGTGGGAATGCTCTCAAGAGCGCCTCTATCAGCGTGCGCTTGTACTCGCGCATCTTACGGTCGCGCTCCAGTTCAGGAATTAAAGTGGGCACATTGTCTTTATACCGGGGATCCAGCAGGGTGGCCACCCAGTAGTCTGCACACGTTAAAACGTGGGCAACTCTGCTGTCGTTGCGCAGGCATTGGAGCATATATTCGCTCATGTGGGCCAGGCTACCCATGGGTAAGGACAAGCTGTCCTCTGTGGGAGGCGTATCGTCATCGTCCACCGTATCCCCCAGCCACGCACCAGTGATGGGCCTGGGCTGCCACCCCGCTGTGAACTTGCGTCATCCTCGTCCCCCTCCACCTCCTCCTCCTCATCCTCCTCGTCCTCCAGTACAGTGCCTTGGCTGGCGACTTGTGAACCTGTCCTCTGCTGCTTAAACAAACCTCCCTCTGAGCCAATTCGAACAGACTGGCCCGAAAGTGTTAGAAACGAGGCCCTCATCCTCCTCCTCCTCCTCCACCTGGGCCACCTCCTCTAACATCATTGCCCTAAGTGTTTTCTCAAGGAGACATAGAAGTGGTATTGTAACGCTGATAACAGTGTCATCGCCACTGGCCATGTTGGTGGAGTACTCGAAACAGCGCAGCAGGGCACACAGGTCTCGCATGGAGGCCCAATCATTGGTGGTGAAGTGGTGCTGTTCGGCAGTACGACTGACGCGACGTGCTGCAGCTGAAACTCCACTATGGCCTGCTGCTGCTCGCACAGTCTCTCCAGCATGTGCAAGGTGGAGTTCCACCGGGTGGGCACGTCGCATATGAGGCGGTGAGCGGGAAGGCCGAAGTTCCGCTGTAGCGCAGACAGGCGAGCAGCGGCAGGATGTGAGCGGCGGAGCGCGCACAGACGGCCCGCACTTTATGCAGCAGCTCTGACATGTTGGGGTAGTGGTGAATGAACCTCTGCACCACCAAGTTCAGCACATGCGCCAGGCAAGGGATGTGCGTCAAACCGGCTAGTCCCAGAGCTGCCACGAGATTTCGCCCATTATCGCATACCACCAGGCCTGGCTTGAGGCCCACCGGCAGAAACCACTCGTCGGTCTGTTGTTCAATACCCCGCCACAACTCCTTTGCGCTGTGGGGCCTGTCCCCCAAACATATGAGTTTCAGAATGGCCTGCTGACGTTTACCCGGGCTGTGCTGAAGTTGGTGGTGAAGGTGTGTGGCTGACCGGATGAGCTGGTGGAAGCAGTGGAGGAGGAAGCCGAGTAGGAGGAGGAGGCTACAGGAGGCAGAGAATGATGCCCTGCGATCCTAGGGGCGGAAGGACGTGCGCCAAGGAACTGTCCGCCGGGGGCCCAGCCGCCACTACATTCATCCAGTGTGCAGTTAGTGAGATATAGCGTCCCTGGCCGTGCTTACTGGTCCACGTATCTGTGGTTAGGTGGACCTTGCCACAAATGGCGTTGCGCAGTGCACACTTGATTTTATCGGACACTTGCATGTGCAGGAAGGCACGGCTGTCTTGGAGAAGTAGTGGCGGCTGGGAACCACATACTGCGGGACAGCCATGGCCATCAGCTGTTTGAAGCTGTCTGTGTCCACCAGCCGGAATGACAGCATTTCAAAGGCCAGCAGTTTAGAAATGCTGGCGTTCAGGCCAAGGGCTCGAGGGTGACTCGGGGAATTTGCGCTTCCTCTCTAAGGTTTGAGATATTGAGAGCTGAACGCTGCTGTGTGATATAGTGGAGGCGCTAGTTGACGGTGGCGGTGGTGGTGGTGTCGGTGGCACATCCTCTGTTTGCTGCTCGGCAGGTGGCAACATTCCTCTCGAGGCGGAAGCCGAGGCAGCAGCGGTAGAGGGAGCAGGGGAGCCTCAGCGAGTGCCTGGTTTTTAAGGTGTGTACCCACTGCAGTTCATGCTTTGCATGTAGATGCCTGGTCATGCAGGTTGTGCTGAGGTTCAGAACGTTAATGCCTCGCCTCAGGCTCTGATGGCAGAGCGTGCAAGTCACTCGGGTCTTGTCGGTAGGACATTGTTTAAGAAGTGCCATGCCAGGGAACTCTTTGAAGCTGCCTTTGTGGGGCTGGGTCCCTGTTGGCGATGTCCAGTAGCAGGCGAACTCTGGGGCGGCGGCTCGTCTGCTGGCCCCCTGCTCCCTCTTTGGCTTCGCTGTTGTCTCGGTCTCACCACTACCTCTTCCTCTGAACTGTGAAAGTCATCGCCACGACCTTCAGTCCATGTGGGGTCTAAGACCTCATCGTCCTCTGCATCGTCTTCCACCCAGTCTCCCTCCCTGACCTCCTCCTGTTCAGTCTGCACACTGCAAAAGACGCGGCAGTGGGCACCTGTGTTTCGTCATCATCAGAGACGTGCGGACTCTGCTGTGGTGGTATTCCCATGTCCTCTTCATCTGGAGACATAAGTGGTTGTGCGTCAGTGCATGGTATGTCTTCCTCCACTGGGGAAGGGCTAGGTGGACGCCCTGGGAAACCCTGGAAGCAGAGTCTTCAAACAGAAGAAGAGACTGCTGCATAACTTGTGGCTCAGACCGTTTCCCTGATATGCTTGGGGGTGATGTGACAGACTGATGGGCTTGGTTTTCAGGTGCCACCTGTGCGCTTTCCGCAGAAGACTGGGTGGAAGACCATGTGGTGAACGTGCTGGAAGCACTGTCGGCCACCCAATCGATTAATGCCTGTACCTGCTCAGGCCTTACCATCCTAAGAGCGGCATTGGGCCCCACGAGATATTGCGGTACATTCTGCCGGCTAGTTGAGGGAGTTTGTTCCCTACTGTGTGCGCCTAGCCGAACGGCCACGTCCTCTACCAGCAACAGAGGCTCCACGGACACCACCACGACCGCGCCCTCGCCCCTTAATAGTATTTTTCTTCATTGTTGCGATTCAACTCGCACCACAATGAAATATATTATTTTTATAAGCAAAATCCCCTCACTGGAATACTTTCAGTCTTTTGACTGTATGGATTACAGATGGAATGACTGTTATATGTGAGTACCGCTTTCTTTGACAGATTCTAGTATGGGTACATATATGTTTTCCCAACCCCAGCACATTAGTTTGCTAATTCCAGATGTATGAAACGCAGGCCTAACTGTATCTAGTATATTGAACGCCAGATAAACTAACTTGGCCTTTTTAAATAAAAAATTCCCTCACTGGAATACTTTCAGTCTTTTGACTGTATGGATTACAGATGGAATGACTGTTATATGTGAGTACCGCTTTCTTTGACAGATTCTAGTATGGGTACATATATGTTTTCCCAACCCCAGCACATTAGTTTGCTAATTCCAGATGTATGAAACGCAGGCCTAACTGTATCTAGTATATTGAACGCCAGATAAACTAACTTGGCCTTTTTTAAATAAAAAATTCCTCACTGGAATACTTTCAGTCTTTTGACTGTATGGATTACAGATGGAATGACTGTTATATGTGAGTACCGCTTTCTTTGACAGATTCTAGTATGGGTACATATATGTTTTCCCAACCCCAGCACATTAGTTTGCTAATTCCAGATGTATGAAACGCAGGCCTAACTGTATCTAGTATATTGAACGCCAGATAAACTAACTTGGCCTTTTTAAATAAAAAATTCCTCACTGGAATACTTTCAGTCTTTTGACTGTATGGATTACAGATGGAATGACTGTTATATGTGAGTACCGCTTTTTGACAGATTCTAGTATGGGTACATATATGTTTTCCCAACCCCAGCACATTAGTTTGCTAATTCCAGATGTATGAAACGCAGGCCTAACTGTATCTAGTATATTGAACGCCAGATAAACTAATCTTGGCCTTTTTTAAATAAAAAAATTCCCTCACTGGAATACTTTCAGTCTTTTGACTGTATGGATTACAGATGGAATGACTGTTATATGTGAGTACCGCTTTCTTTGACAGATTCTAGTATGGGTACATATATGTTTTCCCAACCCCAGCACATTAGTTTGCTAATTCCAGATGTATGAAACGCAGGCCTAACTGTATCTAGTATATTGAACGCCAGATAAACTAACTTGGCCTTTTTTAAATAAAAAATTCCTCACTGGAATACTTTCAGTCTTTTGACTGTATGGATTACAGATGGAATGACTGTTATATGTGAGTACCGCTTTCTTTGACAGATTCTAGTATGGGTACATATATGTTTTCCCAACCCCAGCACATTAGTTTGCTAATTCCAGATGTATGAAACGCAGGCCTAACTGTATCTAGTATATTGAACGCCAGATAAACTAATCTTGGCCTTTTTTAAATAAAAAAATTCTCACTGGAATACTTTCAGTCTTTTGACTGTATGGATTACAGATGGAATGACTGTTATATGTGAGTACCGCTTTCTTGACAGATTCTAGTATGGGTACATATATGTTTTCCCAACCCCAGCACATTAGTTTGCTAATTCCAGATGTATGAAACGCAGGCCTAACTGTATCTAGTATATTGAACGCCAGATAAACTAACTTGGCCTTTTTAAATAAAAAAATTCCCTCACTGGAATACTTTCAGTCTTTTGACTGTATGGATTACAGATGGAATGACTGTTATATGTGAGTACCGCTTTCTTTGACAGATTCTAGTATGGGTACATATATGTTTTCCCAACCCCAGCACATTAGTTTGCTAATTCCAGATGTATGAAACGCAGGCCTAACTGTATCTAGTATATTGAACGCCAGATAAACTAACTTGGCCTTTTTTAAATAAAAAAATTCCTCACTGGAATACTTTCAGTCTTTTGACTGTATGGATTACAGATGGAATGACTGTTATATGTGAGTACCGCTTTCTTTGACAGATTCTAGTATGGGTACATATATGTTTTCCCAACCCCAGCACATTAGTTTGCTAATTCCAGATGTATGAAACGCAGGCCTAACTGTATCTAGTATATTGAACGCCAGATAAACTAACTTGGCCTTTTTAAATAAAAAAATTCCCTCACTGGAATACTTTCAGTCTTTTGACTGTATGGATTACAGATGGAATGACTGTTATATGTGAGTACCGCTTTCTTTGACAGATTCTAGTATGGGTACATATATGTTTTCCCAACCCCAGCACATTAGTTTGCTAATTCCAGATGTATGAAACGCAGGCCTAACTGTATCTAGTATATTGAACGCCAGATAAACTAACTTGGCCTTTTTAAATAAAAAAATCCCTCACTGGAATACTTTCAGTCTTTTGACTGTATGGATTACAGATGGAATGACTGTTATATGTGAGTACCGCTTTCTTTGACAGATTCTAGTATGGGTACATATATGTTTTCCCAACCCCAGCACATTAATTTGCTAATTCCAGATGTATGAAACGCAGGCCTAACTGTATCTAGTATATTGAACGCCAGATAAACTAACTTGGCCTTTTTTAAATAAAAAATTCCCTCACTGGAATACTTTCAGTCTTTTGACTGTATGGATTACAGGTGGACTGGTATTAGTAGGGGTGACACAAGCACACCCAAGTCCCTGATGTAGGATTTCTATGGCACAGACCACTATTACAAGTGATTAATGGACGTTGGGAGAGATTGTGCTGCAGCACTAGTCCCAAGATGGCCGCCGCCTATCAGCCCAGTAACATGTGCCACAAAATGGTCTGCACAACCTTTAAAAAATAGCCTTGGACTGTGCTGCTAAATCGCTATTGGTCTGAATCCCAGGTGTAGATGTCTGACTTGTTTGGAGCTTTGGAATGCACACTGTGGCAGCTTCTGCTGCAGCACTACAAGTCGCAAAATGGCGGCCGGCGGTCAGCCCAGGTACATGTGGATGGAAAAATCACTCTGGCCACTCTAAAAATAGCCAATCCCTATCAAAAAGCAGCTCAGCTGCAGTTGTTCAGATGAATCACAGGTGGAGGAGAGAAATTTGCTTCCAGTTATTCAATTATCCCTGCCTATTCTCGCCCTAGCATCAGCTGCGTCTATCCCTGTTCTATTCACATCGGGAGTGAGCACGTCCCGACGTGCGCACAAGCTTATAAAGAGGCTGAGTCACATGCTGCACTCGGCCAATCACAGCCTTGCCAATAGTAGGCATGGCTGCGATGGCATCTTAGGGCAAGTAGTATGATGCATGTTGATTGGCTGCTTTGCAGCCTTTCAAAATGCGCCTAAATACATGCCGAACGACGAACCCGAACCCGAACTTTTTTGAAAATGTCCGGGTTCGGGTCCGGGTCCCGGACACCCCAAAATTCGGTACGAACCCGAACGATGCTCGAACTGTTCGCTCAACACTAGTTGTTTGTAATGTACTGAATACACTGAATTCACATGCACCTCTGCCACCACTAAAAAGGTTATATGGTTCAATCTTCCTTTTCTCCTACTTCTCCTCCTCCTCCATCATATCAACATGCTTTTTAAGCTGCCCTCGCTCATAATGTTTTATATGGTCAGCGAAACTCTTGCACAGGTGCAAGAGGCAGCACTCAGGGCCCTCTCTGTGGTCACCCTTATCCTTGAAAAATTCTATGGTGCACCAATATGCCTTACACTTTTCCTGCCATTCATCAGTGTCGGGTACGCCATGAATGGCACTGGCAGCACATTGACTGTAGGCAAGCTATTATAGCTAAATAATAAGGAACATGGAAGATATATTGGGCTGTAGTATTCAGGGTAAATGATCGTGTGGGCACTTTGTGATAAATAAGTGTGTTTGTGTTTGCAGTTTAGGCAATGAGTCTCTAAAAGGTTTGCCATCGCCTTCACAGTTTTAGAGGGTTAGCGCACCTGGAGGCCCTCTGCTACATTATTTTACTCTGTTTTATTGAGCCCAGGGCCACAGCCTCTGCGTGAACCATCAGCATCATGGACACTTCCACGTCCCGTACTGGTCTCCTTCTTAACCTTCTTTGTACCGCTGCACGCAGGATCGCGTGATCTCGGCGGCTCAGTTACTCCTCGTTGACGTGCGGGCGTGTCATCTCGCGAGAGGCGAGATTTGCTGTGAATGCACGCACGCGTGCACAGCAGTTTGCAGTTCGGAAGTTATACTGCAGCCTGCCAGCGATGATCAATCGCTGGCAGGCTGTAAAAGTTAAATAAATTAAATCAAACAGGTATATCAGACGCTGTTTTGTTAACAGCGTCTGATATACCTGCTACCTGGACCTCTGGTGGTCCCATTTGCTGGGATCGACCACCAGAGGACCAGGTAGCTATGTAAAGTAGCACCAAGCACCACACTACCCCCCCCCCCCGGTCACCTATTAACCCCTTGTTAACCCCTGATCACCCCATATAGACTCCCTGATCACCCCCCCTGTAAGGCTCCATTCACATGTTCACATGTGTTTGGCGGATCCACGGATCCGCAAAACACGGACACCGGCAATGTGCTTTCCGCATTTTGCAGATTTGCACATTGCCAGAACTATATAGAAAATGCCTTTTCTTGTCCGCAATTGCGGACAAGAATAGGACATGTTCTATATTTTTGTGGAACGGAAGTGCAGACCCGGAAGTGCGGATCGGCAATTCCGGATCCGAGCAGACAAAGTCTGTCCCCATAGAAATTTATGGGTCTGCAATTCCGTTTCGCAAACAGAATTGCGGATGTGTGAATGGGGCATAAGGGTTCCTTATCCCCGCCAGTTAGTTAGTTACTTGTTAGGTAGTTAGCGCCCAGCCCACCACACCGCAGTCACTGATTTTGGCAGAGATTTTTTCATCCACATTGATCGATGTGAATGAAAAAATCTGTGCTGTTCATTTTTATTATTTTTTTCAACCCAGAGGCTGAACGTAAAAAAAAAAAAAATCTCACTACCCGTATGCTCAATATAAGGAGAATAGCAGAAACTCCTCATGCTGGCCATACATGTAATGATTGCGGAGACCCTCAAATGCCAGGGCAGTAAAAACACCTCACAAGTGACCCCATTTTAGAAAGAAGACACCCCAAGGTATTCCGTGAGGGGTATGGTGAGTTCATGTAAAATTTTATTTTTTGTCACAAGTTAGTGGAATCTGAAGTCTTCGGGCATCCAAGCATGCGCTGATCTTCGTATACAGCTCTGCTACATCTGTCTTCCCCTGCCACACTAGCACTGTGTAAGAACAACGTCCTATACAGCTCTACTACATCTGTCTAAGGGTAATTTCACACTAGTGGTATAGCTATCCGACAGGCTGTTCCGGCGGGTGAACAGTCTGACGGATCCGTTACGCCGCAAGTACCCGTGTGCTGCCATGCTGCCGCTCCGTCCCTATTGACTATAATGGGGCGGGTGGCAGAGCTACAGCGCAGCACGGCAGTGAACGGGTACTTGCGGCATGACAGATCCGTCAGGCTGTTCACCCGCCGGAACAGCCTGCCGGATAGCTATACCACTAGTGTGAAAGTACCCTTAGACAGATGTAGCAGAGCTGTATACGAAGATCAGCGCATGCTTGGATGCCCAAAGAGTTCAGAGACAGAAGTGGAGACAGAGGACATGCCAGACAAGTATCAGAGGACAACTTCAAAATAGGCGAGTATCATTTTTATGTAAATAAATGCACCACCAAACGATATTACAATATAGGAAAATAAAGGAATTCGGGATGAACCCTATTATGAAATGGAGGGACACAGAGGGGAGGACATTATGGAGTGGAGGGATATAGTCTGTGTCCCGTCCCCGTCCCCCAGCATCCCTCCATTCCATAGAATTGTCCCCAGCATCTCTCCATTCCATACTGTGCCCCCCAGTGTCACTCCATTCCATATAGTTGTCCCCTGTGCCCCTCCATTCCACATAGTTGTCCCCTGTGCCCCTCCATTCCACATAGTTGTCCCCTGTGCCCCTCCATTCCACATAGTTGTCCCCTGTGCCCCTCCATTCCATATAGTTGTCCCCTGTGCCCCTACACTTTATATTGTTGTCACTGTGCCCCTCCACTTTATATTGTTGTCACTGTACCCCTCCACTTTATATTGCTGTCACTGTGCCCCTCCACTTTATATTGCTGTCACTGTGCCCCTCCACTTTATAGTGTTGTCACTGTGCCCCTCCACTTTATAGTGTTGTCACTGTGCCCCTCCACTTTATATTGTTGTCACTGTGCCCCTCCACTTTATATTATTGTCACTGTGCCCCTACACTTTATATTGTTGTCACTGTGCCCCTCCACTTTATATTGTTGTCACTGTACCCCTCCACTTTATATTGCTGTCACTGTGCCCCTTCACTTTATATTGCTGTCACTGTGCCCCTCCACTTATAGTGTTGTCACTGTGCCCCTCCACTTTATATTGTTGTCACTGTGCCCCTCCACTTTATATTGTTGTCACTGTGCCCCTCCACTTTATATTGTTGTCACCGTGCCCCTCCACTTTATATTGTTGTCACCGTGTCCCTCCACTTTATATTGTTGTCACTATGTTCCTCCACTTTATATTGTCACCTGTGCCCCTCCACTTTATATTGTTTTTACTGTGCCCCTCCACTTTATATTGTTGTCACTGTGCCCCTCCACTTTATATTGTTGTCACTGTGCCCCTCCACTTTATATTGTTGTCACTGTGCCCCTCCACTTTATATTGTTGTCACTGTGCCCCTCCATTTTATATTGTCACCTGTGTCCCTCCATTTTATATTGTCACCTGTGTCCATCCGTTCCATAACGGAGTTCCTCCTGAATTCCAGAGGAACTGCCTTTATTGTACATTCTTGGTGGAGCATTTAGGCTGAATGCACCCGATTGTGGAACACTGCTGCAAGCAGGAGTGCACGGCGTCACTGGTTGCTATGACGCAGTGCACTTCTTGCCTCTGCTGCAGTACAGCAATACACTCGATACGTGTGTATTACTGTACTGCAGCAGAGGCAGGAAGCGCACGGGGTCATAGCATCCAGGGGCGCCGTGCGCTCCTGCTCGCAGCAGTGTTCCACAATCGGGTGCATTCTGACTTATTTAGTAATACTTACCAAGCGGCCCAGAACACTAGGCCTCTCCAGGCGCCTCCCTCACTCCACTCTGCACTGAAAACAGGCTCTGCGCATGCGCGGCTTTCCGGTGTGTGCGCTCATGGACTGAATGAGCGGCGGGCAAGGCAGATGAAGAGGAGCTTGTGCGCAAGCGTGGCACAGGGAATTGCTCCAGAGGTGGCTGTATCTAGGGGAGACCAAACCAAACACTGGGGTACAATGTAAGTAATTTGAACTAGAAAGGTGGGAATTTAATAATACATCATATTGGCAAAAATGATCATTGGCCAATAATTAATCAATTAACCTATGATCATTAAAATGAGAATACCCCTTTAATATTAAATGTTATATATTCTTAAAAGTATGTCACATGTACAGTATCGCAGGATATGTACGTGTTTGCGCCAATAAAATAAAACGGGTATTTTGGATGTGCACACTTTACACAGGGGATGTAGCTCTGGTAATGTCACAGACTACCATACACTGTCTGCGGATGAAGTACAGTATATGTTAGTGATATGTATGAAATGCACACACAGTATATGTGGCACAAATATATGCTATGGACACTAGATTTGGACCAGATTATTTAGATTGTCGCAAGACACACAAATTTTTAAATTTGAGTCAGTATATGCCCTAGTAATGAACAGAATATGGACACTAGATTATGCACAGATTATTTAGATTGGCGCAACAGATACTCTTTTCACTCTTTTCAAATGTGGTAGAGTATTTGTCACAGAAATCCACAGTATATGGACAGTATATTTGGCACAAAACAGTAAAATTTGTCCCAAATACCAATAATTCTCTGCTGGAATACTGTATATATGGTTGCGGCCTAAATACACACACAGATGTGCCCAAAACTAGTTAAGTTTGCCCAAAATATAAATAATTCTTGACTGGAGTAATGAATACAAAGGTTGTGGATTGAACGCACACACAGATGTGGCACAAATTGGGTTAAATTCCCCAGAAAAAAATAAAATTCTCTGGCGTGGTTCCTTGCTCAAGGAACTACATACTCTGTGCAGTGTGTTTCCCACTAGCAGGCACACTCTAGTGAATAAGCCCCTTTTTATAATGTCTGCTTAACACACTGCTTTCTGATGGCGTACTGTAGATCTCACTTGCAGACACACTCTAGTGAATAAGCCCCTTTTTATAATGTCTGCAAAAAAAATGGTGCTGCACTGCTGTCAAACACACACTGTGGTCCTTAAGAGGACTGTTTGGTTTTTCAATAGTTTTTTTAGGGTTAACTCTGTGAATTTCCATCAAAACGCTATCTGTCCCTGCCTACTGCCTGCTCTTTCTGACGCTGAATGATCCGAGCGCAGGACATCTGCTTTATTATAAACTAGTATCATGTGATCCGGCCAGCCAATCAGTGTTAGGCTAATAGCTAAAATGGCTATGGCATTACACTGAAGGGTATTACTTACCTGAACATTGATTGGCTGCTTAGGAGGCACCAAACATGCGGGGAGGAGACTCGAGCAATGCGACGAGCACACGTGGTATTCGGTCGAGTACAGCCACATCTCAAACATAGCGATGCTCGAGCCGAATTGGTACTCGCCCGAGCATGCTCGCTCATCACTATTGACCACTTTATACTTTGTACTTGATTAAAATTATACTTTTAACTCTTGCATCTTGAAACTACATATGAAGAGTACCTTGTGGTGCAGCCGGTTCTGGCAGTTAAACCAACAAACTGTTAAAATAGGAGAGAAAAATGGTCATGGGAAATTCCCAGAGTGACAAAAAAAAATTTAAAAATCCCCACCCACCCCCTACTTGTAAATAGTGATGAGCAGCATAGGTAATATTTGTTTTTGCGATATCTCACAAATTTTTGGCCTAATATTTGCCATAAATTCACAAATTCTTGAATTTATGATCTCCAGTCATTATTATCTTGATTGCGAAAAAAATGTTAAATATAAAAGTTCCTGTGACACTTGCGTTTTCTTGAAGCAGCAGTCGCCGGGATACTGGAGTCAGTCCTTTACTCCTTTTCAGTTCATGTAAAAAGAATATAGTCCAGAGACCGCGCTGAAGGAGAGCGATGTGTATGGATCGTGATGAAATGTTGTTTCCTCAAATAGCTGATGATATCGCCATTGGTCAACCGCACTTGAACACCAGAGATGGGCTTGCTGGACACAAAAGACACACAATTGCGCAGAACACCCCAGGTAAGTAGCAGAAAATGAATTTTATTGTACATAAAAATCGCACATAAGAAGATCGTGTCTGTCGCAGTGAACGCTGCTGCCCGACCCGGGTTTCGCCTGGAAAAGCTTCGTCAGGGGCTTACTGGGTAGTTGAACCCGGAAGTAGTTATATAGCCTGGAAAGGCTTATTACATGTGACGTAAGTGCAATAATAGACATGAAAAATACATATTGAAAACATAATTATAACAATAAAAATCCTAATAATAGGCTAAATAGTCGGTTACCGATAAATAGATAAAACCAACCGCTGACAGCTGACGCGATTCTAATGACAAAACCGCACCAAACTGACGCGATAATAAAATTACATGAAATTACAGCAGGGAAAATACACAGAATGATAAAGGGAATGATAGGATCATAATGAGAACTAACACTTAGAACTACACAAAAAAAAACTAAAAACTAAAAAAAGTAGGTGAATCACATAGCACCACAAATCGCATCGAAATCGCATATACTTTCTGATGAAAAAATTCAAAATTGAGGGGAGTCAAAGACTAGACCCAATATGGATGAGACAATATATATGTTCATAAAATAGCTTTAATATCCCACTCTATGTTAAGCCCCACTGGTTGGAGAGTGCCCAGTTCGAAAATCCAGAATGCTTCTCTTTTGTTAATTTGTTGTATAGGGTTGCCCCCCCTCCAATTTAACATAACTGATTCAATCGCCATAAAGCGTAAGCCCACTGGGTTTTTTTGGTGGAATGTAGTTAAGTGGGCTGACACACTATGTGTCATAAAACCCTTTTGTCATTAGAATCGCGTCAGCTGTCAGCGGTTGGTTTTATCTATTTATCGGTAACCGACTATTTAGCCTATTATTAGGATTTTTATTGTTATAATTATGTTTTCAATATGTATTTTTCATGTCTATTATTGCACTTACGTCACATGTAATAAGCCTTTCCAGGCTATATAACTACTTCCGGGTTCAACTACCCAGTAAGCCCCTGACGAAGCTTTTCCAGGCGAAACCCGGGTCGGGCAGCAGCGTTCACTGCGACAGACACGATCTTCTTATGTGCGATTTTTATGTGCGATTATACGCACCTATCTTGTGAGTACAATAAAATTCATTTTTGCTACTTACCTGGGGTGTTCTGCGCAATTGTGTGTCTTTTGTGTCCAGCAAGCCCATCTCTGGTGTTCAAGTGCGGTTGACCAATGGCGTTATCATCAGCTATTTGAGGAAACAACATTTCATCACGATCCATACACATCGCTCTCCTTCAGCGCGGTCTCTGGACTATATTCTTTTTACATTATCTTGATTGCGAAAACTGGCAAGTAATATGCGCGTATTGTGCGTGCAATACAGGTGTGGCTCACTTTTGCTTTTGCATTTTTCAAGTTGCTAGAAGTTTCCTGAGACTGGAGAAAATGGTTGGCACAGGCAGCAAATTTTGTGACTGTGAGGAAGAACTCCTGATCACTATAAGTAATTTTACATTACAGCACTGTTTTTGATTACATTTTGCATGCATGGCAGAAAAATAGCTTTATATGCAGATAGAGTGTTCCAATATATTCGCTATTACAGCACAGTAATTCCTATCACACTGCCTAACACCCTGCACTGGAACCTATAGTCGCTACACTATTTCACCTCTGCACTGACTATCTCCCACTAATTATGTGTATTATATATATGAGCTAACTAACTATCTAAAGTAATTGAATAAGGATCCAGATGACTCATCATAGCACAGAGCACAGCAATGACACTGCTCCCTCTCTCTCAGAACTGCAAAAAACAGCAGAAATGGCTGCTGGGTAGTTTCCTATATAGTAAGGGGTAGGCAACTTTCCTATTGGCTGCTAGGGATGTTGCTAAGCTCAGACAAATATATTGCAGCCTTCTCATTGGCCCACAAGCAAGAAGCAGTGAGGGTACTGATGAAAAAAAATGTAGAATATTCGCGATTAAGATATAGCACTATATTCTAGATCTTCGCGAATTTTCAAACTGCCCATATTTGCAATAAAAATTAGCGATTTGAATATTCATGATCACACTATTTGCAAACCTATTTTTTTAACCCCAACCACTCTAACCCCAACCTCTCTCAGAAGAACACTCTTCTGCCATCTTCTTTTCCTACTTTTCCACATCATCTAATACCAATGATATGTCATCAGGAACATCCAGCTCCTCCTCTCTCTTTATTTTGCAGACTTTTCTAGGACTTGGAGACTTTGATGGATGATTTGGAAGAAGTAAAGTCAGCATAAGATAAGAATGGTAATCATTAAGACCTGCCCCCTAAGGGGTGCATAAAAAAAAGAATCATTTCCATATTCTACTACATCCTACTTCCATAGTCAACTTTATGGAAAAGGAGGGACTGGTGTAGTGGCCAGGTGATCGTTCAGCTTCTGTGCAATTGGATAAGTATGAGCATACTGTTGTCTTTTTGAATCCCCTTGGTGATTGATTGCTGTCGAAACAAGTAATGAGGAGAAGAAATGACAGCTTTCTTCTGCTGACAATGATGAGCCCTGACTGCTGTAGATGCAGCAGTTCCTTTTAAGGGCCCAGGCAGCTGTCTGTTGACCATAGTCATAGTAATACTGAGGCACAGTAATTCTATATATAAACTAAAAGATTAAATGAAATTGTGGCAGCAGTTCAACAAGATGCAAACGGCGATTACACTCAACTTGCACTGTCCCTGCAGTCTCCCTATACTGTCCCTACAGTGTCTAAAAACTCTCCATATGAACTCCCTGCAGTCTCCCAATCCAATATTCTACAATTAAAAGCCATCTACAACCCTGTCCCTAGAGCATAAGTGCATGTCACGTCTTTCCCTAATCTCAGCTCACAGTGAAATGGATGAGATGGCGCAGGAGGAGGCCTTTTATAGGACTGTATCATAAAAATAATATGGTGCAGTCACTTCTGGTCAGGGAAGCCAAATTCAGTCCGGAAGATGTGGAATACACATGAGCTGTGTTTCCTAGATTGACTATGGTCGTATGAATCAGGCCTTAATCACTTTTTCTCTGCCTAATTAGTGTGTTTATTAACTCTAAAACCTGATTTATTACCCTTTAAGAGTGGCCAACACTGACTGTGGTGCCTGAGTAGAATAAAAAAAATACCCCTCTTTCCCCCTTTTTCCCCCAATGTTTCATTATTGAAAAATTAATTAAAAAGAATAAAAAATACATACAACTCGATACTACTGCATAAAATCTCAAACCTTGAGTAACTTAACTTGGCTAGATATTCTTTTTAGATGAAGTACATCTCATTATCTCACACACATCTCATAATCTCATACAAGAGATCTGTTTTAAAACATTGACCCGTTTCTGAAGAGAGCACAATCCTCTCTTACAGATGAGTGCAGAAGATGCCACCCTGTACCAGGATTAATGTCACACATTCCACTGCCCGGTTGAAAGGTAAGACATACAACGAAATAGTATTCTTATGACAAGCCAAAATGCTTGATTTCAGCCGCGAAACTTAATTCCACTTTACTTGTGTGGGTAAATAACTCCAAATTGAGTTCCAAATTCCTCTTGATTTGGAATAAATAGTCTTGTTATGTTAAATTCCTTGAATTAAGCACACAGGATTCCATAGATTCATACCACAGGAAAAAAACACATCCTTTTTTTTATTTCAATAATTTTTTTAAATTTTTTTTTATTAGAAAACAGGGATAACACTCGGTACATAATACAAGTTCAATATGACAGAACAGTTACAAGAACAGTTTTGGAAAACACAGGATATATGTGATGGTAGAACCTTAGAAGGTAGAACCTGGGAAGTACAGGTGAGTGGGTTTCCGAGTGATCTAGCGAGGGGGTGGGAGCTAGAAATAGACCTACCTGGTAAGCATAGTGTTCCCAAAGAGAGATGGAAGAGGGGAGTTAAAGATGATGGGGAAGGCGGGGGAGAGGGCGGGGAACTGGAGAGCATTAGTTGGGACTCCACAAAGTCGGTGAGGAAGAAGACCATTTTACCGTAAGCGATCCAGCCTGCCCAGACCTTTCGGAAAGTGTCATGTGTTTTGAATTCCCAGGCTGAAAATTCTTCCATGTAGTATATGGTGGGTGAGGTCTGCTGGTTCCAATGTTGGGCAATTAGCAATTTAGCAGCTGACATCAAGTGTTGAAAAAGTCTTCTTTTGGAGAGGGAGATGTCCTGCAGTCTGATATTTAGTAATACGGAGGTCAGGGAGGTGGCTTTAGTCATAGAACATATATTTTTTATTTTCTCGAGGATCTCCATCCAGAACAGCTGTAACACCACAACCACCACATATGTAGGTAGGAGCCTCTCGATTGGAAGCATTTCCAGCAATTATCGGATCTGAGGCAGTTAATTTGTTTAAGCTGGACTGGTGTAATACCATCTGGAAACAGTCCGAACTGGATGGACAAATGTCTTTTTTCGGTCTTATATACTATGTTACTATGTTATCCTGTAATCATTTGCAGTGCGAAATGCTGTGGGAGAGTCTGTACATTTGTTTTATCTCTGGTTCCATCCTGATGTTGTTGAGGTCTTTACCCCAGTCAGAAATATACCCACTATCGTTTGGGTGTTTGAGTTTTTGGAGGATTCTATATACCTGTGAGAGTAGATGTTTAGGGGGTAGTTTGGTGGCTGTTAGCTTTTCAAGTTAGGTGAGGTCCCTTTTCGTATCGGGCTTTGTGAGGAAGGGAACTAGAAGTGATCTGATGTGCACCTTATGTATGGAGTAAAGGGAAGTAGAGGATAATGG
The DNA here is from genome assembly GCA_033119425.1 of Bufotes viridis. NCBI lineage: Eukaryota > Metazoa > Chordata > Amphibia > Anura > Bufonidae > Bufotes > Bufotes viridis. The sequence goes on along the minus strand of CM065594.1, from coordinate 171,823,201 downwards.
GTCTGTCGACTCTTCTGGATCTATAAAGGAAAGCACAGATATGGCTTTCAGTTCAGAGAGTTTTAGCTGTGTGTCTGCGTATTTAGGGAGATATAGGTTTGGAATGTCAGCCACTGACATGAGCGGGGAAGGAGAGGGGCTTAATTTATTGTTTAAGAAGTACCAAACCTTCAGAGAAGCCTTTGTGAAAGAGTTCTGCGTTTGGTGGCCAGGAGGGCATCTATCATTACACCAGATTAGGGAACACAACAGGCTTTTGGCAAGGTGTTCTTCCAAGGAAAACCACAGTTTAGTATTGTCTGGTCTTGCGCATTGTACCAGTCTAGACAGGGGTACTTTGTCGTAGTAAGGTTTCCAATCGGGAAGAGCCATGCCTTCGCGTATTTTGTGTTAGGAAATTAGGGCCTGGCTATGTCGGGGTCTTTTATCTTGCCACAAGTATTTGTTGATTTGTTGATGAGTTTCAAGAAAAGAGGGAGGCAGCACCACATGTGTGGTGTCACTTTGTAGAGAGAGGTTTGAAAAGGTTAGGGTACGCTTATCGTCGATGGCTGTGAGGAGTCACAACCACTGTAGAGAGCCTTGCTGGTAATTGTAGTTCACCAACCAGCACACCGACTTGCTCACGGCTGCAGCCACAGTCGCTCTGTGGTGCCCCAGTGGATGAGGTATACATAGTGGGAGTATCAAAAGGAAAACTGGTAAAAAATGTATTTTGACCGCTTTTTCCGCCGCTTGCTTGGAAGGATTCAGACCCAAATCATTGGACAGATAAGGGAATAACTTTTATTTGCAGGTTAGTCAACGCATTTTTCGAGGGCTGGATTGCCCTCTTCATCAGGACTATATACACTTATAATAACTTGATGTCTCCTGTCCCTTTTCACTGCTCCTTTAAAGACAGTCCTGTCTAAGATAGATTTGAAGGTGCAAAGGATATGGGTAGTTGAGTGTGTAAAAGGCATTCCAGTTGGGACAGATCTTGAGACTTAAGTGATGTTTGAGAAGGGCCATTGGAAGAGATATTGGGACTGTAGGGACTTCCTCTCCGCCTCTCCCAAGTTGACCTACAGGGCCTCAGATTTAGTTCTGTTTACTTTGAAGTTGGAGACGGCACCATAGTCAAGTAGTGAGGCTTGTAGTGCTGGGAATGCTAATGACGGGCTCGCTATTATTAGTAGGATGTTGTATGCTTATGCACCAACATTATGTGAGAACTGGCCATCATGGTATCCTGTTATATCCAGGTGTTCTCTAATCAATTGTAGAAGGGGTGTGAGAGACAGGACAAACAAATTTGGGGAGAGAGGGAAGCCTTGTCTTGTCCCATTGCATATCTTAAAGGGATAGGACAGGGAGTGATTGATTCATGATCTAGCTGTGGGTGAGGCATACATCCCAAATATGGCATTTATAAAGGGTGGGGGAAACTAATATGTCCCAAAACGAGACGTATGGAGGTCCAATCCACCCTGTCGAAGGACTTTTCGGCATCAGTCCCCAACAGCACCAGAGTAATTTTTTTTTTTCGGATAGCGACTTGGAGTAAGGATAGTTTTCTCATGGTGTTGTCCCTCCCTACCCACCACAAATCCTACTTGCTCTGGAGAGTAGTGATGAGCGGCAGGGGCAATATTCGAATTCGTGATATTTCGCGAATATTTGGGTGAATATTCACCATATATTCGAAAATTCGCAAATTCGTAATCTCCAGACAATATTTTCTTGTTAGCGAAAATTCGCATAAATTAGCCTAAAAATTCGCATGAACTGGCATTTAAAAGATACCTTTTAAATACCAGCTTATGCGAATTTTTAGGCTAATTTATGCGAATTTTTATGCTAATTTATGCGAATTTTTTATGCGAATTTTCGCTAACAAGAAAATAATGACATTATTTTCTTGCATGCGAAAATTTTCATATAAAAAATTCGCATAAAGCGAATATTCTCAATTGCGAATATATTTTGCGATATTCAAAATATTCGCGAATTCTCGAAGTGCTGATATTCGCGATTAAAATTCGCAATTCGAAAATTCGTGATCAACACTACTGGAGAGATTAAGGAGAGCATCAGTGGCCTCATTCTGTTTGCAAGCAGGCTAGCATAGAGTTTGAGGTCTGTGTTTAAAAGGTATATGGGCCTGTAACTGCCGCACAGTGTAAGGTCATTCCGTTCCATGTGAATCAGTGTAATGTAGGCCTCTGATGTTTGTCTCGGCACAGTTGCGCCCTCTAGTTAAGCGTTAAACGTTTGCACGAGCTGGGGGAGGAGAAGGTTGTGTAATAAGAGCACGAGAGGCCATCGGGGCCCGAGGCTTTGCTTTTTCGGGCACCTCTTCAGAGGAAAAGGGCTTTAGTAGTGCTGGGTGTGAAGTGGACGGGAGAGTGGGTAATATGACGCAATGTAGGAAGTTTCTGATTGAGGGGGTTTGCTCTTCTACTGGGTCGGATCATTCTGTAGCATCTAGTTGGTATAGGGAGGTGTAGAACTTGATAAATTCTTGCTCGATCGTTATTGGATCGGAGGAAATGTGACCTGCTGTCGTTCGTATTTCTGAAATGTGGGTGTGAGGTTTGCGTTTTTTAATAAGGGACTTCATTAGTTTTAAAGCTTTCTCTTCATGGGCGTAGAAAGAGTGTTTGACTGACATGTATACCCTGGCAGAGTTTTTATTCAAAAGATCCCGCAATTGTAGACGGGTTCTTATAAGTTGGTTAAGGTGAGAGGTTGCTAATGACTGTTTATATAATATCTTTAATTTGATAATTTACTGCAGGAGGTCTTGTATTTGTGAGCCTCTTTGTATTTTCTAGAACATTCCTATAGAGATAAGTTCACCTCTAAGTGTAGCTTTATGTGCCTCCCAAACCATTGGAGCAGAGACCCCACTGTTCGGATTGTCCTGGAAGAAGAAGTCCAGACATTTTCAGGCTGAGGGTATTGTCAAGGGGGACTTGTTCAGCTGCCATGGTGGCCTGGGGGTGGCACAAGTGGCCAATGTTAGAATAAATTCCAGTGGAAAATGGTAGGAGGAGATGTTGGGGCCAATAGTAGATGAGTGGGTTTTATGCATGGAAGGTTGCTGAATGAAGAAGAAATCCTATGGTAAGAGTTGTGAGGGGCTGAGCGTAGCATGTAGTCTTTATCCAAGGGGTGTGTGAAGCGCAACACGTCTGTGAGAGAAAATAATTGTAGGGATTTTTCAATATGTCGTAGGGCCCTGTATGAAAGGGAGGATTTTCCTAAGTAAGTATCTAGGAGGAAGTTTAAAGCAACATTGAAGTCACCCCCGATGATAAATTCTCCTGATTTGTAGTTGTTTAACTGTATCATTGTAGAGTGGATCCAGGGAGATTGTTGTGTGTTTGGTTTGTATATATTGGCAATAGTAACCAACAGGCCATTTAGCTTCCCTGACAGTATGAGTATTTTGCCATCAGGGTCTGAGTATGAGTCCGATGGCTCAAATGAGATGTGTTTGGCAAAGGCAATAGATACTCATTTGGAGTTCTTGTTATATGTGCAGGCATGAAACCATTTAATAATGCCTGTTAAAGGAAAGATTTTTTGCTTTCTGGAAATGAGTTTTCTGTAGAGGACTTCTACCCAGCCTTCTTGAAATGGTGGAGTATTTGGCTGCGTTTTGCAGCTGAATTTAGGCCCCTCACGTTTAGGCCCCAACATTATTAGCATGCCAGCAGTGGGGTATTTTTTTTTTTTTTGGCTAACATTACATCATAAGACAGTAAGAGGAGGGACTGTGCCAGGCTGAGGTGAGCTGCAGACAGGCGCGAGCCGCAGCCCAAGAGGTATATTGGGGAAAGGGCTGAGGCAAGCGCCCAGATGCTGTGAGGGTAGTTGTCCGGGAGACCCCGGGTCTAACAGGGACCGCACCGCTGATGTGGCCGAGTGGCGCCCACTCCAGTCCGCTCCAGCCCGCTCCAGCCCCCCAACAGTCATCTGACGCTGCCCAATTATTAAACTAAAGGAAAAGTAAAGTTGGGATTAAGATCCCATAAAAAAAGTCAAGCAAAACTTATCCCCATACTGAATTGGAAGATCAGGTGGGGTCCACTCCAATCCAGCTGGGGGTAAGCTTTCCCTGCCGATTACGGTTTCTTCCATGTTTCTCTGTGCCCACCAGTTCCCATGAGTTTGGGGGTGGAATCATTGGGAAGGTTATCCGATCTTGTATCGGAGACCAGTCCGGTATATCTAGATCGGTAATCTTCAGGAGTTGCAGGATCTCCGGTAGTTCCAAGTGGGTCTTCAGGACGAATCTCTTCCCGTCTGCTGTGAAAGACAGACAGAAAGGGAAAATCATTTCTCCAATTGGTTCTGTATATCTATATTTTTTCATTTTTGTTCTGCTTTTCTTTCCATGCACAGCAGGCTTCTCTTAGTGAATTTACAGAGAATTCATCATCTGACATCCTGCCATGTCTGTTAGGGGGTGTAAAACACATCCCTGGCAGGTGCTAACACAATCGCCAGTGCTGTCATTATCACGGGGGTGCAAACAATGAATGGGCAGGACTGGTGTTTGATGTGTGAGTAGAGGAGGATGGACAGCACCGGGGGCGAGGGTCTGTGGTGTGCGATCAATGAATGGGAGATACAGGACAGGACTGTTGTGTGATGTGTGAGCAGCGGAGGATGGACGGTGTCTTCATACACATTCACACAGTGTGCAGTCTGACATTCAGCATAAACCATTTCTGTCCTCCAAATAAGAGGACTGTTTTCTGTAGTATAACTTGTTTATTGGCAAACCAGGAGTATTTGATTTGATCAATTGTTTGGTAAAACTATAAGAATACAAATAGCTTATATAAGTATAAGGCATAGCATGTATTAGCAGAAAGCACAGAACAGCATGTATTATAACATTACATTAACACTGGGCATAAGTCAAAAATGTTTGCCTAAACATTGATTGCATGTCTAGCATCTAACAGTTACAACCTGTTCCCAGAGTAACACTTATTCCTAGCTAAACAGCACTGCATAACACAATATCCCTGAGGTAGAATTCTCGCCAGATATGCTTGAAAATGGATGGTGGAGTTTAAGAAGAAGATATGCAGAAGGACAGCTTTGCTGGTGTGTCCTTGATGACTGGAGGCTGGGCTTCTCTTTTCCAGAATGCATTACACTCCCACAATACAACAATCTTTATTAACAGAAAAACAAAGTGTAGTACATTTTTAACACCGCTAGATGGTGCTATTACCAAACTAATAACTGCAGAAATACGAGAATTGCAACAGAATGAATTAGAAAAGAAATACATGTGATCTGAAATTAATCTCCCTGTGCTGGGGCAAAACATTCAACAGACGGCATGGGGGTGTGTGTGCGATCAATTGACAGGAGATACAGGGCAGTACCGGTGTGTGATGTATTAAGAGGAGGGTATGCATGGCACGGGGAAAATGGTGGCTGTAGTTGCGATCAATGAATACAGGGCAGGACCGGTGTGTGATGTGTGAGCAGGGGAGGATGGATGGCACGGGAGGTGCCATCAATGAATGGCCACATGGTGCTGAGTGCATACACAGCTCTGCCATATGGTGCTAATTTCATACACAGCTCTGCCACATGGTGCTGACTGCATACATAGCTATGCCACATGGTGCTGACTGCATACATAGCTGTGCCACATGGTTCCTATTGGAAACACAGCAATGCCCCATGGTGCTAACTGCTTACACAGCTCTGCCACATGGTGGTCACTGTATGCACAGTCCTACATGTCGCATCAGGAGTTCGCTTTACTCCTCCCAAACATGTGGCTGATCACATAACTGTGACATTGTCATAGGTCCTGTACGCATAATGTGCTATTTAGTCTGCAGATGTCCATGAGGGGAGGGGTGGGGCTTCCTGGGTGCTGGACCTGGCAGGTTGGTGATACAGCGCTCCTGATTAGAAAAAGACCATGCGGAAAAATGAACATGAGCCCTTTTCCAGGGAGTAAAATGGCCTGAACGGGTGCCTGACGCTTATAAAGACGTTATTGTGACCTCTGGTTAGAGATGGCCCGAACTATCCGCCGGCGAACAGTTCCCGGCGAACATAGCTTGTTCGCGTTCGCCTCAACGGGCGAACACATGCGATGTTCGGTCCGCCCCCTATACATCATCATTGAGCAAACTTTGACCCTGTACCTCACAGTCAGCAGACACATTCCAGCCAATCAGCAGCATACCCTCCCTCCCAGACCCTCCCACCTCCTGCACAGCATCCATTTTAGATTCATTCTGAAGCTGCAGTCTTAGTGAGAGGAGGGAGAGTGTAGCTGCTGCTGATTTAATAGGGAAATCGATAGCTAGGCTAGTGTATTCAGTGTCCACTCCAGTCCTGAAAGACTCATCTGATCTCTGCTGTAAGGACAGCGTCCTGACAGCACCCCAAAAGCCCTTTTAGGGCTGCAACATTAGTCTGCTTTTTTTCCCTTTATATACATATTGCAGTTGCCTGGCCTGCCTGTGTGTGAGGAGCTGCAGGCCCACAGACTGTAGTGTGCCCACTGCCAGTGCCCACCCCTGTCATCCCGTGTGGCACAGGACTTTGCATCAAAAAAGGCACTTAATTTTACACTTTAATCTAAGGTTAGTTGCCTGCCAGTGTGTGTCAGGCTGACTTCCACTGACTGTAGTGTGCCCACTGCCAGTGCCCACCACTCATACCGGCTGGCACAGGACTTTGCATAAAAAGGCATTTAATTTTTACACTTTAGTGTAATTTCAGCTGCTTGCCTGCTGCTAGTGTGTGTCAGGCCGACTTCAACTGACTGTAGTGTGCCCACTGCCAGTGCCCACCCCTGTCATCCCGTGTGGCACAGGACTTTGCATAAAAAAAGGCACTTAATTTTTACACTTTAATCTAAGGTTAGTTGCCTGCCAGTGTGTGTCAGGCTGACTTCCACTGACTGTAGTGTGCCCACTGCCAGTGCCCACCACTCATACCGGCTGGCACAGGACTTTGCATAAAAAGGCATTTAATTTTTACACTTTAGTGTAATTTCAGCTGCTTGCCTGCTGCTAGTGTGTGTCAGGCCGACTTCAACTGACTGTAGTGTGCCCACTGCCAGTGCCCACCCCTGTCATCCCGTGTGGCACAGGACTTTGCATAAAAAAAAGGCACTTAATTTTTACACTTTAATCTAAGGTTAGTTGCCTGCCAGTGTGTGTCAGGCTGACTTCCACTGACTGTAGTGTGCCCACTGCCAGTGCTCCACCACTCATACCGGCTGGCACAGGACTTTGCATAAAAAAGGCATTTAATTTTTACACTTTAGTGTAATTTCAGCTGCTTGCCTGCTGCTAGATTGTGTCAGGCCTACTTCAACTGACTGTAGTGTGCCCACTGCCAGTGCCCACCCCTTTCATCCCGTGTGGCACAGGACTTTGCATCAAAAACAGGCATTTAATTTTTACACTTTAGTGTAATTTCAGCTGCTTGCCTGCTGCTAGTGTGTGTCAGGCCGACTTTCACTGACTGTAGTGTGCCCACTGCCAGTGCCCACCCCTGTCATCCCGTGTGGCACAGGACTTTGCATAAAAAAAGGCACTTAATTTTTACACTTTAATCTAAGGTTTGTTGCCTGCCAGTGTGTGTCAGGCTGACTTCCACTGACTGTAGTGTGCCCACTGCCAGTGTCCACCACTCATACCGGCTGGCACAGGACTTTGCATAAAAATGGCATTTAATTTTTACACTTTAGTGTAATTTCAGCTGCTTGCCTGCTGCTAGTGTGTGTCAGGCCGACTTTAACTGACTGTAGTGTGCCCACTGCCAGTGCCCACCCCTGTCATCCTGTGTGGCACAGGACTTTGCATCAAAAACAGGCATTTAATTTTTACACTTTAGTGTAATTTCAGTTGCTTGCCTGCTGCCAGTGTGTGTCAGGCCGACTTCCACTGACTGTAGTGTGCCCACTGCCAGTGCCCACCCCTGTCATCCCGTGTGGCACAGTACTTTGCATCAAAAAAAGGCATTTAATTTTTACACTTTAGTGTAATTTCAGTTGCTTGCCTGCTGCTAGTGTGTGTCAGGCCCACTTCCACTGACTGTAGTGTGCCCACTGCCAGTGCCAACCACTGATACCGGGTGGCACAGTAGCTTGCCGATAAATAAGGCATTTAATTTTTAGACAGTAGTCTAATTTCAGTTGCTTGCCTGCTGCCAGTGTGTGTCAGGCCCACTTCCACAGACTGTAGTGTGCCCACTGCCAGTGCCAACCACTCATACCGGGTGGCACAGTACCTAGCACGCGTAGTACCACTTATCTAAAACTGATGAGAATAGTACTACAGAAAATTATACTCATATCGTGTGTGACAGTAAATTGCACGGCGCAGACGCAGTCACCGTGGATAAAAACAAAGGGGAGGGAGCCAGCATTTTTTTTAACCATCTCCCCGTTCGAAAAATCAATTCAATTCACCTTTTGGAGACCCTTGGTGTTGTACGTGGCTGGGTGGAGGAAGAAACCTTCAATGACATCACCGGGGCGTGGCTAGCTTGGTATCCAACCTTGTGCAAATGGGGAGTTTGCGGTTGTGCAAATGAACTGTTTGCGGTGCATTAAAAGGGGAGTTTGGTCTGTCAATGTCTGTGAAGCGGGCGTAACCCTTACACTACCTGATCGATACAACATCATACCTGATCGTATACACACACTGGATATTTTAAAGCACGTTATTCCAAACAATTTAGTTGATTTATGCCCTTTATGGATTAAAACCCGACTCTGCGTCCACTACGTAATTTTCCATGGGAGTTTTGCCATGGATCCCCCTCCGGCATGCCAAGAGTCCAGGTGTTAGACCCCTTGAAACAACTTTCCCATCACTATTGTGGCCAGAAAGAGTCCCTGTGGGTTTTAAAATTCGCCTGCCAATTGAAGTCTATGGCGGTTCGCCCGGTTCGCCCGTTCGCGAACATTTGCGGAAGTTCGCGTTCGCTGTTCGCGAACTGAAAATTTTATGTTCGCGACATCACTACCTCTGGTAGACACATAACCAATGTACTCTGCTATACATAGCATTGTATGTCTTTTTCACTCACTAAATCATCACACTGTACTAATCTGTGTGGGAAAAGTGACAGTTCCCTGTGTTCAGAACAGACTGCATGTTGTGACCACGTGAGAGCTGTTAGTAATGAGATCTATATCCTGCTTATAATGCCATGGTTCTGATTGTAGATCGCTGCACTAACTTTATCAGCAAAAATATCTATTGCTGTCTACAAACAATGGACTTTTTACAGAATGGAAAGTGAGAAATAGATCTGCTGATTATAAGGTGTAGCATACTGTAAGACTTACCATGTTGTGGAACTTGCAAGTTCCAGTAGCATATATGTAAGTGGCTGATAGCTATGCTATGCAACAGGATGTGGGAGTGGGGCATTATTATCTCAGAGAAGAGGGGGTAGCAGAGCTGTGCTGGTGCATGTTAAATCAATTGCCAGGGGAGAGGCCTTTCTGACCAGTGCTGAGGGAACGCCCACAGAGCCTGACAACAGTGAGTAAAAATCATAGAAGAGCATTTCTGAGTGCATGTGAATAGTGTTGAGCGCGAATATTCAAATTGGGAATTTTAATTGTGAATATCGCCACTTCGAGAATTTGCGTATATTTAGAATATAGTGCTATATTATCGTATTCGCAAATAGTGTTGATCGGGAATATTCAAATGGAGAATTTACCGCAAAATTATAGCAAATATCGGCACTTAACAACATTACTAGCAACCAGTAGGAATGTTGCCTACCTCTTAGTGTTGATTCTGAATATTCTAAATTGCAAATTTTTATCGCGAATATATTAAATTGCCGATTTTTGCAATCAAGTAAATAATGACTGGAGATCATAAATTCTGGAATTTGTGAATTAATGGCGAATATTCGGCCAAACATTTGCGAAATATCGCGAATTCGAATATTGCCTATGCCGCTCATCACTACATGTGAAGCAAAGCTGATACCAGTAAACAAACAAGTGCAATGTTATTATCTGCTGCATTACAGTAAGATATGGGTTTATTCATTTTTAATGCACAAAGGTGTCCATAGCCTTTAACCATGGCACATTACAATATTGGAAGAGTGAGCTGTGGCTAGTTTTAGATAAGTATGTTCATTCCGGGAAAAACACTCCATGTGCGAGAGTTATTTCCTGGCCTGAACACTGCTCTTATCACATGGACTTATGGTTCAATAACTTTTAATTGAAACAGACAAGTAGAATAGAATGCACCCGGAGGATGCATACTTAGAACAGGCAAATCACATAGGATACATAATACATCTCCAATAGCAAGCCAAAAGCTAATTGAAAGAAAATAAGTAGAGTTGATCGAACACCTGGATGTTCGGGTTCGAGACGTTCGGCCAAACTTCACGAAAATGTTCGGGTTCGGGATCCGAACTCGACCCGAACTTAACCCCGACCCCGAACCCCATTGAAGTCAATGGGGACCCGAACTTTTGGGCACTAAAAAGACTGTAAAATAGCCCTGGAAAGGGCTAGAGGTCTGTAAAAGGCATCTCTCTTGCGCTCTCTTACAGTATGGACAAGTCCTGTGGGATCCATGCCTGGTTCATTTTAATAAACGTGAGCTTGTCCACGTTGGCTTTGGAAAGGCGGCTGCGTTTGTCTGTAATGATGCCCCCTGCCGTGCTAAATACACGTTCAGACAATACACTGGCCGCAGGGCAAACCAGCACCTCTAAGGCATAAAGGGCAAGCTCTGGCCATGTGGACAATTTGGAGACCCAGAAGTTGAATGGGGCAGAACCATCAGTCAGTACGTGGAAGCGTGTGCACATGTACTGTTCCACCATGTTGTTGAAATGCTGCCTCCTGCCAACACGTTCCCTATCAGCTGGTGGTGCCGTTTTCTGTGGTACGGTGACAAAACTTTTCCACAGCTCGGCCATGCTAACCCTGCTGTATAAGGAGCTGGCCGTGACACAGCCGCATTGGCGACCTCTTCCGCCTCTGCCATCGCCTTGTGCTTCCACTTGTCCTCCCCGTATCAGTTGGGAATGCCCTCAGGAGCGTGTCTACCAGCGTGCGCTCGTATTCGCGCATCTTCCTATCATGCTCCAGTGCGGGAATTAAGGTGGGCACGTTGTCCTTGTACCAGAGATCCAGCAGTGTGGCAAGCCAGTAGTCAGCACAAGTTAAAATGTGGGCAACTCTGCTGTCGTTGCGCAGGCACTGCAGCATGTAGTCGCTCATGTGTGTCAGGCTGCCCAGAGGTAATGATAAGCGATCCTCTGTAAAAGGTGCATCGTCTGTGTCCTTCGTATCCCCACAGCTATGCTCCAGTGATGGCCCTGAGCTTCATAGGGTGCCAACCTGCAGTGAAACCGGTTCCTCCTCCTCCTCTACCTCAACCTCCTCCTCCACATCCTCCAGAAGTGTGCACTAGCTGTCCACATATGTACCTGGCCTCTGCAGGTGCAGGAACCCACTCTCTGAAACACTTCTGTATGACCTGCCTGACACCCTGTGAAATGTCCACTCTTCCTCCCCCTCCTGTGCCACATCCTCTTCTATCATCACCGTAATATTTTTTTCAAGGAGACATAGAAGGGGTATTGTAATGCTAACAACGGCGTCATCAGCAATGGCCATGTTGGTTGAGTACTCCAAAGACCGCAACAAGGTACACAAGTCTCGCATGCAGGCCCAGTCACTGGTGGTGAAGTGGTGCTGATCCGCAGAGCGACTGACCCATGCATACTGCATCTGAAACTCCACTATCGCCCGCTGCTGCTCGCACAGTCTCTCCAGCATATGTAAAGTTGTAGTTCCACCTAGTGGGCATGTCACATATGAGGTGGTGAGCAGGAAGGCCGAAGTTACGCTGCAGCGCAGACAGGCAAGAAGCAGCAGGGCAAGAACGCCGAAAGCGTGCACATACGGACCGCACTTTCAGCAGCAGCTCTGACATGTCTGAGTCCACCAGATTCAACACATGCGCCAGGCCGGGCTTGAGGCTCACCGGCAGCAACCACTCATCAGTCTGCTGTTCTATGCCCCTCCAAAGCTCCTATGCGGTGTGTGGTTTGTCACTAGACATAAAATTTTCCGTTTGCGAAAGGCGAACTTCCGCAAATGTTCACGAACCGGCTAACTGGGCGAATCGCCATAGACTACAATAGGCAGACAAATTTTAAAACCCACAGGGACTCTTTCTGGCCACAATAGTTATGGAAAAGTTGTTTCAATGGGAGTAACACCTGGACTGTGGCATGCCGGAGGGGGATCCATGGCAAAACTCCCATGGAAAATTACGTAGTTGACGCAAAGTCGTGTTTTAATCCATAAAGGGCATAAATCACCTAACATTCCTAAATTGTTTGGAATAACGTGCTTTAAAACATCCAGTGTGTGTATACGATCAGGTATGATGTTGTATCGATCAGGTAGTGTAAGGGTTACGCCCGCTTCACAGTGACAGACCAAACTCTGACAGACCAAATACCCCGTTTAACACACCGTAAACAACCACAAACAGTTCATTTGCCCAATCACAAACTCCCCATTTGCATATAGAATCTTAGGTCACTGCGCGTGCGCCGTGCAATGTACTGTGACACCCTATGAGTGGTGGGCAGTGGGCAAAGTACAGTCTGTGGGCCTGACACACACTGGCAGGCAACTGCAATCATATTAAAGGGTAAAAATGGAATTACTTTTTTATCTGCAAGGTACTGTGCCACCTCATCTGAGTGGTGTGCACATAGGCCGCAGGCCCACAGAGTGTACTATCAGACTGTATATATATATATATATATATATATATATATAAAAAGTAGACTGATGTACCAGCCCTAAAAGGGGCTTTTTGGGGAGCAGTCCTTACAGCAGATGGCCCCTTTCACACGAGCGAGTTTTCCGCGCAGGTGCAATGTGTGACGTAAACGCATAGCATCCGCACTGAATCCTGACTCATTCATTTCAAGCGTTTATTTTTCACGCAGCCCTAGCCCCATAGAAGTGAATGGGGCTGCGTGAAAAACGGATTGCATCTGCAAGCAAGTGCGGGTGCGTTGCGTTTTTCACTGATGGTTGCTAGGAGATGTTGTTTGTAAACCTAAAAGTTATTTATCTTGCGCGTGAAAAACGCATCGCAACCGTGCAGAAAAAAACTGAACAACTAAACGCAACCACAAGCATAACTGAATGGCTTTGCCTGTGAAATCGCACAGTTTTCACTGAACGCATCTGCAACGCATCCGGACCTAAGGCCCCATTCACACATTCGCAATTTTGTCCGTATCCATTCTGCAAATCTGCGGAAGGGATGCAGACCTATTGATTGTGAATGAGGCAGGAAGTGATCCGCAAAAGATAGAGCATGTCCTATTCTTCTCAAGAATAGGCATCTCTATGGGGAGTGTCGGCAACACACTACAGACGGGTGAATGAGGTCTAATCCGGACACGCTCGTGTGAAAGATGCCGATGAGTCTTTGAGGACTGGAGTGGACACAGAACACTGGCCTAGCTAACACTTTCCCTATTAATTCAGCAGCAGCAGCACTCTCCCTGCTCTAACTAACACTGCAGCTTCAGAATGAATCTAAGATGGATGCTGTCCTTGTTTTTTGATAGGAGGTGGGAGTGTCTGGGAGGAAGGGTATGCTGATTGGCTGGAATGTGTCTGCTGACTGTGAGGTACAGGGTCAAAGTTTGCTCAATGATAACGTATAGGGGGCGAATCTAACATCTTATATGTTTGCCCGCCGCGGTGAACGCTAACATACGATGTTCCCCGGGAACTGTTCGCCGGCGAATAGTTCAGGACATCTCTATTTGTCACCCAAACACATGAGTTTTAAAATCGCCTGCTGAGGTTTACCTCAGGCTGTGCTGAAATTGGGAGTGAGGTTCTTTTGATGACCAGAAGTGGGGGTGGTAGAAGAGGAGTGGGATGAGGAGGAGGATGATGCGGAGTAGGAGGAGGAAGCAACAGGAGGCAACGAATAATTCCCTGCGATCCTCGGTGGTGGAAGGAGATTCGCCAAACCGCTCTCAGCCTTGGGCCCAGCCGCCACTACGTTTACCCAGTGTGCAGTTAGGGAGATATAGCGAGCCTGGCCGTGCTTACTGGTCAATGTATCTGTGGTTATGTGGACCTTGCCACAGATGGCGTTGCGCAGCGCACACTTGATATTAACCTCCACTTGGTTGTGCAGGGAAGGGATGGCTCGCCTGGAAAAGTGGTGGCGGCTGAAAACAACGTACTGGGGGACAGCCACTGCCATCAGCTGTTTGAAACAGTCCGTCTCCACCAGACGGAATGACAGCATTTCAAGGGCCAGTAATTTTGAAATGCTGGCATTCAGGGCCAGGGCTCAAGGGTGGGTAGGTGAGTATTTCCTCCTTCTGTCCAATGTTTGGGAGATGGACAGCTGAATGCTGCCGTGAGACATGGTGGAGATGCTTGGTGATGGTGTCGTATGTGCTGGTGTTGGTGGAACATCCTCTGTTTGATGGTCGCCAGGTGCCACGGTGACACCAAAGGTGGAGGGAGAGGTTGAGCCAGCAGCAGAAGAGGGAGCAGTAGGAGCATAAGAGAGTTCCTTGTTTTTAAGGTGTTTACTCCACAGAAGTTCATGCTTTGCATGTAGATGCCTGGTCATGCAGGTTGTGCTCAGGTTAAGAACGTTTATGCCTCGCTTCAAGCTCTGATGGCACAACATGCAAACCACTTGTGTCTTGTCGTCAGAACATTCTGCGAAGAACTGCCATGCCAATGAACTCCTGGGAGCAGGCCTTGGTGTGCTCGGTGCCTGGATGCGGTGGACAGTAGTAGGCGTACTGTCTCTGGAACGGCCACTGCGCTTTTGCACCCTGCTCCCTCTTTTACTGTGCTGTTGCCACCACCACCTCTTCCTCAGAACTGCACGCCTCACTAGCACGACCTTCAGTCCAGTTTGGGTCTAGGACTTCATCATCCTTCACCTCATCTTCCACCCATTCATGACCCTTGCCCTCCTTGTCGGTCTGCACATTGCAGAAAGCATACAAAATTTGGAGGTTTGGGTAGGCACACAGGAATATGGTTGTATGCAACAATTTTATTAGTAGTACTGGAATTCACATGAATAAATGTTGTAATATAAGAATAAGAATAAAAATGTAAATGTATAGTGTATAAAACATATATATATATATATATATATATATATATATATATATATAAAATATATGAAAATATAAGAAATATAGTCCACTGTAATTTTTGAATGCAGTTGCTAAAAAGAGAGTCCAGCTTTGATAGGTATCGATACTTAGTGGAGAGATTCACATTCACACTTGTGTAATTCACACTTGTGTAATTCGAATAGTCTCACTTATAACACGCTTTGAGATGGGATGGTAGTACTTACGGTCGTGGTGGTTTTTTCTTTTGCGGCGTCCCGCACCCACACTGATCTGGATGGATCACATGCACCGTCTCGGCATCTCGCGTCACATGCACCATCTCGGCATCTCGCGTGTTCAGGCTCTGTGCGCTGTTTAGATTTTTCCGCTTGGCGAGTAAGTATTCTCGTGCTCTTGGTTCGGCATCTCATGTGACCTGGTTCCGGTCCTGTGCTTCAGTCTCCTCCGTGCGCTGCCTCAATATCGGCTATAATGCGCGTAAATCACATGCGCGTGTACCGAACACCCCAAAATTCAGTACTCACCCGAACTATACAGTTAGGGTTCGCTCAACTCTAACAATAAGGAGACATTGGTGTCAAGTATCCTGAAAATTATCTCAAGGTTTAGAACGTCCACTCAGCAACTTAAGAAGACCAAGAGTATAAATATCAGGGAAGAGAAAAAAAAGGATCCAACACAACAAATAAGCAAACCAAAAAACTCAATACAAGGGGAGGGAGACACGGCGGGAACAAGAGGAGGGGGAAAGGAAGGGGTGCACAAAAACATCAGAATTTCAACAAACGGGGCACCTGGGGGCTGAGTACTGGAGGATAACCAAACCAAACATGCATCTGAGGAGCGGAACCGATTCCAAGGATCCCACACCCGAAAAAAGGCCAGGGAAGAGTTAAACGTAAACTCTCGGACAATCTCCACGTACGTGGGCTGATCTCTATTACGGCTAGAACAAACAAGGCGACCGAAAAGCTCAAATTCCCTAAGTACTGATGGTAGACCAATTCTAGGGGAGGTTAGATAAATGAGTAGGTCGTCCGCAAATAAGGATAATGTGTGCTCGGTGTTACCAATTTTAAAGCCGGAGGGTTCTTATCATGACCATGAATAAATATCGGAATTGGACGTGATCCGAAATGCGTCGAGACTGCTTCTGGTGTATGTTTTACTGCACTTATTAATAAAGCCAATGTGAACCTTTTTGGAAGCTGGACCCAACGTTTTCTTTTTTGAGTTTAAACTTTTACTCTTTAACTGTGAAAGTATATGAACAGTAGGCCTTTAAAAATCCATATGGTCACAAATGGCTATAAGTTGTTGATTTTATAACAGAATACTTGTCAATATAATGCTTTATACATCTGTAAGAGGTTGAAAAAGAAGTGGACACAGAAAAGAAACCTATTATTGCCTTGGAAACACATATGTTAATTTTCTTAGGCAAACATTACTTTCTATTTTCTGAGAGCAGGTCTAAAAGAGGGACGACTTTTGTATGTTTATTCAGGCTTGGTGGGTGAAAAATGTGGTCTTCCTGGGATCCACTACTCTAGAATTATGTTGAATATTCTCAGGCAGACTTTGAAAAGTTTACTTTAAACAAACAGGCAATGCACTTCTATGCTAAAGTAGTCCCTTCTTCAAGATAATTATTTGCAAAATAATATAATAAACTGTAGTATTGTTGAAAAGATATATACCTCCCCTATTGTGTAAATGATTCAGAGTAATTACAGTCCAAGGGTTGAATTGAGAGATCAATTTGAACAAACAATAAATGTACTTCATCCACTCACAGCATAGAGATAGATTACCAGAATCCATTTATCATCAAGTCTATCCTGAAATGAACCTCTCTTTAATATCTCTGGTCTTTTGTTAAGGCTTTATCAATATCTCTATTTTATAGCCTCTGGCACAAATACTTTTTCATTTCCTCCTGGATTTGTATAAGGTCTTGTCTATCAGCTGCCATCTACAGAGAGCTGCAAAGTGCAGAGTACAAGACCAAATGCCATTTTCGAGGGTTATAAACTCAAACTCAATAGAAACCAGAGATTAATCCTTAAAGGAGTCATCCAAGTTTTTTAATTATTATTTTTATTTTTATTTTAAAGAGACCCTGTAACCAAAATGTATACTCTTTTTTAGTATGGTATACATAAGCACATACTAAAAGAATCATATTAATAAATATAACTAATAAAGAAAATTAAATTAAATACTTAAAATATAGTAATTTTTACCCGACTCCCTTGTAAAGAGTCTCCATCAGACATTTAACCATGAAGTTCCCAGCATGCCTAGTGGCGCTATATCACTATGTGAAGGGTGTTGCTATGATTGGTCAGTCAAATCTGACTGACCAATCGCAGCATTTTGAACCTGTTTGGCGGCAGGTTCAAATGTAAAAGCGCAGCTCCGATCTCCTCATCCTGCCAGAAAGAAGCTGCCGCTCTATGTGCCCCTGCAGCTCCCCGGTGTGCCCTTGCAGCCTCCCAATGTGCTCTGTAGTGTTGAGCGCGAATATTCAAACATCAAATTTTTTTTGCGAATATCGGCACTTCACTAATTCGCAAATATTTAGAATATAGTGCTATAAATTTGTTATTTTGAATACATTATTTTTTTTTGTTATTTTCTTTCCCTCTTCCCAAAAGTAGTTCTTAGGGTACCTTCACACTTGCGTCCGTGTGATCCGGCAGGCAGTTCCGTCGTCGGAGCTGCCTGCTGGATCTGCCGTTTAGTGTCACAACTGACAGCATTTGTAGACGGATCTGGATGCAGATCCGTCTACAAATGCATTGCAAGAACGGATCCGCACCTCCGCTTGTCATGCGGATGGACGGATCCTTCCTGCACTCTTTCACAATTTTCCGTCCTTCAGTTGTTTCGCAATGCCGGATCAGGCACTAATACAAGTCAATGTAAATTAACGCCGGATCGGGCATTCCGGCTACTGATGAGGCATTTTGGACGGACATAATACCGCATCATGCTGCGGTATTATGTCCGGCCAAAACGCCTGACAGTGACTGAACTGAAGGCATACTGATGCAAACTGAACGGATTTCTATTCATTCCAGGGTTTATATTAACCCTGCAAAAAACGAGCCTCTACGCAAGGCGATCGGCAAAAAAAATTAAAATAATATGGTTTTCAGAAACTTTAGACACAAAAACATGATTTTGTTTTCAAAAATGCTTTATTATGTAACAATAAAACAAAACAAAGTAGACATATTTGATATTGTCTGTGCGTAGTGCAGGACATACTTGCTTCCCTTTCTTTATAAGGTGAGGCCATGGACGAGATGCATCAGATTTAGGCCTCTTGCACACGACCATATGGCTTTTTCAGTGTTTTGCAGTCTGTTTATAACGGATCCGTTTTTCCATTTTTAGTTTCCGTTGTGTTTCTGCTTCGGTTCCGTTGCACCGTTCCGTTTTTCCATATGGCATATACAGTATACAGTAATTCCATAATAAAAATTGGGCTGGTCTTAAAATTTTCAATAGATTGTTCTGCAATAACGGAATGGATACAGAAGACATACGGATGCCTTTCTGAATGTTATCCGTTTTTTTTGCGGACTAATTGACTTGAATGGAGCAAACCCAACGATTTGCGGACAAGAATAAGACATGTTCTATATTTAGACTGAACGGAAAAACGGAAACGGAAGGCATACAGAGACACTTCAGTATTTTTTGCAGACCAATTGACGTGAATGGTTCAGTATACTGTCAGTGTACTGAACTAAAAAAACTGCCAGTATACAGTCCACAAAATACTGTTGTGTGCAAGAGGCCTTAGTGGGGCATAGCCAGGACATGCATGCAGCCTATCCTGCCGGATCCTGGATGGTTGAGACCTATGCTAATGTATCTGATCCCATGATGTCTGAGACAGTATTTTTTATCCAGTATGTCTCATTCAACTTGTAATGCTGTGCTACTAAGCCCGGGTGTCTAAGCCTATCTAGGCTAATACAGTAGGAGACACACTGGCTTTGAAACATAGTATTACACATTATAGGCGTAGATACACTGAAGAAATAGCACTGCCTCAAATATACAAGACTATCAGCACATTATGGCTACTTAAACAACAAATGATAGGTCTATTTATCCAGTATATCTAAACCTATCTGGAATGAATTGAATGACACTAACAGCATTACAGTATGTCAATGTTATACAATATTTTTCAGAAATCTAAGGGTTACAAAACTTACATAGCATAATAAATAGTGTTGAGCGAACAGTTCGAAAATCGTGAATACGGACCCGAACCCGGACATTTTCAAAAAAGTTCAGGTTCGGGTCCGGTGTTCGTCGATTACTTCCCGCTTTCTGAAGGGCTGCACAGCAGCCCATCAGCTAGCGTTTTACTTCTTGCCCTAAGAGCCCATCACAGCCATGCCTACTAATGGCATGGCTGTGATTGGCCAAGTGCAGCATGTGACCCAGCCTCTATTTAAGCTGGAGTCACGTAGCGCCGCACGTCACACTGCTCTGACTAGTGTAGGGAGAGGATGCAGCTTCTGTGAGGGCGAGATAGGCAGGGATAAAGAAGCGATTGAATGATCTACCTTTCTACACCTGTGCATCAGAACAACTCAGCTGAGCTGTTCACTGAAAGTCACTATTTTGTTGAGACTGGCCAGAGCGATTTTTACTGGCACATGTAACTGGGCTGACCGGCGGTGGCCATTTTGGGACTTGTGGTGCGCCAGCACTTGCTGCCACAGAGTGTAAACCAAAGCTCCAAAGAAGTTAAAAATCTACACCTGTGAATCAGAACAACAGCGATTCAGCTGCTCAGTCAAAGTCAATTTTTTTTCTGGCTGGGCAGACTGTTTTCTGGCACATGTTACTGGACTGATAGGCGGCGGCCATTTTGGGACTTGTGGTGCTACAGCAAAAGCTGCCACAACGTCCATTAATCTAATGTAATAGTCGATTTTTTCATAGATATACTACATCAGGGGTTTGGCTGTGCTTGTCTCACCCATACTAACTGCAAAGATATTTAATATATCAGTGGTGAAACTGAAAGTAACCCACTTGGATAGCAAATCCCATGAATGTGCTGTTCCAGCTAGGCTAGCCAGTGACACTACTTTGTCCAATACTGTCAGCCAGAAATATTTTTTTTTTTTTATGTGCCAGAAATATAAATTAGAAAAAGCTTTCACCGTAATAATAAAATTATTCTGGTGTTAGACCAGAAGAAGCACTCGTGTTGAAATTAATACTGTAAAAAGGCTTAGGCAATATTTCTCCCAGTGTGGGAAATTTATCTAGCAAAACTAGCATTTTAACAATTCCGGTGTTCTGAAATACCAGCAGTCCTCTTGTAATTAATACCGCCAAAAGGCATTATATCGTCCAGTGTTGTAATTTTGGTGAAAAAAAGGCCAATTTAATCAATCTGGTGTTTGTTAGACCAGAAAAACTCGGCCTCACGTTTTCACTCCTCTAAAAAGGAATTATATTTCCCCGTGTGGGGATCTATGTACCAAAACTAGCATTATAAAAAATCTGGTGTCCAATTAGCAGCAGTGTTCTTGTAATTAATACTGCCAAAAGGCATTATTGTCCAATGTTGTAATTTTGCTGAAAAAAAGGCCAAATTAATCAATCTGGTGTTTGTTAGACCAGAAAAACTCGGCCTCACGTTTTCACTCCTCTAAAAAGGAATTATATTTTCCCGTGTGGGGATCTATGTACCAAAACTAGCATTATAAAAAATCTGGTGTCCAATTAGCAGCAGTGATCTTGTAATTAATACCGCCAAAAGGAATTATATCTTCCAGTGTGGGAATTTTGGGGCTAAAAAATAATATATTTTATTGTGGTGCGAGTTGAATCCCAACAATGAGGAAACATTCTATTAAGGGACGAGGACGCGGTCGTGGTGGTGTCCGTGGAGCCTCTGTTGCTGGCAGAGGACGTGGCCGTTCGGCCTCAGGCGCACAAAGTAGTGAAACAACTCCCTCAAGTAGCCGGCAGAATTTACAGCGATATTTGGTGGGGCCCAATGCCATTATGAGGATGGTAAGGCCTGAGCAGGTACAGGCATTAGTCGATTGGGTGGCCGACAGTGCTTCCAGCACGTTCACCACATTGTCTTCCGCCCAGTCTTCTGCGGAAAGCGCACAGGTGGCACCTGAAAACCAAGCCCATCAGTCTGTCACATCACCCCCATGCATATCAGGGAAACTGGCTGAGCCTCAAGTTATGCAGCAGTCTCTTCTTCTGTTTGAAGACTCTGCTCCCACGGTTTTCCAGGGCGTCCACCTATCCCTTCCCCAGCGGTGGAAGACATTCCATGCACTGACGCACAACCACTTATGTATCCAGATGATGAGGACATGGGAATACCACCACAGCAGAGTGACCGAGTGTCTGATGATGACGAAACACAGGTGCCCACTGCCGCGTCTTATTGCAGTGTGCAGACTGAACAGGAGGAGGTCAGGGAGGAAGACTGGGTGGAAGACGATGCAGAGGACGATGAGGTCTTAGACCCCACATGGACTGAAGGTCGTGCCGCTGACTTAAATAGTTCAGAGGAAGAGGCAGTGGTGAGACCGAGACAAAAGCGAAGCCAAAGAGGGAGCAGGGGGCAAAAGCAGAACAGCCGCCGTCCAGAGAGTTCGCCTGCTATTGGCCATCGCCAACAGGGACCCAGCACCCACCACCGCCACCGTCACCTAGCGTCTCCACTATTTCACACAGCAGCGTTCAGCTCTCCATCTCTCAAACCTTTGAGAGGAAGCGCAAATTCCCACCTAGTCACCCTCGAGCCCTTGGCCTGAATGCCAGCATTTCTAAACGACTGGCCTTTGAAATGCTGTCATTCCGGCTGGTGGACACAGACAGCTTCAAACAGCTGATGGCCATGGCTGTCCCCCAGTATGTGGTTCCCAGCCGCCACTACTTCTCCAAGACAGCCTTGCCTTCCCTGCACATGCAAGTGTCCGATAAAATCAAGTGTGCACTGCGCAACGCCATTTGTGGCAAGGTCCACCTAACCACAGATACGTGGACCAGTAAGCACGGCCAGGGACGCTATATCTCCCTAACTGCACACTGGGTAAATGTAGTGGCGGCTGGGCCCCAGGCGGAGAGTTCCTTGGCGCACGTCCTTCCGCCGCCAAGGATCACACGGCATCATTCTTTGCCTCCTGTAGCCTCCTCCTCCTACTCGGCTTCCTCCTCCTCCTCCTCTGCTTCCACCAGCTCATCCAGTCAGCCACACACCTTCACCACCAACTTCAGCACAGCCCGGGATAACGTCAGCAGGCCATTCTGAAACTCATATGTTTGGGGACAGGCCCCACACCGCGCAGGAGTTGTGGCGGGGTATTGAACAACAGACCGACCAGTGGTTGCTGCCGGTGGGCCTCAAGCCCGGCCTGGTGGTGTGCGATAATGGGCGAAATCTCGTGGCAGCTCTGGGACTAGCCGGTTTGACGCACATCCCTTGCCTGGCGCATGTGCTGAATTTGGTGGTGCAAAAGTTCATTCACAACTACCCAGACATGTCAGAGCTGCTGCATAAAGTGCGGGCCGTCTGTGCGCGCTTCCGGCATTCACATCCTGCCGCTGCTCGCCTGTCAGCGCTACAGCGGAACTTCGGCCTTCCCGCTCACCGCCTAATATGCGACGTGCCCACCCGGTGGAACTCCACCTTGCACATGCTGGAGAGACTGTGCGAGCAGCAGCAGGCCATAGTGGAGTTTCAGCTGCAGCACGCACAGGTCAGTCGCACTGCGGAACAGCACCACTTCACCACCAATGATTGGGCCTCCATGCGAGACCTGTGTGCCCTGTTGCGCTGTTTAGAGTACGCCACCAACATCAGCGTGACAATACCAATTCTATGTCTCCTAGAGAAAACACTTAGGGCGATGATGGAAGAGGAGGTGGGCCAGGGCCAGGAGGAGGAGGAGGAGGATGACGGGTCGTTTTTAGCACTTTCAGGCCAGTCTGTTAGAAGTGGCTCAGAGGGAGGTTTTTTGCAACAGCAGAGGGCAGGTACAAATGTGGCCAGCCAGGGACCACTACTGGAGGATGAGGAGGATGAGGAGGAGGTGGAGGAGGATGAGGATGAAGCAGGTTCACAGCGGGGTGGCACCCAGCACAGCGCAGGCACATCCCTGGTGCGTGGCTGGGGGGATACAGAGGATGATGACGATACGCCTCCCACAGAGGACAGCTTGTCCTTACCTCTGGGGAGCCTGGCACACATGAGCGATTACATGCTGCAGTGCCTGCGCAACGACAGCAGAGTTGCCCACATTTTAATGTGTGCTGACTACTGGGTAGCCACCCTGCTGGATCCACGGTACAAAGACAATGTGCCCACTTTACTTCCTGCACTGGAGCGTGATAGGAAGATGCGCGAGTACAAGCGCACACTGGTAGACGCGCTCCTGAGAGCATTCCCAACTGTCACAGGGGAATAGGTGGAAGACCAAGGCCAAGGCAGAGGAGGAGCTAGAGGTCGCCCACGCAGCAGTGTCACGGCCAGCTCATCTGAGGGCAGGGTTAGCATGGCAGAAATGTGGAAAAGTTTTATCTCCACGCCACAGCTAACTGCCCCACCACCTGATACGGAACGTGTTAGCAGGAGGCAACATTTCACTAACATGGTTGAACAGTACATCTGCACACAACTCCACGTACTGACGGATGGTTCGGCCCCATTCAACTTCTGGGTTTCCAAATTGTCCACGTGGCCAGAATTAGCATGTTATGCCTTGGAGGTGCTGGCCTGCCCGGCGGCCAGCGTTTTATCTGAACGTGTATTCAGCACGGCAGGGGCGTCATTACTGACAAGCGCGGCCGCCTGTCCGCAGCCAACGTGGACAAGCTGACGTTTATAAAAATGAACCAGGCATGGATCCCACAAGACCTGACCCTCTCTTGTGCAGAGTAGTCCTTAATAACTGCCTTAAACCATGTTGTCTTGTACTCCTGGCCACTTCTTCATTGAAAAATCAATTTTTGAAATTAAGTAGGATCTTGGGGTGCAACCCAGAGTTGAATGAACCTTCCCTCTGTCTGGGTGCCGGGGCCAAAAGACATGAAAGTGTCCTTCTCCTGTGCTGGGTGATATGAATGTTATACTTGTGCTGTCTGACATGTCTCCTTTGTGTGGGTGCAGGGGGCCAAAGTCACTGAAAGCGGCCTTCTCCTGTGGTGGGTGATCGAAATGCCTGATTCTCTGCTGTGGGACCTCTCTCCTCTTTCTGGGTGCAGGGGTCAAAGAAACAAAAGGTGGCCTACTCCTGTGGTGGTTGACATGATGCCTGATTCTTTGCTGTGGGACCTCTCTCCTCAGTGTGGCTGCAGGGGTCAAGGTCTCTAAAAGTGCCCTTCTCCTGTGGTGGTTGATGTGAAACTGATGCTTGTGCTATCTGACCTGTCTCCTCTGTGTCGGTGCTAAGGCCTAAGTCACTGAAAGCAGCCTTCTCCTGTGCTGGCTGATATAAATGCCTGAATCTCTGCTGTGGGACCTCTCTCCTCTTTCTGGCTGCAGGGGTCAAAGTCTCTAAAAGTGCCATTCTCCTGTGGTGGTTGATGTAAATCTGATGCTTGTGCTATCTGACCTGTCTCCTCTGTGTCGGTGCTAAGGCCTAAGTCACTAAAAGCGGCCTTCTCCTGTGCTGGCTGATATAAATGCCTGAATCTCTGCTGTGGGACCTCTCTCCTCTTTCTGGCTGCAGGGGTCAAAGAAACAAAAAGTGGCCTACTCCTGTGGTGGTTGACATGATGCCTGATTCTCTGCTGTGGGACCTCTTTCCTCCGTCTGGGTGCAGGGGTCAAAGTCTCTCAAAGTGGCCTTCTCTTGTGCTGGGTGATGTGAAGCTGATGTTTGTGCCATCTGACATGGTTGCCGGGGTCCCATTAAATGGTGGCCTACTCCTGTGGTGGGTGATCAAAATGCATGATTCTCTGCTGTGAAAACCTCTCTCCTCCGTCTGGGTGCAGGGGTCAAAGTCTCTCAAAGTGGCCTTCGCTTGTGCTGGGTGATGTGAAGCTGATGTTTGTGCCATCTGACATGGTTGCCGGGGTCCCATTAAATGGTGGCCTACTCCTGTGGTGGGTGATCTAAATGCATGATTCTCTGCTGTGAAAACCTCTCTCCTCCGTATGGGTGCAGGAGTCAAAGTCTGTCAAAGTGGCCTTCTCTTGTGCTGGGTGATGTGAAGCTGATGTTTGTGCCATCTGACATGGTTGCCGGGGTCCCATTAAATGGTTGCCTACTCCTGTGGTGGGTGATCTAAATGCCTGATTCTCTGCTGTGAAAACCTCTCTCCTCCGTCTGGGTGCAGGGGTCAAAGTCTCTCAAAGTGGCCTTCGCTTGTGCTGGGTGATGTGAAGCTGATGTTTGTGCCATCTGACATGGTTGCCGGGGTCCCTTTAAATGGTGGCCTACTCCTGTGGTGGGTGATCTAAATGCATGATTCTCTGCTGTGAAAACCTCTCTCCTCCGTATGGGTGCAGGGGTCAAAGTCTCTCAAAGTGGCCTTCTCTTGTGCTGGGTGATGTGAAGCTGATGTTTGTGCCATCTGACATGGTTGCCGGGGTCCCATTAAATGGTGGCCTACTCCTGTGGTGGGTGATCTAAATGCATGATTCTCTGCTGTGAAAACCTCTCTCCTCTGTCTGGGTGCTGGTCCAAAATACATGAGAGTGGCCTTCTCCGGTGGTGGTTGATATGACGCATGATTCCTTGCTGTGGGACCTGTATCCTCTGTCTGGGTGCTGGGCCGAAATAAATGAGAGTGGCCTTCTCCGTTGGTGGTTGATATGAGGCATGATTCCTTGCTGTGGGACCTCTATCCTCTGTCTGGGTGCTGGTCCAAAATACATGAGAGTGGCCTTCTCCAGTGGGGGTTGATATGACGCATGATTGCTTGATGTGGGACCTCTCTCCTCTGTCTGGGTGCTGGTCCAAAATAAATGAGAGTGGCCTTCTCCGTTGGTGGTTGATATGACGCATGATTCCTTGCTGTGGGACCTGTATGGCAGAATTGTTCCGTCTGTTGCAAGCAGACCCGGAGCAAGTTCTAGAAACGGTCTCGATGTCCACAATACAGACGTCATTGACTCAATTGCATGCAACTATCAATAGCATGGCCTCCTCGATGTCTGGCTTCCAGTCTCGCCTAGAGGCTCTCGAATATAGAAGCCCCACACCGTCCGTCAGTGCTCAGAGGTCACCAGTACCGTCCGTGTCCGAGTCCACGTCAGTCACGATGCCACTCAGGTTCCCCAACATAGCATCAGCCTACTTCATCCCGGCAAACATCAGGCAAGACATCATTGAGGGTAAGGATGTGAACCTGGCATCCTTGCTGATTGCCACACACGACGTGCCTGACAACAAGACCATCGCATGCGGGGAAGTCTCAGTTATACTAAAATCTAGAGACGTCAGGCTAAACCGGAAACTTAGTGTCACCGATTTCGTGTTGGCCTTCAGTCTATACCGGGACGTCATCTGCGCAATGTCTCCAAACCGGAGAGAAGAGCTAGATCTGTATTTATACAAAGTCGTAGATTTGGCACACAAATATGGAGGCTCAGCGTTTTATGAGTATCACCGCTCCTTTTCAGCGAAAGCAGCAGCATTGCTATCGCAATTTCAGCATGCAACTGACTGGTCGGTGGTCGATACGGAGTTGTTATGCAGGCACTTCGCCGGTCTCAGTGCACCGGCGTGTGCCACCTGCGGCTCGTACTCACATACCACGGACTGGTGTGCAGCAAACAGTGCCCCCGGTCCAAGCACTCCAGTCAGGAATCCGCCCGAGCATCCCTTGTCCAAACCCTCACCCGGATTGGACAAACTAGGACAGCCCATTAAGTATCTCGGGAAGTCCCAGATCTGTAACAACTTCAATACGGCTGGCTGTTATTACAGTCAGTGCAGGTTGTTACACCTTTGCGCAAATTGCTTCCGTGCACATCCCAAGGTAGCATGCCCACAGAGAAGTCATACCAACGCGTGACTAGGCCCGGTCAATGTGGATGCTCTGAAAAAATTACTGTCGGATCATCCCGATCCTAACTGGGTACAGCATCTGATTACTGGTTTCACAGAGGGCTTCAACACGGGACAGGTGGCGCTACCTCAGACCGCGTATGAATGTAGGAACCTGCAGTCGGCAGTAAGAGAGCCTGAGGCAGTATCCGATCTCATTAAGTCGGAACTTGACAAGGGGTTCCTGATCGGTCCACTGCGCGTGCCTCCCTTCGACATCTGGCGGATCAGTCCTGTCGGCATGGTTACCGGCAAATTTTCAAATAAAAAACGGTTAATCTACGACTTGTCAGCCCCACATTCTTTAGCAGTTCCCAGCTTGAATTCTTTAATTCCGTCCGAAGAATTCACGATGAAATATTCATCAATCGATCAGGCCATTCAAGTCATCCTGTCACTCGGGCAAGGCGCATGACTTTCCAAAGCCGACATCACAGACGCGTTCAAGCTACTTCCTATACACCCTCATATGTGGAAATGGCATGGTTTAAAATGGGACCAATGGTATTATTTCGCCAACCGCCTTACGTTTGGGGCGAAATCCAGCCCGTGGTTGTTTGACCAGTTCGCCACCTGCCTGCACTGGATACTGGAAAACAAGTACGATGCTTTTCATGTCATACATTACCTAGATGACTTTCTGCTAATCGAACCTCCAGCACGCGCCCCGAAGAACCTTGGCATCTTGACGGAAGTTTTCCGAATTATAGGCGTTCCAGTAGCAGATAAGAAGACTGACGGTCCCAGCAATAAACTGACCTTCCTAGGCATCCAGCTGGACACTAATTCTCTACAAGCCAGTCTCCCCACAGACAAGTTGCTTAGGATAAGAGCTGCAGTACACAGATTCGCATACAATGGTGTCACCACCAAAACTGAATTGCAAAGCCTTCTCGGCATGCTTAATTACGCAATGCGCATCTTCCCACAAGGCCGGACCTTCATCGCCAGACTACTACAACTCCTTCCAACAGCCACCGAACAAGATAGCAGGATCATCTTGGACCAGGCAGGTCGAGCAGACCTATACATGTGGGATCAGTTCTTAGGACGCTGGAACGGAATTGCTATGTTTGTTCCATCAGTCACGCGGGATTCTCCAGTAGTACATACCGATGCAGCAGCCTCCACCGGATACGCAGCCTTATGGGGTTCCCACTGGCTGGCCAGCGCTTGGCCCCCAGAGATCACGGCAATTAGGGGATTTAAACTATCCTCTCCTTTGTTTGAGATATACCCCATAGTAGCAGCAGCTCAGACTTGGGGTAGAGCGTGGGGTAATCAGTCTGTTTTGTTCTTGACAGACAACGCAGCCTGGCAGACTTGCTAAACAAGGGCAGGTCAGCAAGCCCCGAAATCATGTCTTTTGTCAGGCGATTCACGTGGTTGGCTTTACAGTATCACTTTTTCTTTGAATGTGTACATATCCCTGGCAAAGCCAACATGGCAGCAGACGCGTTGTCCAGGCTCAATTTTCAACATTTCTTTCAGATATCTCCGGAGGCCGACCCCACACCAACACCGACCCCGGAGCACAACCTATTAGTCATGGATTGAGGGCCCATCTGCAGACAGCTAAAGTCCTCTTGAAGGCATCATTATCCAAAAACACCTTAAAGATATATGGTACCGCCTGGGCACACTTCAATAGGTTCCAAGTGGCATGTCCCAATCCAACACCGACCACGTCTCATACCTACTGGCCTTCGTCGCCTTTTGCCACTCAAATCTCAAGCTATCTCATGGTACCATTAAAACATACCTGGCAGGGGTCCAACACCACTGGTATGTACTATACCCCGACAGAGCTTTCTTGTTCAAGACATACCCAATCAAAGCCATCCTCAAAGGCATTCAGAACATCACAGCTAAGGCTAAGGTCAAAAGGAAGCCATTTTCCGGCAACATGTTTAAATCCCTGTCCGACATGTTGTCAACAAACCCCTTCGGTGCCAGAACCAGCAAGTTAATACGTACAGCCCTCTACTTGTGTTTCTACGGTTTCCTCAGGCCGGGCGAATTCACCAGTCCCGCCTCATCCAGCTCTCACATACAGAAGCGACACCTCACCTGGCATGGCTATTATTATTGCTTAACGCTACCCCATACGAAAACGTCACAGGCAGGCCAGTCAGTGAGGGTTAAGTATTTCCCGTCTGGCAATCAATGGTGTCCAGTCACGGTCATCAGAACATGGGTTAGAGAGATCAGAACCGCTCCAGCAAATTCCCCTTTGCTAGCTGTCAACAATGGGCCACTCAGTGTGCAGGTTTTCTTAAAGTACATCCGTTACTTACTACCCAGCATTGGGGTCAATCCACACAGCATAACGGGCCATTCTTTCAGAATAGGAGCAGCCTCAGCCGCCTCCCAGAACAGTATTCCAGTCCATATCATCAAGAGGTTAGGCCGTTGGAAGTCTTCCTGCTACACCCGTTACATTCCCGACCCACGTGTGGAGATGTCTGTTGCCTTTCAAAAGTTGTTACTGTAATAAATAGTAGTAAGCAATACACCTATACGTATCTTGGTATTTTTGCCCCCCTTTAGGACACCCTACGACGGCAGTTCCGCCACACCTCAACTGCTAATTAGTCAGGTACGGCACACTCTGGTAGTCGACCCGAACACAAGTGTAAGCAACGCCAGTTGCTGTGTTTGTGTGAGGGGCGGCTCCCGGCCACCATATAAATAGGCTGGGGTGAGCCCCTCACACGCCAGTCATCCCTACCAGCGCACCCGCCCTCCCACTCCTTTTCTCATTACTCACCTCCTGGGTGCCCCCCTTTAGGACACCCTACGACGGCAGTTCCGCCACACCTCAACTGCTAATTAGTCAGGTACGGCACACTCTGGTAGTCGACCCGAACACAAACCATTTTATAATTTATTGTATAACTTTCATTAACGTTTTTTAGGGAATGGTATTAAAAATATAGAACTGTCACCACTGCTTTTTTGTTTGTTTTTTTTAACTTTCCCCATAAAAAAAAATTAAAAGGTATGACAACTTTATTCTGCAGGTCAGTACAGTTATGAAGATACCAATATTATGATTTTCAACATTTGTGCAATAAATCTATTTACTTTTGCTATATTAGTTTTTTTGTAGCTAATTTCAGAGAATCCTGCCATTTTTTGTTTTTGAGAGAGCCATAATATTAAGAGAGGTCTCGTTTTTGCAGGATGACTTGTAGTTTTCACTGGTATCATTTTGTGGAACATATAGCTTTTTGGCACCTTTTTATTGTGTGTTTTTTTGGCAGGCTGAATAACAAACAAAAAAAGCAATTTAGAGATTTTCTTTAAGATGTTCATTGTAAGAGGAAAATAATGTGCTCATTATTGTATGAATCATTATAAATGAAGCAATTATGTAGTTACTTTAAAAAAAAAAAAAATTAATGGTAATAAAATGTGACAATAGAAGATTCAGAGGTCGTCTCTGCATCTCAGATCCAGTGTCAGACAGGCCCAAAAGGGTCTTGTTGCCCAAATAGGAGGCCTAGTATTATAACGTTTTAGTAGTTTGTGGAACCTGTTACAGAGTATGTTTAGAGATCCAGCTGAGAACAGCTTTTTGTTCTACTAAGGCCTCTTGCACACGAACGTATTTTACGGACCGTATACTGGCAGTTTTTTCAGTTCAGTATACTGTCAGTATACTGAACCATTCACTTCAATGGGTCTGCAAAAAATACTGAAGTGTCTCTGTATGCCTTCCGTTTCCGTTTTTCCGTTTTTTCTGTTCCGTTTAAATATAGA
This sequence comes from Bufotes viridis, assembly GCA_033119425.1. Classification (NCBI taxonomy): domain Eukaryota; kingdom Metazoa; phylum Chordata; class Amphibia; order Anura; family Bufonidae; genus Bufotes; species Bufotes viridis. The sequence continues at coordinate 171,792,165 of CM065594.1, read as the reverse complement.
CTATGTCCTATTCTTGTCCGCAAATCACGTTCAGTGGCTCCATTCAAGTCAATGGGTCCGCAAAAAAAACGGAAAGCATACGGAAAGGCATCCGTATGTCTTCTGTATCCGTTCCGTTTTTTGCTGAACAATCTATTGAAAATTTTAAGACCAGCCCAATTTTCATTATGGAATTAATGTATACTGTATATGCCAAACAGAAAAACGGAACGGAACAACGGAACCGAAACGGAAACAAAACGGAAGCAAAAAACGGAACAACAAATCCGTTATAAACGGACTGCAAAACACTGAAAAAAAAATATGTTCGTGTGCAAGAGGCCTAAAGCAGGGTTTCTCAACTCCGTTCCTCAGGACCCACCTACCGGTCAGGATTTTAGAATATCCCACAGAATGAATACATGTGGTAAGTCCTGATGCATGGACACTAATTATATCACCTGCTAAATACTAAGGAAATCCTGAAAACATGACTGGTAGGTGGGTCTCGAGGACCGGAGTTGAGAAACCCTATACTAAAGAGTTAACTATCATTTGATTTTTTTTCTCAATAAATGAGTATTAAGAAGCAGTGATAATAAACTTCTCAATAGCTTTTATTACATAAAATGTTTTACTACCACACACCACTGCTGCTGTTACAGCAACACTGTTTAGTACGACTATATGATGTCCTTTCTTTTGTAGGGTTTCAAGATCTGTTCTCTATGATATATAGGCAATAGAGAATAGTAGTGGTATCGCCGTTTGCTCCTTTGTCTCATTCTCACAACCGATAACGACCGCCAGAAGTACAATCAGAAAATCCTTGGTGTAGTGTGCGTCGATGTGTGCGCAATTCCTCCAAAATAACATCACAGATACATTCTCAAGTAGGATCCAATAATGTGCCTGCCTCCAATAGCTAGGCAAGGTTTATTTATAAAAAAGGGGCCTCCGATATGAGTGCCTCTGAAATGAGGTCCTCCGATATGTTCCTGGCTGGGAGATATTTGCGAATGACTCAGCTTTTAACATCAGCTTGATGGATTAGCCAGTGTTGTCAGATGCTTATCCTTGTGGTGCACTTATTTTCAGTGATTTATGAGTTTTACATTTTTTCATCCGCACATTGTTTCATCTTGTGTAGGATATTTGTGTGGTGCATGTGGTTCGCGCCGGCATTCTCCATTGTATGCAATTTTTGCTAGGGATGGCCGCTTGCTGCGAACCACATGCGGAGGAGCTTCTCCCCCAGTTAGAAGCACCCAGTGTATGGAGTTTGAGCAGTTCCACCCATTTAGGCCACGTTTATTTCTGGGATTTTGCTTTATATGTATTAAATGTGCCATTGGTCATGGCTGGTAACATTCTGTTGCACCTGGGAACACTTTTTTTTTTTTCACAGATTCCCTGCATCCCGACATGTTTCACTGGTGACCCAGCGTCTTCAGGGGATGATTGCAGGTATGTGTGTTGGGGGCGGGGATCACTATTTAACTCCTCAGTATGCCTTGATGTCATATTCATGACCTATCACATCCTTTCCTACATGTTGTTGCCTACTGCATAGCCCTATCAAGATCTCTATCAGGCTTACCTGCTGGTCGGGGTCCTCCCACCCAGCGATGTTATCATTACAGCTATCTCCGTGCTTGAGAGTATCTGCGCTGCGCACCCACTTGGAAATTTCTCTCTCCTTTACAGGAGACACTGCGTTTGCGTGTATCTTGATAGTGCTTCATATAAAGATCATTTATGGGAAGTATTCTATGAATAGAAGAATATAGGGGGAAATGTATACCTATTATCAAATTATATATAGGTATTAACAAAGACCCAAAAATAAATCTTATATATGTAAATTACAGTCCTCGCTGTTATTTATTGGATGGTGTCAGAATCAATATAATTATTAATGGTATTTATATGTCTATAAGGTTAGGAAGGCTCATAGTTCATTTTAGGGGGTCATCTGCTCTAATGGGGGCATATCAGGGGTATTATAGTCCTGTATGTAGCCTAGCTCTTATTTATATGGCCATTTTTATGCTTTTTAAATGCCATAGTTCATTTTAGGGGGTCATTTTCTCTAATGAGGGCATGGCAGGAATATTGTAGTACTGTAATTAGCCAAATTCTTATTTATATAGCTATTTTTATGCTTTTTGAATACCATTAATTACTTATCTCCATTTTTTTATTTTCAGGGGGCGCACAATGAATCGAAAAAGCAGACGCCCAACATGTATAGCTGAGGATGATAGGTATTTTCTTCTCTCTTTTTTTTGTGTATGAATTTTTACAGACTTCATATACTATTCTACTATTGATCCCCTATCTATTTGGAGTTCCTATTATTAGTCTTCTTTACCTTTTCTTTTTAGCAATGCAGATCAGTGAGCTTCATATCTGCACCTTTTAGACCCTGTTCACACACCATAGTTAGTCTAGTGGTAGGACCCCATGCTATGCTGAGAAACCTTGACGTGGTGCATGAGGGGCTCCGATATGTTCCTGACTTGGAGATATTGGCGAATGGCTCAGCTTTTAACATCCGCTTTAGGGATTAGCCAGTGTTGTCAGGTGCTTATCCTTGTGGTGCACTTATTTTCAGTGATTTATAAGGTTTATTTATACCAGAAGATGGAAGGCAGTCTTACAATCATGACCAATGGGGAGACAGGTTATGGTATGAAGTGATTGGCTGGCGGAGATGTGAAAACTTATTTGCGCCCCTTCCATTGCCGCGCTTATCCTTGTGGATGAGGAAACCTTTGTTCGACAGTCGTGATCCCTCCCGCCTCAGCCTGCGCCATGACACTGGTATCCTGCAGTAATACCAGGCCGGGCACAAATTAGCTACAGGTCGGGAAGACCAGACCATCGTGCAAAAGTTTATGAGCGATGCGAAAGCGAACAAATCTGCACATCTACACAGGATAGATGGCAACCATACAGTGAACAAGAATTTTCCACAACATTTTCCCCCTTTTTTGCCATATGTCGTCATTTCAGCGGCTCCTAACACTACAATCACTCAGACCAGACCTCTAAAGGGAATAAATATGTAAAGGGGAACATACTACACTAATAGATGAACTGACGAGAAGAATCTGGCCTAGCATTCTTGGGCCTGTTCAGTTGCTTGACCGCGACGTCCGGCAGGGGTGGTGACAGTGAAAAGTCTCTAAAGTGTCTCTAATAAAGAAATGCCTTCAAAAGGAAGGGTGATTCTCCATGACGGTTCCTTAAAATGTGGTGGTTCTTCTTGGGTCGGTCCTCCTGGAGTAAGAATCCGGTTGCTCTGGGCGATGGTTCTCTGTGATTCATCAAGCAGCAGGTCATTCTCACTGCCACATAAAAAAGAAATAGAAAGCACAGCAGTAACAGGACATACACTCCACTCCACACACATACACTCCATTTCCTTAAGCTACGATCCTATAGAAAACAACATATCACCGAAGCCCCCCAGACCTTTAAAAGGGTTCCAACCTTCATCTGCAATCACACGTGCTTGCCCCTGTAACACCTTAACTCTATCTAGATGGGCCTGCAGCAATCCTCCCTGATGAATTCACAGAAACTTTTCAGCTAAAAGATAGTCGAGAGCCATCTTCTCCTGGAGGAGAAGAGTTTTTAACTGTCGCTGTTCAGAGTAGACTTCTCTCATGGCTTCGACTGTCTCGTTGAACATCTCCTCCACTATGGTAGAAAATTTGTTTAGCCGCTTCATAAGTTCTATACCGCACCCGGTCCATGCCGGAAACCATGCCCAAGCACGGCCCCCTGCAGAGAACAGCTCCCTCCTAGTCCTTCTTCCCATACTCACCCTCCTCTGCATCATCAGATCCTTGTGACCATCAGCAATGTAGGAGGTAGGACTAACCTGACTAAGGAGCATCACCCTCTAGCATTCTGTAAGCAGCCTACCCACACAAGAAGTAATAGGGCCCAGTTAGAGAGACACAAAGGTCATTAGGGTTCCGGTTACGGGTTGAGCAACAACTGGATGGATAAAGGGATTTCTGCACTATCCTGAATGTCACATCCTCCCCCCCAGAAGATATAGTTGTGTCTGGTGGTTAGGTTTTTACGGACAGGGATCCCAGATGGGCATTCGGTCCGAGTCATGGACTTAGCTCCAAATCCAGTGTGGATATTAAAGCAAATCTGGGGTCACCATAATTGACCGGATAGCCACACGGGTCCACTAAGCCTACTACAAGTCTCAGGGCTGACATCATGACCATAAGTGACATTACCATCTAAGACTGTATGGTTGAACTATGGATAGGTGACGCTTCACAAATTTACCTAAAGGGTTGATTTTTCTCATGCCCACTCTGATGTCATAAAGGGCATAAACTGCCGCCATGGCCGGGAGGCTCTGACTCGGAGGTGGCTTGGAGCACACCCAGCAGTTGACCTATTTGCAGTCTTTGCTAACTGCAAATGCATCCTAAATAACAAATTCGGATGTGGCTCCTCATAACATTTTCCAAAGTGCATTAGACAGAAAGAATAAAGGACTACGAAACACCTGATCATTGCACTTTGTGGTCCAGTAGCTCCTTGCAATGGCTGGCGTGCGTCCACCCGTTACATTCCTCGACCTTGAGGGATGTTGGTGTTGTAAGTAGAACCTTGTACGGCCCGGTATATATCGCCTCCAGTCACTGGCGCTTTTTAATGCAAACCAGTTATAGATTCTGGATCAGGGATAGATTAATAAACTCTCTGGTTTAACTTTTGCAGTTCCCGTTGAAGAGACTGCACATACCCCGTCAGCTGAGAATGTAAAGATGACAGCTGCTGGGGAAACTACAACCCCGTCTTTGGTCTACTCCCAAACAGAATCTCATATAGGGACAGCCCATGAGGCCTTCTTGGTGCATTGCGCACAGAGTAAAGAGCAATGGTCAAACACTCGGGCCACGGTTTACCTGTGTCGGCGGAGATCCTAGAGATTTTGTTCTTGATAGTACCATTTAATCTCTCCACCTTGCCACTGCTTTGGGGATGATAAGGAGTATGGAGACCCTGATGGATGTGGAGAGCCTCACATATCTCCTTGAAAACTTGTCCCGTAAAGTGAGTCCCCCAGTCGGATTCAATGGCTTTGGGTACTCTCCATCGACTGACAACCTCAGAAAAGTTCATTTTGGTGGTGTTGTGGCATTAGCTTTTTTAACAGGCCAAGCCTCCGGCCATCCAGAAAACATGACCACAGACCAAAGCATACTCGTGAGGCCCACTCTTAGGCATGTTGATATAATCAATTTGTATTCTCTGGAAAGGGTACAAAGGTTTTGGGGAATGTTTCTTTGGGGTTACAGCCGGTCGTCCAGGGTTGTGTAAAGCATAGACCAGGCAAGCACTAGAGAATTTAGTGGCTGTGGTGGAGAATCCTGGAGCTATCCAGTACTCTTCCACTTGAGCACACATGACAGTTTTGGACTGGTGACTGGGGTAGTGAGCTAAATGGACCATCATTGAATACAATAGTCTTGTCAAGCACCACTTACCACAGAGACCCCAGATCTTATCAGCCCCCTCCATTGCTCCTAGTGCTGCCCATTTCCGCTTCTCTGAGTTCTCTGCTTGAGCCTGCAACTTCTTGAACTCATCAAACGACAAATCAGCTGGTTTAGCCAGCATTAGCGTCAGGGGAGGGGTGCTAGGGCTCCTTCTTTAGCACTCTAATTACACAAAATCGGATACTATGTTACGCGTCCACTGTAGTATATAATTTCTCAGCCTGTAAGGAAGTATTAAAATAAAACAAAAAACCTTCATTGATGCACCTTTATTTGATTCTCCTTCTTTAGCAGCCAGATCTGCCTTTGCATTGCCCCTAGCTTCCATGGTGGTCTCAGTGGTGTGAGCTTTAACTCTTAAGACAGCCACTTCTAATGGGAGTGTAAATGCTACGAACAATCTGTTGATTAGTTTGGCGTGCTTCAGAGGTTTCCCCGAGCTAGTGTGGTATTCTCTGGCCTTACAAATTGAACCAAAATCATGCGCTATTCCGAAAGCATACCTCGAATCCATGTATACATTGATCCTTAATCCTTCATGTTTCTCATAGGCTCTGGCCAATGCGTGTAGTTCGGCCTCTTGGCACGACATGTGGCTGCTGAGTGAGCCTTTTTCTACTATTTTGTAGACTGTTTTTACACCGTAGCCCGTGTGAGGTTTACCATCTGATGTCTGATGTGTAATACCTGGAACCATCTACAAAAAGATCTATTGCTTCTGGAAGGGGAGCTCCCTTGACAGGGCTAATTGTTTCTGTCTCAAGCTCCATGAGCTCGAGAGAGTTGTGATCATCTGAGCTTTCAATCATGGTTGTGTTAGAGTCGGTCGCAATTCTTTCGTCCCCCCTTTCTTCTTCCGACTCTGATTGGGTCGGGAGAAGAGATGCAGGATTGAGGATGATACATCGTTTTAGTGTAAGGTTCGTAGGGGCGAGGAGAGCCACTTCATATTTGGTCAGTCGGGCAGTATGAGGTCGAGTAAAGTCTTTGAGAGTCTGTATACGTTGCATCGTCAAATATCGGGTCCCTTTTGAGATACAGTGACCTAGAAATGTAACCTTCTCCATACAAAACTGCAATTTTTCCTTGCTAGCCTTATTCCCAGTGTATGCCAGATGGTTAAGCAACGAGATGGTATGCCTATAGCATGACTCCTTATGAGGGCAACAAACCAACAAATCGTCCACATATTGCAATAGGACGACCTCCGGATCCTCTGGCACCCACTGATCTAATACCTCCTTTAGCTTATAACTGTATTCCGACGGGCTAGTCATGGACACTTGTGGTAACCGGGTCCAGGTAAGTTGTCTACCCTGGAATGAAAAAGCTAAGAGATATTGACACTTGGGATCCAGTGGCACAGACAAAAGGGCATTGGACAAGTCGATGACACTAAAGTACGAAGCTTTAGGAGGAATGGAAGCAAGTAATGTGTGAGGATTAGGCACTAACGGGGCATCACTGACAATGATTTTGTTAATGGCTCTGAGATCATGGACCAGTCTGTAAGTGACTTCCTGGCCCTTGGCTGATTTCTTTGCCACCGGATATAGTGGGGTGTAAATGGGGATTGAGTTGGGGTCAAGACCCCGATTTGGAGATACCTGTCGATCTGGATTTTTAGGCTGTCCATCTGCGCTACACTCAGCGGGTACTGTGATAATCTTGGTAATACGCAATCGAGGGCAATCCGTATAGTGGCTGGAGGTACTGGCAATAGGGCGACGTCATACTTGTCAACCGCCCAAAGTTTTGGATCTACCTCGACCAGTACGTCCAGGGACACAAAGTTGCCATGTTCTCCAGTATACAGAACTGTCACCACTGCACACAGCAGCTCATCTGTGAGTGCACTAGTAACTACAACACCCTATGGGTAATAGGAGATTTTGGCCTGAATTTCCGACAGAATGTCTGCCCCCAAAAAATTAATAGGGACATAATCTGAGATCAACAAAGATCTAACTGCTTCTGTGTGTTAGCCTAACTTACAGTGCAATGGTTTAGTCTCTCTGAAAGTCACTAATTGATCTATAAGTCCGACGGTGGGGGTAGTCTTGCCAGAAAGTGGAATCCTGCCTCTGAGGTCTTGGGTTTTTAGGACAGTTCTGGCTGTGCCGATGTCAATGAGACAGGATAGAGGGTATGGCAATTCCTCAAGAAACAGATTGACATGAGCTGACCCCATTTTGCCATTTCCCTAGCTGGTTGAGCTGTTGGACTGTCCGATGTTCTGGGTAGGTACGGGATCAGGGATGAAATGGTAGGTTCCCGGAGGACCATCCGTACTGCGGTACGATTTCCCTGGGTTTGTTTTATGTGCATAGGGCAGGTCAGGGGTGGTCTTACAAAGTTTGGGAGAATCCTGGTCCTCCTCATCCTCATACTCTGGACAGTGGCGTGCTACATGACCTTTCTGACGGCAAATGAAACAGATAGGACCAGGATATTTATTCCCTTTGTTTCTCCTTTGCCTAGAATGGTTACTCTGGGCAATTAACTCAAATGCTACCATGATTTTGGCCGACTTGGCCTCTTTCTTGGCATGCAGGACCAGCTCTATGGGCTGGATCGTTGCCATAAGGGAGTGGAAGTCCATGGAGTGAGCTTCCAGCCGTGCCAACATTAACCTATCCCTCAATTTAGGCACTAATCCAGGCAGGAATTTGGCCTTCAACATCAGGTGGATTGGAGATACGGGTTGTGATTTATCGGGGACATCTGGACCTGCCTCGAACTCTGAGTCTGATACCCCTTGTTTCAATCTCTGCCAGTAGATGGAGGCATCCTCATCTGGACCTTGGATTGCTGTCATGAACTGAAAGGGGGACACAACACTGTAAATGGTAGGCCTTTTGTCTGTCAAGTGTTTGCAAAATTCCTTACCCCCCGTCGTGAGTTGCTCATCTGTGGTTATACCACACCTGGAAATGATGTCATCCGCAAAATCTTCACCTACAGCGGCTCTGAGTAAGTGTGCACAATCTGCTCCACTCATCCCATAGCTCAGCTGATTAACATTCATTTTCTTGGCAAACCCACACGGAATAGTCCTGTGATCCGGAAGGTCATTTAAGATCTCCCTGATCTCCCTTGCGGTAAAAGAAACGTGCCAGGCGATACGGCTCAAAGTGTTTTGTCTGGGGGGTCCCTCACATTCCTGTACCCAGACTGGAAACACCCGGGGAGGTGGACCAGCCTCAGTGGGAGGCCTCTTAGAAGGAGGTGGGTCGCTGGAAGGGGGTTGGAGAGGCTCTGCCACAGTCACTGTTTCCCACAGTTGCCAAAGACGGATACAAAGGCTCTATTTTTCGAGGACTAGCTGTTGGCTCAGAGTCCAGGGCTATAGGAGCCGGATCAACTGGAGGTGGCTGCCCATTCAGGCTTGCATCTAATTGCCACAATTTGGTAATGAGTAGTGTTGAGCAAACAGTTCGAAAATCGTTCGGGTCCGTACCGAATTTTGGGGTGTCCGTGACACGGACCCTAACACGGACATTTTCAAAAAAGTTCGGATTCGGGTACGGTGTTCGTCGATTTCTTCCCGCTTTCTGAAGGGCTGCATAGCAGCCAATCAGCTAGCGTTTTACTTCTTGCCCTAAGAGCCCATCACAGCCATGCCTACTAATGGCATGGCTGTGATTGGCCAAGTGCAGCATGTGACCCAGCCTCTATTTAAGCTGGAGTCACGTAGCGCCGCACGTCACACTGCTCTGACTAGAGTAGGGAGAGGATGCAGCTTCTGTGAGGGCGAGATAGGCAGGGATAAAGAAGTGATTGAATGATCTACCTTTCTACACCTGTGCATCAGAACAACTCAGCTGAGCTGTTCACTGAAAGTCACTATTTTGTTGAGACTGGCCAGAGCGATTTTTACTGGCACATGTAACTGGGCTGACCGGTGGTGGCCATTTTGGGACTTGTGGTGCGCCAGCACTTGCTGCCACAGAGTCTAAACCAAAGCTCCAAAGAAGTGAAAAATCTACACCTGTGAATCAGAACAACAGCGATTCAGCTGCTCAGTCAAAGTCTATTTTTTTTCTGGCTGGGCAGACTGTTTTCTGGCACATGTTACTGGGCTGATAGGCGGCGGCCATTTTGGGACTTGTGGTGCTACAGCAAAAGCTGCCACAACGTCCATTAATCTCATGTAATAGTCAAATTTTTTTCATAGATATACTACATCAGGGGTTTGGCTGTGCTTGTGTCACCCATACTAACTGCAAAGATATTTAATATATCAGTGGTGAAACTGAAAGTAACCCACTTGGATAGCAAATCCCATGAATGTGCTGTTCCAGCTAGGCTAGCCAGTGCCACTACAGCCGAGTCCAATACTGTCAGCCAGAAATATTTTTTTTTTATGTGCCAGAAATATAAATTAAAAAAAGCTTTCACCGTAATAATAAAATTATTCTGGTGTTAGACCAGAAGAAGCACTCCTGTTATAATTAATACTGTAAAAAGGCTTAGGCAATATTTCTCCCAGTGTGGGAAATTTATCTAGCAAAACTAGCAATTTAAAAATTCCAGTGTTCTGAAATACCAGCAGTCCTCTTGTAATTAATACCGCAAAAAGGCATTATATCGTCCAGTGTTGTAATTTTGGTGAAAAAAAGGCCAATTTAATCAATCTGGTGTTTGTTAGACCAGAAACACTAGGCCTCACGTTTTCACTCCTGTAAAAAGGAATTATATCTCCCCGTGTGGGAATCTATGTACCAAAACTAGCATTTTAAAAATTCTGGTGTCCAATTTGCAGCAGTTTTCTTGTAATTAATACCGGAAAAAGGAATTATATCTTCCAGTGTGGGAATTTATGTACACAATCTAGCATTATAAAAATTCTGGTGTCCAATTAGCAGCAGTGTTCTTGTAATTAATACCGCCAAAAGGCATTATTGTCCAGTGTTGTAATTTTGGTGAAAAAAAGGCCAATTTAATCAATCTGGTGTTTGTTAGACCAGAAACACTAGGCCTCACGTTTTCACTCCTGTAAAAGGGAATTATATCTCCCCGTGTGGGAATATATGTACCAAAACTAGCATTTTAAAAATTCTGGTGTCCAATTTTCAGCAGCTTTCTTGTAATTAATACCGGAAAAAGGAATTATATCTTCCAGTGTGGGAATTTATGTACACAAACTAGCATTATAAAAATTCTGGTGTCCAATTAGCAGCAGTGTTCTTGTAATTAATACCGCCAAAAGGCATTATTGTCCAGTGTTGTAATTTTGGTGAAAAAAAGGCCAATTTAATCAATCTGGTGTTTGTTAGACCAGAAACACTAGGCCTCACGTTTTCACTCCTGTAAAAAGGAATTATATCTCCCCGTGTGGGAATCTATGTACCAAAACTAGCATTTTAAAAATTCTGGTGTCCAATTTGCAGCAGTTTTCTTGTAAATAATACCGCAAAAAGGCATTATTGTCCAGTGTTGTAATTTTGGTGAAAAAAAGGCCAATTTAATCAATCTGGTGTTTGTTAGACCAGAATCACTAGGCCTCACGTTTTCACTCCTGTAAAAGGGAATTATATCTCCCCGTGTGGGAATCTATGTACCAAAACTAGCATTTTAAAAATTCTGGTGTCCAATTTGCTGCAGTTTTCTTGTAATTAATACCGGAAAAAGGAATTATATCTTCCAGTGTGGGAATTTTGGGGCTAAAAAATAATATATTTTATTGTGGTGCGAGTTGAATCGCAACAATGAGGAAACATTCTATTAAGGGACGAGGACGCGGTCGTTTTGGTGTCCGTGGAGCCTCTGTTGCTGGCAGAGGACGTGGCCGTTCGGCCTCAGGCGCACAAAGTAGTGAACCAACTCCCTCAAGTAGACGGCAGACTTTACAGCGATATTTGATGGGGCCCAATGCCGTTATGAGGATGGTAAGGCCTGAGCAGGTACAGGCATTAGTCGATTGGGTGGCCGACAGTGCTTCCAGCACGTTCACCACATTGTCTTCCGCCCAGTCTTCTGCGGAAAGCGCACAGGTGGCACCTGAAAACCAAGCCCATCAGTCTGTCACATCACCCCCATGCATATCAGGGAAACTGGCTGAGCCTGAAGTTATGCATCAGTCTCTTATTCTGTTTGAAGACTCTGCTCCCACGGTTTTCCAGGGGCGTCCACCTAGCCCTTCCCCAGCGGTGGAAGACATTCCATGCACTGACGCACAACCACTTATGTATCCAGATGATGAGGACATGGGAATACCACCACAGCAGAGTGACCGAGTCTCTGATGATGACGAAACACTGGTGCCCACTGCCGCGTCTTATTGCAGTGTGCAGACTGAACAGGAGGAGGTCAGGGAGGAAGACTGGGTGGAAAACGATGCAGAGGACGATGAGGTCTTAGACCCCACATGGACTGAAGGTCGTGCCGCTGACTTAAATAGTTCAGAGGAAGAGGCAGTGGTGAGACCGAGACAACAGCGAAGCCAAAGAGGGAGCAGAGGGCAAAAGCAGAACAGCCGCCGTCCAGAGAGTTCGCCTGCTATTGGCCAGCGCCAACAGGGACCCAGCACCCCAAAGGCATCTTCAAGGAGTTCCCTGGCATGGCACTTCTTCAAACAATGTGCTGAGGACAAGACCAGAGTTGTTTGCACGCTGTGCCATCAGACCCTGAGGCGAGGCATTAACGTTCTTAACCTGAGCACCACCTGCATGATCAGGCATCTACATGCAAAGCATGAACTGCAGTGGAGTACACACCTTAAAAACAAGGAACCCGCTCAGGCTCACCCTGCTCCCTCTAGTGCTGCCGCCTCGGCTTCCGCCTCGAGAGGAATGTTGCCACCTGCCGAGCAGCAAACAGTGGATGTGCCACCGACACCACCACCACCGCCACCGTCACCTAGTGTCTCCACTATTTCACACAGCAGCGTTCAGCTCTCCATCTCTCAAACCGTTGAGAGGAAGCGCAAATTCCCACCTAGTCACCCTCGAACCCTTGGCCTGAATGCCAGCATTTCTAAACTACTGGCCTTTGAAATGCTGTCATTCCGGCTGGTGGACACAGACAGCTTCAAACAGCTGATGGCCATGGCTGTCCCCCAGTATGTGGTTCCCAGCCGCCACTACTTCTCCAAGACAGCCGTGCCTTCCCTGCACATGCAAGTGTCCGATAAAATCAAGTGTGCACTGCGCAACGCCATTTGTGGCAAGGTCCACCTAACCACAGATACGTGGACCAGTAAGCACGGCCAGGGACGCTATATCTCCCTAACTGCACACTGGGTAAATGTAGTGGCGGCTGGGCACCAGGCGGAGAGTTCCTTGGCGCACGTCCTTCCGCCGCCAAGGATCACAGGGCATCATTCTTTGCCTCCTGTAGCCTCCTCCTCCTACTCGGCTTCCTCCTCCTCCTCCTCTGCTTCCACCAGCTCATCCAGTCAGCCACACACCTTCACCACCAACTTCAGCACAGCCCGGGTAAGCGTCAGCAGGCCATTCTGAAACTCATATGTTTGGGGGACAGGCCCCACACCGCGCAGGAGTTGTGGAGGGGTATTGAACAACAGACCGACCAGTGGTTGCTGCCGGTGGGCCTCAAGCCCGGCCTGGTGGTGTGCGATAATGGGCGAAATCTCGTGGCAGCTCTGGGACTAGCCGGTTTGACGCACATCCCTTGCCTGGCGCATGTGCTGAATTTGGTGGTGCAAAAGTTCATTCACAACTACCCAGACATGTCAGAGCTGCTGCATAAAGTGCGGGCCGTCTGTGCGCGCTTCCGGCATTCACATCCTGCCGCTGCTCGCCTGTCAGCGCTACAGCGGAACTTCGGCCTTCCCGCTCACCGCCTAATATGCGACGTGCCCACCCGGTGGAACTCCACCTTGCACATGCTGGAGAGACTGTGCGAGCAGCAGCAGGCCATAGTGGAGTTTCAGCTGCAGCACGCACGAGTCAGTCGCACTGCGGAACAGCACCACTTCACCACCAATGATTGGGCCTCCATGTGAGTCCTGTGTGCCCTGTTGCGCTGTTTAGAGTACGCCACCAACATGGCCAGTGGCGATGCCACTGTTATCAGCATGACGATACCAATTCTATGTCTCCTAGAGAAAACGCTTAGGGCGATGATGGAAGAGGAGGTGGGTCAGGGCCAGGAGGAGGAGGAGGAGGATGACGGGTCGTTTTTAGCACTTTCAGGCCAGTCTGTTAGAAGTGGCTCAGAGGGAGGTTTTTTGCAACAGCAGAGGGCAGGTACAAATGTGGCCAGCCAGGGACCACTACTGAAGGACGAGGAGGATGAGGAGGTGGAGGAGGATGAGGATGAAGCAGGTTCACAGCGGGATGGCACCCAGCACAGCGCAGGCACATCCCTGGTGCGTGGCTGGGGGGATACAGAGGATGATGACGATACGCCTCCCACAGAGGACAGCTTGTCCTTACCTCTGGGGAGCCTGGCACACATGAGCGATTACATGCTGCAGTGCCTGCGCAACGACAGCAGAGTTGCCCACATTTTAACGTGTGCTGACTACTGGGTGGCCACCCTGCTGGATCCACGGTACAAAGACAATGTGCCCACTTTATTTCCTGCACTGGAGCGTGATAGGAAGATGCGCGAGTACAAGCGCACACTGGTAGACGTGCTCCTGAGAGCATTCCCAACTGTCACAGGGGAACAGGTGGAAGGCCAAGTCCAAGGCAGAGGAGGAGCTAGAGGTCGCACACGCAGCAGTGTCACGGCCAGCTCCTCTGAGGGCAGGGTTAGCATGGCAGAAATGTGGAAAAGTTTTGTCTCCACGCCACAGCTAATTGCCCCACCACCTGATACGGAACGTGTTAGCAGGAGGCAACATTTCACTAACATGGTTGAACAGTACGTCTGCACACAACTCCACGTACTGACGGATGGTTCGGCCCCATTCAACTTCTGGGTTTCCAAATTGTCCACGTGGCCAGAATTAGCATGTTATGCCTTGGAGGTGCTGGCCTGCCCGGCGGCCAGCGTTTTATCTGAACGTGTATTCAGCATGGCAGGGGGTGTCATTACTGACAAACGCAGCCGCCTGTCCGCAGCCAACGTGGACAAGCTGACGTTTATAAAAATGAACCAGGCAAAGATCCGACAAGACCTGACCCTCCCTTGTGCAGAGTAGTCCTTAATAACTGCCTTAAACCATGTTGTCTTGTACTCCTGGCCACTTCTTCATTGAAAAATCAATTTTTGAAATTAAGTAGGATCTTGGAGTGCAACCCAGAGTTGAATGAACCTTCCGACTGTCTGGGTGCCGGGGCCAAAGTACATAAAAGTGTCCTTCTCCTGTGCTGAGTGATATGAATGTTATACTTGTGCTGTCTGACATGTCTCCTTTGTGTGGGTGCAGGGGGCCAAAGTCACTGAAAACGGCCTTCTCCTGTGGTGGCTGATATAAATGCCTGAATCTCTGCTGTGGGACCTCTCTCCTCCGTGTGGCTGCAGGGGTCAAAGTCTCTAAAAGTGCCCTTCTCCTGTGGTGGTTAATGTGAAACTGATGCTTGTGCTATCTGACCTGTCTCCTCTGTGTCGGTGCTAAGGCCTAAGTCACTGAAAGCGGCCTTCTCCTGTGCTGGCTGATATAAATGCCTGAATCTCTGCTGTGGGACCTCTCTCTTCTTTTTGGGTGCAGGGGTCAAAGAAACAAAAGGTGGCCTACTCCTGTGGTGGTTGATGTAAAACTGATGCTTGTGCTATCTGACCTGTCTCCTCTGTGTCGGTGCTAAGGCCTAAGTCACTGAAAGCGGCCTTCTCCTGTGCTGGCTGATATAAATGCCTGAATCTCTGCTGTGGGACCTCTCTCCTCCGTGTGGCTGCAGGGGTCAAAGTCTCTAAAAGTGCCCTTCTCCTGTGGTGGTTGATGTAAAACTGATGCTTGTGCTATCTGACCTGTCTCCTCTGTGTCGGTGCTAAGGCCTAAGTCACTGAAAGCGGCCTTCTCCTGTGCTGGCTGATATAAATGCCTGAATCTCTGCTGTGGGACCTCTCTCCTCTTTCTGGGTGCAGGGGTCAAAGAAACAAAAGGTGGCCTACTCCTGTGGTGGTTGATGTAAAACTGATGCTTGTGCTATCTGACCTGTCTCCTCTGTGTCGGTGCTAAGGCCTAAGTCACTAAAAGCGGCCTTCTCCTGTGCTGGCTGATATAAATGCCTGATTCTCTGCTGTGAAACCTCTCTCCTCCGTCTGGGTGCAGGGGTCAAAGTCTCTCAAAGTGGCCTTCTCTTGTGCTGGGTGATGTGAAACTGATGTTTGTGCCATCTGACATGGTTGCCGGGGTCCCATTAAATGATGGCCTACTCCTGTGGTGGGTGATCTAAATGCCAGATTCTCTGCTGTGAAACCTCTCTCCTCTGTCTGGGTGCAGGGGTCAAAGTCTCTCAAAGTGGCCTTCTTTTGTGCTGGGTGATGTGAAACTGATGTTTGTGCCATCTGACATGGTTGCCGGGGTCCCATTAAATGATGGCCTACTCCTGTGGTGGGTGATCTAAATGCCTGATTCTCTGCTGTGAAACCTCTCTCCTCCGTCTGGGTGCAGGGGTCAAGGTCTCTCAAAGTGGCCTTCTCCTGTGCTGGGTGATGTGAAACTGATGCTTGTGCCATCTGACATGGTTGCCGGGGTCCCATTAAATGATGGCCTACTCCTGTGGTGGGTGATCTAAATGCCTGATTCTCTGCTGTGAAACCTCTCTCTCCGTCTGGGTGCAGGGGTCAAGGTCTCTCAAAGTGGCCTTCTCCTGTGCTGGGTGATGTGAAACTGATGTTTGTGCCATCTGACATGGTTGCCGGGGTCCCATTAAATTATGGCCTACTCCTGTGGTGGGTGATCTAAATGCCTGATTCTCTGCTGTGAAAACCTCTCTCCTCTGTCTGGGTGCTGGTCCGAAATAAATGAGAGTGGCCTTCTCCGGTGGTGGTTGATATGACGCATGATTCCTTGATGTGGGACCTCTCTCCTCTGGGTGCTGGTCCAAAATACATGAGAGTGGCCTTCTCCGGTGGTGGTTGATATGACGCATGATTCCTTGCTGTGGGACCTGTATCCTCTGTCTGGGTGCTGGTCCAAAATAAATGAGTGGCCTTCTCCGGTGGTGGTTGATATGACTCATGATTCCTTGCTGTGGGACCTGTATCCTCTGTCTGGGTGCTGGTCCAAAATAAATGAGAGTGGCCTTCTCCGGTGGTGGTTGATATGACACATGATTCCTTGATTTGGGACCTCTCTCCTTTGTCTGGGTGCTGGTCCAAAATACATGAGAGTGGCCTTCTCCGGTGGTGGTTGATATGACGCATGATTCCTTGCTGTGGGACCTATATCCACTGTCTGGGTGCTGGTCCCAAATAAATGAGAGTGGCCTTCTCCGGTGGTGGTTGATATGAGGCATGATTAGTTGCTGTGGGACCTCTCTCCTCTGTCTGGGTGCTGGTCCAAAATACATGAGAGTGGCCTTCTCCGGTGGTGGTTGATATGACGCATGATTCCTTGCTGTGGGACCTGTATCCTCTGTCTGGGTGCTGGTCCAAAATCAATGAGAGTGGCCTTCTCCGGTGGTGGTTGATATGAGGCATGATTCCTTGCTGTGGGACCTCTCTCCTCTGTCTGGGTGCTGGTCCTAAATAAATGAGTGGCCTTCTCTGGTGGTGGTTGATATGACGCATGATTCCTTGCTGTGGGACCTGTATCCTCTGTCTGGGTGCTGGTCCGAAATAAATGAGAGTGGCCATCTCCAGTGGTGGGTTATATGACGCATGATTCCTTGCTGTGGGACCTCTCTCGAATTGATATTGGTTAATTTTTATTTATTTTATTTTATTTTAATTCATTTCCTTATCTACATTTGTTTGCAGGGGATTTACCTACATTTTGCTGCCTTTTGCAGCCCTCTAGCCCTTTCCGGGTGTCTTTTACAGCCTTTTTAGTGCCCAAAAGTTCGGGTCCCCATTGACTTCTATGGGGTTCGGGTTCGGGATGAAGTTCGGGTTGAGTTTGGATCACGAACCCGGACATTTTCCGGAAGTTCGGCCGAACCTCTCGAACCCGAACATCCAGGTGTTCGCTCATCTCTAGTAATGAGCAGTCTCCGACTACCATTAAACGTGACTCCATAAACCTCCCTGTCTGGCCCTCTCGATAGCGCCTATAATCCCCCTCCGGGCTCTGTTTGAAATCATCCCTTTCTAAGGCCGCTATGCACTCTGGTTTGGATTTATTGATTATGGAGAGGCCTCTGGCTTCACATAGTGTGACTAAATCAAATTTCCCAAGGTGTCGGTAATCCATTTTATCAGAGACATCGGTTGCCGGTCTCTGAGTTGGTGGTGGAGATGGAGACAGAGCGGCTGAGGTTGCTGGTATGGCCTGAGTAGCCAGTAGGTTTAAGCCTGCCTGCAGCTCGGTCTCATCCATGGTTTTATTGGACTCCGTAGTTTTAGTTGGACGGGACTACATGATAGTGTTAGTTCGCACTGTCTGGGACTTTTGAATGCCCTGTTGCTGGAGCTCGATGGATTCTTGCAGCCACAGTTCTGCCTTCTGGAGGGAACCATGGTTTTGGAGTCTAGTGGGGAATTCACGGACAAACTTTTCCCAAATCCAGACCTCACTTCTTTGGGGATGGTCCACTCTGAACCTACAGTCCATTGGTGCCAATCTTTGAGGGGCTTAAAACTGCTCCTCCATAGATGGATTTCATATGCTGCTTGGCTGTCATATACTCAGAGGTAGTACCCTTCTGCTCCCTAGATTACACCCATGCTCGAGCCTTCTAAAAGTAGGTGCGTCCACCTTCAGTGTCCCGCGACACATGCCTGGACGGTTGCTACTCCCCTTCGTTCATCTCTGAGTTGCCCTAGGATTTCTGGCACCGACACACGGACTCCGTTCACCCTAGTTAGACCTCAGGAAAAGGAGGAGCAGCGTCAGGAAAACGGCTCTCGCCGACACACACAGCGGCCCTCAGAGTCTCCTAATGAGATATACCAGCCTTGGTTTTGGCTCTGAATAGTGACCTGACCACAGGATAGGACTCCCAATTGACCTGGAGTGGAATGTGCGCACAGGAAACACACAGTACTCCTGTGGAAAAATGGGGCACACAGAGAACACACAGTACCTTCTGTGGGGACGGGTACACGGGTCATAAAATTATCAGGGATATAGTTACAACACTCACATATCATCTTAGGCTAGTTTCACATCTGTGGCTGCCTCTCTGGCAGCCTCTTTTGGCATAGAACACCCTGCAGGAGTTCTCCGGATCCTGCATTGCCGGATACTGCTGTCTGCCCACTGGACTCCATTGACTATAAGGGGCGCCCTGAAAAGATTTGGACACTACCTGGCAAATATGCAGAGAATCAACCAGGCAAAAACCGCTGCACAAAATGTTTTTGGCCTGCCAATTCCCAGCATTCTCGGATGGAACACCTGGCTGCAGATCTGAAAGTAGCCTTAAGAAGAAGTCACCTGAAATAACTACTTCACTTAAAAACTGTAGCTTACACTTATTACACATGCATATGTTTAAAAATGTTCTGTTATTTATTTATTTTTTACATACAGTACATTACATTTAAAAGCCCACATTTCTAAATTAACAAGTATTAAATGTGAATTCGAGGGCACTCTTAATATCTGGGCTTTTTGGGATTTTAAAAGAGATTTTTATTCCGATAGTCAGCCTGGGTTTCAGTACAATTTTTTGTAAAATGGTACTAATGAGTACACATATATTGAAATGGAAAATATACAAATATAAAAAAAATGTTAAAACAGAAGATGTTCTGATGTTGGAACCAATATAGGGATTTCCGGGATACAGTCACCTTATTGATATCTTAGGTGGTATCAAAAATTGCCACGGGAAAAGATAAGAGGTATATATTGAAGGGATGATTATTATCCCGATCAAAAAGAATATTTACAGTCTATATTATAGCCATAAAATCAATGATAAAGTCTGTAACATAAGTTGTGATGTTAGAGACAAGTGTTTATAGATCTGAATATTGTCCTGACTCAAAAAAGCTTTATAGTCTGTGTTACCGCTTTAAGATCAATGGTAGGACTAAAAGCTATCAATAAGGTGACTGCATCCTGGAAATCCCTATGTTGGGATCATCAGAACATCTTCTATTTTAACATTTTTTTATATTTGTATATTTTCCATTTCAATATATGTGTACTCATTAGTACCATTTTACAAAAAATTGTACTGAAACCTAGGCTGACTATCAGAATAAAAATCTCTTTTCAAAGCCCAGATATTAAGAGTGCCCTCAATTCACATTTAATACTTTATTATTCCTTTGGCTAGAGGTGGGCTTTTATGAGTGAGCACCTGTCATATTGAGACCACAGTTTGAGCTACTGTTTCTCTCTATATATTATCCTCTAAATTAACAAGGATGACAAAAAAAATAATTATTCCAGACAACTGGATGCAAACATTTTCAGTAAATTTTCTTCATAAATGTTGCCATGCACATCCCCATATTTAATTATCATATCATGCAGGATGTTTTTTTTGTATCTGTTTTTGTGATTGGCCGAACTGGATGGACAAATGTCTTTTTTCGGCCTTATGTACTATGTTACTATTTTCATTGCCCGGTATGCACTACAGGCCACAGGGGTACTTGACCACCAAAAAAAGAGAATGTGTCCCCCTAGAATCTAACCGATGGACTTAATGAATAGATTTTCAATGTAAGATATTCACCACAGGGGTAGTTCACAGAAAAAAAGTGTGTGTGTGTGTGGGGGGGGGGGGCGCTGAGGTCACAGATGGATTAACTATATTATTTTCCCTTCGCCTGGCACATATCCAGTTCAGGTGCACTTAAAAAATGGGTATATGTTGTCCACTGAACTAAAAGAACAGGATTAAATTATTGTCCCTGGCACATATGCAGGTGCAAGTACACTACACTTCCACAAAATGGCACCAACATCCTCCTAACTAACAGACAGATAAAACTTATTTTTCTGTGTCACTGGGCTCATGGGTAAAAAAATGTAGTAGAGCACCCACAAAAACAATTGCTGTAGTTTGCAGATTTAACACAAAGTACACCAGACCAGAAGTGTTTCCTAATCACAGCAGCAGCATCCTATCTCTACATTAGTAAGAGCAGAGTGACGTGCGGTGCTTCGTGACTCCAGCTTATATAGAGGCTGGGTCAGATGCTGCACTTGGCCAATTACAGCCATGCCATTAATAGGCATGGCTGTGATGGCTTCTAAGGGCACACTAGTTAAATCCATGCTGATTGGCTGCCTTTCAGCGTTTCACCAAGCGCCATTAAATCGTCGAACACCAAACTCGAATCCGAACTTTCACGGAAATGTTCTGGTTCGGTTCTGGGTACCAAAACCCCTAAAGTTTGGTATGAACCCAAACTATAGAGTTCGGGTTCGCTCAACCCTAAACATTACTTTTCAAAAAAAGCTATACCAGACCTGCACACCTACATTGAGAAGAGGGTTGCCTGGTTCACAGTGGTCCTCCAGCATATCACCTCTGCAACACTAGGCATTGTCATGTGGTTCTGCACAGAATGGAGCCACACAGAGGTGGAACTGCTCTGTGTCATCAATAAAGAATTCAAACACTGGCTGTCTCCACGCCGACTGGAGATAGGAACCATGGTTACTAATAAGGTGAAGAATAATTTGGATGCTCTGCGTCAAGGAGGACTGACCGCTGCACTCTGCATGGAGCAAGTCTTTAATCTCATTGTCACGTGGTTCCCAAAGTCTTCCACTGAACTGCTAGAGTGGTTAAAAATGTCCAAGAAAGTGTGCATGCACTTCAGCCACTCTTACAATGCAAAACACATGCTCTTTGAGCTGCAAAGGCAAAATGCTCTTCCCCAATATCACCTGCTATGCGACGTTTCCACCCATTGGAACTCCACTCTCCATATATTACACTGCCTTTACTAGCAGAAGAAGGCGGTCAACGGTTTCTTAATACTGCAGATGGACAGGTCTACTCCCCGGAATAACTTCCACGTTAGCTAGTGGCAGCTCATGCGTGACATGTGCAGTTTGTCAGGCCCTTTTAGGAGGCCACTTTATTTGTCAGTCTAGAACTACAGGATGAATAATGTCATTCCATTCATGGAGTGAATGCTGACAAATCTTATTGACGAGGGGACAGAAGACGTGGCACCTACATTTCATGGCTATCTAAGCTCTGAGGAAGATGCACTGGCAGAGGAGAGCATAAACGCCCAGGAATTTTATACACAACTAGACGGTTTATCTGCCCAAACAACAGGAGAGGAGCAGGAGGAGAATGAGGAGCTGGAGGGTGACCACAAAGATGACACAGATGACAGACAGTGGCAGTATGCAGTGGAGATGGAGGCAGGGAGGCCTTCCAAGTCCCTTGTGCAAATGGCCAGATGCATGCTGTCATGTATGTGTATTGTCAGGATTCGTAACAAGGATGACTACTGGCTATCCACATTGTTAAAACATTTTTTTTAGACCGTCTGAGAATGATAAAAAAAAGGACTGCTATATAGACATGCTCTGTATTCAGTTGATCACCGCATAAGCGTGCCATCGCCTGTCCTCAGGAAGTCTGACCAGGGGGACCCTCTGCTCATATGCTTCACTGCCATTACTAGGGGGGAAGCAGGAGCAGCTCCATATACATCATCCTTAGTCTGGAGGATTCTATGATGAGCAGTTTTCTTCATCTGCCTACTGAAGAAACCACCCAGCAGCAGGACATGCAGCAGAACCTCAACCAGCGGGTGCTGGCATACTTGGAGTGTACCCTGTCACTCATGATCCAAGATCCACTGGACTACTAGGCATGCAAACTTGAAGTGTGTGTGCAACTGACTGAGTTTGCCATAGGCTTGCTTTTCTGCCCAGCCAGTAGTGTGGCATCAGAGCGGGTGTTCAGTGCAGCGGGGGGATAGTTACCCCTTAGAGAACTCACCTTCCCTCCCGAAATGTTGAGAGACTAACCTTCATAAAGATGATCAGGCGTAGATCAACCATGGTTTCCAGACACCGGTGCCTGATGTAACAGAATAGATCATTCTACCACTAATGATCATACTGTAGTGTGCTAGCACACCAATATTGTGCAAAATGAGCTTTTACTTCTGCCCACATCCTGCTGCCACCATTCTGATGATGCCACTCGCCTTCTGCCTCTACTGCCATTCCTAAAATGGGGCTTTTTGTTATATTTTTAAAAGGATATGCATGCCACTGGGCCTTGCTATCGCACTGCTGTTTTTGGGTTCTGCTACTACTGTGATCTGCCACCATCTTGAGCTGTATGCCACTGAAACTGTCCCTTTTCTCCACTCTGTCATGAGGCGACTGCTGTCACTGTTTGTCCGTGTGGACATCACTGTTTATTTTTCCATTCTTCTTATCTGTCAGAAGAACAGGAAAAAAAAACAAACAGAAAGAATCCTGTATTTTGAACATCCGTAAGGCCTCCTTGACACGGTCAGTCCTTGATCAGTATTTGTATGCCAAAAATCAGTATTTGTCCCAAAACACAGGAGACATCCAAATATTTCTATTACATTTGATCTCTGTTTTGGACCCACTCCTGGTGTTGTCTTACAATTCCTGATCAAATACTGACCGTCTAAAGGAAGTTTTTTTTACAGGTTTCATTTTTTTTTATTTTCTCATCCCCACCCCATCATGGGGCCACTATTCTCACTGTCAGTTCTGCTGCTCCTCATCCCCACTGTTATGTGGCCACTACTTGAATCTTGGGGCACTGCACGGTTAAGTGCACAGTGATAAATTAGACCTGACATTAAAACAGTGACATGTAATACTGATGCACAGTAAATCTACAGCTAACAGAAGGGATTAAAAAGCATGTGTTTGGACTGCCAAAACATGCATTAGAAGAACATTTTTTCCCCACTACTTTATTTGCACTGCCTCCATTTGTTTATTTTGTTCTACTAAGGAGCAATTTGGACACAGCTCCTGTAGGGGCGCAAAAGAGTTTGTGAATTTACTGAACCGTGCGGTATGCTTTTCTTTTTGTTTAACAGAAGGGACTAGCTATGAATCTTGGTGCTCTGCTCAGTGATGTAGATGGTGGTCAATTACACCTGTAATACTGATGGCACAGTACCTACAGAACAGATTAACTATGAATGCGGGTGCACTGGACCATAATGCACATGGCAATACATTCTCCCTGCAGTCTTCCTGCAGTTTACGTTCCAAGCCTATACACTGAGATTGGGCCATCAAGTGGGATGAATATGATTAGACAGAGTGGCCTGGGTATATCTGCTTTATCGCGTTTTGTGACAAATTAATTCGGAATGAATCAAATTTATTGTTGAAGTTTATCAGGATATGTCATTAGTAGAGATCAGTAAATCAAAGTTGACAAAGTGGTAACAAATCACATTTTTTCTGCACATTTTACAAAGTGAACTTAAGAAGCCCGGGAATGAGGGAGCATCCATAATGCCATGCAGATGGCCAATCAGCCAGATAGCCAGCCCTTTTGATGTCACAGCTAGGGTTGAGCGAACACCTGGAACCCCAATTAAGTCAATGGGGACCCAAACTTTGGGGCACTAAAATGGCTCTTAAAAAGTCATAGAAAGGGCTGGATGGCTGCAAAAGGAAGCAAAATGGGGGTAAGAGCAGGGTAAAAAATAAAAAATAAAGAGGAGGTGGAGGTGATAGTGGAGTAGGAGGTTGAGGAGGCGGTGGACGTGGGAGTGTAGGAGCAGGAAGTAGCCAACACTATTTTTGTATTGTTATTTATTTATTTTTTATAAATTTCGGAAGACCTCAAAACATTGGGAAATATAAAAAGAAAACAATGAGAAAGTGCGCTGGAGTATAACAATGGCTGGGTGCGGCCGGTATACATGTCTATTCTGCACAAGGTACGGACAAGTCCTGTGGGATCCATTCTTGGTTCATTTTAATGAACGTGAGCTCGTCCACATTGGCTGTGGACAGGCGACTGCGCTTGTCTGTGATCACCACCCTGCCGTGCTGAAAACACGTTGGGAAAATACACTGTCCGCAGGGCAGGCGTGCACCACCAAGGCATAAGGGGCAAGATCAGGCCATGTGCCCAATTTGGAGACCCAGAAGTTGAATTGAGCAGAGCCATCAGTCAGTGAGTGTAAGCATGTACACATATACTGTTCCACCATGTTACTGAAATGCTGCGGCCTGCTAAGACATTCCACATCAGCTTGTGGTGCTGGTTGTTGTGGCGTGCTGACAAAGCTTTTCCATATTTCCACCACGCTAACCCTCCCTTCTGAGGTGCTGGCGTGGCGGTGCCCCAGCTGCGTTAGCGACTTCTTCCTCCTACTCTGCCTTCGCCTTGTGCTTCCACTGAGCCCCCGCTGTCAGGTGGGAATGCGATTAGCAGCCTGTCAACCAGTGTGCGCTTGTACTCGTGCATCTTACGATCATGCTCCAGTGACAGAATTAAGGATGGCACGTTGTCCTTGTAGTGGGGATCCAGCAGGGTGGCAACCCAGTAATCAGCACTGGTTAGAATGTGGGAAACTTGGCAGTCATTGCGCAGTCACTGCAGCATGTAGTCGCTTATGTGTGCCAGGCTGCCCAGAGGCAACGACAAGCTGTCCTCTGTGAAAGGTGTAATGTTTGTGTCCTCTGTATCCCCCCCAGCCACGCTCCATTGATGCCCATGAGCTGCTTTGGGTGCCACCCTGCTGTTAAAACGGTTCCTCCTCATCATCATCCTCCTCATCATCCTCCAGAACTGTGCCGTGGCTGCACAATTGTGTACCTGGTCTCTGTTAGTGCAGGAACCCATCCTCCGAGCCACTTGTGAATTACTGGCCTGATAACCGTGGAAATGATCCCTCTTCCTCCTCCTCTTCCACCAGTGCCACATCCTCTTCCATCATCGCCCGAAGCGTTTTTTCAAGGAGACATAGAAGTGTGAAGGTATCGCTGAGTACTGCGTCATCGGCACTGGCCATGTTGGTCTAGTAATTGAAACAGTGCAGCACACACATCTCGCATGGGCGCCCACTTGTTGGAAGTGAAGTGGTGCTGCTCTGCAGCGCGACTCACCTGTGCTTGCTGTAGCTGAAACTCCACTATCGCCTGCTGCTGCTCGCACAGTCTCTCCAGCATGTGCAAGGTGGAGTGCCACCGTGTGTGCATGTTGCATATGAGGCGGTGAGCAGGAACGCCGAAGTTACACTGCAGCGCAGACAGGTGAGCAGCAGCAGGGTGAGAACACCGAAAGCGCGCACAGACGGACAGCACTTTATGCAGCAGCTCTGACATGTCGGGGAAATTTTTCAGGCACTTCTGCACCACCAAATTCAGCATATGCACCAGGCAAGGGATGTGTGTCAAACCGGCTAGGCCCAGAGCCGCTACGAGATTTCGCCCATGTAACGACACAGGGTCATTTAGCTCTTCCAGATCGCCGTCTTAACACCTTAGACGGTTGTCACACATCAAGAAGCCACTCCACCACTCTAGATTCGGGTGCAAACTGCCCACGACCAGCTTTATTGTCATCACAGCAGTACAACGAAATCATAAAAATAAACCTCAGCCGACTGGCCACTGACATCACAGTATATATACACTCCCTTTCTAGCGGGATCCGGGTCTACCACCCAGCTCCCCAAAAACACCACAGTGCTTACCCCCACACAGGGTTAGAGGGTCCAGGCTCCCACAGGTCTTGACACAGCCTGCTACTTTCCCAGACTGGTAGCCTGGACCCTCTAACCCTGTGTGGGGGTAAGCACTGTGGTGTTTTTGGGGAGAAGGGTGGTAGACCCGGATCCCGCTAGAGAGGTAGTGTATATATACTGTGTAGTCAGTGGCCAGAAGGCTGAGGTTTATTTTTATGATTTTGCTGTACTGCTGTGATGACAATTAAGCTGGTCATGGCCAGTTTGCACCCGAATCTACAGTGGTGAAGTGGCGTCTTGATGTGTGCCAACCATCTAAGGTGTTAAGACAGCGATCTGGAAGAGCTAAATGACCCCGTGTCGTTACATATGGTGGAGGTATGCTATGGCATGAAAATGGCACACAAAGCTGGGTGCTGCAGAGCTAAAAGGGCAAGACAACAGGTTGCTAAGGGCACCAGGAAGCATTGTCTGTGCTGAATGTTGCGAGATTGCTGTCCGTGCTGAAAAGTAAAAAAAAACAGTTGGTTGCTAGGGGCAACGACGAGACAGCAGGTGCTGCTGAAAGTTGTTTTTTGCTGTGTGTGAGGTTAAAGGGCCCAAAGTTTTTTTTGTCCAGTGGGGCCGGTGCTGCTCATAAGAGTGTGGACTATTTTGCTGTTGTGCAAGTAAAACTGCAGTAAATTAAAGGGCCAGTAGCCCAGCAAAGGGGACTAGTTGCTGACAATTTTTCCTGCTACTATGGGTCTCTGAGAAGAATACGTCCGACAGATATGGGCTATAAAACGGTGAGAAAACTTGGCCAAGGAGCTGGGTTATGGTCCAAAAGAAATGGCGTTGTTTGATGCAGAGCGAGAGGCTCTGGAGGCGCAGCTGCAGCTGGCCCTGAGGAAAGGGTTCTCAACGCTGTATGGTCACTGTGCAAAAGTACCAGAGGTCGGTGGTGTGTCAGGAGTTCTGGAAGAAAGGCAAAGGTGTGCTGTTGCCAAAGGCAACCTTCTGGAAGATAAAGAGATGGTGAGCGGTGCGATTCTCAGGAGTTCCTATATTCCCTGCGACTGTGTGCAAGATTCTAAAGGGTGCGGCTGGAATGTCCGTCCAGGAAAAGTCTTAACTACAGGCCCAGTTGTTTCTGGTAGGAATAAGGAATATGCAGGTGATCATGTTACCAGAAATCAAGGGCAGGTCTCCAAAAGCTGGATTTTGGAGGATGATCTCGGTTGAGATGTCCGTGGGATGCTCTCGTCTCCCGAGACTGCCGAACCTGTGACAACAAAGGGTAAGACTGTTCCTGTTATTAATTTTGTGGCAGACCCAGTGATGGTGAGCCGGCGGCAGTTGATATCTGCTGGACTGGTGAGCGATAAATTGCCGAGGTGAGGAACTGTCTCGGAAATGTGCGACGTTGGGAAAAACGCAGTGTCTGAACAGGCGGGTAAGCCTGTTGCAGTTGCTCTCTCGCAGGAATCTGCAGGGGAGAAGCTCAAGGTGTTGTCTAAAGTGCCTGTGACCAAGGCTAGATTTGGGATGGCGAAAATCAGAGATCCCATGCTAGCCTGGGTAAGAGGTAGAATGGTGAATGTCCGGGACAATTATGTGAATACTGTGGACTATCCGGTGATCCTCACGGAGGGTGAGACCATGGTGAGAACAGAGACTGATGGACTGGGTGTTGCAAATAGACTCATGCATGATGTAATGTGGGGCAATGGAGACACTTCTGTAGAAAGTAATGAAGCTCCTACAGAACCTGTACCTGTGCCTTTAAATGAAGGTGTAAGGGAAATGCAGATAGAAAGCAATGGTTTAAGTGAAACGACCATTGGAAACAATGGTGCAGACACTGTGCCAAGTGAAGGTGCAGAGTTTGTTGAAATGTATAATGATAATGTGGATCTATGTGCAATAAGTGATGAGGATGATAACAGTCCTTTTCCTTTGCAGGCTGTGATTGGGGAAAAAGCTCCCCCTGTTGGTAAAAATGTGGATGGTATAAAAATGCTAATTGATGCTGAGAGCTCACAACTGAGGGAAACCACTGTGAAAAATGTGCAAGTACATGGGGCAGTCCTAGAGGGTGTACCACACGTACTAGATATGCAGTCTCCACAGGTTTCTATGATTAATGAAATGTCCCAGGTGGGGATTAGCTCATCGGTGCCCCTAGAGGACAGGATATATATAACGCATGTTCTTTGACCGATAGCAACTCAGAGAGAGAGGCTTCCATGTCGAGGTCTTGCCAAACTAAAGTGGTTACTAGTAGCGACCAGATGACAGTTATATCTGTCCAGACGAGAGTTCAGTCGGGTGACGTCAGCCTAGTGTCTGAAGCTCATATCCAGACAGTCTTAGATGACCTGACAGGACAGTACAGCTGCAAACAGGAGGCTGACCTCACTCTCGCCACATGGTCCCTAGATACGATAGAGAAGGGACAAGCTGTCGTCACAGAGTTACCGAAGGCTGCAGAAGGGTCAAAAGAGGAGACCCCGGAAAAGATGAGTAAACTGGAGGGTCTACCGCCTGGTGTCCTGGGGAAGGGAAAAGACTCCAGAAAGACACAAAAGTCTATAGTAGACATCAACAATGGGCTTGAAGAGTCCCTGGGTGGAAATCCCACAGAGTGTCTAAGGATGAATGGTGGTACTCCTACAACTGCTGTTACACCAGAACAGAGTGAAGAGCAGCTAGAACAGAAGGCTCAAGAGTGGGGCGCTGATAACAAGCTGGTGCGAAAAACTAAGAAGAAGACCAACGCCCTCTCCTTGGCTAGAGCCCTTGAGAAAGCACTTAAGGAGCGAGATCAATTGGAGAGGCTAAACAAGCAACTCAGAGCAGAGATTGAAGATCTCAGGAGCTCAAAGATGAAGTCTATGAGTTGGAGAGGCCTAACCATGCTCCTGCACAGCAGGTGAAAGAAAATGAGATACCTAAAGAGGAAGATCCTCTAAAAGATGCCAAGAAGTCAGAGCCCGTTAAGAATGAGTCTAGAGGCGGTGGCGCTGTGGTGCTAGCCGAGGCAGAGAAGAAGATGGAAGATGTATCTGCTGAACCAGATGATGGTGCTGAGGTGGATGCAGAAGCCCAGAGACTCACGGCAGTGTGTGGCCAGGACCTGGTCATGAAAGACATTCCCTCTGCTGTCAATGCCTTCCAGAAAGCCAGCAGTCTGCTGGGTAAAAAATACGGGGGGACCGACCAGTATGATGGTCCTGTCTACTCCGATGGGCTGGCTCTCCTGAATCCTGCCCGAAAGGAGAACCATATCCTGGGTAAACCTCTGCAGGGATTGCTAGAAGACGACGAGTCTGGTGAAGACCCTGATGTCCCCGGTGCCTCTAACCTTGATGAGGAGGAGGAGGAGCTAAGAATGCAAGTATATGATGCCATGTCCGAGAAGGATGAAAAGGCTATCAAAGTGACTGAAGACTCCAAAAGAGACTCAAAGGCTGATGTTCCCAAGACCAAAGATAAGGCTGAAGAAGAGTCTGCCGTCTGCCGAAGTGGGGGAACAGTTCAGTCGAGAATTGCAGAAAGAAAAATGAAAAGAAAGAGGCCACGGGTGTGAAAGCACATAATCCTCACTCGTGAAAGAGAGTACCGGGTCATGAGATGGGCAAGAAAATCCCATAGGTCTTATCTGCCCCATACTAAACTCATGAGGGTCACAAACCAAGCGCAATTGGCCTGAGTCTGGCAGAATAAGGGGAAGACTGTAGGCCAGGTCAATGCCCTCTCACGAGTATTGCACCCACAAAAAAAAAAAAAAATAAAAAATCGCTGTAGGTCCCCCACAGAATTAACAGCCAGATTTATGATTATCTTTCTGTGTCAGGGGTGCAAAGATTGCACCCACAAAAAAACAAATAAATTGCACTAACATTGTCCCTCACTTCAACTTCCTGCTTTCTGTCCCTTCACTACTGAGAGCTGATGGGCGGTGCTACATGTGATCCAGTTTATGTAAAGGCTGGGTCAAATGATGCACCGGCCAATCACAGCCATGCCATTAGTAGGCATGGCTGTGATGGCTTCTAAGGGCAAACAGCTTAAAAGCTTGTTGACTGGCTGCCCTGCCTTAGGCCTTAGCACCGACACAGAGGAGACAGGTCAGATAGCACAAGCATCAGTTTCACATCAACCACCACAGGAGAATGGCACTTTCAGAGACTTTGACCCCTGTAGCCACACGGAGGAGAGAGGTCCCACAGCAGAGAATCAGGCATTTATATCAGCCAGAACAGGAGAAGGCCGCTTTCAGTGACTTAGGCCTTAGCACCGACACAGAGGAGACAGGTCAGATAGCACAAGCATCAGTTTCACATCAACCACCACAGGAGAATGGCACTTTTAGAGACTTTGACCCCTGCAGCCACACAGAGGAGAGAGGTCCCACAGCAGAGAATCAGGCATTTATATCAGCCAGAACAGGAGAAGGCCGCTTTCAGTGACTTAGGCCTTAGCACCGACACAGAGGAGACAGGTCAGATAGCACAAGCATCAGTTTCACATCAACCACCACAGGAGAAGGGCACTTTTAGAGACTTTGACCCTGCACCCAGAAAGAGGAGAGAGGTCCCACAGCAGTGAATCAGGCATTTATATCAGCCAGAACAGGAGAAGGCCGCTTTCAGTGACTTTGGCCCCTGCACCCACACAAAGGAGACATGTCAGACAGCACAAGTATAACATTCATATCACCCAGCACAGGAGAAGGACACTTTCATGTACTTTGGCCCCGGCACCCAGACAGAGGGAAGGTTCGTTCAACTCTGGGTTGCACCCCAAGATCCTACTTAATTTCAAAAATTGATTTTTCAATGAAGAAGTGGCCAGGAGTACAAGACAACATGGTTTAAGGCAGTTATTAAGGACTACTCTGCACAAGGGAGGGTCAGGTCTTGTGGGATCCATGCCTGGTTCATTTTTATAAACGTCAGCTTGTCCACGTTGGCTGCGGACAGGCGGCTGCGTTTGTCAGTAATGACGCCCCTGCCGTGCTGAATACATGTTCAGATAAAACGCTGGCCGCCGGGCAGGCCAGCACCTCCAAGGCATAACATGCTAATTCTGGCCACGTGGACAATTTGGAAACCCAGAAGTTGAATGGGGCCGAACCATCCGTCAGTATGTGGAGTTGTGTGCAGATGTACTGTTCAACCATGTTAGTGAAATGTTGCCTCCTGCTAACACGTTCCGTATCAGGTGGTGGGGCAGTTAGCTGTGGCGTGGAGACAAAACTTTTCCACATTTCTGCCATGCTAACCCGGCCCTCAGAGGAGCTGGCCGTGACACTGCTGCGTGGGCGACCTCTAGCTCCTCCTCTGCCTTGGCCTTGGCCTTCCACCTGTTCCCCTGTGACAGTTGGGAATGCTCTCAGGAGCGCGTCTACCAGTGTGCGCTTGTACTCGCAGCATCTTCCTATCACGCTCCAGTGCAGGAAGTAAAGTGGGCACATTGTCTTTGTACCGTGGATCCAGCAGGGTGGCCACCCAGTAGTCAGCACACGTTAAAATGTGGGCAACTCTGCTGTCGTTGCGCAGGCACTGCAGCATGAAATCGCTCATGTGTGCCAGGCTCCCCAGAGGTAAGGACAAGCTGTCCTCTGTGGGAGGCGTATCGTCATCATCCTCTGTATCCCCCAGCCACGCACCAGGGATGTGCCTGCGCTGTGCTGGGTGCCACCCCGCTGTGAACCTGCTTCATCCTCATCCTCCTCCACCTCCTCCTCATCCTCCTCATCCTCCAGTAGTGGTCCCTGGCTGGCCACATTTGTACCTGCCCTCTGCTGTTGCAAAAACCTCCCTCTGAGCCACTTCTAACAGACTGGCCTGAAAGTGCTAAAAACGACCTGTCATCCTCCTCCTCCTCCTCCTGGCCCTGGCCCACCTCCTCTTCCATCATCGCCCTAAGCGTTTTCTCTAGGAGACATAGAATTGGTATCGTCACGCTGATAACTGTGGCATCGCCACTGGCCATGTTGGTGGCGTACTCTAAACAGCGCAACAGGGCACACAGGTCTCGCATGGAGGCCCAATCATTGGTGGTGAAGTGGTGCTGTTCCGCAGTGCGACTGACTCGTGCGTGCTGCAGCTGAAACTCCACTATGGCCTGCTGCTGCTCGCACAGTCTCTCCAGCATGTGCAAGGTGGAGTTCCACCGGGTGGGCACGTCGCATATTAGGCGGTGAGCGGGAAGGCCGAAGTTTCTGCTGTAGCGCTGACAGGCGAGCAGCGGCAGGATGTGAACGCCGGAAGCGCGCACAGACGGCCCGCACTTTATGCAGCAGCTCTGACATGTCTGGATAGTTGTGAATGAACTTTTGCACCACCAAATTCAGCACATGCGCCAGGCAAGGGATGTGCGTCAAACCGGCTAGTGCCAGAGCTGCCACGAGATTTCGCCCATTATCGCACACCACCAGGCCGGGCTTGAGGCCCACCGGCAGCAACCACTGGTCGGTCTGTTGTTCAATACCCCGCCACAACTCCTGCGCGGTGTGGGGCCTGTCCCCCAAACATATGAGTTTCAGAATGGCCTGCTGACGTTTACCCTGGGCTGTGCTGAAGTTGGTGGTGAAGGTGTGTGGCTGACTGGATGAGCTGGTGGAAGCAGAGGAGGAGGAGGAGGAAGCCGAGTAGGAGGAGGAGGCTACAGGAGGCAAAGAATGATGCCCTGTGATCCTTGGTGGCGGAAGGACGTGCGCCAAGGAACTCTCCGCCTGGGGCCCAGCCGCCACTACATTTACCCAGTGTGCTGTTAGGGAGATATAGCGTCCCTGGCCATGCTTACTGGTCCACATATCTGTGGGAATTTGCGCTTCCTCTCAAAGGTTTGAGAGATGGAGAGCTGAACGCTGCTGTGTGAAATAGTGGAGACGCTAGGTGACGGTGGCGGTGGTGGTGGTGGTGTCGGTGGCACATCCACTGTTTGCTGCTCGGCAGGTGGCAACATTCCTCTCGAGGCGGAAGCCGAGGCAGCAGCGCTAAAGGGAGCAGGGGGAGCCTGAGCGGGTTCCTTGTTTTTAAGGTGTGTACTCCACTGCAGTTCATGCTTTGCATGTAGATGCCTGATCATGCAGGTGGTGCTCAGGTTAAGAACGTTAATGCCTCGCCTCAGGGTCTGATGGCACAGCGTGCAAACCACTCTGGTCTTGTCCTCAGCACATTGTTTGAAGAAGTGCCATGCCAGGGAACTCCTTGAAGATGCCTTTGGGGTGCTGGGTCCCTGTTGGCGCTGGCCAATAGCAGGCGAACTCTCTGGACGGCGGCTGTTCTGCTTTTGCCCCCTGCTCCCTCTTTGGCTTCGCTGTTGTCTCGGTCTCACCACTGCCTCTTCCTCTGAACTATTTAAGTCAGCGGCACGACCTTCAGTCCATGTGGGGTCTAAGACCTCATCGTCCTCTGCATCGTCTTCCACCCAGTCTTCCTCCCTGACCTCCTCCTGTTCAGTCTGCACACTGCAATAAGACGCGGCAGTGGGCACCTGTGTTTCGTCATCATCAGACACTCGGTCACTCTGCTGTGGTGGTATTCCCATGTCCTCATCATCTGGATACATAAGTGGTTGTGCGTCAGTGCATGGAATGTCTTCCACCGCTGGGGAAGGGATAGGTGGACGCCCCTGGAAAACCGTGGGAGCAGAGTCCTCAAACAGAAGAAGAGACTGCTGCATAACTTGAGGCTCAGCCAGTTTCCCTGATATGCATGGGGGTGATGTGACAGACTGATGGGCTTGGTTTTCAGGTGCCACCTGTGCGCTTTCCGCAGAAGACTGGGCGGAAGACAATGTGGTGAACGTGCTGGAAGCACTGCCGGCCACCCAATCGACTAATGCCTGTACCTGCTCAGGCCTTACCATCCTCATAACGGCATTGGGCCCCACCAAAAATCGCTGTAAATTCTGCCGGCTACTTGAGGGAGTTGTTTCACTACTTTGTGCGCCTGAGGCCGAACGGCCACGTCCTCTGCCAGCAACAGAGGCTCCACGGACACCAAAACGACCGCGTCCTCGTCCCTTAATAGAATGTTTCCTCATTGTTGCGATTCAACTCGCACCACAATAAAATATATTATTTTTTAGCCCCAAAATTCCCACACTGGAAGATATAATTCCTTTTTCCGGTATTAATTACAAGAACACTGCTGCTAATTGGACACCAGATTTTTTATAATGCTAGTTTTGGTACATAGATTCCACACGGGGAGATATAATTCCTTTTTACAGGAGTAAAAACGTGAGGCCTAGTTTTTCTGGTCTACCAAACACCAGATTGATTAAATTGGCCTTTTTTTCAGCAAAATTACAACACTGGACAATAATGCCTTTTGGCGGCATTAATTACAAGAACACTGCTGCTAATTGGACACCAGATTTTTTATAATGCTAGTTTTGGTACATAGATCCCCACACGGGATTAATTACAACAGGAGTGCTTCTTCTGGTCTAACACCAGAATAATTTTATTATTACGGTGAAAGCTTTTTCTAATTTATATTTCTGGCACATAAAAAAAATATTTCTGGCTGACAGTATTGGACAAAGTAGTGGCACTGGCTAGCCTAGCTGGAACAGCACATTCATGGGATTTGCTATCCAAGTGGGTTACTTTCAGTTTCACCACTGATATATTAAATATCTTTGCAGTTAGTATGGGTGACACAAGCACAGCCAAACCCCTGATGTATTATATCTATGAAAAAATCGACTATTACATTAGATTAATGGACGTTGTGGCAGCTTTTGCTGTAGCACCACAAGTCCCAAAATGGCCGCCGCCAATCAGCCAAGTAACATGTGTCAGAAAACAGTCTGCCCAGCCAGAAAAAAAATTGACTTTGTCTGAGCAGCTGAATCGCTGTTGTCCTGATTCACAGGTGTAGATTTTTAACTTCTTTGGAGCTTTGGTTTACACTTTGTGGCAGCAAGTGCTGGCGCACCACAAGTCCCAAAATGGCCACCGCCGGTCAGCCCAGTTACATGTGCCAGTAAAAATCGCTCTGGCCAGTCTCAACAAAATAGTGACTTTCAGTGAACAGCTCAGCTGAGTTGTTCTGATGCACAGGTGTAGAAAGGTAGATCACTTCTTTATCCCTGCCTATCTCGCCCTCGCAGAAGCTGCATCCTCTCCCTGCACTAGTCAGAGCAGTGTGACGTGCGGCGCTACGTGACTCCAGCTTAAATAGAGGCTGGGTCACATGCTGCACTTGGCCAATCACAGCCATGCCATTAGTAGGCATGGCTGTGATGGGCTCTTAGGGCAAGAAGTAAAACGCTAGCTGATTGGCTGCTGTGCAGCCCTTCAGAAAGCGGGAAGTAATCGACGAACACCGGACCCGAACCCGAACTTTTTTGAAAATGTCCGGGTTCGGGTCCGTGTCACGGACACCCCAAAATTCGGTACGGACCCGAACGATTCTTGAACTGTTCGCTCAACACTAGTCCCGAGCTACTTGAGAAACCTTGGCGTGGTGCTCAGGCTTAAGACATGTCCTCCACTGCAGGACATGTTGACTAATCTCTCAATTTTAACATCAGTTTGAGGACTTAGTAAGACCGCAGTGTGCACCTGTCTTGTCATTTGTTATTGCTATATTGTTATATTATTTATCACATCCACACAATTGCCATCTTGTGTAGGATGTCTATTGTGGAACTTGTGGTCCGCTGCGGGCATCCTCCACCGGATGCATTTTTGCTGGGGATCACCATTAGCAACGGGCCACAAGTGCAGGATCTGCTCCCCTGTATATATATATGCACAACTGCATTTTTGGGTTGAGCACATCCTGCTTCATGCCACCTTTCAGTTGTTTTGTGTATATAAAATTTTTGGAGGTGTATAAACTCCTATGTAAATATAGCCTGTTTTCCATCCACAGGCTACATTTAGGTGCACCTGTGAGGCCTGGGCTAGATCAACCAGTCTTGGGTGGGGCTCACAGCCCTCTCCCTCCTCCCATTGCAGGCATGGTTACATGCTGGAGGTAACTGAGGAGTTTGCTGTGAGTGCGCCTATACATTCCTGTAATGCCCACTGGCCCCTGGTATTGCCCATACGGCACAGGTAGTGTTAGGTCCTAAGCTACTTGAGAAACCTTGGCATGGTGCTCGGGCTTAAGACATGTCCTCCACTGCAGGACATGTTGACTAATCTCTCAATTTTAACATCAGTTTGAGGGCTTAGTAAGACCACAGTGTGCACCTGTCTTGTCATTTGTTATTGCTATATTGTTATATTGTTATATTATATTATATTATATTGTTATATATTGTTATATTATTTATCACATCCACACAATTGCCATCTTGTGTAGGATGTCTATTGTGGTACTTGTGGTCTGCTGCAGGCATCCTCCACTGTGTGCATTTTTGCTGGGGATCGCCATTAGCAACAGGCCACAAGTGCAGGATCTGCTCCCCTGTATATATATGCACAACTGCATTTTTGGGTTGAGCACATCCTGCTTCATGCCACCTTTATGCACAACTGCATTTTTGGGTTGCCATCTTGTGTAGTATGTCCATTGTGGTACTTGCGGTCTGCTGCAGGCATCCTCCACTGTGTGCATTTTTGCTGGGGATCGCCATTAGCAACAGGCCACAAGTGCAGGATCTGCTCCCCTGTATATATATATATATATATATATATATATATATATACACACAACTGCATTTTTTGGGTTGAGCACATCCTGCTTCATGCCACCTTTCAGTTGTTTTGTGTATACATTTATTTTTAATATATAAAAGTACATCCACTCATTCTTGCTTTTTGGGTGCATTTGCACTCTGATACAACCAGTCGTGTTTATTTTAAGTATACAAAAGTGCGTTCATTCTTCCTTGCTTTTGGGGTGAATTTGCAGCCTGATGCAAACAGTTTTGGGGCGTGTCCATTTCATATATAAAAGTACTTCCGTTCATACTTGCTTCTGGGGTGAAGTTACAGTCTAATAGTATTGCTCTTTTTCCCCTTGCAGTTTCTTTTAAATTTACAGTATGTCGGACAGACAGGTGACAGACCCTTCTAAGGGAACGGGCAGTGGTCAAAATGTTTCTGGAGCAGGCAGAAGTAGCAGCAGAAGGAGGGAAGTGGAGGGGGGGGTGGGGTCAGTTGGCAGCAGCTGCCGGTGTCATCCTTGAATGCTTCTTCCAGTAGGTGGGCAAGTAGTGATGATGAGAGTCGCATGGGAGCTGGTGTTGCAAGCAGTCAGGTATGCAGCCCTGAGACTGGTGTGGGTGAGATCAGTGACGTGCAGACAATAGTGGTTGATGTGGCCAATCGTAGGTGGAAGCTGGGTCAACAGGAGGCTTCATCATTAGGAGAAGAGAGTAGCAGCTTGGGCATGAGGCAGCTGCTGAACTAGCAGGTTGGTAGCGTGGCCGTCAGTCAGCAGGGTGTCAGCAGTGGGAGGTCGAGAAACGTGCCCAGGGTAGACTGCCCACTACACAGGAGCCTAAGTGTCCGGAAAGAAGTAGCGGTACAGGGGTTCACTGAGGCAGCGGTAGCAGGCAGTCAGAACGGAGTGGTGAGGGGAAAATGCCATACTCGGCGGTGTGGCACTTTTTCATCAAGAATATGCAAAATAAATGTGGAGCCCCAGTTATCGGTCTACAACACAATGAAAGCCAGATATCCCTCAAAGGAAGGAAAACCGAGCAAAGGGGTGTCTCCATTACAGAGATCACCAAATCCACCATATTAAGTGGCCCCTATGTCAAGATCCCGCTTTTATACAAGCTTTAAGGATGTGACGGGGAAAACCTAAGCCAGTTATCCATCCACAGACAGCTATTTCGGGGTGTTGCCCCTCATCAGTGCGGCGTACGATTCTGGCTAACCGGGAGCAATGCCTCGGAGACTACTCAAACACAACAATAGCTGATCTCACTCTCACTTTTTCATCAAGCTGCCGGAGGATGTCAGCATAGCAATTTGTAGAATCTGTGGGCAGAAGGCGAAACATGGCCAGGGTGCCAATGTTGTCACCACAACCCTGCACCAACACATGCAGCGTCACTATAAAGTGGCCTGGGAAAACAGTAGCGCTAATGTAGTGGTACAGCCTGACACAGCAACTGCTGCATCATCCAGTGGCCTGCACCCTTTTTCCTGCAGTCAAGGCTCCATCACCTCAGCAGAAGGGAGCGGTGTTTTCTTCTCATAAAATACTGGTCCTGAGGCACCTGATCCTCCTCCTCCTACTCCTCGTCAGTTATTTCGTCAGCAATCGATCCCAGAGGTAATTGCAAAGCTGCACGAGCTGAATGTGCTCCTCGCCAAGTTGCTGGTACTACAGTCCCTCCCTTTCCATGTGGTGAACTCCACCTTTCAGGGAACGGATAGCTGCTAGGCCAGGGTGTAGAGTCTCAAGCCATCATTACTTCTCCGAAAAGACAGTACCAGCCCTGCACATGTATGTTGAACAGAAGGTGGGCCAGTCCTTAAGCCTGTTGGCGTCTGCTAAAGTTCACAACAGTGCCGAAATGTAGAGCTGTAACTACAGTCAAAAACACTATATATCCTTTA
This sequence comes from Bufotes viridis, assembly GCA_033119425.1. Classification (NCBI taxonomy): domain Eukaryota; kingdom Metazoa; phylum Chordata; class Amphibia; order Anura; family Bufonidae; genus Bufotes; species Bufotes viridis. The sequence continues at coordinate 171,753,453 of CM065594.1, read as the reverse complement.
CAGCCCACTGGGTAAATGTGGTTCCTGCCCAGCCACACCAACAACTTGGCCAGGTGACGGCACCGCCACCTCCACGCTTTGAATATGTGGGTCCTGCGCCACTGCCTCCTCATCCTCCACCTTGTCCTCATCCTCCACTGCAGGCACATTTCAGAGTGCTCCTCCAGCATACCACACGTGCAGGGCAAGGTGGTGTCACGCTGTTCTGCACTCCTGGGCGAATGGAGTTACACAAGGGAGGAACTGCTCCGTGTCCTCCATCAAGAAATTGAATCCTGGCTGTCTCCTTTTTAACTTAAGAATGGAACCATGGTGTCACAGTGGGGAGTGGGGGAATCTCCCAACCGTACAATGTGAGGAAATATTGGAGGAAACAAGGCCTGTAAGCCAGGATAGGGAAGATGAAAAACTCCTATACAACTCTCATCCTAACCCTGATCTCCTGACCGTATGAGCCTCCCTCGATGGTAGGAGGCTCATACCGTCAAACCTGGGCCCTACTGACCCTATCGATCCTTAGCATAGGGTCAGGAAAAGAAGACAACCAGTTCCTCAAGGACACAGATGAACCGGAGTCTCCGCAGGCAAAGAAACCAAGGACAAAGGGAAAAAAAATAAAACTTACTGTCATGTACAAGAGTGGGTCCACCTGACTCCATGTACATGGAACAACATCAGTAAGAACTCCTACTGTCATTTTCTAGAGAGGGTCCACCTGACAAAATCACAACAGTAAGAGAGACAAGACAGTGAGCCCCCAACAGAATAGGCTGGTAACAACCCAGAGAGCTGAATCCCACCTGGATAACAAGCTCAGGGAAACAAGGTACTTACCTGCCGCTGCCACAGGATGAAACTGACTTGACTTTTGGTTCACCCCTCCGGGAAACCATAGGGGCCGACTTCCGCAGGCACAACAAAAGACAGGGTAAAGTCTAGCAAACATGCTGGACACAAAACACCACCAGACATGTAACACCAACCTAGACATACATACGCCCTGAACATAACCCACACCAAACATCAAAGGGTAGGAAGGGGAGGAGACACCGGGATGACATTGATGACAACTAGGATGGCCCTCACTGGACAGATGGTATATCCAGGGACAGCAAACCACCAGCACACACAAAGGCTGGAGGAAGACTGAACTTCAGGCTACCAGCAGAAGCTAAATAACCCAAAGCGACCACACCCACACCTAGCACACACATTAACCCTGTGGTCCCCAGAAAGGGAAGGGGATCAACTAAAAGGGAAATCGCACATACATGCAACAATAACACATTGTAGCAGGCAACTTCATGAGTGGCAACCATGTCACGGCTAGTGTTGAGCGCGAATATTCGAATCGCAAATTTTTATTGTGAATATCGGCATTTCGAGAATTCGTGAATATTTCAAATATAGTGATATATATTCGTAAAAACGAATATTTGTTTTTTTATTTGTTTTTTTTTTCTGAACCCAGCACCTATTATACCTACCTTCTTCTTGCTTGTGGGTCAATGTGAGAAGAATGCAATATTGTAGTCTGTAGTGAATTAGAATATTCTTCAATATTTTATTTAATTTTCTCTTATGCAAAAAATCGTCAATGTAATATTCGCGTAATGTGAATATTCTAAAACACAAATATATTGCACTAAAGAATATAGTGCTATATATTCGTTTTTTAGAATATTCGTCATTTTTTCCAATTTAATGTGAACAGTCATTGGCCCAAAAGCAACTTAAGCAGGGAGGAATAATGACTTCAGATGGAAAAAAATGACGAATATTCTAAAAAACGAAAATAATTTTTTTTCCATCTGAAGTCATGATTCCTCCCTGCTTAAGTTGCTTTTAGGCCAAGGACTGTTCACATTAAATTAGAAAAAATGATGAATATTCAAAAAAACGAATATATAGCACTATATTTTATAGTGATATATATTCGTTTTAGAATATTCGCATTATGCGAATATTACATTGACAATTTTTCGCAATTAACAGAATAATCTCAAATACGAATATTCGTGAATATAGGACATATATTCTAACGAATGTTCGCGAAATATTGCAAATTTGAATATTGCCCCTGCCGCTCATCACAGGTCACGGCACACACAACATAGGCCATGGCACTGCCCTTGCATGCACAATAACACCATGTTGCCGCGGGCAAATGCATGTGTGACAACCATGTCAAAGCGCCTAACACAGGCTGTGGCACTTGGTCACCAACAACATGATAAACACCATGTTGGTGCTGCGTCAAGGAGGGCTGAGCCATGCGCTCTGCATGGCGCATGTGGTTAATCTGGTTGTAAAGTGGTTCCTGAAGTCTTCCACCCATCTGCAAGACATCCTGAAAATGTCCAGGAAACTGTGCATGCACTTCAGTCACTCTTACACTGCAAAGCACACCCTTCTTGAACTGCAAAGGCAGAATGGCATTCCCCAACATCACCTTATAAGGAATGTTTCCACCAGTTAGAACTCCACCCTCCACATGTTGGACCGACTATGTGAGAAGAAGGCCATAAACAATTTCTTGATGATGCACGCGGACAGGAGCACTCCCCTGTGTCATGTTGATGTTAGCCAGTGGCAGCTCATGCATGACACCTGCCGTTTGTGGGGGCTAAACTGGAGGAGAAGGAGGAGGAGGACATTCACACATTAGCAATGTATACAGAAATGGGTGGTTTTTTGCGACAAGTGACAAGAGATGAGGTGCAGGAGGAGGTAGAGGGTGATGAGAAAGACCAAGCAGATGACCCTGAGACACACGGTGGCAATATGCAGTAGAGATGGAGGCAGGAAGTTCCGCAAAGGATGAATTGGCTCTCCACTATGTTAGACCCTCTCTACCAGTCTAAAATTGGGACATTTTTTACACCTGCTAAGGGCTGAAAAGTCATGTAGACTTCCAGGAAACCGGATTACTGGTGAGTGTAATATTCATTTCCCCAGTCGTCTCCATGACAGCACATCCTGAGAATTAATAACAAAAATTCTTTAGGGAGGGACTACAGCACATAGTATTTTGCTTCCAAAGGCCATATCCTCATGTGCAAATACATCTAACTTGTAGTATGGGCCCTCTTCCAGGTAGCGACCCTACAAACTTGTTCTAAGGATGCAGAAGATTTTTGCGTCCAGGAGGTGGCCACAGCCCTGGTAGAATGAGCTCTGAGAAAAGTACTACTGCCTTCACTTCAGTACTGGCTGTTCTTATCCAGCGAAAAATGGAACTTTTTGCTGCCCTTTTCCCTTATTTGGCCCGCAAAACTGAACAAAAAGATTGTTATCTTTACCCTAAGACTGAACATCTGACATCTAAATTGTGATAGACCGCTTCCTGTTCATTTGAAGGATTGGCGCAAAATGACAGTGTCACAGTGTCTTGGGACCTATAAAAAGAGGTAACCACTTTCGGTAAAAAACTGGTATCTAGTCTAAAGACTAATTCAGTAACATAAGGCCGAAAAAAGACATTTGTCCATCCAGTTCGGCCTGTCATCTTGCAAGTTGATCCAGAGGAAGGCGAAAAAACCCCTGTTAGGTAGAAGCCAATTTTCCCCACTTAAGGGGAATAAAAAATTCCTTCCCGACTACAATCAGGCAATCAGCATAACTCTCTGGATAAACGACCCATCTCTAGTAGCTATAACCTATATTAATATACCCCAGAAATACATCCAGGCCCCTCTTGAATTCCTTTATTGTACTCACCATCACCACCTCCTCAGGCACCACCTCCTCCGGCAGACCGTTCCATAGAGTCACTGCTCTTACCATAAAGAATCCTCTTCTATGTCTGTGTACAAATCTTCTTTCCTCCAGATGCAGCGAATGTCCCCTCGTCACAGTCACAGTCCTGGGGATAAATAGATGATGGGAGAGATATCTTTGCACTGTCCCCTTATACATAGTAATTAGATCTCCCCTCAGTCATCTTTTTTCTAAAGTGAATAACCCTAATTTTGATAATTTTTCAGGGTACTGTAGTTGCCCCATTCCAGTTATTACTTTAGTTGCCCTCCTCGGAACCCTCTCCAGCTCTGCTATGTTTGCCTTGTTCACAGGAGCCCAGAACTGTACACAGTACTCCTTGTGTGGTCTGACTAACGATTTGTAAAGTGGTAGGATTATGTTCTCATCACAGGCATCTATGCCCCTTTTTTATGTAACCCATTATCTTATTGGCCTTGGCAGCAGATGCCTGACACTGGTTTTTGCAGCATAGTTTTCTGTTTATTAAAATTCCTAGATCCTTTTCCATGTCAGTGTTACCGAGTGTTTTACCATTTCGTATGTACGGGTGACTTGCATTATTCCTTCCCATGTGCATAACTTTACATTTGTCAGTGTTAAACCTCATCTGCCACTTATCTGCCCAAGCCTCCAATCTATCCAAATCTCTCTGTAGCAGTATATTGTCCGCTTCAATGTTAATTACTTTACACAGTTTAGTGTTATCTGCAAAAATTTATATTTTACTATGCAAGCCTTCTACAAAATAATTAATAAATATATTGAAAAAAAATAGGGCCCAGTACTGACCCCTGAGGTACCCCACTAGTAACAGTGACCCAATCTGAGTGTGTACCGTCAATAACCACCCTCTGTTTTCTATCACTCAGCTCAGTCTGAGTATTCTCATTTTATATGCTAACCATGTATGTGGTACAGTGTCAAATGCTTTGGAGAAGTCCAGATATTTGACATCCATTGAGTCACCGATGTCAGGTATAGAACTTACCTCCTCATAGAAACTGATTAAATTAGTTTGGCATGACCAATCCCTCATGAAGCCATGCTGATATGGCGTTATTTGCTTATTTTCGTTGAGATCCTCTAAGATAGCATCTCTCAGAAAACCTTCAAACAGTTTACCCACAACAGATGTTAAACTTACCGGCCTATAGTTTCCGGGCTCTGTTTTCAGACCCTTTTTGAATATTGGCACCACATTTGCTATGTGCCAATTCTGTGGAACATTTCCTGTCAGTATAGAGTCCGCAAATGTCAGAAATAAGGGTCTGGCTATGACATTACTTAATTCCGTTAGGATACGGGGGTGTATGCCATCTGGTCCTGGCAATTTGTCTATTTTAATCTCTTTAAGTCGCTGTTGTACTTCTTCCTAGGTCAGACAGGACACTGTTAATGGGGAATTCATTTTTACTTTAAGCATTTCATCTGACAGTTTATTTTCCTCAGTGAATACATTGGAGAAAAAAAAAAAAAAACAGCTTTGCTTTCTCCTCGTCGCTCTCTGCATCTCCCCCCTCATTACTCTTTAAAGGGCCTACACTTTCAGATTTAGGCCTCATGCACACGACCGTATGTGTTTTGCAGTCCGAAAATTGCGGATTTGCAAAAAAAAGGATGACGTTCCGCAAGGCATCCGTTTTTTTTTTTTGCTGATCCATTATTTTTGCGGATCCATTGTAATAATGCCTTTCCTTATCCGCAAACTAGAAAAAAAATAGGACATGCTTTTTTTTTTTTGCGGAACGGAAAAACGGACATACGGAAACGGAATGCACACGGAGTACCTTCCGTTTTTTTTGCGGACCCATTGAAATGAATGGTTCCATATATGGTCCGCAAAAAAACCGAAACGGACACGGAAAGAAAATACGTTCGTGTGCATGAGGCCTTATACTTTTTAACATTTATATAATTGAAGGACATTTTAGGGTTAGTTTCACTATCTTTGTTAATTAATCTTTCAGTCTCTAGTTTGGCCGCTTTTATTTGTTTTTCACATGTTCTATTTTTTCCCTTATAGTTTTCCAGTGCTTCCTCGCCACCCTCCTGTTTTAGTGATTTATATGCTTTCTTTTTGTCATTTATTGCTTTCTTTACAGTTCTATTTATCCACATTGGTTTCTTTTTGTTCCTTAACTTTTTGTTCCCATTTCTCACAATGAGATTTTAGGATGCTTTTAAAGATATCCCATTTTGTGGCTGTATTTTTATGTTTGAGGACTTTGTCCCAGTTAGTTAGGCCTATGGACTCTTAGTTGGCTAAATTTAGCTTTTTTGAAGTTTGGTATTTTTGTTCCTCTCTGTAGAAACGCACTTTTCAATGACAATTGGAAGGTTATTACTTTATGGTCACTATTTCCCAGGTGTTCCCCAACCTGCATGTCTGTTGTTCTGTCAGGTCTATTGGTTAATACTAAGTCCATTATGGCCGTCCCTCTAGTCGGGTCCTGAACCAGTTGGGAAAGGTAATTGTCTTTGGTTATTGCCAATAACCTGTTTCTTTTATGCGATGTACAGCTTTCAGTTTCCCAGTCTATATCTGGGTAGTTGAAGTCCCCATAATATCCACCTCATTATGATTTGCCGCCTTATCTATCTTGTTTAGTAGTAGATTTTCTCTAGACTCTGGTATATTAGGTGGTTGATAGTAAACTCCTATTAGTAATTTATTTTTGTTTTTGGCTCCATGTATCTCTACCCACAGTGACTCCACATGTTCATGTCCCTCACTTATATCCCAAACTCCTCCTTCATACACCAGTTCTTGAGCCACTTGTTAACCTCCCTAATCTCCCGCTGCCTTTCTTGTGTGGCTCGTGGTACAGGCAGTATTTCGGAAAATACTACCTTTGAGGTCCTCGCCCTAAGCTTTTGACCTAAATCCCTGAAATCATTTTTAAGGACTCTCCACCTACCTCTAACTTTATCATTGGTTCCGATATGGACCATGACCGTTGGATCTTCTCCAGCCCCTCCCAGTAATCTGTCAACCGAATCCGCTAAGTGTCGAACTCTAGCGCGGGAATACAGCACACTGTTCGGCGATCACGGTCTCTGTGACAGATTGCCCTATCTGTTCCCCTAATAATGGAGTCTCCCACTACCAGCACCTGTCTGCATTGCCTTGCTTTTCTGGTCCCCTGCTTACTGGAGCTGACATTCCCCTGACTGGCAGAGGAAGTCTGGCTGCAGTAGTGCCGTCCCTGAACTGACATCCCCCCTCATCTGCCAAACGTGCAAACTTGTTGGGGTGTGTCAGATCAGGGCTAGCCTCCCTGGCACTCTTCCCTCTACCCTGCTTTCTGTTACCCAGCTAGTTACCTCCTCAGCCTCCTCACTGTCTCCCTCCACCTTGTCTTCCCCAGAGAGTGCTTTCTCGCTTAGAAGCAAACTCTTTTGCAAATTGTCAATGCCTCTCAGTGTTGCAACTCGCCAATTTAGATACTCGATTTGCGATTCCAAACGGGTAATTTGCTCATATTTTGAACAAAGATATACACCCTTGAAAAGCTGTTCCAGGACTGCATATATCACACAAAATATGCACTGTACATCATACAAAAACTCTTAGAAAAGGTTGTTGGATGGAAAGGGTTTGGAGCTCACAGACCCATCTAGCTGAAGATGTGCCTACTAGGAAAATGGTCATAAGTGTGACTAATTTGATGGATAGAGATTCTAAAGGCACAAAAGGATAATATGAAACATCTAATAAAACAGTGTTTAGATTCCAAGGAGCTAACAGATTCTTTATTGTTGGCTATCGGCTGCCTTTAAAAACCTGGCTACCCAAGGCACTTCAGTGAGACAGGTGTTGTACAGAGCACCTAGAGCTGAGACCTGAACTTTAAGTGTATTTGGTGCTAGACCCAAGTCTAGACCCTCCTGCAGGAATTCCAGGATGAGAGGGAAGCAAATTTTTTTTCCATACTTTTAAGTTGGCTTTCGATGCATTTGTTTTTCTGCTAAATAGTAGGGTCTTCACTACCTTCTCAGATAAGCCTAATCTGAGTAGGATGGATTCCTCAGAATCCACGCTGACAATTTTAGGATCATGAGATGTGGATGGCAAATTGGACCCCAAGTCAGCAGGTTCTAGCTCTGGGGCAGAAGGAAAGGATCCTCCTGGCATAGGGATCTCAGAAGCCCAAACCAGCCTCTCCTGGGCCAATAAGGCACCACTAGAATTAGGGTACATCTTTCTGTTTGAAATTTCTGCAGGACTGGGAATTAGTGGAAATGGAGGGAACGCGTACACCAGATTTGTAGACCAATTGTGACTGAAGGCCTCCACAGCCGTGGGAAAATACCTGGGACTGAGGGAAAAAAATAAAGAGTCGGGGGTTCCCCACCGATCCGTGATCAATTGGAAGGCTTCTAGAGAGAAGGACCATTCGTCCGGATCGAGAATCTGTCTGCTGAGAAAATCTGCCTTTATATTTAGTGTTTCCTTCAGATGTACTGCTGAAAGGGATGTTACATTCTTTTCTACCCATTTTAATATCTGGTGGGACAGGTTTTTCAGATGGCTTTGTCAACCCCCCGATTCTGAATGAATGCCAATGCTGTCAAATTGCCTGAATGGATTAGAACATTTTGGTATATTAAGTAACTGTGGCACTTTCAAGGCTTCCCAAATTGCTCTTAGTTCCTTGTAATTGGATGAAAGAGGTCTTATGGTGTTGGTCCAGATTCCCTGAAATACTTCTTGGTCTGTGTGAGCTCCCTAGCCCCAAGAGCTTGCGTCTGTTAGGGAAACAACAAACTTCTGTTCCCAAAATACTCCAGGTTCTTGTTTTGCCACAACCAATTCAGAGAGTTTCTGACTTCTTTGGTCAGGATAATCTTTTGTTTCAGGGTCATCTGAGACGTGTTCCCACTTTTGAGGAAAAGTTGCTGAAGGGGGTCTCATATGGAACTGGGCCCAAGCTACTGGGGCTACTGGGGTGGTGGCTCTCAAGGGGTGCCAGAACAGAAGCAATGAGCACTTCTATCAATACAAATGGAATAATGGAAGCGCTTACAAGTCTGCAGGAGGATGGGGAGAGAAGCGCTGTGAGCACTGTACAGTACTTACCCCTCCTCTTGCTTGCTCTTCTCAGGGCCCGCACTGTTGGGTCCTGGCTGCCTGCAGCATCAGGACGTACAGAGCATACTCTGACCTGACACTGCAGGAGGTCAGGTGACTGCAGCACAGGCCCTGAGAAGAGAAGACAGCCAGGACAGGGAGAGTGGCGACAGGAGAGGTAAGTTACTTTATTATTTTACAGTCTGATCTGAGGTCTAATATAGAGGACTAATGGGGGGTCTGGAGTGGTCTGAAGGTCTGACTGGGGGGTCTGGAGGTCTGACTGGGGGGTCTGGAGTAGTGATGAGTGACAGGGGCAATATTTGAATTTGCGATATTTCACGAATATTTGGGCGAATATGCGCCATATATTCAAGAATTTGCGAGTTCAGTCATTATTTTCTTAATTGCGAAAATTTGCATTAAAATCAAAGATATTGCAGCCTTCTCATTCGCCCACAAGCTAGAAGCAGGGAGGGATCATGTGTACTGTTTAAAAAAAATCTCGAATATTCGAAATTACAAATATTTATCACCATATTCTAAATATTCACGAATTCTCGAAGTGCAAATTTTTGCGCTAAAAATTCGCAATTCGAATATTCGTGATCAACACTAGTCTAGAGGTCTAATGGGGGTCTGGAGTTCTTACTGGAGGTTCTAGAGGTCTAATGGGAGTCTGATTGAGGGTCTGGAGGTCTGACTGGAGGTATTATGGAGGTCTGGAGGTCTGACATGGGGTCTGGTCTGAGGTCTGATATGTGGGTCTGGAGGTCAAATGGGGGTCTTATCTGAGGTCTGATATTGGGTCGGGGTCTTACATGGAGGTCTAATCTGAGGTTTAAAACTGAGGTCTTATATGGGGTCTGACATAAAGGTCTAAAGAGGGTTTGGTCTAAGATTGGGGGATCTCATTTAGGGTTTTATATGGTGGTCTGATCTGAAAGGAAGTAGTTTATTTTATTTTATTACTAGTGTAAAATATAAAGGGGTGTTTTGTGTGGTACCAGTATTTTCAGGGGGACTGTTTCTGCAGGAAACTATTGGGGAGCACAGTGGACACAGTATTGGGGGTGGCAGGATGGGGTGTTGAGAAGGTGGGAGCATGATGGAAAAGTAGGAAAGTAAGATGTCTGTTTGTTAAACTCTGCAGAGACCAGGCGCGGCTGAAAGAAGTCACCATGATGGTTTGGTCTAACAGGAGAAGAAGAGGAAAGAGAATATCTACATTGGAGAAGAGAAGTCACTTGATGTAAGAGGTATGTGGTGCTGTATGACTCTGTATGTTCAGTAGTTCTGTATGTAATGTTTTCCAAGTATGGGGTTGTCTGCTTTTTTTTGTATGAGCGCTGCCTTCTCTGCTCTGTTTACCTGCTCATCACTGCAAATGCTATGGTGAGCAGGTGAACAGAGAAAGCAGCTCTCATATCAGCGCTGCCCTCTCTTCAAACAGCTGGGGGCACAATGGGCATTTCTTCTATAGAGGGGGCACAGAGCCAGAGGGAATTACTGTAATGAAGGAGGCACATTGGGCATTTTTACTGTGAAGGGGGCACAGTGGGCATCATTGCTGTGATGGGGGCACAATGGGCATTACTAGAACAGTGGGCATTACTAATATTAAGGGGGAACAATGGGCATTATTACTGTTAAGGTGGCAAAATAGGCATTATTACTATGAAGGGGGAACGGTGGGCATTATTACTATGAAGGGGGAACGGTGGGCATTATTACTGTGACAGGGGCACAATGGGGATTATTACTATGAAGGGGGCACAAAGAGGGCATTACAACTGTAGGGGTACAATTTTTTTTAAAGTATTGGGGGTGGGGCAGAGATAGGACCAAAGGTGATAAACACCCTAGGCATGCCACTGGGTACCTGGATCTGGGATGGACTGGAATGTGGTAATAGGCGTCCTCTATGTCTAGTGTGGCCATTATCACCCCTTTCCAAATTAACTTTACCGCTGACTTTACTGACCCAATCTTGAACTTTTGGTAGACCACAAATTTTTTTAGAGGTTTTAGATTTATTATAATTCTAAATTTCCCATTTGGCTTTTTTATAATGAAGAATCTGGTATAATGACCCCTGCACTGTTCTACCTGAGGGACAGGTTATATTGCTCCTAACTGCACAAGCTCTGCTATGCTTGAAGTTAGGCAGGATTGTTGATGAGGAGGGAGAAGAGCTTCTACAAACTTTTGAGGGGGAGGAGACTGAAGTTCTATTTGGTACCCTTCTCTTATTATGTCGATTATCCAAGGATTTGACATGGTCTGCTCCCAGATGTCTACAAAGGAGCTGATTCTGCCCTCCCTCCACATCTGGATCACGTCATTGTTTAGAGGCGGATGAGGTTTCCCCCTTATTGGGATTAAAGGGCAAATGTCGCCCTTTTTACCCCCTTGCAAAGCTCCACCTCCCTGCCTTTCCTTTCCATTATTTTTCATCACAGTGGTATTGTTTGCCACAAAAAAAAAATGGGTCTTGGAGCGAGATCTGTCCTCCGGTAACCCATTTTTTTTTTATCAGTAGCATTCTCCAAGATCTTGTCAAGGTCTGGATTGAACACATATTCACCATGGAAGGGTAGTGAAATTAGGTTATTTGTAGACGCGATGTCTCCACACCAGGCCTTTAACCAAAGTACTCTCCAAATAGTATTGGATAGTACTGCCATGCGGGCAGAAAGGTGAACAGACTCCGCTGAGGCATCTGCTAAAAAACTGGTCCCCATCTTTAGTAGTGGGAGGCTACCTAATACCTCGGGGTCTTATTTACTAGGTGAAGCACCCCCTAGGGATAGTTTCCCAATCAGTGAAATCTTCCTCCTCAAATGGGTAGCTTCTTACGCGGAATAAAAGGAACCCTTTTCTGGTTTCTGCCATTCTGCTTTAATTTATTTTTGCACATTGTCAGGCACTGGAAATACTGATCTGGATCTCTTCCCCCAGTCCCCCAAAAATGTCTTCCTGTACAGATTTAGGCTTCCTAGGAGTTTCCGTTTGGATAATTGCTCTGATTGCTTTAATAAATTCCTCAATATTATCCAGATTAAATAAGAGCCTTTTATACTCATTATCTTCATCCTAATCAAGCGGTTTTGAACTAACCTCAGGATCAGACAGATCTAGGTACACAGAAACAGAGTCACTATCCACGTTTAGAGTTTCCCTGTACACTGGTGGGGGAAGGGGCCTGGGTAAGGCTAAAGATAGAGCGGACTGCACTTCTTTTACCAGAAATGTAATATCCTCCAAGAAACTAGAAGATTCCTCTTTAATTGCTTTAGCTATGCACTCCTTACAAAGGGGCTTAGACCCAGATGAAGGTAAACGGTTGGAGCATAACCCACATTTCCTGTATTTTAGTTTAGCAGAGGAGGAGACTCCTTTTTTTCCCTGAAAATACAAGAGAGAGAAGGGTCAGCCTGAAGTCCGGCTACTCACTGTTCCCTGTATGGTGGCAGACTCCTGTCCTGACCCCGGCGTGGTAGGGGTGCTCATCGCGGCAGTCCTGTCCACGCCGCTTTCGCTGGTGCTTCACTCTCGGCAGAGGGTGTATGGTGCCGGATGCCATGTTTCCCCAGGCCCTGCTCTTTATCTCAATGTTGCCTGTGCCAGGGCCCAGGACGCCAGACGTGACATCAGTACGCTCGTCCACACCCCCCTCATCTGAAGTCGCCACCCAGCGGCCGTAGGGAATCGCGTCATAGTGTCACTCCAGCCGCCCATGCCACTGTGCATATAACCCGCCGCAACAGGGAGCTTCACTGGGGACCCCAGAGTTGGGTCCTGGGCACAGGCCTTGATGGAAAGAGGGAGAGCCAGATCCTAGATACAACCCTCAGCCTGATAAAAGTAAGCAAATCCATGAAAACAATAAATATAAATGAGTTCTGCCAGAAAACCCAAAGGGTCTCCCAGCACCTCTGAAACTTACCTCCTTGGCAGGACAGGAAAAACACTGGTAGTGGAGGGAATTTAAACCTCTGTGTTTTTCCAGTCCTATCAGTCTCAGGTTGTGCTGTCAAGGAGATGACTGGGGAAATATTATATATATATATATATATATATATATATATATATATATATATATATATAATGAAAAAAGGTAACAGCACCGGCTTTGCAGATAAGGTGGGTGCAGGTTCACTGGAATAGCCAGTTCCAAAATTGTAATAAAAAATAGAGCAGCACTCCGAAGTAAAATGAAAAAACAAGGTGTTTATTTACCCATAGGTGTACAGCGATGTCAGTCCCAACTGGAGCCTTTCTCAAGCCTTGAGCCAAGGCTTGAGAAAGGTTCCAGTTGGGACTGAAACGTTGCTTGTACACCTATGGGTAAATAAATACCTTGTCTTTTCATTTTACTTCGGAGTGCTGCTCTATTTTTGATTTATATATATATATATATATATATATATATATATTTATCTTTTCTTGTCCTACATTTTAATAACTGCATCTGTGTATAACCAGTCTAAGGAGGTGCATCAGTTGGTTTAATCTCATAAGCCATTGTACTATTGTTGTGAATATTCTAAACAAATCTCTGAGATGAGCAATTCTACATATTTTTCCTACCGATTATGTATGAGGCACTACCTTTTGGCTTTTGAAGTTTAGAATTACACATGCCCATTGGTTGTGTATGCCATTACACAACTAATGCAGCCAAGTTTCAATAGCAGACCTCTATCTGATAACTCTGATTTATCTCAGGCTTATCGTGACTTTTTATTTTAGGATTGTGCAATTTTCCAGAACTCTTCTGTAGGTTCTAAACTTTCGCAACATTGATACAAATTCTTTCGACAATAGTTTCATTCTTATCTATATACTTATTTATCTATAGAAGAGTAAAATTGGCTCCTGCAGCTGTCAAGACCATAGTAATTTAAATTTCATGTGGGCAGCTTTTACATTTAAAGTGGGAAGTCTACAGTTAGTTACTTAATTCCTTAGAGAATAATTCCGCCTCCTGAAAACACTAAGTTTCTTAAAATGCTCACTTAGCATCACCGGGAATTGAAGAAAACCGCAGAACCTCAAATTCAAGCGTGATGATCCTTTATTTGTCCAGCATGCAGCGTTTTGACTTGCAACAAGTCTTTTTCAAGCATACTGCTATACACACAGTGAACACATATGTATACACCTCCCCTTAATCGGATTAATGAGGTGGGCAGGACGTCCAGCCTCCAATCACTAATCCCTTTCCCAACTTAGTGAAAACATTGGTGACTACATTCATATAAAATACTTAATAGTCCATTATGTGCGTATGTAGAAATATTTAACTCACTTGGAGGCCTGAAGATGGCCATCATGGGTGCAGCTAACTACGGTGTTTAGAAGGCATCCTCGTGGTCATGGCGTCCGGAAGCTCCCGCTGTAGCCACGTCCGCCCGACACGCTATGCAACTTCCGGTCACGTGATTAGTTTGTTTAGCTTTGCCAGGAGAACTTACGTAACTATATTACAGTGTATCGACTAAAAAGAGGTAATAAAAAGCTGCAATTAATTCAATTGATTTATCAATCCACCATATATTCAAGATATTAACCACCTCAGCCCCCCTAGCTTAAACACCCTTAATGACCAGAACACTTTTTACAATTCTGCACTACACTACTTTCACGGTTTAATACTTGGTCATACAACTTACCACCCAAATGAATTTTACCTCCTTTTCTTCTCACTAATAGAGCTTTCATTTGGTGGTATTTCATTGTTGCTGACATTTTTACTTTTTTGATATTAATAAAAAATTATTGAAATTTTTTAAAAAAATGACATTCTTCGCTTTCTGTTGTAATTTTTTTTTAAAAAACTACATTTCTATATAAATTTTTCTCTAAATTTATTGTTCTACGTATCTTTGATGAAAAGGAATGCAATAAGTGTATATTTATTGGTTTGGGTAAAATTTATAGCGTTTACAAACTATGGTGCAAAAAAGTGAATTTCCGCATTTTTAAGCAGCTCTGACTTTCTGAGCACCTGTCATGTTTCTTCAGGTGCTAGAATGCCAGGATAGTATAAATACCCCCAAATGACACCATTTTAGAAAGAAGACACCCCAAAGTATTCGCGGAGGGGCATGGTGAGTTCATGTATCATTTCATTTTTTTTCACAAGTTAGCAGAAAATGACACTTTGAGGGGAAAAAAAAAAGTTTCCATTTCTGCTAACTTCTGGCAAAAAAAAAAAAAAAAAAAAAAAAAAAAAAAAAAAAAAAAAAAAAAAAAAAAAAAAAAAAAAAACTCACTATACCCCTCAGTGAATACATTGGGGTGTCTACTTTCCAAAATGGGGTCATTTGTGGGGTGTGTTTACTGTTCTGGCATTTTGGGCGGGGCTAAATTGTGAGCAACCCTGTAAAGCCTAAAGGTACTCGTTGGACTTTACTCACCTTTACGCACCTAGGCTGCAAAAAAGTGTCACACGTGGTATTTCTCTACTTCTTCTGAGTACGGTGATGTGTTTTGGGGGTGTATTTTTACATATACCTTTGCTGGGTGAGAGAAATATCTCTGTAAATTGTCGACTTTGTATAAAAATATTAAGTTGTCATTTACAGAGATATTTCTCTCACCCAGCATGGGTATATGTAAAAATACACCCCAAAACACATTGCCCTACTTCTCCTGAGTACGGCAATACCACATGTGTGACACTTTTTTACAGTGTTTTATAATGCAGGACAGTATTGGTTACAGAGAAAACCACCACAGATTATGGACACTAGATGTGACCCAGATTATTAAAGAGTCAGTCTGCGGATGATGTACAGTATATATCACTAATAGTTATAAAAATATCTTGCTGCTGTGAAACACACACAGTAGCCCTTCATAATTTTGTTTCTTTTGAAAAGCTGTTGGTACTAAATACAGCAAATTTCTCTCCCTGCACTATCTGTCCCATCCTTAGCACTGATGTCCCTGACACTGCTGTTAAATATATTGTTGATCTAAAGCACACACACACACACACACACACAGTCCTTAACCCCTCCAGGACCTTGTACGAGAATGCTCGACCTAACTTGTGGCTACTTATAGCCGGGCCCCTGCTGTATCCGCCAGGCATCGGGACTGCCAGCTACGGAAGCCCAGGAGATCCAGCTCCAGGGCTGGGTCTCCTAGGCAACTGTTAGCGTCTTACAGTGTAAGACAGTGACAGTTAAATACAGCACAATACAGATGTATTGTGCTGTATTGAAACAGGGATCAGACCCTGAAATCTTGAAGTTCCATAGTGAGGCAAAACAAAGTAAAAGAAAAATAAAAAAATTTAGTTTTACAAAAAAATTGAAAGTTTCAAGTAAAAAAAAAAAAAGTGCCCATTTCCCAAAATAAAGTAAAAAAAAATTGTAAAAAATAGGAAAAAAAAAACACAAGAAAAGTAGACATTAGGTATCGCCGTGTCCGTATCGACCGGCTCTATAAAAATATCACATGACCTAACCCCTCAGGTAAACACCGTCAAAAAATAAAATAAAATCTGTGCTAAAAAAAAAACATTTTTTGGTCACTTTACATCACTAGTGCAAGAACTAGCGATCAAAAAGGCGTATGCCCCCCCTAAGATCATATCAATCAAACCATCATCTCATTCTGCAAAAAATAAGACCCTATCTAAGACAATTGCCCAAAAAATAAAAAGACTATGGCTCTCAAAATATGGACACTAAAACATGATTTTTTCAAAACTGCTTTATTATGTAAAACTGAAAAAACAACCAAAAACAGTACACATTTGTTATTGTCGCATCCGAAACATCCTGCTCTATAAAAATACCACATAATCTTACCTGTCAGATGAACATTGTAAATAACAAAAAATAAAAATGGTGCCAAGACAGCTATTTTTTGTTACCTTGCCTCACAAAAAATTGAATACAGAGCAACCAAAAATCATATGTACCCTAAAATAGTAGCAACAAAACTGCCACCTTATCACGTAGTTTCCAAAATGGGGTCTTTTTTGGAGTTTCTACTCTAGGGGTGCATCAGGGGGGCTTCAAATGGGACATGGTGTTAAAAACCAATCCAGCAAAATCTGCCTTCAAAAACTGTATGGCATTCCTTTCCTTCTGCGCCCTGCCATATTCCCGTACAGCAGTTGACGACCACATATGGGGTGTTTCTGTAAACTACAGAATCAGGGCAATAAATGTTGAGTTTTGTTTGGCTGTTAACCCTTGCTTGCTTACTGAAAAAAAAAATTAAATGGAAAATCTGACAAAAATTTGAAATTCTGAAATTTCATCTCCATTTTCCATTAATTCTTGTGGAACAGCTAAAGGGTTAACAAAGCTTGTAAAATCAGTTTTGAATACCTTGAGAAGTGTAGTTTCTAAAACGGGGTCACTTTTGGGTGATTTCTATTATGTAAGCTCCACAAAGTGACTTCAGATCTGAACTGATCCTTAAAAAGTGGGTTTTGGAAATTGTCAGAAAAATTTCAAGATTAGCTTTTAAATTTCTAATCCTTCTAACGTCCCCAAAAAATAAAACATTCACAACATCATCCAAATATGAAGTAGACATATGGGGAATGTAAAGTAATAATTATTTTTGGAGTTTTTACTATCTATTATAAAAGTAGAGAAATTGAAACTTGCAAATTTGCTAATTTTTCCCAATGTTTGGTAAATTTGGAACTTTTTTTATAAATAAAAATGAAATTTGTTGACTCCGTTTTACCAATGTCATGAATTACAATATGTGACAGGAAAACAATCTCAGAATGGCCTGGATAAGTAAAAGCATTTTAAAGTTATTACTAAATATAATGACATGTCAGATTTGCTAAAAATGACCTTGTCCTTAAAGTATAACTGTCAAATTTTTTTTTTTTTTTACTTTTGGATTTTGGTGATTAATATCACCTTGTTGGCCGTGTTTTAATTTCTAATTGTTTAATAAATAGCCCCTAAAAGCCACCTAAAAGTCCCCAGTATTGGCTATTTTTACCTGAGATTAAAATCAGGTTGCTATACTTCCGTCTACCAGATGAGGACGGACGCTGCGTGCACTGGGAACTGATAGTGAGTCAATATTGTAAGGGAATGTATAAAAAGCCAGGTTCTTCTTGACAGGAGATAACAGTGCTGGGCTGTGTGTGTGAACTTCTCCACATGCCTGTGCTTGGCAGACACTCCCTTAGCAGTGCTGGAGAATGTGGCTGCTCAGTGTATAAATGAAAGCATGATCTGATAAGAGGAGAGCTTGTAGGAGAGGACTACAGGCTTCAGCCAGACCTGGAAATTTAACTGCAAGACCCCCTATACAGAGCTGGTCTTCACCAACTTCACTGCAGGTGTTCTATGGATTAGGCTCAGGGCTGAGGGCAGCCATCTTAACAGAATAGTGAAATTGCAGTTTTATGCAGACTGGTTGCTAAGGGCTGAATCTTTTTAAATAAGGGGTAAGTAAGTCTAATAGTTATTGATTCAGGAATAATATCATATTAGTAACTACATATATGAAAACTGAAATTAGGGTCTAAATGTGACAGTTATCTTTTAAGGTGAAAAATGGCTGGGTCCTTAAGGGGTTAAGGAGAGTAGGTTGTGGTCAGAAAGTGGGAAAGGAGAGTTAAAATTGGAAAATACCATGTCTAGTGTGTTACTGCCTTTGTGCGCGAGTTAGAAATTTGTGAGAGTCCAAGAGAGGAGGTTAGAGATGGGAGGCAGATGGTGCCCAAAATGAGAGTTGGTAGCTCTGAAGACAAATGTTTCTACTAGGCAGCAAAGTGATCCAGGAACTAGATGGGTGAGCCACGGGGGCCGGTAAATAGAGGTGAGCGGACACCAGGAAGTTTGGGTTCACCGGGTTCAGACGAACTTCACCGCAAAGTACGGGTTCGGGACCCAAACTTGACCCCGAACCCTATTGAAGTCAATGGGGACCCGAACTTTGGGGCACTAAAAGGGCTCTAAAAAAGTCATGTAAAGGGCTAGATGGCTGTAAAAGGAAGCAACAATGGGGACAAGAACAGGACAATTGCCCTGCAAACAAATGTGGATAGGGAAAAGGACTTAAAATAACATAAAAAGCATAATAAAAAATATGGAGGAGGAGGAGGAGGTCCATATGGAGCAGGAGGTTGAGGAGGCAGTGGAAGTGGCGATGTAGGTGGAAGCGGTTGTGGAGAAGGCAGTCGCCAACATTTTTTTTTTTTTTTGTTACATTTGGGTAGACCCCAAAACAATGGGAAATATAAAAAAGAAAACAAAGAGAAAGTGCGCTGGAGTATAACAAAGGCTGGGTGAGGCCGTTATACATGTCTATTCTGCACAAGGAATAGGCAAGGAATGTGGGATCCATGCCTGCTTCATTTTAATGAACGTAAGCTTGTCCACATTGGCTGTGGACAGGCGGCTGCGCTTGTATGTGATAACGCCTGCCATCCTAAACACACGTTCAGACAATACACTGGCTTCAGGGCAGGTCAGCACCTTCCAGGCGTAAAGGGCAAGCTCAGGCCATGTGCCCAATTTGGAGACCCAGAAGTTGAATAGGGCAGACCCATTAGTCAGTACGTGTAAGAGTGTGCACACATACTGTTCTACCATGTTGCTGAGATGCTGCCTCCTGCTAAGATGTTACATATTAGCTGGTTGTGCTGTTTGTAGTGGCGTCCTGACAAAGCTTTTCCACATTTCAGCCATGTTAACCCTGCCTTCTGAGGTGCTGACTGTGCTTCAGCTGCATTTGTGACTTCTTCCTCCTCATATGCCTTCACCTTGTGCTTCCACTGAGGCCCCGGTGTCAGGTGGGAATGCCATCAGCAGTGCGTCTACCAACATGCACTTGTAGTCACGCATCTTCCGATTATGCTTAAGTGAGGGAATTAAGAATGGCACATTGTCCTTGTAACGGGGATCCAGCAGGGTGGCCACCCAGTAATCTGCACTGGTTAAAATGTGGGCGACTCGGCAGTCGTTGCGCAGGCACTGCAGCATGTAGTCGCTCCTGTGTGCCAGGTTGCCCAGAGGCAACGACAAGCTGTCCTCTGTGGGAGATGTATTGTCTGTCCTCCGAATTCACCCAGCCATGCTGCAGTGATGGCCATGAGCTGCTTTGGGTACCATCCTGCTGTGAACACAGTTCCTTTTCCTCCTCCTTCTCATCCTCCAGAACTGTGCCCTGGCTGGACAATTATGTACCTGGCCTGTTGGTGTAGGAACCCACCCTCCGAGCCACTTGTGAATGACTGGCCTGTTAACCATGGAAATGATCCCTCTTTCTCCTGTGCGACATCCCCTTCCATCATTGCCGAAGTTTTTTTTCAAGGAGAAATAGAACTGGGATAGCAATGTTGACCACGGCGTCATCGGCACTGACCATGTTGGTGGAGTAATCGAAACAGTGCAAAATGGCACACAGGTCTCACATGGAGGCCCACTTATTGGTGGTGAAGTGGTGCTGTTCCGCAGAGCGAATCACCCGTGCATGCTGTAGCTGGAACTACACTATTGCCTGCTGCTGCTCGCACAGTCTCTCCAGCATGTGGAAGGTGAAGTTCCACCTTGTGGGCACATCACATATGAGGTGGTGAGTGGGAAGGCCAAAGTTATGCTGCAGTGCAGACAAACAGGCAGCACCAGGGTGAGAACGCCGAAAGCGCGCACACACTTTCTGCAGCAGCTCTGACATATCGGGGTAGTTTTTCAAGAATTTCTGTTCCATGCCCGTTCATAGCTTCTGCGCGGTGTGTGGTTTTTCCCCCAAACTGATGAGTTTCAAAACAGCCTGCTGTTGTTTTCCCCTGGCTGTGCCGAAATTGGTGGTAAAGGTGTTACGCTGAGCAGATGAGGTGGCCGTAGAGGAGGAAGTAGGAGGAGAAGGCAATAAGAGGCAAAGAGGCCCAGCCGCCACTGCATTTACCCAGTGTGCTGTTAGGGAGATATAACGTCCCTGCTCGTGCTTACTGATCCATGTATCGGTTGTTATGTGGACCTTGCCAAAGATGGTGTTGCACAGTGCACACCTGATTTTGTCTGCCACTTGGTTTTGCAGGGAAGGTATGGCTCACCTGGAAAAGTAGTGGCGGCTGGGAACCACATACTGTGGGACAGCCACCGCCATAGGCTTTTTAAAAGTGTCCGTCTCCACCAGATGGAATGTCCGCATTTCAAAGGCCAGGAATTTTTAAATGCTGGCTGTCAGGGCCAGGGATTGCGGGTGGGTAGGGGGGTACTTCTTCTTTCTCTCCAGTGTTTGGGAGATGGGCAGGTAAACGCTGCCATGGGACATTGTGGAGATGCTTTGTGACAGAGGTGGTGGTGTTGCTGCCACATCCCCTGTTTGCGGGCTGCCAGGTGTCACTGTCACTCCAGAGGTGGCGGAAAGGCCGATAAGTGGTTGGGCATAGGTACACTCACTCTTCCACTTCTGGGGCAGGACTATGTGGATGGCCCACGGAAAACCTTCCAGCAGAGTCATCAAAAAGTATAAGAGACTGCTGCATGACTTCGGGCTCAGACTGCTTGGCTGATTTGCAAGGGGGAGAGGTGAAAGACAGATGCCTATGGGCTACAGGTGCCAACTCTGAGCTTTCAGCAGAGGACCGGGTGGGAGACAATGTGAAGGAACTGGAGGCACTGTCACCCACCCAATCTACTATTGTCTGTATGTGTTATGGCCTCATCATTCGTAGAGCTGCATTCGAGCCTACAAAATATGGCTGAACGTTCTGTCACCTAAACGCACCTAAGGATGGTTTTCCATTTGAGCATGTAGCTGGCACATATCGACCACGTCTTCTCCCTGCAACTGGAGCTCCACCAGCAGCACCATGACCAGGGCCACGTCCCTTATTTGACTCTCTCCTCATTCTTTGCGTCCACCCACCCACTGAACTAACAGACGGATTTACAAAATTTATTTCACAGTCAGGTATGCAGTGAAGAGGTACTTTGAAAGAAAAAAGGGGTATAGATCACCCAGCAATCTAAACGCCGAATTTATAGAATATATTTCCCTGTCATGTATACATGTACAGTGCAGCAGGAACACATCCTCCAAGCCACTTGTGAATGACTGGCCTGATAACAGTGGAAATGTCCATCCACAATCTAAGAGCTGGATTTACTGATTTCCTTTTACTATTAGAAATGCAGTGCAGGACACAAAAGGTACTTTATGGTAAAAAAAAAAAAAAAATTCACCAACCAGGTCACAGATAGATTTAATGATTATATTTCACTATCACAAATTCAGTGCATTTTTTTCACCAACAATTATCGAGGAAACCAAGCACTCTCCAACAAATTCAAATATGCCAAGTGAATTTATTGTGAATCTTATAATCCAAGATGTGAGGTAGGTGCTTAGTACATTTACAACATTTACAACAATATTTTGCCCTAACTGGGCATAACTGCTCCAATAATGAAAACTTTTAGTATCTTGCCATATGTGGTAAGTAGAGCGGCGATATTTCAGACTTTTCGGTCGGATTGGACTTTTTTCAATAAATTGTGGGCTGTGGTGTGGGCAGCGTCACGGCTATATGGCTATACCACAGAAACTCGATACAACCACAATGAGTGCCAGTTCCTTCTTACTCTACTTTTTCACCAACAATGTCACAGATGGATTTAATGATTATATTTCACTATGACAAATGCAGCACAGGCTGCAAAGGTACTTTCTAGTAAAAAAAAATATATAAATAAGAAAAAAGGTGATTTTTTTCACCCACAATTTCACAGATGCATTTAATGATTTTCACTATCACAAATTGAGCACATTCTGCAAATTTACTTTCTGGCAAAAAAGAAATTAATTTGTCCCCCCAGAATCTAACAAAAGGAATTACTGAATTGATTACACTGTCACATATGCAGCACAGGGGTACTTTACAGAAAAAAAATGTGAATATGTCACCCCCTGGGTCCCTGAACTCACAAATGGATTACCTATATTATTTTCCATTCAGCTGCCACATATGCAGTGCAGGTGCACTTAAAAAATGGGTATATGTCGCCCACTGAACTACAAAAACAGGATTACATTCACATATGCAGGTGCCCAAAATGGCAGGTGCACAAAATGGCGGCTGATGCCCAACTAACTAAAACTTATTTTTCTTTTTCTAATTGCTTTAGATCGCAGACTTAACACCAAGCTCTTATATCAGATTATTTCCTATTCTCTCCCTCACAGCAGCAGCATCCTATCCCTACACTAGTAAGAGCTGACGTGACGTGCGGCGCTACATGACTCCAGCTTATATAGAGGCTGGGTCATATGCTGCACTGGCCAATCACAGCCATGCCATTAGTAGGCATGGCTGTGATGGCTTCTAAGGGCACACATCTTAAGCGCTTGTTGATTGGCTGCCCTGCATTGTTTCCATTGTACTTGATTGGCTATACTGTGTCCCTCCCTGTGGGATGTCCCCTTGCATGGGGACTTGCATAAAAGCTTATGTGTGTTAATAAAGGCATGTTCTATTTGTACCCTTCTTCTTGACTTCTAGTGTTGAGCGCGAATATTCGAATAGCGAATTTTTTTAGCGAATATCGGCACTTCGCTAATTCGCGAATATTTCAAATATAGCGCTATAAATTTGCTATTTCGAATATTCGGGTTTTTTTTGTTTTTTTTTTGTTATATTTTTTTCTTTCCCACTTCCCAAAAGTAGTTCTTACCTGTCCTGAGGATTCCTGGCTTCTTGGCTGCTCTAGTCAGTGCCCGTTGCCGCTTCTGCCGACTTCCGTGCTCATGGAGCATCCCCATCACCATGGGAACGTCTCCATATACTAAAATGTACTGTCGGATTTGAGGAATTACGTTAAAATCGCAATGCGATTAATTCAAGTTATATTAATCGCATTGCGATTACAACTTAGCACTGCTATCTTACATAGGCTAGAATTAACGAATATGGAATATAGCACTAGCAGTGCTAAGTTGAAATCGCAATGCGATTACTTCAAGTTAAATTAATTCGCATTGCGAATTCAACTTAGCACTGCTGCTATATTCCATATTCGTTAACTTCGTTCATTCTAGCAAGATGACCCATTATAAACCCAGCTCTAAGTTGAAATCGCAATGCGATTAATATAACTTGAATTGATCGCATTGCGATTTCAACGTAATTCCTCAAATCCGACAGTACATTTTAGTATATGGAGACGTTCCCATGGTGATGGGGACGCTCCATGAGCAAGGAAGTTTATGGTTGGCTTGGTAGAATTAGCGAATAGCGAATATGACGAATGTATTCTACATCTTCGTTTTAGCAACCTATTCGTCAACTTCGCTAATTCTAGCAATTAAATAGGAAGGTTGACTATAGAGACAGCTGTGTTAAATTCGCTATGCGATTATATTTTTTTTAATAGAATAATTATAATACTTGATATAATTATTATAATTATTCTATTTATTAAAAAAAAATATATATATATATATATATATATATATATATATATATATATATATATATATAATCGCATAGCGAATTAAACACAGTTGTCTCTATAGTCAACCTTCCTATTTGATTGCTAGAATTAGCGAAGTTGACGAATAGGTTGCTAAAACGAAGATGTAGAATACTTCGTTATCTTCGTTTTGAGGAATATGACGAATACATTCGTCATATCCGTCACCTTCGCTATAATTCTAGATATGAAACCAATAGGAAAGTAGCCTTAAGTTAAAATCGCAATGCGCGATTATTTAAATCGCATATTAATCGGGATAACTAGAATAATAACGAATATTCGATTTCGACGAATATGAAACGAATATTCTTTCGAATATTCGCGAATTTCGTCGAAATTGAATATGGCACCTGCCGCTCATCACTATTGACTTCGGCTGATGTTTGGGGATTCGCATGCTTTATTAAGGGAATCATCTTATAAAGGGATTGGCATTTTGTATGGAATTCGTCCACTTCAACGGCCGAACTGAGCGCTATATTCACCATGCTCGGGCGGTTCGGGAGGAAACTACCGAATGTGGTTTAAATATACTCTGTTTCCTTACAATTGGTGGCAAGCAGAGGGATTCAAATCCGGAATGGATGTCCTGAACCAAGCAAGGGAATGAATGGCTCAGCAATACCAGCTACTTTAGAGGACCACGCTAAAGGATTTACTGGAAGCTCGAGGCATAGTGGCAAATAACAAGACAAAAGCCGCGTTAATTGCAGAATTAATACAGAGCGACGGAACCAGCAATGCAGAAATGGAGCACGAGGAAGAAACCGCGATGCAGAGGGACATCAGATGGATGCTCAGTGTATTGGGACCCAGTCCATCAACAGAGGCGGTTCTGCAGGTCATGGCACAAGCCAGGCAATCGCAAAAAGAGTGAGAGGACCAAGACAGACCGACACAGGGAGATTTGCTACACTCCCCGGGAAGTACCAATCACCTACCAAAGAAGGTAAATTATGCAGCGTTTAAAACTTTTAATGACAATGAAATGGAAATTGACAGTTATTTGCAAGACTTTGAACGCCAATGTGCGCTGGAGGGATTAGACTCCACAAAATGGGCTGCAGTACTTAGCAGCAAGTTGTCAGAAAGAGCAGCAGAGGCGTTGCGAGCAGTACCTGATGGGGACATACATAATTATGTCCAGATAAAAAACATTTTATTAGCCAGATATGCTGTAACCCCTGAGGCATACCGGAAAAAGTTTTGGGAAAATCGGAAGACCTGGAGAGATTCACACACTGAATGGGCTTTTCGACTACACAGGGCAGCCCATAATTGGATGCAGGGCTGCCAAGCAACTACCCTGGAGGATTCCTTACAGCTCCTGCTATTGGAGCAATTTTTCAATCACACTGCAGAAGATATAAAAGATTGGGTAAAGGACAGAAAGCCTAAAACGGTGGAGGAAGCCGCCAGACTAGCAGATGAATACCAGGACAACAAGAGGAGGCAACAGGGGGTGAGCAGACCAACTTTTAAGCCCAACAACATCTGCAGCCCCTAGAGCCTCCATAAACCACCTGCCGCCAGGCTCCGCAACAACCCCTCGACCCCCTGCAATGTGCCATTATTGTAAGCAGCCGGGACATTACAAAAACCAGTTCACAATATACAATTCTTGGGAGGGACCACAGCACTCGGTCACACTTTTGACCAATATTGGGTGCAAGTCACGTTGAGTTCCTACTCCACCGATTAGAACTATTCAAACTTGTAAAATAGATGAGACTGCACTCCAGTGGTAAATGCTTTTTATGTTTTATTTAGCCGGGCATGGTGGTGCAATTAAAGCAACGTTTCGGGCAAACAATGTGCCCTTCATCAGGCTGTTGTACAAAATAAACAAGGGGCAAATAGGTTACATGGTTGCCAATTACCAAAGTACATGCACATTCATTTTCATATACATAAGTACAATTATGTCTATATGATAGGCATAAAAAACACATATTTGTACAACAGATAACCACCATATGGTTCAAGAGGAAAAACAGGGGGGGGGAGGAAAACTGGGGGGGAAAGAAAAGAAGAGACAGTGGGAGATAAATATCAGTCAATAATGAATACTGAATAATGGATATAGCCCCCTATACGAACTGCTTGTGGCATCAGGGCATATGTATTGGATAGAACGGGGGGTGTCCCAGCATAGAAAGAAGGAACGAATCCAGCAAAATAGGTGGTGAGAGCCGCACATGTAGCTGGAAAAAGAGCCCAGTTTGAAGAGTACGTCTTCAGGCAGGGTGCTGTACCGCAACATGGTGTGGTTTACTGGAGGACTGCACCAGGAGTGCACATGTCTTCAAGTGGTGGCTCTAAAGTATAAGTGGCACAACAGCGATAATAGAGGACTTACCGAGTGGTATGCACGTCTGGGGAGTACAAGGCCGGCGTGTATGATGCGCGTCGCCGCCATGTTTAAATAGGACATGACGAGATGAGCGGGTACCGTTTGTTTGCCCAGACGGTATTGCATTGTAAAGTTGTAGGGCTGAAGGGCTAGGCTCCACCGTAATAGCCTGGGGTTGTCACCAGCTACCTGGTTTAACCACACAAGGGGGTTGTGGTCGGTCATAAGGGTAAACGGCCGTCCATACAGATAGGGTTGAAGTTTCTTGAGGGCCAAAACTAGGGCTAGGCACTCTTTCTCCACGGTGGCATAGCTGACCTCTCTGGGCAAAAGTTTACGGCTGAGGTATGCCACTGGGTGTTCCATGCTGTCGTCCTCCACTTGGCTCAACACTGCTCCCAACCCAAACATGGAGGCATCTGGGTTTACAAGAGATTGTTTAGTGTGGTTGGGTGCTGCCAACACAGGAGCCTCGCTTAATGCTGCTTTAAGTTTCTGGAAAGCGTCTGCGCAGTCTGGGGTCCAGGTTACCTGTTTTGGTAGGGCCTTTTTGGTAAGATCGGTGAGAGGTTTGGCCAGGGCGCTGTACTCTGGGACAAATTTTCGGTAGTAACTGGCCATCCCTAAAAAGGCTAATACCTGGGTTTTGGAACTGGGTTGGGGCCAATTAGCTATGGCCTCTACCTTAGCCGGCTCTAGACGTTGCCTACCAGAACCTACCCTGTGGCCGAGATATTGCACCTCGGCCATGCCTACATGGCATTTGTCCGGTTTCAAGGTGAGATCTGCGAGATGAATTCGTTTGAGTACCCTGGACACGTGACCCAGGTGGTCCTCCCATGTGCGGCTATAGATGGCAATATCATTTAGATACGCACATGCAAAGTCCTGGACCCCCTCCAAGAGCCTATCAGCCATCCTATGAAAAGTAGCCGGGGCATTCTTTATCCCAAAGGACATAACCTTGAACTGGTATAGCCCGAATGGAGTGACGAATGCCTACTTGGGGATGGCCGCAGGCTCCAATGGGATTTGCCAATACCCCTTACACAAGTCAGGGTGGTCAAGTAATTCCCCCCAGCCATACGGTCTAATAGCTCATCTATTCTGGGGATGGGGTAGGCATCAGTTATAGTGCGATCTTTGAGTCTCTGATAGTCTACACAGAAGCGCGTGGTGCCGCCGCGCTTCGGTACTAGTACTACCAGTGAAGCCCAAGGACTTTGTGAGGTTTCTATAATCCCTAACTTGAGCATCTCTCTTATTTCGGTGAGCATATTTTCACGTACTGTCTCAGGTATACGATATGGTTACTGCCATAACGGTGTTTCTCCCTGGGTTTCTACACGGTGTACTGCAGCGGAGGTATAGCCTGGTATGGCCGAAAACATTCCTTGGTATCCCTGAAGCAGTTGAAATGCCTCACCTTTCTCTAAGGGGTTTAGGTTCTGACCCCAGCTTACTTGGTCAATAGTACACGGGGAGGTGTCTAATAAGTCAGGTAGGGGTAGTTCCTCACTATCTTCAGAAGAGGGGCACATACGGCACCTACATCTTCAGTTCTCTCAAAATTGGGCTTGAGCATATTTACATGAAAAGCTTTGATCAGCCTTTCATATGAACATTTGCTCACAATATAGGTGGTATCGCTTATGCGCTCTACCACCTTGAAGGGTCCCTGCCAAGCCGCCTGCAGCTTGTCTTTTTTAGCAGGTCTCAGAGCCAACACTTTCTGCCCTATGTCTCGTACCCTATCTCTGGCTCCCCTATCGTACCACTTCCTCTGGCATTCCTGGGCCGCCCGCAGGCTCTCCCGAGCGGATTCGGTGAGAGCCCGCAATCGGTCCCGGAACTCCAGAACATACTGGACGACAGGTACTCCCCCCTTATCCGTGTTGCCCTCCCAGTGCTCCCATATGAGATCCAAGGGGCCCCGAACTTTTCTCCAGAACAGGAGTTCGAAGGGGGAAAACCCCGTGGATGCCTGGGGCACTTCGCAGTAGGCAAACAGAAGGTGGGGAAGATACTTTTCCCAATTCCTGTGGGACTCTGCAAAGGTCTTTAGCATCTGTTTGAGTGTGCCATTGAACTGTTCACAGAGTCCATTGGTCTGGGGGTGATAGGGGGCGCTAAATAGGGGTTTCACTCCACAGCTCTGCCACAATTGCTGTGTCAGGAGTGCCGTGAACTGAGTCCCCCGATCGGACAAGGACTCCTGGGAAAAACCTACCCGGGAAAATATTTTAATTAGGGCCTCTGCCACAGTCTCGGCCTCTGTTTGAGAGGGCTACTGCTTCTGGGTATCTAGTGGCGTAGTCCACTACAGTGAGAATGAAATTTTTGCCAGCTGGCTGTGTCGGCTGAGGAGTCCTATTATGTCCACCGCTACTCGGTGAAACGGTTCTTCTATAATGGGTAAAGGGTGGAGTTTGGCTTTCTGGTGGTCACCCTTTTCCCTATCTTTTGACATATGTCACACGTCCTACAATAATACTTAAGATCTTGCGTAACCCTAGGCCAGAAGAATGTTTGAGTCAACCGTTCCCTTGTCTTTTTAACCCCTAGATGTCCTGCTAGGGGATGTCATGATTGAGTTTTAATAACTCTGCCCGAAACTTACGGGGTATTATTAGTTGCCTTTTAATGACCTGAGCCGCCCCGTGCCCCACCCCTTTTGTCACTCGGTACAATAACTCCTTATGCCGTTCAGATCTTTCGTGGGTGCTTTCCCCCCGGGTAACGTCTACTGCCTTTCTTTACCCTTCTAGCGTGGGGTCGGTTCTCTGTTCCTGTTCAAAACCCCGTGGCGTATCCCAGAAAGGGGATGGGTGGTCGGGTAAAGGGGGTATTTCAACTCCCACCTGGCTTTCCTCAGCTTGTAGCGGTGCTTCCAGTCTGGCTTGAGCTCGGGTGGTAACCGGATATGCTTCTGAAGTGGTGTTCCGTGATAGTTGAGAGGTTAAACAGCCTACATCGTTGCCCAGTAGGACTTCCGCCGGCAGTTTCTGCATAATGCCAAACTCCCACTGTTTGGATCCAGAACCCCAGTCCACACGGACACTAGCTGTAGGTAACTTGTGTATGGCGCCCACAGCTACCCTTACAGCTACTGTGCGACCGGTGCGAGCTTGGGCCTTGACCGTGTGTGGTTGTACCACGGTTAGAGTGGCCCCAGAGTCTCTCATAGCTCGTGTCCCCATGTCATCCACTGTAATCCATTGCCGGTGGTGGTCTCGGTTGTCACCTCCCACTTGCACTGGATTAACCTCATGTAGTACACTCCACTGCTCTTCTTGATTAGGGACGTAGGTTGTACTTTCTTGCTAGACACAATGAGCGGCTGCCCTGGGTTGTTGTGGTGGTTGCCTTTCCCAGCCTCCCCGGTTCAAACGAGGGCACTGGTTTTTGTAATTGTAAAATAGATGAGACTGCACTCCAGTGGTAAATGCTTTAATTGCACCACCATGCCCGGCTAAATAAAACATAAAAAGCAACGTTTCGGGCAAACAATGTGCCCTTCATCAGGCTGTTGTACAAAATAAACAAGGGGCAAATAGGTTACATGGTTGCCAATTACCAAAGTACATGTACATTCATTTTCATAAACATAAGTACAATTATGTCTATATGATAGGCATAAAAAACACATATTTGTACAACAGATAACCACCATATGGTTCAAGAGGAAAAACAGGGGGGGGGGGGAAACTGGGGGCGAAAGAAGAGAAGAGACAGTGGGAGATAAATATCAATCAATAATGAATACTGAATACTGGATGTAGCCCCCTATATGAACTGCTTGTGGCATCAGGGCATATGTATTGGATAGAACGGGGGGTGTCCCAGCATAGAAAAAAGGAACGAATCCAGCAAAATAGGTGGTGAGAGCCGCACATGTAGCTGGAAAAAGAGCCCAGTTTGAAGAGTACGTCTTCAGGCAGGGTGCTGTACCGCAACATGGTGCGGTTTACTGGAGGACTGCACCAGGAGTGCACATGTCTTCAAGTGGTGGCTCTAAAGTATAAGTGGCACAACAGCGATAATAGAGGACTTACCGAGTGGTATGCACGTCTGGGGAGTACAAGGCCGGCGTGTATGATGCGCGTCGCCGCCATGTTTAAATAGGACATGACGAGATGAGCGGGTAGCGTCATCCCGATATTTCTCGCGGGATTTGAGGTATAATGGGGAATGCGCATGCGCCGCTGACGTCAGTGACCGCGCGGCCATTTTGGAGTGGGGCAGAATGGGCAGTTAAGTTTGAAAGGAGAAGCAATGAGAGAAAGCCAGGACGGTAGGCAAGGGAGGATAAAATTATGAATAAGTGAAACCGACAGTCTACTTAAGGGTAGTCTATACAGGAAGATCTGTTATAGTACGGTATAACATAATATAGGAACGGCCATATTGGATGTGGGTAGTAAGGGCAAAATGGTGTAGAACCCAGGTAAGGAGGTAGTGGAGGGGCGCACAATGGTCGCAACAGTACAAGGCACTTCAGGTACAAGTATGGTGACAATGCATAATGACACGTGCATAAAGTATAGGATGAGTGGCACATCAGAATCAATTGTACCAGTATAGTTGGACCCAGGAGCGTGCTTCACGGGCGTCGCCACCCGCTAATGGACGACATTGGATCCTAAAAATGAAAAAAGGAATAAGAGTTAGAAAATCGCATACAACAGGACATTTAGTCAAAAACATATTCTCTGTTAAGTCCATTAGGATGTAGGGTGTTTAGGCGGCGAATCCATTCCATCTCTCTCTCCTGTAGCATAGCTTCCCGATTGCCACCACGTCTACGGGGTGGTATCCAGTCAATGATTTGAAATCTGAGTTGGCTGACAGCATGATGTGAGGTATGAAAATGTTCAACTAAAGGAGATTCTTTTTACAGGTATGTATATTGGATTTATGTTGGGAAATCCGATCCTTGATTTTCTGAGTGGTCTCACCAACATAGCCCAACCCGCAGGGGCACTTGATAAGGTATATTACGTAGCTAGATTGGTACGAAAAGTGGCCCTTAATGTGGAAAGTTTTTCCAGTGGACGGGTGGGTAAAGGTAGGTCCTTTAGAGACATTGCCACATTGGGCACAAGAAAGACAGGGATATGTACCTTTGATGGGGAGCCAATGATAGTTTGCTGAACACTCTGTAGGATATTTGAGCCAATATCCGAACGGACTAGTTTGTCCCTAAGGTTTGGTGCTCTCTTGTATGACATCATGGGTCGGTCCTTAAAGATTTTAGGGAAGTTATTAGAGAGGATGGGCCAGTGTTTGTGAACTATTTTTGGACCTCTTGGCTTAAATGAGAAAAGGTAGTTACACAAGGGATACGATTATTGGAACCCTGTGTTTTGGGGGTCTGGGTGCAAGAAGGTTAGTCCTTGGAAGGTTGAATATTTTATGAGTATGTTCCTGTACAAGTGGTTTGGGGTATCCCCTGTCAAGGAATTTCTGTGACATCTCGGATAATCTGGGGGGGATTGCATCAGGGTCAGAAACTATGCGTTTAACACGCATGAGTTGCGAGCGTGGAAGTGATCGAATGAGTCCTGGTGGATGAAAGGAGTTAAATTTGAGAAGACTGTTTTTGTCCGTCGGTTTAGTGTATAAGTCAGTGGTAATGTTGTTCCCTCTTACCTTGATGAGAACATCTAGAAAGGAGATTTCTTTATCATCATACTCCAGAGAGAGAGAGATGGAATCCGTGGCTGTAGTGATCGTTTGATGAAAAGACAATAGATCTTCCTTGGTACCCTGCCAAATACAAAATATATCATCGATATATCTGAACCAGCATTTGACGAATTGGTGATACATTGGATGGGGGTATACAAAATGATCTTCAAACTCGTTCATATATAGGATGGCGAAGGTCGGCGCCACATTACAGCCCATAGCTGTCCCAGAAACCTGAAAATAAAATTGTTCTTCAAATAGAAAATAATTACGTTTCAATACAAAGGACAGGAGAGCTAGAATGAAATCCTGTTCCGCAGGAGAGTATTCGGCTGTTTCAAACAAAGTCTTTTGGATACAATCAATACCAGCCTCTGTAGGAATATTGGTCAACACAACCGAGATAATCAACAATCAAGCCCCAACTGACAATCTTCTCATAAACCTTTCAAACAAGTCTTTAACCAACGACGAAACCAGTGCCCTTAATCAAGGCCTTGGATTTGTCCCTACCTGTCTTACAAACCCTTATCTCCTTGACAAGGAAATGTCCAAGTTCTTCAGGAATCTCAGACTTCAGGCCTACATGGAACTTGAAAGACCAGCCTGGACAGCAGACAACAGTTCAACTCTTTCCCCATTTCTATCACGCATCAAACCATTTAGACCACCCAGCACATTCTCTCCTCCCAAGCGATATGATGTGGTTGAGGAATTTATCCAACACGTCCAACAGGACCTCAAGAAATTAGAAGACCGGTCATCCACCATTAAGGTAAGACTTAATCTACCTTTTGGACAGTCCCTAGCCATCAAAAAACTCAGTCAGGACAAAAACACAATCATCAAGCCGGCTGATAAAGGCTCGGGGATTGTGATTATGAACAAGTCTGACTATAGGGATGAAATCCTTTGCCAATTGAGCAATACAGGGGTCTACTGCCCGATTGACCATGACCCCATAGGTGAGTGCACAAGAGAGCTATCCTCTATTGTAAACTCAGCACTCCAAGAGGGCATTATTTCAAAAAAGACGGCAGAATTTCTGGTACCCAATCACCCCCGTATTCCTGTGCTGTATACGCTACCCAAAGTACATAAAAATTGGGAACACCCACCAGGCAGACCTATTGTCTCTGGGTGTGACTCTATTTTTCAACCGGCAGCTAAACTCCTGGATGGTCTCCTATGACACTACGCCAAAAACGGCAAATCCTACATTCAGGACACTACCGATTTCCTGAATAAGGTTTCTAATCTTATCATCGAATCGGACAAATGTCTCCTAGTGACAATGGACGTATCCAGCCTCTATACCAATATTCCTACAGAGGCTGGTATTGATTGTATCCAAAAGACTTTGTTTGAAACAGCCGAATACTCTCCTGCGGAACAGGATTTCATTCTAGCTCTCCTGTCCTTTGTATTGAAACGTAATTATTTTCTATTTGAAGAACAATTCTATTTTCAGGTTTCTGGGACAGCTATGGGCTGTAATGTGGCGCCGACCTTTGCCATCCTATATATGAACGAGTTTGAAGACCATTTTGTATACCCCCATCCAATGTATCACCAATTCGTCAAATGCTGGTTCAGATATATCGATGATATATTTTGTATTTGGCAGGGTACCAAGGATGATCTATTGTCTTTTCATCAAACGATCACTACAGCCACGGATTCCATCTCTCTCTCTCGGAGTATGATGACAAAGAAATCTCCTTTCTAGATGTTCTCATCAAGGTAAGAGGGAACAACATTACCACTGACTTATACACTAAACCGACGGACAAAAACAGTCTTCTCAAATTTAACTCCTTTCACCCACCAGGGCTCATTCGATCACTTCCACGCTCGCAACTCATGCGTGTTAAACGCATAGTTTCTGACCCTGATGCAATCCCCCCCAGATTATCCGAGATGTCACAGAAATTCCTTGACAGGGGATACCCCAAACCACTTGTACAGGAACATACTCATAAAATATTCAACCTTCCAAGGACTAACCTTCTTGCACCCAGACCCCCCAAAACACAGGGTTCCAATAATCGTATCCCTTGTGTAACTACCTTTTCTCATTTAAGCCAAGAGGTCAAAAAAATAGTTCACAAACACTGGCCCATCCTCTCTAATAACTTCCCTAAAATCTTTAAGGACCGACCCATGATGTCATACAAGAGAGCACCAAACCTTAGGGACAAACTAGTCCGTTCGGATATTGGCTCAAATATCCTACAGAGTGTTCAGCAAACTATCATTGGCTCCCCCATCAAAGGTACATATCCCTGTCTTTCTTGTGCCCAATGTGGCAATGTCTCTAA
Organism: Bufotes viridis; assembly: GCA_033119425.1. Lineage (NCBI taxonomy): Eukaryota > Metazoa > Chordata > Amphibia > Anura > Bufonidae > Bufotes > Bufotes viridis. Next base: position 171,718,770 of record CM065594.1, on the reverse strand, counting down.
AGGACCTACCTTTACCCACCCGTCCACTGGAAAAACTTTCCACATTAAGGGCCACTTTTCGTACCAATCTAGCTACGTAATATACCTTATCAAGTGCCCCTGCGGGTTGGGCTATGTTGGTGAGACCACTCAGAAAATCAAGGATCGGATTTCCCAACATAAATCCAATATACGTACCTGTAAAAAAGAATCTCCTTTAGTTGAACATTTTCATACCTCACATCATGCTGTCAGCCAACTCAGATTTCAAATCATTGACTGGATACCACCCCCTAGACGTGGTGGCAATCGGGAAGCTATGCTACAGGAGAGAGAGATGGAATGGATTCGCCGCCTAAACACCCTACATCCTAATGGACTTAACAGAGAATATGTTTTTGACTAAATGTCCTGTTGTATGCGATTTTCTAACTCTTATTCCTTTTTTTCATTTTTAGGATCCAATGTCGTCCATTAGCGGGTGGCAACGCCCGTGAAGCACGCTCCTGGGTCCAACTATACTGGTACAATTGATTCTGATGTGCCACTCATCCTATACTTTATGCACGTGTCATTATGCATTGTCACCATACTTGTACCTGAAGTGCCTTGTACTGTTGCGACCATTGTGCGCCCCCTCCACTACCTCCTTACCTGGGTTCTACACCATTTTGCCCTTACTACCCATATCCAATATGGCCGTTCCTATATTATGTTATACCGTACTATAACAGATCTTCCTGTATAGACTACCCTTAAGTAGACTGTCGGTTTCACTTATTCATAATTTTATCCTCCCTTTGCCTACCGTCCTGGCTTTCTCTCATTGCTTCTCCTTTCAAACTTAACTGCCCATTCTGCCCCACTCCAAAATGGCCGCGCGGTCACTGACGTCAGCGGCGCATGCGCATTCCCCCATTATACCTCAAATCCCGCGAGAAATATCGGGATGACGCTACCCGCTCATCTCGTCATGTCCTATTTAAACATGGCGGCGACACGCATCATACACGCCGGCCTTGTACTCCCCAGACGTGCATACCACTCGGTAAGTCCTCTATTATCGCTGTTGTGCCACTTATACTTTAGAGCCACCACTTGAAGACATGTGCACTCCTGGTGCAGTCCTCCAGTAAACCGCACCATGTTGCGGTACAGCACCCTGCCTGAAGACGTACTCTTCAAACTGGGCTCTTTTTCCAGCTACCTATGCGGCTCCCACCACCTATTTTGCTGGATTCGTTCCTTCTTTCTATGCTGGGACACCCCCGTTCTATCCAATACATATGCCCTGATGCCACAAGCAGTTCGTATAGGGGGCTACATCCAGTATTCAGTATTCATTATTGATTGATATTTATCTCCCACTGTCTCTTCTCTTCTTTCCCCCCAGTTTCCCCCTGTTTTTCCTCTTGAACCATATGGTGGTTATCTGTTGTACAAATATGTGTTTTTATGCCTATCATATAGACATAATTGTACTTATGTTTATGAAAATGAATGTACATGTACTTTGGTAATTGGCAACCATGTAACCTATTTGCCCCTTGTTTATTTTGTACAACAGCCTGATGAAGGGCACATTGTTTGCCCGAAACGTTGCTTTTTATGTTTTATTTAGCCGGGCATGGTGGTGCAATTAAAGCATTTACCACTGGAGTGCAGTCTCATCTATTTTACAATTACAAAAACCAGTGCCCTCGTTTGAACCGGGGAGGCTGGGAAAGGCAACCACCACAACAACCCAGGGCAGCCGCTCATTGTGTCTAGCAAGAAAGTACAACCTACGTCCCTAATCAAGAAGAGCAGTGGAGTGTACTACATGAGGTTAATCCAGTGCAAGTGGGAGGTGACAACCGAGACCACCACCGGCAATGGATTACAGTGGATGACATGGGGACACAAGCTATGAGAGACTCTGGGGCCACTCTAACCGTGGTACAACCACACACGGTCAAGGCCCAAGCTCGCACCGGTCGCACAGTAGCTGTAAGGGTAGCTGGGGGCGCCATACACAAGTTACCTACAGCTAGTGTCCGTGTGGACTGGGGTTCTGGATCCAAACAGTGGGAGTTTGGCATTATGCAGAAACTGCCGGCGGAAGTCCTACTGGGCAACGATGTAGGCTGTTTAACCTCTCAACTATCACGGAACACCACTTCAGAAGCATATCCGGTTACCACCCGAGCTCAAGCCAGACTGGAAGCACCGCTACAAGCTGAGGAAAGCCAGGTGGGAGTTGAAATACCCCCTTTACCCGACCACCCATCCCCTTTCTGGGATACGCCACGGGGTTTTGAACAGGAACAGAGAACCGACCCCACGCTAGAAGGGTAAAGAAAGGCAGTAGACGTTACCCGGGGGGAAAGCACCCACGAAAGATTTGAACGGCATAAGGAGTTATTGTACCGAGTGACAAAAGGGGTGGGGCACGGGGCGGCTCAGGTCATTAAAAGGCAACTAATAATACCCCGTAAGTTTCGGGCAGAGTTATTAAAACTCAATCATGACATCCCCCTAGCAGGACATCTAGGGGTTAAAAAGACAAGGGAACGGTTGACTCAAACATTCTTCTGGCCTAGGGTTACGCAAGATCTTAAGTATTATTGTAGGACGTGTGACATATGTCAAAAGATAGGGAAAAGGGGTGACCACCAGAAAGCCAAACTCCACCCTTTACCCATTATAGAAGAACCGTTTCACTGAGTAGCGGTGGACATAATAGGACTCCTCAGCCGACACAGCCAGCTGGCAAAAAGTTCATTCTCACTGTAGTGGACTACGCCACTAGATACCCAGAAGCAGTAGCCCTCTCAAACAGAGGCCGAGACTGTGGCAGAGGCCCTAATTAAAATATTTTCCCGGGTAGGTTTTTCCCAGGAGTCCTTGTCCGATCGGGGGACTCAGTTCACGGCACTCCTGACACAGCAATTGTGGCAGAGCTGTGGAGTGAAACCCCTATTTAGCGCCCCCTATCACCCCCAGACCAATGGACTCTGTGAACAGTTCAATGGCACACTCAAACAGATGCTAAAGACCTTTGCAGAGTCCCACAGGAATTGGGAAAAGTATCTTCCCCACCTTCTGTTTGCCTACTGCGAAGTGCCCCAGGCATCCACGGGGTTTTCCCCCTTCGAACTCCTGTTCTGGAGAAAAGTTCGGGGCCCCTTGGATCTCATATGGGAGCACTGGGAGGGCAACACGGATAAGGGGGGAGTACCTGTCGTCCAGTATGTTCTGGAGTTCCGGGACCGATTGCGGGCTCTCACCGAATCCGTTCGGGAGAGCCTGCGGGCGGCCCAGGAATGCCAGAGGAAGTGGTACGATAGGGGAGCCAGAGATAGGGTACGAGACATAGGGCAGAAAGTGTTGGCTCTGAGACCTGCTAAAAAAGACAAGCTGCAGGCAGCTTGGCAGGGACCCTTCAAGGTGGTAGAGCGCATAAGCGATACCACCTATATTGTGAGCAAATGTTCAGATGAAAGGCTGACCAAAGCTTTTCATGTAAACATGCTCAAGCCCTAATTTAAGAGAATGGAAGATGTAGGTGCCGTATGTGCCCCCTCTTCTGAAGATAGTGAGGAACTACCCCTCCTTGATTTATTAGACACCTCCCCGTGTACTATTGACCAAGTAAGCTGGGGTCAGAACCTAAACCCCTTAGAGAAAGGTGAGGCATTTCAACTGCTTCAGGGATACCAAGGAATGTTTTCGGCCATACCAGGCTATACCTCCGCTGCAGTACACCGTGTAGAAACCCAGGGAGAAACGCCGTTACGGCAGCAACCATATCGTATCCCTGAGGCAGTACGTGAAAATATGCTCACCAAAATAAGAGAGATGCTCAACTTAGGGGTTATAGAAACCTCACAAAGTCCTTGGGCTTCATCGGTAGTACTAGTACCGAAGCGCGGCGGCACCACGCGCTTCTGTGTAGACTATCAGAGACTCAAAGATCGCACTATAACTGATGCCTACCCCATCCCCAGAATAGATGAGCTATTAGACCGTATGGCTGGGGGGAATTACTTGACCACCCTGACTTGTGTAAGGGGTATTGGCAAATCCCATTGGAGCCTGCGGCCATCCCCAAGTAGGCATTCGTCACTCCATTCGGGCTATACCAGTTCAAGGTTATGTCCTTTTCATAGGATGGCTGATAGGCTCTTGGAGGGGGTCCAGGACTTTGCATGTGCGTATCTAAATGATATTGCCATCTATAGCCGCACATGGGAGGACCACCTGGGTCACGTGTCCAGGGTACTCAAATGAATTCATCTCGCAGATCTCACCTTGAAACCGGACAAATGCCATGTAGGCATGGCCGAGGTGCAATATCTCGGCCACAGGGTAGGTTCTGGTAGGCAACGTCTAGAGCCGGCTAAGGTAGAGGCCATAGCTAATTGGCCCCAACCCAGTTCCAAAACCCAGGTATTAGCCTTTTTAGGGATGGCCAGTTACTACCGAAAATTTGTCCCAGAGTACAGCGCCCTGGCCAAACCTCTCACCGATCTTACCAAAAAGGCCCTACCAAAACAGGTAACCTGGACCCCAGACTGCGCAGACGCTTTCCAGAAACTTAAAGCAGCATTAAGCGAGGCTCCTGTGTTGGCAGCACCCAACCACACTAAACAATCTCTTGTAAACCCAGATGCCTCCATGTTTGGGTTGGGAGCAGTGTTGAGCCAAGTGGAGGACGACAGCATGGAACACCCAGTGGCATACCTCAGCCGTAAACTTTTGCCCAGAGAGGTCAGCTATGCCACCGTGGAGAAAGAGTGCCTAGCCCTAGTTTTGGCCCTCAAGAAACTTCAACCCTATCTGTATGGACGGCCGTTTACCCTTATGACCGACCACAACCCCCTTGTGTGGTTAAACCAGGTAGCTGGTGACAACCCCAGGCTATTACGGTGGAGCCTAGCCCTTCAGCCCTACAACTTTACAATGCAATACCGTCTGGGCAAACAAAACGGTAATGCGGACGGTCTGTCCTGACAGACCGAACTGGACTTTTGAAATAACTTTCTCGGACATCCCCAAGCCAACCCGACAGGGTCTAGGCAGGTATGCCGACCTATGTACTTATAGGGGAGCAGTGTGAAGAAATCCCCCTTTTTCACTAGTGACCGGCAAAAACACCCAAACTTATGGAACCATTTTGGGCATCCCACCCAGGGTGAACCGGTCACAGAAGACTTCCATGTTTTTTGAAAACCCCTAAACCGATCTGGGTGAAATTTGAATATGTTGATCACGCATATCGGTGCTATCAGGGGACATATGATTTGTAGGGATACCTCATGTATAATGGGGTGTTCCAGATATTGGGGAAAACTGTGACTTTTCTGCCTAGAGATAATCAAGTTGTTACTTTATTAGATAATCAAATCTCCAGGACTAGGGGAGGGAATTGTATGTTTATGCAGGAAGGGTTTTATGTTTCCATTGTACTTGATTGGCTATACTGTGTCCCTCCCTGTGGGATGTCCCCTTGCATGGGGACTTGCATAAAAGCTTATGTGTGTTAATAAAGGCGTGTTCTATTTGTACCCTTCTTCTTGACTTCGGCTGATGTTTGGGGATTCGCATGCTTTATTAAGGGAATCATCTTATAAAGGGATTTTCATTTCATATGGAATTCGTCCACTTCAACGGCCGAACAGAGCGCTATATTCACCAGGCTCGGGCAGTTCGGGAGGAAACTACCGAATGTGGTTTAAATATACTCGGTTTCCTTACACACACCAACCATGGATTCCAGAGCACATGGTTAAGAGGAAATAGAGGACGCACAATGAAAGTTTTCTTGAGATTAGCAGGGTTTCTATGTACAATGTGGAAGGGTTCGACAATAGAAAATTGTGGGGTGGGATTAGGAGAGAGAGAGAGAGATCCCCTGTGGTTAGCCGGAAAAGTATGAAGAGAAAGAGCAAATGGTTGAGTGATTTGTAAGTGAGCTAATTGTGCTGCACCCCAGGACATGATGGGTTGAGAGTAATCAGGAAGGTGAAAAAAAGCATGTGAGCTGTACGTGGGGAGGGAAGGAGGGAGGGGCTGATGTGGAGAGTGTGAAAGTGTACCTGTTTCCTGCCCTGTCTAACTGCCATGTTTAAGGGGAAACTGTCATCAACTTTATGATGACCTCACCGAGGTCAGCATAAATTAGTGACAAATGCTGATTTTTTTCAGTGTAACCCTTATGAGCTGAAAGTAAGTGGTTGCTGAGAACCAGCATCATAATCATTGCAGCACAGGCCTTGAAAAGAGTCAAATCTACCTGAGAAGAGTCATGGTTATTCATAATCTCCTGCACCATCACCCATCTGCTGATGATTGGATGTTCTCTCCTAGAGAGAAAGGGAGAAAACAAGGTAAAAGAAAGTCAATTAGCAGCAGGTGGGCAGGCAGAGTAGGAATTTATGAATAACCATGACTCTTCTCAGGTGGCTGTGACTCTTTTCCAGGCCTAGTCTGCAATGATTGTGATATTGGTTCTCGGCAACCACTTATTTTTAACTTATAAATGACAGACCGCTGAAATCAACTCATCTGTTTCTACTTCATTCTGCCGTTAGTATGAGCAGCATAAAGTTGATGACAGGTTACCTTTAACTGCCATACTCTTAGGCCTCTTTCACACGGGCGTCATGTTTGACGGCCGGATAGGATGCGGGTGCGTTGCGGGAATATGCGCGATTTTTCCGCGCGTGTGCAAACGTTTGTAATGCGTTTTGCACATGCGTGTGAAAACACGCCATATTTGGTACCCAGACCCGAAGCCGGACTTCATCACTGAAGTCCGGTTTCGGGTAGAGTATTCTGGTGAATTTATTATTTTCCCTTATAACATGGTTATAAGGGGAAATAATAGCATTCTTAATAAAGAATGCTGTGTAAAATGAGGATTAAGGGGTTAAAAATAAAAAAAAACTTAACTTACCTTAGCCACTTGATCGCGTAGTTGGCGATCTGTCTTCTCTCTTCAAGCTTCAGCTACCAGCTAAAGGACCTGTGATGACGTCACATCACATGGTCCAATCACATGATCCATCACCATGGTGACCTTTAGCTGGTAGCTGAAGCTTGAAGAGAGAAGATAGATCGTCAACTACGCGATCAAGTGGCTAAGATAAAAAAAACGTAACTTATCTTAGCCACTTGATCGCGTAGTTGACGATCTATCTTCTCTCTTCAAGCTTCAGCTACCAGCTAAAGGTCACCATGGTGATGGATCATGTGATTGGACCATGTGATGTGACGTCATCACAGGTCCTTTAGCTGGTAGCTGAAGCTTGAAGAGAGAAGACAGATCGCCAACTACGTGATCAAGTGGCTAAGGTAAGTTAAGTTTTTTTTTATTTTTAACCCCTTAATCCTCATTTTACACAGCATTCTTTATTAAGAATGCTATTATTTCCCCTGATAACCATGTTATAAGGGAAATTAATAAAGATTGGGTCCCCATGTCCTAGCAACCATGCGTGAAAATCGCACCACATCCGCACTTGCTTGCAGATGCTTGCGATTTTCCCGCAGCCCTATTCACTTCTATAGTGCCTGCGTTGCGTGAAAAACGCAGAATATAGAGCATGCTGCGATTTTCACGCAACGCAAAAGTGATGCGTGAAAATCACCGCTCATGTGCACAGCCCCATAGAAATGAATGGGTCCAGATTCAGTGCGGGTGCAATGCGTCCACCTCACGCATTGCACCCGCGCGGAAAACTCGCCCGTGTAAAAGGGGCCTTAGAGTGGGGAAAATTGGCTTCTGCTTCACAGGGGTTTTTTGCTTTCCTCTGGATCAACTTGTAGGAAACAGGCCAAACTGGATGGACAAATGTCTTTTTTTTGGTCTTATATACTATGTTGTTACTATGTTACATAATTATGTGGTTATGAGTGGTTTGTGAAAATGAATAAAGGATGCTGCAGCAAGAAATGCACAAATGAAAATGTGAATGTGTATGGAGGACGATATTTGTTTATATATAATATGCGCATTGGAGATTTTATTTTATTTTTCTTTGAAGATTTAGTGTTTTTATTGGGGCCAAAAGTGTTAACTGAGCTCTACATTTTTTCTTTAATCAAAGTCAATGAGATGTTTCCTATGGGTCATCATGTGTTCATGTCTGTATTGTCAGATCTGTTAGTTTCAATGTTACGTGTTTTATGTTACATGTTGTGCAAACATCAGAGGTCTGTCATCATGAACATCTGAAAATAGACTGACTGAAAGAGGGAGGATCACACCGTCCGACTGGAAGGGGTGGAATTAGATGACTTTGAGGGGAGGGAGGAGGACGGGATGGACGTCACTGACAACGACAGCTCTTGTGCCCATCACCTAGTTACAAGACACCCCCATGAAAGATGAGAAGTCCTGTGTTTCAGTCTATTAAATTCCACATTAGGAAAAGCATTGGTTCAGTGGTGCCAAACAAAAGTAGTGTTCCTCGGGCATTGCCTCAAGCCTGATGCCAAACGCCTCATCCAAGTAAGTTTGCCACCCTATAATGGTCCTGGGAGATGGACCTGCAGAGTCTGCGGGACCCAGAACCCAGAAGAGAGAGTTGTGCTGTGTGAGGTACTCCTCGTCCACACACAAGATAGCATTCTGTGTTCAACATGCCCAGATCACTATTCAACCCCACAGACACCCATGTTTTTGTCATGAGGACAACACAAAGACAGATGAGGGGGAAAAGTTAGACCAGGATTGGGAATAAGGCAATCCAGTATCAGCTGCACATTTAAATATTTTAGTAGATTCAAGTCTGGCCCGAATGATATCCCTCACTCTGGGTGATAAAGAAGTAGGCTTGTTTTTTGATTGACACTGCAGCAGCCAAGACAGTTATGCACTAGTGATGAGTAGAGTTGAGCGAACACCTGGATGTGCAGGTTCGAGAAGTTCGGCCGAACTTCACGAAAATGTTCGGGTTCGGGATCCGGACTCGACCCTGAACCTCATTAAAGTCAAAGGGGACACAAACTTTTGGACACTAAAAAGGCTGTAAAATAGCCCTGGAAAGGGCTAGAGGGCTGCAAAAGGCATCAAAATGTAGGTAAATCCCCTGCATACAAATATGGATAGGGAAATGACTTAAAATAAAATAAATAAAAATTAACCAATATCAATTGGCATCTTGGAGTAGGAGGTGGAATAGGAGGTTGAGTGGCGTCAGGTGGGAATGCTATGGGAGTTGAAGTTCTCATCAGAGCCAAAAAGGATTCATGTCTGCCTGCAGTGCCACAGGCCTCATTCACAGACTCAGCGCCATGGCTACCATACATGGGAGTTGAAGTTCACATCATAGCCAAGAAGGATTCATGTCTGTCAGCAATGTCACAGGCCTCACTTACAGACTCAGGCCAATGGCAACCATATATGGGAGTTGAAGTTGTCATCAAAGCCAAGAAGGAATCATGTCTGCCTGCAGGGCCACAGGCTTCATTCAAACATTCAGGCCCACGGGACCCACAAAGAGGAGAGTTAAAATCATGCCAAGACAGTATTGATTTCACCCAGCAATGCCACTGGCCTCATTTACAGATTCAGACCCATGGCACCCACAAAGAGAAAAGTTACAATTATGCCAAAACAGTATTGATTTCACCCAGTAGTGCCACAGGCCTCATTCACTAATTCAGGACCATGGCACCCACAAAGAGGAGAGCGGTCCCGTAACAGCAACACAGTCCTCAGGTCAACCTGCAATTCAACAGGACATTATCATTTATGTAGGCCCCTGACACCCAGACAGAGGAGAGGTCATTTAACAGTAAAAAGAGGTTAATGTCTTCCACCAATACCGCAGGCGATGAAACAAAAAATAGGCCCCTGACAACCAGACAATGGGGCGGTCATTTGACAGTAAAAATAGGTTAATGTTTCCCACCAATGCAGCAAGCAATGAAACAAAATATAGGTCCCTGACAACCAGACAATGTAGACGTCATTTGACAGTATAAAGAGGTTAATTTCACCCACCAAAGCAACAGGTGATTATCTAAAATGACACCCAGACAGAGAAGAGAGGTCCCATAGCAGAAAATCAGTCTTCATGTTACCCAGCAATGGAAAAGGCCACTTTCACTTATTTAGGCCCCTGACACCCAGACAGAGGAGAGGTTCATTCAACTTGGGGTTGCCTCCAAATAATGGTGCCCTGGAGTACAAGAATGTATGGTTGAGGGCGAGGCAGTTACAAATGTCTATTCTGCACAAGGTACGGACAAGTCCTGTGTGATGCATGCCTGTTTCATTTTTAATGAAGGTGAGCTTGTCCACGTTGGCTGTGGACAGGCGTCTGCGTTTGTCTTTAATGACACCCCCCCTGCCGTGCTAAATACTTGTTCAGACAATGCACTGGCCGCAGAGCAGGCCAGCACCTCCAAGGCATAAAGGGCAAGCTCTGGCCATGTGGACAATTTGGAGAAACAGAAGTTGAATGGGGCAGAACCATAAGTCAGTACGTGGAGGCTTGTGCACACGTACTGTTCCACCATGTTGTTGAAATGCTGCCTCCTGCTAAGACATTCCATATCAGCTGGTGTGGCAGTTTGCTGTGGCGCGGTGACAAAACTTTTCCACAGCTCGGCCATGCTAACCCTGCTGTCTGAGGAGCTGGCTGTGACACAGCTGCATTGGTGACCTCTACCTCCTCCTCCTCCGCCTTGTGCTTCCACTTGTCCACCCGTGTCAGTTGGGAATGCACTCAGGAGAGCATCTACCAGAGTGTGCTTGTAGTCGCGCATCTTCCTTTCGCGCTCTAGTGCGGGAATTAAAGTAGGCACCTTGTCCTTGTACCGGGGATCCAGCAGAGTGGCAACCCAGTAGTCAGCACAAGTTAATATGTGGGCAACTCTGCTGTCGTTGCGCAGCCACTGCAGCATGTAGTCGCTCATGTGTGCCAGGCTGCCCAGAGGTAATGATAAGCTGTCCTCTGTAGGTGGTGTATCGTCTGTGTCCTCCGTATCCCCCCAGCCATTCTCCAGTGATGGCCCTGATCTGCGTAGGGTGCCTGCAGTGAAACTGGTTCCTCCTCCTCCTCTTCGTCCTCCAGAAGAGTGCCCTGGCTGTCCACATGTGTACCTGGCCTCTGCTGATGCAGGAACCCACCCTCTAAGCCACTTCTATATGACCTGCTTGAAACCCTGTGAAATGCCCCCTCTCCCTCATCCTCCTGTGCCATATCCTCTTCCATCATCACCATAATATTTTTTTTCAAGAATACTTAGAAGGGGTATGGTAATGCTAACAACGGTATCATCAGCACTGGGCATGTTGGTTGAGTACTCCAAAGACCGCAACAAGGTACACAGGTCTCGCATGAAGGCCCAGTCACTGGTGGTGAAGTGGTGCTGATCCGCAGAGCAACTGACCTGTGCATACTGCATCTTAAACTACACTATCGCCCGCTGCTGCTCGCACATTCTCTCCAGTATATGTAAGGTGGAGTTCCACCTATTGGGCATGTCGCATATGAGGCTGTGAGCAGGAAGGCCGAAGTTATGCTGCAGTGCAGACATGCGAGCAGCAGCAGGATGAGAACACCGAAAGCGCGCACATACGGACCGTAATTTCAGCAGCAGTTCTGACATGTCTGGATAATTTTTTAGAAACTTCTGCACCACCAGATTCAGCACATGCGCCAAGCAAGGGATGTGAGTCAAACCGACTAGTCCTAGAGCTGCTACGAGATTTCGCCCATTATTGCACACCACCAGGCCGGGCTTTAGGCTCACCGGCAGCTACCATTCACCAGTCTGCTGTTCTATGCCGCTCCAACGCTCCTGTGCGGTGTGGGGTTTGTCACACACATGAGTTTTAAAATCGCCTGCTGACGTTTACCCCGGGCTGTGCTGAAGTTGGGGGTGAGGTTCTTTCGATGACCGGATGTGGGGGTGGTAGAAGAGGAGTAGGAGGAGGAGGATGATGTGGATTAGGAGGAGGAAGCTACAGGAGGCAACGAATAATGCCCTGCGATCCTCGGTGGTGGAAGGATATGGGCCAAAACGCTATCCGCCTCGGGCCCAGCCGCCACTACTTTTACCCAGTGTGCAGTTAGGGAGATATAGCGGCCCTGACTGTGCTTAATGGTCCATGTATCTGTGGTTATGTGGACCTTGCCACAGATGGCTTTACGCAGCGCACACTTGATTTTATCCTCCACTTAGTTGTGCAGGGAAGCGACGGCTCGCCTGGAAAAGTAGTGGCGGCTGGAAACAACGTACTGGGGGACAGCGACCGCCATCAGCTGTTTGAAACAGTCTGTCTCCACCAGATGGAATGACAGCATTTCAATGGCCAGTAATTTTGAAATGCTGGCATTCAGGGCCAGGGCTCGAGGGTGGGTAGGTGGGTATTTCCTCCTTCTCTCCAATGTTTGGGAGCTGGACAGCTGAATGCTGCCGTGTGACATGGTGGAGATGCTTGGTGATGGTGTCGTATGTGGTGGTGTTGGTGGAACATCCTCTGTTTGCTGGTCGCCAGGTGCCACAGTGAATCCAGAGGTGGAGGGAGAGGCCAAGCCATCAGCAGAGGAGGGAGCAGGAGGAGCATGAGAGAGTTCCTTGTTTTTAAGGTGTTTACTCCACTGTAGTTCATGCTTTGCATGTAGATGCCTGGTCATGCAGGTTGTGCTCAGGTTAAGAAAGTTTATGCCTCGCTTCAGACTCTGATGGCACAACATGCAAACCACCCGTGTCTTGTCCAGGACATTGTGCGAAGAACTGCCACGCCATTTAACTCCTTGGAGCAGGCCTTGGTGAGTGCAGTGCCTGGGTACAGTGGACAGTAGCAGGCATCTTGTCTCTGGAACGGCCGCTGCATTTTTGCACCCTGCTCCCTCTTTTGCTCTGCTGGTGCCTTTGTGCGACCAACGCCTCTTCCTCAGAACTGCACGCCTCACTAGCACAACCTTCAGTCCAGTCTGGGTCTAGGACTTCATCATCTTCCACATCATCTACCACCCATTCATGACCCCTGCCCTCCTCGTCGGTCTGCACATTGCAGAAAGCCACAGCAGTTGGCACCTGTATTTCGTCATCAGAGACGTTTTGTGGCGGTATTCCCATGTCCTCATCCTGCAACAAAAGTGATTGAGCATCAGTGTATTCAAGGTTTTCCTCTACTGGGGCAGGGGAAACCCTGCCAACAGAGTCATCAAAAAGCATGAGACTTTCCTGCATGATTTGGGGCTCTGACTGCTTGGCTGATTTGCAAGGGGGCGAGGTGGAAGACTGATGGGCATGGGCCGCAGGTTCCAACTCTGAGCTTTATGCAGAGAACTGGGTGTTAGATACTTTGAAGGAACTGGAGGCACTGTCAGCCACCCAATCTACTATCGCCTGTACATGTTCTGGCTTCACCATCCGTAGAGCGGCATTTGGGCCTATCAAATAATGCTGCAGATTCAGTTGCCTACTCGCACCAGAAAAAGGTGTTTGACTTGGAGCGGTAGTTGGCGCTGAACGGCCACATCCTCTCCCAGCAACAGGAGCTCCACCAACACCACCATGACCATGCCCACGTCCCTTATTTGATGTTCTCCTCATTATTTGCGTTCACCCACCAAGCTTAAAGATTGGTCTCTCTCCGGTGTCAATTTACCTGCCACTAGTCGACAATTACGTTCGCTAAGGCAGTGCCAGTGTCATAAAAATGCTCTGTGGACCCAGAATAATGTTTTTTGTGCCCAAAATACACGGATTCTTAATTTCTATGCGAAAATGTCAAATTTGTTTTTGGTACGCTGTATGCACAAGTGGTTTGTGGAACAAGAACAAGTATTTTTGTAATAAAATACAGAGAATAAATATTTGACTGCTGTAAATTGAAATTAATTATATATACGCGAGATTCACAACAGTTTTTTTTTTTGCAATAAACCCCAAAATGCAGTTTTTAACTGTTGGACATTAAAAGTAGATATTTATACTATGTAGATTTGGGGACCCAGAACACGGATTGGTCACCAAAATTCACAAATGCAGTATTAGACTGTTATAAATTTGAAATAATTATTTAAACGACGGATGCACAACAGTTTTTATGACCAGGCCACTTTTTACAATTCCGCACTACACTAATTTCACCGTTTATTGCTCCGTCATACAACTTACCACCCAAATGAATTTTACCTCCTTTTTCTTCTCACTAATAGAGCTTTCATTTGGTGGTATTTCATTGTTGCTGACATTTTTACTTTTTTTGCCATGAATACAAATTTAACGACATTTTTGCAAAAAAATTACATTTTTCACTTTCTGTTGTAAAATTTTTCAAAAAAACTACATTTCTATATAAATTTTTCTCTAAATTTATTGTTCTACATGTCTTTGATAACAAAAAAAAGTCCAATAAGTGTATATTTATTGGTTTGGGTAAAAGTTATAGCGTTTACAAACTATGGTGCAAAAAAGTGAATTTCGGCATTTTGAAGCAGCTCTGACTTTCTGAGCACCTGTCATGTTTCTTCAGGTGCTAGAATGCCGGGATAGGATAAATACCCCCCAAATGACACCATTTTAGAAAGAAGACACCCCAAAGTACTCGCGGAGGGGCATGGTGAGTTCATGTATCATTTCATTTTTTTTCACAAGTTAGCGGAAAATGACACTTTCTGAGAAAAAAAAAAAAAAAAGTTTTAATTTCTGCTAACTTCTGGCAAAAAAATAAAAAATCTCAGACGGACTCAGTGAATACCTCGGGGTGTCTACTTTCCGAAATGGGGTCATTTGTGGGGTGTGTTTACAGTTCTGGCATTTTGGGCGGGGCTAAATTGTGAGCCGCCATGTAAAACCTAAAGGTACTAGTTGGAATTTGGGCCCCTTTGCGCACCCAGGCTGCAAAAAAGTGTCACTTATGTTGTATCGCCGTACTCAGGAAAAGTAGGGCAATGTGTTTTGGGGTGTATTTTTACATATACCCATGTTGGGTGAGAGAAATATCTCTGTAAATTGTCAACTTTGTATAAAAAAAATGTAAAAGTTGTCGTTTACAGAGATATTTTTCACACAAAGTATGGGTATATATAAGAATACACCCCAAAACACATTGCCCTACTTCTCCTGAGTATGGCGATACCACATGTGAGCCATTTTTTTGCAGCCTGGGTGCGCAAAGGGGCCCTAAAACCAATGAGTACCTTTAAGATTTCACAGGGCATTTTTACGCATTTGGATTCCAGACTTCTTCTCACGCTTTAGGGGCCCCTAAAATGCCAGGACAGTATAAATACCCCACATGTGACCCCATTTTAGAAAGAAGACACCCCAAGGTATTCCGTGAGGGGTATGGTGAGTTCATGTAAAATTGTATTTTTTGTCACAAGTTAGTGGAATATGAGACTTTGTAAAAGACAAAATTAAAAAAAAATATATATATAAATTTCCGCAAACTTGTGACAAAAAATAAAAATTCTGTGAACTCGCTATGCCCCTCACGGAATACCTCGATGTGTTTTCTTTCCAAAATGGGGTCACATGTTTGGTATTTATACTGACCTGGCATTTTAGGGGCCCCTAAAGCGTGAGAATCCAAATGCGTAAAAATGGCCTGTGAAATCCTAAAGGTACTCATTGGTTTTAGGGCTCCTTTGCGCATCTTGGCTGCAAAAAAGTGTCACTCATGTGGTATCTCCGTACTCAGGAGAAGTAGGGCAATGTGTTTAGGGTGTATTTTACATATACCCATGCTGCATGAGAAATATCGCTGTAAACGACAACTTTTTACATTTTTTATTCAAAGTTGTCAATTTACAGAGATATTTCTCTTACCCAGCATGGGTATATGTAAAAATACACCACAAAACACATTGCCCTACTTCTCCTGAGTAGGGCGATACCACATGTGTGACACTTTTTTGCAGCCAAGATGCGCAAAGGGGCCCAAATTCCAATGAGTACCTTTTAGGAGGGCATTTTTACACATTTTTCTTCTCACGCTTTAGGGCCCCTAAAATGCCAGGGCAGTATAAATACCCCACATGTGACCCCATTTTGGAAAGAAGACACCCCAAGGTATTCCATGAGGGGCATGGCGAGTTCATAGAAGATTTTTTTTTTGGCACAAGTTAGTGGAAATTGATTTTTTATTGTTTTTTTCTCACAAAGTCTCCCTTTCCGCTAACTTTTGAAAAGATTTATAATGTCCGCAAAAGCATATATTTTGTTCTGGGGTGAAATTCAATTGCCAAAATAGCAATACCCTAAATCTGGTGTCCTATCTGTTGCAGGCCAAGATTCATAGTGTCCGCCAAAACATATATTTTGTTCTGGGGTGAAATTTGATTTCCAAAATAGCAATACCATAAATCAGTGGTTTCAGCTGTGGCTGGCAAAATATAATAGTGTCCGCCAAAACATATATTTTGTTCTGGGGTGAAATTCAATTGCCAAAATAGCAATACCATAAATCCGTGGTTTCAGCTGTGGCTGGCAAAATATAATAGTGTCCGCCAAAACATATATTTTGTTTTGGGGTGAAATTCAATTGCCAAAATAGCAATACCCTGAATCTGGTGTCCCAGCTGTTGCAGGCCAAGATTCATAGTGTCCGCAAAAATATATTTTGTTCTGGGGTGAAATTCAATTGCCAAAATAGCAATACCCTGAATCTGGTGTTCGAGCTGTTGCAGGCCAATTGTAAATCTGTCCATAAAAGGATACCTTTCATCCAGGGCCTAAATATTGGAGACCAAATTTGGTGGTGCAGAAGTTCATTCACAACTACCCCATGTCAGAGCTGCTGCATAAAGTGAGGGCCGTCTGTGCGCGCTTCCGGCGTTCACATCCTGCCGCTGCTCGCCTGTCTGCACTACATCGGAACTTCGGCCTTCCCGCTCACCGCCTCATATGCGACGTGCCCACCAGGTGGAACTCCACCTTGCACATGCTGGAAAGACTGTGCGAGCAGCAGCAGGCCATAGTGGAGTTTCAGCTGCAGCACGCACGTGTCAGTCGCACTGCGGAACAGCACCACTTCACCACCAATGATTGGGCTTCAATGCGAGACCTGTGTGCCCTGTTGCGCTTTTTCGAGTACTCCACCAACATGACCAGTGGCGAAGACACCGTTATCAGCGTTACAATACCACTTCAATGTCTCCTTGAGAAAACGCTTAGGGCGATGATGGAAGAGGAGGTGGCCCAGGAGAAGGAGGAGGATGAGGGGTTATTTTTAGCACTTTCAGGGCAGTCTGTTAGAATTGGCTCAGAGGGAGGTTTTTTACAACAGCAGAGGCCAGGTACAAATGTGGCCAGCCAGGGCCCAGTACTGGAGGATGAGGAGGATGAGGATGAAGCAGGTTCACAGCGGGGTGGCACCCGACACAGCTCAGGCCCATCACTGGTGCGTGGCTGGGGGGATACGGAGGACGATGACGATACGCCTCCCACAGAGGAAAGCTTGTCCTTACCTCTGGGGAGCCTGGCACACATAAGCGACTACATGCTGCATGCCTGCGCAACGACAGCAGAGTTGCCCACATTTTAACGTGTGCGGACTACTGGGTTGCCACCATGCTAGATCCCCGGTACAAAGACAATGTGCCCACCTTACTTCCTGCACTGGAGCGTGATAGGAAGATGCACGAGTACAAGCGCACGCTGGTAGAGGCGCTCCTGAGAGCATTCCCAAATGTCACAGGGAAACAGGTGGAAGCACAAGGCGAGGGCAGAGGAGGAGCAAGAGGTCGCCAATGCAGCTGTGTCAGGGCCAGCTCCTCTGAGGGCAGGGTTAGCATGGCAGAAATGTGGAAAAGTTTTGTCTCCACGCCACAGCTAACTGCACCACCACCTGATACGGAACGTGTTAGCAGGAGGCAGCATTTCAATAACATGGTTGAACAGTACGTCTGCACACCCCTCCACGTACTGACTGATAGTTCGGCCCCATTCAACTTCTGGGTCTCCAAATTGTCCACGTGGCCAGAGTTAGCATTTTATGCCTTGGAGGTGCTGGCCTGCCCAGCGGCCAGCGTTTTGTCTGAACGTATATTCAGCACGGCAGGGGGCGTCATTACTGACAAACGCAGCCGCCTGTCCACAGCCAACGTGGACAAGCTGACGTTCATAAAAATGAACCAGTCATGGATCCCACTGGACCTGTCCCTCCCTTGTGCAGAATAGACATTTATAACTGCCTCCCCCTCAACCATGTATTCTTGTACTCTGGGACACTTCTTTATTGAATCCTCATTTTTTTAACTTTACCATGATCTTGCGGTGCAACCCAAATTTGAATGAACCTCTCCTCTGTCTGGGTGGTGGGGCCGAAATAACTGAAAGTGGCCTTCTCCGGTAGTGGGTGATATGACGCATGATTCCTTGCTGTGGGACCTCTCTCCTCTGTCTGGGTGGTGGGGCATAAATAACTGAAAGTGGCCTTCTCCAGTGGTGGGTGAAATGACGCATGATTCCTTGCAGTGGGACCTCTCTTCAATTGATATTGGTTAAATTTTATTTATTTTAATTATTTTACCTATCCACATTTGTTTGCAGGGGATTTACCTACATTTTGCTGCCTTTGGCAGCCCTCTAGCCCGTTCCTGGACTATTTTACAGCCTTTTTAGTGCCTAAAAGATCGGGTCCCCATTGACTTCAATGGGGTTCGGGTTCGGGATAAAGTTCGGGGCGAGTTCGGATCCCAAACCCGAACATTCTCGGGAAGTTCGGCTGAACTTCCCGAACCCGAACTTCCAGGTGTTTGCTCATCTCTAGTTATAAAGCAGTGAGGGATCATTTAGGATGCTGACACGGTCTGCAATGTATTCCTTCACTTTCTTCCAAAACTTTTCCCTCCTTGCAGCACTAGGCCGTGATTCAGGGTGAGGTTGCTGGCGGGGTGTCATGAAAGTGCCCCATGCCTTTGAAAGTGTTGCCCTGCCTCTGTTGGAACTACTGTGTGTTCCCCTTGTCTCCCTTCCTCAGTTGCCTAAGTACGGACTCTGGTGGCCACATTGTCAGATGGAAAATTTTGGAGCAATCTGTCAACACGTACCTTCTGGTATTGCACGGTGTTACTCGTACTATCAACCACAGGAATGAGAGATGAGAAGTTCTCTTTGTAGCGGGGGTCTAGAAGGGTAAACATTAAGTAATATGTGTTACCTAAAATACGTATAACGCAAGGGTTACGGAAAAGTCAGCCTAACATGAAGTCAGCCATGTGTGCCAGAGTACCAACGGGCAAGACGTCGAAGTCAACTTCAGGATGACTCTCCATACCCTCATCCTCCTACTCCTCTTCTGCCCATCCACGCTGAACAGATGGAATTAAAGTTCCAAGGGTACTAGCCTCTGTAGCAGAGGCAAGTGTCTCCAGCTCCTCCTCCTCCTCTTCATGCACCAATTTGCTCTGAGAAGACAAACTGGGCGAGGTCTGGCTATGACCCTCTGCCATCTCCTCCCCCATTACCTTGTCTGCCACATTCAAAGCATCCTCCTTAATTGTGAGCAGCAATCATTTGAGTAGACTCAGCAGTGTGGATTCATCAAAGTTTTTTAAAACCTCACATAGGTCTGACATCAATGCCCACTCCTCGCTTGTGAATAGTGGCAGTTGACTGGAAAGGCGACAACCATATTGCAGCTGGTATCCCAAAACTGCCCTCTGCTGCTCACAAAGACTGGCCAACATGTAGAACGTAGAGTTCCACCGCGTTCTCACGTCGCACAACAGTCGGTGAGCTGGAAGCCGAAAGTGCTGCTGCAGCGTTGACAGACCAGCTGAAGTTGTGGACTACTTTTGGAAATGGGCATACAAGCGACGCGCCTTTACTAGTAGCTCCTGCAAATTGGGGTAGGTTTTGATAAACTGCTGAACCACTAAGTTTAATACGTGGGCTAGGCATGGAGTGTGTGTCAGGTTGCTGAGCTCCAAAGCTGCCACCAAGTTACGGCCATTGTCAGACATAACCATGCCTGTTTGTAGGTTTAGTGGCAAGAGCCACAGCTCTTTCTGGTCCCTTACCCTACCATATCTCTGTTGCGGTGTGCTGTTTGTCCCCTAAACAGATCAGCTTCAGCACGGCCTGTTGACGCTTACCCACAGCAGTGCTACACTGCTTCCAGCTAGCGACTGATGGCTGACTGCTGTTGGAGGTGGACGTGGAGGAGGCGGAGGCAGAGAAGTGGGGGTTGGAGCCAGTAACATAGCTGCTGGCGGAGACCTGAAGGACGTAGGGCCCGCATCCCTGGGCATGGCTAGCAACTGTGCCATCCCAGGGTACGACTCACTCCCGGGCTCCACAACATTCATCAGCGTGCAGTCAGGGAAATGTAGTGTCTCTGGCCACCAGCACTTGTCCATGTGTCCGTGGTGAGGTGGACCTTCCCAGTAAGTGCGTTGGTCAGGGCACGGGTGATGTTCTGGGACACATGCTGGTGTAAGGCGGGCATGACACACTGTGAAAAATAGTGGCGGCTAGGGACTGCGTAGGGAAGGCCGCCGACATCAGGCTGCGGAAGGACTCGGTGTCCACAAGCCTAAATGGCAACATTTCAAGGAACAGTAATTTCGACAGTGGCGCATTTAGTGCAATGGCCTGTGGGTAGGTGGGAATTTGTGCTTGCGTTCAAAAGCCAGTGTTATCGACATTTGGATGCTGCACTAGGACAGGGAAATGGATGTTGTGGGTGACAGTTCATGCAAAGGTCCAGGTGCAGCTCGGGGAGGCATCCGGGCCTGCACCTTCGACAGGGGATTGGCCAGCAGTTAGTAACACAAGGAATGTGGAGGCAGTGGTGGGACCCGCAGATGCAGAGTGTGGACCCAGGCATTCGGCCCACTTATTAGGGTGCTTGGAAGCCATGTGGCGGATCATGCTGGTGGTGGCGAGGTTGCTAGTGTTTGCACCCCGGCTCATTTTGGTACGGCACAGGTTGCAAACTACCACTCTTTTGTCATCTGTGCTTTCCTCAAAAAAGTGCAATACTGCGCAACACCCACCCCTTGGCAAGGTAGATTTATGCATGGGAATGCTCAGTGTAACAGTTGCGGGCCTGTTTGGTGTGGGCCAACGTCTCCCTTTTGCAACCCCACTGCCTTTTCCAGACTGTTGCGGTGCTACGGATCCCTCCCCCTCTGTACTGCTGTCCTCGCTCGGCTTTTCACCTTCACATGTTGGGTCAGTGACCTCATCGTCCACTACCTCCTCTTCCACTTCCTCACTCTGCTCATCCTCCTGACTTAACCTATCCACCACCTCAGTGATTGGCAACTGTGTCTCATCATCATCCACCTCATGAACGAATGATTGCCGTTCACCACCGTCATCTTCTTGAGACTGTGAAGGCTTCAAGCATGCTTGGCAAGAGAGCCAAACCAAGTACTGGCAATGAAAAGAGGTCATGTAAATATTTGAGTGTGGGATCACTTGTTTGGCCAGACGCGACATAGTGGGAGGAAGGAGGATCAGAGTGAGGATTCGGTTTATCAGACTCTTGGCTACAGAGATTGGACTTTGTGGAAGAGACGGTGGTGCTTAACCGACTGGAAGCATTATCTTCTGCAATCCAACCGACCACCTGTTCGCACTGATCCGACTTGGACAGTGTTGTCCTGCGCCGCCCAGCTAAGTTGTACATAAAGCTGGGTAAAACTGTAGTGAAAAAGCCCCTTTTTATAATATCTGCCTAACACACTGCTTTATGATGGTGCAGGGTATATCTCAGTACTAGGCACACTGTAGTGAATAATCCCCTTTTTAGAATATCTGCCCAACACACTGCTTTCAGATGGCGTATTGTAGATGTCACTAATCTGAAATCTTTCTGTCTTTTAAAAGTTAAAAAGACGATTTTCAAGCCCTGCACTATCTGTTCCTTCCTGGTGATGCCTGTCCCTAATAGTGCTGATGCAAACCCCTTCTTAAAAAAAAAAAAAAAAAAAAAGAAATGCACTGCTGTCAATCACACACTCTAGTCCATAAAAGGACTGTTTGGTCTTTCAATAAGTTTTTTGGAGTGAAATTAGCAAGTTTAGAGCAAAATGCTATCTTTCCCTGCCTACTATCTGCTCTCCCTGACGCTGAATGAGCCGAGCGCCGGACCTCAGCTCCTATATGAAATGGTATCACGTGTTCCGGCCAGCCAATAAGTGTAAGGCTTACAGCTAACATGGCTATAGCCTGACACTGAGGGGAATTACTTACCTGGACCTTGATTTGCTGCTTAGAAGGCGCCAAACGTGCGGGGAGGAGACTCGAGCAATGCGACGAATACACGTGATGCTCGGCAAAATAAAGCCGAGCTCCAAGCATAGTGATGCTCGAGCCAAATAAATACTCGGCCGAGCATGCTCGCTCATCACTAACATTTATGCCTCGCTTCAGGCTCTGATTACATAGTGCAAAACACTTATGTCTTGTCTGAAGAATTGCCACGCCAGGGAACTCCTTGGAACTGGCTTAAGGCTGGGTTCAGACTTGCGCGTTTTACAGCACGTTCAAACGCGCTGTAAAACGCTCAACACATGAAAACCAATGCTTCCCTATGGCCCTGGTTCTCACTTGAGCGTTTTACAGCGCGTTTGAACGCACTGAAAAACGCCCTACGCTCAAAAAAGTTATTGAGCTTCTTTGGGGCGTTTTGTCGCGCGTATTGTGATTGACGCCACAGTAGTCAATCACACGAACGTGCGTACGACGACGTTTCCTATTTCCAAAAACGCGCTGTAATACGCGCGACAGAAACACGCGTTTTACGTGCGTATCAAATACGCGCAAGTCTGAACCCAGCCTAACGCTGGGTTTACACCTGAGCGTTTTACAGCGCGTTCCTACGCGCTGTAAAACGCTCAACAGGCGAAAACCCATGTTTCCCTATGGGCATGGTTCTCACTTAAACGTTTTACAGCGCGTACGAACGCGCTGTAAAACGCCCTATGCCCAAAGAAGTACAGGAGCTTATTTGGGGAGTTTTGTTGCGCGCATTGTGATTGACGCCAGAGTGGTCAATCACACGAACTCGCGTTTCCTATTTCCAAAAACGTGCTGTAATATGCGCAACAAAAACGCACGTAATACGCGCGTATCAAATACGCTCAAGTGTGAACCCAGCGTTAGTGGGCTTGGTGCCTGGGTGCGGTGGACAGTAGCAAGCATACTGTCAAGGGGATGGCCGCTCTGCTTTTGCACCCTGCTCCCTCTTTTTCTGTGCTTGTGGCTCTGTGCGACCACCACCTCTTCCTCCTAACTGCACACGTCACTTCCATGACCTTGATTCCATGTGGGGTCTAGGACCTCATCATCCTCCACATCATCTTCCACCAACTCTTCACCCCTGCCCTCCTTGTCGGTCTGCACACTGGAGAAAGGCGCAGCAGTTGGCACGTGTGTTTTGTCATCAGAGACATGCTGCGGTGGTCCTCCCATGTCCACATTCTTAAACATAAGTGGTTGGGCATCGGTGAACTCAATCTCTTCCACTTCTGGGGCAGGGCTATGTGGATGGCCCACGGAAACACTGCCAGCAGAGTCATCAACAAGCATAAGAGACTGTTGCATGAACTGGGCCTCAGACTGATTGGCTGATTTGCAAGGGGGTGAGGTGAAAGAGATGCCCATGGGCTGCAGGTGGCAACTTTGAGCTTTCAGCACGGGACCGGGTGGGAGACGATGTGAAGGAACTGGAGGCACTGTCAGCCATCCAATCTACTATCGCCAGTACTTGTTCTGGCCTCACCATTCATAGAGCGGCATTCGGGCCTACAAAATAACGGTGAACGTTCTGTCGCCTACGTGCACCTGAGGAAGGTGTTTCATTTGGGTGTGTAGTTGGCACAGACTGACCACATCTTCTCCCTGCAACAGGATCTCCACCACCACCAGCAGAACCACGACCACGTCCCTTATTTGACGCTCTCCTCATTCTTTGCGTTCACCGACCAAACTAACGGACGGATTTACAAAATGTATTTCCCAGTCAGGTATGCAGTGCAGGGGTAATTTGAAAGAAAAAAAAGAGGTCATGGAGCGTCCCAGTCATCCGGCATCTATTTGCCCAGCTGAAGGATTATTTTGAATGTGTGTAGAAGCCACACGGGGGCACCACGCTGTAGATTTATCATGGAGACAACATTGAGATTTTACAGCATAAAACTACAGCACCCAACAATCTAAACTCCGCCGAATTTACTGAATATATTTTCCTATGAGGTATGCAGTGCAGCAGGAACACACCCTCCATGCCACTTGTGAATGCCTGACCATTTAACCGTGAAAATGTCCACCCACAATCTAAGAGCTGGATTTACTGATTATATTTCACACTCAGAAATGCAGTGCAGGCCTCAAACGTACTTTTTAGCAAAAAAGAAATTCATTTGCGACCCCCAGAATTTAACAGATGGATTTACTGAATTGATGACACTGTCACATATGCAGTACAGGGATACTTTACAGAAAAAAAATTTTAATAGGTCACCCTCTGGGTCCCTGAACTCACAGACGGATTACATATATTATTTTCCCTTCCCCTGGCACATATGCAGTGCAGGTGCACTTAAAAAATGGGTATATGTCGCCCACTGAACTACAAGAACAGGATTAAATTATTGTCCCTGGCACACATGCAGGTGTAAGTGCACTGCACTTGCACAAAATGGCCGCCGACGCCCACCTAACTAACAGACTGATTGAAATTTATTTTTCTGTGTCACTGGGCTCAGGGCAGGGTACAAAAATTTTGCACTGCACCCACAAAAAAACAAACAAAAAACAAAACACCAGTCTCTGATAGATTCTTTCCTAATGTCTCCCTCACAGCAGCAGCATCCTATCCCTACACTGGTAAGAGCTGACGTGACATGCGGCGCTACGTGACATCCAGCTTATATAGAAGCTGGGTCACATGCTCTACTGGCCAATCACAGCCATGCCATTAGTAGGCATGGCTGTGATGGCTTCTAGGGGCATACATCTCAATCGCTTGTTGATAGGCTGCCCTGCAGCCTTTCAACAAGCTTTATTGAACGGCCGAACACCGAATTCGAACTTTTACGGAACAGTTTGGGTTTGGCTCCAAAAAACCCTAAAGCCTGGTACGCTCGGGTTCGCTCAACACTACTGATGTTTTTAGCCATAATATACAGGGTGGGCCATTTATATTGATACACCTTAATAAAATGGGAATGGTTGGTGATATTAACTTCCTGTTTGTGGCACATTAGTATATGTGAGGGGTGAAACTTTTCAAAATGAAGTCAGCCATTTTGAATCAAACTTTTGTTTTTTTCAAAAAGAAGAGGGTCATGTGACACATCAAACTTATTGGGAATTTCACAAGAAAACAATGGTGTGCTTGGTTTTAACGTAACTTTATTCTTTCATGAGTTATTTACAAGTTTCTCTTTGTTTACAGTTATTGACATGTCGCCGAGGTTAACACGTGAGGAGCGGATAGAAATTATGTGGATGTCTGGTGAACGCAGTAACCGGGTCATTGCAGCAGATTTCAATGCAAGACACCCTACGAGACCACCCATCTCCCATGCTACAGTTAGAAAACTGCTTGCTAAGTTTCGTGAAACTGGTTCAGTGTTGGATTTGCCAAAATGTGGACGCATGAAATCTGTCACTAATGAAGAAACATCAGTGGCTGTCCTAGCTTCATTCAGCAAGAGCGTAGCACTTGCCGCATGTCACTGGAGAGTGGCATTAGTCGAACATCTCTTCGGCGGATATTAGCTGCTCACAAATGGCACCCTTACAAACTCCAGCATCTGAACGAGGATGACCCAGATTGGCGCACTGAATTTGCAGAATGGGCAAAACAAAAATTGGAACAGGACCCTCAGTTTACGCAGAAGATTTTGTTCAGTGATGAGGCAAACTTTTATGTGAATGGTGAAGTTAACAAACAAATCCAACGCTATTGGTCTGACACTAATCCACATTGGATAGATCCCTCCAGGACTGTTTGAACAAAAAAAATTGATGGTATGGTGTGGTATATGGGGTACAAAGATAGTGGGGCCATTCTTCATCAATGGAAACCTCAAGGCCACTGGATATGCAAAATTGCTACATGATGATGTGTTTCCCTCTTTATGCACTGAAGCTGGCACGTTTTTCCAGCTAGATGGTGCACCACCACATTATGGGTGTCGAGCATTCCTAGATGAACAGTTTCCTGGAAAGTGGATTGGTCGTAGTGGGCCAGTTGAATGGTCCCCAAGGTCTCCTGATCTGACCCCCTTAGACTTTTATCTATGGGGTCATCTGAAGGCAATTGTCTATGCTGTGAAGATACGAGATGTTCAGCACCTGAAACTACGAATACTGAAAGCCTGTGCTAGCATTTCTCTTGCGGTGTTGCTATCAGTGTTTGAAGAGTAGGAGAAGAGGGTTGCATTGACAATCCAACACAATGGGCAGCACATTGAACACATTTTATAAGTGGTCAGAAACTTGTAAATAACTCATGAAAGAATAAAGTTACGTTAAAACCAAGCACACCATTGTTTTTCTTGTGAAATTACCAATAAGTTTGATGTGTCACATGACCCTCTTCCTATTGGAAAAACAAAATTTGGACTCAAAATGGCTGACTTCAAAATAGTCGCCATTGTCACCACCCATCTTGAAAAGTTTCACCCCTCACATATACTAATGTGCCACAAACAGGAAGTTAATATCCCCAACCATTCCCATTTTATTAAGGTGTATCCATATAAATGGGCCACCCTGTATTTACATATATTATAATATATGATATATTCTAAATATATAATGATGTGTAAATATATTATGGCTAAAAAAGTGTATATATATTTAAATTAAGTTTAGCCTCTTTTTCTGAAAATGTTTGTGATGGGATTTGAACAAATGACCTTCTGCATTAGAGGCAAGGCACTTAACCACTTAGCTATAATAGCTGCACAGCCAGTTACTTAAAAAAAAAAAAAAAATTATATAACTTCTACTATATAGGAATACTTACTAGTAGTAAGTATTCTTCTACAGTAGAAGTCATTTTTTTTTTTTTAAGTTACTGGCTATGGAGTTATTATAGCTGATTGGTTAAGGGCTTTGTGTAACGGTCACGTCCACACACACACACAGGGGAAGGATAGTGACCACTGCGCTCCACCCCTGCCTACTTGCTTCACGAGTCCTGATGACAGGGGAAAACTGGACGATAGTCCTTTACTTAGGATATGTGCAGGGAAGACAGACAAGACAAAATACGGAACATGAACGGACCGGGTCAGACCAAGAGAGCTACGCAGTACAAAGAGTTAAGCAAAGAATGGTCAGGAGAAGCCAGGGTCAAATACCAGGAGAGTAGAGAAGTACCAGAGGAGTCCGCAAAGAGTAGTCAGGTGGGAGCCGAGGTCACAATACCAGGAGGGATGCGCAGTACAGGAGGAGCAGGCAAAGGATCATCAGGAAACAGGATCAGGTGAGTATTCAGAAGTCCAAAAAATAGCCAGGAACCTAGAATTAACAAGCATACTGTGGGCAGCAGGCTACCTGTATTTATAGTGGGGTCTGAGGGTCATGTGACGTGACCAGCGTCACATGACTGACAGACAGACTAGTCGAGCACCGAGTGATCAGCTCAGCGCTCAAGGCAGACTTAGGATCAGGGAGCCTCCCTGCTAACAAAGCCGCCCTGGGAACGAGGCCAAACACAGATCCTCACTCCTGAAGCTAAGTAGCAGGTCTGCAGCTGATGGGAAACCTGTGGCGCCCCATGACACCTTGCCTCTAATGCAGAAGATCAAGAGTTTCAATCCCAGCAGAAACTTTTCAGAAATACAGGCTAAATTAGATTTAAATACACTGGGTGTCAGATTGACTCCATATATAGACATAGCTAAATTAGCTATATATGGAGTCAGAGCAGAGACTCCTAAGCCGTGGAATCACTGATTGATTCCCTCACTGTACAGCAATCTTCTGCATAGAAATGGAGGATAAATTAGATTTAAAGAATGGTAGACGGCTCTACTGCTTGGTTAAAAAATGGATGAGGTGCTGGATACTGCTAAAAACTGACTCACCCAGTCAGGTAGAAGAAAACATGTAGTAAAGAAGGATAGCAGGCACACTCTTATCTGGGAATAATAGTTGGTTTATTTATTTGTATTAAAATTTGGTGACAACCTAAATTTGTGAGTTTTTAGGGAGTGGTCGGGTGTGTAGATGTGCTTTTTTTGGGGGGTGGGATGCAGGAAAGTGGTGTGGTGTGGGATTGTATCAAAAGATTATAATATTGATAACTAGCCTGAGTGAACAATTAACTTTTAAAGAACTTTTAACCAATCCCATACTACAAGATAGAAGAATAACTTTTTAACCCCTTGTTTACAACTACATACCTACTTTTTTCCCTTCTTATTTTTATTTTTTTTCATTACCCAAAAGGACTATTTGTACAAAGGACTATTTTCTATACAATTTCCATATGTTTTTATGTACCTTCTTAATCACGATTTTGTTGCTACAATCTTTTTTGCTTTAATCTTTTGATACAATCCCACACCACACCACTTTCCTGCATCCCAACCCCCAAAAAAAGCACATCTACACACCCAACCACACCTCAGTCCCTAAAAACTCACAAATTTAGGTTGTCACCAAATATTAATACAAATAAATAAACCAACTATTGTTCCCAGATAAGAGTGTGCCTGCTATCCTTCTTTACTACATAAATTAGATTTAAATACACTGACTCGAGCATCGCACTCAAGCACACGCAGTGTTCGGCTGAACTCCGCGATGTGCCGATCATAGTGGTGCTCGAGCCGAACTGGTGTTTGGCCGAGCATGCTTGCTCAACACTACCTGTAACCACAATGTAGTGTTAAGTCCAGTCTCTGGAGCTGCTCCTGGTGAGAGAGATGTCCATTAGAGGCGGGGCTTCTCAGGAGAGGGATGTGTGACCTGGCAGCTTCTGATACAGCGCACCTAACAAGAAAAAGACCATGTGTAAAAATATGCGCAAGTCTTTTTCTCCACGGAGTAAAATGGCTTGAACAGGCATTATTGCGACCTAGACTGTAACTAGGCAGGGGCCCACCAAGGATTTCTCTGTCACCCCCGTGGGCCAGTCCGCGCCTGCACACCTATATTGAGAATGGAGCAGAGAAAGTAGTGGCTGGAGGACACCACTAAGCGCTCTCCCGATAGAACTGAATAGGAGTGCATCACTCTATTATTCATCTCTATGGGGCCGACGGAAATATCTGAGCCAGTGCAAGTTCAGTCCTAGGTCTTTTACTCTTTTCTCACTACAAAGCCTCACTTGGACAGATTATCAGCACATTTGGCTTTCAGTACCTCTCTATATGGATGACACCCAACTATACACTTCAACCAGTGACGTAACCTCTGCAGTACTTTAGAACTGTCTACTGTCTTTATTATGTCCTCTCTCTATCTGAAACTGAATCTTTCAAAAACTGAACTACTGGTGTTTTCTCCTTCAACTACCCTACCTAAACCGGATATCTCCCGCTCATTGTGTGTGGCGCTTTCACAACGCCTAGACAGCATGCCCACTAATGCTAATCTTTCTTTCACCCCTATATTCAATCTCTTTTCCACTCTTGCTTCCTGCACCTCACATCCTTAGAATCCGTCCTTTTATTACTGTGGAAACTAACAAAACTCTGATTGTTGCCCTGATCCATTCTCATCTTTATTACTATAACTCATTATTAATTGGTCTCCCCCTCAGTAAACTTTCCTCTTTTCAATCTATCCTGAATTCAGCAGCCAGGATCATTTATGTATCCATCTGCTACCATGATGCCTGCACCCTGTAAGTCATTGCATTGGTTACTCATACAGTACAGGATTCAATTTTAAACTGTGCATTATCAGCCACAAAGCTCTAAACACTTATGTACCTCCGTACATCTACTCCACTAGAGAGCACAAGCTATCTGGGATGCCCTACCCCAAGAAATTAGGTTACTTCACAACTTACACAGTACAAAGCACTCCCTAAAACATCTTTTAGGTTGCCTTATCACTGTCACGAGTGTGTCAGGAGCCACGTCTGACTCCTTTATACCCAGGGTCAGGAAGTCGCAGCGGGTGGCTGAGCGCTCTATGTCTAAAGGTCATGCTGTTACTTAAAGGGTTTCTGTCATCACGTTTTGACATTATAAGCTGTCTGACATTAGCTATCTGCTAATGTCAGAGCAGCTTGATAATGTCTTTTTTACAAAAATCCGATTTATATTCGGGCTAAAAAACGTACTTTTATAATATGTAAATTAGCCTCTAGGAGCAGGGGGGGGGGCGTTGCCCTGCTCCTAGAAGCTCCATGCGGCAACCTGCTGGCACGACCCTTCTTACTTTGAGTGACAGTGCCGGGCAGCGATCCTCCGGCACTGTCTCCTTGTGAAATCCAGCGCCTGCACGGCCGCTCTGTATTCGGCGCAGGCGCGGTGAGCAGAGGACGCTGGTGACTGCTGTCCTCTGCTCACCGCGCCTGCGCCGAATACAGGCTAATTTACATATTATAAAAGTACGTTTTTTAGCCCGAATATAAATCGGATTTTTGTAAAAAAGACATTATCAAGCTGCTCTGACATTAGCACATAGCTAATGTCAGACAGCTTATAATGTCAAAACGTGATGACAGAAGCCCTTTAATGGTAGCTTTCTGTGTTTGCCTTGCAATCCTTTTTGTCTCACTCAGGGATCCGTAGGTTCTTCTCCTCAGCAGTTTCTTGTCCGTCACTCCCAACCTCCTTATATTCCCCCTTCCCACTTCTCTGGTTGCCAGATATAGAGCTTCCTGCCTGGACTTCTATACTGACCCACTAGAGCTGTGTAGCTGTTGTTCCTGGTTGTCGTACCAGAGCATTACCCTCCGGATCCCTGTTGGGCTTTTGTTGTCCACTGTTGTCGCCCACCTGGGCTTATATGTTTTGTCTGTATTGTCTGTCCCTGGTGTTTTCCTTTAGTGTTAGTGGTGAGGACTAGTGCTCCCACCGCCCTATTCACTACTTAGGGCTCATCTTAAGGAAAGCCAGGGTTTAGGCACGTGATCGGCGTACGGGTGAAAAACCCGTCTAGGGACCTTAGGGCAGTCAGGTGCCAGCTTCTAGGTGAGTTAGGGGTCACCACCTTTCCCTCTCCATTGGACAGGGCTTTCCCTTTTCCCTCCCTTTGCGTCACACGTCTGTGATAGGCACGCCGGTCGTTATAATCACCTCCTCTAATCTATCTCTTCTTAATCCCCCCCCCCCCTTTCATTATTCTTCTGTACCTGATCCATTATCAAACACCTTCCACCACACGCCATGCATCAGGCAATAACTCTGGTTGGGTAGTGGTGGTAACTAGAGTTGAGCGAACCGAATTTTTGGATGTTCGGGACATGGACCCGAACCTGAGCATTTTCATGAAAATTCGGGTTCGGGTCCGATGTTTGTCGATTCTTCACGCTTATGGAAAGGCGTTTTACATCTTTTCCCTAAGAAGCCATCACAGCCATGCCTACTAATGGTAAGGCTGTAATTGGCTGAGTGCAGCATGTGACCCAACCTATTTATAAGCTGGAGTCACGTAGTTCCGCACGTCACTCTGCTGCTATTAGTATAGGGAAAGGTTGCTGCCAGTGCTCTCAGGGAGATATTAGGAAAGAAATCTGCTGAACCTAGTGGTGTGAAATCTTTAAGCTACAGCAATTATTGATGGAGGGTGCTACTGCAATCCTACATTTTTGTACCCAGCCCTGAGCCCAGTGATACTGCAAAGTTTTTTTTTTTTTTTTTTATCCATCTGTTACTGAGGTGGGGGTCCGAATCCATTTTAGCCACTGCAGTGTCCTTGGAACTGCATGTGAATTGCATGTGACCTGTGAACTGCATGTGACCTGTGTGCCAGCTTGCCAAGGATATCAGTCTAATCCTTTTTGGTAGCTCAGTGAAGGAAAAAATCATTTTTTTCTGGCACGTCAAGTCCCCTACATTACCTTTTGTATAATTTAGGGGTGACATAGTCCATTTCTGTAGTCTGGGGCAAAAATCTGTATTGTGGTGCTATAGAGCACTTGTGCATGCAAAGCACCAAAGCGTATTTTAAATTTCAGCAGTGAAATAATGCATCAGTGTATTTTTTGGGGAAAAAAGCAGTATTCCTAGTCCACAAAGCAGTTTAAAATACACCGCCCAAATGCCTATTTTACACTTCTACAGTGAAATAGTGCATCAGTGTATTTTTTGGGAAAAAAGCGGTATTTCTGGTCCACAAAGCAGTTGTGCATACAGCGTACAAATACCTATTTGAAATTTCAGCACTGAAATAGTGCATTAGTGTGTTTTAGGGAAAAAAAAGCCGTGTTCTTGGTTCACAAAGCAGTTGTGCATACAGCGTACAAATACTGAAGTTCAATTTTCAGCCGTTAAATAGTGCATTTGTGAATTTTGGGGAAAAAAGCGTTATTTCTGGTCCACAAAGCAGTTTAAAATACACCGCTCCAATACCTATTTTACATTCCTGCTGTGAAATAGTGCATTAGTATATTTTACGGGCACTGCATTAGTGAACTTAGTTGACTATTGGCAGTTAAATGGACACCGGAGATAAACCATCTGTCAGCTTGGTGGGTGAACGCAAATAATGAGGAGAACATCAAATAAGGGACGTGGGCATGGTCGTGGTGGTGTTGGTGGAGCTCCTGTTGCTGGAAGAGGACGTGGCCGTTTAGCGACAACTAGAGGTCCAAGTGAAACACCTTCCTCAGGTGCGAGTAGGCCCGAATGCTGCTCTACGGATGGTGAGGCCAGAACAAGTACAGGCGAGAGCAGATTGGGTGGCTAAAAGTGGTGCCAGTTCCCTCACAGTATCTCCCACCCAGTCCTCTGCAGAAAGCTCAGCGTTGGCACCTGAAGCCCATGCCTATCAGTCTTTCACCTCACCCCGTTTGCAAAGCAGCCAAGCAGACTGAGCTCCAAGTCATGCAGCAGACTCTTATGCTTTTTGATGTCTCTGCTGGCAGGGTTTCCCCAGGCCATCCACAAAGCCCTACCCCAGAAGTGGAAGATATTGAAAGCACTGATGCCCAACCACTTATGTTGCAGGATGAGGACATGGGAGGAC
This sequence comes from Bufotes viridis, assembly GCA_033119425.1. Lineage (NCBI taxonomy): Eukaryota > Metazoa > Chordata > Amphibia > Anura > Bufonidae > Bufotes > Bufotes viridis. The sequence continues at coordinate 171,685,710 of CM065594.1, read as the reverse complement.
CACCGCAGCACGTCTCTGATGATGACGAAACACAGGTGCCAACTGCTGAGACTTTCTGCAGTGTGCAGGCCGACAAGGAAGGCAGGGGTCAAGAATGGGTGGAAGATGATGTGGAGGACGAATAGGTCCTAGACTCCGACTGGACTCAAGTTCATGCTAGTGACATGTGCAGTTCTGAGGAAGAGGCGGTGGTTGCACAGAGGCAACAGCACAGCAAAAAAGGGAGCAGGCTAAAAAAGCGGAACGGCCGTCCCTGAGACAGTACACCTGCTACTGTCCCCCGCACCCAGGGACCTAGCACACCAAAGCCAGCTCCAAGGAATTCATTGGCATGGCAGTTCTTCAGACAATGTCCTGACGAAAATACACGAGTGGGTTGCACGTTGTGCCATTAGAGCCTGAAGCGAGGCATAAACGTTCTATTCCTAAGCACAACCTGCATGACCAGGCATCTACATGCAAAGCATGAACTGCAGTGCAGTAAACACCTTAAAATACAAAAAAGTTCTCAGGCTCCTCCTGCTTCCTCTTCTGCTGCTGTCTCTGCCTCTTCCTCCACCTCTGGAGTCACAGTGGCACCTGCCACCCAGCAAACAGAGGATGTGCCACCAACAACACGATCTCCGTCATCATCACTGACTGTTTTAAACAGCTGATGGTGATGGCTGTCCCACAGTACATCATTCCCAGCTGCCACTACTTTTCCAGGCGAGCCGTCCTTTCCCTGCACAACCAAGTGGAGGATAAAATCAAGTGTGCAGTGCGCAAAGCCATCTGTGGCAAGGTCTACCTAACCACAGATACGTGGACCAGTAAGCAAAGGCAGGGATGCTATATCTCCCTAACTGCACACTGGGTAAATGTAGTGGCGGATGGGCCAGAGGCGGATAGCGGTTTGGCGCATGTCCTTCCACCACCGAGGATAGCAGGGCAGTATTCTTTGCCTCCTGTTGCCTCCTCCTCCTACTCCGCTTCCTCCTCCTCCTCTTCTACCACCTCCCCATCCAGTCAGCGAAAGACCTTCACCACCAACTTCAGCACAGCCAGGGGTAAATGTCAGCAGGCAGTTTTAAGAAACATGTGTTTGGGGACAAACTCCACACCGCACAGGAGCTGTGGAGGGGCATAGAAGAACAGACCAATGAGCGGTTGCTACCAGTGAGCCTCAAGCCCGGCCTGGTGGTGTGCGATAATGGGCGAAATCTCGTAGCAGCTCTGGGACTAGCCGGTTGACGGACATCCCTTGCCTCGCGCATGAGCTGAATTTGGTGGTGCTGAAATTCATTAAAAACTACCAAGACATGTCAGAGCTGCTGCAGAAAGTGCAGTCCGTCTGTGCGCACTTTCGGCGTTCTCACCCTGCTCGCCTGTCTGCGCTGCAGCGTAACTTCGGCCCTTTTGCTCACCGCCTCATATGCAAAGTGCCCACCAGGTGGAAATCCACCTTGTATATGCTGGAGAGACTGTGCGAGCAGCAGCAGTCGATAGTGGAGTTTCAGCTGCAGCACGCACCACCAGTGACTGGGCCTCCATGCGAGACCTGTGTACCTTATTGCAGTCTTTTGAGTACTCAACCAACATGGCCAGTGCTGATGACACTGTTGTTAGCAATACAATACCACTTCTATGTCTCCTTAAAAAAAACAATTACCGTGATGATGGAAGAGGTTGTGGCACAGGAGGAGGAGGAAGAGGGGGCATTTCACAGGTTTTCAGGACGGTCATTCAGAAGTGGCTCAGAGGGTTGGTTCCTGCCCCAGCAGAGGCCAGGTACACATGTGACCAGCCAGAGCACAGTTCTGGAGCACGAGGAGGAGGAGGAACCGGGTTCACTGCAGGGTGGCACCCAACTCAGCTCATGGCCATCACTGGAGCGTGGGATACGAAGCACACAGACGATACACCACCTACAGAGGACAGCTTATCCTTACCTCTGGGCAGCCTGGCACACATGAGTGACTACATGCTGCAGTGCCTGCACAACGACAGAAGAGTTGCCCACATTGTAACTTGTGCTGACTACTAGGTTGCCACCCTGCTGGGTCCCTGCTACACAGACAATGTGCCCTCCTTAATTCCCGCAGTGGAGCATGATAGGAAAATGTGCAACTACAAGCGCACGCTGGTAGACTCGCTCCTGAGGGCAATTCTAACTGACACTGGGGGACAAGTGTAAGCACAAGGTGAAGGAGGAGGAGGTCGCCAACGCAGCTGTGTCATGGGAAGCATCTCAGAAGGCAGGGTTAGCATGGCCGACATGTGGAAAAGCTTTGTCACCGAGCCACAGCAACTTGAACCACCAGCTGATATGGAATGTCTTAGCAGGAGGCAGCATTTGAACAACATGGTGGAACAGTACCTGCGCACATGCCTACACGTGCTGACTGATGGTTCTGCCTCATTCAACTTCCGGGTCTCCAAATTGGGCACATGGCCTGAGCTTGCCCTTTATAACTTGGAGGTGCTGGCCTGCCCTGCAGCCAGTGTATTGTCTGTATTTTGCACGGCAGGGGGCGTAATTACAGACAAACGCAGCCGCCTGTCCACAGCCAACGTGGACAAGCTCACATTCATTAAAATGAACCAGGCATGCATCATATACACGTTCAGATAATACACTGGATGCAGGCAGGCCACCACCTCCAAGGCGTAAAGGGAAAGCTCGGGCCATGTGCCCAATTTGGAGACCCAGAAATTGAATGGGGCAGACCCTTCAGTCAGTATGTGTAGGCATGTGCACACATACTGCTCCACCATGTTGCTTAAATGCTGCTTCCTGCTAAGACGTTGCATATCAGCTGGTGGTGCAGGTTGTTATGGCATGACGTCTCCATCGGACGGAATGACAGCATTTCAAAGGCCATTAATTTAAAAATGCTGACATTCAGGGCCAGGGATTGCAGGTGGGTAGCGGGGTACTTCCTCTTTCGCTCCATTGTTTGGAAGATGGACAGCTGAACGCTGCCATGGGACTTGGTGGTGATGCTGCCATATCCTCTGTTTGCGGGGTGGCCGGTGCCGCTGTCACTCCAGAGGTGGAGGAAGAGCCCGAGACTGAAGCAGAAGAGGGAGCAGGAGGAGCGTGAGACCTTTCTTCGTTTTGGAGGTATTTACTCAACTGCAGCTTGTGCTTTGCACTTAGATGCCTGGTCATGCAGGTTGTTCTCAGGTTTAGAACATTTATCCCTCGCTTCAGGTTCTGATTGCACAGCGTTCAAACCACTCGTGTCTTGTCGTCTGCACATTATCTGAAGAAGTGCCATGCCAGGGAACTCCTTGGAGCTGGCCTTGTTGTGCTCGGTCCCTGGGTGCGGTGGGCAGAAGCAGGCGTACTGTCTAGGGGACGGACGCTCTGATTTTGCACCCTGCTCCCTCTTTTGCTGTGCTGGTGGCTCTGTGTGCCCACTGCCTCTCCCTCCAATCTGCACAGGTTACTCGCATGAACTTGATTCCATGTGGGGTCTAGGACATCATCCTCAAACATAAGTGGTTGGGCATCGGTGCACTCATTCTCGTCCACTTCTGGGGCAGGGCTAGGTGGATGGCCCTGGGAAACCTTGCCAGCAGAGTCATAAAAAAGAATAAGAAACTGCTGCATGACTTGGGGCTCAGACTGCTTGGCTGATTTGCAAGTGGGTAAGATGCTAGATAGATGCCCATGGCCTGTAGGTGCCATATCTGAGCTTTCAGCAGTGGACCGGGTGGGAGACAATGTGAAGATACTGGAGGCACTTTCAGCCACCCAATCTACTAGCGACTGTACTTGTTCTGGCCTCACCATTTGTGGAGCGGCATTCGGGCCTGCTAAATAACGCTGATGGCTCTGTCGTCTACACGCACCCGAGGAAGGTGTTTTATTTTGGCGTGTAGCTGGCACAGATTGACCACGTCCTCTCCCTGCAACAGGAGCTCCACCACCACCAGCAGCACCATGACCAGGGACACGTCCCTTATTTGATGCTCTCCTCATTTTTTGTGGTCACCCACCGAAGTAACAGCCATTTTTACTACATTTATTTCCCTGTCAGCAATGCAGAGCAGGGTTTTTTCACTGGCAAAACTGAGTTAATGTCCCCCACCAAGGTAACAGATGATTTTTACAAATTTACCTTCCTGTCACCTATCTAGCACAAAAAGTGTGTGTTTTTTATAGCACCAATGTAATTGTAGTATGTAACGGTTTAATTGGACTGTCAGAAATGCAGCATAGTCCATAAATTTACTATCTAGCAAAGAAAGTGTGCTTTTTTATAGTAGCAAGGTAACTGCAGTATTTAACGGTTTTATTGGACTGTCAGATATGCAACAGATAAACAGACAGATAAACACAAATCGCTTTAGGTCACAAAAATATGTGACAGACTGATGTAATTGAATACTTTTCACTGCCAGATATGCACTGTAGGCCGCAGGGTTACTTGACCAGCCAAAAAAGGGAATATGTCCTCCATTGAGCTACCAGAACAGAATTAATGTCCCTGGCACACATGCAGTTCACATGCAGTTGCAAGTGCACTTTACTTGCAAAAATGGTCAGCGCTGACTGCGACATAGAAGCTGTTTGCTGTGGGTGACCTGATGGGTGAAAAGGCAGTGCGATACCGTGCAGAGGCTGCCCAATGCCTTGCACGACATCAGGACCTGCCTTCTACGGGTGCCCAGGATTCTCCTAGGCAACCTGTTAGTGTATGTGTCATACACTAACAGGCAATGCATTACAATACAGATGTATTGTAATGCATTGCATAGGGCAGTGGTGGGCAAACTGTTTTGTCAACTGTATTCAAAAATAGGTAGTACAGCGGCTCACCACAGACCCCCAATCAGACGAAGGTGCACACTCCGCGGCCAACCCCTTTGCCGTAAAAGAAATGTTATAAAAATAGATAAGGGAGGGCACTCAACTTCCACTCAGGCATATGGAAACCAGGGATATAATGTTAAAAAAATCTATGAGTTTATTACAAAATATCTAAAACAAACAAAAAACAAAAAACAAGTAGCCCTATTATGTGATCGGCCACAATAGAAAGATCAATAATAAAAATCTTACAACATATATTCTCCAAGGTAATCAATTCTGGGTACCCAAATCAATTAATGACAATTTATAAAATGCATATAAAATCGAATATAAAATCGAATGTGCAAAAGGATCAATTGTGCATATGCACCAACAGTCCACACAGGGATCCTCTAAGGTCGCAATCCGGTAATTATTCTCCCAAGGGAGATGCAGCAGTTTACTTTTTGTAGAATATGGGGCCTCCTCGTGGTGCACCCCAAGGTGCAACGTCCTCCTTTGCCCTGCTCCCTCTTGTAGCACTATGCCTTCAGTCCTGATGTATGGGCTAAATGTGTTGGTATACGGATAGGAGTACTATTTCCGTTCAAGATATTTGTGTTTCACAATAATGTGTATACGTTATTATCTTTTCATACATTACCGCTCCTCGCGGTCTTCTCGTGTCCTCCGCTCTCTCGCCGGCCGGTGTTGTGACCTGCCAGGACCTGCCGCAGCTGCCCACGTGATCACCGTCGTCATACAGTGGCGTCCCACGTGACGGTGACTCGGGCGCCTTATTGGTCCTTACTTGGCGATTGTCAGAGCGTCTTATTGGTTTCTCGCTTTGAATGGCAACAGCGGTACAGCGGTATAGTACTTAGTACAATATCCAGAGTCCAAAGGAAACACGATCTTCTGTTAAGTAGCCTCACTGTTCTGCCCAAGCGCGTTTCGGGGCTCCTATGTTCCGGCCCCTTCATCAGTGGTGAAACAGTGAGGAAATTCGAGGCTATTTAAAGGAAGACTTCCTGTGCAAAGCATTCCGGGTGTTACTTTGGAAAACCAGGATTCCCAAATCCAGTTATTCCACTTTTGTTTTAAAATCATATAAAAACATTTATCAACATACATATTGGGGTTTTAGGATCTATAGAGAACACGTGAACTATAAATAATAGATAAAATAATAAAAAAATCCAATTAAAATACAATACAATACGATATCCCCAATCGTTTTCTATATCCCATGTGTTCATTTGTTGTAATTTACATTTCAAATGCACAGACTTCTAGCTATTATGATTTTCGTTCTGGGTCCGAATGAAAAATTGGAACCATATACATCCATGGCTTTCAGATGTAACGAAGTATAGGGGATGGAGCCCAAAAGAGAGGAAAGGTCAGAGTGTTGATAAACAACCAGACTTCGACCTCTCATCGCCCAAGGGCCCCAGCTCCGAACCTACAAAAAGCCAAAGAGTTCCAGATCTGCATTCAGGCCTTTAGGGATTAGCGTCTCAAATTCAAAAATTCTCCTTGTCTCTATCCTGGACATATGGGCTATTTGGTTACCTCCCCTCCAAGGGCGTTTAATTTTTTCCATGGCTGCAAATTTAAGGCTAGAGGGGTCACTATTATGTACTTCTTTGTAGTGTCGGGACAATGAGTGTAATTCAAAACCATTCTTAATTTTTCTAATGTGTTCTGCCACCCTTTCTCTTAGTGTCCTTTTTGTTCGTCCTATATATTGTCTGCGACACGGACATTCCAATATATAGATGACGTCTGTTGTGTTACAAGTTAATACCTCTTTGATCTGTACATTGAATTTGTTCTGTGTGGAACGTACCTCCGTTATTTTCTTTGGAGTAGGGTTATTTTTGCAACAGATACATTTCCCACATTTAATGAAGCCCTTAAAGGCTAGCCAGTTCTGATTTGTATTCCTTTTGGGTTTTATCGAGGTGCCACTTTTAGCCCTAGATTGGGGACTTTAGTATATGTGATTTTTGGTGTTTCTGTTAAGATACTGCCTAATAATTTATCCTCCAGTAAATGTGCCCAATGTCGTCTAATACTTCTCTCCATATCTCTATAGTGGGTATTAAAGGGTAATATCAACCTTATTTCCTCTTTCTCCTCTCTTTTAATTTTTCCCTTAAAAAATTCTCTCCTATCCATATTATCCACTTTTTCTATTGCTCTCTCCAGAACCCATCTTGGATAATCCTTATCCATGAATTGTTTCTTCAAAATCTCCGCTTCTCTTATATACTGAGTTTCCTCTGTACAATTTCTTTTCAATCTCCTCAGCTGGCCAGTTGGTATATTTATCAGCCAGCTGGGGAGATGACAACTGAGTATTCTATATAACTATTTTTGCTGTAGATTTCATGTGAGTACTACAGATTAATTTATTATTTCGAACTTCGATATTCAAGTCCAAAAACTGGATTCTTGTTTTACTGATAATAGAAGAGAAGCGGAGATTTCTATCATTGTTATTGATCTCTTCAATGAAAGTTTGAAGCATTTCCTCCGTATCTTGCCAGACGAATATTATATCGTCAATGTATCTCCGCCACAGGGCCAGGCCCGCCCCAGTCTTGGCGCAATGGTCTCCATCTCCCATTGGGCCATAAATAAATTGGCATAACTGGGGGCGAACCTGGTCCCCATGGCGATTCCACACTGTTGTAGATAAAAATCCCCTCATAATGGAAATAATTGTGAGATAATATGAAGTGTATTCCCTCCACTATGAAGTTAATCTGTTCTTTCTTTAAACTTCCTTGTAAGTTAAGTTGTTTTGTTAAGGCAGTCATTCCTGCCATGTGTTCTATTACAGTGTAAAGCGAGCTTACATCTAGTGTACATAGGAACCAGTTCTCATTCCAATCCATCCCTTCAATCGTTTCTATAATATGTGTTGTGTCTTTGATATAAGATGGAGTCATTTTAACTGCTGGTTGAATCAGCTTATCTATATATTGAGAAAGATTGGAGGATATTGAGCCGATTCCTGACACAATCGGCCTCCCGGAGGTGCATCTAGATTTTTGTGCACCTTCGGGAGGCAATAAAACATAGGGATTCTTTTTGGAGTATCCAATATAAAACGAGCTTCCTGTTCTAGGAGAAGTCCTTGTGTCCTCCCTTTATCTATCAGTTCTGTTAGTTCTCTATAATATTCATTAGTTGGGTCACCACGCAATTTCTTATATGTGTGTCCTTCCTTTAGTTGTTTTTCACATTCTTTGTGGTAATCAGAGAGGTTAAGGATCACCGTGGCCCCCTTTGTCCGCTGGGACGTATGATAATGTCATTATTCTCCTGTAGGGATTTAATCGCCTCTATTTCTTTCTTATTTAAGTTGTTCCTCACCTTATTTAGTTTCAATCCCGTATATCTTTCTCTATATTTCTCCTAAATGTCGCTATTTCCGTGCTGATCTCCTGAGTCGGAAATTTTTAGATTTTGCCCTTAGGTCAGTGTGTGTGTATTTCTTATTATCCCCTTCCATTTCCCTTTCTAATGGGTTCTTCATATGATATCTCTTTAAACATAATTTCCGTATAAATTTCTCTACTCCAATAAATGTGGCAAATCTATCAAAATGTGTAGTAGGTGCAAATTTTAAACCCTTATTTAACAAAGTGATTTGTGCCTTGGTCAACTCTACTTTACTTAAGTTAATTATACTTGATGGGTCCTGAAGTGGTTGTGTCTGTTTGCTCTTGGAATGTCTTCCCCTTCTAATCTTCTTCCTCTGTTGTACTGTTGTGGCTTCACTTGTGTTGTCTTGTGTTCGTTGTGTTGGTGAAATTGTTTGTGATTGTGTGTGCGGCCATATCCCTGTGTTTCCACCTTCATGTGATCCCTGTCCTGATTTCGGTGTCTGTCTCTCAAATAATAATCGTGTGTCCGTGAGTGATCCCTCGTGCTTCTCTGAGATGGGCTCGGTGTGCGCATATATCTCCCTCTGGTTCTGTGATGGGGAAGTGTGATCTAAAAAACAGGAGATGCCAATGACTCATATCTATTGTTAAGAGGGACATTGTATTGTATATTTGTTGAACCATCTTTTGTCCTCTCTTTCACTTCCTTTCTTACTGGGTCACTATTTTTTTCTTCATTTCTTTTTCTTGGGGATCTCGGATTAGAGTTCCTCATTTTTTACACTTTTGTTGATAATCTCTCTTTCTAAAGTGTCCAATCCCTTACATATACGCTCATCCCATTTTTGGGTATTTTCTTCTTTGGGTAACTGTTCTATTCTTTTCTTTATAACCTCTATCTTTTTAGTAAGTTCTTCATCCATTTCAGTCCTCCTTTTTATAATCATTTTCATCAAGTTACACGACTGTAGTCTTAAGAATGCATCCCACTCTACTCCAAACTCCTCATTCATTAAATCTCCTGCAGGGGTTTTAGTCAACAATAATCCCTTTGGGATGAAATCCCTTTGTAGGAATTGTGTCAATGATCTAATCTCCCATTTATTTCTGAGTTGTTTCTGTAGGTTTCTTTCTAGTTCTTTAAATACATCTTCTATCGACCCCTCAAAAGGTGTATAGTTCTCTTCAGTCTGATCAAAAATAAATGAATCTACTTTATTGCATTTAGTTTCCATATGTTCCCAAATGTTCATCTTGCGGATCTGGGGAGCTCTACTGAATGGGGTAAAAATGTATTCAAAAATAGGTAGTACAGCGGCTCACCACAGACCCCCAATCAGACGAAGGTGCACACTCCGCGGCCAACCCCTTTGCCGTAAAAGAAATGTTATAAAAATAGATAAGGGAGGGCACTCAACTTCCACTCAGGCATATGGAAACCAGGGATATAATGTTAAAAAATCAATGAGTTTATTACAAAATATCTAAAACAAACAAAAAACAAAAAACAAGTAGCCCTATTATGTGATCGGCCACAATAGAAAGATCAATAATAAAAATCTTACAACATATATTCTCCAAGGTAATCAATTCTGGGTACCCAAATCAATTAATGACAATTTATAAAATGCATATAAAATCGAATATAAAATCGAATGTGCAAAAGGATCAATTGTGCATATGCACCAACAGTCCACACAGGGATCCTCTAAGGTCGCAATCCGGTAATTATTCTCCCAAGGGAGATGCAGCAGTTTACTTTTTGTAGAATATGGGGCCTCCTCGTGGTGCACCCCAAGGTGCAACGTCCTCCTTTGCCCTGCTCCCTCTTGTAGCACTATGCCTTCAGTCCTGATGTATGGGCTAAATGTGTTGGTATACGGATAGGAGTACTATTTCCGTTCAAGATATTTGTGTTTCACAATAATGTGTATACGTTATTATCTTTTCATACATTACCGCTCCTCGCGGTCTTCTCGTGTCCTCCGCTCTCTCGCCGGCCGGTGTTGTGACCTGCCAGGACCTGCCGCAGCTGCCCACGTGATCACCGTCGTCATACAGTGGCGTCCCACGTGACGGTGACTCGGGCGCCTTATTGGTCCTTACTTGGCGATTGTCAGAGCGTCTTATTGGTTTCTCGCTTTGAATGGCAACAGCGGTACAGCGGTATAGTACTTAGTACAATATCCAGAGTCCAAAGGAAACACGATCTTCTGTTAAGTAGCCTCACTGTTCTGCCCAAGCGCGTTTCGGGGCTCCTATGTTCCGGCCCCTTCATCAGTGGTGAAACAGTGAGGAAATTCGAGGCTATTTAAAGGAAGACTTCCTGTGCAAAGCATTCCGGGTGTTACTTTGGAAAACCAGGATTCCCAAATCCAGTTATTCCACTTTTGTTTTAAAATCATATAAAAACATTTATCAACATACATATTGGGGTTTTAGGATCTATAGAGAACACGTGAACTATAAATAATAGATAAAATAATAAAAAAATCCAATTAAAATACAATACAATACGATATCCCCAATCGTTTTCTATATCCCATGTGTTCATTTGTTGTAATTTACATTTCAAATGCACAGACTTCTAGACATTATGATTTTCGTTCTGGGTCCGAATGAAAATTTGGAACCATATACATCCATGGCTTTCAGATGTAACGAAGTATAGGGGATGGAGCCCAAAAGAGAGGAAAGGTCAGAGTGTTGATAAACAACCAGACTTCGACCTCTCATCGCCCAAGGGCCCCAGCTCCGAACCTACAAAAAGCCAAAGAGTTCCAGATCTGCATTCAGGCCTTTAGGGATTAGCGTCTCAAATTCAAAAATTCTCCTTGTCTCTATCCTGGACATATGGGCTATGTGGTTACCTCCCTCCAAGGGCGTTTAATTTTTCCATGGCTGCAAATTTAAGGCTAGAGGGGTCACTATTATGTACTTCTTTGTAGTGTCGGGACAATGAGTGTAATTCAAAACCATTCTTAATTTTTCTAATGTGTTCTGCCACCCTTTCTCTTAGTGTCCTTTTTGTTCGTCCTATATATTGTCTGCGACACGGACATTCCAATATATAGATGACGTCTGTTGTGTTACAAGTTAATCCCTCTTTGATCTGTACACTGAATTTGTTCTGTGTGGAGCGTTACCTCCGTTATTTTCTTTGGAGTAGGGTTATTTTTGCAACAGATACATTTCCCACATTTAATGAAGCCCTTAAAGGCTAGCCAGTTCTGATTTGTATTCCTTTTGGGTTTTATCGAGGGTGCCACTTTTAGCCCTAGATTGGGGACTTTAGTATATGTGATTTTTGGTGTTTCTGTTAAGATACTGCCTAATAATTTATCCTCCAGTAAATGTGCCCAATGTCGTCTAATACTTCTCTCCATATCTCTATAGTGGGTATTAAAGGGTAATATCAACCTTATTTCCTCTTTCTCCTCTCTTTTAATTTTTCCCTTAAAAAATTCTCTCCTATCCATATTATCCACTTTTTCTATTGCTCTCTCCAGAACCCATCTTGGATAATCCTTATCCATGAATTGTTTCTTCAAAATCTCCGCTTCTCTTATATACTGAGTTTCCTCTGTACAATTTCTTTTCAATCTCCTCAGCTGGCCAGTTGGTATATTTATCAGCCAGCTGGGGAGATGACAACTGGAGTATTCTATATAACTATTTTTGCTGTAGATTTCATGTGAGTACTACAGATTAATTTATTATTTCGAACTTCGATATTCAAGTCCAAAAACTGGATTCTTGTTTTACTGATAATAGAAGAGAAGCGGAGATTTCTATCATTGTTATTGATCTCTTCAATGAAAGTTTGAAGCATTTCCTCCGTATCTTGCCAGACGAATATTATATCGTCAATGTATCTCCGCCACAGGGCCAGGCCCGCCCCAGTCTTGGCGCAATGGTCTCCATCTCCCATTGGGCCATAAATAAATTGGCATAACTGGGGGCGAACCTGGTCCCCATGGCGATTCCACACTGTTGTAGATAAAAATCCCCCTCATAATGGAAATAATTGTGAGATAATATGAAGTGTATTCCCTCCACTATGAAGTTAATCTGTTCTTTCTTTAAACTTCCTTGTAAGTTAAGTTGTTTTGTTAAGGCAGTCATTCCTGCCATGTGTTCTATTACAGTGTAAAGCGAGCTTACATCTAGTGTACATAGGAACCAGTTCTCATTCCAATCCATCCCTTCAATCGTTTCTATAATATGTGTTGTGTCTTTGATATAAGATGGAGTCATTTTAACTGCTGGTTGAATCAGCTTATCTATATATTGAGAAAGATTGGAGGATATTGAGCCGATTCCTGACACAATCGGCCTCCCGGAGGTGCATCTAGATTTTTGTGCACCTTCGGGAGGCAATAAAACATAGGGATTCTTTTTGGAGTATCCAATATAAAACGAGCTTCCTGTTCTAGGAGAAGTCCTTGTGTCCTCCCTTTATCTATCAGTTCTGTTAGTTCTCTATAATATTCATTAGTTGGGTCACCACGCAATTTCTTATATGTGTGTCCTTCCTTTAGTTGTTTTTCACATTCTTTGTGGTAATCAGAGAGGTTAAGGATCACCGTGGCCCCCTTTGTCCGCTGGGACGTATGATAATGTCATTATTCTCCTGTAGGGATTTAATCGCCTCTATTTCTTTCTTATTTAAGTTGTTCCTCACCTTATTTAGTTTCAATCCCGTATATCTTTCTCTATATTTCTCCTAAATGTCGCTATTTCCGTGCTGATCTCCTGAGTCGGAAATTTTTAGATTTTGCCCTTAGGTCAGTGTGTGTGTATTTCTTATTATCCCCTTCCATTTCCCTTTCTAATGGGTTCTTCATATGATATCTCTTTAAACATAATTTCCGTATAAATTTCTCTACTCCAATAAATGTGGCAAATCTATCAAAATGTGTAGTAGGTGCAAATTTTAAACCCTTATTTAACAAAGTGATTTGTGCCTTGGTCAACTCTACTTTACTTAAGTTAATTATACTTGATGGGTCCTGAAGTGGTTGTGTCTGTTTGCTCTTGGAATGTCTTCCCCTTCTAATCTTCTTCCTCTGTTGTACTGTTGTGGCTTCACTTGTGTTGTCTTGTGTTCGTTGTGTTGGTGAAATTGTTTGTGATTGTGTGTGCGGCCATATCCCTGTGTTTCCACCTTCATGTGATCCCTGTCCTGATTTCGGTGTCTGTCTCTCAAATAATAATCGTGTGTCCGTGAGTGATCCCTCGTGCTTCTCTGAGATGGGCTCGGTGTGCGCATATATCTCCCTCTGGTTCTGTGATGGGGGAGTGTGATCTAAAAACAGGAGATGCCAATGACTCATATCTATTGTTAAGAGGGACATTGTATTGTATATTTGTTGAACCATCTTTTGTCCTCTCTTTCACTTCCTTTCTTACTGGGTCACTATTTTTTTCTTCATTTCTTTTTCTTGGGGATCTCGGATTAGAGTTCCTCATTTTTTACACTTTTGTTGATAATCTCTCTTTCTAAAGTGTCCAATCCCTTACATATACGCTCATCCCATTTTTGGGTATTTTCTTCTTTGGGTAACTGTTCTATTCTTTTCTTTATAACCTCTATCTTTTTAGTAAGTTCTTCATCCATTTCAGTCCTCCTTTTTATAATCATTTTCATCAAGTTACACGACTGTAGTCTTAAGAATGCATCCCACTCTACTCCAAACTCCTCATTCATTAAATCTCCTGCAGGGGTTTTAGTCAACAATAATCCCTTTGGGATGAAATCCCTTTGTAGGAATTGTGTCAATGATCTAATCTCCCATTTATTTCTGAGTTGTTTCTGTAGGTTTCTTTCTAGTTCTTTAAATACATCTTCTATCGACCCCTCAAAAGGTGTATAGTTCTCTTCAGTCTGATCAAAAATAAATGAATCTGCTTTATTGCATTTAGTTTCCATATGTTCCCAAATGTTCATCTTGCGGATCTGGGGAGCTCTACTGAATGGGGTAAAAATGTATTCAAAAATAGGTAGTACAGCGGCTCACCACAGACCCCCAATCAGACGAAGGTGCACACTCCGCGGCCAACCCCTTTGCCGTAAAAGAAATGTTATAAAAATAGATAAGGGAGGGCACTCAACTTCCACTCAGGCATATGGAAACCAGGGATATAATGTTAAAAAATCAATGAGTTTATTACAAAATATCTAAAACAAACAAAAAACAAAAAACAAGTAGCCCTATTATGTGATCGGCCACAATAGAAAGATCAATAATAAAAATCTTACAACATATATTCTCCAAGGTAATCAATTCTGGGTACCCAAATCAATTAATGACAATTTATAAAATGCATATAAAATCGAATATAAAATCGAATGTGCAAAAGGATCAATTGTGCATATGCACCAACAGTCCACACAGGGATCCTCTAAGGTCGCAATCCGGTAATTATTCTCCCAAGGGAGATGCAGCAGTTTACTTTTTGTAGAATATGGGGCCTCCTCGTGGTGCACCCCAAGGTGCAACGTCCTCCTTTTGCCCTGCTCCCTCTTGTAGCACTATGCCTTCAGTCCTGATGTATGGGCTAAATGTGTTGGTATACGGATAGGAGTACTATTTCCGTTCAAGATATTTGTGTTTCACAATAATGTGTATACGTTATTATCTTTTCATACATTACCGCTCCTCGCGGTCTTCTCGTGTCCTCCGCTCTCTCGCCGGCCGGTGTTGTGACCTGCCAGGACCTGCCGCAGCTGCCCACGTGATCACCGTCGTCATACAGTGGCGTCCCAGTTTGTCAACTGATTTACTGCCTGAATAAAGTACGTTCAAAAATTACATTTTATTATTACTGTATGTTAAAATTGGTTCTCCACCAAAATAAACAAATCAGGCTGGTGGTGCGAGTTAGAGTCTGGAATTGGTATAAATATATCCAGCTCAATAGAGTTCACATCCACCAGTAGGTACTGAGGGCTGAATGTGGGGCCCACACACAGACTGGGATGAAAACAACCAGATAACTCCAGTATACTGACACCACTACATGTAGATCCCACTGATTATAGGGATGTAGGTGCAGTCACTAAGCGGTCTAGTTATAAATCAATCTCCCTCACTTCTACATATTGTTTTATGCACTCAGATTAATGGGTTCAACATAAATGTACATAACATAAGTGGCACTCAGCGTTGTTCACATAAACATAAACTGTGTGTCACTGATAGGAGCGCTCTCGTTCGCTCAACGTGTTTCTTTACCGCTATATTGCGGTTGTTCATCAGGAGCAGTTAAAGAGCACTACTCTACTAAACTAACGAACATGACGCTGCACACCTCTAATAATGTTTATGCAGCAAGGACATTTGTTGTAATTTAAACACACCAACCACAGTGCTGCACACCTCTGATGGCGTGCGTGCAGCAACAAAGTTGGTGGTGTGTTTAGTTATTTATAGCGCTGCATGCCTCTGATATTTGTGGATGACGCACTTTTATGTATCTGTGGATGATGCACTGTTATGGGGGCACCTGTGGATAGCACTGTTATGGGGGCGGATCTCTGGATGACACATATATAGCATCTCAAATGGTGAGGCCAGAACAAGTACAGTCGCTAGAAGAGCTGCCAGTGGCTCGCGAGCCGCGGTTTGCCGACCACTGGCAAAATCAGAAATAAAGTTAAAAAAAGTAAAAAAAAGTGTTTTTAATAAAAAAATAAAGTTTCAAGTGAAAGAAGAAAAAAAACGCCCCTTTCCCCTGATTATTTAATCAAAAAATAGAGAAAAAAAAACAAAACAAAAACACATTAGGTATCGCCACATCCATAACGACCAGCTATATAAATATATCTCATGATCCACCCCGTCCGATAAACACCATAAAAAAAAAAAAAAACTGTCAAAAAAAGCCATTTGTCACCTTACATCACAAAAATGGCAACACGAAGCAAACAAAAAGGCATATTTGCCACAAAATAATACCAATAAAACATTCGCCTCACCCCCCAAAAAGCCCCTAGATACGAAAATCACTCAAAAAATTAAAAAAACTATAGCTCTCAGTACACGGAGACACCAAAACATAATTTGTTTGTTTGAAATATGTTATTATTGTGTTGAAGTGAAATAAATAAATAAAGTATACATATTATGTATCACCATGTCCGTAACAACCAGCTCTATAAAAATATCACATGACCTAACCCTTCAGATGAACACCGTAAAAAATAAATAAAAACTGTATAAAAAAGCGCCATTTTTGTCACCTTACTGCACAAAAATTGCAACACCAAGCGATCAAAAAGGCATATGCTCCCAACATGGTACCAATCAAACAGTCATGTCATCCCGCAAAAAATGAGACCCTACCTAAGACAATCAGTCAAGAACTGAAAAAGATATGTCTCTCAGACTATGGAGACACTAAAACATTTTTGTTTCAAAAATGCTATTATTGTGTAAAACTTAAATAAATAAGAAAAAGTACACATTTGATATTGCCAGGTCCATTACGATCTGCTCTATAAAAATATCACATGACCTAAACCCCCAGGTGAACGCTGTAACAATAAATAAATAAAAAAAAACTGTGCCAAAATTACCAAGTTTTGGTCACCTTGCCACATAAAGAGTAATAATGAATGTTTAAAAAAATCATGTGTACCCAAAAATGGTACCAATAAAAACGTCAACTCCCGCACAAGACGATTGGCAGAAAAATAAAAAAATAAGCCGTTCAGAAAATAGAGACACAAAAACATATAATGGAGCAATTAAAAGTCATATTTACCCCAAACTAGTACCAATAAAACTGGCAACTTAGTTTCCAAAATGGGTTCACTTTTTTGGAGTTCCTACTGTAAGGTGCATTGGCAGGCTTCAAATGGGACATGGCATCTAAAAACGAGTTCAGGAAAATCTGCCTTCCAAAAACCTTATGGTGCTCCTTTTCTTCTGCGCCCTGCTGTGTGCCCGTACATCAGTTTATGACCACATGTGGGGTGTTTATGTAAACCACAGAATCAGAGTAATAAATATTGAGTTTTGTTTGGCTGTTAACCCCTGATGTGTTAAAGAAAAAAAATCGATTAAAATGGAAAATCTGCCAAAAAAAGTGACATTCTGAAATTTAATTTTCCCTTTCCTTTAATTATTCTGGAACGCCTAAAGGGTTAACAAAGTTTGTAAAATCTGTTTTGAGTACCTTGAGGGGTGTAGTTTCTACAATGGGGTCATTTATGGGTGGTTTCCACTATGTAAGCCCCACAAGTGACTTCAGACCTGAACTGGTTTTTAAAAACTGGGTTTTGGAAATTTTCTTAAAATGTTTAAGGATTGCTTCTAAACTTCTAAGCCTTCTAACGTCTAAAAATAAAATTACATTAAAAAAATCATGGCAACCTAAAGTAGACATATGGTGAATGTTAAGTAATAAATATTTTATGAGGTATTACTTTCTGTTTTAAAAGCAGAAAAATTGAAATTTAGAAAACTGTGAAAGTTTCTAAATTTTTGATAGATTTTAATAAATAGAAATATATTGACTCAAATTTATGACTATCATGAAGTACAATGTGTCACGACTCACGAGAAAACAATCTCAGAATGGCTTGAATAAATAAACGCGTTACAAAGTTATTACTACATTATGTGACACATGTCAGATTTGCAAAAAATGGCCTGGGCAGGAAGGTGAAAAATGGCCCAGGTTTGAAAGGGTTAAGTGCTACATCAGAAAATTGTTTGTATTGTTGTCATGTTCTAGGGGTCAACAAAACTCCTGAACATATCATGGGCATATAAAAACCAGGCAAGCAGATTAGAGAAGACAAAAGTAGACTTTATTAAGCAAGACCAAACACAAAAGACATAATCTTGGACAAAACAGGCAAGGTAAACAGTGGCAAATGGATAACCACTAGTGTTGAGCACGAATATATGAAAAGCGAATTTTTATCGCGAATATCAACACTTCGTGATTTCACAAATATTTTGAATATTGCGCTATATATTCATAATCACGAATATTTCTTTTGTTTTGTATTTTTTTTTGTATTTTTTTTTTGCACAGAATTAATAATTAGGAGGGAAGATAGTAGTAAGTTGATCACTCACTTGAGACATTGGATATCATTAGTGAATTGACATAATTTAAAACGTAACCTTTTTTCTTTTGCAAATAAAACAATGTCCATCAATCGCCTAACAGGGCTATTGTGGGATTCACAGGGCGAAATAGGGACATATCAGAAAACCATTCTTCTCTTCAGTCCCTACTATTACCTAGGCCATCGCCTCCTCAATGGACCACCTTGGAACCTTTAAGAATCAAGCAACACCATTTTCTTGACCTTCTATCAATTGTACGGTAGGACACTTAGTTACAGAGCTGCCTAGCACCCACGGTGGGTGCCATCAAGCACTTTATTGGTTGTTGACTTGAACTTACTGTGCTAAGACAGCAGTGTCTGTGAGCACTGTCTTATTTGCTTTGGTACTTCCTGGTACCATCAGGTCCCCAGGGTTTAATAACCTTGGAAGCTCTGGGGAATTGTGTGATTTCTGTGACCAACTTCAAGGTTGGGCATGCATGTCTCTGCTCTTAGACCTGACGAGGGACTCAGATGATTATATGTTGTATTTATCTTAAAAATTGAGGGACATTATTTTATTTGCAATAGAATAAAGGTTACGTTTACAATTGTGTCAATTCCGGATCACTAATGATATACAGTTTTTTTTTACACAGTACACATCACAATGCACATTGCAGTGAAGTGCCGATAATCGCATCGCAATAAAAAAAAATAGTGTTACGAATATTCGCACTCCACTCACTACCAGTGAGTGGAGAGCGAATAATCGTAACGTGATTTTTTTATTGCGATGCAAATATCGGCACTTCACTGATCCTTCCCTTCTTAGATTGAAAACTGCACCATGCCCCTTTCTCACATACGCTTTTTACATTGCTATTATCTCAATGAATGTTAGTAATCGAATATAGCGAATTTGCGAACATTCGCCAAATATCGCAAAATTAAATAAAGCCAATGCCGCTCATCACTAATAACCACTGAACCAAGTGCAACGGTTTGACTTGGGGCCAAAACCTATGGACATTGTCTATGTGAACCCGCGATCTTTAGAGTACCCCGATGGTAGGGATAGGTTTTCCAGAGGGTTTATCAGCTCGCTACGGCCTGGGATGATCCCAATGCATTTGGCCAAAACCTGCAAGATCAGCAACGCTAGTGCATAACACCAGTGGTCCAAGCACAAAAACCAAACAGGAACTGGAACCCAAGCAATCAGAAACATAGTATACAAATTAGACATAAACCATGCTAAAACACAGACGGACAAAGACAGATGCCTGGGCCCGATGCGAAACGGATGCATGGCGCTCAGACAAGGCCAAAACAGAGTCATTGTGACATTGAGACTGGATGACAGCAACAGACTTAGGCCTAATTCACACTCCTGTAGTGTGTTGCGGATCCGCAAGTTGTGGATCCGCAACACACCTTGCCACCAGCCCAATAGAGATGCCTATACTTGTCCGCAATTGCGGGCAAGAATAGGACATGTTCTATATTATTGCGGAGCCGCCAGCCAAAAGATCGGTGGTGCGCTTCGCAAATACGGATGCGGAGAGCACAGTGTGTGCTCTCCGCATCCATCACGTCCCCATTCAAAATGAATGGTTCCGCACCAGTTCCGCAGATTTGCGGAATGGGTGCGGACGAACATTGCGGACGTGTGAATAGGGCCTTACCTGGCAACCACACAGATCAGGGTAGAATGGCAAAAATCCAGGTATCAGGAGCATACACCCTGCACACATCCAAGCTAAAGACAGACTCCCTCAGGCACACAGCTCACAGATCTAAACAGTTGGTTAGCGAGAGCTTCTGACCACCTGGTAATTAAGCCCACACAGACCAGGGAAACATTAAGCTTATGTACACAGAGCATACAGGTCACAGGAGACAGATTACACATAGCCACAGAACATCGCAGCCAGCATGCACCACAAAAACAACCAGCATACACGGGAAGTGTCAACTGCAGCCAGTACAGGCAGTCAGCCTACACTGCAGCACAGTGTGACAGTGAACCGTACGGTAATACAAGACAAGGAATACACAGAGCACAGACCTCCCACAATCATTTTCTAGTGTGGAGGCAGCCAGCATACACAGCAACAATTATCACAGTGAACTGCCCTGTGATACAAACACAGAGAGTATACATATTTACAGGCCCATGTTTACACAAAGAAGGCCGCAGCCAACGTGCAGCACCCAGGCAACCAGCATACATGGGTAACAGCCCGCAGCCAGTATGCAGAGCACATGCAGCCAGTCTGCACAGCAAGAATTGTCACAATGAACTGGACTGTGACAATTGTATTGTAATGTCATTTTTAGTGGCAAACAACTACGGAAATGGAAAAGAAAAACAACCAAAAATTATAAAAAAGTTTTCTATTAATATTTAATAAAAAAAAATCCCCCCTCCTGAGTGAAGTATCCCTTTTTAACATATACAGTAGAGAAGTAAAATTTGTCAACCTCAGTTCACTGTAATATTCACTAATGTTATGTCTATTAAGAGTCATGATGCCGTAAAACAGTTATCAGTTCAAAATTCATAGCAATTAGACATAGTAGTATTAATGCACATGGGTATAAAATAGTTAGACATAATTTATCATTACCATATCGGATTGATGCATATCATCTGTATTTCATTCACTTCAACAAATAAGCCTATAAACAAAAGCATTGATCGTCTCAGCTGCTCATCCTAGATCTTTCTAAATCTTAACATTTTTTATTAAATTTTCACAAGTTTCACTAAGCAGCATTTTTAAATCAGTAGTTTTACTATATCCCCTATCATTTAAAAAAATAAAAATAAAAGAGTTGTTAAGACAACCTATCATCTATCAATTGGAAAGGAAATAAGTGTCTGACTGTCGTGGGTCCGACCATTGGTGTTCCTACCAATAATGACAATGGAAGCCTGTGCTCACCCTTTGGATGGAGCGATAGACATACTGTACATGGACATGCACCACCGGAGATACACAAGTATAATTGCTTGGCTACTGTATCTCTGGCAGCCCCATAGAGCTAAATAGAGAAGCAGGGTGCATGCATGTCTTGTGATCAGTGGGGGCTTCACCAGCCAGATCCCCACCAATCAGACACTTATCCCCTATCATATCAATATGGGATAAGTTGTCTTAATGCGACAAGTTCTTTAGTTACAACAAGATTGCTTTTTCTTATACTTACATTTATAAAGGAGTTCCTCAGACGACCTTATATTGGCAGCCAATTGAGTGTCCATGTACGAATAATTTCACCAACATAGCTGAGTAAAATGGCCTATCAGCAAATATGTCTGGGCATGTTCAATTTCCATATGAAGGTCAGCTGAAATGGCCAAATGTATCCATCAAGGAGGACTTTTCTGATATGTATGAACAACTTTAGTATGTGAAATCCACTACTGAGCCATTCATGTGATTCTGCTGTCACTAGGGAAAACTCTTTGCATATGAAGTTATTTTAAAGTTTAATTGGAAATACTTAAACATTATACAGCAAACTTGCTATTTAGATAAAAAAAATTATAGTTTAAGCACGCTTTCTTCTTAATCCACACAACCGTCAGTCATTACTTCACCATCCCAAACTACTGTACCAAGAATATTGGGTGTTATTGAGGATTATCTATCATCTGAAAATTCTTATATCCATATATTATGGCGTAGGGGCTAATTTGCCTTCTGTATGAACAAGTGCATTTGGCAACCCCCTTTAAAATCCTGTGCTGGTTCCTGGAGTGAGATAATTATTTAATATTGATTCTTCTCTCTTGCTTTTGCATATCTGGAACAAATTTCATGGCACTCAAGGTCTCAGCTGTGAATTTAGTGTTTAGAAACATGGTTTTGTCTTCAGGTTATATATTCACCTGCTCCCTTTTCTGTTCTGTAGCATTCATGTGAAAAATTATGTGTACTAAACCAAGATAAAGTAGGTTTTAGGAGGCATACTGTATGCTGGTGTTAAGAAGAGGATTGGCCTAGGGTACTTTCACACTTGCGTTGCTGGATTCCGCCAGAAAGTTCCGTCGCCGGAACTGCCTGCCGGATCCAACAATCTGTATGCAAACTGATACCATTTGTAGATGGATGAGGACCCGTCTCACAAATGCAATGCTATACCGGATCCGTCTCTCCGGTTGTCATCCGGTATTTATCTTTTTCACATTTTTAAAGGTCTGCGCATGCGCAGGCGGGAAGACAGGATCCGTCAATGCTGGCACTTATACATTTCAATGGAAATTAATGCCAATCCGGCATTCCGGCACGTGTTCTGGAAGTTTGGACGGAGAAAATACCACAGCATGCTGCGTTAATTTCTCTGGCCAAAAAACGTACTGAACTGATGCATCCTGAACTAATGCATACTGAATGGAATGCTCTCCATTCAGAATGCATTAGGATTAAACTGATCAGTTTGTTCTGGTATTTTGCCCCTTGGACGGAACTCAATACCGTAAAAGAATAACTCTAGTGTGAAAGTACCCTTAGATATTATTGAGAATATTAGGGCTTGTTCACACGACCATATGGTTTCGCGGTTCATTTTTAACGGATCCGTTTTTGGTTTTAGTAGTGTTTCCATTCTGCTTCCGTTCCATTCCATTCCTGTATAGTTTCCGTTTGTGATCCGTTTTTGTGGATTGCAAACGGAAACGGAAGCATATAATAATGTTTTAACAGTAAGTACATTGAAAAATTGGGCTGGGTATAAAATTTTCAATAGATGCTTCTGCAAAAACGGAACTGATACGGAAGACATACGGATGCATTCCATATGCATTCCGTTTTTTTTTACAGCCCCATTGACTTGAAGGGAGACACGGAATGTGATTTGTGGGCAATAATAGGACATGACTTAAAATGTAGCGGAAAATACAAAAGGAAATACGGAAAACATACAGAGTACATTCCGTTTTTTTTGCGGACCCATTGAATCGAATGGTTCCATATACGGACGGTTTACTTAAAGCAAAAAATGGCCCGTATATGGAACGCAAAAAAAACGTTCGTGTGAACAAGCCCTTAAACTGTGTGCAGAAACTGGATTTAGTTATGTACTAAATTGACTAAGATTTTTTTTTTTTACATTTCATTGACTTTGCTCTGCTCTAAACTCAGAGGAGTCTGCTAGTCTTTGTGCACTCACAATGATAGGCCCGGGGCTGTCTACCCAACTTGGGCCCCTCCTTCCTTTTTAGTTTATTTTTATTTTTTTTGTATGAAGAGCCTGCGGTGCTTTGTAAGCGCCACAGTCTCTTCCTAGGCCATATGACATCTCCAGACTAAAAAAAATACCCCAAATTAGCCCACATTTGCTCCTAAACTGAAAAATGTGGTCGCCAAATTTAAAATACATATAATTATAATAAAAAAAGACTTGGGAGGAGAATACAGCACCACATACCTTTTACATTCAGGGACATCTGCTGTCATGTAGACCTTCTCTTTACTCTTCTTCTCCATTTGACCCAGACTGCCATTATTTCAGCCGCATCTAGTCTCTAGTAGTATTGATCGCGAATATTCTAATCGAGAATTTGTATTCAAAATATTGCAAAATTCGCAAAAATCTAGAATATAGTGCTATATATTCGTAATCGCGAATATTCTAGTTTTTTTTTTCCATTAGTACTACTGCTTCTTGCTTTTGGGCCAATGAGAAGGCTGCAATATCTTTGTCTGAGCTTAGCAACATTCCTAGCAACATTCCTAGCAACCAAAGCGTACGTTGCCTACCCCATACTATATAAGAACCTCCCTAGCAGCATTGTCTGCTGTTTTTTTGCAATTCTGAGAGAGACAGCAGTGTCATTGCTGTGTTCTATGCTTTGTAGACTCATCTGGATCCTTATTTAATTACATTAGATAGTTAGCTCATATATATAATACAGATAGTTAGTGGGAGATAGTCAGTGTAGGTTAGATAGTGATATAGTGTAGCTGATAGGTTCCAGTGCAGGGTGTTAGAAATTACTTTAAAAAAAAATAATAATAATAATAATACGGTAATCAGGAGTTCTTCCTCACAGTCACGAAAATTGCTGCCAACCATTTTCTCCAGTCTCAGGAAACTTCTAGCAGCTTGCAAAATGTAATAGTGACCCACGCCTGCATTGCGCGCACAATTCGCGCATATTACATTGCCAATTTTCGCAATCAAGAAAATAATTACTGGAGATCACAAATTCTAGAATTTGCTAATTTATTGGGAATATTAGGCCAAACATTCGCGAAATATGGTGAAAACTAATATTGCCTATGCTGCTCATCACTACTAAGAAACTGCCTTACATCTGAATTTGGTTTACTTGCCTAGCCTGATTTAGGGAGGTATTTTCGATTAAAATAGAGTTTCTGTACTTATTTGCCGTTTGTAGCAAAAGCTAGTTTCCAAGTCTTTGTATCATAGTCTAATCTATTAGTATTGTATCAATATCTCTTGCAACATGTTATTCTACTGTCTTTCACTGATGCTAGTAGAATAGCTGAATTTATTGAGGATTCTGTTTTTGTGGCTGTTTGGTTTTGATTTGTCAAAGCTGTCTTGCTCAGTTATATTGCAGAGCAGGGTCAGTTCATCTATGTCTTATTTTCTGCTTACTGTCATTCACAACTCACCTGAATCCCATTACTATGTCCCATCTGCTTCATTGCCAGACTTCAATATCCTTTTTCTGTTGCCATAATCATTTGATTCTGGTCATTCATAGGTGAGCTATTTGTGTATGTGTTCCTGCCAGTGTGGATATCTTCTTAATATATTTTTCGTGCCACAATCTGGTTGTTATGCAATTCTGACCTACCGCAAGTCCTATGAAGTATCTGAGTACCAGACACTGTCCATACTATGGAAAGGCAGCTGCTGTAGGTGAAGCCTAGCTTTGCAGTCTTGTGGACAAGCAAAACCATTAAAACATTCAATTGTTTAAAAGCTTGCTTTTGGGGCAATTTTTTATGATTGCATTTTATTCATTTGGGGCTAAAAATCATTTTTTCCAATTGGTCTTTATTAAAAAATATTGAGCCGTTCTGCCACAAAGGGTTAGCTGTTTTTCTAGCTGTGTGCATCCTACTTTCACGTTGTGCCGGTCATCTAACAACCCTTATCTCTAATTTACCAAGTGGTTATAAACCCTTTGTTTATACAGTCTGAGAGCAGAGATAAGGAACCCATCAGCTACCTGGTTGACAGAGCAGAGACAAATTTCAGATCCTGCTAGTAGAGCATCTCAGCTCTGTACAGAAAAAAGGACTCAATATTTTTAATAAAAAAACAATTAAAAAAAATACTTTTAGCTCATAATTAGTACAATGCACTAATAAAAGAAAAAAGTGTGCCCAAAGGTGTCGATAGCCTTTAAAAAAGTAAATCACAAATTCCATAATGGGGCTGTGTCACTAATATAAATGTGTCCTGACAAACAGATATTGCTGTTATATCACTTCCCCAAATACCACCATTTAAGGCTAAATGCACACGACAGTTGTTTTTTGCTGTCCGCAAATCGGGATCCGCAAAAAAAACTGATGGTCCATCAGTTTTTTTTTTGAGGATTCCTTTGTTTTCACAGATCCCCTGTAATAAATGCCTATCCTCGTCCGCAAATGAGAAAAAAGTAGGACATGCACTACTTTTTTTGCTGAAGGGAAACACGGACAACGGACGCGGAACACAAACGGATGAACGGTCAGCATTTTTTTGCTGACCCATTGAAATGAATGGGTTCCTGTCCTATCCGCAAAAAAAACTGAAACGGAAGCCGAGAAAAACAACTGTCGTGTGCATTTAGCCTAAAGCTGCCTGTCAGGAATCATACCAGGAAACTCCTGTGTCCCAGGTGGTAGCCTTGCTTATTGAGCTACCGGCTACTCAGGATAGCTCAACTCCTCAACCTAATGAATAGTTTCCTATTCTTGAATAATCTCTACTTGTGTTGCCTAATCAGCCACAGCTTAGAACTTTTTATATAAACCAGACCTTGCCACTCCCTCCTTGCCAGATTATTGTGCTTCCTGCCTCTATCTAGCTCCTGAGCATTCTCCTAAACTGCTGTGTTTACTTGTGTACCGAACTTGGATTGTTACCTGACCACGCTTCTGCCTTATCCTAAAACTGATGTGTTTACCTGTTACACCCTGACTCTAGTGCTGGGATTGTCTCAAGCATTGGACTCCTTAAATACCTTCCAGGCCTAGATGATTCCTCATTTCAGGTGAGCAATTGTGACATCACTCTTACACTGACATATTCTAAAGTTTTCCTACCATTGTACCATGTGGCAAATCTTTTTTGATATTCAGTTCATGATCTGTTGATGTCAGGACACATCTCAGTGCCCTAAGGCATGGTGGAACAGCAGACACATTACAAACCCGGAAGTAGGATTCAAGCATGCCTTTAGGGACCTTGTCTTGTATACTGGGACACAGTTATGCTGGAATGGAAAATTATGTTCCCCAAACTGTTCCCACAAAGTTGGAAACATACAATTATACAAATTGCCTTGGTATGCTGAAGCATTACTGGGGTATTCCCATCTTGGATATTGGGGGCATTTTACTAGGATATGCCCTCAATTCCTGATAGGTGTGGTTCCCACTTCTAAGTCTACATGTAGTTAGAACGGAGCCCGCAAAGCGCCGGAGGGCACACCAAACATGCTGCTCTCCGTTCATTACTATGGGACTGCTAAAAATAGTTGAGCGACGCGCTCAGTTATTTTTGGAAACCCCATGGAAATGAATGTGAAGGGTACTGCGCAAGCACGGCCAATGCTCCATTCACCTCTATGGGGGTTATGGAAATAGCCGAGCCAGCACTCGTGTATTTTCAGCAGTCCCATAGAAGTGAAGAAGGGTGGCCGCGCATTCGCAGTGCTCCCTCTGGGAATTTGCAGGCACCATTCTAACAGTGAGGGTTCCAAGATATGGGACCTGCACCTATCAGGAACTGGGGACATATTCTAATAATATGCCCCCAATGTCCAAGATTGAGCAACCCCCTTAAAATGTCCCTTCTATGGAACTAAGGGGCATAGGCAAATATCTGAAAAAACAAAACAATAGCACCCCTCCTCCACCAAACTTTACAATTCAGACAGGTAACATTATCCTGGCATTTACCAAACTCAGACTCATCCATAAGGCTACCAGATAGGGAACACTGATTAATCATGCCACATAACATGTTTTGACTGCACAAAAGTCTGGTGAAGGCACGCTTTGCCCCAATCATGTGTTTGGTAATATGTATAAGGCTTGCCTGCAGCTGCTTAGCCATGGAAACCCTTAGCATGAAGCTCCTGGAGTCCCAGGACACAGTTTTTATGCTGATTTCTGTTGGGAAAATTGAATCATCCTGGAATGCTATGTTACCCATGATGCCATACAGCCAGCCAATCAGGAGATGGCTATCCCCTGTGATGTCACAACCATTTAAAAGCCTCATCCCACACTCTCTGCCATTTCAATGTGATCTGAGCATAGAGAGAGATGTGACAAGTAGTGATGGGCTCAAATATTCGAATCTCGAATATCGCCACTTCGAGAATTTGCAAATATTTCGAATACATTGATATTTGTGGTCAGGGCTACGGACACGAAAGCCGAAGAGCCCTAGTGGGATGAACAGCGAGACCCACCGTAACTGCAAGAACCATCTTACCTAACTAAATGGCTAGTGGTGTGCCCCTAGCCATGTCCGTGGGTAGGCCTATAAAAGGGTGGCCTACCCTGAAGAAGTGAAAAAGAAGGGGAGGGAGGGTGGGGCAACTGAGAAATGCCCGCCCCTAGGTGGGGCTGTGCCTGGTTTAAGTAGAGCCTCCGCCCCTCCCACAAATGCAGCCCAAATAGACTGCTATACTTGTGGTCAGGGCTACGGACACGAAAGCCGAAGAGCCCTAGTGGGATGAACAGCGAGACCCACCGTAACTGCAAGAACCATCTTACCTAACTAAATGGCTAGTGGTGTGCCCGTAGCCATGTCCGTGGGTAGGCCTATAAAGGGTGGCAAAAACCAGACATGTAGGGTGAAAAGAGACTTGAATGGCCTGTACAAAGAAACCCCTGATCCAGACTGTGAAGCAATGTCTCCCACGAGTTCGGGTACCTAAGTCAACCATAATGATGCCCGCATCCAGCCTGCGGATAGAGCCAGGACAGAACTCTGAATGTCGCAGATACTGCCCCAATGCACGAGAGAGGAACTGGGAAACGGGAAGCGTTCAGGAGGAAGCGTGGACGATATTAACTAAACCTGAAGACTTAGTTGTGGTGCGAGCACTGACAAATTCCCCTAGACTTATGGGACCGGAGAACTGAGCCTACCTGTCTACGCTATGTAAAGAAGGGCCCGAAAAATACCATGTAGGCCAGGAGAGGATGTAAAGCAATAAGCTAAGCACGTAGTATATGGAATCCTGTCGATGCCCTCACGCGAGTGAAGGAGTGCAATTGCGGTAAGCTGCTAGCGATTAAGTTCGCAGACCTGGCTGATTGAAAAGGTAACCGGCATGGTAATGCAAATGACAATATGAGGGGTAAACAAGAAAATGCCTAAAAAGTGGCCTAAAGAAAGAACAGGCGGGATTACACCATGGGCCTAACCGATGTGATATGCGATACTTAAAATGACTACGTTTCCTGAAAAACCTGACAGGCGCATATCGTGAACACGAGACCAGACCAACGTGGCCGGTGACACCTAATGAAGAGAGTCATTCGGTACGAGAACCTGAAAGTAGGTGGCCGATTAGTGTTGAGCGCGAATATTCGAATAGCGAATATTAATCGCGAATATCGCAACTTCGATAATTCGCGAATATTGCGAATATACTGCTATATATTCGTTATATCGAATATTCGTCATTTTTTCCATCTGAACAAATGATTCCTCCCTGCTTAAAATGCTTGTGGGTCAATGAGTCATCGGCCCACAAGCAAGAAGCAGGGAGGAATCATGACTTTAGATGTTGAAAAAAGACGAATATTCTAAAAAACGAATATATAGCACTATAGCGAATATATTCGTTTTGACATTTTTTAGAATATTCGTCTTTTTTTCCCCCTCCAAACAGTACAGTTAAACCCCTTTGGCATACTCCTCCCCACAAGCGTCCCGTCACCATGGGAACGCCTGGTGGTTAGAATATACCATCGGATCTGAGTTAGATCGTGAAAACTCAAATCCGATGGTATATTCTAACACAGAGGCGTTCCCATGGTGATGGGGACGCTGAAGTTAGAGTATACCAACACGCGCATACATACCGGCTCCCTGCTGCCTGGAGGCACTGTGATCTGCACTATTAACCCCTCAGGTGCCGCACCTGAGGGGTTAATAGTGCGGATCACAGCACCCTGTCAGAGGTCGGGTGCCGCCGGGCAGCAGTGCGCCTCCCCACTATTAAAATCATTAATGGGCAGTGCGCCTAATTCCCCTCACCAGTATTACAAACAATAATTGGTGGCCAGTGCCGATCCCCCTATTAAACATCATTGGTGGCCAGTGTGCGCCGACAATCCCTCCCCGTATTAATTATCGCTGGTCAGTGCGCACTCAATCCCCCTCCCTCCCCAGTAAAAATCATTGCTGGCAGTGCGCCTCCCTCTCCCCCTCCCATCATTGGTGGCAGCGGCAGCTCCGATCAGAGTCCCAGCAGTGTAATGCTGGGGCTCGATCGGTTACCATGGCAACCAGGACGCTACCATGGCAGCCAGGCAGTGCACTGCCAGCAGCTGGGCACCTTCTTCTCAAACTCGCAGTTTGAGGGAGGAGGATCGCGCTGCGCAGCTGTACCATGCTGACTAATCAATCATGGCAGCAGGACTGCAGTAGCGCCCTGGCTACCATGGTGCTTGATCGGAGCCCCAGCATTACACTGCTGGGACTCTGATCGAGCTGCCTGCCACCACTGGTGAGGGGGGAGATGGAGGCGCACTGCCAGCAATGATTTTTTACTGGGGAGGGAGGGGGATTGAGTGCGCACTGACCAGCGATAATTAATACGGGGGAGGGATTGTCGGCGCACACTGGCCACCAATGATGTTTAATAGGGGGATCGGCACTGGCCACCAATTATTGTTTGTAATACTGGTGAGGGGGAATTAGGGCGCACTGCCCATTAATGATTTTAATAGTGGGAGGCGCACTGCTACCCGGCGGCACCCGACCTCTGACAGGTGCTGTGATCCGCACTATTAACCCCTCAGGTGCGGCACCTGAGGGGTTAATAGTGCAGATCACAGTGCCCTGTCAGAGGACAGGTGCCTCCAGGCAGCAGGGAGCCGGTATGTATGCGCGTGTTGGTATACTCTAACTTAAGCGTCCTCATCACCATGGGAACGCCTCTGTGTTAGAATATACCATCGGATTTGAGTTTTCACGATCTAACTCAGATCCGATGGTATATTCTAACCACCAGGCGTTCCCATGGTGACGGGGACGCTTGTGGGGAGGAGTATGCCAAAGGGTTAACGAATATGGAATATAGCTATGCACTAGCAGTGCTAAGTTGAAATCGCAATGCGAATACTTTAAGTTAAATTAATCGCATTGTGATTTCAACTTAGCACTGCTGCTATATTCCATATTCGTTAACTTCGTTCTCATTCTAGCAAGCTGACCCATTATAAACCCAGCTCTAAGTTGAAATCGCAATGCGATTAATATAACTTGAATTAATCGCATTGCGATTTCAACGTAATTCCTCAAATCCGACAGTACATTTTAGTATATGGAGACGTTCCCATGGTGATGGGGACGCTCCATGAGCACGGAAGTTATGGTTGGCTTGGTAGAATTAGCGAATAGCGAATATGACGAATGTATTCGTCATATTCCTCAAAACGAAGATAACGAAGTATTCTACATCTTCGTTTTAGCAACCTATTCGTCAACTTCGCTATTCGCTAATTCTAGCAATCAAATAGGAAGGTTGACTTACCAGACAGCTGTGTTAAATTCGCTATGCGATTTATTTATTTTTTAATACAATAATTATATTACTTAATAAAATTATTATATTATATTATATTATTATTATTCTATTTATTAAAAAAAAAAAAAAAAAAAATCGCATAGCGAATTTAACACAGCTGTCTCTATAGTCAACCTTCCTATTTGCTAGAATTAGCGAAGTTGACGAATAGGTTGCTAAAACGAAGATGTAGAATACTTCGTTATCTTCGTTTTGAGGAATATGACGAATACATTCGTCATATTCGTCATTCTCGCTAATTCTAGATATGAAACCAATAGGAAAGTAGCCTTAAGTTAAAATCGCAATATGCGATTATTTAAATCGCATATTAATCGCGATAACTAGAAAAATGACGAATATTCGATTTCGACGAATATGAAACGAATATTCATACGAATATTCGCGAATTTCGTCGAAATCGAATATGGCACCTGCCGCTCATCACTATGGCCGATGACACCAATGACTTGAACTCTGGAATTTACGTCTGGTCCTGGGGGGGGGGGAGCATAGCCAGACAGGCGATCTGTCGACCAGGCAGAAGTTTGTGAGCTGGCCACATTGATTGTTGCACGTGAGAAAAACATAAGCGGGCAACCAACTATGGTGATTGAAAACGTGGGGTTAAGAATGCAACAAGTACAGGCAATAGGTTTAAAACAGAAGCCTAAGTGTGACATAAAAAATTGAATGTGGATGATTAGGATGTAATGGGCTGAGGGCGTTGAGTTAGAGAACAAAGGCCTAACAGAATGAACAAGAGCTATGACACCCGGGGGTGGCCCACGCTCCAATGACAATAATGATACGTTGTATGTGGCGGCAGCGGCGCCGCCGCCCATCCTAAATGTACCACGATTAAGTCTACGCAGAGAGAACGGAATGGTAACAAGGAGTGACCAGCGAAGGAAGCAATGCAGAAATGAGGAGCAAACGGAAAGAATCCATGCGGCACCCAAAGTCTGCCAGAAGAAGTCTGTCCAGAAGAGGGACAGTAGGAAAGACTAAACCCGGAGAGTAAGCATATCCGACTATCCGGTGAAGGTAGCTGTGCGGTAAAAGATTCTCCGGCCGAGGAGCAGGCAGTAAAGCAAGTGCCCGGCAGAGAGAGCAAAGCGACGGTGGAACCAGCAGGCAGAGTGGTGCCATAAGAGGGGAGTCTGGGGAAAGCTATGTGGTGATAAAGAGAGACCAGCCAAGGGAATTACGACTGTGAAGCAGAACAAAATGGTGAATAAAAATTATGTTTGCCGAGGGGACTAGAAGAACAGGGGAGCGCAATGGCAAGGACTGCCTGGTGGGTGGAGCCGCACGGCGATACCGCCTGTGGTATGCAGAACGAATGCGTATGTACGTGCGATACCTAGCTGGCAGACCGCAGGAAGTTATAACTATGATAATTAAAACCGAGGGTCTGGCTTGAATACCGGACCGGCTAATGTAACTGGAAAAATCGCATGACGCGCATGGCAGGTGACCCTAACCAGGCTGAGCTCCATTAAGGAAGAGTACGCCTGGGGAAGCGTGGCAGACAATGGATGCGCCACCGACAGACTTTGGAAAAGTGGCCTGCGCCCGGATGAACAAAGAAGCAGATATGGGTGTGCAACATATGGGTCAAATCAACCTGGATGCACGGAAGTTCAACCCACCGGGTAAATCGCCAGGCAGGACAAAAAACAGTCGTCGGTCCCCCGAAACAATGGGGTCGAAGCAGTCATGGTGCCCCCGAAGCCGTGGGGCCGAAGTGGTCATGGTGCCCCCGAAGCCATGGAGCCGAGTGGTCATGGTGCCCCCGAAGCCATGGGGCCGAAGTGGTCATCGTGCCCCCGAGCGGTCATTGTGCCCCGAATCCATGGAGCCGAGCGCTCATCGTGCCCCGAAGCCATGGACCGAGCGGTCATCGTGCCCCGAAGCCATGGAGCCGAAGCGGTCATCGTGCCCCGAAGCGATCATCTTGCCCCGAGCCACGGGGCCGAGCGGTCATCTTGCCCCGAAGCCACGGGGCCGAGCGGTCATCACGCCCCGAGCCATGGAGCCGGAGCGGTCATCATGCCCCGAAGCCATGGAGCCGAAGTGGTCATCGTGCCCCAGGCCACGGGCCGGCGGTCATCATGCTCCCGAAGCCATGGAGCCGGAGCGGTCATCGTGCCCCTGAAGCCATGGGGCCGAAGCGGTCATCTTGCCCCCGAAGCCACGGGGCCGAGCGGTCATCACGCCCCGGCCATGGAGCCGGAGCGGTCATCATGCCCCGAAGCCATGGAGCCGAGTGGTCATCGTGCCCCGAAGCCACGGGGCCGAAGCGGTCATCATGCTCCCGAAGCCATGGAGCCGGAGCGGTCATCGTGCCCCTGAAGCCATGGGGCCGAAGCGGTCATCTTGCCCCCGAAGCCATGGGGCCGAAGGGTCATCGTGCCCCTGAAGCCATGGGGCCGAAGCGGTCATCTTGCCCCGAAGCCATGGAGCCGAGCGATCATCTTGCCCCGAAGCCATGGAGCCGAGCGGTCATCGTGCCCCGAAGCCATGGAGCCGAGCGGTCATCGTGCCCCGAAGCCATGGAGCCGAAGCGGTCATCGTGCCCCCGAAGCCATGGAGCCGAAGTGGTCATCGTGCCCCCGAAGCCATGAGGCCGAAGCGGTCATCTTGCCCCCGAAGCCATGGAGCCGAAGCAGTCGCTGAGCCCTCAAGCCATGGGGCGAAGCAGCCTTCGAGCCCCCGAAGCCATGGAGCCGAAGCAATCAGCGAGCCCTCAACGCCATGAGGCCAAGCAGTCATGGGGTCCCCAAGCCATGAAGCAAAGCGAACATGGGGCCCCCCAATCCTGAGGCCAAGTACTCATATGGGCCCCCAAGCCATGAGACCCGAGCCACCATAGGGGGCCCCCATAGCCATGAAGCGAAAGCAAACATAGGCCAAAGCATTGAGGCCACAGAAATCGCGAGGACCTTGAGTCAGGTGGCCAAGCAGCCATGGGGCCCACAAGGCATGCAGCCAAGCAGACATGGGGCCCTTAGCGCCATGGGCCCAAGGCGGTCATGGGACCCCCAGCGCCATGAGACCAAGCAGTCATGAGACTAAAGCAGTCATGAGGTCCCCAAGCCGTGAGGTCAAGGTAGTCCGTGAGACCCTGACGCCGAGGGCCGAGCGGTCGTCATGCCCCCGACACCATAGGGTCGGAGCGGTCATGGAATCCCTGCTCCCTGAGGCCAAAGCAGTCATGGGGCCTCCGCGGCCATGAGGCCAAGGAAATCAAGGGCCGCGGCGGCCTTGCGGCCCAGCAAGTAAGGGGCCCCGGGGCCATGAGGCCGTCCTAGATGTGCGTGATGGGTGAAGGTAAATAAGAATGGGCCCAACATGATGGAAAAAGCAGCAACTAGGATGATTGGGACGTCTAAACGTGGCCTGGAAAGGAACGTGATTGCTGACAGGTATGGACATTAGTAATCCGCACCACGGACATAAGCATAAAAACCGAACCCAACCATAAAACTTAAAAATGCAAACGTAGAATAGGAACCGGAGAAGAGAGAACAACCAAAACCTGAGGCATGCGATTTGCAAAGTCAAGTGCCTTGTCGCGACAAACAACTGAAACTTGAAAGAAACCGTAGTGAGTAGGAAGCTCGACCCTAATGACCCACTGGCCTCAGCTGAGAGGCTGTTTATTGAACTGGGCCGTGGGAGCAATCTTAGTGAATACAAACCAGAAGTAAAGCAGAGCAGACAAGATTTATTTATTTTTTTTGCAACTAGAGAAACGACCCACTTGATGTATACGCGCAGAAACCAGATGTAAAGGAAATGACCATTGATGCCTGTTATGTTCGACAGGAGTGGCACCGGAGCCACCAACTGCCTCAGTGTGACTATCGAGTAAAACAACCGTGACGTAGAAACCAACAGTAGAATGTGGCTTGAATGGGAGCATGGTGTGCCAGCAGATGGGTGACTGTGGAGCTGGAATGAGTTGCCGACCTGAATGTGAGCGGAATAGGATAGCGCAGCGACAGCGAAACGTATGGGCCGCGGTTCTAGCGGGGAATGGAGTGTAGTACTAGATGTAACAGCAAATGTGTGAACTCAGCTGGAGCGTGAAAAGGAGTATTAACTTGCTGTAACAGCCGACGTGAGATGCGTCCATGGATGGGCGGGAACATTGGACGTAACGTGAAAGTAAAACCCGGAGTCACAGCGGTAGTGTGGACCCCAACTCTGGCAATAGGCCAAGCGTAAAATTTGGTATGACCGCAGCCTGCAGTGAACGAGGCATAAACAAAACTGTGACGGTGACATGAACGCGTTCTTGCAATGTGACACCGGTCTGAGTGGTGCAAGCAAACATATAAAGGCAAAAGGGGTATGAGTGCAAAACACAGGATGACAGAAAATAAATAAATGCACAGAGAATAAGACAGATTTACCCGCTGTTGTGACCATGCGTGGAGCGTAAGCGTGATGCGAGAGCGGACTAGAGCACCGCTCCGAAAATGAGCATGTTGAAAGAGCAGACACGAGAAGGCGGCGTCTCAACTGACAGGGCGAACCTGGCGTAAAGAGTTGAAATGTAAACGCAGCCCTGATTGCGGGGAGGGGCGGGTCACATGGGAAGTGATTGCCATAGCAAGAGCCGTAACAAGCAACAGCTGCATCCAATCTCCAACATAACATCACATGCAGCCCAGGTAAACCTTCCCTACCGCGTACAGGCTGAAGCAACTTTTCAAAGCGAAACGACGTAAACGTAAAACACATGAGATAGAAGGGGAACTGAATCAGGTTACCTAATAAACAAAGTGAAAGGAATCGATTAACTCCGATAAAACAAACCTGAGGCGGACGATTTTGAGGCGATGCCTTCCGCTCGCAAGAAAGTCAGATTCCAGCCGGCCGGAAAGACAGACACGGCTCGATTAACTTACGTGAATGGCGCACGCGTCCCTACGGTAGCCACGGGCAGAAAAAAGCTCCATTTCAGCTCCATACTGTAATGAAAGAAACCTCCTAGCAGAGGAGAGAGCACCCTGCTGACACACCAGCATCCCCTGTGCAACTGAGAAACGCCCGCCCCTAGGTGGGGCTGTGCCTGGTTTAAGTAGAGCCTCCGCCCCTCCCACAAATGCAGCCCAAATAGACTGCTATACATATTCGTAATTTTCGAAAACTCAAGATTTTTTTTTTTCTCTGAACCCATGATCTCTCCCTGCTTCTTGCTTGTGGGCTAATGAGAAGGCTGCAATGTCTTTGTCTGAGCCTAGCAACATCCCTAGAAACCAATAGGAAAGTTGCCTACCCCTTTACTATATAAGAACCTCCCCAGCAGCCATTTTCTGCATTTTCTTTCCAGTTATGAGAGACAGCAGTGTTATTGCACATTACATTACATTTCATTAGATAGTTAGTTAGTTAGTTAGTAAGTTAGTTAGCTTATATATAATACAGATAGTTAGTGGGAGATAGTAAGTGTATGTTAGATTGTGTAGCTGATGGGTTCCAGTTGTCGGGCATTTTCATAGGTATATATATTGATACCTAATCATATTATATTCAAAATGAATGCTCATTGTCTTTAAGAGACAGGCTGAACCAAAGTTTTGATACACGGCTGGAACAGGCCAAGATTTGAAGTCACACAGAGTTCAGTCTGTGTAAAAAGTTTGCCGAATACTGAATACAAAGAACATTGTATTTTAAAAGAGTTATTGCCACAAATGTGGTCTTATCTATAAAGGAGTACACTGGATTCTCCAGACATGTCTTAGAGAACAAGGCCCATTCATACCATAATGGCCCATAGATCAATAGTGTCAGAGAGACTCCAAGTTGTCTATCTTTAGTTGATACAAAATGTCTACATTTATCCTTATCTCTGATTTACGACGATGAGGGTCAAATGTATATGATGCAAAAATACCCTAGTTAAGTCTTCATGGTATGGTGTTAATAGCTTGCACAACAGTGCCATCCGGAGACAGATATCGACATCGCTACACCATCCTCCATAGTTGCATTATGGGTAAATAGGATCTTATTACTTATGTTTACACCCCCTCAATTGATTGGAGAATACTAATCCAGGGGGTGGTAATGTTAGATTACAAGGGAGATAATTACCCTAGATAGATGAGCATCAGGAGAAGGGAAAAAAAAAAAAGAGAAAAAGGAGAGAGGCAAGAAGCAAGGAAACAAGCAACAAGCAAAGAACATTCCAGGATTCAGCAGAACGTCCAAGAGAGAGGGGTCTACCAATATGAAAGCCATGGTGACGGACCATCCAGCTTTCCTAGGAGCAGAAGTGAGATTCCTGCTAGGACTTGGTAAGAAACACAAAGAATGATGTTTCATTTTATTAAGACTATTTAGATAATGTGGGTAAAATCATAGCATCTATGTTGGCGAACATATTAATTTATTTATCATCTCTTTATATGAGATGTAGTCTTAGATATAGAATAATTGTGAGCCTTCATTCTACCTGCAGAAGAATCAAGTTTCATAATTTATCAGAGTATTAAATGATTGCATACATATATGCATAGATATGGATATATTGATAGTAGCATTCTTCGCCAAGCTAGATGATTAATTCCCACTGGAAGATTTGTTCCAAGTTCTTCCAATGTCTGTTGTCTTAATAGTCTTACCAGGTTATACAGATATGAAAGTAGTCCAGGATAGGGCGGAAGGATACAGTTATCTCTTCTAAGTTATATCCTCAATGGATTTGCCCATTCCTGAAGTCATGTGAGGTGTAGTTGGTTAGAGGAGGGCAGAATGTAGTTAGCATTCGATATTGGTGTCTAGGATTAGACATGCCCATCCTGATATCATGAGGTTTCCTCTGAACAGAAGTGATGTATATAATTTAACTTCTCGTTTTGATATCCTAACCAAATAGCTTTGTTATAATGTGACAAGCTGCTCTTACCCACATGTGTTTATTTACTTATTGTGAAGCTTCTAGTGCCTGATATCAATGCCATATATATTAATTGGCAGATATCATTGTTTATTTACTTATGATAAGCTTGTAATGCTTCATATATCATTGCCATATATATTCCTTGGCATATATAATCGTGTTTATATACCTATTTGTTTATAATCGTGTAACTAATAAAATCTGCATATTTTTATAATATCTGCGTATTATTTAATGTCAAAACTACATCTTTAGCATTAATGTCATCTCTCATGAAAAGAACTTATTATCTGAGGAAATAGTCGGCCTCAGATGTGAATTGTATCGATTGGGTTATCTACAATTCACCAGGTCATGATTTCTACAAGTTATGAAAAAAATATTTTTATGACCATAATTAATAATTCTTAATTGAATTATTATAAACCCGACACAGTGCAGGGTGTTAGGTAGTGTGAAAGGTTCTGCTGTCCATACATACATGCTACAGCCAAGTTCACAACAATACTTAGTGCACCAATCACTATTAGGTGGTCAGACCTACTAAAATGTGAAGTTGCATGTATTGTACAAAAATATACGCATCATTAATTGCTGATTTGCGCAATCACGAATATATTGAAGCACTCTACCTGCATATAAAGCTATTGTAATGTTCTGCCGTGCCAACCATTTTCTCCAGTCTCAGGAAACTTCTAGTAGCTTGAAAAATTTAGCAATAGTGACTCACACCTTTATTGCGCTTGCATTACACAAATATTTCATTGCCGATTTTTGCAATCAAGAAAATAATTTATGATAAACATTTGCCCAAATAATCGTGAAATATCGCAAATTCGAATATTGCCCCTGCCACTTATCACTACTGGAAAAAACTTGTGGTGCAAAGTTTATAGAGGCAATTTAAGGAAGAAATCATGCAGTTACATAGTTAATACGGTTGAAGAAAGACATCAGCCCATCAAGTTCAACCAAGGGATAGGTGGGGACTAGAGATGAGCGAACTTTAAAAAATAGTTCGGCGTTCGGGTTGTGGTAATCGCCGCATCCCGTTATGGATTCCACTACCGCGGACTATCCCGGCATATGGAATCCATAAGGGGCGGCTTCCACGAACCCGAACTGTTGAAAAGCCGAAGGACCTGGGGTGACGTCACCGTCATGTAATCAGTGCAGGGGCGTGGCTCAGCACTGGATTTGATCCCGTGCTGAGCCACGCCCCCTGCACTGATCACATGATGGTGACCTCACCCCAGGTCCTTCGGCTTTTCAACAGTTCGGGTTCGTGGAAGACGCCCCTTATGGATTCCATATGCCGGGATAGTCCGCGGGATGCGCTGATTACCACAACCCGAACGCCGAACGCCGAACTATTTTTTAAAGTTCGCTCATCTCTAGTGGGGATGTGAATCCCAGATGGAAGTGAGACTCATATTTCTACACTTTTTCATAAGCATTAATGTAATTTACTTTCGAGCAGGGGCGTTGCTAGTTTAAAACATTCGGGCCTGGGCCCCTGAAGTTTTGTCCCAGGCCCCAAATGTCCAGCCTACCAGCTAGATACAATTGTATTGCTGTCTTCAGGACGTTAATACAATTAAATGTAATGCACTGGAAGAGCTGAAGGAGCTGAGATGACATCACAGGTCATGTGTCCAGTAAAACAGGCAGTGGTTGAGAAGGACATCCAATAATGTTACCATCATGTGACCAGTGCAGGAGAGGACAGCAGTGAAGAAGAGAAACCCTGGGGCAAGAAGCTATAGTGAGGTCTGCTACATGAAGAGGTAAGTGAAGGGAGAGGCAGAGCAATGCTGGGAGTTGTGGTTATTTAACTGGAACTGTATGTAAGGGCTGAAGAGAGTGAAGTTATTTACATGGAACTGTGTGTTGGAGGTGGCTGGGGAGGGGGTCATGTTATTTACATGGGACTGCATGTTGATGGTAGCTGCAGGAGGGAGTGATACTATTTACATGAGACTGTATGTTGGAGGGGGCTGGAGGAGGGAGTGATGTTATTTATATGGGACTGTATGCTGGTGGCACTGTAGGGGGCAGTATTACTAATGAGGGCATGCTAGAAGGGAATTATTATTGGTGGGACTATGAGGAGCACTATCACTATAGTAGGAGCACTATCACTATTTCTTCAGGATGGTATTTGGGGGTATTTGGGTGGACAGCGAGCAGCAGGATAACACTGTTGGGACACCAGGTTTGGGGATGATGATTAGAGTTGAGCGAACACCTGGATGTTCGGGTTCGAGAAGTTCGGCCAAACCTCCCAAAAATGTTCACCCCAAACCCGAACCCCACTGAAGTCAATGGGGACCCAAACTTTTGGGCACTAAAAAGGCTGTAAAATAGCCCAGGAAGGGACTAGATGCTGCAAAAGGGAGCAAAATGTAGGTAAATCCCCTGCAAACAAATGTGGATAGGGAAATGACTTAAAATAAAATAAAATAAATAAAAATTAACCAATATCAATTGGCAACTTGGAGGAGGAGGAGGTGGAATAGGAGGTTGGGGTGGCATCAGGTGAGAATGCTATGGGAGTTGAAGTTCTCATCACAGCCAAAAAGGATTTATGTCTGCCTGCAGTGCCACAGCCTCATTCACAGACTCAGGGCCATGGCACCCACAAAGAGGAGAGCGGTCCCGTAACAGCAACACAGGCCTCAGGTCAACTTGCATTGGAATAGGCCATTATCATTTATGTAGGCCCCTGACACCCAGACAGAGGAGAGGTAATTTGACAGTAAAAAGAGTTTAATGTCTCTTACCCAAATAACAAGCAATTAAACAAAATATAGGCCACTGACACCCACACAATGGGGCGGTGATTAGACAGTAAAAAGAGTTTAATATCTCCCACCAAGACAACAAATGATTAAACGACATATAGGCCCCTGAAACCCAGACAATGGGGCAGTCATTTGACAGTAAAAGGAGTTAAATGTCTCCCGCCAAGACAGCAAGCAAGTAAACAAAATATAGGCCCCTGACACCCAGACAATGGGACGGTCATTAGACAGTAAAAAGAGTTTAATATCTCCCACCAAGACAACAAATGATTAAACGACATATAGGCCCCTGACAGCCAGACAATGGGGCGGTCATTAGACAGTAAAAAAGTGTTAAATGTCTGCCATCAATACAGCAAGCAAGTATGTGAAATTTAGGCCCCTGACACCCAGACAATGGGGCGGTCATTAGATAGAAAACAGAGTTTAATATCTCCCACCAAGACAACAAATGATTAAAAGACATATAGGCCCCTTAAACCCAGACAATGGGGCGGTCATTAGACAGTAAAAAGAGTTAAATGTCTGCAACCAAGACAGCAAGCAAGTACGTTAAAGTTAGGCCCCTGACACCCAGACAGAGGAGAGAGGTCCCATAGCAGCAAAAGAGGCATCATGTTACCCACCAACGGAAAAGGCCACTTTTAGTTATTTAGGCCCCAGCACCCAGACAGAGGAGGGAGGTCCCAAAGCAGAGAATCAGGCTTCATGTCACCCACCAATGGAGAAGGCCACTTTCAGATATTTAGGCCCCAGGCACCCAGACGGAGGAGAGGTTCATTCAACTTTAGGTTGCCTGCAAAATAATGGTAAAATTAAAAAAAGAGGATTCAATAAAGAAGTGCCCTGGAGTACAAGAATATATGGTTATGGGGAGGTAGTTATAAATGTCTATTCTGCACAAGGGATGGACAGGTCCTGTGGGATCCATGTCTGGTTCATTTTTATGAACGTCAGCTTGTCCATGTTGGCTGTGGACAGGCGGCTGCGTTTGTCAGTAATGACACCACCTGCCGTGCTGAATACACGTTCAGACAAAACGCTGGACGCCGGGCAGGCCAGCACCTCCAAGGCATAAAAGGCTAGCTCTGGCCACGTGGACAATTTGGAGACCCAGAAGTTGAATGGGGCCGAACCATCAGTCAGTATGTGGAGGGGTGTGCACATGTACTGTTCCACCATGTTAGTGAAATGCTGCCTCCTGCTAACACGTTCCGTATCAGGTGGTGGTGCAGTTAGCTGTGGCGTGGTGACAAAACTTTTCCACATCTCTGCCATGCTAACCCTGCCCTCTGCCTTCACCTTGGGCCTCCACTTGTTCCCCTGTGACATTTGGGAATGATCTCAGTCGTGCGTCTACCAGCGTGCGCTTGTACTCGCGCATCTTCCTATCACGCTCCAGTGCAGGAAGTAAGGTTGGCACATTGTCTTTGTACCGGGGATCAAGCAGGGTCGCAACCCAGTAGTTCGCACACGTTAAAATGTGGGCAACTCTGCTGTCGTTGCACAGGCACTGCAGCATGTAGTCGCTCATGTGTGCCAGGCTGCCCAGAGGTAAGGTCAAGCTGTCCTCTGTGGGAGGCGTATCGTCATCGTCCTCCGTTTCCCCCCAGCTACGCACCAGTGATGGGCCCGAGCTGCGTTGGGTGCCACCCCGCTGTGAACATGCTTCATCCTCATCCTCCTCCACCTCCTCCTCATCCTCCTTGTCCTCCAGTAGTGGGCCCTGGCTGGCCACATTTGTACCTCCCTCTGAGCCACTTCTAAGAGACTGGCCTGAAAGTTCTAAAAATGACCACTCTTACTCCTCCTCCTCCTCCTGGGCCACCTCCTCTTCCATCATCGCCCTAAGTGTTTTCTCAAGGAGACATAGAAGTGGTATTGTAACGCTGATAAGGGCGTCATCGCCACTGGCCAGGTTGGTGGAGTACTCGAAACAGCGCAACAGGGCACACAGGTCTCACATGGAGGACCAATCATTGGTGGTGAAGTGGTGCTGTTCCGCAGTGCGATTCACCCGTGCGTGCTGCAGCTGAAACTCCACTATGACCTGCTGCTGCTCGCACAGTCTC
Source organism: Bufotes viridis (assembly GCA_033119425.1). Classification (NCBI taxonomy): domain Eukaryota; kingdom Metazoa; phylum Chordata; class Amphibia; order Anura; family Bufonidae; genus Bufotes; species Bufotes viridis. The sequence goes on along the minus strand of CM065594.1, from coordinate 171,642,647 downwards.
TCCAGCATGTGCAAGGTGGAGGCGGTGAGTGGGAAGGCCGAAGTTACGCTGTAGCGCAGACAGGCGAGCAGCAGCAGGATTTGATCGCCGGAAGCGCGCACAGAGGGCCCACACTTTATGCATCAGCTCTGACATGTCGGGGTAGTTGTGAATAAACTTCTGCACCACCAAATTCAGCACATGCGCCAGGCAAGGGATGTGCGTCAAACCGGCTAGTCCCAGAGCTGCGAAGAGATTTCGCCCATTATCGCACACCACCAGGCCGGACTTGAGGCCCACCGGCAGCAACCACTCCTCGGTCTGTAGTTCAATACTCCGCCACAACTCCTGCGCGGTGTTGGGCCTGTCCCCCAAACATATGAGTTTCAGAACGGCCTGTTAACGTTTATCCCGTGCTGTGCTGAAGTTGGTGGTGAAGGTGTGTGGCTGACTGGATGAGCTGGTGGAAGCAGAGGAGGAGGAAGCCGAGTAGGAGGTGGAGGCTACAGGAGGCAAAGAATGATGCCCTGCGATCCTTGGCGGCGGAAGGACGTGCGCCAAAGAACGCTCTGCCTGGGGCCCACCCGCCACTACATTTACCCAGTGTGCTGTTAGGGAGATATAGCGTCCCTGGCCATGCTTACTGGTCCACATATCTGTGGTTAGGTGGACCTTACCACAGATGGCGTTGCGCAGTCCACACTTGATTTTATCGGATACTTCGTTGTGCAGGGAAGGCACGGCTCTCTTGGAGAAGTAGTGGCGGCTGGGAACAACATACTGTGGGACAGCCATCGCCATCAGCTGTTTGAAGCTGTCTGTGTCCACCAGCCTGAATGACAGCATTTCCAAGGCCAGTAGTTTAGAAATGCTGGCATTCAGGCCCAGGGCTCGAGGGTGGGTAATTGGGAATTTACACTTTCTCTCCAATGTTTGTGAGAAGGAGAGCTGAACGCTGCTGTGTGACATGGTGGAGATGCTTGGTGGCTGAGGTGGTGGTGTTGGTGGCACATCCTCTGTTTGGTGGGCGGCAGGTGCCAACATTCCTCCCGAGGCAGAGGAAGAGGCCGAGGCAGCAGCAGAAGAGGGAGCAGGGGGAGCCTGAGTGAGTTCCTTGTTTTTAAGGTGTTTACTCCACTGCAGTTCGTGCTTTGCATGTAGATGCCTGGTCATGCAGGTTGCGCTAAGGTTCAGAACGTTAATGCCTCGCTTCAGGCTCTGATGGCACAGCCAAAACAATAGCTGATCTCAGGGAGACCAGCCGCAAAAACACTGCGGAGCCTCAGTTAAGAGTCTCAACACAGCAATCCAAAGTGCAAAGCTCCCTTGGAAACAGTAATATGCAAAATAATCGTGGAGCCCCAGTATTGGGTCTACAACACAATGAAAGCCAGATATCCCTCAAAGGAAGGAAAACCGGTGCAAAGAATTGTCTCCATTACAGAGATCACCAAATCCACCATATTAAGTGGCCCCTATGTCAAGAATCAGCTTTTTTACAAGCTTTAAGGATGTGACGGGGAAAACCTAAGCCAGTTATCCATCCACAGACAGCTGTTTCGGGGTGTTGCCCCTCATCAGTGTGGAGTAGGATTGTGGCTAACCGGGAGCAATGCCTTGGAGACTACTCAAACAAAACAATAGCTGATCTCAGGGAGACCAGCCACAAAAACACAGCGGAGCCTCAGTTAAGAGTCTCAACACAGCAATCCAAAGTGCAACGCTCCCTGGGAAACAGTAATATGCTAAATAAACGTTGAGCCCCAGTATTAGTTCTACAAAACAATGAAAGCCACATATCCCTCAAAGGAAGGAAAACTGGTGCAAAGGGGTGTCTCCATTACAGAGATCACCAAATCCACCATATTAAGTGGCCCCTATGTCAAGATCCCGCTTTTTTACAAGCTTTAAGGATGTGATGGGGAAAACCTAAGCCAGTTATCCATCCACAGACAGCTGCTTCGGGGTGTTGCCCCTCATCAGTCTGGAGTAGGATTCTGGCTAACCGGGCAACATAATGTCTTATTTTACAGAGCATCCAGTCTTCCAGCCCCTATTTATCTGCTCTGGTGCGCCCTTAAGGGGAAAATGGGATGCGCACTGTGTGCAGTGTTACAGCCCAATGCCCTCTCCCCCCTGCACTGCATGTTGGCTCTGTGCCACGGGCAAGGAGGGCCCTGTGGGCCCCCCTGACTTAGGGGCCCGGTCGCAATTGTGACCACTGCGACCCCTATAGTTACACCACTTATTTTCACCACCCTACTTCATATGTGACAGTCCCTTATAAAGACTCAATTTTAGTGCATGCCATGGGGTACACCTTGGTTTTATTCCCCAGTAACCATCCCAGTAGCCACACCTGAAATCTCCTCAGGTTAGAGGGAGTAGCAGGTCCAAATGTCAAACTAAACTCACATTCCAAAAATTGAATGCTATTGTGAAGCAGGGAGTTATCTGCTCCACCATCTATAGCTCTCCCCAGGAGTAGATGCGGTGCAGTGATTCTATCAAGCCTGCTGTACTAGGCAGGATACTATAGAGTGTGAATGCAGGGGTGGTCACGCATGTGAGGCTCACTCTCCATTCACTTCAGTAGGTGTTCTCCAGCCAGGGGTGCACCTAACCTTTCTGCTGTGAGCAAATACAAAAAATGCTCCCTTATTATGTGCCAATAAAAAAAAAATATATATATATACCTTTTAGTTCCCCATGTAGAACAAATGTCCCCATAGTGACCACCTTAGAATGTGTCCCAGTACTAAAATGCTCCCTTATAAAGTGTGTCAGTACAAAAAACTACCCCGTTTTAGTGACCCCAGTAGAACCAGTGTGTGTGCCAGTACAAAAATGCTTCTTTTTACAGCCACAATGTCCCCATAGTGCTTTCCTCAGTTTAAAAAAAAATACCTCCACCACATTGTGGCCCAACACCATGCTGCCCATTAAAAATAATAAACTCAAATTACCCATACATATTAAATGGTAAAACATTGGGTAACAACGACATGGAAAATGACTTAAGAATTTTAGAGGACAGCAAACTAAGCTGCATAAACCAGTGTCAAGCAGCCGCTGCCAAGGCCAATGAGATAATGGGTTGCATCAAAAGGGGTATAGATGCCGTGATGAGAACATCTTTAGTCCTGACACTTTACAAATCACTAGTCAGACCACACATGGAGTACTGTGTACAGTTCTGGGCTCCTGTGAACAATCAGACATAGCAGAGCTAGAGAGGGTTCAAAGAAGGGCAACTAAAGTAATAACTCGAATGGGTGGACTACAGTATCTTGAAAGGTTATCAAAATAGGGTCATTCACTTTAGAAAAAGGCGACTGAGGGGAGATCTAATAACTATGTATAAATATATCAGGGGTCAGTACAGAGATCTCTCCCATCATCTATTTATCCCTAAGACTGTGACAAGGGGACATCCTCTGTGTCTTGTACACAAACATAGAAAAGGATTCTTTACGGTAAGAGCAGTTAGACTATGGAACTCTCTGCTTGAGGAGGTAGTGATGATGAGTTCACTATTAGAGTTCAAGAGGAGCCTGAATGTATTTCTGGAGAGTAGTAATATTAGAGGCTATAGCTTCTAGAGATGGGTTGTTGATCCAGGGAGTTATTCTGATTACCTGATTGGAGTCGGGAAGGAATTTTTTTCATCTAAAGTGAGGAAAATTGGCTTCTACCTCACAGTTTTTTTTTGCCTTCCTCTGGATCAACTTGCAGGATAACAGGCTGAGCTGGATGGAAATATGACTTTTTTCAGTCTAACAAACTGCTACTAAATACCGCCATTTTGCTGTCAGAGATGCAGTGCAAGACAGACCTCTTTTAGTCTGTGCCCTGAGCTTTATGCAGCCCAGCTCAATAGCGCAATCATGATAACACTGGCCTCTGAGGCTACAGGAACTAGGGCTAAAGCCTATTAGAGGAAACTGTGGGCTTTGTAGGCATCACTTCCATGCCCTGTTGCAGCATTCAACTGCATTGCTGTCCTGAGTACAGTGATGGAGTTGAATATGTAAAGATGAGCATTTGCACAATGGAAGGACTCATATCCCCCAGCCCTTCCGCTGCACTCACTTGCCACTCGGGATGAGCGGCAGGGGAAATTTTCAAATTTGGAGATATTTTGGCAAATATTCGAGAATTCGCAATTATTTTCTTGATTGTGAAAATCGGCAGTGTAATATTCACGTATTGCGCACTTAATACAGGCGTGGGTCACTTTTGCTACATTTTTCAAGCTGCTAGACGTTTACTGAGACTGAATAAAATGGTTGGAACGGCAGAACATTACAATAGCTTTACATGCAGATAGAGTGCTCCAATATAGTTTCAACTGCGCAAATCGGCAATTGATGCACATATTTTTGCGCAATACGGGCAACTTCACATTTTAGCAGGTCTGACTACATATTACTGAATGGTGCACTAAGTATTGTCGTGAACTTGTGACATCACAGCACCATGTATGTATATATGGACAGCAGAACCTATCACACTACCTAACACCCAGCTACATTTTTTTACTATCTAACCTACACTGACTATTTCCCACTAACTCTCTTTAATATATATATATATATATATATATATATATATATATATATATATATATATATTGTGCCAATGTGAATAATGTTATGGGCTGTGAAGTCCAAAAGAAGCATGTGTGTTCCATGAATGAACAGAGTTGTCACCAAGGAATGTGTCAAGGTTTCCAGACTTGGTGGAGTAAAGGCCCTAGTTTAGGTGTCCACTAAAGTAGTTGGTGGACACCATAAAAGATAGTATAGCTGGTTCCAGCTAGTTCAGGGCAGTCTTTTACTGAGAACAGGCAATGTGCTGGGTGGGTGCCTGTTCCCCATGTTCCAGTCTGGGACTTGCTCACATCCAGCTATTGAATTTAGTCCGGGACTTGCTGGACTTGGGTGGAGCTCACTCTGGAGAGAGAGTGGTGTAACACAGAGGCCTAGTGCAGAGGCTCTGTGCGAGTGGTCTCAGCTGGGTTGGCCAAGGAGCCACGGGCTAAGTGGTAGCCGAGACATTGGGGGACGCCGTGACCCCTGGGCTGATGGGTCACAAGACCAGAGTCAGCAAGACTGCTGGGTCACACTCCCCCAATAAAGGTAATGGGATTGGTATATCGCCAGTAAGACTGTGGGACTGTGAGGCGTGGAAAGCCGCAAAAGCTGTATGTGAACAGTGCTTTCAGTGAGTTAGGGACCCACTGCTGATGTGTAGGAAGAGCCCAGACGGGCAAGGTGTTTATTTTGTATTATGCTTATTTTGTTATGCCGTGTGCCAAAATAAATCCTACTGTTTGGACCGGAAATCAAGTGGTAAAGAAGAATCTTTGTGTGAATGATCCCCGAGACCAGAGCTCATCCCTACAATATATATATATATATATATATATATATATATATATATATACACACACACACACACACACACTCTAGACATTAAGCCCGTTACAATAACGGGTGCTAGAACATTAGTGCTGGCACTGTTATGGGGGGGAGGATCTGTGTCTGACACTGTTATGGGGGCCCTGTGGCTGACACTGTTATGGGGGCCCTGTGGCTGACACTGTTATGGGGGTTCTGTGGATGACACTGTTATGGGGGTGGTCTGTGGATGACACTGTTATGGGGGTGGTCTGTGGGTGACACTGTTATGGGGGTGGTCTGTGGCTGACACTGTTATGGGGGTGGTCTGTGGCTGACACTGTTATCGGGGTCTGTGGCTGACACTGTTATGGGGGTAGCTGTGGATGAAACATAGCATCTTATGCTATGTGTCATCCACAGATCCCCCCCCATAACAGTGTCGCTGTTTAGTGTAAATGTAATGGCAGCGGGGCCCGGTGCAGTTACTGTATTGCACCGGGCCCCGCTCAGAGTAGTAATACTATGAATAACTGTAATAATAACGATCTTCATTCCTTCATTTACCAAACAGTGAGGCAGGAGGCAGGGCGGGCGGTCACTGGCAGCGTAACTCACTACCTCATGCGCCTGCGCCGCCTGCTTCATTCATGAAGTGGGCAGAGCAGGGGTGTCACTTAGTGAGTTTCACTCCCAGTGACCGCCCGCCCAGCCTCCTGCCTCACCGTTTAGTAAGTGAAGGAATGAAGATCGTTATCATTACAGTTATTCATAGTATTACTACTTTGAGCGGGGCCCGGTGCCATTAAAATAGGATCAGGGGCGTAGCTAGAAATGACTGGGTCCAATAGCAAAAATTTTTTATGGGCCCCTCCTTCCCGGATCTCCCACCCCCACATACCTATCGGACCTTCCACCTCACCCAGAGCTCCCACCCAAGCACCCCTCCAGGACCTCCCACCCCAACATCCCCACACCCCTCCCTAGATCCCCCTAACTGTCATCCACAGATCCCCCCCTCACAGTGTCATCTACAGATTCCCCCCCTCAGTGTCATCCACAGATCCCCCCCCCTCAGTGTCATCCACAGATCTCCCCCCTCAGTGTCATCCACTTATCCCCCCCTCAGTGTCATCCACTTATCCCCCCCCTCAGTGTCATCCACAGATCCCCCCCTCAGTGTTATCCACAGATTCCTCCCCACTCAGTGTCATCCACAGATCCCCCTCAGTGTCATCCACACATCCCCCCTCAGTGTCATCCACAGATTCCCCCTCCTCAGTGTCATCCACAGATCTCCCCCTCAGTGTCATTCACAGATCCCCCCTCAGTGTTATCCACAGATCCCCCCTCAGTGTCATCCACAGATCCCCCTCAGTGTCATCCACAGATCCCCCCCAGTGTCATCCACAGATCCTCCTCAGTGTCATCCACAGATCCCCCCTCAGTGTCATCCACAGATCCTCCCTCAGTGTCATCCACAGATCCCCCCTCAGTGTCATCCACAGATCCCCCTCAGTGTCATCCACAGATCCCCCCTCAGTGTCATCCACAGATCCCCCCTCAGTGTCATCCACAGATCCCCCTCTTCAGAGTCACCCACAGATCTCCCATCAGTGTCATCCAGAGATCTCCTCCCCGCCCAGCGCCGCCTCCTAGCTAATTTATTCACTGCACTTGCCTCTGAAATTGAAGAGAGTGCCGTAATCTCGCACAGGTGCACTGGCACCTGTGCGAGATCACGGCGCTTCTCTTCAATTTCAGAGGCGAGTGCAGTAAATAAATTAGCTAGGAGGCGGCGCTAGACAGGGAGGAGCGGCACCGGCGGCCGGGCCCCCAGTGGTGTAGGGCCCCAAAGCCATTGCTATGGCGATCCCTACGCCACTGAATAGGATGCCGCCCATGTATTGTCCTTGGAGTGCGTGCCGATTGGTCTGTGTACCACGCATGCGCACTTGACAAATCGGCACACGCACATGGACATCACGCACACAGGGCTTTTTTTTTGTGTGTGTTTATATATATATTGTAAGAGGGTGCAAGGTATCATATGCGATGGCAGGTACGTGTCACCGAGGTTGCTGGCCTCGGTGAGGTGAGAGCCAGGGTTTTTGTCTGCAGCAGCTTATGCTGCTAGACTTTGTTACTTAGTTTGGCTGCAAAGCTAATCCGGGCCGGCTCTTACTGGGAGTAGGTAAAGTGTAGGGTGGGTGCCTACTCCCCACGGTCCAGTCCTGGTTTTGGGCTGGATATCAAACACAGCCAGCAGCTGTGTCTGGGTGGTGATTATCCTGGAGCCTGCTAACAGGACTGTGAGGTTCTCTGTGCTGGAGGACGGAGCTCAGCAAGGTGGTGTTTCCCTGCAACCTGAAGGTGGAATCGCCTGCGGCTGGGCCGACTGCTAGGTGTGAACCCGCACCTAAACCACCCAGGTGACTGGACCCTGTGTTGGCCTGTTTTTGTTTTGCCACGTTATTTCCGTTGTGTGTGAACTGTCACCAAAGAGACTGTTTTTCATTTATGGTGTGCAAGTGTGAATAAAACACTGTTTGTTGCACAATCTGGACTCCGTGTTTTGCCTCTAAACTGCACCCGCACCGCTGTCTACCAGAGCGACTCCCCACAATATATATATATATATATATATATATTTCATTTCATTTATTTCATATATACTAACTAACTATGTAATGTGACAGCAAAACACAGAACACAGCAATGACACTGCTGTCTCTCTCATACCTGTAAAAAACTGCAGAAAACGGCTGCTGGGGAGGTTCTTATATAGTAAAGGGGTAGGTAACTTTCCTATTGGTTGCTAGGGAGGTTGCTAAGCTCAGACAAAGACATTGCTGCCTTTTTATTGGCTCACAAGCAAGAAGTAGGGAGGAATCATGTGTTCAGATGGAAAAAAATGACGAATATTCCTCGAATATGAATATATAGCACTATATTCTAAATATTCGCAAATTCTCAAATTGCCGATATTCGCGATTCGAATATTCACACCCAACACTAGTTGCCACTACCTAGTGCTGCCTGAGGCAATTGCCTCACCTCACGTCATAGGCGGTGCAACCCTGTCTCTATCCCTCCAGAGAACTTTGATGTGGCCATCGTTAATACCAAGCCCTAGCTTGCCTTCATCACACTATTGTTTGGTATTGATGGTCACATCAGAGTTAGCAGTAGACATTCTCCAGCCTTCCTGCAATCATGCATAGTCTAGAGACACATAGGACCAAGGCCAGGTGTCATGGTGTGGAGCACCTCTAGCTACCATGACCTATTTGGTCTAGTATTCATGGAGGGACCATTTACCAGCTTTCATTATGTCCAGGTAATTGTGGAACCAGTCCTACTCAGTTTGGAGATGTAGTGTTTGCCTCCCTCAAATTAAAAAAATATCTATCTATCTATAACAATATTATCGGTTACAGTCTTTACACATACAGTATATAACATTGTTATGCACATGAGAGTTCATTTTTGTGGTAAATATTATTTCAAAAAAAGTAAGTTAACCCTTTAACAACTGTCTGCTTTTTGAAGGTGGGCAGTGCAGGTCCTCATTCTTCGTCAATGTCTTGTGGCATAAAGGGGTCTTAAGATCGGATCTTTTAACATTTCATATTTTTTATAATCTCGAGAAAGCAAATTAAACACTAACCCACATTCTCACAAATGTGCAGGCTTCACCTTTATTTTAGATTATCCTGTAAGGCTAAAAGATACATTTTAATAATGTGACAGTGTGAAGCATTTGTAGAAATAATGTCATTTTTGCAAGCAATTCCTATGTCAGAAATAAAGCATTTAAGTATTTTTGACATTAACAGTATATGCCATCTTATATCCATATTCTGACAATTTATGAAGAATAATTTTAATGAATTTTAGAAGAGATTTTGTAACTATACTGGCTATTTAAAAATTTTCATTTTTTCCCGAATGTTCAGAAACCTAATAATTACAAAAAAAAAAAATAATCTACATAAAATATTCACATTTGAAATCCCATGTGTCTATTATAATTGTAATCTATTATAATGTACTGTATACCTTCAGTGACAGATAAAAAGTTCACAGTGCTCTTAAATTAGGTCATCACTAACTGATCGTTGGGGTTCAGACACCCGGGACCCCCATCGATTAGCTGTTCACATGCCCTAGGTGCAGCTCAGACCTTTTGAAGTAAATGGGGCTGAGCTGTGATACTAAGCACAGCTGCTATCAAATTGGATGACTGTGCTTGGTGAGCAGAGAGAAGGTCGCCATGCTAATGTGTCTTCTCGAACAGCTGATCGGCAGGGGTCCTTGGTGTCTGACACCCACCGATCAGATAGTAATAACCTGTCCAGAGGATAGGTCATCAGTAATAAAGTCTCGGAAAACTTAAGTGTGGCACCTTTGTGGAGCTATTCCCTTTGTGCTGTAGAGCTTCCTTCCAATTAACTAACTGGTATTAGGTATTATTGTCAGATATGATAAAGATGCAGCCCAGCCACAGGTCACTGTTTCTACAAGCCTGCTCATTCACATTTCATTACGTCTACCATTCCATATGGCAGAGAGAAATTGAGTGTCTGGTTAGCCCGGGTTTACATCATAGAAAGCGAGTGCAAGACTATTTTTCCATTGAACATAACAGATCTCAGATGGAAATGGATAAAAAGGATTCCAAATGATGGGGCGTGGCCGGAAGCTGAGATGTGAAGCCGCGTTTGGTGGAGCTCCGCACCAGACTCCCTAACTTCATTATTATCCTGAACTTTAACGCCTGCAATCATTTCAGTCTCAACGGGTAGAACACCGGGCAGACCCCGTCGGCAGAAAATGTCCCGCAACAAGTCGCAATCAGCTGCAGAACGGCTCCGAGAATATGCCCGGACGTGGGAGCCAAGATGGCGCCGACCACGGCGCTCCTAAGCACATGGTGCCGGCTGACGATCCTGCTCCACACGCAGATGACTTACCTGCGGAGGACGAGCCATCCCTCAAGCAGGTTACCGACCAGCTACTGCAGGCTATCGCCACTTGCCGCTCTTCGCTGTCCGGGAAAATGGAGGAAGTGAAAGTAGATATTGGCCTGCTGCGTCACGACATGCAGACCATGCGGGAGCGTATTAAAGGAACCGAGACCCGGATCTCAGACATTGAAGATCGCCTGAATCCTATGCCGCGACAATTGCTAGAGTTGGAGAAAAAGGTGGAATTTTGGCAGCAGAAATGCGATGACTACGAAAATCGCACGCGCCGCAACAATTTACGCATTCTGGGATTCCCAGAGAGGGCGGAGGGGGCAGACCCTTGTGCCTTTATTACCACATGGCTGAAAAATACGTTCACTGACGCCAACTTCTCTACAGCATTTATTGTGGAACGGGCGCACAGGGTTCCTGCTAGGCCCCTACCTCCAGGAGCCCCACCGCAGCCGCTGTTAGCCCGCTTGCTCAACTCTGATAGAGATCATGTTCTCCAACTGGCATGTCGCAAGCAAGATTTACGGTTCGAGAACTCGACGATTATGTTAAATCCTGATTTTTCGGCAGATCTGCAAAAACGTTGAGCAACATTTACTGCGGTGAAGAAACGACTTCGGGATCTGCAGATTCCTTATTCCATGGCTTATCCAGCCCGCCTACGAGTCGTAGATGGATCTACTGTCATGTTTTTCAACACGCCGGCTGAAGCCTCAGCCTGGCTGGACAGCGGGCATCGTTCGGCCAGGAACCCGATGTGAATATCTGGACTGGACTTCGTGTTCTGACAGCTGTCCCTTTGGATACCGGGTCTTCTACCGGTTCTGTTTCTCTACTACTTGAGGTTATACTTTTCCCCCTCTTTCTTCTTTCTTCTCCCATCTCGCACTGTGGTGTTCGTTCTCCCTCCCCTGTCCTCTCTGCACTTTTACCTTCGACTGCATAGCCTCATGATGGGACTCTATCCCTTTGTCTGTTCTTTGCAATATACCGTATATCTTCCTATTATCTACCCGGACTTTAATTTCCTCAATTATTGAGTACGAACTTGTTCAGAAGTTAGGGGGTCACTTGATGCGAGTTCTTAATGTGTATGTAGTGCATTTGGCATACTTGCGCCATAAGCACACCCCAGTTTATATTTGCCACGATACACTGGTTATTGGTGTTTTTGTTTCTTTGGTTGCATTCTTTGCAGGTTTAGTTTGACCTGCTTATGTACTTTTCCATGTTTCTAATATGCTTCAGTTATTTTATGTTTACAGCTTCAACATGCTATATACCCGTCGAGACATTCATCCTAGTGAACGTCGGGGGGTGTTGATAGATTAAGAGGGTTCTATTTGCACACATCTCAATGTATGTACTCCTTATAGTCTTTTTCTGCTTTATTTGTTACAATGGCTACGGTAAGGCGGTAAGACGCTTCCAACCTCACATTATATGCTTACAGGAGACCCATCTGACGGCAGAGACTACCAGGCATCTTCACAAACCATGGATCCAATGGACTCTACATTCCTGTTTCTCCAATTTGGCACGTGGGATATCCTTGCTAATACATAGATCTCTTAGGTGGGAGGTTCTTAAACAGGTTGATCCTTATGGCAGGTATATATTTGTGGCTGCACATTTTAATTCTTGCCTCTATGTGATTATCAGGGTGTATATGCCCTCAGCTTCTTCCCTTCACGTTCTTCAGCAGGCCATAGGATTTGCTGCAGCATTCCCCTCAGCTAAGGTACTATGTATAGGGGATTTTAGTATGGTTCTGTCCACGACTCTAGACAGATTGCGCCCAGATGGTACAATTGTGACGTCCACCCTATCTGCAACACCCTTGGCTAAGCTGGCGGAGGAGATTGGGTGGGTGGATCTGTGGCAGCTTAAATTTCCTGATCTTAGGGTGTACTCCTGTCACTCTTCTAGTCATAACACTCTGTCTCGCATAGATCATGCCTTAGGTAATCCACTTTTGTGCACTACAAACTTTCAGATTGAATATGGCCCAAGAGAGATATCTGACCACTGCCCGTTAATACTGACCCTATTGGCAGGCACTGGGCCTCAGAGACGTAACATGAGAGTCCATCCCTTTTGGCTCTCTCTTTTTGAACCCAATGATTGCATCCCAGACCAATTGTCAGTGTTTCTTGGGGAAAATGGGATACACGAGGATCCCCTTTCCTTATGGGACACTCTAAAGGCTTACCTAAGGGGGTGCCTAAAATCCTCAATATCATTTGTAAAAAGGGCAACATCCCAATTGGAGGCGGACTTGGCATCTGAGTGCGCCAGGCTAGAGCGGCTATATATTTCTGACCCGTCAGAACAGAATAGACAGGGATGGATGATGGCGGGTAGCCAATATCTGAGCCATTTGCGGGAAAAAGCGCAGCGCAAGTTGTTCTTCACTAAACAATCTTACTTCGAACTGGGGAATCAGTCGAGTAAGCTTTTGGCTCACTTGGTTCGTCAGAACCAGTCTTCTCCCCCGGTACTTCGCATTAAAGGTCAAGATGGGCATATTTTGACCGATCCTGAGGCTATTACTGGACAGTTTCAGGCCTTTTATGAGGATCTATATGGGGCTAGAGCAGAGTATACTGTGACAGAGGTAGCATCTTATTTATCCGAGATCAGTATTCCCCAGTTGTCACCGGAGGTGGTTGCTCTTCTGGAATCTCCCATATCGCTACAAGAGATTTCAGACGCCATTGCTTCCCTGGCCAATGGGAAATCACCAGGCCCAGATGGGCTACCTTTAGAAATATATGCTAAGTATGCCGATTCCTTACAAGAGCCTATGTTGCACATGTACCAATCCTCATTTGAGCGAGGACGTTTGCCCTTATCACTATACGAGGCAACTATAGTGGTCCTCCTTAAACCAGGGAAGGACCCGACAGAGTGTGGCTCATATAGACCGATCTCTTTATTAAACCTTGATTACAAAGTATTGGCAAAATTACTAGCAATACGGCTAGGCAAGGTTATAACATCCCTCATACACCCCGATCAGTCTGGGTTCATGCCTGGTAGATCCACCACAGATAATATCAGGAGGGTCCAAATTCTTACACAGATTGGTCTTAGGCAACAGAGGAAATGGGCGTTGGCATCCTTGGACACTGCCAAGGCTTTCAATTCGGTTGAATGGAAGTATCTTTTTGCGGTGCTTAACCGATTCGGTTTCGGCCCGAATTTCATTAAGTGGATTCAAATCTTATACCGTCAACTCAGAGCTAATATTCTGGTTAACGGCCAATACTCCAGAGAGATTATGTTAGGCAGAGGAACCAGGCAGGGGTGCCCCCTTTCCCCATTGCTATTTGCTTTGGCAATTGAACCACTGGCAATACGCCTTAGAGGAGATTCTCTGTTCAAGGGTGTGAGTGTAGCTGAGGAGGAAGATAAAGTGGGGCCATACGCTGATGATTTGATTTTATTTATGTCGGAGGTAGAACATTCCCTTCCTAGGGCCATTACCTTAATTGAACAATTTAGTTTCTTCTCTGGGTTGCGTATTAATTGGTCAAAATCTGCACTCTTTCCCCTGTATATGTTAGGGGATGCTGTCTCCCCCAGTGCTCTGCCAATAGTGTCGGAGTTTAAGTATTTAGGCATAACTATTACCAAGGATGCGAATGCCTTTCATGTGTCCAACATTCAGCCTCTTCTGGATTTTTGTAAGAATAAGAGTAGGGTCTGGGGGGGATTTCCCTTATCTGTGGCGGGACGTATTAACTTGATTAAACTTATTATTCTGCCGAAATGTCTATATGTTCTGGAACATGCCCCTTATTCTGTCCCTAGGAGGATCTTTCAACAATTTAGCTCTATTTTGGTACCCTTTATTTGGGGACCGAATAGACACAAGCTGTCTAAGGATACCTTATGCCGTCCGAGACATCAAGGGGATATGGCTCTCCCAGACCTGTATATGTATTATCTTGCAGGACAACTGCGTTACCTTAAGGCGTGGGTCTCTCAGGACGCCTGCCTATGTAAACCTGAGAAACATCTGGCTACATATTTGGGAATCTCATCGCTGTGGCCGGTTTTGGAATACCCTCGTGGGTTTCCCAGGGTCTTATTGCCAATTCACAGATTGGGAATTCAGGTTTGGACGGCCTGTAGATCTGTACATGCTTTTAAGGATCAACTCCCTGAAACCCCCTATGGGACAACTTGATGTTCCCGTCTTTACTCCCAATGAACACTAAACCATTTTGGATAAACCATCGTGTCTCTACTTTAGGGGATATGTACCATGATAATGTGATCCATACCTTTGAATATTTACGGAATAAACACGAATTGCCCAGAACCTCATTCCATAAGTACTTACAGTTGAGGTGTGCTTTGCAAACCCATTATGGCAACACCCAGCCATCCATCTCTAAATTCCCCATGATAGGTGTTATACGATCCCAAGGTCCAAAGGGGTTCATATCCGCTTTGTACACCCATCTTAGTAACATAGTAACATAGTAACATAGTATATAAGACCGAAAAAAGACTCTCAATCTTCTCAATGTTAAACTCAAGGCCCACCCCCTTCCAGTTGTAACTAAATGGAAACAGTTGATACCTGAATTGGAGGATACTGACCTGGATGATATTCTGGAGTCACCTTTGTTAGTTTCTCCGGCTATAAATAATCATTTCATTCAATTGTGTATGATACACCAGAGTTATCTTTCTCCCCTGCGGTTACATAAGATGGGTAGACTTCTGCATTCCAATTGCCATCGGTGCGCGGGGGAGGGAGCTAACTTCTGGCATCTCATATGGGAATGCGCACATATACAGACGTTTTGGACGTCAGTAATACAATTGTTGAACACTCTCCTGGAACATCCTCTGCCTTTGTCACCAAAGGTGTGTTTGTTTGGTCTAGTCGATGATTCTAACTACAGTCACTATGTTAGGATATTTATTAGGGAAACTTTATTTTTCGCAAGGAAAGCCATTGCTATTAGATGGATGGGTGACAAAAACCCCTCTATTAATCAGTGGAAAATGCTTGTTAACACAATCATACCTTACGAGAAGATTGTATATAAAAATAGGGGATGTCAAGCGAAGTTTGACAAGGTGTGGGGGCTGTGGTGCTCTTCTTTCCATACCATGTCTTCCTCTAGAGCTCTACAAGTAGCTTTAGACAATGCTCTCTAGTAAATGAGGATTGAGTTGGGATTCTCTGTCGTCACGGTGTTCTGTGAAAATTACTTGCTTTTATCATGTGTCTGGATGTCTCGACGGGGCTTCAAATTGGGTATATGTTTACTGTGAACTATGTTAAATTTTTCTTTATTTTGTTCTTGTTCTCATGCTCATGTATCACTTACATGCATTATTTGTTCAATAAAACGAGTTTAAAAAAAAAAAGGATTCCAAATGTGCTTACATTTTAGCATAACTGATGCTTAAAATACAAGATCCTTTTTTTTTCCCTCTATTTTTCTGTTCTGCTTGTTGATCAGAAGAACAGAAAAGCAAAATATGATGTAAACCCAGTCTCCGTTTGGTCCATTTGCTGAGAAAATGTCCTCTATTTAAACACAAACATTTTGCAATTGCATGGCATGAGTAAGGTTAAAGAGAATGTGCCATCAGAAAATAGCATTGTTTCAAACTAATTTTTATGTTAGTGATTGGACCATCTCGCAAACTGTTGGCATATCGCTAGGATATGCCTTCAATGTCAGATCGGTTCAGGTCCCAGAGGTGGGACCTGCATCTATCTCAAAAACAGGCTTCCAAAGCAAGGAAGAGACACCATATATGTGCAGTGTGTTCTCCATTCATTTCTATAGAAGTACTGAAAGGAGCTGAGTGAGCACAAAACTCCCATAAAAGTGTATGGAGATCGCACCACACAAGCAATACCACCTCTCTATTATTCTTGGCATTCACAACAAAGTGAATGGAGGGTGGCCACAATTGTGCAGTGGCCCCTCGTTCAATTTGGGGGCCCCATTCTAGAGTTTGTTGTATTATTACATGCAGGATTACAATGATAGATAACACCCACAATTAACACAATAGCTGATGTTCACAATTACTCGCGGTATGAATTTTTTTCTCTTTGGGAGCCCCGTTTTAGAGACAAATGTAGATTGGGCCACATTAGAATAGTCCAATGCTTTGCTCTTAGTCACTCTGGAATGTTTATAGCTGGGTGTTTTGGGTTATTATCCTGATAGAAGACCCATGACCTACGACTGAGACCAAGCTTTCTGACAGTGGGCAGCACATTTTGCTCCAGAATGCTTTGGTAGTCCTAAAATTTCATTGAACCCTGCACAGCTTCAAGACCCTGTACCAGATGCAGCACATAGTCCCAAAACATAACCGTGCCTTCTCCATGTTTCACAGTAGGTAAAATGTTCTTTTCTTTGCAGGCTTCATTTTTGTGTCTGAACATAAAGCTGATGTGGCTTGCCTAAAAGCTCCAATTTTGTCCTATCTACCCAAAGGACATTCTCCCAGAAGCTCTGTGACTTGTGAATATGCATTTTGGTGAATTCTAGATATGATCGAGCACCAAAGTATCCGGGTGTTCGGGCCGAACACATTTCTATGTTCGTGTGCTCGGCCCAGCACCCAAGTATAATGGAAGTCAATAGGAGACAACCAGGCACCCCCTGCTCTGAAGAGGGAAGGGGGCCTGGTTCATAGGAAAAGGTCAGAAAGTGACAGAAACACCACCAAAATTGATCGGGAACAGCATGGAGACCATGTATGGATGCATCTTGGACTCCCAGGTCGCTGCTGGGAACCATGTTGCCCTAGTTGTACGCCACTTTTACAGACTGACAAATATACACCCAAAACCCCCCAAAAAATACATTTTACAGGAAAAATTTTAGGAAACATTCTTTCCTGAATATTCTATTGTGTATAAAGTTTTTTTTTTTTTTTTTAGAACTGGGGCCATGATTAAGATGGACGGCCGGAGGTATCCTTATTGCGCTGCTATAGGTGAAATTATTTGACTGGCGCCAGAAGAACCACACTGAAGGCATTTGCCAAGAATGTTTTCATTAATCTAAGATGAAATTTGTAGCCTGGTTTGAAAACGATCCGACACACGATCCGGCAGCATTATTCCGATTTCCCACTGAGCATTTTCCTGGAAATCAAAGTCTGGGTTCCAAGGGGAGTATGGTTGCAAAGCTGAAACTTAAACTAATTGACAGAAGGGCACCACCAGGAGTGGAGCCAGTGGCTTAATTTGATTCCACATGGGAAACCTTACCCGGCCCGGACACTAAAAGGATTGACAGATTGATACCTCTTTCTCGATTCTGTGGGTGGTGGTGCATGGCCGTTCTGAGTGGGTGGAGCGATTTGTGTGGTTCATTCCAATAACCAATGAGATTCCTCTGTGCTAGCAAGTTACGTCACCCACGTCTGCCAGTGCAAGGACATTGCAGAGATATTATCAAAAATACTGGCCACGATAAAATTTTATTGAATTTTAAAAATTAGTTTTGCTTGCGGTAATGTTACATTGCAGAGTTAGCGCAGGGAATGGCGGTCAGCACTGGCTACGAAAAAATGTTATAGATTTTTGAAAATATTTTTTGCTTGGGGTAATATTACATTGCAGAGTTAGCGCAAGGAATGGCAGTCTGCTCCGGCTATGAAAATTTATTGAAATTTAAGAATATTTTTTTATTGCCCTGTAAAAGATTGTAGGTGAGGGCCTGCAGGTGAGCTGACTCTCCCTGAAGAGGGACATGAGGAGATCTTGTGCACTGATCCCCAAACTCTTCAGCATCCACAGTCAGAAGAAGATGATGTTGGGGAATGGCAATTAGTGTTTCACAAGGTGGATGATGCAGATGAGACACAGTTGTCAATAAGGGTCTTGTTAGGTCAACACAAGTCAGGAGGATGACCAGAGTGAGGAAGTGGAAGAGGAAATGGGGGACGATGACATCACTGACCCAACCTGGAAAGGTGGCAAGCCAAGCGAGGACAGCAGGACAGAGGGGGAGGGATCCACAGCACTGCAACAGGCTGGAAGAGGCTGTGAGGTGGCAAAAGGGAAAAGGCGGGCCACACCAAACAGGCCCGCAACTGTCCCCAATTTGTGGAAATCTCCCTTGCCAAGGGGTAGGTGTTCAGCAGTCTGGCGCTTTTTTGAGGAAAGTGCGGATGATAAAAGCATTGAAATTTGCAAATTGTGCCATACCAAAATAAGAACTCATAAATAACCAAATGACCATAACATGTTTTACATCCTATTCATAAACTAACTCAAACCATAACAATAAAAACTCAAACCCGAGAACAGACAGTACACTGGAGGCGAAATGAGTAGGAGTCTTTACACTGGCAACCTCACCACCACCAGCATGAGCCGCCACATGGCATCAAAGCACCCTAATAGGTGGGCGAACCTCTGGGTCCACAATCTGCCTTCTCTTCCACCCCAGTGTTACTTGCTGGCCAATCCTCTGTCCTAGATGCAGGCCTGGCTGACTCCCGCCGTGCAGCTGGGTCTTCGCAAGCACCATCAGGTAGCAAACCCACTTCTGTGTCCAAGCACAGCGTACAGATGTCCTTACCCCATGCCTTTGAACGTAAGCGCAGATACCCAGCCACCCACCCACAGGCCATAGGACTAAAAGCGCCAGACTGCGGAACACCTACCCCTTGGCAAGGGAGATTTCCGCAAGGGGGGACAGTTGAGGGCCTGTTTTTTGTGGCATGCCTTCTTCCTTTTGCCACCCCACAGCATCTTCCAGCCTGTTGCAGTGCTGTGGATCCCTCCCCCTCTGTTCTGCTGTCCTCTCTTGTCGTCTAGGACCTAATCATCATAATTACCGCAAGCAAAAAATATTTTCAACATTCTATAACATTTTGTTGTAGCCAGTGCAGACCGCCATTCCCTGCGCTAACTCTGCAATGTAACATTACCGCAAGCAAAAAAATAAATTTAAATTCTATAAAATTTTATCATGGCCAGTGTTTTTGATAATATCTCTGCAATGTCCTTGCACTTGCAGACGGGGGTGACGTAACTCATTAGCACAGAGGAATCTCGTGGTTATTGGAATGAACCACACAAATCGCTCAACCCACTCACAACGGCCATGCACCACCACCTACAGAATCGAGAAAGAGGTATCAATCTGTCAATCCTTTTAGTGTCCGGGCCGGGTGAGGTTTCCCATGTGGAATCAAATTAAGCCACTGGCTCCACTCCTGGTGGTGCCCTTCTGTTAGCTTTGCAACCATACTCCCCTCGGAACCCAGACTTTTTGGTTTTCCAGGAAAATGCTCAGTGGGAAATCGGAATAATACAGCCAGATAGTGTGTTGGATCGTTTTCAAACCAGGCTTAAAATTTCATCTTAGATTAATGAAAACATTATTGGCAAATGCCTTCAGTGTGGTAGCCACAGGAATGGGGGCAGCATGAAAGGAAGGGGTTTGCGAAAAAATTACTGGGGGAGGGGGGCCCTATTCAAAAATATGCTGTTGGGCCCAATCATTTCTAGCTACGCCACTGGGTCTGCCACATTCAACTTCTGGGTCTCCAAATTGGGGACATGGCCTCAGCTTCACCTTTACGCCTTAGAGGTGCTGGTCTGCCCTGCAGCCAGTGTATTTTCTGAACGTGTGTTGTCACGGAAATGTAGCATCCCTGGCCAAAAGCACTTGTCCATTTGTCTATCGTTAAGTGGACCTTGCCAATAACTGCATTGATCAGGGCACGGGTGATTTTACGTGACACAATTGCTTGTGTAATGCGGGGATGGCACACCGACAAAAATAGTGGCGGCTGGGGACTGAGTAACGAAGGACGGCTAAGGAAAGCCGCAGTGTCATACCTGACTGGGAAATATATTCTGTAAATTAGGTGGCGTTCAGATTGTTGGCTGATCTGTACCCCTTCTTTCTTTCAAAGTACCCCTGCACTGCATAACAGACAGGGAACTTAGTTCATTATAATTGTCGGTTACATTGTTGCCCGACATAAATCCTTTTTTGGCTGTGAAGCCAAAGGTAGTCGCCAACAACAATGTGTTTTGTTTTTATAAATTGGGGTAGACCCCAAAACATTATGAAATATAAAAAAGTAATTAAAGAGTAAGTGCGCTGTAGTATAACAATGATTGGGTGAGGCCGGTATACATGTCTATTCTGCATAAAGGTATGAACAAGTCCTGTGGGATCTATGCCTGGTTCTTTTTAATGAACGCGAGATTGTCCAAGTTGGCTGTGGACAGGCGGCTGCGCTTGTCTGTGATAATGCCCCCAGCCGTGCTAAACACACGTTCAGACAATACACTGGCTGCAGGAAAGGCCAGCACCTCCAAGGCATAAAGGTGAAGCTAAGGCCATATCCCCAATTTGGAGACCCAGAAGTTGAATGCGGCAGACCCAGTGGCGTAGATAGAAATGACTAGGCCAAACAGCCAATATTTGAATGGGGCCCCCCTCCCCCAGTAATTTTTTCGCAACCCCTTCCTTTCATGCTGCCCCCTTTCCTGTGGCTACTAAAGATTGCTCTCTTAGACCAGGCAGCTGTTACATCCGTTTTCAACACTGTCTATAATGCCACTGTTTATAATTTGATTGTATAATACTGTTGAGGGGGCCCTGACAAAGTCTTTTAGTCCTCTTCCTCCTGGATGGGCACCTTCTTGGTCAGGGCCCCAAAGCAGCCGCTTTCCCTGTAGCTACCACCCTGGGCAGACCCATCAATCAGTACGTGTAGGCCTGTGCACAGATACTATTCCACCATTTTGGGGAAATGCTGCCTCTTGCTAAGACGTTCCATATCGGCTGGTGGTGCTGGTTGTTGTGGCGTGGTGACAAAGCTTTTCCACATTTCGGCCATGCTAACCCTGCCTTCTGAGGTGCGGACGGTGAACCAGCTGCGTTGGCGACTTCTTCCTCCTCCTCTGCTTTAGTCTTGTGCTTCCACTGAGCCCCCGGTGTCAGGTGTGAATTCCATTAGCAGCGCGTCTAGCAGTGTTGACTTCTTCCAATCATGCTTTAGTGACGGAATTAAGGACGGCACGTTGTCCTTGTAACGGGGATCCAGCAGGGTGGCCACCCAGTAATCTGCACAAGTTAGAATGTGGGCAACTCGGCAGTTGTTGCACCTGCACTGCAGCATGTAGTCACTCACGTTTGCCAGGCTGCCCAGAGGCAACAAGCTGTCGTCTGTGAGAGGTGTATCATCTGTGTCCTCCATATCCCTCCAGCCACGCTCAAGTGATACCCATGAGCTGCTTTGGGTGCCACCCTGCTGTGAACATGGTTTCTTCTCCTCCTCCTCCTCCTCCTCCTCCTCCAGAACTATGCCCTGGCTGGATAATTTTGTACCTGGCCTATGTTGGAGCAGGATACCACCCTCCAAGCCACTTGTATATGACTGGCCTTATAAGTTAAGGGTAAGGCATATATATAGTTTTGTTTGTTTATTTCGTTTATCTGACTTATATTTAAATATGTTTATAAGTAATCTTGTAAATAGTTTGTGAATTGTCATTAATGAGTGGTTTGAGTGAAAGGAGGGGGGTGTAGGTTGGGTGTCTGGTCGGGTTAATTTTGTCTTTTTGAAATGTTCCTTGTAATAAAGTCCTTTTATATATGTGGAAATTTTACCCAACAATCTAACCGACAAATTTAATAAAATGATTTGCCTGTTACATCTGTGGCTCAGGCCCCAGGGGTCGTTGAGCACCAATAAAAGTGAATTTGTCCCACCAGAATCTAAGAGCTGGATTAACTGAATTGATTTTCACGTGTCAAGTGTTCAGGAGTTTCTGCACCACCAAATTAGCACATGCGCCAGGCAAGGGATGTGTGTCAAACTGGCTAGGCCCAGAGATGCTACAAGATTTATCCCATTATCGCACACCACCAGGCCGGGCTTGAGGCTCAGTGACGCCAACCACTAATCGGTCTGTTGTTCCATGCCCGTCCACAGCTCCTGCGCGGTGTGGGGTTTGTCCCCCAAATAGATGAGTTTCAGAACAGCCTGCTGTAGTTTCCCCCTCGTTGTGCTGATGTTGGTGGTGAAAGTGTTACGCTGATAGGAAGAGGAGTTGGTAGAGAAGGAGGAAGCGGAGTAGGAGGAGGAGGCAACAGGAGGCAATAAGAAATGCCCTGCAATACTCGGGGGCGGAAGGACATGCGCCAAACTGCTATCCGCTGTGGAAGTGCTACTTGTCAGAAGAAAGAGTGGCTTGTTGGGACCAAACCTCCAAATTTGGCCTTAATAGAGGAAGAATGTATGCTGAACCTTTAATTGTCAGAATAAAAGGTGGTTTATCCTCCATTTTAATTGGAAGTAGCAGTAGTACAGTGTGGATGTGGATGAACAGGGTAACAAGAGGAATATAGCCACATTAGTAGTGGCAGTAGAAGCAGCATAGCATGGAACATAAAAGGCTGTAGATCGGCTATCTATGTAAAGTGGTAGTTAGTGATGAGTGGCAGAGGCAATATTCGAATTCGTGATATTCCCGAATATTCGCGAATTCGAAAATTTGTCATCTCCAATCATTTTCTTGATTGCAGAAATCGGGAATTAAAAAATTTGCATTACGGAAATTTGTATGCAACACTACTCCTTAAATCAAAGATATTGCAGCCTTCTCATTGACCCACAAGCTAGAAGCGGGGAGGGATCATGTGTACTGTTTAAAAAAAATCTCGAATATTCGAAATTACGAATATATCACTATATTCTAAATATTCACGAATTCTCGAAGTGCCATTATTCGCGATAAAAATTCGCAATTTGAATATTCGTGATCAACACTAGTGGTAGTAATGGTAGTAGTCATAGTGGCAGATGCCTAGTGTTAATTATTGGTGGCAGTACGGGATTAGCAGCGAGGAGTAGTAGCTGAAGCAATGACGACAGCAGCAGTCATATAGTGCATGTTGGCAGGCGGATAGTAGTAGGGGCATAATGGAAGACACGCAGCAACAATGACAAGATGGCAATTTTATATACACATAATTCTGGAATTAATATGGGATGCAACATGGCACCAACTTTTGCAATCATTTATATGAATTCTTTTGAGGTGAAAAATGTGTACACCTTTTTAAGAACTATGCCTTAATTTGGCTACGATTCATTCATGATGCATTTTGTGTTTGGCTGGGCAGCCTAGAAGATCTGTACAGATTCCACCAGGATATAAACTCCTGCCTTAGGGCTCATTCAGACGGCCATATGCTGTCCGCAAAAATACGGATCCATTTTTTTGTGGATTAGATGCTGTCCCATTCACTTCTATGGGGCCTTTTCACCCATTGCACGACTCAGCAAAACAAATGAAACATGTCCTATACTTGTAAGTGAAAATCAGGACATGGCCACATTAAAGTCTATGGGTCAGCAAAAAAACTGAATGCAATCCGTTTTTTTGTGGATATGCTGAACCGCATTTTTTGCGGGCAGCATACAGCCGTCTGAATGAGCTCTTACTATGCACAAGAGCCAGACAGAAATCTCTTTCCTAGATGTCCTTCTGAAGGTAAAGGATGACACACTCCAATTTGATTTACATACAAAGATCACAGACACACGAACAGCTTATTACTAGGGATGAGAAAACCTGTGGATGTTCTGGTTCGACAGGTTCGGCCGAACTTTGTTACAAAGTTTGGTTCAGCTCCTGAACTTGATTACAAACACCGAACCCCATTGAAGTCATTGGGGACCCAAACTTTTTGGGTGAAAAATGGCTGTCAATAAGTCATAGAAAATTTTTCTTAAATTTTTTTGTTTAATTATATACTTCTCTTCTCTGCCAATATAACAAAAAATAATCTTGAGCCAGGAGGTGGAGGTCCAAGTAGAGGAGGAGGTCGACGTGGCGGTGTAGGTGGAAGAGGTGGCGGAGGAGACCAAAACTGTTTGTTTTTGTTTTTTTAAATGTGTCTGTCAATTCTATGTGTGACCTTTAGCCATTTTTTGTGGTGCGGCCGGTATACTCTGCCATTAGAAGACATAATAATCTTGAGTGGAGGAGGAGATAGACATGGTGATGCAGGTGGAAGAGGCGGACATGGCCGTGCAAGCGGAGGAGGCAGAGGAGGTAGCCAACTTTTTTTTTGCTTTGTTTTTTGGTTTGTTGAGGCCCCAGAACATTGGGAAATAGCACAAAGTGCATTGGAGTATAACAATGGCTTGGTGCGGTCGGTATACCTCTACACTGCCAATTTCAGACCTAATAATCATGAGCCAGGAGGTCCAAGTAGAGGAGGAGGCGGACGTTGCCGTGCAGGCAGAAAAGGGTCAGGAGGTGCCAAGATTTTTTTTTCTTCCTTTTTTTGTTTTTTGGTTTGTGGAGGCCCCAAATCATTGGGAATTAGCCAAGAGAACACACAAAGTGCACTAGAGTACAACAATGGCTTGGTGCGACTGGTATACCTCTCTAATCTGCCCAAGGCACAGACAAGTCCCGTGGGATCCGTGCCTGGTTAATTTTAATGAGCGTGAGCTTCTCCACGTTGGTTGTGGACAGGCAGATGCACCTTTCCGTTATCACCCCACTGTAGTGCTCATTCGGACAATATTCTTGCTGCAGGGCAG
Organism: Bufotes viridis; assembly: GCA_033119425.1. Classification (NCBI taxonomy): domain Eukaryota; kingdom Metazoa; phylum Chordata; class Amphibia; order Anura; family Bufonidae; genus Bufotes; species Bufotes viridis. The sequence continues at coordinate 171,617,695 of CM065594.1, read as the reverse complement.
GCCAGCACCTCCAAGGCGTAAAGGGCTAGCTCAGGCCATGTGCCCAATTTGAAGACCCAGAAGATAAGTGGGGCAGACCCATCAGTCAGAACATGTAGACGTGTGCACATGTACTGTTCCACCATGTTGCTGAAACTCTGCCTCCTGCTAAGAAGATCCAAATCAGATGGTGGTGCTGGATGTTATTGTGTGCAGACAAAGCTTTTCCACATTTCAGCCATGCTAACCCTCCCTTCTGAGGTGGTGGCGGTGCCCCAGCTGTGTTGGCGACTTCCTCCTCCTTTGCCTCTTCCTTGTGCTTCTACTGAGCCCCTGCTGTCAGGTGGGAATGTCATCATTAGCGCCTCTACCAGCATGCGCTTGTACTCGCGAATCTTCCATTTACGTTGCAGTGACGGAGGTAAGGACAACACATTGTCTTTGTAGCAGGGATCCAGCAGGGTCGCCACCCAGTAATCAGCACTGGTAAGAATGAGGGCAACTTGTTCACTGGTAAGAATGAGTGCAACTCGGTCGTTGCACCCTGATGTGAACGCAGATCCTCCTCATCCTCCAAAACTGTGCCCTAGCTGGACAGTTGTGTACCTGTCCAATGTTAGTGCAGGAACCCACCCTCTGAGCCACCTGTGAATGACTGGCCTGATAACTGAATGATCCCTGTTACTCTTCCTCCTGTGCCACATACTCATCCATCATCGCCCAAAGCGTTTTTTCAAGGATACATAGAAGTGGGATAGTAACGCTGGGGACGACATCATCGGTGCTGGCCATGTCGGTGGAGTACTGGAAACAGCGCAACAAGGCACACACGTCCCGCATGAAGGCCTACTCGTTGGTGGTGAAGCAGAAACTCCACTATCGCCTGCTTCTGCTCGCACAGTCTCTCCAGCATATGCAAGGTGGAGTTCAACCATGTGGGTACGTCACATATGAAGAGGTGAGCGGGAAGGCCAAAGTTACTTTCTGCAAAAGCTCTGACATATCAGGGTAATTTTTCAGGAACCTCTGCACCACCAAGTTCAGCACATGCGCCAGGCAAGGGATGTGCGTCAAACCGGCTAGGCCCAGAGCAGCTACGATATTTTGCCCGTGGTCGCACACCACCAGGCCAGACTTGAGGCTCAGCGTCACCAACCTCTCATCTGTCTGTTGTTCCATGCCTGCCCACAGTTTCTGCAAGTTGTGGGGGTCTTACCTCCAAACAGATGAGTTTTCTAACAGCCTGCTGTCATTTTCTTCTGGCTGTGCTGAAGTCTGTGGTGCTCTGACGTGATGAGGAGGCGGTAGAGGAGTAGGAGGAAGAGGCAACAGGAGGCACCGAGAAATGTCCAGCAATCCTCAGTGGCGGTAGGGTGTGCATCAAACCGATTTCCTCCTCTGTTCCAGTCACCACATTTACCCAGTGGGCAGTTAGGAAGATATAACATCTCTGCCCGTGCTTACTGGTCCACGTATCGCTAGTTATGTGGACCTTGACACTGATGTCGTTGCGCAGCGCACGCTTGATTTTTTTCCACCACTTGTTCATGCAGGGCAGGAACGGCCCGTCTGGAAAAGTAGTGGCGGCTGGGAACCATGTACCGTGGGACAGCCACCGTCATCAAATTTTGAGAACTCTGTGTCCACCAGACGTAATGGAAGTATTTCGAAGTCCAGGAATTTAAAAATGCTGACATTCAGGGCCATGGCTCGCGATCGAGTAGGGGGTACTTCATCTTTCTCTTCAGTGTTTGGGGGGTGGATAGTTGAACTCTTCCATGTGACAGTGTGGAGATTCTTGGTGATGGAGGTGGTGGTGTTGCTGCCACATCCTTTGTTAGTAGGGGGGGGGGGGGCAGGTGCCACTATCACTCCAGAGGGGGAGGAAGAGGCCGAGACCACAACAGAAGAGGGAGCAGGAGGAGCCTGAGATCTTTCGTGGTTTTTCAGGTGTGTACTCCACTGAAGCTCGTGCTTTGCATTTAGATGCCTGGTCATGCAGGTAGTGCTCAGGTTTGGAACATTTATACCTCGCTTCAGGCTCTGATTGCACAGCGTGCAAACCACTCATGTCTTGTCGCCAGCACATTGCATAGTAACATAACATTGTCTGAAGAACTGAAGGCCATGCCAGGGAACTCTTTGGAGCTGGCTTTGGTGTGCTCAGTCCCTGGATGCGGTGGGCAGTAGCAGGTGTACTGGCTAGGGGACGGACACTCTGCTTTTTCACCCTGCTCCCTCTTTTGCTGCGCATCTGGTGCTGTGTGACCACCACCTCTTCCTCCGAACTGCACATGTCACTCGCATGACCTTGATTCCATGTGGGGTCCAGGACCTCATCATCCTCCACATCATCTTCCACCCACTCTTCAGCAGGGTTTGAGGTGGGAGACAGATACCCATTGGATGTCGGTGCCAACTCTGCGCTTTCAGCAGGGGACCAGGTGGAAGACAATGTGAAGGAACTGGAGGCACTGTCAGCCATCCAATCTACTACCGCCTTTACTTGTTTTGGCCTCACCATTCATAGAGCGGTATTCGGGTCTACAAAATGAACGTCATGAAGCCTGCATCCACCAGAAGAAGGTGTTTCATTTCAGTGCATAGCTGGCACAGATCGACAATGTCCTCTCCCTGCAGCAGCAGCTCCACCACCACCAGCGGCACCACAGCCACGTCTCTTAGTTCATGCTCCTATCATATTTTTATGGTCACTCATCAAATTGGCTGACCAACAAACAATTGTATTTCTGTGTCACAGGTGCAAATTAAGTGTTTTGCACACCGAAAAAAGGGCTATAGGTCACGACACATTTAACAGACTGATTTACTCTCCAATTACAGTAAGATGGATGCAACGGGGGACTATGGAAGCCAAAAAATTTGTATAGCAGACTGATTTACTCTGCTATTACAGTAAGTCAGATGAAAATGTGGTGTTATTAAAAAAAAAAAATTGCTTTGTGTCATTGACACAATGAACAGACTGATTAAACCTTCAATAGCAGTTAGATGGATGAGAATGCAGTATGATGAGCCCCCAAAAATTTGCTTTGTGTTAACAAAACAATTAACAGACTAATTTACTCTCCTATTACAGTTAGGCAGATGAAAATACGGTGTTATTGATTAAAAAAAATTTGATTTGTGTCACCGACACAATTAACAGATGGATCATCTATTATATTTCTGTGTCACTGGTCCAAAGGAGTAGTATTGCACCGACCAAAAATGCCTACAGGTCACCCTCAAACTTAACAGACTGTCTAAGTATTGCATTTCTGTGTCACTGGTGCAAAGGTGCTCTATTGCACCCACATAAATGCCTACAGGTCAGCCACAGACTTCTTAAAAACAAATAAAAGCCTAACACTGTCCCTCAGTGCAGCAGCGTCCTGTCACTACACTAGTCAGAGCAGAATTGCGGCGCAGCACGTCATCCGGCATTTATGCATGCAAGGTCACATGGTGTGGCCAATCACAGCCATGCCAATAGTAGGCATGACTGTGATGGCATCCAAGTGCCCACAACTTAAACGCTTGTTGATTGGCTGCACTGTAGCCTTTCAATAAGCTTTATTTAAACTCCAAACACGGATTTTCACGCCAATACCCGTGTTCGGCTACCGGGACACCGTAATGTTTGGTACAAACCTGAACAGTGCAGTCCGGGTTTGCTCATCAATACTTATTTCGCTTTGAGGGTTGCCACCCCCAAGGCCTTATAAAATCACTCCCCTTATCCCAACTAATGAGCGTTAAATAGATTATTTCTGATATAGAAACATTAGAGCTTAGACTACAACAGAAATTCCAGAATCGGGGTTTCCCTAAGAAACTACATCATCAGCATCTAACACTCAGAAACTCTCTAGAGGGGATATACGCAAACCTAGCTCAAAAACAAAAGAGGTATAACACTAAGATCCCCTGTGTCACAATTTTCACACAAAGAGCTCAGAGGTCAGAAAAATCATCTTAAAACATTGCCATATTCTGCAGAGAAGCCTTCCAAATATTTTCAAACAAAAAACACATTTATTTGATAAAATTACATTCTGGATTGGGGTATGTTGGAGAGACAATGCAAAAAAGACCATATTAGCCAACTCTATTTAAACAACAGCCACCCACCCCTGCAACATAGTGTGTGCACCTGCCGACCCCTGGTAGAAAAAGGCATTAGACAGGGTAAGCTAAGAGACAATGTGATATTACTTATTGCCTAAAGATATAACCGCACTTTGGGGACACAATATGGGGATATCACCCACCTTGTGCTGCTAGCATCCTGTGGGGTACAACATAGTATTCTATATGCCTCCTGACAAAGTTTTCATTTAACTGCCACCTATACAAACAGCATTCCGGGGATAAAATATAATTAGAGATGGGCGAATCGAAACTGAAGTGGAATTCGTTACGATTATCTGTAAAAATTAGATTTGCAACGAATGTGAATTTCCTCGCGGTTCGTGATAACGAATCACAATTTTTCCTAAAATGGAGGCTACATGTGTGAGGAAATGGGGCAAGGAACTCTGGGAATGTGGGATGACCCAAAATGCCATGCATGTAGCCAATAAGCAGCCAGCCAACCCTGTGAGGTCACAGCCCTATAAACATGGCGGCCATCTTGGATTCAGACATTTTACAGCATTCTGATTGCAGGAACAGACGTGACAGCAATAGGAAACACCTCATTGTGAAAAAATTAACCTGAAAAAACGATTTATAAGTGCAGGGAAAAGATAGGGAGGAATCATTTCACAGCATCTTAGTGCAGGGAAAGACGTCTGAAGGCGCTAGGGAAAGTACTAGAAAAGCAATTTACAAGTGCAGGGAAAGATTATTTGGGGATCCAATTAGCCATTATACAGCTCTGACATTCCAGAAATTTGTTTTTGTTTTTGGGGTGCAATTGCTATGTTGAAAAGCATTTAGTGGCCTATTTCAGTACAAAAATAAAAATATATATGCATTTCACTTTTGCAGTTATATGTGGTGAAAGCGTTTAATGGCCTATTTCAGTACAGAAAGAAAAGTATATAGGCACTTCACTGTTGCAATTATTTGTGGTGAAAGAGTTTAGTGGCCTATTTTGTCGCTTTTAGGGTGTTTATAATTTGCTTTTAATTTATTTTATTCGGCTAAAAGTATGTCTTACAGAGAAGTGCCAGGCCATGCACAGAGGGCTGATGGAGGCCAAAATGTTTCTGGCGCAGGCAGAGGTCACAGCAGAGTAAGGATGCATGGCAGTAGGAGTCACAGCAGGAGGCCTGAGCTCCAGGTGTTATCTAGCGGTTGTGTTTTGACCAGCAACCCAGCGGTTCTTGATTGGTTAACTTGGTTATCCATTTTATCCCAAGTGACATCAGACACCCCCAGCCAAGAGTCGGTGGGTTTGTCAGACACAACCCTTAGTTGGCATGGCCCGGGAGCAGGCCCTGTGCCCTCACCAGTCCTCAACCTGCCTCTGTACTTTGCCGTTCTTTCAGCCACGTATGCTGTGGGCTCAGCTCCACTATATAGCTAGTACAAGCTACTAGAAGACAGTCAGCAGCTACTGCTCAGCCAAGATCTGGAGGAGATATCCGTAATTGTGGCGTGGGAGGTGGTGAGGGACAATACATGTATTTTACGGCCCACTGGGTGAATGTGATTCCTGCACAGCCACACCAGCAACTTGGCCAGGTCACGCCGTTGGTCCCGCGACAATGTGCGCCTCTGCCTCCTTATCCTCTACCATGTCCTCAGCCTCCACTGCAGGGACAAGTCACAGTGCCCCTCCAGCATACCACGTGCAGGGCTCGGCGGTGTCATGCGGTTCTCCACCTGGTTTGTCTTGGAGAATGCAGTCACACAGGGGAGGAACTGCTCCGTGTGATTCATAAAGAAATCGAATTCTGGCTTTTTCTGTGACAACTGAAAATCAGAACCATGTTAACCGACCACGGGAAGAACATGGTGTTGGCGCTGCATCAAGGAAGGCTGAGACATGCCCCCTGCATGGCACATGTTCAATCTGATTGTCAAGCGGTTCCTGAAGTCTTCCACCCATCTGCAACAATAGCTGATCTCAGGGAGACCAGCTACAAAAAACACCGCGGAGCCTCACTTAAGAGTCTCAACACAGCAATCTGAAGTGCAAAGCTCCCTGGGAAACAGGAATATGCAAAATAAATGTGGATCCCGAGTTTCCCTGTTTCCCAGGGAGCTTTGCACTTCGGATTGCTGTGTTGAGACTCTTAAGTGAGGCTCCGCGGTGTTTTTTGTAGCTGGTCTCCCTGAGATCAGCTATTGTTGTGTTTGAGTAGTCTCCGAGGCATTGCTCCCGGTTAGCCAGAATCCTACTCCGCACTGATGAGGGGCAACACCCCAAAACAGCTGTCTGCGGATGGGTAACTGGCTAAGGTTTTCCCTGTCACATCCTTAAAGCTTGTGAAAAAGTGAGATCTTGACCTAGGGGCCACTTAATATGGTGGGTTTGGTGATCTCTGTAATGGAGACACCCCTTTGCTTGGTTTTCCTTCCTTTGAGGGATATCTGGCTTTCATTGTGTTGTAGACCCATAACTGGGGCTCCACATTTATTTTTCATATACCCATCTGCAAGACATCCTAAAAATGTCCAGGAAACTTTGTATGCACTTCAGCCACTCATCCACCGCAAAGCACACCCTACTTGAGCTGCAGCAGCAGCAGAACGGCAAGCCCCAACATAGGCTGATATGTGACATTTCCACCTGTTGGAATTCTACCCCCCATATGTTAGACCGACTATACGAACAGAGAAAGGCCATTAACGATTTCTTGATGATCCAAGCGGATAGAAATACTCCCCTGTGTAACTTCAATGTCAGCCAGTGGCAGCTCATGCGTGACACCTGCTGTTTGCTCGGCCCCTTTGAGGAAATGGGTGGTTTTTCTACTCAGCTGACAGGAGAGGGGGAGCAGGAGCAGCCAGAGGAACTACAGGACAATGAGAAAGATAAGACAGAGGACCCAGACACACCGTGGCAGTATGCAGTGGAGATGGAGGCAGGAAGTCCCTCCGATTCACTTGCACAAATGGCCCGATGCATGCTCACTTGCTTGCGTAGTGACAGCCAAATCGTCATCATTCGGCAGAGGGATGACTTCTGGCTCCCCACCTTGTTGGATCCACGCTACCGGTCCAAAATGGGGGCAATTTTTACACCCACTCAGAGGGAGGACAAACTTAATTACCACAGAAACATCTAATGTAGTCAGTTGGCCTCTGCCTATCTGTGCTATCATCAATCCTCTCGCAGATCTGACCAGGGGGGCCGTCTGCTCTCACATTCGACTGCCATAGCTGCTGGTGAGGGGTGTGGTGGCAGGAGCAGTACCAGCTCCATCAGCAGCAGCCTGAGTCTATAGTTGCTGATGAGCAGCTTTCTTCACACGCATAGTGAAGAAACTACTCACCAGCAGCAGTTGGTAGACCTGGAGCAGCATCCTGCCAGCTGTCATTGAAGATCCGCTGGACTACTGGGCAGCCAAACTGGATTTGTGGCCCCAACTGGCTGAGTTTGCCCTGGAAAAGCTGTCCTGCCCGGCCAGTAGTATGGCATCAGAGTGGGTATTTAGTGTGGCGGGAGCCATACTTACCCCAAGAAGAACTCGCCTGTCCACCCAACATGTGGAAAGACTGACCTTTGCAAGATGAATCAGGGCTGGATCAGCCAGGATTTCCACCCACCAATACCTGATGCATCTGATTAGATCTTCAATGCCACCTCACCCAAACCTTGACAAAAGAGACCGGTTTTATCTAGCTACCTGCCTCAGTTACTACTTTGATGCTGCCACCCGCCTGATGCCACACATCTGATGCCAAGTACAATAATATTTCAGGTATTTTTACTGAGGTTTAAAATGCTACCCTCTGGATTGTTACACTGGTATTATAAAAAAAAAAAAAACACAAACTATCTGGAGATGCCCTATAAAATAGTGCAGCCTACTATTTCTGGTGTTTTGTGTTAGATTTAAAATGCAACCCTCTGGATTGTAAAACATGCATTATATACTTTTATTGCTATTTTCGGGGGGGAAAATGCTTGAAGTGCCTGGAGATGTCTGTCTCAGACTTTGGACTACAATTTGAGGTGTTTTAACAGAGATTTGAAACCCTACCCTCTGGATTGCAAAATACGCAATGTACAGTTGTATTGAGCTAAAAACACACCCACTCCAAAGCCTGAAATCGTGTTTGGAGAAAAAATAAAGAAAACATTTATTTCTGTTCATATTGAAACAAAATGTTCTTGCTGGTAGCTGATTTTGAAGCTCTGCAGCAGCAACATCTGTGTCATAAGTCCGTTAGAGCAGCTAGAAGGCACTGCGTAACACACCCAGCATTAGCTCCTCACTTCAAACACCCTGGCCTACTGCTTTCCCTGCTTTTCCCTATTCTACACAATTCTTCTTCTTTCTAGCCTTTCTTTTCATATTTCCTCACACTAGAGTAGAAGCTTGATTGCGACTGTACACTGTCCTACGTTTTGCCACAGACTGCTACACTCACCCACCCTCATTCACAGCCCAATACAGAATAATGTTCTAGTCATTCTTCAAGGCCAACTTCCTGCCTGCTGCAGCACTGATTGGCTCACAGGCTGATACAGCCTGAATGAGCCAATTAGGGCAGGGTCCTCCACCCATTTCCTCTAAGGGTCACGAGAACACCCGTCTTTCTCCCTCATTCTTTTTTTCACGCCAGCCTATGCAGTAAAGTGGTGATGAGAGCCCGTTTTAATGGATTCTTCCAAAGCGAACCTGAAAAGCCTCTTGTTCGCTTTGGAGACAGATTTTTGTGAAATTTGGAACAAACCGATTTGCTCATTATTTACTCAAACCTGTCTGACATTGGTGGCTTATGCTAGTTATAAATGTCGGACTGGGGTTCATAGGGCCCACCAGTAAAATTTTGGGTGCCCACCGTATGGATACATTTAAATATTCAAATATTACCTGCTTACACAGCACCAAGATGATACCAGATTTATGTTTATGTTTTGGGGACGTTACAAGGCTTAGAAGTTTAGAAGCAAATCTTGAATTTTTTCAGAAAATTTCCAAAACCCACTTTTTAAGGACCAGTTCAGGACTGAAGTCACTTAGTGGGGCTTACATAATAGAAACCACCCATAAATGACTCCATTTTAGAAACTACAACCCTCAAGGTATTCAAAACTGATTTTACAAACTTTGTTAACCCTTTAGGTGTTCCACAATACTTATTAGAAAATGGAGATTAAATTTCAGATTTTCACTTTTTTGGCAGATTTTCAATTCTAATCAATTTTTTTCCAGTAACAAAGCAAGGGTTAACAGCCAAACAAAACCCAATATTTATTGCCCTGATTCTGTAGTTTGCAGAAACACCCATATGTGGCCGTACACTGCTGTATGGCCAAACGTCAGGGCACAGAAAGAAAGGAGCGCCATATGGTTTTTGGAAGGCAGATTTTATTGGACTGGTTTTTAAATACCATGTCCCATTTGAAGTCCCCTTGATGCACCCCTACAGTGGGTGTTTCTGCAAACTACAGAATCGGGGTAATACATATTGAGTTTTGTTTGGCTGTTAACCCTTGCTTTGTTACTGGAAAAATGGATTAAAATGGAAAATTTTCAAAGAAATAGATGTTTTGGAACCGTTTTTATTTTTTGTTATTTACATTCTTGATCTGACAGGTTAGATTGTGTGCTATTTCTATAGAGCAGGTTGTTACAGATGCGAAAATACAAAATATGACTACTTTTGGGGGGGTTTGTTTCAGTTTTACATAATAAAGCATTTTTGAAAAAAAGGGTTTTTTAATGTCTCCACATTCTGAAAGCCATATGTTTTTTTTTTTGTCTTATGTAGGGGCTCATTTTTTGCGGGATGAGATGACTGTTTGGCACTATCTTAGGGTCCATATGATATTTTGGTCGCTTGCTATTACACTTTTTGTGATGTAATGTGACAAAAATGGCTTTTGACACCGTATTTATCTAATTTTTTTTTTTTGCTGTGTTCACCTGAGGGGTTAGGCCACACAAAAAATAATGTTTTAATGTCTCCATAGTCTGAGAGCCATATTTTTTTTTATTTTTTGGGGCGATTGTGCTATGTAGGGGCTCATTTTTTGCGGGATGAGATTTCTGTTTGATTGGTACTATTTTGGGAGGCATACGCCTTTTTGATCGTTTGGTATTACACTTTTTGTGATGTAAGGTGACCTTTTTTTTTAAGGTAATTATTTGAGGGGTTAGGTCATGTGATATTTTTATAGAGCAGGTTTTTACGAACGCAGAGATACCCAATATGTGTAGTGTATTTTATTTTTAAAATTTTTATTCAGTAATAAGTGTTTTTTTATTTTTACTTTTTTTCACTTTCACTTAATATTTTTTTGACCCAGACCCACTTGGTTCTTTAAGATCTAGTGGGTCTGATGTCAGTATAATACAGTACAGTACACTATATAATGTACTGTACTGTATTTTGTACCTAACACTGTCTGGTCAGACTTCTGCCTTTAGCAAAAGTCTAATCAGAGTTACTATTAGCATGGCAAGCAGGACGTCTCTGAAGGCATCCTGTTGCCATGGTGACCATCACCCGCTTCCAGAACAGAGCAGCGGGTCTTGTGTGACTTCGCAAAGTAATAACTTCGGATCATCGGATCAAATACATTCTAATACTGTATGTAGCGCTTGCTCCGTACAGTATTAAAACAAAGTTTTATGCAAATAGACTTTGGATGTTTCATCCGAAGTCATTTTGCTCATCCCTAGTAATGACATTGAAAACAGAAAGAAAATCTGAAAATATTTAACATAAAGGTCATTTTTTAAAGGATAGGTAATTTCCTCATGATTCTGATATATTCTAGATATTTTATGCTTCTATTTGCTCCTGCAACTTGTATCAGCAAGGAAGAAAGGGCCTGCAGTAATTTCAGTCTCCTCCTAGGCCCAGTCAGTAACCTGACCTCAATCCAATCAGGCATGAACTTCATTAGCTGAAGGCAAAACAGAATTTTCAGCACTTCAAGAACCGGCAGAAACTGAGAGCACCTGTCGTGAAGACCCAGCAATTCAGCAGCAAGGAATCTGTCATGTACTGTAGTAATGGCAATGCTTTGGCAGCCAGCACAAGTAAGTATTACTTACTCAGTAAATATTCTCAAATTCTCAATTTTTTTGCTTATGCTCATTACTTCTTAAAGAGGTTTATTCACATGTTTTTACTGTGATGACCAATCCTCTGGAAAGGTCAGGAGTACCTGATCGGTGGGGATCTGACACCAGGGACCCCTGCCAATTAGCTGTTTGAAAAACCACACAAACTCACAGTAGCGCTGCGGCCTTCTCTCTGCTTACCAAGCACAGTGCAATTCATTGTATAGTGACTGTGCTTAGTATCGCAGCGCAGCCCTATTCACTTGAATGAGGCTGAGCTGTGCCTAGCCATGTGACCGATGAACATGATATCACACGGCATAGGAAAAAGGTGGAGAAGGCCTTGGTGTTACAGCGAGTACCGCTTCCTCCTCTTCAAACAGCCGATCGGCGGGGATCTTGGTTGTCTGAGCCCCATCGATCAGATACTGTTGACCTATCCAGAGGATAGTCTGTGCAAAATTGTAGAGCAGCACCCACCAGATCTCTTTAGTCTCACGGAATGCAGCAGCCCCCCTGGAGTCCTAGATCTGTAGAACATCCCTTATGTCCAATCCAATAAACGAAAGCATAGGCAGCATGTCCAGTGATAATCCCTTTATTGGGAAAAGCTTACAAGTGCAAACGTGAAAAAAATGCTACGTTTCGGCCTTTGTCAAGCATAGTGTGACTCTCACATGTTCAGGTTTAAATAGTGTATGACACGCCCCCACACAGTGGGGGTGGCCAATCAAGACACAAAGTCACTTAACCACCTCAGCCCCCCTAGCTTAAACACCATTAATGACCAGGCCACTTTTTACAATTCTGCACTACACTACTTTCACCGTTTATTGCTCCGTCATGCAACTTACCACCCAAATAAATTTTACCTCCTTTTCGTCTCACTAATAGAGCTTTCATTTGGTGGTATTTTATTGTTGCTGACATTTTTACTTTTTTTTGCTATTTATAAAAATTTAACGACATTTTTGCAAAAAAAATTACATTTTTCACTTTCTGTTGTAAATTTTTTTTAAAAAAACTACATTTCTATATAAATTTTTCTCAAAATTTATTGTTCTACATGTCTTTGATAAAAAAAAAATCCAGTAAGTGTATATTTATTGGTTTGGGTAAAAGTTATAGCCTTTACAAACTATGGTGCAAAAAAGTGAATTTCCGCATTTTGAAGCAGCTCTGACTTTCTGAGCACTTGTCATGTTTCTTCAGGTGCTAGAATGTCAGAATAGTATAAATACCCCCCAAATGACACCATTTTAGAAGGAAGACACCCCAAAGTATTCGCGGAGGGGCATGGTGAGTTCATGTATAATGAACTCACTATGCCCCTCAGTGAATACCTTGGGCTGTCTACTTTCCGAAATGGGGTCATTTGTGGGGTGTGTTTACTGTTCTCTCATTTTGGGCGGGGCTAAATTGTGAGCAGCCATGTAAAACCTAAAGGTACTCGTTGGAATTTGGGCCCCTTTGCGCACCCAGGCTGCAAAGAAGTGTCACTCATGTGGTATCGCCGTACTCAGGAGAAGTAGGGCAATGTGTTTTGGGGTGTATTTTTACATATACCCATGTTGGGTGAGAGAAATATCTCTGTAAATTGTCAACTTTGTATAAAAAAATGTAAAAAGTTGTCGTTTACAGAGATATTTCTCACACAAAGTATTGGTATATATAAAAATACACCCCAAAACACATTGCCCTACTTCTCCTGAGTATGGCGATACCACATGAGTGACAATTTTTTGCAGCCTGGGTGCGCAAAGGGGCCCTAATTCCAATGAGTACCTTTAGGATTTCACAGGGCATTTTTACGCATTTGGATTCCAGACTTCTTCTCACGCTTCAGGGGCCCCTAAAATGCCAGGACAGTATAACTACCCCACATGTGACCCCATTTTGGAAAGAAGACACCCCAAGGTATTCCGTGAGGGCCATGGCGAGTTCATAGAAGATTTTTTTTTGGCACAAGTTAGCGGAAATTGACTTTTTTTTTTTTGTTTCATACAAAGTCTCATATTCCACTAACTTTTGCCAAAAAATAAAATTTTACATGAACTCACCATACCCCTCACGGAATACCTTGGGGTGTCTTCTTTCTAAAATGGGGTCACTTGTGGCGTATTTATACTGTCCTGGCATTTTAGGGGCCGCTAATTCGTGAGAAGTAGTTTGGAATCCAAATGCGTAAAAATGCCCTGTGAAATCTTAAATGTACTCATTGGAATTTGGGCCCCTTTGCGCACCTAGGCTGCAAAAAAGTGTCACACATGTGGTATCGCTGTACTCAGGAGAAGTAGGGCAATGTGTTTTGGGGTGTTTTTTTACATATTTTTACATATTTTTCATATCTCTGTAAATTTCAACTTTTAAATTTTTTTATACAAAGTTGAAAATTTACAGAGATATTTCTCTCACCCAGCATGGATATATGTAAAAATACACCCCAAAACACAATGCCCTACTTCTTCTCAGTACGGCGATACCACATGTGTGCCACTTTTTTGCAGCCTAGGTGCGTAAAGGGGCGTAAAGTCCAACGATTACCTTTAGGCTTTACATGGTTGGTCACAATTTAGCCCCGCCCAAAATGCCAGAACAGTAAACACAAGCACAGAAATGGAAACTTTTTTTTCCTCAGAAAGTGTCATTTTCCGCTAACTTGTGAAAAAAAATGAAATCATACATGAACTCACCATGGGCCCCCCCCCCCCCCGCGAATACTTTGGGGTGTCTTCTTTCTAAAATGGTGTCATTTGGGGGGTATTTATACTATCCTGGCATTCTAGCACCTGAAGAAACATGACAGGTGCCCAGAAAGTCAGAGCTGCTTCAAAATGCCGAAATTCACTTTTTTGCACCATAGTTTGTAAACGCTATAACTTTTACCCAAACCAATAAATATACACTTATTGGAATTTTTTTATCAAAGACATGTAGAACAATAAATTTTGTGAAAAATTTATATAGAAATGTAGTTTTTAAAAAAAAAAAAAAAATTACAACAGAAAGCGAAAAATGTAATTTATTGCAAAAATTTTGGTCACTTTTCACTTGGTCACTGATTAATATCAAAAAAGTAAAAATGTCAGCAGCAATTAAATACCACCAAATGAAAGCTCTATTATTGAGAAGAAAAGGAGGTAAAATTCATTTGGGTGGTAAGTTGCATGACCGAGCAATAAACCGTGAAAGTAGTGTAGTGCAGAATTGTAAAAAGTGGTCTGGTCATTAAGGGGGTTTAAGCTAGGTGGTTAAAGGGAGTCTGTCATCTGCTTTGAGCACTTTAGAACGCTCACATCTGTTATAGCACAGTTGCCCAACATAGAAATAGTACCTGTATTGTGTCTTTCCCACGTACAGAAGCTAAAAAAATCACTTTACAAAGATAGGGAAGAAAGGGGTGCAAATGAGGTCTTAACAAGCTCTGCCTCTAATGCCACCAGATGTAAGGCAGCTATCCTATAAGTCAATGTTCAATTCTTTAAATAAGCCTTGAGACATGACTTGTCTGCAGACTGCTGTTTTGAGAGTTATTGCCCCTCATCAGTGCAGAGCAAAAAGTAATGGCTTAACTGGGTGAGAGGCCTGTCAAGGTTTGTGGAGTACTATCTCTCCTTGGGGAGAGAGCACCTATGCAGATTAGGTCACTCAAATGCCTATGGGCGGCATTATGGCTGCAAGTGCGCAGGACCCTCTCTGACGTGTCCAGAAAAGGGCTCCCCTCGGTTTCCTCTGGCCTGCCCTCCTTTCCTACTTCATCCTCCTCCTCTGACTCAGCTCTCGTGCGAGCTTCAGCCACCATTGGGTCCCCACATGCATACAGCTCTGCCCACTATGGGCTAAGGCACTGATCTTAACAGTGCACATGCTGTAGTGGCTGACTGCCAATTACTGTATCTTTCACATTATAAGACACAGTGCAACTTATAGAGAGAATGTTAGTGAGTGCTTCCATCATGGAGGAGCGCACTAGTATGCAGGAGGCATGGGAAGTGAAGCTCTGCTAGCACTGTACTCACCCCCCCTGGTCTTCTAGGTCCACGTTGTACTGTCCTGACTGCGTACAGCATCAGGACGTAGTGCATGCACTATGACCTGATGTTGTACACAGTTAGGTCACAGTGCAGCTCAGGCTTGGAGAAGACCATAGAGCAGGGACTGCAGAAGAAAATACCCGACCTGCAGAGCAAAGTTAATTTATTTATTTTGGTTCTGATCTGAGGTCTGATATGGGGGTCTACCCTACCACACTCAAGGTTATGTACCCGAAATTAGTAAATTGCTTGGTAAACTAAACATCTATGGTAATAACCAGGTACAGAATATCAATTAATGTGAAATCTATACTAATAAAAGCCATGTGTGAGTGCGCGTCCGTGCGTGTGTGCCGATTTCTTAAGTGCGCATGTGCGGGAAGCCAGCCAATCAGCACACACACACGGACACCGCCGGTGTTCTGCCAGATTTCTATACCTCGGCAGAACGCTATACCAGAAGTCACGCGGCCAGACAGGAATTCGCTGGAGGAGGGTGTGTCGGGTGCTACACAAGCGCACATCCACTGGATTAGCAAAAAATCATTGCAGCGCCCGCACACCCTGCGTGCGCATTTTGGGGTAGGTCGATTGTTCCACAGTAAAATGTTCCATCAGATCTCCCTACCCCTGAGTGCAAACGCACGCACAAATCATCAGGGGCAGTTCATCTTTACCGCAGAGCTTAGTGCGGGATATTGGGGTACACCGCAGAGCTGAGTGCTGGATATTGGAGTCACCACACAGCTATGTGGTGACCTCGATATTCTGCACTCAGCTCTGTGGTAAGGATGAACTGCTCCTGATGATTTGTGCAGTGCCGTACACACCCTCCTCCAGCTCATTCCTGTGCAGCCATGTAACTTCCGGTATAGCGTTCTGCAGAGGTATAGAAATCTGTCAGAACACCGGCAGCTCCCATACCTGCATGCCCCGCGTGTGTCATCCCGATCTGCAGGCAGCAAATTTCCCCGCCCCCTTCCTCCCCGCATTACTCTGACTACAACTGTCCCAGTCGGGGGTATATCAGGTGGAAGCCCCGTGGACAGCTATGAGGCAGAAGAGGAGACCGGGCAGCAGATGGGAAGAACCCATGACCATGACTACACTATGGTAGCTCTCCTGTCATGAGAGTGGAAGCGGCTCAATACACAGCACACTCCTCACCCCCTAGAGGCGGAGCATCCCCTACGGTAAGGAGAGAATAAAAGCTAGACCCCCATAACAGTGTGTCTTCTACAGATCCCCCCCATAACAGTGTGCCATCCACAGATCCCCAATAACAGTGTCAGCCACAGATCCCTTCCATAACCGTGTCAGCCACAGATCCCCATAACTGTGTGTCCTCCACAGATCCCCCATAACAGTGCCATCCACAGATGTCCCCCATAACAGTGCCATTACTAATGTTCTAGAGTTGTTACAACGGATCCGCAAAAAAAAAAAAAAAACTGATGCCATGTGGATCTACAATTTTCAGACCGCAAAACACATACGGTCGTGTGAATGTAGCGTAATAGAAAGTGCTACTCTGGACTGCAGAAAAAGCCAAAAATAAGACCTTCTATATAATTTATGGAATGTCAACGCGTATCCGGAAGATACAGATATATTTTTTTTATTTTTTTTATTTTCCCGAGTATTCATAACAGTGACAAAATGAAAAAAATTAGAAGAAAATTTTACAAGTATCAGAATAAATATTATTGCCTACTTTCTGAGTTAACTGAATATATCATGCTCTTGGCAAGACAGAGCTTTAGGGAATATAAAATATCAGTTTTGAAAATATAATTATAAAGTAGATTACATTCTATACAGCTAATTCTTGCCAAAAAATAAATAAATAAAAATTATTTGAGTAAATGATATGGCAGAAATCCAAAATGTATGCCATTTACACTAATAGAAATATTAGGTGCCAGCATGAATATTTTGTTTACCAATTAACATAATATTTGGTCTGCATCAATTTAATTTGCATGTAATAACAAACCACTAGAATATCATGCAACAACAAGCCTACACATCTAGTTGAACATACTGCTCTCCAAATTACTGTATCTTCCTCATCACTGTGAGTAAGGAGTGACACAGCAGATAAACCAAGGGTACTTTCACACTAGCGTTAGAAGAATATGGCAGACAGTTCAGTTGCCGAATCTGCCTGCCAGATCCAGAAATCCGTGTGCAAACCGATATCTTCTTTTTCTGGATCCGTTAGACTTTTGCATTGAAATGCCGGATCTGTCTTTCCGGTATAATCTGGAATAACGGATCCAGTATTTAATTTTTTCAAATCTAGAAAGAACTGCGCATGTGCAGACTGGAAAACCGGCATTAATACATTTCAATGGAATTTAATGCCGGACCTGGCAAGTGCGGTACTGTTCCGGGATTTGGGATGGAAAAAATACTGCAGCATGCTGCTGTATTTTGTCCGGTCAAATACCATACAAGGGACGCAATGGAAGATATCCTGATGCATACTGAACGGGTGCTTTCCATTCAGAATGCATTGGGACAAAACTGATGCTTTTATTCCGGTGTTGAGACTTTTTACCGGATTTCAATACCGGAAAATAAAAACGCTAGTGTGAAAGTACCCTAAACTGTAAAAAATTGTCTTATTGTAAACTATAATTGAAACATTCTTCATCAAGAAGGGTAAGTTAAATGCATTTTAAAGTGTCCTTAATTGTATTGTCCAAATGTATACAGTTGCAAGAAAAAGTATGTGAACCCTTTGGAATGATATGGATTTCTGCACATATTGGTGATAAAATGTGATTTGATCTTCATTTAAGTCACAACAATAGACAATCACAGTCTGCTTAAACTAATAACACACAAAGAATTAAATGTTACCATGTTTTTATTGAACACACCATGTAAACATTCACAGTGCAGGTGGAAAAAGTATGTGAACCCCTAGACTAATGACATCTCCAAGAGCTAATTGGAGTGAAGTGTCAGCCAACTGGAGTTCAATCAATGAGATGAGATTGGAGGTGTTGGTTACAGCTGTCCTGCCCTATAAAAAACACTCACCAGTTCTGGGTTTGTTTTTCCCAAGAAGCATTGCCTGATGTGAATGATGCCTCGCACAAAAGAGCTCTCAGAAGACCTACGATTAAGAATTGTTGACTTATATAAAGCTGGAAAGGGTTATAAAAGTATCTCCAAAAGCCTTTCTGTTCAACAGTCCACGGTAAGACAAACTGTCTATAAATGGAGAAAGTTCAGCACTGCTGCTACTCTCCCTAGGAGTGGCCGCTTGTAAAGATGACTGCAAGAGCACAGCGCAGAGTGCTTAACCAGTTGAAGAAGAAACCTAGAGTGTCAGCTAAAGACTTACAAAAGTCTCTGGCCTATGCTAACATTTCTGTTAGCGAATCTATGATACGTAGAACACTAAACAAGAATGGATTTCATGGAAGGTTACCACAGAGAAAGTCACTGCTGTCAAAAAAAAAAACATTGCTGCACGTTTACAGTTTGCACAAGAGCACCTGGATGTTCCAGCGGTACTGGCAAAATATTCTGTGGACAGATGAAACCAAAGTTGTTGTGTGGAGAAAAAGAGGTCACAGCACACCAACATCAAAACCTCATCCCATCTGTGAAGTATGGTGGTGGGGCATCATGGTTTGGGGCTGCTTTGCTGCGTCATGGCCTGGAAGGATTGCTATCATTGAAGGAAAAATGAATTCCCAAGTTTATCAAGACATTTTGCAGGAGAACTTAAGGCCATCTGTCCACCAGCTAAAGGTCAACAGAAGATGGGTGTTGCAACAAGACAACGACCCAAAGCATAGAAGTAAATCAACAACAGAATGGCTTAAACAGAAGAAATACACCTTCTGGAGTGGCCCAGTCAGAGTCCTGACCTCAAATAAATTGAGATGCTGTGGCATGACCTCAATAAAGCAATTCACACCAGACATCCCAAGAATATTGCTGAACTGAAACAGTTCTGTAAAGAGGAATGGTCAAGAATTACTACTGACCATTTGCACGTCTGATCTGAAACTACAGGAAACGTTTGGTTGAAGTTATTGCTGCCAAAGGAGGTTCAACCAGTTATTAAATCCAAGGGTTCACATACTTTTTCCACCTGCACTGTGAATGTTTACATGGTGTGTTCAATAAAAACATGGTAGCAGTTAATTCTTTGTGTGTTATTAGTTTAAGCAAACTGTGATTGTCTATTGTTGTGACTTAGATAAAGATCAGATCACATTTTATGACCAATATGTGCAGAAATCCATATCATTCCAAAGGGTTCACATACTTTTTCTTGCAACTGTATATGTAATCATTTCCCCAATATTATTTTTAAGTTAAGGAAAAAGATGTAAATTTTCCTGACATATTTGTTTTATTAAATCTGGGTGTGCTGTTGTCAATCACTGCTGGGCTCACTGTTTGATGTCATGGGCATAGTTTTTTTTTAGCCCATAAGATCACCATCAGATATCATACAGGTATGGTGTTATGTATTAAAGGCTATATACACCCACATCATTTTTTTTTATTATTGAATTCTACTTTTTGAGCAGCTAAAATCCATTTTTATTTACTCATTATTAAAATCAACTTTCCCTGCCACTCTGACAGCTTGATCGGTAGTCCTTTTCTGTATTTTTCTTACAGCTTATGCACTCTCATTCAAGCTAAATTCTTATTTTACTGTCTGTCTGTCTCAGTGCCAGAGGAAGTTGGCTGCGTGAAGCGCTGCTCTGCTGCTAGCTATACCCTCATAGCCTGTTCTCTCTAGCCTGGCGGACTCAACATGGTAAAGATCGGTGCCACCAAGCCTGCTGACCCTCCTGGTCCCACTAGAGCTTCTGTCCATAAAAGAGAACTGTAGAAGTTTATTAAAAAGGTGGCCTCTGTATATGTGGCCTGCAAAGCTAAGATGGTGAAGGGAATGCCGCGAGCCTCAGGAAACAAATCACACGCTGCCTAGAGAGGGAGAAGTCCCTTAGGCCTGATAGTCTCCAAATCTCACAAACTTTTCTGAGGGAGGCTCTAGCAGAAGCGTTGGGGCCTCTCAGCTCGGACCTCACGGCCATTAAAAAAAGACATGCCACATTGGGAGAAGAGCTGAGGCCCCAGCGCAGTCGGCAGTCGTACTACACCAAAGCGCAGTGTCCTCCGGCATAACCATGTGCAAAACCCATCTAAACTCCCTATATAAAGCGCTGGAGGATCCAGAAAACCTGGGCAGTCTTAATAATTTGCACTTTAGAGACATCCCAGAATCTGTTGCCCCCAGCGACATAACTGAAATGGTGGTTCAGATCTGCCTATCCTTGCTGGGACCGGACTCGGCACATGAAGTCTTGATAGAAAGGGCACACAGAGCTCTCTGGCCGAAGCCACAACTAGCTGAGCCTCCTCGAGATGTAATAATCAGGTTCCTGCACTACCCTGTTAAAGAAGCAATCCTCACCTGTGCCTGGAATACTCCATCTTTGATGTAGAAAGAACATCCTATTACTATTTTCCAGGACTTAGCCCAGTCCACTCTGAAAAAGCATAGATATCATGCTTCAGTGTGGGAGGGAAACACTACACCGAGCATAAAAGGAAAGGGGGATGGGGGGACAGGGAATCAGGCCTGAGAACTAGGGAAGGAAGATGGACACCTCCTAGTAAAACCCTAACCAAAATCCTGACTGACTACCAGTATGAAGAGACCCCAGAGGTAGGTGTGTTCATACGCAGGAATACCTAATGTCCTATCTAGCCCTGGGTACTAGATACTAGGACCCTGGTACTAATGGCAGGGAAAAGACTACCTGTTCCTCCAAAAGAAAGAAAGCACATGAGTCTTATTCAGGCATAACACAGTTCAGTGTCCATTATGCAGGACATGCTCATGGACCTAAAAAGATCCATTCACAGTGATTTTAAAGACACCATAGCGACCATACATGCTGATATAGTTGCTATAGGAGAAAGAACTGCACATTTAGAAGACAAAATGGAGGAATTTGTCACAGCTCACAACTCTTTAGTGGCAGATCGCTCCAGGAGAAACAATGTCAGATTCATAAACATCCCTGAAAGTGTTGATGACTCTCAGCTACAAAAATTCATTTCTGACCTCATTGTGTCATTCCTACCGGATAATCCTGGATCAGAGCTAATTATTGATAGGGTGCACCGAGTACCAAAACATAAATCCTTGCCTGCCCCTATTTCCAGGGACATCCTAGCTAGGATTCATTTTTATCACCTGAAAGAATCCCTAATGAGAGAGGCTCAAAAAAAGAAAAGTGACATTTCTGAAAGAATCGCAATGTGCTTCTGTTTACTGACCTCTCCCCAGCTACGCTCAATAGAATAAGAGAGTTTCAAAGCTACACTAAAGCATTACGGGATAACAACATCCCTTATAAATGGGGATAGCCTGTAAAATTGATTGTGAGATATCAAAATTCATCCCATGTGTTAGTATCCCATCAGGAAGCAGCAGAGACTCTTTCAAGATGAAACATCATCGAACCATCTAAAACAATCCAATCTGACTCCAGAATGGACTAAAGTAGGAAAATCACTGCCGTGAGCCTGTCCATAGGACATTATCTGTGTCTATTGACATTACATCTATTATTTCTTCCCTTTTAATTATTGGGGTTCCATACCTTAAATCTCAGGGTGCATTTTTCATCTAATTATTCCCTAATCCAAGTGTATACCTCCGCCTTCCAAAACAAGTGAAAGGCATTATACGTTTTTTCTATCTGGTCCCAATTAGACCAACTGTTCGTTCTTTTTTATGTTTACGTTATTTGTTGCTGTTCTTTTGTTTCTTGGTACTGTTTTTAAAGATTACACACACGGGGACAATCTTTTGAATTCACATTGCCTGAAAACTAATGTGCAAGAACCCACTCCCCACCAATCTTATTCAGAATTTACTTGGGCATTGTACTTTAAACTATACATGCACACACGTGCTTCTCTTATGCTGCTGGTCTTAGATACACCTTTGTTACAATGGTATGGCTAATACTGGTATAAAAATACTTTCAGCAAATGTTAAGGGATTAAATAGCCCTTTTAAACTTTCTACGTGCTGGGCTGAGTTAAGGAGACAGAAGCCTGACATTATCTGCATTCAGGAATCACACCTTAATGAGGATAATCTCTGTAGATTCTGTCACCCCTCTTTTCCACATATTTAATAAGAAAAGGGGAATTATAATAGGTTTTAAAAATACTATAGCTTTCCAATGTCACAATGTGTAAACAGACAAAGATGGCAGATACATTATTATAACATGTGATATTAATAACACTAGATATACGCTAGTTAATCTCTATGCTCCAAATTCCGATCAGATTAAATTTATCAAACGTACTATCAAATTAGCCCCAGACACCAAGCAAGGTGTGTTGTTAATCTGTGGTCATTTTAATATGTGTTCAGACTCATCTGTAGACAAACTTCCGCCTTCTCCTCCCTCCCACAAAAATTCCCTCCTCCAAGATTACCTTTTTAAAGAAGGATTACACAAGGGTTTTTCACGCTAACGAGAAGGACTTTATCTTCTTTTCTCACCCTCACAATACCTATTCTAGAATAGATTTGTTTGTGATGGATAAGTGGCTTCTACAAAAGGTATTATCTGTATCTAACACCAATATCACTTGGTCTGATCACGCTTTTTCCACTATCATATTAAATGATATGCATAACAATAAAGTATTCTCTCCATGGAGACTCAACAATTCCCTGTTACAGAATTCTTCTATACGCGCAGACATTGAGCAATCTCTAAAGGATTATTTTAATAGCAATGACAACATGGTTCTTGACATCACCCTATGGTGCGCTCACAAAGCGTACATTAGGGGTATCTTGTTGAAGCATGCGGCCTTACAGAAAAAATCTAGAATGAAAACCCTAGACTCGCTATTAGCTGATATACAATCCCTCAAAAAGGCCTCTCAATCATCTCTAGACCCCAATACTACAAGTAGATTAAAAACTGCTAGATACCATCTATACCTTCATCTTCATGACAAACATGAATTTCAACTCTGCAAAATTAAATCTAAACATTACTCCCAGGGAAAAAAATCCTCAAAAATATTAGCCAATAGAATTGAAAAAAAGGGAGGCAAAAACCTAAATTTATTTTCTGTACAACACACAAGGGGAAAAATTGTTTAATCCCAAACATATAGCGGAGGAATTTGCCAGGTATTAGGCTGACCTTTACAATTTGGAAAAATCTCAGGAATCCTTCCAACCCACGTCTAATTCCATTGCTAATTTCTTTAACGGTATCTCCTCACCATCCCAGAATCAATCACTTAATTCAAGAATTTCTTCATCCGAGATATCTGAGGCTATTCAGTCCCTTAATCATAATAAATCTCCTGGTCCAGACAGCCTTACAAATGAATATTACAAAACATTTTCTCCTATTGTAACTCCCTTCTTGAAACAAACCTTTAACCTAATTGCCTCTCAGGGATACATTCCAAAAGACATGCTGAACGCCATAAATTGTCACTTTACCGAAACCCGGCAAATCCCCAGACAGACCAGCCAATTTTAGGCTTATAACATTATTACATTTTGATGTAAAAAATTTCCGCTAAAATCTTAGCAAAAAGATTAGTTAATATACTTCCCTCCTTAATTTCAAATGACCAAATAGGATTTGTTTTAAACAGACAGTCCTCAGACGGGACGAGAATATTTATAGACCTGGTGGATGTGGCCTACACCTCTCGGACACTTTCTCTGCTTCTTTCCTTGGATGCGGAGAAGGCGTTCGACAAGATTCACTGGGATTACATCTACAGCACTCAGAAAAAATTTGGCTTTGGAAACTTTTACCTTTCTGCAGTCATGTCCCTCTATTCTAATCCTAGTGCCTCAGTATATTCATCTAGTTTCTTGTCTGCTCCAATTAACATAAAAAATGGAACTAGACAGGGCTGTCCTATATCCCCTCTAATTTTTGCCCTCGCTATGGAACCGTTTGCAGAACATATTAGAACCTCTCCACACATTAAAGGCCTGAACATTGGGAATACAGACCACCATATAGGATTATTTGCCGATGATGTATTAATTATTACATCTAATCCCACCTCTTCTAACCCCATTATCTACTATTAAGGAAATCATAACCAAATTTGGCGAGACCTCCTTCTACAAAGTAAACATTAATAAGTCTCAGATGCTAGAACTAGGACTTACTCCCTCGAACAAACGCCTGATCTCTATCTTATACAAATTTCCCTGGGCTGGCGATTCCTTAACCTACTTGGGTATGCAACTTACTTATCCCACTAACAAATTATTGAAAGCTAATTTTTGGCCTTTTTTTAATAAAATAAAAGACTCACTAGACAACCTACGCACAGAATCATTATCTTGGCTTGGAAGAATAGCCGCAATTAAAATGGTCATTCTCCCCAAAATAATCTACATATTTTGTAATATCCCAATTACAATTCCCAACTTAAACCTAATAAAACTTCAAACATTAATTAACCGTCACAATAGATAAGAAAATCCCCACTTCTATCTCTTCAGCCCCACTGAAGATATGTGATCTAGCACTTCCAGATCTTCACATTGAAAATTGGAGCACTCTGGGCATTACTAATATCTCACAATTTTGGAGGAAAGGTATATTTATTGCTCATAGCTACTATGGTATCCAGAACAAAGATTTTTATAAATATCTAAGAATCAGACATTTATTGCAATCGCCTAAAACCTTTACGTTCACTCCACCTAATTCCTCCTTATATGATTGGCTTCCAAATTATCGGACAAGGGTATAACGAAAGGATTTCAATTGTTAAAAGAGTCCCCTCTAAATCCTTTGTCATATATTCTTGATATGTGGAATTCTGAAATTGGTTCAACCATATCAGATTTAGATTGGAGTGAAGCTTTTGCATGTGTCTCTTAAATATCGAGATGTTCAGACCATCTTGAAGGGGCTAGAAAAACCCTCTATAGATGGTACAGAAAAACTCATTAATTGAACAAAATTTTTCCTGATCATCCACTTCATTGCTGGAGATGTAATAAAGTCCCAGGTACTTACTTTCATATGTGGTGGGAATGCCCTCCAGCTAAAAAACTATGGTGTACTGTTCTTTAATGTATCTCTACCTTTTCCTCTGTTCCTATCAAACCTTCACCTAAGCTGGCTTTGCTATCCATAGGACTTAGGGATTTCCCTATACACGTTAGGTCAATAATAGGCCCAGTGGCGTACATACAGGGGTCGCAGGGGTCACAGTTGCGACCGGGCCTGGCACTCCAGGGGGCCCGGCCGCCTGTGGACCCACCCCCCAGGCCAGCAGGCTACCCTAAATCATGTTGTACTAACATGTAATGGAGCGCTCTGATGGGGCCCAGCACAAAGTACAGCGCGCTCCATTACATGTATAATGTGGAGGGGGGGGGGGGGTTGCGCGCACTCACACACCCGGCCGGCATTTCTTTTCCGTAATGAAGCAGGGAAAACTCTTTCATCCCTGCTTCACTGCTCTTCACAGCTCAGGAGCTCCCCCTGCTGGCCCCAGATTGCGCTGCTGGCTGTGGGAGGAGATCTAAAGACCCGGGAATCTGCCTTCAGCACAGCCAGCACCGAGATGAGTGAGGGAGCCTGTCATCAGGGAAAAAGGTAAGTATGTTTTTTTTTTCTAAGGCTGCAGACTGGGGGCAAAGGGCAAGATGGGGGGGGCTAACTAATTTGAGGGGGCACCTAATCAGGCATTACTGTGAGAGGGGGGGGCACATATGAAGGCATAACTATGAGGATTGAGGGGCACATATGAAAGCATAACTACTGTGAGGGGGCACATAGGTGGGCATATCTAATTTGAGGGACACATAATGTGGCATAACTACTGTGAGGGGGCACATATCTGGGCATAAATATTTTGAAGGGGCACATAATCTGGCATAACCACTCTGAGAGGGCACATATCTGGGCATATTACTGTGAGGAGACACATAATCTGGGCATTACTACTGTGAGGGGGCACATATCTGGGCATATTACTGTGAGGAGACACATAATCTGGCATTACTACAGTGAGAGGGGAACATATTTGGCATTACTACTGTGAGGGGGCACATATCTGGGCATATTACTGTGAGGGGACACATATTCTGGTCATTACTACTGTGAGGGGGCACATATTTGGCATTACTACTGTGAGGGGAGACATAACTGGGCATAACTACTGTGAGGGGGCACATATCTGAGTATACCTACTGTTACAGGAACAAAGGTGGGCATTAGTACTGTGAGGGGCCTCAAGGTGGGCATTAGTACTGTGTGGTAGCACTAGATTACCCTGCTATATATTGGCATGGCTCAGTCTTAAAGGCCAGCACAGCGCCCCCTGCTGGGGATTTCACAGGGTCAGTCGCCATCCCTTCCTTATGTAATTATTCTTTTTTTCTCACCACAGGGACCTTGTTCTGGATCCAGCGGACATCACGCCGACACCAGCGACACTCTGGATGAGGTAGGACCAGATTTTATTAGTTAGGACTGGGTGAGTGTAGCCATGCATTGGGGTTAGGGCTCTTTAACATCCTGTACGGGTAATCTGCTGTGTGAATGAGTGCCAAGCCCCGCTGCGAACAGCAGAGACACAGAGCACTAACAGGATTGATAATGCTCCGTGCCTCTCTGTGATCTTTTTACTACAAAATCACAGTTAGATAAAGTTGTCACCGTGATTTTGTAGTTAAAAGATCACAGAGAGGCACAGAGCATTATCAATCCTGTTAGTGCTCTGTGTCTCTGCTGTCTGGAGCGGGGCTTGGCACTCTTTCACGCAGCGGATTAGCCGCACGGAAATAGCAAGTGATAGGTTACATTTTTGTAATATACTTTATTTAGCCAAAATAATTTTAGTAGTAAACTGGGGCTGAAATGGCCATTAGCAGCACTCTCAGAAATTATGGGGGGGGGGGGCTGGCGACGGGGAGGGGGCCCCATGGATCAGTTTCGCACCGGGGCCCCATGGATTGTGTGTACGCCACTGAATAGGCCATACTTTATTTGCTACTCGCTCCAAAATTGCAGCATGTTGGAAGTGTAACGAGCTCCCTAATATCAACAGAATTCTGAGAGAATTGTATAATAGCTGCCTATATGAAGGTTTATGGGCATCCTCCAGTTTTCCAAAGCTCCCTTCACCCTAAAATTGGAGATTTGGCTTAACCATAACAAAGGTACGATTCCTCTAAATGCATCCATTAGATCATAATGATACCATCACTAAGTTTGCTTTACTTTTTTTTGTGTGTGTACACTTTATTGCCGCACATAAGACTTTGCGTTGAATACAACAATCGAATCATCACATTATGTTGATACCCATTGCACATTTGTAATTGTCTCCAATCGTGTTTTTGTTATAATGGTAATGTTTACCTTTTTGGTAATTATTCAGTGTATTTGTAACCGATTTACTTTTTCTCTTAATAATCAATAAAAAACTATTATTCAAAAAAACAAAACAGAAAGTGATACCTCATAAAATATTTATTACTTAACATTCTCCATGTGCCTGCTTTATCTTGGCATCATTTCTAAATGTCATTTTATTTTTCTCGGACGTTAAAAGGCTTAGAAGTTTAGATGAAATTCTTAAAATTTTTAAGAAAATTTCCAAAACCCACGTTTTAAGGACCAGTTCAGGTCTGAAGTCCCTTTGTGGGGCTTACATAGTGGAAACCCCCATAATGGTAATGTTTACCTTTTTGGTAATTATTCAGTGTATTTGTAACCGATTTACTTTTTCCCTTAACAATCAATAAAAAACTATTATTCAAAAAAACAAAACAGAAAGTGATACCTCATAAAATATTTATTACTTAACATTCTCCATGTGCCTGCTTTATCTTGGCATCATTTCTAAATGTCATTTTATTTTTCTCGGACGTTAAAAGGCTTAGAAGTTTAGATGAAATTCTTAAAATTTTTAAGAAAATTTCCAAAACCCACGTTTTAAGGACCAGTTCAGGTCTGAAGTCCCTTTGTGGGGCTTACATAGTGGAAACCCCTATAAATGACCTCATTGTAGAAACTACACCCCTCAAGTTACTCAAAACTGATTTTACTAACTTTGTTAACCCTTTAGGCGTTCCACCAGAATTAAAGTAAAATGGAGATGAAATTTCTAAATTTTACTATTTTGGCAGATTTTCCATTTTAATCCACTTTTTTCTTTAAAACTTCGAGAGTTAACAGCCAAACAAAACTCAATATTTATTACACTGATTCTGCGGTTTACATAAACGCCCCACATTTGGTCGTAAACTGCTGTAAAGGCCATGTCCCGTTTGAAACCCCCCTAATGCACTCTGACAATAGAAACTCCCAAAAATTGACCCCATTTTGGAAACTGGGGGATAAGCTGCCAGTTTTATTGGTACTATTTTTGGGTGCATATCATTTTTGATTGCTCTATATTACGCTTTGTGTGAGCTAAGGTAATAAAAAAAATGGCTGTTTTGGCACCGTTTTTATTTTTATTCTGGGTAGATCATGTACTATTTTTATAGAACAGGTTGTTACGGACGAAATAATATAAAAAAATGTCTTTTCTTTTTTGTTTGCTTCAGTTTTAAATAATAAAGCATTTTTGAAATAAAATATGTTTGTGTCTTCATTTCATAACACCATATTTTTTTTAATTTTTCTGCCGATCGTCTTGTGCAGGGGCTCGTTTTTTGCAGGAAGAGTTGATGTTTTTATTGGTACCATTTTTAGGTACATATGATTTTTTGATCATTCATTATTACACTTTATGTGGCAAGGTGACCAAAAAATTGGTTGTTTTAGAAAAGTTTTTATTTATTTATTTTTACAGCGTTCATATTAGGGGTTAAGTCATGTCATATTTTTATAGAGCAGGTTGTTACGGACGCGGAAATACCTAATATGTATACTTTTTTAAAATTTATTTCACTTTAACACAATAATAGCATTTTGTAAACAAAAAATTATGTTTAATATATCCATGTTCTGAGAGCTATAGTTTTTGCATTTTTGAGAGATTTTCTTATGTAGGGGCTCATTTTTTGCGGGATTAGGTGACGGTTTTATTGGTTTCATTTGGTGGGACATACGCATTTTCATCACTAGTTCTTGCACTTTTTGTGATATAAGATGACAAAAATGGCTTTTTTTTACTCAGTTTTTATTTTATTTTTATGGTGTTTATCGGACGGGGTGGATCATGTGATATATCTATAGAGTCGGACGTCACGGACACGACAATACTAAATGTGTCCAAATTATATATTTTTTTCTATTTTTAAAATTTTTTGTTAATTAATTAATTTGGGATTTTATTATTTTTTTTACATGTAAAACCATTTTTTTTAAAACACAGATATTGGGTGTCTATGGAGCAGAAAAATTTCAGATCTCACTTTGCATGCCTCCTAGTTGGAGTGGATGACATTCCTCACGTGGATAGGTCATTCAACAAAATGGGTAAAACAACACTCTTGGCATGGGGAAGGTTTCAGATGTCCAACTGTGCACCCTACCCTCACCTCCGATTTGAACATCGAGACATCTTAGCCCTAGCACTATTAGCTTTGCTCGAGAGCCTACCCAGCTCCATCCGTAATTCTACATTTTCAATATTAGCTTTATTCAGCAAGGCGGGTGGGGTCCCGGAGGGGGAAGCTATATCCCAACTTTTATCCAATAGCAGGTTCTACCCCCCGGTAATCTTATTCCTTCCCTCTTTTATCTCCAAACATGTTCCTAAAGAAGCTTTGATGCGTCCATTGACATATATATGAGAGAGATATCCGCGCTGGCATTCAAGTGTCAATTACGTAGAAAAAGACAAACGTATCCTCCCTATTAATCTCAGGGGTAGTAGGATCAGTAAAGTTTTTCCACTCCTCAATTAACCTGCTTCCCATCTTGTATATATGAATGCGGTGCTGGGTTTTGTCCTACCTTGCTCACAGGCAGTTGGCAGGGTTAAAGGGGAGACCTTCCTGAAGATGTGAAGCAATGCGCTCCTATCCAGAATAGCTTCACGCTCAACTCACGCTTCATGTGCCGCCCCATTTATGGGTGGTTTCTACGACGTAAGCCCCCACAAAGTGACTTCAAAGCTCAATTGGTCTTTAAAAAGTAGATAAAATGCTCCAAATAGAAAGTAGACATTTAGTGAATGATTATTAATAACTAATTCATCAGGTATCACTATGCGTCTTGAAAGCAGAGAAAATCTAATTTAGAAAATAGCAAATTTTAGCAATTTTTGGGGATTTTGTTTTATAAATAAAGTTAAAATTTATCTACTATTTACCATAAACATAGAAAACAATCTCTGAATCGCTTGGATAAGTAAAAGCATAAGGAAAGGTAAAGTGTCCTGAAGGGGTTAAGGATGAGACAAATTTATGAAACATGCAACATTTGATAAATGTGGCAGAAAATACGCCAATGGAGACTCAAGCAAAACTGACTTCAAATATTCCCCTCTTGATAAATTCCCCCCTAATTTTTTTTTTTTTATCAAAGCATATAAAACCAGTTTACTATACAATATTTTTAAAAGGAATTACATCAATGTACATCAACTACAATTTATATTGTGCAGCACCTTAAAAATATCACCTCTTGGAGTTCAAGCACTATAAGTTGAGAACTAGAGATGAGAGAAGTGAATCAACCAAAGGGGAATTCAATCCAAATTTCAGGATAAATTTGAGTCGCCGCAAAGCCGAAATTTCTCGTGCTTTGTGGCATTTGCTCATGACGGGCCGGCCAAAGCCATATTTATTGAAATCCTGTGCGTTGCGATGTATGACGTCGCCACATCGGCCAGTGTGATGATCTCAGGGGCAAATGGAGGTGGTAATATATAATTTTTTTTTTTCTATGAACTCGACATCTGAGGGGTACAATAATGGGGAGAGGCTCTATTGCAGCTCCCAGTCATTGTACCCACTACTTACAGAAACAGAAAAAAATACAGTATAATGCTACTTTCAAATCTGCGTTTTTGCTGTATCCATCATAGATTAGAAAAAAGCTTCCGTTAGGATAATAGAACCGTCCGCATCTGTTATGAGTGGATGCGGTTGTATTATCTCTAAAATAGCCATGATGGTTCCGGCACTAAAACCATTGTAAGTCAATTGGTACCAGATCCGTTTTCTTTTGAGTATGAGAAAACTGATCCGGAACCATTACTAATATTGTGTTTCATGCCGGATCCGTCTTGCTCCGCATCTCATGACACACTCAAAAATGCTGCTAGCAGAGTTTTTTCTGTCCGCCATGGGAATGCTACCAAAAGGAGTAGAATGCATTTTGGTGCACTCCATTCTGTTCAGTTTTGTCCCCATTCACAAGACAACCCCCTATAGATACATTATTAGGTGATAAAGATGTGCAAACTCAAAGCAGAACAGAGTGGTTGCAAAGTGCAGGACTCCCCCTTTATGACCCAGATTCTTGAAGGTTTGAATTGTTTCAGATTCTGGAAGATTTTTTTGTGCAATATGTAAAGTTACCAATGCACCAGAGTCCCCTAGTTATAACAGTGAATTATATAGGGCCCTTATAGACCACCTAAGGGACTTATAAGACTGCATGTTTTCTGGGAAATTATCAAGATAAGTGTTCATAGAATGGCTCATGCTCAATAATTGGCCCGTATAGTCAAGCAGCTAATACATGAGCAAATACTTGTTTGTCGGCTGATGGCTTTCTTTGATCAGGATTAGAGAGGAGCACATTCTTCTGGCTGCAGAGAGCCTTTTATAGTGGTGTAGAACACTGTACATTGCAGTAACATGCATAGGGAGTCTGCTGTGGTAGTGAAATAATACTGTGCGTCCGTATGACATGATTGTGTTGCGTGGTTCAGTTTTTTCTGCGCAAGTGCAATGCGTTTTGCACGAGCGTGAGAAAAAACTGAATGTGGTACCCATGTGGGTTAGTTGTAGTGTAGATTTTATTATTTTCCCTTATAACATCGTTATAAGGGAAAATAATAGCATTCTTTAATACAGAATGCTTAGTAGAAGGTCAATTGAGGGTTAAAAAATAAAAATAAATTAACTCACCTCCTCCAATCGATCACGTAGTTGCCGATCTCCAGTTCTTTTTTCAGGACCTGTCAAAGGACCTGTGGTAACGTCACTGAGCTCCTCCCACGGTCCAATCACAAGGTCCATCACCATGGTGATGGACAATGTGATTGGACCATGTGATGTGACGTCATCACAGGTCTTTTAGTCTGCAGCTCATGATTAAGGAAGAAAGAAGAGATCGGCAACTATGCGATCAAGTTGATGAGGTCAGTTATTTTTTTATTTTTTTAACCCCTCAATCCACATTTTGCTAAGCATTATGTATTGAGAATGCTATTATTTTCCCTTATAACCATGTTAGAAGGGAAAATAATAAAGATCGGGTCCCCATCCCGATTGTCTCCTAGCAAACACTTGCTTGCGGATGCTTGGGATTTTCACACAGCCTCATTAATTTCTATGGGGCCTGTGTTGCGTGAAAAGCGCAGAATATAGAGCATGCTGCGATTTTCATGCAACGCACAAGTGCATCACACATTGCACCTGCGCAGAATACTCACCTGTGCGAAAGGGGGCTTAGGCTAGGACTACACGATGACATTTGGTGCGCAACAATTTTTATAATGATAGGCTATGGTGTCACACTGCGACATGCGACATGCTGTGACAGTGACATGACAGTCGCAAAAAACCCATCCAAAATTGATTTTTCTGCGACTGTCGCAGTTGCAGCATGTCATGCGACACATGTTGCAGTGTAGTTGTGCCCTATGTGTCGCGCGACACATGTCGTTGTGTAGCCTTAGGACTGCCACCGTGAACCACTAGTACTCCTATCAGTGGAACTACTGCCACTCCCATCTTCATAGCTCGGCAGTTGTGGTTTGTTGTGTTTGATCATTGGAAGATAGATTAAAAAGGAAGAAGATGACAATATCTAAATCATAAACCACTTCAGAAAGTCACTCATCTGAGACTGGAGCCTCATATCTGAGACTGGAGCTTCTGTGCTTGAACAGAATGGTGGGAAATAGGTCAGTGGATACTCTAGTTTGTGTGTCAGGGCCTAATTAAAAATGGGTTTAAAGTTGAAAATCCCTTTTAAGTTGCTGCTTAAAAATGTAGGTCTACTTTGAAATATGAACATATACAGGGGGGTTTATGGTAAGGGGAATATTTGAAGTCAGTTTTGCTTGAGTCTGTGTTGGCATACTTTATGCCATATTTTTGAAATGTTGTGTGTTGTTTGATAAATGTGTTTTATCCTTAAACCTAGTACTTTAAAGCCACTCCAGTTTTCCTACTCCACCCTGCTACTGGAGTGAGATTGCAACTTTTTTTTGCAAGTTTTAAAAAAAGTGATACATCTGGAGTGAAACTCGTTAACATGGCTAACCACACCCTCTTTCCTACTCATATTTTAAAACTGGAGTGTGTGGTGTAACAATACAAAAAGTTGAAATTTTTTTGCACAAGTGAGTCCCAAAAAAATTGCAAGTCCTATGTTGTGACTTTTTGAAGCCAGAATACTGGAGTAATCGGGGCCACATACATTATGAGCCAACTACTTTGTTAGCCAGTGACAGAAATTTGAGTGATTTCTAAAAGCTAAAATACAATACATTTCAAGGAAATGCTCAATATCCATGCCAATTTACTTTCAAACACAGAGGTTGCTTTGTGAAACAGGAAAAAAAAATCTATGTTTCTCCCTCCTGCTGCTAGCACAATGGCCACGTCTCAGCAGTGTTACCATGGCAAGTTGAGGTCACTCCTGATACAGATGAACATAAATCAGCCAGATCTGTCATAATAGACATCACTTGCACAACTGCAAATGCTAATAATGTACTCATTAATATAAAAAATACTATTTGATATGCCACTTACTAAATACTATTGCAAAGCCATGCAAAAGAAATGCTACATAAAATTGTATACAGAGTCCCATGGTTGTGTTTTCTCCTAAAAGCTAGATTGTAAGGCCCCTTTCACACGGGCGAGTTTTCCGCGCGGGTGCAATGCGTGAGGAGGACGCATTGCACCCGCACTGAATCCGGACCCATTCATTTCTATGGGGCTGTGCACATGAGCGGTGATTTTCACGCATCACTTCTGCGTTGCGTGAAAATCGCAGCATGTTCTATATTCTGCGTTTTTCACGCAACGCAGGCCCCATAGAAGTGAATGGGGATGCGGGAAAATCGCAAGCAGCCGCAACCAAGTGCGGATGCGTTGCGATTTTCCCGCATTGTTGCTTAGCAACGGGACTCAATCTCTATTATTTCCCCTTATAACATGGTTATAAGGGAAATAATAGCATTCTTAATAAAGAATGCTGTGTAAAATGAAGAGGAAGGGGTTAAAAATAATAAAAGTTAACTTACCTTAGCCACTTGATCGCGTGAGTCGCGATCTGTCCTCTCTTTCCCTGCAGCATCGATGATCTAAAGGACCTGTGATGACGTCACATCACATGGCTCAATCACCTGCTCCATCACTATGGTGATGGAGCATGTGATTGGTCCATGTGACCATGTGACATCATCCAAGGTCCTAATCACTATCCTCAGGCTGTGGCTAGTGCTTATGGACCTTGGATGATGTCACGTGGTCACATGGACCAATCACATGCTCCATCACCATAGTGATGGAGCAGGTGATTGGGCCATGTGATGCTGTGACATCATTACAGGTCCTTTTCATCTTTCAAGCTAACGGAGAGGAGGCCGGGCTTCGCGATCAAATGGACCAGGTAAGTTAAGATTAGTTTATTATTTTTAACCCATTCTGCACCTGTTTAAACATTAGGGAGATGGCCAAGGGTATTATTTTACATTATAACTATGTTATAATGTGAAATAATACCAGCGGGACAATTTC
This sequence comes from Bufotes viridis, assembly GCA_033119425.1. Taxonomy (NCBI): domain Eukaryota; kingdom Metazoa; phylum Chordata; class Amphibia; order Anura; family Bufonidae; genus Bufotes; species Bufotes viridis. Next base: position 171,582,506 of record CM065594.1, on the reverse strand, counting down.
TGACCCAAACATGCACTTCTGTGAAGAAGTGCAGGTTCGGGTCTGGGTACCAAAAGTGCCGATTTTTCTCCCGCGCGTGCAAAACGCATGACAGCGCTTTGCACTCGCAGGGAAAAATCGCGGCGATTCCCGCAACGCACCCGCACTGTTTGACGGAGTGCACCCGCAACGCCCGTCTGAAAGAGGCCTAAGGGTGGGTTCACATACAGAAAGTGGGGTACCTTTAATGGTGGCAGACTATGCAACTGCTATCGGGACCAGTGCTGAACTCTTCAATTTCCATGCAGCCACCACATGGGAAGCAGATTTATTAATGTATTTATTCCAGTGTTTATATTCTGAAATATAGCGTTCACTATATTTTTGAAGCACCTGGGAATAAAATCCAGGCTAAGGGTCCATTCACATGTCTGTAGAATGGGTCTGCATCTGTTCCGCAATTCATTCTCAATGGGGAATGAAAGGATGCTGACTGCATTTTCGATCCGCGGCTCCCGAACAAAATAGAACATGTCCTAGTCTTGTCCGCAATAGCGGACAAGAATAGGAATTTCTATAGGGAGGCCAGCCATGTGTAATGCGGATCCGCAATTCACTACGGACGTGTAAATGAACCCTAACTGAATGTTGAAGTATGCACTGCAAACAGAGGATTCCCATCTGTCAAGGATGCACCACGCATGAGATTCCACGTGTCCCTCTTAACACACAGCCAGGGCTGCCTCAATGCAAGGGCTTAAGTCTCAAAACCGAGGAGGTGGTCTCTCACCCCTCCTGGTGCCTCTACTTCCTACCCAGCTCTCCCAAGAAGTGGAAATAAAGAACAAGTTGATCAATGAATAGATATGAAGGGTGGCCGGAGGTTTTTATATGTCCTGAGGGAAAGAAAACAGAAACTGAAGCAGGTAGGGGGAGAAGTCTTTTTATTTGGGACTTCTGCACTGTTTCATGTCCTTGGGAGGTGTGATCAAGCTTCTATCAGTGTCATTCGGGAGGCAGAGACATAAAAAAATGAGACAGTTGTAAATAGGCTTTTTCTGATGAAAACAGGCAGCAACACTTTAGTAAATGTGCCCCAATGAGGCTAAATGTACACATTTCAAATGCATCATTTCTGATGTGCACTTGGGATGTTGGCAAAAACCATGCTAACATAGATATCAGCAATGTTTTAAATGGTTGCAGCTAAAAGCACTTTTCAATAGCCAAGCAATGAACTGCTGTTTTGCTGCGTTATCCTGCAGCAATAAAATATTAAAATGCTTTTAGCAGCAGACATTTAAAGCCATGTAATTTTTCGTGGCAGCACAGTTTTTGCTTGCATGTGAAATTAATTTGAGTACGGCTACAAGGTGACATTTCATGTAATGAATTTCAATGAGGTCACTATGGGACATGCTATGATGCAACAGTCACAAAAAAAATCATCCAAGTCAAAATTTTCAGCGACTTTTGCGTTGCAGTCATTGCAACACCATTGACATACATTTTAACACATGTCACCATGTAGCCGGATCCTAGTGGTGTTTTTAATTGGGCCAAAAAAATGGGAGAAAAAAATTATGTGTGAAGGGAACCTTAATTGGGCCAAAAAAATTGGCAGTGTCTGATAGGGGGATAGGTCTTTTAAATATTTGTTCCACAGTGATGGCGCTACCCCCGGACGAAGGCCTACCGAAACGCACTTCGCAGTGGCTCCATCCTGGTTAATTCACTGCCTCCAATTTGGGTGAGTCATATTCTTATCATTTGTTCTCCCTATGTGCGTTTTGGGTGTTATTTAATTGTGCCATATATGTCATGTACTTAGCAATATCTCTTACTTACTTAGCTCATCATTTGTACTGACTCTTCTCATATACATCCTTTATTGAGGTTATTTGTATTCAGCTGTATTGTTTAGATCTGTATGTTATTAATTCTAGCTGGTGATTTACCGGGATGGTGCTTTTTTCTGTCACCTCCATCCCTTGTTTTTAATGGCCTATTTATTGTCATATCAGTATAATTTTCAATAAACTACTGCTTTATACGTACTTTTTGGGCTCCAAGTTCTTAGTTTTTTGGTTATTCCATAATATGGAGCTTGTACCTATTATTGATTTAGAGGTCCCTTTATTTAGCCACAACACTTTGTTGGTATAATAGATAGACCATAGGGATATCTTCTGATCAATTGTATGTTTATAATGTAACATGTGCACATAACATTTTTATCTGTGATATACAGTGTACTTTGTCAATAGATGATGTCCGCTTCTGACAGTGACATTACCAATGCCACATCTCCAGTGTACCATGTGCAGTATTTTTTTTATCTGTGACATACAGTGTACTTTTACAATAGACGATGTACGCTTCTGAAAGTTACATTACCAGTGCCACATCTCCAGTGTACTGTGTGCAGTTAAAAAATGTATCTGTGACATACAGTGAACTTTTTCAATAGATGGTGTCTGCTTCTGACAGTGGCATTACCAGTGCAAAATCTCCAGTGTACTGTGTGCAGTTAAAAAACATTACCTGTGACATACAGTGTATTTTTTCAATAGACGGTGTCCGCTTCTGACAGTGACATTACCAGTGCCACATCTCAGTGTACCGTGTGCGCTGATTTTTTTTATCTGTGACATACAGTGTACTTTTTCAATAGATGGTGTCTGCTTCTGACAGTGACATTACCAGTGCCACATCTCCAGTGTACTGTGTGCACTGAAAAAATGTATCTGTGATATGCAGTGTACTTTTTCAATAGATTGTGTCCGCTTCTGACAGTGATATTACCAGTGCAACATATCCGGTGTACCGGGTGTGGTTAAAAAAATGTATCTGTGACATACAGTGTACTTTTTCAATAGATTGTGTCCGCTTCTGACAGTGATATTACCAGTGAAACATTTTCAATGTACCATGTGCGCTTAAATTTTTTATCTGTGACTACAGTGTACTTTTTCAATAGACAGTGTCCGCTTCTGACAGTGACATTACCAGTGCCACGTCTGCTGTGTAACGTGTGCTCATAAAATTGTTATCTGTGAAATACAGTGTACTTTTTCAATAAACGGTTGTCCGCTTCTGACAATGACATAACAAGTGCCACATCTCCAGTGTAGCTTGTGCAGTTAAAACATTTATCTATAACATATACTGTACTTTTTCAATAGACGGTGTCGGCTTCTGACAGTGACATTACCAGTACGACATGTCCAGTGTAGTGTGTGCAGTTAAAAAATGTATCTGTGACATGAAGTGAACTTTTTCAATAGACGGTGTCTGCTTCTGACAGTGACATTACGAGTGCCACATCTCCAGTGTACTGTGTGCACTGAAAAAATGTATCTGTGACATAAAGTGTAATTTTTCAATAGATGGTGTCCGCTTCTGACATTACCAGGTGTACATCTCCAGTGCAACATGACATGCAATGTACTTTTTCAATAGACGGTTCTCGCCTCTGACAGTGACATTACCAGTGCAACATCTGCAGTGCAACGTGTGCGCTAGTGTTGATCGAGCACCCAAGTGCTCGGGTCGAACACATTGGGGTGCTCGGGTGCTCTACAGAGCATCCGAGTATAATGGAAGTCAATTGGAGAACCTGAGCATTAAACCAGGCACCCCTTGCTCTGTAAAGGGGAGGGTGCCTGGTTCATAGGAAAGGGTCAGAAATTGATGGAAACAACACTGAAGTGGTTCGGGAACAGCATGGGAAGGATATCTGGATGCATCTTGGACTCCCGGTCGATGCCGGGAATGATGTTGTCTGAGTAGTACGCCACTTTTACAGAATGACAATAATATGCACAAACTTGTATATAAAGTGCAAGTGCTGCCAAAAATGACAAGCAAGAGGCACTCCGATACAACATGTATATCACATAAAGAAGGGCCTCATTTACATTGTGGTGCAATTGTTCAGGTAATGGGACTCCTACACCCATAAAGTGTATGCACTAAGTGAATGGGCTGCCAAAAATTACTAGGAACTTGCACTACAATACACCCTTTGTTACACATAAAGGAGGGCATTATACACACCCTTGAAAAATTATGATTGATGGCCTGCTGGTAGAGTTGAGCCAACACCTGGATGTTCGGTTTCAAGAAGTTCGGCCAAACTTCCCTAGAATGTTCGGGTTCGGGATCAATGGAGACCCAAACTTTTGGGCACTAAAAAGGCTGTAAAATGTAGGTAATTCCCCTGCAAACAAATGTGGACAGGGAAATGACTTAAAATAAAATAACATAAATAAAAATTAACCAATATCAATTGGCAACTTGGAGGAGGAGGAGGTGGAATAGGAGGTTGGGGTGGCATCAGGTGGGAATGCTATGGGAGTTGATGTTCTCATCACAGCCAAAACGGATTCATGTCTGCCTGCAGTGCCATGGCACCCAGATGGAGGAGAGGTTCATTCAACTTTGGGTTGCCCCGCAAAATATTGATAAAATTAAAAAAAGAGAATTCAATTAAGAAGTGCCCTGGAGTACAAGAATATATGGTTAAGGGGAGGTAGCTATAAATGTCTATTCTGCACAAGTGATGGATAGGTCCTGTGGGATCCATACCTGGTTCATTTTTATGAACGTAAGTTTGTCCACTTTGGCTGTGGACAGGCGGCTGCGTTTGTCAGTAATGACGCCACCTGCCGTGCTGAATACACGTTCAGACAAAACGCTGGCCGACGGGCAGGCCAGAACCTCCAAGGCATAAAAGGCTAGCTCTGGCCACGTGGACAATTTGAAGACCCAGAAGTTGAATGGGGCCAAACCATCAGTCAGTACGTGGAGGGGTGTGCACACGTTCTGTTCTACCATGTTAGTGAAATGCTGATTCCTGCTAACACGTTCCGTATCAGGTGGTTGTGCAGTTAGCTGAGGTGTGGTGACAAAACTTTTCCACATCTCTGCCATGCTAACCCTGCCCTCAGAGGAGCTCGCTGTGACACAGCTGCGTTGGCGACCTCTCGCTCCTCCTCTGCCTTCACCTTGGGCTTCCACTTGTTCCCCTGTGACATTTGGGAATGCTCTCAGTAGCGCATCTACCAAAGTGCGCTTGTACTCGCGGATCTTCCTATCACGCTCCAGTGCAGGAAGTAAGGTGATCCAGCAGGGTGGCAACCCAGTAGTCCGCACACGATAAAATGTGAGCAACTCTATTGTAGTGGAGCGGGCACTGCAGCATGAAGTCGCTCATGTGTGCCAGGCTGCCCAGAGGTAAGGACAAGCTGTCCTCTGTGGGAGGCGTATCGTAATAGTCTTCCGTTGCCCCCCAGCCACGCACCAGTGATGGGCCCGAGCTGTATTGGGTGCCAGCCCTGGCTGGCCACATTTGTACCTGGCCTCTGCTTTTGCAAAAAACCTCCCTCTGAGCCACTTCTAAGAGACTGGCCTGAAAGTGCTAAAAATGAACCCTCTTCCTCCTCCTCCTCCTCCTCCTCCTGGGCCACCTCCTCTTCCATCATCGCCCTTAGTGTTTTCTCAAGGAGACATGTTGGTGGAGTACTCGAAACAGCGCAACAGGAACACAGGTCTCGCATGGAGGCCCAGTCATTGGAGGTGAAGTGGTGCTTACTGGTCCACATATCTGTGGTTAGGTGGACCTTGCCACAGATGGCGATGCGCAGAGCACACTTGATTTTATCGGATACTTGGTTGTACAGGGAAGGGACGGCTGTCTTGGAGAAGTAGTGGCGGCTGGGAACAACATACTGTGGGACAGCCATGGCCATCAGCTGTTTGAAGCTGTCTGTGTCCACCAGCCTCAATGACAGCATTTCAAAGGCCAGTAGTTTAGAAATGCTGGCATTCAGGCCCAGGGCTCGAGGGTGGGTAGGTGGGAATTTATGCTTTCTTTCCAAGTTTTGTGAGATGGAGAGCTGAACGCTGCCGTGTGACATGGTGGAGATGCTTGGTGACGGAGGTGGTGGTGTTGGTGGCACATCCTCTGTTTGGTGGGCGGCAGGTGCCAACATTCCTCCCAAGACGGAGGAAGAGGCCAAGGCAGGAGAGGGAGCAGGGGGAGCCCGAGTGAGTTCCTTGTTTTTAAGGTGTTTATGCCACTGCAGTTCATGCTTTGCATGTAGCTGCCTGGTCATGCAGTTTGTGCTAAGGTTCAGAACGTTAATGCCTCGCTTCAGGCTCTGATGGCACAGCGTGCAAACTACTCGGGTCTTGTCGTCAGCACATTGTTTAAAGAAGTGCCATGCCAGGGAACTCCTTGAAGCTGCCTTTGGGGTGCTCGGTCCCTGGTGGCGGTGGCCAGTAGCAGGCGAACTCTCTTGGTGGCGGCTGTTCTGCTTTTGCCTCCTGCTCCCTTTTTTGCTACGCTGTTGGTTCGGTCTCACCACTGCCTCTTCCTCTGAACTATGAAAGTCAGTGGCACGACATTCATTCCATGTGGGGTCTAGGACCTCATCGTCCCCTGCATCGTCTTCTACACAGTCTTCCTCCCTGACCTCCTGTTCGGTCTGCACACTGCAAAAAGACGCAGCAGTTGGCACCTGTGTTTTGTCATCATCAGAGACGTTCGGACTCCGATGAGGTGGTATTCCCATGTCCTCATCACCAGTGGTTTTGCGTCAGTGCATTCTATGTCTTCCACCACTGGGGAAGGGCTAGGTGGATTCCCTTGGGAAACCCTGCCAGCAGAGTCTTCAACAGCATAAGAGACTGCTGCATAACTTGAGGCTCAGACAGTTTCCCTGATATGCATGGGGGTGATGTGACACACTGATGGGCTTGGTTTTCAGGTGCCACCTGTGTGCTTACTGCAGATGACTGGGTGGGAGATAATGTTGTGAACATGCAGGATCCACTGTCGGCCACCCAATTGACTAGCGCCTGTACTTTCTCAGGCCTTACCATCCTTAGAACGGCATTGGGCCCCACCAAATATCGCTGTAAATTCTGGCGGGTACTGGAACCTGAGTTAGTTGGTTCACTAGGACGTGAGGCTGTGGCAGAACGGCCACGTCCTCTCCCAGCACCAGAGGGTCCACTAACAACACCATGACCATGTCCACTTTCCTTACTAGATGTTTTCCTCATTTTTATCGTTCACCACAATAAGAAAAAAATTATTTGGCCCAATGTATTGAATTCAAATTCAGGCCATTTTTTTACACATACCTAACACTATCTGGCTATCTATTTATGTACCATATTACACTAATCCAGGCACAGCAGTAACCACTGATTTAGGACAGATTTACACTTGGAGATGCACAGTAGTGTGTGAAAAAATATATAGAATTATGCTTTCAGCACTTGTATTTTAACACTTTGTGTAATCTACCCTTTAACCTCTTAAGGACACAGGGCGTACAGGTACGCCCTAATGTCCGAGTCCTTAAGGACACAGGGCGTACATGTACGCCCTGTGTTTAAACTTCTACTACACCCGATGTGGGTGCGGTAGCAACATGGTTCCTGCTGATGTAGATCAGCAGGATCCATGTTCTAATGCCGAGGGGGGTCATGTGACCCCCCGTATCGGCGATCGCTGCAAACCGCAGGTCAATTCAGACCTGCGGTTTGCAGCGGTTTTAGCGATCTCTGATCCCCGCGGTCTGTGACCGCGGGGATCAGAGAGTTAATTGCCCCAAAGTTAAAAATTTTAACCCCCCATGCAGCCCCCAATCTTGTTATGGCGGCGGGGGTGCAGGGGGGGTGGTTGCGGCGGCGGGAGACGCAATAGCGATCCCCCGCCCGCCTCCCTTGTAATAATTCCCTGGTGTCTAGTGGATTCTATCAGAGTGCCAGCACATTGCTGGCACTCTGATAGAAAACGGCTGGCATCTGTGCTGCAGATGCCAGCCGTTTAACCCTTCCTTACCGCGGTCCGGACGGACCGCAGTATGGAAGGTGTTAACAGGAGGGAGCTCCTCCCTCTCCCATCGGGGGCTGCTGTGCCTATGCAGCCCCCCAGGATGGGATCGCAGAGGGAGGGAGCTCCTCCCTCCTCATCCATCACCCACTGCTCTCTAATGGCAGTGGGTGATGGTTACCATGGCAGCAGAACGCTTTCAGAAGCGTCCTGCTTGCCATGGTATAGAACTCTGGTCAGACTTCTGCTAAAGGCACAAGTCTGACCAGACTGTGAAAGTAAAAATACAGTGCAGTACACTATATAGTGTACTGTACTGTATTATATAGACACCAGATCCACTGGATCTACAAGAACCAAGTGGGTCTGGGTCCAAAAAATGTAAAAAAGTGAAAAAAGTAAAAATAAAAAAACACAAATCACTGAATAAAAAGTAAAAAAAAAAATACACTACACATATTAGGTATCGCCGCGTCCGTAAAAACAGCTCTATAAAAATATCACATGACTGAACCCCTCAGGTGAACGCCATAAAAAAATAAAAAATGGTGTAAATAAGCCATTTTTGGGCACCTTCCATCACTAAAAGTGTAATACAAAGCGATCAAAAAGGCATATGCCTCCCAAAATAGTACCAATCTAACCGCTATCTCATCCCGCAAAAAATGAGCCCCTTCATAAAACAATTGCCCAAAAATAAAAAACTATGCCTCTCAGACTAAAACATGATTTTTTTGTTTCAAAAATGCTTTTAGTGTTAAATGTAAAAAATTTAAAAAAGTAGACATATTGGGTATCTCCACGTCCGTAAGAATCTGCTCTATAAAAATATCACATGACCTAACCCCTCAAGTAAACACTGTAAAAAAAAACTTTGTCAAAAGCCATTTTTTGTCACCTTACATCACAAAAAGTGTAATAGCAAGCGATCAAAAAGTCATATGACCCCCAAATAGTGCCAATCTAACCACCACCTCATCCCGCAAAAATTATACCCAACCTGAGACGATCGCCTAAAAACTGAAAAAATATGGCTCTCAGACTATGGAGACACTAAAACATGTTTTTTTTGTTTCAAAAAGGATATTATTGTGTAACACCAAAATAAATAAAAAAGTATACATATTGGGTATCGTCGCTGTTCAGTAACGACCTGCTCTATAAAAATATAACATGACCTAACCCCTCAGGTGAACGCTGTAAACATAAAAATAAAAACGTTGTAAAAGTAATTTTTTGTCACCTTACATCACAAAAAGTGTAATAGCAAGTGATCAAAAAGTCATATGCACCCCAAGATAGTACCATTCAAACCGCCATCTCATCCCGCAAAAAATGAGCCCCTACATAGGACAATCGCAAAAAAAATACACAAAAAAAAAAACTATGGCTTTCAGAATGTGGAGACACTAAAAAATCATTTTTTTCAAAAATGCTTTATTATGTAAAACTGAAGAAATATATAGAAATAGCACACAATCTAACCTGTCAGTTCAACGATGTAAATAACAAAAAATACAAAACTGTCCCAAAACAGCTATTTTTTTGCAAATTATCCATTTTAATCCATTTTTCCAGTAACAAAGCAAGGGTTAACAGCCAAACAAAACTCAATATTTATTGCCCTGATTCTGTAGTTTGCAGAAACACCCCATATGTGGTTGTAAACTGCTGTATGGCCAAACGGCAGGGCACAGAAGGAAGGGAACGCCATATGGTTTTTGGAAGGCGGATTTTGCTGGACTGTTTTTTTTGAGACTATGTCCCATTTGAAGCCCACCCGATGCACCACTACAGTAGAAACTCCCAAAAAATGGATTAAAATGGAAAATTTTCCAAAAAATCGAAATTCCGAAATTTTATCTTTATTTGCCATTAACTCTTGTGGAAAACCTAAAGGGTTAATGACGTTTGTAAAATCAGTTTTGAGTACCTTCAGGGGTGTAGTTTCTAGAATGGGGTCATTTTTGGGTGGTTTCTATTATGTAAGCCTCGCAAAGTGACTTCAGACCTGAACTGGTCCCTAAAAACTGGGTTTTTGAAAATTTCTGAAAAATGTCAAGATTTGCTTCTAAACTTCTAAGCCTTGTAATGTCCCCAAAAATGAAATGGCATTCCCAAAATAATCGATACATGGGGAATGTAAATCAATAACTTTTTTTGGCAGTATTACTATGTATTCTAGAAAATTGCAAATTTTTCAAAATTTTTGGTAAATTTGGTATTTTTTTATAAATAAAAATGAAATTTTTCGACTTTATTTTACCACTGTCATGAAATACAATATGTGACGAAAAAACAATCTCAGAATGGCTTGGATAAGTAAAAGCGTTTTAAAGTTATCACCACATAAAGTGACACTGGTCAGATTTCCAAAAAATGGCCTGGTCCTTAAGGTGAAATAGGGCCGTGACCTTAAGGGGTTAACGGCAAGAAATACACTTAGAGATGCAAAACATTGTGTGCAAATGTAGAGGATTATGCTATATTTTAACACTTACTGTAATATACCCTTTAACGGAAAGAAATACACTTGGAGATGCACGCTAAGTGTAATATACCCTTTAACGGACAGATTTACACTTGGCCTGCAACAGCTTGAACACCAGAATTTGGGTATTGCTATTTTTGCAATTGTATGTCACCCCAGGAAAGAAATATATCCTTTGACGGACACTATTAAACTTGGCCAGCCACAGCTGGAACACCAGATTTACGGTATTTCTATTTTTGAAACTGAATTTCACCGCAGAAAATAATATATCCTATGACGGACACTATTAAACTTGTCCAGTCACAGCTGAAACCACAGATTTTATGTTATTGCTATTTTGCAACTGAATTTCACCCCAGAACAAAATATATCCTTTGCCGGACACTATTAAACTTGTCCAGCCATAGCTGGAACACCAGATTTAGGGTATTTCTATTTTTGCAACTGAATTTCACCCCAGAAAAAAATATATCCTTTGCTGGACACTATTAAACTTGGTCATCCACAGCTGAAACCACTGATTTATGGTATTGCTATTTTGGCAATTGAATTTCACCCCAGAACAAAATATATCCTTTGCCGGACACATATGAATATACCTTTGCTGGACACTATTAAACTTGGTCATCCACAGCTGAAACCACTGATTTATGGTATTGCTATTTTGGCAATTGAATTTCACCCCAGAACAAAATATATCCTTTGCCGGACACTATGAAACTTGTCCAGCTACAGCTGGAACACCAGATTTACGGTATTTATATTTTTGCCACTGAATTTCACCGCAGAAAACCATATATCCTATGACAGACACTATGAAACTTGTCCAGTTACAGCTGGAACACCAGATTTACGGTATTGCTATGTTGGCAATTGAATTTAATCCCAGAACAAAATATATCCTTTGCCGGACACTATTAAACTTGTCCAGCCACATCTGGAACACCAGATTTACGGTATTTATATTTTTGCAACTGAATTTCACCGCAGAAAATAATATTTCCTTTGACGGACACTATGAAACTTGTCCAGTCACAGCTGGAACACCAGATTTACGGCATTGCTATTTTGGCAATTGAATTTAATCCCAGAACAAAATATATCTTTTGCCGGACACTATTAAACATGGCCAGCCACAGCTGAAACCACTGATTTATGGTATTGCTATTTTGGCAATTGAATTTTACCACAGAAAAAAACATATCCTTTGCCAGACAGCAGACAGTATTACACTTGGCTAGCCACAGCCGGAACGCCAGATTTAGGGAATTGCTATTTTGGCAATTGAATTTAACCCCTCAATAAAATATAGAAATTTATATCATGAGTTTCTAGGGTTGACAATAATCACAGCCAATCCCCTTATGAAGGATATAGCAAAAAAAAAAAAAAAAAAAATAGTATTGATGGATTGATGGACTTTGTGGCAGCTTGTGCTGGTGCACCACAAGACACAAAATGGCCGCCGATCACCCCAGAAAAAAGTGACAGAAAAACTCTCTGTGCAGCCTAAAAACCAGTGAGCAGTTGAATGATTCATAGCTGTAGATCGATCAGTTCATTAGGTGTTTTTGCTGACTATTCCCTGCCTAATCTCGTCCTCACAGCACCTGCGTCCTATGCCTACACTAATCAGAGCAGAGTGACGTGCGGCGCTACGTGACTCCAGCTTAAATAGAGGCTGGGTCACATGCTGCACTTGGCCAATCACAGCCATGCCATTAGTAGGCATGGCTGTGATGGCTTCTTAGGGCAAGAAGTAAAACGCTAGCTGATTGGCTGCTGTGCAGCCATTCAGAAAGCTCTAAGAAATTGCCGAACAACGAACCCGAGCCCGAACTTTTTTGAAAATGTTCGGGTCCGGGTCCCGAACACCCCAAAATTCGGTATGAACCCGAAGTATACAGTTCGGCTTCGCTCATCCCTACCTGCTGGTGACCCTCAAAAACATTTGGAGCAAAGGCCATTAAAAAAATGATGGGAGACTGCCTGCTGCTTAGCTGACCATCGAAAAAATTATAGGCGGGGCCTGCTGCTGTTCTGACCATCTAAAACATTAGGGATGAGGGTCTGTTGCTGTGCACAATCAGCATCACAGCCACTTCCCCGTCCCTTACTGCTCGCCATCTTCATACTAAATGTTATATATGCTTGAAAGTATGTCATGTACAGTAGCGTAGGATTTGGCAGTGTATGCGCAAAAAATGTAAAAAGGTATTTGGGATGTGGAAACGTCACATAGGAGATATCACGCAGATAATGTCAATGCTGTCACCAGCGGCTAATAAAAAATTACAGGGAATGTCGCAGGTATTTGGGATGAGGAAATGGTATACAGGAGAGGTACAACCGGTAATGTCCGCTGCGTCTACGGAAAAAGTACACTATAAAAATGTTATGCTCACACGTTACACTGGAGATGTGGCACTGGTAATGTCACTGTCAGAAACAAACAACGTTCATTGAAAAAGTATTAACTGACAAAATTTAATAAAAAAATAATATTTAAATGGGAAAAAGTACACTGTATGTCACAGATACATGTTTTCATATGACTGCAGGACAATAGTCCCGTGGATGGCACGATGCGCACAGCATCATAGTAACCTATGATACTGTGCGCTCCTCTGCGCATGATGTATGCCGCTCTGGGACATATGACATGATCACGGACCATATGTCTCGGAGGGCATACGGTCATGTGCAAGGGGCCTTAGCTAAACATTATAACTAAACATACAAGAGAGAAAGAAATACATGATGCGATTCATCATTTTTCATCATCGTTTTCTATAATACGTTTGTAATTCATGTAAATGTTATTGGCAATAATTTTGCTTCATTGACCTAATTCAATATTACCATTTCAAAAAATATTTTCTAATCTCATAATTAATTACACATTAAAATTCATTACAATAACAAAATCAGACTTTAATGGTGCAGTTCATGGAAAAAGTTTACATCTCTAAAGAGAAAGCTAGCATCATTTAGCGATAATGAATTATAATACATTTTTCACAGTGTGAATGAACTTAATTAACCCATTAAAACTTTAGAAATGGTTTCTATGAAAAAAATTGAAACCAAGCAATTTTTCTTATGACAGTTTATGTTATTTAATAAATGCTTATATCTAGCTTTCTTCTGATTGTCTCTTCTATTGTCATTTTATATTTGTCCATTTATGTTCCCTTTTAACTCCGTTTTATGTATAATAATTTGGTTTTACTACAGGGAAATTAATTTATCCTTCAATTTCTGCATATGGTGATCCCTGAACACAACACATTAAAGATGTTAATTGTTTATAAAGCAATCACATTAAGATTTGCCAATAATGGTGGTGGTTGGGGGGGGGGGTCAGAGCTAGGACCGGAAGGAGATGGCTGCCTGAAGCTGCAGCTCCGTATGCCAGATCATCCTATTTGCCTGTTCTAACTGCATGCTGGATTGAATATGGTCAAGATTGGGAACGCTAAAGCAGGAAAAGCTCCTGGACAACACAGAGCAGGGGCAAGCAGAGGAGAAATTCAAAGAAAGCTGCTGCTACTTACATCGCCTGGGAATCCAAGATGGCACCGGCTACACCACGAGCATATATTTTGTGCATTTCACAGAATTTCTATTTCTTCTTTCCTGGATTCGGACTCCAGTCTATGAACAACTACATATAAGTCCTCTGGACTAGTGCTGGTCTCAAATATTCGAATCATGAATATTTATCACGAATATCAGCACTTCGAGAATTCTCGAATATTTAGAATATAGTGCTATATATTCATAATTTCAAATATTTGAAATTTTTCTTTCATCAGTAACCTCCCTCTTGCTTGTCCGGCCAATGAGAAGGCTGCAATGTCTTTGTCTGAGCTTAGCAATATCCCTAGCAACCAATAGGACATTTTCCTACCCCTTACTATATAAGGAACCTCCCCGGCAGCCATTTTCTTTAGTGTAATTGAGTTCTGAGAGAGACAGCAGTGTGATTGCTGGACTCTGTGCTTTGCTGTACATACATTAGACAGTTAACTTAGATATATAATTCAGATAGTTAGGAGGCGATAGTCAGTGTAGGTTGCATTGATTTATAGTGTAGCTGATAGGTTTGAGTGCAGGGTGTTAGGTAGTGTGATAGGTTCGGCTATACATAGTGCTGTGATGTCACCCAGTTGCACGTATTGTGCAAAAATATGTGCATCATTAATTGCCGATTTTCGCAACCGCGAATATATTTTGGAGTACTCTACCTGCATATAAAGCTATTGTAATATTCTGCTGTGCCAACCATTATCTCCAGTCTCAGTAAACTTCTAGCAATTTTAAAAATGTACCCAAAGTGACGCGAATATTACATTGCCAATTTTTCGCAATCACAAAAATTACCGTGAATTTGCGAATATATGGTGAATATTCACCCATATATTCGTGAAATATCGCAAATTCGTATACAGCCCCTGCCGCTCATCACTACTCTGGACATTTCCAACTGGGATCCCATTCAAGACCTAGCAACTCTCCAGGAATTGCTATCATCAGAGCCATGGGAAAAACAGCGTACCTCCAAGTCCCACAGGAATAAAAAAGGAACTTCGGGGTCAACTCCTAGAAGATTGCCAATTGGAGACTGAGGCAGTTATTAATAAGTGGATATGTTTCAATTACTTACCTTAGGCCGCTGTTTTTTCTCCTCTCGTATTACCACTCACTTTCTCTATACTTTTGCTCAGTCTACCGTGACTTTTCCCTCCACTGTCCTTTCAATCTGGCTCATCTGAACCACTAACCTGATCCTCATCTTGATCGTGGGTGATGCTACATGCTACTTTTCACCTTTTCCCCTCACTATCTTTTATATTCTCAAAATGCGTAAAATGCGCTCTAGGTGCCATATGTTCCAAACGATGGCACTCTGGTTGCGAAGATGCCTTAGGTCACATAAAATATTATACAGATGGTTGTTTCCCTTCGGCTTACCTTTTGTGCATGAGGTTCGCGCTTATCGGACCATTCTCCTAAATTTCTGAAGGTCCCCGAGCCTCATCTAGCCCCACAATCCTTTAAGTGGCATCTTAATGAACAATTGATATCTACATACACCTTCTACAAACGAGTACAGAAGCTCATGGATGAATATTTCTTGCAAAACTCTCTCCCAGAGACCTCTCTGCATGTGCTATAGGACGCCCATAAGGCTTATATAAGAGGTCAATTCATAAATATCGGGGCATGTGTCAAGAAAGAAAAAATAGCCCGTATAGATGCTCTCCTATCTGAGATACAAAAAAGGAGATTCTCCACAAAAATCCCTATCCAATTCCCATCTACCCCAACTCACAGAACTAAGAACAGAACTGAAGAATCTTTTAAACATGGTCTCAGCTAAATATTACCTGCACTCACAATACAAATATTTTGCACATGGAGACAAAGCTACTAGATTCACGATGAGCAGTATCAGACAGTGGAAAGCTTATAATTATGTTTGTAAAATTCATAAACTAGGTGGAGGCATTGCAATTACAACTAAAGACCTAGCCCAACAATTCCAGAACTTTTACCGGTCACTATACAATATCTCCCAACACAACCCAGTGACAGACTTATCATCTCCCCTGAAATCCATCAATGCTTTTTTTAAGCCTCTATCACTCCCTAAATTAGACCATACCCAAAGGGACACCTTACAGTCTCTTTTGTCAGCCATAAAAAGGTTACCTAAAGGTAAAGCCCCTGGACCAGATGGTCTCCCCGCGTTAAATTATTGCACTTTCAGTAAATCCCTGCTTCCATATTTATTGGCCATCTGTAATCAATCTCTTCAGGGCTCCCCCTTGTCTTTGGACATGTCAAGGGTCCATATTTAAATCCTCCCAAAAGAAGGAAAATATCCAGCACCCTATGCAAATTACCGCCCCATATCTTTACTAAATCTGGATTTTAAATGATTAGCTAAAATGCTAGCCAATCGCCTCTCTAGCTATCTACCTTCTTTGGTACACAGAGATCAGACAGGATTTATAAAGGGCAGAGAAGTCCGAGATAACTCAGCCAGAATCCTGATTGTGTTATTCTTCCAAAAGAATACCCCCACACCCTGAGCCTTCTGTGCATGGATACCGAGAAGGCCTTTGATAGGGTTAATTGGGATCTTATGTGATTTACATTTGAAAAATTTGGCTTAGCAGACCCTTTTATAAAGGCTATATTATTTATGCATATTAATGCCCTATAAAACCCTCAACCCACCAGGTTTTCACTATTTCACTGTGAGTATAGAGAGACAAATGCTAGGGACAGTGAATAAGGAAGTCTTTAAAGGGGACCTGTCATCAACTTTTTGATGATCTCACTGAGAGCAGCATAAATTAGTGACAGAAATGTTGATTTCAGCAGTGTGTCACTCATGAGCTAAAAGTAAGTGGCTGCTTAGGACCAGCACCATAATCATTATAGCACAGGCCTTGAAAAGAGTCAAATCTACCTCAGAAGAGTCAAAGTTATTCATAATCTCCTGCTCTCTCTGCCCATCTGCTGATTATCGGCAGTTCTCTCCTATACAGAAAGGGAGAAAACTAGGTAGAAGACTATCAATCAGCAGCAGGTGGGCAGGGAGAGCAAGAATTGATAAATAACTATGACTCTTCTCAGGTGGCCGTGACTCTTTTCAAGGCCTAGTCTGCAAAGATTGTGATGTTGGTTCTCGGCAACCACTTACTCTTAACTTATAAATGACAGACCGCTGAAATCAACTCACCTGTAGTGTTGAGCGAACAGTTCGAGCATAGTTCGGGTCCGTACCGAATTTTGGGGTGTTCGTGACACGGACCCGAACCCGAACTTTTTCGTAAAAGTTCGGGTTCGGGTTCGTCGTTCGGCATGTATTTTGGCGCATTTTGAAAGGCTGCAAAGCAGCCAATCAACATGCATCATACTACTTGCCCTAAGATGCCATCGCAGCCATGCCTACTATTGGCAAGGCTGTGATTGGCCAAGTGCAGCATGTGACTCAGCCTCTTTATAAGCTTGTGCGCACGTCGGGACGTGCTCACTCCCGATGTGAATAGAACAGGGATAGACGCAGCTGATGCTAGGGCGAGAATAGGCAGGGATAATTGAATAACTGGAAGCAAATTTCTCTCCTCCACCTGTGATTCATCTGAACAACTGCAGCTGAGCTGCTTTTTGATAGGGATTGGCTATTTTAGAGTGGCCAGAGTGATTTTTCCATCCACATGTACCTGGGCTGACCGCCGGCCGCCATTTGCGACTTGTAGTGCTGCAGCAGAAGCTGCCACAGTGTGCATTCAAAGCTCCAAACAAGTCAGACATCTACACCTGGGATTCAGACCAATAGCGATTTAGCAGCACAGTCCAAGGCTATTTTTTTAAAGGTTGTGCAGACCATTTTGTGGCACATGTTACTGGGCTGATAGGCGGCGGCCATCTTGGGACTAGTGCTGCAGCACAATCTCTCCCAACGTCCATTAATCACTTGTAATGATGGTCTGTGCCATAGAAATCCTACATCAGGGACTTGGGTGTGCTTGTGTCACCCCTACTAATACCAGTCCACCTGTAATCCATACAGTGAAAAGCCATGAAAGTATTCCAGTGAGGGAATTTTTTTTATTTAAAAAGGCCAAGTTAGTTTATCTGGCGTTCAATATACTAGATACAGTTAGGCCTGCGTTTCATACATCTGGAATTAGCAAACTAATGTGCTGGGGTTGGGAAAACATATATGTACCCATACTAGAATCTGTCAAAGAAAGCGGTACTCACATATAACAGTCATTCCATCTGTAATCCATACAGTCAAAAGACTGAAAGTATTCCAGTGAGGGAATTTTTTATTTAAAAAGGCCAAGTTAGTTTATCTGGCGTTCAATATACTAGATACAGTTAGGCCTGCGTTTCATACATCTGGAATTAGCAAACTAATGTGCTGGGGTTGGGAAAACATATATGTACCCATACTAGAATCTGTCAAAGAAAGCGGTACTCACATATAACAGTCATTCCATCTGTAATCCATACAGTCAAAAGACTGAAAGTATTCCAGTGAGGGAATTTTTTATTTAAAAAGGCCAAGTTAGTTTATCTGGCGTTCAATATACTAGATACAGTTAGGCCTGCGTTTCATACATCTGGAATTAGCAAACTAATGTGCTGGGGTTGGGAAAACATATATGTACCCATACTAGAATCTGTCAAAGAAAGCGGTACTCACATATAACAGTCATTCCATCTGTAATCCATACAGTCAAAAAGACTGAAAGTATTCCAGTGAGGGAATTTTTTTATTTAAAAAGGCCAAGTTAGTTTATCTGGCGTTCAATATACTAGATACAGTTAGGCCTGCGTTTCATACATCTGGAATTAGCAAACTAATGTGCTGGGGTTGGGAAAACATATATGTACCCATACTAGAATCTGTCAAGAAAGCGGTACTCACATATAACAGTCATTCCATCTGTAATCCATACAGTCAAAAGACTGAAAGTATTCCAGTGAGGAATTTTTTTATTTAAAAAGGCCAAGTTAGTTTATCTGGCGTTCAATATACTAGATACAGTTAGGCCTGCGTTTCATACATCTGGAATTAGCAAACTAATGTGCTGGGGTTGGGAAAACATATATGTACCCATACTAGAATCTGTCAAAGAAAGCGGTACTCACATATAACAGTCATTCCATCTGTAATCCATACAGTCAAAAGACTGAAAGTATTCCAGTGAGGGAATTTTTTTATTTAAAAAGGCCAAGTTAGTTTATCTGGCGTTCAATATACTAGATACAGTTAGGCCTGCGTTTCATACATCTGGAATTAGCAAACTAATGTGCTGGGGTTGGGAAAACATATATGTACCCATACTAGAATCTGTCAAAGAAAGCGGTACTCACATATAACAGTCATTCCATCTGTAATCCATACAGTCAAAAGACTGAAAGTATTCCAGTGAGGGAATTTTTTTATTTAAAAAAGGCCAAGTTAGTTTATCTGGCGTTCAATATACTAGATACAGTTAGGCCTGCGTTTCATACATCTGGAATTAGCAAACTAATGTGCTGGGGTTGGGAAAACATATATGTACCCATACTAGAATCTGTCAAGAAAGCGGTACTCACATATAACAGTCATTCCATCTGTAATCCATACAGTCAAAAGACTGAAAGTATTCCAGTGAGGAATTTTTTTATTTAAAAAAGGCCAAGTTAGTTTATCTGGCGTTCAATATACTAGATACAGTTAGGCCTGCGTTTCATACATCTGGAATTAGCAAACTAATGTGCTGGGGTTGGGAAAACATATATGTACCCATACTAGAATCTGTCAAAGAAAGCGGTACTCACATATAACAGTCATTCCATCTGTAATCCATACAGTCAAAAGACTGAAAGTATTCCAGTGAGGGAATTTTTTTATTTAAAAAAGGCCAGGATTAGTTTATCTGGCGTTCAATATACTAGATACAGTTAGGCCTGCGTTTCATACATCTGGAATTAGCAAACTAATGTGCTGGGGTTGGGAAAACATATATGTACCCATACTAGAATCTGTCAAAGAAAGCGGTACTCACATATAACAGTCATTCCATCTGTAATCCATACAGTCAAAAGACTGAAAGTATTCCAGTGAGGGAATTTTGCTTATAAAAATAATATATTTCATTGTGGTGCGATTTGAATCGCAACAATGAAGAAAAATACTATTAAGGGACGAGGGCGCTGGTCGTGGTGGTGTCCGTGGAGCCTCTGTTGCTGGTAGAGGACGTGGCCGTTCGGCCTCAGGCGCACACAGTAGAGGAACGAACTCCCTCAACTAGCCGGCAGAATGTACCGCAATATCTGCGTGGGGCCCAATGCCGCTCTTAGGATGGTAAGGCCTGAGCAGGTACAGGCATTAATCGATTGGGTGGCCGACAGTGCTTCCAGCACGTTCACCACATGGTCTTCCACCCAGTCTTCTGCGGAAAGCGCACAGGTGGCACCTGAAACCAAGCCCATCAGTCTGTCACATCACCCCAAGCATATCAGGGAAACGGTCTGAGCTACAAGTTATGCAGCAGTCTCTTCTTCTGTTTGAAGACTCTGCTTCCAGGGTTTCCCAGGGCGTCCACCTAGCCCTTCCCCAGTGGAGGAAGACATACCATGCACTGACGCACAACCACTTATGTCTCCAGATGAAGAGGACATGGGAATACCACCACAGCAGAGTCACCGACTCTCTGATGATGACGAAACACAGGTGCCCACTGCCGCGTCTTTTTGCAGTGTGCAGACTGAACAGGAGGAGGTCAGGGAGGGAGACTGGGTGGAAGACGATGCAGAGGACGATGAGGTCTTAGACCCCACATGGACTGAAGGTCGTGGCGATGACTTTCACAGTTCAGAGGAAGAGGTAGTGGTGAGACCGAGACAACAGCGAAGCCAAAGAGGGAGCAGGGGCCAAAGCAGACGAGCCGCCGCCCCAGAGTTCGCCTGCTACTGGACATCGCCAACAGGGACCCAGCCCCACAAAGGCAGCTTCAAAGAGTTCCCTGGCATGGCACTTCTTTAAACAATGTCCTACCGACAAGACCGAGTGACTTGCACGCTCTGCCATCAGAGCCTGAGGCGAGGCATTAACGTTCTGAACCTCAGCACAACCTGCATGACCAGGCATCTACATGCAAAGCATGAACTGCAGTGGGGTACACACCTTAAAAACCAGGCACTCGCTGAGGCTCCCCTGCTCCCTCTACCGCTGCTGCCTCGGCTTCCGCCTCGAGAGGAATGTTGCCACCTGCCGAGCAGCAAACAGAGGATGTGCCACCGACACCACCACCACCGCCACCGTCAACTAGCGTCTCCACTATATCACACAGCAGCGTTCAGCTCTCAATATCTCAAACCTTAGAGAGGAAGCGCAAATTCCCCGAGTCACCCTCGAGCCCTTGGCCTGAACGCCAGCATTTCTAAACTGCTGGCCTTTGAAATGCTGTCATTCCGGCTGGTGGACACAGACAGCTTCAAACAGCTGATGGCCATGGCTGTCCTGCAGTATGTGGTTCCCAGCCGCCACTACTTCTCCAAGACAGCCGTGCCTTCCTGCACATGCAAGTGTCCGATAAAATCAAGTGTGCACTGCGCAACGCCATTTGTGGCAAGGTCCACCTAACCACAGATACGTGGACCAGTAAGCACGGCCAGGGACGCTATATCTCACTAACTGCACACTGGATGAATGTAGTGGCGGCTGGGCCCCGGCGGACAGTTCCTTGGCGCACGTCCTTCCGCCCCCTAGGATCGCAGGGCATCATTCTCTGCCTCCTGTAGCCTCCTCCTCCTACTCGGCTTCCTCCTCCACTGCTTCCACCAGCTCATCCGGTCAGCCACACACCTTCACCACCAACTTCAGCACAGCCCGGGTAAACGTCAGCAGGCCATTCTGAAACTCATATGTTTGGGGACAGGCCCCACAGCGCAGCAGGAGTTGTGGCGGGGTATTGAACAACAGACCGACGAGTGGTTTCTGCCGGTGGGCCTCAAGCCAGGCCTGGTGGTATGCGATAATGGGCGAAATCTCGTGGCAGCTCTGGGACTAGCCGGTTTGACGCACATCCCTTGCCTGGCGCATGTGCTGAACTTGGTGGTGCAGAGGTTCATTCACCACTACCCCAACATGTCAGAGCTGCTGCATAAAGTGCGGGCCGTCTGTGCGCGCTCCGCGTTCACATCCTGCCGCTGCTCGCCTGTCTGCGCTACAGCGGAACTTCGGCCTTCCCGCTCACCGCCTCATATGCGACGTGCCCACCCGGTGGAACTCCACCTTGCACATGCTGGAGAGACTGTGCGAGCAGCAGCAGGCCATAGTGGAGTTTCAGCTGCAGCACGCTCGCGTCAGTCGTACTGCCGAACAGCACCACTTCACCACCAATGATTGGGCCTCCATGCGAGACCTGTGTGCCCTGCTGCGCTGTTTCGAGTACTCCACCAACATGGCCAGTGGCGATGACACTGTTATCAGCGTTACAATACCACTTCTATGTCTCCTTGAGAAAACACTTAGGGCAATGATGTTAGAGGAGGTGGCCCAGGTGGAGGAGGAGGAGGAGGAGGATGAGGGCTCGTTTCTAACACTTTCGGGCCAGTCTGTTCGAATTGGCTCAGAGGGAGGTTTGTTTAAGCAGCAGAGGACAGGTTCACAAGTCGCCAGCCAAGGCACTGTACTGGAGGACGAGGAGGATGAGGAGGAGGAGGTGGAGGGGGACGAGGATGACGCAAGTTCACAGCGGGGTGGCAGCCCAGGCCCATCACTGGTGCGTGGCTGGGGGATACGGTGGACGATGACGATACGCCTCCCACAGAGGACAGCTTGTCCTTACCCATGGGTAGCCTGGCCCACATGAGCGAATATATGCTCCAATGCCTGCGCAACGATCAGCAGAGTTGCCCACGTTTTAACGTGTGCAGACTACTGGGTGGCCACCCTGCTGGATCCCCGGTATAAAGACAATGTGCCCACTTTAATTCCTGAACTGGAGCGCGACCGTAAGATGCGCGAGTACAAGCGCACGCTGATAGAGGCGCTCTTGAGAGCATTCCCACATGTCACAGGGAACAGGTGGAAGGTGAAGGCAGAGGAGTGGCAAGAGGTCGCCAACGCAGCTGTGTCACGGCCAGCTCATCTGAGGGCAGGGTTAGCATGGCAGAAATGTGGAAAAGTTTTGTCTCCACGCCACAGCTATCTGCACCGACACCTGATACTGAACGTGTTAGCAGGAGGCAGCATTTCACTAACATGGTTGAACAGTATGTCTGCACACCCTCCACATCCTGACGGATGGTTCGGCCCCATTCAACTACTGGGTTTCGAAATTGTCCACGTGGCCAGAGTTAGCATGTTATGCCTTGGAGGTGCTTTCCTGCCCGGCGGCCAGCGTTTTATCTGAACGCCGTATTCAGCACGGCAGGGGGCGTCATTACTGACAAGCGCAGCCGCCTGTCCACAGCCAACGTGGACAAGCTGACCTTCATAAAGATGAACCAGGCATGGATCCCACAGGACCTGTCCCTCCCTTGTGCAGAGTAGTCCTTATTAACTGCCTAAAACATGTCTTGTTGTGCTACGGGCCACTTCTTTATTTGATACAAATTTTATGAAACCCACAGTTGAATGAAACTCTTCTCTGTCTGGGCGCCGGGCCTAACCAGATGAAAGTGGCCGGTTAAACTAACGGGTGACATGAAGCCATAACCTCTGCCATGCTACCTCTGTCTTCTGTCTGGGTGCTGAGGCCTAAGTCAAATAAAGCGGTCTTCTGCTGTGCTGGGGATATGAAGCTAATCTCTGACCTCTCTCCTCTGTCTGGGTCCAAAGGCCTAAATCACTGAAAGAGGCCTTCTCCTGTGGTGTGTGATATGATGCCAGAATATGTGCTGTGGGGCTCTCTCCTCTTCCTGGGTGCAGGGGTCAAATAAACTAAATTGTGGCCTACTCCTGTGGTGGTTGATATGATGCCTGATTCTCTGATGTGGAACCTCTCTCTCTGTTTGGGTGAAGGGGTCAAAGTAACTCAATGGTGGCTTCTCCTGTGGTGGCTGAGTATGATGCCAGAATATGTGCTGTGGGGCCTCTCTCCTCTTCCTGGGTGCAGGGGTCAAAGTAACTCAATGGTGGCTTCTCCTGTGGTGGCTGATATGATGCCAGAATATGTGCTGTGGTGCCTCTCTCTCTTCCTGGGTGCGGGGTCAAAGTAACTCAATGGTGGCTTCTCCTGTGGTGGCTGATATGATGCCAGAATATGTGCTGTGGGGCCTCTCTCCTCTTCCTGGGTGCAGGGGTCAAAGTAACTCAATGGTGGCTTCTCCTGTGGTGGTTAGTATGATGCCAGAATATGTGCTGTGGGGCCTCTCTCCTCTTCCTGGGTGCAGGGGTCAAAGTAACTCAATGGTGGCTTCTCCTGTGGTGGCTGATATGATGCCAGAATATGTGCTGTGGTGCCTCTCTCCTCTTCCTGGGTGCAGGGGTCAAAGTAACTAAATGGTGGCTTCTCCTGTGGTGGTTGATATGATGCCTGATTCTCTGCTGTGAAACCTCTCTCCTCCATCTGGGTGTAGGGGTCAAAGTCTTTCAAAGTCGCCTTCTCCTGTGCTGATTGATATGAAGCTGATGGTTGTGCCATCTGACATGGTTGCCGGGGTCCCATTAAATTGGGGCCTACTCCTGTGGTGGTTGATATGATGCCTGATTCTCTGATGTGGAACCTCTCTCCTCTGTTTGGGTGAAGGGGTCAAAGTAACTCAATGGTGGCTTCTCCTGTGGTGGCTGATATGATGCCAGAATATGTGCTGTGGGGCCTCTCTCCTCTTCCTGGGTGCAGGGGTCAAAGTAACTCAATGGTGGCTTCTCCTGTGGTGGCTGATATGATGCCAGAATATGTGCTGTGGTGCCTCTCTCCTCTTCCTGGGTGCGGGGTCAAAGTAACTCAATGGTGGCTTCTCCTGTGGTGGCTGATATGATGCCAGAATATGTGCTGTGGTGCCTCTCTCCTCTTCCTGGAGTGCGGGGGTCAAAGTAACTCAATGGTGGCTTCTCCTGTGGTGGCTGATATGATGCCAGAATATGTGCTGTGGGGCCTCTCTCCTCTTCCTGGGTGCAGGGGTCAAAGTAACTCAATGGTGGCTTCTCCTGTGGTGGTTAGTATGATGCCAGAATATGTGCTGTGGGGCCTCTCTCCTCTTCCTGGGTGCAGGGGTCAAAGTAACTCAATGGTGGCTTCTCCTGTGGTGGCTGATATGATGCCAGAATATGTGCTGTGGTGCCTCTCTCCTCTTCCTGGGTGCAGGGGTCAAAGTAACTAAATGGTGGCTTCTCCTGTGGTGGTTGATATGATGCCTGATTCTCTGCTGTGAAACCTCTCTCCTCCATCTGGGTGTAGGGGTCAAAGTCTTTCAAAGTCGCCTTCTCCTGTGCTGATTGATATAAAGCTGATGGTTGTGCCATCTGACATAGTTGCCAGGGTCTGATTCAATGGGGGCCTACTCCTGTGGTGGGTGATCTAAATGCCTGATTCTCTGCTGTGAAACCTCTCTCCTCCGTCTGGGTGTAGGGGTCAAAGTCTTTCAAAGTCGCCTTCTCCTGTGCTGATTGATATGAAGCTGATGGTTGTGCCATCTGACATGGTTGCCGGGGTCCCATTAAATTGGGGCCTACTCCTGTGGTGGTTGATATGATGCCTGATTCTCTGATGTGGAACCTCTCTCCTCTGTTTGGGTGAAGGGGTCGAGGTAACTCAATGGTGGCTTCTCCTGTGGTGGCTGATATGATGCCAGAATATGTGCTGTGGTGCCTCTCTCCTCTTCCTGGGTGCGGGGGTCAAAGTAACTCAATGGTGGCTTCTCCTGTGGTGGCTGATATGATGCCAGAATATGTGCTGTGGTGCCTCTCTCCTCTTCCTGGGTGCAGGGGTCAAAGTAACTCAATGGTGGCTTCTCCTGTGGTGGCTGATATGATGCCAGAATATGTGCTGTGGTGCCTCTCTCCTCTTCCTGGGTGCAGGGGTCAAAGTAACTAAATGGTGGCTTCTCCTGTGGTGGTTGATATGATGCCTGATTCTCTGCTGTGAAACCTCTCTCCTCCATCTGGGTGTAGGGGTCAAAGTCTTTCAAAGTCGCCTTCTCCTGTGCTGATTGATATAAAGCTGATGGTTGTGCCATCTGACATGGTTGCCAGGGTCTGATTCAATGGGGGCCTACTCCTGTGGTGGGTGATCTAAATGCCTGATTCTCTGCTGTGAAACCTCTCTCCTCCGTCTGGGTGTAGGGGTCAAAGTCTTTCAAAGTCGCCTTCTCCTGTGCTGATTGATATGAAGCTGATGGTTGTGCCATCTGACATGGTTGCCGGGGTCCCATTAAATTGGGGCCTACTCCTGTGGTGGGTGATCTAAATGCCTGATTCTCTGCTTTGAAACCTCTCTCCTCCGTCCGGGTGTAGGGGTCAAAGTCTGTCAAAGTCGCCTTCTCCTGTGCTGATTGATATAAAGCTTATGCTTGTGCCATCTGACATGGTTGCCGGGGTCTGATTCAATGGTGGCCTACTCCTGTGGTGGGTGATCTAAATGCCTGATTCTCTGCTGTGTAACCTCTCTCCTCCGTCTGGGTGTAGGGGTCAAAGTAACTAAATGGTGGCCTACTCCTGTGGTGGGTGATATGATGCCTGGTTCTCTGCTGTGGGACCTCTCTCCTTTGTCTGGGTGCTGTGGTCAAAATAATAGTAAGTGACCTTCTCCATTGGTGGGTGACTTGAAGCCTGATTCTGTGCTATGGGACCTCACTCCAATTAATATTGTTTAATTTTTATTTATTTTATGTTAACTCATCATTTCCCTATCTACATTTGTTTGCAGGGGATTTAACTACATTTTGCTGCCTTTTGCAGCCCTCTAGCCCTTTCCGGGTGTGTTTTACAGCCTTTTTAGTGCCCAAAAGTTCGGGTCCCCATTGACTTCTATGGGGTTCGGGTTCGGGATGAAGTTCGGGTCGAGTTCGGATCACGAACCCGAACATTTTTCGAAAGTTCGGCCGAACTCGTCGAACCCGAACATCCAGGTGTTCGCTCATCTCTACTCACCTGTCTCTACTTTATGCTGCCATTAGTATGGAAAGCATAAAGTTGATGACAGGTTCCCTTTAATTATAAATAGAGATGAGCAAACACCTGGATGTTCGGGTTCGAGAGGTTCGGCCGAACTTCCGGAAAATGTCCGGGTTCGTGATCCGAACTCAACCCGAACTTCCTCCCGAACCCGAACCCCATAGAAGTCAATGGGGACCCGAACTTTTGGGCACTAAAAAGGCTGTAAAAGACACCCAGAGGGATAATATACCGCAATAAACGCATTGCGATTACAACTTTGAGCTAACGATCACCATGGGAACGCCTCCTCCAGTAGAATGTACTGTCGAATCTGAGAATTAAGTTGAAATCGCAATGCGATTCATATATATTTGCTTAATCGCATTGCGATTTCAACTTAGCATTGCTAAATAATTCCATCCATATTGTTAACTTACTGAGTCAGTAAGTTAACGAATATGGATGGAATTATTTAGCAATGCTAAGTTGAAACGGCAATGCGATTA
Organism: Bufotes viridis; assembly: GCA_033119425.1. Taxonomy (NCBI): domain Eukaryota; kingdom Metazoa; phylum Chordata; class Amphibia; order Anura; family Bufonidae; genus Bufotes; species Bufotes viridis. The sequence continues at coordinate 171,555,054 of CM065594.1, read as the reverse complement.
AGCAGATATATAATAATCGCATTGCGATTTCAACTTAATTCTCACATCCGACAGTACATTCTACTGGAGGAGCGTTCCTATGGTGATTGGTAGCTCAAAGTTGTAATCGCAATGCGATTAAGCAAATACATAAGAATCGCATTGCGATTCCAACTTTTAGTACTCAACTTTTAAAATCGTACACCACTTTAAGTTCCAAAGTTGCAATCGCGTTCGAATAGAACCTAAAGCTGTCTCTTAGTCAGTTTTAGTATTGGTGTGCTGTAATAGAAGTTATATTCGTACGCGAATATAACTTAGAGCAATACAGTCAACTTTACACTGTTAGTTTTATTATCGCGATAATACAACTATTCAAGAATCGTGTACGTGCGTCTGTACGTGTGTGCGTTACCTCGGACACTATTCTATTTTGCCAGCCACAGCTGAAACCACTGATTTATGGTATTGCTATTTTGGCAATTGAATTTAACCCCAGAAAATAATCTATCCTTTGCCAGACAGCAGACAGTATTATACTTGTCCAGCCAAAGCTGGAACACCAGATTTAGGGGATTGGTATTTGGGCAATTGTATTTAACCCCTTAATAAAATATAGAAATTTCTTTCCTGAGTTTCTAGGGGTGACAATTAGCACAGCCAAGCCCCTGATGTAGGATATAGCAAAAAAAAACTAGTATTGATGGATTGATGGACTTGGTGGCAGCTTCTTCTGGCGCACCACAAGTCACAAAATGGCCGCCGATCAACCCAGAAAATAAGTGACAGAAAAACGCTCTGTGCAGCCTAAAAACCAGCGAGCAAGTAACTAGCAGAAGTTCAATGATTCTCAGCTGTAAATTGATCCGTTCATTAGGTGCTGTTGCTGACTTTAACCTGCCTAATCTCGCCCTGACAGAAGCTGCGTCCTCTCCCTACACTAATCAGAGCAGTGTGACGTGCGGCGCTACGTGACTCCAGCTTAAATAGAGGCTGGGTCACATGCTGCACTTGGCCAATCACAGCCATGCCATTAGTAGGCATGGCTGTGATGGGCTCTTAGGGCAAGAAGTAAAACGCTAGCTGATTGGCTGCTGTGCAGCCCTTCAGAAAGCGGGAAGTAATCGACGAACACCAAACCCGAACCCGAACTTTTTTGAAAATGTCCGGGTTCGGGTCCAGGTCCCGGACACCCCAAAATTCGGTACGAACCCGAACTATTCTCGAACTGTTCGCTCAACACTAATTATAAAATATTAGATAAGAAGAGTTCAGGGACAGCACATGGACAGTGTAGGGAGATCGTAGGGAGACTTTTTACACACTACAGGAGAGCATAGGTAGAGTATATGGAGAATGCAGGGACTAATTGAACAGCGTCCCCCTTGGTCATTAGATAAGTAGGGTTGAGTGAATGCGAACTGCAAAGTTCGGGTTCATACCGAACTTTACAAGTTCGGGTACCCAGACCTGAACTTTTTAGCTGAAGTTCGGGTTCGGGTTCGGTGTTCGGGGGATTTTATTATTTCCCATTATAACAGTGTTATAACGGAAAATAATAGCATTTTTAAGAAAGAATGCTAAATAAAATGGCCATTGAGGGGTTAAAAATAATAATTAAAAAAACTCACCTCATCCACTTGATCACGCAGCCGGTATCGTCTTCTTTTTACTTTCTGCAGGACCTGCAAAAGGACCTGCGATGACGTCACCGCGTTAACCAAGGTGTAAATTCTATAGCACCTTGATTCTGTAATTGGGGTGAAAAAGCGCTCTATTTTTAGAGTTATTTGTTTTTCCACCTTGTTTAATAGATAAGTAAATCCATTAGGCCTTAATTCTGTAATTGGGGAGAAAAAGCTGTCTAATATTACTGCTATTGGGGTGTCCATATTGTTTTATACATAAGTAATTATGTAACACCTTGATTCTGTAATAGTGATGAAAAAGCTAAATTTTTAAAGTTGTTTTTCCACCTTGTTTTATAGATAAGAAATTCCATTAAGCCTTGATTCCCAAATTGGGGTGAATAGGTTGTCTATATTTATTGTTATTTGGGTGCCCACTGTGTTTCTTAGATAAGCAATCCCATTAGGCCCTGATTATCAAATTGGGGTGAAAAAGCGGTCTAATACTACTGCAGTCGCAGCAACAAGCCAGAGCTGCCAGTGTCATCCAGCGGTCATGTTTTGACCAGCAACCTAGCTGTCCATGAATGGTTGACTGGGTCTTCAACATCATCTCAACTGACATTAGACACCCATAGCCAGGAGGTCAATGGGTTCCATAGACACTACACTTAGTTGGCATGGCCCGGGAACAAGCTTTGTGCCCTCATGTGTCCTGAACCTGCCTTTTTCTTTTTCTGCTCGGGAAGTATTGTATGCTGCCGGCTCTGCTCTGCTTTTCAGTGAGGATGAGCTTATTGAGAACAATCAGCAGCTGCTGCCCAGCCCAGATTTGGAGGAGAGATCTGCGGCTTCCTCCTGTAGACGGGCAAGAAGCGACAAGTTGCATGGGAACTGGTGTCATGAGCAGTCAGGGATGCGGCCATAAGACTGGTGAGGGTAACATCAGTGACATGCATACAGTAGTGGTTGATGATGTAGCTGAATGTGAGCACCGTAAAGTCTATGGGCAAAAGAACGGATCCGTTCTTCCGTTTTATGGATTCCGTTATGTTCCTTTATAACCAGGTTTTAACGGAAGGTCATAACGGAAACCATAACGCCAGTGAGAATCCACCCTTACTCTGAAAAATTGTCAGAGTGGGCAGAATTCTTGCTACAACCCCTGGTAACACTGATCCCTGGTCATTTGAGAGATACTGGTACAGTGCTTAAAAACTTTTTTCAATTTAATTGGTGTACTGAATATATCTGGGTTACAGCAGACATTGTATGGAGAAATATTGTTTTTTCTGGTATAAGATACGTGGCGAAAAAAGCTCCTACGGTAGGACAGAAATGAAGTTGAATTTTATTTGTAAAAAAAATCCCTAAAATCAGGTAACCATGGTAAGATGGACCATGTGATTGGACCATGTGATGTGACGTCATCACAGGTCCTTTAGTTCTTAGCTGATGCTGGGAAAGAGAGGACAGATCGCAACTACTCAAGTGGCTAAGGTAAGTTAACTTTTATTATTTTTAACCCCTTCCACTTCATTTAACAATGCATTCTTTATTAAGAATGCTATTATTTCCCCTTATAACCATGTTATAAGGGAAAATAATAAAGATCGGGTCCCGTTGATAAGCAACCATGCGGGAAAATCGAAATGCATCCGCACTTGCTTGCGGATGCTTGCGATTTTCCCGCAGCCCCATTCACTTCTATAGGGCCAGCGTTGCGTGAAAAACGCACAATATAGAGCATGCTGTGATTTTCACGCAACGCAGAAGTGATGCGTGAAAATCACCGCTCATGTGCACAGCCCCATAGAAATGAATGGGTCCGGATTCAGTGCGGGTGCAATGCGTCCTCCTCACGCATTGCACCCGCGCGGAAAACTCGCCCGTGTGAAAGGGGCCTTAATGCCATTCAGTGTTTGGGTGAATAAAGAATTCCTATTTTATTTTATTTTTTCATTTTTACTTGCATTTTATTTATTTTTTCAGATTTCTTTCGATTCGTTATTTACTTTTTTACTTTGAATGCAGAGAACAAATTATTTACATGTACATGCTTTCTCTATATACAAAGCACTGGTAACAGTGACTATTTTCAGGTGTTTTCTGATTATTTAATGTGGTTAAGCAGGTCTCCTGGGCAAACTTTCTGTCTATCTATCTATCTATCTATCTATCTATCCCTATCTATCCCTTATCTATCTGACTGTCTGTCTATCTAAAATTATGGAAGAAAGGCAGCATTCTTAGTTCAGTGAAACAAGTGGATTCCTTTATTCACACAAGACTTAATGCCATTGAGTGTTTGGGTGAATAAAGAAATCCATTATTTTTTTTTCAGATTTCTTTCTATTCGTTATTTACTTTTTTACTTTAAATGCAGAGAAAAAATGATTTACATGTCCCTGCTTTCTTTATATACAGAGCACTGGTAACAGTGACTATTTTCAGGTGTTTTCTGATTATTTAATGGGGTTAAGCAGGTCTCCTGGGCAAACTTTCACTTAGGGCTCATGCACACAAACGTGTCCCGGCCGTTCGGTGCATTGGGGACAGCAGTTTGCGGTCCCCACTGCATGTGAGCCATCCATACGGTTGCCGCAGACAGAAACAGAGCCATTCAACTTGAATGCGTGCGTGCGTGATCCATCCGCACCGCAAAAAAAAATGTAGCCGCCTCGCTGCTGACATTCCGCCTCTTCGGCGGTGCTCGGGGCTCCCGCTGAGGACCGCACGCTCCCTCCGTTTGTACGCCCAACAGGAAATCTGTCTGTGATGACTTCCGGGCACTGCACCGTGGGTAGACGATTAATGTGACACATTATTTTTTATATACTGGGCTGCCCTTTATTGCTGTTAAGTTTATAGAACCATAATTTATAAATACTGCTATTTATATAAAGCAGAATGAAATTAATATTAAAAAGGGGCGGGGCTAGCGTCAGGCAGACTCGATGGGGGGTGGAGTTTCTCTCCCTATATATAGCTGATGCAGGCCTGCCTCTTCCTCTTTGCCTGCATAGAGCCATTTTTTCGCTGTTTTGCTGTTGCTAAACTACGCTTTAAGTATCTTTTAGATGGCGTCTCCCAATGATGATCAACGCGGGAAGGCTTCCCACAAGCAGAAGCACCTAACCTGCTCCACTTGAAATATGTCAATGCTGGACTTCTATGAGTATAATAGGTGTCCTTTGTGCCGCCCTCCTCAAGCTCAGCCCACCATGAGCGACATGTTTGGTTGGATGATGGAGTTCATGGGTAACTAAATTCTGGAAATCAAAAGTGCCCTATCTTCAAAGAGGGCAAGAGTATCCTCACTGGGCCCTGTATCAATAACTGAAGATGTCATTTCCGTGGACGACCATTCCTCCTCCTCGGATGAAGAAGATTCTACTTACTATTTTTCGGCTGAAAAGACCCAAAGGCTTTTACGCGCCATCCAGTCAAGGGATCGCGATGTTGAGCAAGAGGAAGCTCTGCCATCAACCTCTAGGGGGCCAAGGGCCTTCAAAGTGGACGAAAACTTAGGAAAGTTAATCCAGACTGAATGGAAGCACCCTGAGAAGGGTCAGGTCCTCAACAAGAGATTCAAGCTTATGTTTCCCATCCAGGAATCGGAGTCAGATCTTTGGGTACCGCCTCCGAAGGTCGATATGGCGATCTCCAAACTGTCCAAAAGGACCCTGGTTCCTTCTGATGACGGAAGCAACCTTCAGGATCCATTAGACCATATGGCTGAAAGTACCCTAAAACGCATCTATTCCGCAGCTGCAGCCTCCGCGTCGGTGGCAGTTGCCTCTTCTGAGGTCGCTCAGTTTGTTCGGTCAAGCATTCTTAGAATACAGTCGGACCTGGAGACTGGCGTTTGTAGAAATGACGTTTTGGATCAGTTCAAAACCCTTCTGCTTGGAATGGACTTCTTGTGTGATGCCTCTACGCAGCATTTGAAGCTGAAAATTTGAAAACTATACAAGGAACATTTCAAAAGGAGAAAATTAATCCGACCAGCCACCCATCATACACCCCCCCCCCTTTTCACTCCAACCACTCATTAATGCCCATTCACAAACTATTCACATATTTACTTATAAACATATTTAAATAACTATTAGTCAGATGAACTAAATAAACAAACAAAACTATATACATGCCTTACCTTTAAATTACAAGGCCGGTCATATACAAGTGGCTCGGAGGGTGAGTTCCTGCAACAACATAGGCCAGGTACACAATTGTCCAGCCAGGTCACAGTTCTGGATGATGAGGAGGAGACGGAGATGGGGAAGAAACCGTGTTCACAGCAGGGTGGCACCCAAAGCAGCTCATGGCCAACACTTGAGCATGGCTGGGGAGATACGGAGGAAACAGATGATACACCTCCCACAGAGGACAGCTTGTCGTTGCCTCTGGGCAGCCTGGCAAACATGAGCGACTACATGCTGCAGTGCCTGCGCAATGACTGCTAAGTTGCCCACATTCTAACTTGTGCAGATTACTGGGCAGCCACCCTGCTGGATCCCCATTACAAGGATGTGCCATCCTTAATTCCGTTACTGAAGTGTGATCAGAAGAAGCCAATGCTGGTAGACGCTCTGCTGATGACATTCACACCTTACACCGGGGGCTCAGTGGAAGCACAAGGCTAAAGCAGAGGAGGAGAAAGAAGAAGTTGCCAACGCAGCTGGGTCACCGCTAGAGATGTTCCGAACTATTCGCCGGTGCACAGTTCCCGGCGAACATCGCATGTTCGCGTTCGCCGCGGCGGGCGAACATATGCAATGTTCGGTTCGCCCCCTATACATCATCATTGAGCAAACTTTGACCCTGTACCTCACAGTCAGCAGACACATTCCAGCCAATTAGCATACCCTCCCTCCCAGACCCTCCCACCTCCTATCAAAAAGCAAGGACAGCATTCATCTTAGATTCATTCTGAAACTGCAGTGTTAGTTAGAGCAGGGAGAGTGCTGCTGCTGAATTAATAGGGAAAGCGTTAGCTAGGCCAGTGTTCTGTTTCCCCTCCAGTCCTCAAAGACTCATCGGCCTCTTTCACATGAGCGTGTCTGGAGTAGGCCCCATTCACAAGTCCGTAGTGTGTTGCAGATCCGCAAATTGCGGATCCGCAATACACCATGCCGGCACTCCCCATAAAGATGCCTATTCTTGTCCGCAGGCTGCGGATAAGAATAGGACATGCTCTAACTTTTGCGGAGCCGCGGCCGGATGTTTCGGGGCCGAAACCTGAAAATTTTAGGCAGCGGCTCCGCAAATGCGGAAGCGGAGAGCACATAGTGTGCTCTCCGCATCACGTCCGGCCCAATTCACATTGAATGGGTCCGCATCCATTCCGCAGAATTGCGGAATGGATGCGGACAAAAATTGTGGATTTGTGAATGGAACCTTAGGTCCGGATGCGTTGCTGATGCGTTCATTGAAAACTGTGCGATTTCATAGGCAAAGCCATTAAGTTTTGCCTGCGATGGCGTTCAGTTGTTCAGTTTTTTCCGCGCGGGTGCAATACGTTTTGATGCGTTTTTCAAGCGCGTGATAAAAAACTGAAGGGTTACAAACAGCATCTCCAACCAACCATCAGTGAAAAACGCAATGCACCTGCACTTTCTTGTGGATGCAATGCGTTTTTCAACGCAGATTATAGAACATGCTGCGATGTTCACGCAACACACAAGTAATGCGTGAAAAAAAAAACGATCATGTACACAGACCCATTGAAATGAATGGGTCAGGATTCAGTGCGGATGCTATGCGTTCACTTCACGCATTGCACCCGCGCAGGAAAACTCGCTCGTGTGAAAGGGGCCATCTGCTGTAAGGACAGCGTCCTGACAGCACCCCAAAAAGCCCTTTTTAGGGCTGGTACATTAGTCTGCTTTTATATATATTTTCTATATAAATATTACAGTTGCCTGCCCGTGTATGAGATGCCGCAGAGATGCCGCAGGCCCACAGACTGTACTGTGTGCACACCACTCATATCGGGTGGCACAGTACCTGGCACAGATAAAAAAGTAATGACATTTTTACCCTTTAATATAATTTCAGTTGCCTGCCAGTGTGTGTCAGGCCCACAGACTGTACTGTGCCCACTGCCCACCACTCATAAAGGGTGTCACAGTACATTGCACGGCGCCCGCGCAGTGACCTAAAATTCTAATGAAGCGGTTCCAAAAATCTATTCACTACACCGGCCCTGGCCCTGATAAGGGACAAAGCAGAGATTAAACTGATAGGAATAGTACTTAGTTAACAGTAGTTGCATTGGTGGCAAATTCCATTGCAAGTGCCCAAAATTAGAAGGTAGCGGACAGAGCAAGCTTTTTTCTCTATCTCCCCATGCAAGGATTCAATTCAATACTCATCCCCCGATAGGGGACTTAACAAAGATTAAAATGGTAAGAATAGTAGTTCACACTATTTGTATTGGTGGCACAGTACATTGTGCGGCGCACGAGCAGTGCCCCAAATTGGAAGTAAGTGGACCGACCAATCATCTTTTTCCATGTCCCGGTATCTATTCGATACACGTCCCCTGATAGGGGACATAACAGGGATTAAATTGATATGAATAGTACTAATTAACACACCACTCAAATAGGGTGTCACAGTACATTGCACGGCGCACGCGCCGTGCCTCAAATTGGTGGTAAACAGAGATTAAACTGATAAGAACAGATTTTTTTTATAAAAAAAAAGGAGAACAGCCTCTGCGGAGCTGGGTATTTTTTGGGCACTTTACTTAACGCTCATGCACAATGGCTGTAGGCTCATGTGTCCTTTTGCGGAGGTGACAAACCTGGTCAGTCAAACCCAAGGCAACATCATCGACCTCATCCCATATGCGTTTTTTCTGGAGCTTGCCCTGCGAAGAGTGCTGGATCAGGCCGTAGATGAGCATGAAGAGGAAGAGTTGTGTTCACCATCACCACCAGAAGCAGCCTTGTCGTCGTCGATTGCTGGACCTGCGGCAACGCAGAGAGAGGAGTCTGAAGAAGAGGAGTCAGATGAGGACAAGGAACGGGACATGGTTAGCTTGGTAGCCAACCTTGTGCAAATGGACTGTTTGCGGTTGTTTGCGGTGCGTTAAAAGGGGAGTTTGGTCTGTCACTGTGAAGCGGGCATAACCCTTGCACTACCTGAGTTTTAAAATTGGCCTGGCTATTGAAGTCTATGGCGGTTCACCCGGTTCGCGAACATTTGCAGAAGTTCGAAATTCGCCATTCGCTAATGGAAAATTTTATGTTCGCGACATCTCTAGTCACCGCCCGCACATCAGAAGGCAGGGTTAGCATGGCCGAAATGTGGAAAAGCTTTGTCACCACACCACAAAAACCAGCACCACCAGCAGATATGGAACGTCTTAGCAAGAGGCAGCATTTCAGCAAAATGGTGGAATAGTATCTGTGCACACGCCTACACATACTGACTAATGGGTCTGCCCAGGGTCGTAGCTACAGGGGAAGAAGGGAAAGTGGCTGCTTTGGGGCCCTGACCCAAAAGAGGCCCATCCAGGAGGAGGAGGGGGACTAAAAGGCTTTGTCAGGGCCCCTTCAACAGTATTATACAAATTATATACAGTGGCAGTATAGACAGTGAACAGCTGCCTGGTCTAAGAGAGTGATCTTTAGTAGCCACAGGAATGGGGGCAGCATGAAAGGAAGGGGTTGCGAAAAAATTACCTAGGGGAGGGGGGTCCCATTCAAAAATTTGCTGTTGGGCCCAGTCATTTTTAGCTACACCACTGGGTCTGCCGCATTCAACTTCTGGGTCTCCAAATTGGGGATATGGATACCGGCCTCACCCAACCATTGTTATACTACAGAGCACTTACTCTTTGTTTTCTTTTTTATATTTCCCAATGTTTTGGGGTCTACCCCAATTTATAAAAAACAAAAAAGGAAACACGTAGTTTGTGACTTCCTTTGGCTTCACAGCCAAAAAAGGCTTTATGTCAGGCAACAATGTAATTGTAATGAATTAAGTTCCCTGTCTGTTATGCAGTGCAGGGGTACTTTGAAAGTACCTTTGATCTAGCCAACATTTTGAACGCCACCTAATTTACTGAATATATTTACAAGTCAGATATGCAGTGCAGGGATACTTTATTGCAAAAATAAAATCGTTTTTCAACCCCAATGTCCCAGTTGTATTTACAGATTTTATTTCACCATCATATTTGTAGTGCAACGTTACTTTAAAGGGAAAAAAATATGTTTTTTCACCTACTGTGAAACAGATAGATTTACTGATTATTTTTCACTATCAGAGTTGCAGTGCAGACAGAAAAGGGAGTTTATTAAAAAAAATATAAATGTTTTTTTCACCCACAAATGAAACAGATGAATTTAAATGAATTTCTTTCACTATCACTAGTGCATTGCAGGGCACAAATGTATTTTGTGCCCAAAATTTAGTGTCACAGTTGTATTTACTGATTTTATTTCACTATCAGATTTGCAGTACAGACCCCAAAGGTACATTATAGGAAAAAAAAAGATGATTTTTTCACCCACAGTGAAACAGATGGATTTAACTCATTTTCTTTCACTATCACAAATGTAGTGCACATAGCAAATGTACTTTTTAGCAAATAATAAAAATAAAAAAATTGCCAGAATCTAACAGATGGATTTACTGAATTAATGACACTGATATATGCAGCACAGGGGTACTTTACAGAGAAATATGTGAAAATGTCACCTCCTAGGTCCCTATAATCACAGACGGATTAACTATATTAACTATATTATTTTTCTCTTAAGGTTCACTTAAAAATGGGTATATGTTGCCCAATAAAGTTAAAGAACTGGATAAAATTATTGTCCCTGGCACATATGCAGGTGCAAGTGCACTACACTTGCACAAAATGGCCACCGACACCAACCTAACTTACAGACAGATTAAAGTCTTTGTCACTGGCCTCAGAGTCAGGACAGGGTAAAAAACAGTTGCATTGCACCCACAGGAAAAAAAAGGATGTAGATCGCTGAGTGAACAAGTTCTGATATCAGATATTATTCAGCTTCTTTCCTATTCTCTCCCTCACAGAAGCAGCATCCTATTCCTACACTAATAAGAGCAGAGTAACGTGCAGTGCTACAGGACTCCAGCTTATATAAAGGCTGGGTCACATGCTGCACTTCGCAGACAAGTGAAACACTTGTTGATTGGCTGCCCTGCAGCCTTTCAAAAAGCACCAAGAAATTGCCGAACACTGAACCTGATCCCGAACTTTTACGGAAATGTTCGGTTCCAGGTACCAAAAACCCTAAAGTTCAGTACGAACCCTATTTACTAGTGTTGAGCTCGAATATTCGAATAGCGAATTTTTTTAGCGAATATCGGCACTTCGCTAATTCGCGAATATTTCGAATATAGCACTATAAATTCGCTATTTCGAATATTCGTTTTTTTTTTTGTTTTTTTTTTAGTTATATTTTTTTCTTTCCCTCTTCCCAACAGTAGTTCTTACCTGTCCTGAGGATTCCTGGCTTCCTGGCTGCTCTAGTCAGTGCCCATTGCCGCTTCTGCCGACTTCCGTGCTCATGGAGCGTCCCCATCCATGGGAACGTCTCCATATACTAAAATGTACTGTCGGATTTGAGGAATTACGTTGAAATCGCAATGCGATTAATTCAAGTTATATTAATCGCATTGCGATTTCAACTTAGAGCTGGGTTTATAATGGGTCAGCTTGCTAGAATGAACGAAGTTAACGAATATGGAATATAGCAGCACTGCTAAGTTGAATTCGCAATGCGATTAATTTAACTTAAAGTAATCGCATTGCGATTTCAACTTAGCACTGCTAGTGCCACTGCTATATTCCATATTCGTTAATTCTAGCCTATGTAAGATAGCAGTGCTAAGTTGAAATCGCAATGCGATTACTTCAAGTTAAATTAATCGCATTGCGAATTCAACTTAGCAGTGCTGCTATATTCCATATTCGTTAACTCGCTCATTGAATCGTTAACTTTGTTCATTCTAGCAAGCTGACCCATTATAAACCCAGCTCTAAGTTGAAATCGCAATGCGATTAATATAACTTGAATTAATCGCATTGCGATTTCAACGTAACTCCTCAAATCCGACAGTACATTTTAGTATATGGAGATGTTCCCATGGTGATGGGGACGCTCCATGAGCAAGGAACTTTATGGTTGGCTTGGTAGAATTAGCGAATAGCGAATATGACGAATGTATTCGTCATATTCCTCAAAACGAAGATAGCAGTATTCTACATCTTCGTTTTAGCAACCTATTCGTCAACCTCGCTAATTCTAGCAATCAAATAGGAAGGTTGACTATAGAGACAGCTGTGTTAAATTCGCTATGCGATTTTTTTATTTTTTTAATAAAATAATTATATTACTTGATATAATTATTATAATTATTCTATTTATTAAAAAAATATATATAAATAATCGCATAGCGAATTAAACACAGTTGTCTCTATAGTCAACCTTCCTATTTGATTGCTAGAATTAGCGAAGTTGACGAATAGGTTGCTAAAATGAAGATGTAGAATACTTCGTTATCTTCGTTTTGAGGAATATGACGAATACATTCGTCATATCCGTCATCTTCGCTATAATTCTAGATATGAAACCAATAGGAAAGTAGCCTTAAGTTAAAATCGCAATACGCGATTATTTAAATCGCATATTAATCGCGGTAACTAGAATAATGACGAATATTCGATTTCGACGAATATGAAACGAATATTCATTCGAATATTCGCGAATTTCGTCGAAATCGAATATGGCACCTGCCGCTCATCACTACTATTTACCGTCTCTTGGTTTAGTTCTTTCTCCAATTTTAAAATCAATATGAATGAATCCCATATATTAAGCTTAGACCTTCCTGATTCAGTCACCACATCTAGCACAATTCCTGGTCCTTTGAAATGCTGTCATTAATTTATGTCTAGTGGACAGTTTTAAAAAATCTTATGGCGGTGGCTGTCCCACAGTATGTAGATCCCAGCCACCGCTACTTTTGCAGGCGAGCCATCCCTTCTCTGCACTCTCTCTTAACAGCAGACTGGGTAAATGCAGTGGCGGCTGGGTTTGAGGTGCATAGCATTTTTGCGAATGTCCTTCTGCCCCAGAGGATTGCAGGGCATTTGTCTTTGCCTCCTGTTACTTCCTCCTCTTCCTCTTACTCGACTTCCTCCTCTACCACCCGCTCATGTGCTCAGCGTAACACCTTCACCACCCACAGCAGCAGGCTGTTTTAGAACTTGTGTGTTTGTGGGACAAACCCCACACCGCGCAGGAGCTGTGGACAGGCATGGAACAAAAGACCGATGATTGATTGGTGCCACTGAGCCTCCAGTCCGACCTGGTGCTGTGCGCTAATGGGCAAAATATAATAGCAGGTCTGGGACTAGTCGGTTTGACAAACATCCCTTGCCCGCTACATGTGCTGAATTTGGGGTGCAGAAATTCCTGAACACCAGACAGTAAAAATCTATTCAGTTAATCGAACACACACAACAACCCCGCCCCCCCTTTCAGTCAAAGCATTAACAAACTATTTACAAATTTACTTAAAAGCATATTAAAATAACTATAATGCAGCTAAACTAACTATATAAACAAACAAAACTTTATACACGCCTTATCGTTAACTTAAGGCCAGACAAATACAAGTGGCTCGGAGGATGGGTTCCTGCACCAACATAGGCCCTGGCCTGGAACACAATTGTCCAGCCAGGGCACAGTTCTGGAGGATGAGGAGGAGAAGGAGGAATGCTGGGGGATACAGAGGACACAGACGATACACCTCCCTCAAAGAGGACAGCTTATCCTTGCCTCTGGGCAGCCTGGCACACATGAGCGACTACATGCGGCAGTGCATGCGCAACAACCGCCGAGTTACTGCCACATTCTAACTTATGCTTATTACTGGGTGGCCACCCTGCTGAATCCCCTTTACAAGGACAACGTGCTGTCCTTAATTCCCTCACTGGAGTGTGATAGGAAGATGCGCCTGCCAGTAGACACGCTGCTGATGGCATTTACACCTGACACCGGGGACTCAGTGGAAGCACAAGGTGAAGGCAGAGGAGGAGGAGAAAGAAGTTGCCAATGCAGCTGGGTCACCAGCAACACCTCAGAAGGCAGGGTTATCATGGGTGAAATGTGTAAAAGCTTTGTCATCACGCCACAACAACCTGCACCACCAGCAGATCTGGAACGTCTTAGCAGGAGGCAGCATTTCAGCAACATGGTGGAACAGTACACATACTCACTGATGGGTCTGCCCAGGGGCATAGCTACAGGGGAAGCAGGGGTCCATCCAGGAGGAGGAGGAGGAGGACTAAAAGACTTTGTCAGGGCCCCCTCAACAGTATTATTCAATGAAATGATATAAAGTGGCAGTACAGACAGTGTAGAAAGCGGATGGAACAGTTGCTGGGCCTGGTCTGAGAGAGCGATCTTTAGTAGCCCCAGGAATGGCGGCATGGAAGGAAGGGATTGCGCAAAAATTACTGTGGGAGGGGGGGCCCCAGTCAAATATTTGCTGTGGTGCCCAATCATTTCTAGATACGCCACTGGTCTGCCCCATTCAACTTCTGTGTCTTCAAATTGGACACATGTCTTGAGGTTGCCCTTTACGCCTTTGAGGTGCTGGCCTACCCTGCAGCCACTGTATTGTCTGAACCTATCCGCAGCCAATGTGGGCAAGCATTCGTGTATTAAAAAGAATCAGGCATGGATCCCACAGGACTTGTTTGTACCTTATGCAGAATAGACATGTATACCGGCTTCACCAAACCATTGTTATACAGCCTTGCACTTTGTTGTATTTTTTATATTTTCCCCATTTTTGGGGGTCTACAGTAATTTATTTAAAAAAATAAAAAACATGCTGTTGGCGACTAGTACCTTTGGCTTCACAGCCCAAAAAGGCTTTATGTCATGCAAGAATGTAACCGCCAATTGTAAGTTCCCTGACAGTTAGGCAGTGCAGAGGTTTGTACCTGGCAAAAATGGTAATATTTCACACAACAATTTAAAAGAGAATTATTGACATTTTCGGTCACTGTCACCTATGCAGTGCAGGGCTTTGTACCCGGCAAAAATGGTAATATTGCACCCAACAATTAAAAAGAGGATTATTCACATTTTCGGTCACTGTCGCCTATGCAGAGCAGGGGTTTTAACCTGCCAAAAATGGTAATATTGTACACAACAATTTAAAAAAAGGATTATTTACATTTTCGGTCACTGTTACCTATGCAGTGCAGGGCTTCGTACCTAGCAAAAATGGTACTATTGCACCCAACAATTTAAGAGAGCATTATTCTCATTTTCGGTCTTTGTCACCTATGCAGTGCAGGGCTTTGTACCCGGCAAAAATGATAATATTGCCCCAACAACTTCAAAGAAGATTATTCACATTTTCGGTCACTGTCACCCATGCAGTGCAGGGCTTTGCACCTAGCAAAAATGGTAATATTGCACCCAACAATTAAAAAGAGGACTATTTACATTTTCGATCAATGTCAGCTATGCAGTGCAGGGCTTTGTACCTGGAAGAAATGGTAATATTGCACCCAACAATTTAAAAGAGGATTATTCACATTTCTGGTCACTGTCAACTATGCAGTGTAGGGCTTTGACCCCGTCAAAAATGGTAATATTACACCCAACAATTAAAAAAAGAGAATTATTCACATTTTCGGTCACTGTCATCTATGCAGTGCAGGGCTTTGTACCTGGCAAAACTCGTTATATTGCACCCAACAATTTAAAAAAGGTAATATTGCAAACAACAATTTAAAAGAGGATTATTCACATTTTCGGTCACTGTCACCTATGCAGAGCAGGGCTTTGTACCCGGAAAAGGTAATTCTTGTCCTAAAATTTTTTATCACCACCCATGGAAAACATGGATTTCAGTGGTATATTTTGGGGTGTAGGACCTCATTGTTCTCAACATCATCTTCCACCCAGTCTTCACCCCTGCCCTCTTTGTTGGTCTGCACACAGCAGAAAGCAGCAGCGGTTTGCACCTGTGTTTGGTCATCATCAGAGACGTGCTGTCGTGGTCTTCCCCTGTCTCCATCCTCAAAACTAAGTGGTTGAGCATCCGTGCACTCAATCTCTTCCACTTCTGGGGCAGGACTATGGTTATGGCCCTGGGAAACCCTGCCGGCAGTCATTAAGAAGCATAAGAGACTCCTGCATTTAATAGTCAACAAATAGTCAACAATTAAGTTCACTATACAGTAAGGCAGTATCCGTGTCATAAACAGAATACATTTCTTTAGGTCACACAACAGTGTAACTGAGCAATTCAATTCACTTTCCCTATACTAACAGCAGCAGAGTGACGTGTGGCACTACGTGACTCCAGCTTATAAAGATGCTGGGTCACATGCTGCACTCAGCCAATCACAGCCATGCCATTAGTAGGCATGGCTGTAATGGCTTCTTAGGGCAAAGATTTAAAACGCTTGTTGATTGGCTACTCTGCAGCCTTTTAAAAAGCGTGAAGAATCGCCGAACAACAGGCCCGAACCCGAACTTATGAAAATGTTCGGGTTTGGGTCCGTGTCCCGAACATCCTAAAATTCGGTACGAACCCAAACTATACAGTTCGGATTCGCTCAACTCTACTCACAAGTTGTCCAGATGTGTCAGAACACAGGAGAACAGGTATAAAATCCGAGCTAGGTGGCACAAAACCCCTGATATTACTTGCCTCTATAGTGCCAATGGATTGGATACATGTAGGAGATGTCTTAAACAGAGAGGATCCTTTTTCTATATTTGGTGGACCTGTCCATTGATCTAGACTTGGGGTTTAAAGATCTTTGGCATTTCTAACAAGATCTGCAATCTATCAATTCTGATCTTACCTCAATTGGCATTGCTGCGAATATACAGATTTGAGGAAAATGCTGCTTGGTAGAACCGAATGATAGCCAAATATAAGCGTTGTTATCAAGCATGGACCTCCTTCCAGATCTTTCAATTACTTTAAATGACCAGTTTTGATACTATCATTTTCAAGAGATGTAATAGCAAACCTGTCAATCATCAGTCAATAACCTACTTCTGTTACCAAAATTCCAGTTAACTTATTATGCATACTTAGTTACAAAGAGATAATCGCGTGTAGCGATAGTGATAATAGCGCTGGAGTATTGTACTGATGTGTATAAATGACAATGTAATCCTTTTCCAGTATTAATCAGTATATTAGTAACAATATTACCGGCATCAAAGCTGTGAGTTATGGTAGTGGTGGATGTATTCAGCGGTAATAGATGCAATCGCATTATCAGAAGCACGCGCTGTGCGAGGAAACCTTAGGGAGCATTCGAGCGTTGTCCTGGAGATTCCTGTGGGTGACGTCACCACTGATTGTATGGTAGCCTCCAAGGTCCACAATTACTCCTACGCGTTTCAAAGCCTCGTGGGCTTCTTCATCAGGGATGGTCAGTCCTGGTGGTCTTGGGGATTTTATAGGCATAATAGTCTCCATAGCAACCTCTGTGCTTTAGCGCAAGTCTGATGTTTAACTAGTTGGTGTCTGTATTACAGTGTGTAATAGTAATAGATGACAATTTAGCCCGTTTCACAGTTTACTGAAATGCAAACAATTCTATCTCATGGTTTAGTCTGTTCGGTACCAGGCTTTTAAACCGAAATATCCATTTGGTCTCTGCTTGAGACATTTCTTTTATATAGTCTCCTCCTCTTATGTTTTTGGCCACTCTCTCTAAGCCCCCAAAGGATGATCCTGAAAATTTACCATTGTGGAATACAACATAGTGTCTGGAAAGGGGATGTTCCATGGGTTTTTTATGTATGTTTATGATGTGTTCACTAATTCTGGTTTTGAGTTCCCTTTTAGTGCGCCCCACATATGTTTTGTTACATGGACATTTAATGTAATATATGACCCCTTTGGTGTTACATGTAATGTGTTCTTTGATTGTGTATTCCATTATTGGGGTTTCTATTTTTTTCACTGGTTTGTTTGCTTGTTTTACAGTTCTGCAGTTCTTACACAATCTGCAAGGAAAAAAACCTTTTTTGATATGTTGATTGTTTGTTGGTTTCCATGTTTTAGTGGAGGGGGCTATCATGTTTGACAGCTTTGAGGCCTTTTTAAACACAAATATAGGATTATTGGGGATTTTATTGCCTATTAGTTTGTCTTGTTTTAGGACATCCCAATATTTTTTGACCATCCTTTTAAAACTTCCCTGCACCTGCACTATATTTGGTGATAATAGGAATCCTGATGTTATTTTCATCTTTGTTGTAATTATTTATTTTTGCACTTTTATCTTTTATTATATCTGCACGATTTTGTTGTTTTACTTGCTCAATGAGTGGTTCTAGGTGCTTTAGTTGGTATCCTTTTTCTATTAATTTTTTATTTAATATTTCTGTTTCTTTCACAAAAGTGGAATTTTCAGTATCGTTTCCATGGGCTCTTATGTACTGGCTGTAAGGTATATTATTTAGCCAGGTTGGTAGGTGGCAGCTGTCTAGTAGGATAAAACCATTAGTATCTGTTGGTTTGCGGTAAGTTTTAGTATGTATGGAACCATCTTCTATGTAAATTGTTCCAATTAGAGGTAAAATGCAAATAAAAGTCATTTTTATTTAATTCCAGTAAAAATTGGTTAAGGGATGATTCATCTCCTTAGCATATAAAAACAATATAATCTATAAAACGTTTCCAAAGGACCAGACTCGCACTGAGCTCGCCATTAGGGAAGATGGTAAGCTCCTCCCATCTCCCCATGTACAAATTAGCGAAACTCGGTGCAAATCTGGTCCCCATCGCGGTCCCCCGCGTTTGTAGGTAAAAGTCTGAGTTATATTTAAAATAGTTGTGCTGAAAAATAAAGCTGATGCATTCCCCAATGAAATTTATTTGGTTTTCTGGCATATTTCTGGCTTTTTTTTAAAAGTATTCTGCCGCTGCCCGTCCTTTGTTATTTTCAATGACCGTATAAAATGAGGTCACATCTAGTGTGCCTAGGATAAAATTGGCCTGCCATTGGATACCTTCTAATATTTGTAAAATATGTTTGGTATCACGTAAGTAGGCAGGTAATTTTTGCACTTCCCATTGTAGGAGTACATCCACATATTTTGACAAATTTGAGGTTAGGCCATGGCGAGCTCGGTGCGGGTCTGGTCCTTTGGAAACGTTTTATAGATGGTATTGTTTTTATATGGCAAGGAGATGAATCATCCCTTGACCAATTTTTACTGGAATTAAATAAAAATGACTTATTTGCATTTTTCCTCTAATTGGAACAAAAAACTAATTAATTTCCTTGATCTAACAATCTACATAGACGATGGTTCCATACATACTAAAACTTACAGCAAACCAACAGATACTGAAGCACCTAGAACCAATCATTGAGCAAGTAAAACAACAAAATCGTGCAGATCTAATAAACGATAAAAGTGCAAAAATAAATAATTACAACAAAGATGAAAATAACATCAGGATTCCTATTATCACCAAATATAGTGCAGGTGCAGGGAAGTTTAAAAGGATGGTCAAAAAATATTGGGATGTCCTAAAACAAGACAAACTAATAGGCAATAAAATCCCCAATAATCCTATATTTGTGTTCAAAAAAGCCTCAAACCTGTTAAACATGATAGCCCCCTCCACTAAAACATGGAAACCAACAAACAATCAACATATCAAAATAGGTTTTTTTCCTTTAACACCAAAGGGGTCATATATTTGACACCAAAGGGGTCATATATTACATTAAATGTCCATGTAACAAAACATATGTGGGGTGCACTAAAAGAGAACTCAAATCCAGAATTAGTGAACACATCAGAAACATCCCCTTTCCAGACACTATGTGGAATTCCACAATGGTAAATTTTCAGGATCATCCTTTGGGGGCTTAGAGAGAGTGGCCAAAATCATAAGAGGAGGAGACTATATAAAAGAAATGTCTCAAGCAGAGACCAAATGGATATTTAGGTTTAATAGCCTGGTACCGAACAGACTAAACTATGAGATAGAACTTTTTGCATTTCAGTAAACTGTGAAACGGGCTAAATTGCCACCTATTACTATTAGACACTTTAATACAGACACCAACTAGTTAAACATAAGACTTGCGCTAAAGCACAGAGGTTGCCATTGAGACTATTAAGCCTATAAAATCCCCAAGACCACCAGGACTGACCATCCCTGATGAAGAAGCCCGCTAGGCTTTGAAACGCGTAGGAGTAATTGTGGACCTTACAAGGCTACCATACAATCAGTGGTGACGGACAAAGAGCAGGCATATCAGACGCTGTTTACAAAACAGCGTCTGATATGCGATTTAAATGCGTTTTTTTCCGCATCTACAGCCTGCCAGCGCATGATCAGCGCTTGGCAGGCTGTAGTTTCAGTTGTCCCGGCTCCGAACGCGCGCGCGTTCATGCAAAATCTCGGGTCTCACTAGATGACGCCGATAGGCGGCAGTGAGACCTGAGAGAGCCGCCGCGCTGACGCCCATTGGCGTTAGCGTGGCGGCAAGTGGTTAAACTTAAATCTGATCCTGAGTTTGATCAGACCTCAGTTGAGCGACTTCAAAACCTTCTCAAGTAGAGAAAACACAGGCGGTTTGTTAGAGACCTCACAGAGTTCAGGGACAATAAGGCATATACCTTAGATACAAAAATAACTGTCCCTTCTGACTCTGAGGTGTCGTCCTCAGAGCCGGAACTATCTGACTCGGAACATTCAGGTCCATATAATACCAACAGAGGGGGTCACTATTCCTCGACTCGTAGGGCGGGACGCAGATGGCAGAGATGGAGGAGACAGCGGGGAAATGTGGGTCGAGCAGGGGTGGGCCCTCTTCTTTTCCCCCCTCTTCCTCTTCCTCATATACTCCATCACCCTATCAGCCTTTATCGGAAAACCACTTGAGAGATCGAACAAAGGGTGGCGACAATTGGCAGTAAGTGATCCTTCCAAATTATTAATCTGTCTACTCGTACATTGACAGATAATGAATTAAGTGTACTACAGAGACGTATATCGTTTGTACCCACTACAAAATTTGATACCTTTAAATGGGTCAAAGATCTTAATTAACCTCTTCTGTAGAAGACTTAAATGGCACAAATTCTACTAGAACACGAATAAGAAAACATGTATCGACTTAGGAATTAATCCAGAAGATTTTCCTGATTTTCAGACCCTAATGGCTCAGAGTGCATTGATATCTTTTTACGGTTAGTAATTTCTGATCTTGAGCAACTCGACTCAAGTCAACAATTCTATCACAATCTGTCAAAGTATGAGTTTCAAGCGCTCAGAGATCTAGAGACAGATAAAAAGATTGTTTTAAAACCTTCCGATAAAGGAGGCAACTTGGTGATACTTGATCTCCTGAAATATCAAAAAATGTGCTTAGACTTACTTAATGACAAAAAAAGCTATATGATTTTACCCTGTGAGGCTGTGACCCATCTCCGGTGTTTTTCTCACAAGTTAAATCCCTCCTCCAGCAGGGTCTTGAACAAAAGGTAATCAACAAATCCAAGTATTCCTACCAACCTTTTATGGGATACCAAACCTCCATAAAGGACTAGATCCCCTAAAAGGCCGTCCAATTGTCTCCGGAATAGATTCCCTCACCCATCATTGTGGAGTATATCTGTACAAAGTGTTACGGAGTTTGTGTCATGTTTACCCTCGTTTACCAGGGATACAATGGATTTTTTGCGCAAAATAGTGACAATTCCAATTGATCCGGATGTCTTTTTGGCCAACATTGACGTGGAATCCCTCTACACATCGATACCACATGATAAGAGACTGGCAGCAACTATGCATTTTCTCTCGTCTAGGGGTACACAATTTCAGAATCACAATCAATTTATTATAGGCCTTTTGGAGTAAACACTCACACATAACTTCTTTCTGTTTATTGGGTCTTTCTACGACCAGCTCAGGGGGACAGCGATGGGGAGCCCCTGTGCTCCCACGTATGCAAATCTCCTCTTTGGCTGGTGGGAAGATAAATTCATCTTCCCTGACCACGAAGTATGGTGGAACAACAACATTGTTTTTTGGACTAGATATATCGACGTTATATTCTTGATATGGAATGGCAAGAGATGATTTTGGCAGGTTTTTAAACACTCTTAATCATGTGGGGCTTGGATTTACTTATGACTAGAGATGAGCGAACACCTGGATGTTCTCGACCCGAACTCGACCCGAACTTTATCCCAAACCCGATTGAAGTCAATGGGGACCCGAACTTTTAGGCACTAAAAAGGCTGTAAAATAGTCCTGGAACAGGGTAGAGGGCTGCCAAAGGCAGTAAAATGTAGGTAAATCCCCTGCAAACAAATGTGGATAGAGAAAAGAATTAAAATAAAATAAATAAAATTTAACCAATATCAATTGGAGAGGGGTCCCACTGCAAGGAATCATGCGTCATATCACTCAACACTGGAGAAGGCACCTTTGAGTTATTTCGGCCCCAGCACCCAGACAGAGGAGAGAGGTTCCACAGCAAGATATCATGCGTCATATCACCCACCACTGGAGAAGGCCACTTTCAGTTATTTCGGCCCAGCACCCAGACCGAGGATACAGGTCCCACAGCAAGGAATCATGTGTCATATCACCCACCACTGGAGAAGGCCACTTTCAGTTATTTCGGCCCAGCACCCAGACAGAGGAGAGAGGTCCCACAGCAAGGAATCATGCGTCATATCACCCACCACTGGAGAAGGCCACTTTCAGTTATTTCGGACCAGCACCCAGACATAGGATACAGGTTCCACAGCAAGGAATCATGCGTCATATCACCCACCACTGGAGAAGGCCACTTTCAGTTATTACGGCCCAGCACCCAGACAGAGGATACAGGTTCCACAGCAAGGAATCATGCGTCATATCAACCACCACTGGAGAAGGCCACTTTTAGTTATTTAGGCCCCAGCACACAGTCAGAGGAGAGAGGTCCCACAGCAAGGAATCATGCGTCATATCAACCACCATCGGAGAAGGCCACTCTCAGTTATTTAGGCCCAGCACCCAGACAGAGGAGAGAGGTCCCACAGCAAGGAATAATGACGTCATATCAACCACCACTGGAGAAGGCCACTTTCAGTTATTTAGGCCCCAGCACACAGTCAGAGGAGAGGTTCCATTCAACTTAGTTGCACCAGCAAGATCATGGTAAAGTATCAAAAATGAGGATTCACAAAGAAGTGCCCCGGAGTACAAGAATACATGGTTGAGGGAAGGCAGTTATCAATGTCTATTCAGCACAAGGGAGAGACAGGTCCTGGGATCCATGCCTGGTTCAATTTTATGAACGTCAGATTGTCCACCGCTGGCTGTGGACAGGCGGCTGCGCTTGTCAGTAATGACGCCACCTGCCGTGCTGAATACACAGTCAGAGAAAACGCTAGGTCCGCCGGTAGGCCAGCACCTCCAAGGCATTAAATGCTAACTCTGTCCACGTGGACAATTTGGAGACCCAGAAGTTGAATGGGGCCAAACCATCAGTCAGTACGTGAGGGGTGAGCAGACGCACTGCTCAACCATGTCAGGAAATGCTGCCCTCCTGCCAACACGCTCCGGCATCAGGTGGTGGCACAGTTAGCCGCGGCGTGAGACAAAACTTTTCCACATTTCTGCCATGCTAACCCTGTCTCAGAGTGAGCTGGCGCGACACAGCTGCGTTGGCGACCTCTTGCTCCTCCTCTGCTCTTCACCTTGGGCTTCCACCTGTTCCCCTAGACATTTGGGAATGCTCCTCAGGAGCGCCTCTACCAGCGTGCGCTAGGATTCGCCGCATCTTCCTATCACGCTCCAGTGCAGGAAGTAAGGTGGGCACATTGTCTTTGTACCGGGGATCCAGCAGGGTGGCAAACCCAGTAGTCCGCACACGTCAAAATGAGGGCAACTCTGCTGTCATAGGCACTGCAGCATGTAGTCGTCATGCAAGCCGAAGCCCACAGACGGCCCTCACTTATGCAGCAGCCTGACATGTCGGTAGTAATGAACTTCGCACAGCACCTTCAGCATGCGCCAGGCAAGGATGGCCAAACCGTAGTCCCACAGCAAGAAATCATCGCTCATTATCGCACACCACCAGGCCGTTGAGACCACCGGCAGAACCACTGTCGGTCTGTTGTCACCCGCCAACCCTGCGCGGTGTGGGCCTGTCCCCCAAACATGAGTCTCAGATCCTCTACTTACCCTGGCAGTGAAGCTGATGGAAGTGTGTGGCTGCCGATGAGCTGGTGGAAGCAGAGGAGGAGGCCGAGTAGGAGGAGGTCAGGAGGCAAGATGACGCCTGCACCTACCGGCGGAAGGGCCACTCTCAGCCGTGGCGCCTCAGCTTTGCCCAGCACCCATACAGAGGAGAGAGGTCCCACAGCACGGAATCATGCGTCATATCAACCACCACTGGAGAATGCCACTTTCAGTTATTTAGGCCCAGCACGCAGACCGAGAAGAGAGGTCCCACAGCAAGGAATCATGCGTCATATCAACCACCACTGGAGAATGCCACTTTCAGTTATTTAGGCCCAGCACGCAGACCGAGAAGAGAGGTCCCACAGCAATGAATCATGCGTCATATCACCCACCACTGGAGAAGGCCACTTTCAGTTATTTCGGCCCAGCACCCAGACCGAGGATACAGGTCCCACAGCAAGGAATAAGACGTCATATCACCCACCACTGAAGAAGGCCACTTTCAGTAATTTAGGCCCCAGCACCCAGTCAGAGGAGAGAGGTCCCAAAGCAAGGAATCATGCGTCATATCAACCACCACCGGAGAAGGCCACTCTCAGTTATTTCGGCCCAGCACCCACACAGAGGAGAGAGGTCCCACAGCAAGGAATCATGCGTCATATCAACCACCACCGGAGAAGGCCACTCTCAGTTATTTCGGCCCAGCACCCAGACAGAGGAGAAAGGTCCCACAGCAAGGAATCATGCGTCATATCAACCACCACCGGAGAAGGCCACTTTCAGTTATTTCGGCCCCACCACCCAGACAGAGGAGAGGTTCATTCAACTTTGTGTTGCACCGCAAGATCATGGTAAAGATAAAAAAATGAGGATTCAATAAAGAAGTGCCCCGGAGTACAAGAACACATGGTTGAGGGGAAGGCAGTTATAAATGTCTATTCTGCACAAGGGAGGGACAGGTCCTGTGGGATCCATGCCTGGTTCATTTTTATGAACGTCAGCTTGTCCACGTTGGCTGTGGACAGGCGGCTGCGTTTGTCAGTAATGACGCCACCTGCCGTGCTGAATACACGTTCAGACAAAACGCTGGCCGCCGGGTAGGCCAGCACCTCCAAGGCATTAAATGCTAACTCTGTCCACGTGGACAATTTGGAGACCCAGAAGTTGAATGGGGCCAAACCATCAGTCAGTACGTGGAGGGGTGTGCAGACGTACTGTTCAACCATGTTAGTGAAATGCTGCCTCCTGCTAACACGTTCCGTATCAGGTGGTGGCACAGTTAGCTGCGGCGTGGAGACAAAACTTTTCCACATTTCTGCCATGCTAACCCTGTCCTCAGAGGAGCTGGCCGTGACACAGCTGCGTTGGCGACCTCTTGCTCCTCCTCTGCCTTCACCTTGGGCTTCCACCTGTTCACCCTGTGACATTTGGGAATGCTCTCAGGAGCGCCTCTACCAGCGTGCGCTTGTACTCGCGCATCTTCCTATCACGCTCCAGTGCAGGAAGTAAGGTGGGCACATTGTCTTTGTACCGGGGATCCAGCAGGGTGGCAACCCAGTAGTCCGCACACGTTAAAATGAGGGCAACTCTGCTGTTGTTGCATAGGCACTGCAGCATGTAGTCGCTCATGTGTGTGTGAACGCCGGAAGCGCGCACAGACGGCCCTCACTTTATGCAGCAGCTCTGACATGTCGGGGTAGTTGTGAATGAACTTCTGCACCACCAAATTCAGCACATGCGCCAGGCAAGGGATGTGCGTCAAACCGGCTAGTCCCAGAGCTGCGACGAGATTTCGCCCATTATCGCACACCACCAGGCCGGGCTTGAGGCCCACCGGCAGAAACCACTCGTCGGTCTGTTGTTCAATACCCCGCCACAACTCCTGCGCGGTGTGGGGCCTGTCCCCCAAACATATGAGTCTCAGAATGGCCTGCTGACTTTTACCCCGGGCTGTGCTGAAGTTGGTGGTGAAGGTGTGTGGCTGACTGGATGAGCTGGTGGAAGCAGAGGAGGAGGAAGCCGAGTAGGAGGAGGAGGCTACAGGAGGCAAAGAATGACGCCCTGCGATCCTTGGCGGCGGAAGGACGTGCGCAAAGGAACTCTCCGCCGGTGGCCCAGCCGCCCAGCCGCCACTACATTTACCTAGTGTGCAGTTAGGGAGATATAGCGTCCCTGGCCGTGCTCACTTGTCCACGTATCTGTGGTTAGGTGGACCTTGCCACAGATGGTGTTGCGCAGTGCACACTTGATTTTATCGGATACTTGGTTGTGCAGGGAAGGCACGGCTGTCTTGGAGAAGTAGTGGCGGCTGGGAACAACATACTGTGGGACAGCCATGGACATCAGCTGTTTGAAGCTGTCTGTGTCCACCAGCCTGAATGACAGCATTTCAAAGGCCAGTAGTTTAGAAATGCTGGCATTCAGGCCCAGGGCTCGAGGGTGGCTAGGTGGGAATTTACGCTTTCTCTCCAAGGTTTGTGAGATGGAGAGCTGAACGCTGCCATGTGACATGGTGGAGATGCTTGGTGACGCAGGTGGTGTTGTCGGTGGCACATCCTCTGTTTGGTGGGCGGCAGGTGCCAACATTCCTCCCGAGGCGGAGGAAGAGGCCGAGGCAGCAGCAGAAGAGGCAGCAGGGGAAGCCAGAGTGAGTTCTTTGCTTTTAAGGTGTTTACTCCACTGCAGTTCATGCTTTTCATGTAGATGCCTGGTCATGCCGGTTGTGCTAAGGTTCAGAACGTTAATGCCTCGCTTCAGGATCTGATGGCACAGCGTGCAAACCACTCGGGTCTTGTCGTCAGCACATTGTTTAAAGAAGTGCCATGCCAGCGAACTCCTTGAAGCTGCCTTTGGGGTGCTCGGTCCCTGGTGGCGGCGGCTGGTCTGCTTTTGCCCCCTGCTCCCTCTTTTGCTAAGCTGTTAGCTCGGTCTCACCACTGCCTCTTCCTCTGAACTATGAAAGTCAGTGGCACGACCTTCATTCCATGTGGGGTCTAGGACCTCATCGTCCCCTGCATTGTCTTCCACACAGTCTTCCTCCCTGACCTCCTGTTCGGTCAGCACACTGCAGAAAGACGCAGCAGTTGGCACCTGTGTTTCGTCATCATCAGAGACGTGCGGACTCCGATGAAGTGGCATTCCCATGTCCTCATCATCAGGAAACATCAGTGATTGTGCATCAGCGCATTCTATGTCTTTCACCACTGGGGAAGGGCTAGGTGGATTTCCTTGGGAAACCCTGCCAGCAGAGTCTTCAAACAGCATAAGAGACTGCTGCATAACTTGAGGCTCAGACAGTTTCCCTGATATGTATGGGGGTGATGTGACAGACTGATGGGCTTGGTTTTCAGGTGCCACCTGTGCGCTTTCAGCAGAAGACTGGGTGGGAGATAATGTTGTGAACATGCTGGATCCACTGTCGGCCACCCAATTGACTAGCGCCTGTACCTGCTCAGGCCTTACCATCCTTAGAACGGCATTGGGCCCCACCAAATATCGCTGTAAATTCTGGCGGGTACTGGAACCTGAGGTAGTTGGTTCACTAGGACGTGTGGCTGTGGCAGAATGGCCACGTCCTCTCTCAGCACCAGAGGGTACACTAACACCACCACGACCGCGTCCCTTACTCGATGTTTTCCTCATTGTTACCGTTCACCAAGCACCACAATAAGGAAAAAAATATTTGGCCCAATGTATTGACTTCAAATTCAGGCCTTTTTTTACAGGCACCTAAAACAATCTGCCTATTTGTTTATGTAGCGTATTACACTAATCCAGGCACAGCAGTAACCACTGATTTAGGGGAATATCTCTTTTAGGGCTGGTATTTAGGCCCTGGATGAAAGGTATCCTTTTATGGACAGATTTACACTTGGCCTGCAACAGCTGGGACAACAAATTCAGGGTATTGCTATTTTTGCAATTGAATGTCACCCCAGAACAAAATATATGTTTTGGCGGACACTATGAATCCTGGCCTGCAACAGCTGGGACACCAGATTCAGGGTATTGCTATTTTGGCAATTGAATTTCACCCCAGAACAAAATATATGTTTTTGCGGACACTATGAATCCTGGCCTGCAACAGCTGGGACACCAGATTCAGGGTATTGCTATTTTGGCAATTGAATGTCACCCCAGAACAAAATATATGTTTTGGCGGACACTATTATATTTTGCCATCCACAGCTGAAACCACTGATTTATGGTATTGCTATTTTGGCAATTGAATTTCACCCCAGAACAAAATATATGTTTTGACGGACACTATGAAACGTGGCCTGCAACAGCTGGGACACCAGATTCAGGGTATTGCTATTTTGGCAATTGAATGTCACCCCAGAACAAAATATATGTTTTTGCGGACACTATGAAACGTGGCCTGCAACAGCTGGGACACCAGATTCAGGGTATTGCTATTTTGGCAATTGAATTTCACCCCAGAACAAAATATATGTTTTTGCGGACACTATGAATCCTGGCCTGCAACAGCTGGGACACCAGATTCAGGGTATTGCTATTTTGGCAATTGAATGTCACCCCAGAACAAAATATATGTTTTGGCGGACACTATTATATTTTGCCATCCACAGCTGAAACCACTGATTTATGGTATTGCTATTTTGGCAATTGAATTTCACCCCAGAACAAAATATATGTTTTGACGGACACTATGAAACGTGGCCTGCAACAGCTGGGACACCAGATTCAGGGTATTGCTATTTTGGCAATTGAATGTCACCCCAGAACAAAATATATGTTTTTGCGGACACTATGAAACGTGGCCTGCAACAGCTGGGACACCAGATTCAGGGTATTGCTATTTTGGCAATTGAATTTCACCCCAGAACAAAATATATGTTTTGCGGACACTATGAATCCTGGCCTGCAACAGATGGGACACCAGATTCAGGGTATTGCTATTTTGGCAATTGAATGTCACCCCAGAACAAAATATATGTTTTTGCGGACACTATGAATCCTGGCCTGCAACAGCTGGGACACCAGATTCAGGGTATTGCTATTTTGGCAATTGAATGTCACCCCAGAACAAAATATATGTTTTGGCAAACACTATTATATTTTGCCAGCCACAGCTGAAAACACTGATTTATGGTATTGCTATTTTGGCAATTGAATTTCACCCCAGAACAAAATATATGTTTTGACGGACACTATGAAACGTGGCCTGCAACAGCTGGGACACCAGTTTCAGGGTATTGCTCTTTTGGCAATTGAATTTCACCCCAGAACAAAATATATGTTTTGACGGACAATATGAAACGTGGCCTGCAACAGCTGGGACACCAGATTCAGGGTATTGCTCTTTTGGCAATTGAATTTCACCCCAGAACAAAATATATGTTTTGACGGACACTATGAAACGTGGCCTGCAACAGCTGGGACACCAGATTCAGGGTATTGCTATTTTGGCAGCTTCTTCTGGTGCACCACAAGTCACAAAATGGCCGCCGATCACCCCAGAAAATAAGTGACAGAAAAACGCTCTGTGCAGCCTAAAAACCAGTGAGAAAGTAACTAGCAGAATTTCAATCATTCACAGCTGTAGATCAATCCGTTCATTAGGTGCTGTTGCTGACTTTTCCCTGCCTAATCTCGCCCTGACAGAAGCTGCGTCCTCTCCCTGCACTAATCAGAGCAGTGTGACGTGCGGCGCTACGTGACTCCAGCTTAAATAGAGGCTGGGTCACATGCTGCACTTGGCCAATCACAGCCATGCCATTAGTAGGCATGGCTGTGATGGGCTCTTAGGGCAAGAAGTAAAACGCTAGCTGATTGGCTGCTGTGCAGCCCTTCAGAAAGCGGGAAGTAATCGACGAACAACGAACCCGAACTTTTTTGAAAATGTCCGGGTTCGGGTCAGTGTCCCGGACACCCCAAAATTCGGTACGAACCCGAACGATGCTCGAACTGTTCGCTCAACACTCCTTATGACCTACAGCCAGTGTCTATCACATTTTTAGATGTGAAGGTTAAAAAACAAGTTGGGAATTTCACTACTACTATCTTTAGAAAACCCAAGGCCACAAACAACAACAAAATATTTGTTTTTGCGGACACTATGAATCCTGGCCTGCAACAGCTGGGACACCATAATCAGGGTATTGCTATTTTGGCAATTGAATGTCACCCCAGAACAAAATATATGTTTTTGCAGACACTATGAATCCTGGCCTGCAACAGCTGGGACACCAGATTTATGGTATTGCTATTTTGGCAATTGAATTTCACCCAAGAACAAAATATATGTTTTGACGGACACTATGAAACGTGGCCTGCAACAGATGGGACACCAGATTCAGGGTATTGCTCTTTTGGCAATTGAATTTCACCCCAGAACAAAATATATGTTTTGACGGACACTATGAATCCTGGCCTGCAACAGCTGGGATGCCAGATTCAGGGTATTGTTATTTTGGCAATTGAATGTCACCCCAGAACAAAATATATGTTTTTGCGGACACTATGAATCCTGGCCTGCAACAGCTGGGACACCAGATTCAGGGTATTGCTATTTTGGCAATTGAATTTCACCCCAGAACAAAATATATGTTTTGACGGACACTATGAAACGTGGCCTGCAACAGCTGGGACACCAGATTCAGGGTATTGCTATTTTGGCAATTGAATGTCACCCCAGAACAAAATATATGTTTTTGCGAACACTATGAATCCTGGCCTGAAACAGCTGGGACACCAGATTCAGGGTATTGCTATTTTGGCAATTGAATTTCACCCCAGAACAAAATATATGTTTTGGCAGACACTATTATATTTTGCCAGCCACAGCTGAAACCACTGATTTATGGTATTGCTATTTTGGCAATTGAATTTCACCACAGAAAATAATCTATCCTTTGCCAGACAGCAGACAGTATTAAACTTGTCTAGCCAAAGCTGGAACACCAGATTTAGGGGATTGGTATTTGGGCAATTGTTTATAACCCCTTAATAAAATATAGAAATTGCTATCCTGAGTTTCTAGGGGTGACAATTAGCACAGCCAAGCCCCTGATGTAGGATCTAGAAAAAAAAAACTAGTATTGATGGATTGATGGACTTGGTGGCAGCTTCTTCTGGTGCACCACTAGTCACAAAATGGCCGCCGATCACCCCAGAAAATAAGTGACATAAAAACGCTCTGTGCAGCCTAAAAACCAGTGAGAAAGTAACTAGCAGAATTTCAATCATTCACAGCTGTAGATCGATCCGTTCATTAGGTGCTGTTGCTGACTTTTCCCTGCCTAATCTCGCCCTGACAGAAGCTGCGTCCTCTCCCTACACTAATCAGAGCAGTGTGACGTGCGACGCTATGTGACTCCAGCTTAAATAGAGGCTGGGTCACATGCTGCACTTGGCCAATCACAGCCATGCCATTAGTAGGCATGGCTGTGATGGGCTCTTAGGGCAAGAAGTAAAACGCTAGCTGATTGGCTGCTGTGCAGCCCTTCAGAAAGCGGGAAGTAATCGACGAACAACGAACCCGAACTTTTTTGAAAATGTCCGGGTTCGCGTCAGTGTCCCGGACACCCCAAAATTTGGTACGAACCCGAACGATGCTCGAACTGTTCGCTCAACACTCCTTATGACCTACAGCCAGTGTCTATCACATTTTTAGATCTGAAGGTTAAAAAACAAGTTGGGAATTTCACTACTACTATCTTTAGAAAACCCAAGGCCACAAACAACATCCTCCATTGGACTAGCCATCATCCTCCTGCTGTTAAGATAGGGATCCCAAAGGGTCAGTATCTACATATACGTAGGAACTGTTCTAACAATAAGTCGTTTCACCATGAGTCCATAAAGCTTTAAAATAGGCTTCTACAAAGAGGATATCCCCAACCGATCTTGAGAGATGCCTTTAAAGCAGCCGCACAAAGAAATATAAGTGATCTATTGGTACCTAGACAAAAAGAACCAGATGACAATTTTATCCGGATCATCTCAACTTACGATGCCGCTAATAAAGATATAAGAGCGATACTTAAGACCTATTGGCCTATCCTTATGATGGATGCTGATCTCTCTAAGGCCATACCTGCCTATCCCCTAATTACATACCGCAGAGGGAGAAGCCTCAAGGCATAGTCAATATACTGGCCCTCTTAAAGAAAGCACTTGGCTTGACAGAAAGCCGATGGGGGTCTTTAAATGCGGCACCTGTAAGGCATGTAACTATATCCTGACCACTAAGACAGTGATTTGTTTAGCCACGAACCATACTCATATAGTAAACGACTTCATCAATTGTAAAACCAAGGGAGTAATCTATATAGGTCAGTGTACCTGTCCCAAAGATTACATCGGTAAGACCTTCAGGGAAATGAGACGGCGAATGTGCGAACACATAAATCATATAGTTAAGCACAAGGACACACCCATTGCTATTCACATGAATGAGTATCATAATGGGGACCTAAAATCCAATGTTTTCTTTGCACTTGAGGTTGTTCCTTTACCTGTGAGGAGAGGCGAATGGGACCGTAAAATACTGAAAAAAGAAACGGAATGGATATATTGTTTCCGATCCCAGTCGCCGAGTGGTCTCAATGAGAGACTAACCTACACTTGCTTTCTTTGACCTTTTTCTTACCCGTAATTCTGCCTCTACCTCTCCTGGACCTGGTGCGCATATATTAGCCATCTTTTTGGATGTGACCTGGCCGCCCACCATAATGTGAAGGTCTCGCTCTTTTCCCACTTGTAATAACAGTATTGATCTCTGATTATTTTTTTTCACAAAAAAATTAAAAATACTCGGCTAGTACCCATTTAGATTAACTAAGGTGCGTCCTGACAGAAACTGTATTTGTTATTTATATATGTGCCTAATACGTGCACTTGAAATCTTGGAGGGCATGCATCTACCCTTGATCGCACCAATACAGCGACATATGCACTACAAATCCCGGATGTGATGTTACCATGCGTTCCAAATACCGGAAGTGACGTCACCTTGCGTTCCAAATACTGGAAGTCAAGTCACCTTGAGTTCCAAATACTTGAAGTGATGTTTTTTCAATCGTCACATGATCCATTTTACCGGAAATGACATCGGGTAATTGTCTAATTGTTTGTCTATTTAAAGGCTGGCGCCCTAGACAAACACTAGCCGTGTTAGCTCTCTCATCAGTTTGGCGTACGCTCTGTCCAAGTTCCCATCAGTAAGTAAATATCTTTACTTTATGTTTATACAACGGCGAGTAGTACACTGTAGGTGATGTTTATTCTAAATTGTGACCATCAGGTACATCTCCTTCTGGTGTGGAAACTACTATTTGGACCTAATCAATATATGGGAGCTAAGTATCTTTTTCTTCCTTTATTACTATATATTTTGCACGATCTTACTATTACCCCCTGATGAGCCGCTGGTGCGGTAGAAACGCATTGGGGTTATGTGTTTGCATACATCATTACTATATCTTTAGTATCCTTCCATGAGCATCCCTAGTGACTATCTTTACTGGTTCTGCCTATGGTATTGGATATAGGGCAACTTAGGGGAACAACAGATCTAGGTAAGGGGAGAGGGCACCAACACATTTAGGAGGTGTCCCTGAGCTGAGTAAGCCATAGGGTTAGAATTAGGGACAGAGTCTTAATCCCCTCTATATCAACTAACCCATGTACCCCTTCCATTATTTTTTATTTATCCTCCCCTGCTGGATCCCTGGTGGAATTTTTTTAATCTATTTTTTGTTTGTCTGTGAGAGTATCTGACACGGTATTTGTCTGTGTATATGATTCACGTAAGGGCTTTTCTTGGCCTATTACCCATGTAAAAATTAAAGGTATTTTAATACAGCTCGTTTAACCTAGATGTTTAATTACCTACGTGTGTAGCATTAACTATTATATGACATGGTTTTGTTACGTCTTTTTTTTGTGAAATTCAATTGCCAAAATACCATTCCCCTAAATCTGGGGTTCCAGCTGTGGCTGTCTAAGTGTAATACTGCCTGTAAAAGGATAGATTTTTTTCTGGGGTGAAATTCAATTGCCAAGATACCAATCCCCTGAATCTGGGGTTCCAGCTGTGGCTGGCTAAGTTTAATACTGTCCGTCAAAGGATAGATTTTTTTATGGGGTGAAATTCTATTGCCAAAATACCAATCCCCTAAAACAATGGTTTCAGCTGTTGCTGGCTAAGTTTAATTCTGTCCGTCAAAGGATCAATTTTTTTCTGGGGTGAAATTCAATTGCCGAAATACCAATCCCCTAAAACAATGGTTTCAGCTGTTGCTGGTCAGGTGTAATACTGTCCGTAAAAGGATAGATTTTTTTTCTGGGGTGAAATTCAATTGCCAAAATTAGGGATGTCCCGATACCATTTTTTTAAGACCGAGTACCGATACTTTTATTTAAAGTACTCGCCGATACCAATTACCGATACCAATTATAACACAGGGCAGATTTATCAAACCTTGTATAAAGAAACTGCGGTGCAGTTGCTGATAGCAGTGAAAAAAAATAGAGCTGGAATCTGCTTTACTTTACTTTTCCTTTGTACAAGGGTTAATAGATGGGCATATAACAGTGTTTCCCAACCAATGCGCCTCCAGGGGAATCTGTGAGTGACACTGCTATGGGGGATCTGTGGCTGACACTGTTATGGGGGAATCTGTGGGTGACCCTGTTATGGGGGAATCTGTGGGTGACCCTGTTATGGGGGAATCTGTTGGTGACCCTGTTATGGGGGAATCTGTGGGTGACCCTGTTATGGGGGAATCTGTGGGTGACACTGTTATGAGGGAATCTGTGGGTGACACTGTTATGGGGGAATCTGTGGGTGACCCTGTTATGGGGGAATCTGTGGGTGACCCTGTTATGGGGGGGATCTGTGGGTGACCCTGTTATGGGGGGGATATGTGGGTGACCCTGTTATGGGGGGGGGGATCTGTGGGTGACCCTGTTATGGGGGATCTGTGGTTGAAACATAGTATAAGATGCTATATATATATCTGTCATTCACAGATCCCCCATAAAAGCGTCATCCACAGATCCCCCCCATTAGGGTCATCCACATGTCCCTCATTACTGTCATCCATATGCCCCTCATTAATGTCATTCATCAACAGACCCCCATAAGTCATCATCAGTATCAGTGGGGAGTGCGGGGACACTCGCGGGGGCCGGTGTAGTGTGCTCTAATACACCGGTACCAGCCCCGCAGCTCCTATACAGCATTTATGTAAACCTAATCTCTGCAAAAGTAACCCGAACTTACTAACTATTGTGGCGCAGTCTTCCTCAGTCTCTCTCAGTTCCTCCATGCATCTCCTGTCCCGCCTCCTGCTCCACCCACTTTATGAAAGAAGGATGCAGGCGGGGCAGGAGGCACATGATGGAACCGAGAAAGAGACTGAGGTAGACTGCGCCGCAATAGTTAGCAAAGTCAGGCTACTTTTACATAGATTAGGCTTACTTAAATACTGTCTACAAGCTGGGGGACCGGAACTTCCAGTATCGGCAGCAGTATCAGCGGCATTTTTATGAGTACAAGTACTCGTGAAAATGCCGGTATCGGTCCCTATACTGATACTGGTATCGGTATCGGGACATCCCTAGCCAAAATGCCCATCCCCTAAATCTGGGGTTCCAACTGTGGCTGTCCAAGTGTAATACTGTCCGTAAAAGGATAGATTTTTTTCTGGGGTGAAATTCAATTGCCAAAATACGAATCCCCTAAATCTGGGGTTCCAGCTGTGGCTGGCCAAGTGTAATACTGTCTGTAAAAGGATAGATTTTTTTCTGGGGTGAAATTCAATTGCCAAAATAAAATCTCCTAAATCTGGTGTTCCAGCTGTGGCTGGCTAAGCTTAATACTGTGTCAAAGGATAGATTTTTTTTCTGGGGTGAAATTCAATTGCCAAAATACCAATCCACTAAATCCGGGGTTCCAGTTGTGGCTGTCCAAGTGTAATACTGTCTGTAAAAGAATAGATTTTTTTTCTCGGGTGAAATTCAATTGCCAAAATACCAATCCCCTAAATCTGGTATTCTAGCTGTGGCTGGCCAAGTGTAATAATGTCCATCAAAGGATAGATTTTTTTTCTGGAGTGAAATTCAATTGCCAAAATAAAATCTCCTAAATCTGGTGTTCCATCTGTGGCTGGCTAAGCTTAATACTGTCTGTCAAAGGATAGATTTTTTTATGGGGTGAAATTCAATTGCCAAAATACCAATCCCCTAAATCTGGTGTTCCAGCTCTGGCTGGCCAAGTGTAATACTGTCCGTCAAAGGATAGATTTTTTCTGGGGTGAAATTCAATTGCCAAAATACCAATCCCCTAAGTCTGGGGTTCCAGCTGTGGCTGTCCAAGTGTAATACTGTCCGTAAAAGGATATATTTTTTTCTGGGGTGAAATAAAATCCCTGAAATAGAAATCCTAAACATCTGTGCTTTCCGCTATTCCTCTACAAGTGTAATTCTGTCCGTAATAGGGAATATTACACTTAGCGTATTAGCATCTAAATACAAGGCCTGAAAAATAAATCCTCTATATTTGCGCACGCTACTGTGCATCTCCAAGTGTATTTCTGTCAGTAAAAGGGTATATTACACTAAGTGTCTAAATACAAGGGCTGAAAACGAAATCCTCTATATTTGCACACGCTATTGTGCATCTCCAAGTACATTTCTGTCCGTAAAAGGGTATATTACACTAAGTGTCTAAATAAAAGGGCTGAAAGCTAAATCCTCTATATTTGCACACGCTACTGTGCATTTCCAAGTTTATTTCTGTCCGTAAAAGGGTATATTACACTCAAGGTCTAAATGCAAGTGCTAAAAGCGTAATCTTCTATATTTGCACACAGTACTGTGCATCTCCAATTGTATTTCTGTCCGTAAAAGGGTATATTACACTCAAGGTATAAATACAAGTTCAGAAAGAGTAATCCTCTATATTTGCACACGCTACTGTGCATATCCAAGTGTAATTCTGTCCGTAAATGGATACCTTTCAGCCAGGGCCAAAATACTAGGCCTAAAATTGATATTCCCTAAATCTTTGGTTCCTGCTGTGCCTATATTAATGTAATACGGTACATAAATAGATAGTTAAATAGTGTTAGGTGCCTGTAAATAAAGGCCTTAATTTGAACTCTATACATTGGGCAAAATAAGTTTTTCCTTATTGTGGTGAACGTTAACAATGAGGAAAACATCTAATAAGGGATTCAGACATGGTCGTGGTGTTGTTAGTGGACCTTCTGGTGCTGGGAGGGGACGTGGCCGTTCTGCCACAGCTACACGTCCTAGTGAACCAACTACCTCAGATCCCAGTAGCCACCAGAAACTACAGCGATATTTGGTCGGGCCTATTGCCGTTTTAAGGATGGTAAGGCCTGAGCAAGTACAGGCGCTAGTCGATTGGGTGGCCGACAGTGGATCTAGCAGGTTCACATTATCTTCCACCCAGTCTTCTGCAGAAAGTACAAAGGTGGCCCCTGAAAACCAATCCCATCAGTTTGTCGCATCACCCCCATGCATATCAGGGAACCAGTCTGAGCCTCAAGATATGCAGCAGTCGCGTCTGCTGTTTGAAAAATCTGTTGGCAGGGTTTCCCAATGGCATCCACCTAGCCCTTCCCCAGCGGCGGAAGACATAGAATGCACTGACATATAACCACTTATGTTTTCTGATGAGGACATGGGAATACCACCTCAGCAGAGTCAGCACTTCTCTGATGATGACAAAACACAGGTGCCAACTGCTGTGTATTTCTGCAGTGTGCAGACCCAACAGGAGGTCAGGGAGGAAGACTGTGTGGAAGATGATGCAGGGACGATGTGGTTCTAGACCCCACATGGAATGAAGGTCGTGCCACTGATTTTCAGAGTTCAGAGGAATAGGCAGTGGTGAGACCGAGCCAACAGCGTAGCAAAAGAGGGAGCAGGGGGCAAAAGCCGAACAGCCATCGCTAAGAGAGTTCACCTGATACTGGCCACCGCCACCAGGGACCGAGCACCCCAAAGCCAGCTTCAAGGAGTTCCCTGGCATGGTACTTCTTCAAACAATGTGCTGACAACAAGACCCGAGTGGTTTGCATGCTGTGCCATCTGGAGCAAGGTATAAACGTTCTGAACCCTAGCACAACCTGCATGACCAGGCATTTACATGCGAGACATGGGCTGCAGTGGAGTAAGCACCTTCAAAACCAAGAAAGCGCTCAGGCCCCTCCTGCTCCCTCTTCTGCTGCTGACTCTGCCTCTTCCTCCGCCTCTGGAGAAACGTTGGCACTTGCCACCCAGCAAACAGAGGATGTGCCAACAACACCACCACCTCCGTCACCAAGCATCTCCACCATGTCACACGGCAGCATTCAGCTCTCCATCGCACAAACCTTGGAGAGAAAAAGTAAATTTCCACCTAGCCACCCTCGATCTCTGGCCCTGAATGCCAGCATTTCTAAACTACTGGCCTTTGAAATGCTGTCATTCAGGCTGGTGGACACGGACAGCTTCAAACAGCTGTTGGCGGTGGCTGTCCCACAGTACATCATTCCCAGCCGCCACTACTTCTCCAAGAGAGCCGTACCTTCCCTGCACAACCAAGTATCGCATAACATAAAGTGTGCACTGCACAACGGCATCTGTGGAAAGGTCCACCTAACCACAGATACGTGGACCTGTAAGCACAGCCTGGGACGCTATATCTCCCTAACTGCACACTGGGTAAATGTAGTGGTGGCTGGGCCCCAGGCGGAGAGCTGTTTGGCGCACGTCCTTCCGCCGCCAAGGATTTGTAGGCTGCAACAAAGAATTCTCCGGTAAATTATTACACTTATCACATTAAATTAGGTGGAGACATACTGTTTATCTGTTACCCAAAGGCATGTATACACCTGAGGTCAGCCTAATATAATATATATATATATATATATATATATATATACACACACACATATGTATGCTTTATATACAGGTCAGTTCTTTAAATTTTCATGTGCTGTCATTGTCTACCAGTTGAAGTAACAGTCACAAGAAAACAAAAAGAGGGAAATGAGAGGCAGCGCCTCATGTGCGGTATTTTCGGCAAAATACGAGTATTGTAAATATTATAGTTCGCTTACCAGAACCTGTTGTGAAGGAATCAGAACAGCTATTTAATTTTCCTGAGGAAGAGGGCTTTTCACCCTCGAAACACATAGACAAAATAAAGTATATCTTTAATTCTATTTTACCATGACATATGTCCTCGCTGACAGTGCCAAGATAGAGGTTAATTTACCTTTTCTCCTCATGCCTCAGTAGTAGTAGCAGAAGCAGTGGCAGACGTAGTAGTAGAAAAAGTAGCAGTAGTAGCTCATAAATATGCTGAAATTTAAAGATGTGATCATCTTTACCTTTCAACTATGTAGACATAGTTTTAACAGTCATTAGCAGAGACGTTTGATTATATGCATTTCCTATTGTATGCAAAAAAAGAAATACAATGAGGCATAGGTCTTATATGTATGGCAAGAGACCATGTGTAATGCTGTATGGTACCTCCATGAGTCAACAACTAATGATTGTACGGGATAATATTTGGATAATATGGCCTGCTGTACAGCATGTCTTTTGTGTGCTTGTGTATATATGAACCTTTAGTCACCGAGAGAAGTATGTTAATACTGCCAACAGATTTCAATCCAGAGTGTTAAAATGTCCAACTTGGAGCAGGTTCTCCATTGTAATTTGGACAGAGAACACAATCAGCGATTGGATAACACAACAAGAAATATTTTTTTCCATAAAAACATTTTGTTTTACTATCATTCTACTGAATAAAATGAGATTCTAAACAGAGAAGCTTTGGGCTCAATCATAGCAGAATGTGCTGGTTGGACTGATTACTGACTACATGGGAACCTAGCCTATAATTAACAACAAATGAACGTATATAAGTATTTAAAAACATTCAAAATCTAGATAAAATGTTAAAGAAAGCAGTATCAATGTCATATGCTAATTAATAACTGAGTTGACAAAAAACAGCATTTCAGATAATGTGTTAATTTGTCAAAGTTTTTTCATTTCTAATTTGGCTCTACAAAAGCTCCACAACAGATATATATATGTCAATACAGTTCTATGATCAATATACAATTAGTCAACATCAGAAATCAATCAAAGCCAAAGCAATATTCAGTTTGATTTTGAAAACTATCAATGACAACCACATCAATAGGACTAAAAAGCATACCCAACATTCTGTGTGAAGTATAATAATGACTAATGATTAACATCATTAGCAACCATACCATACAATAAAACATCAAGACACTATGAGAAAAAAATAAAATGTATGTGGGTATATGAAAATGAAATCTTTGTTTTTGTAATTTTTGTCAATGATTAAAAATAAATAAATATTTAAAAAACTTGCATGCAAAATGGAAATAATGCATCATCAATTCCAGTATTTCCTACATAGGCATTCTAGGTCACCAATCATGGGATACCGTGTGTTGCATTTTAAATGATAAGCCATGCATTTAAATGATCCCCCCCCCCTCAAAAATGGATGTGTGTGTGTGTGTGTGTGTGTGAATATATGGTACTTAAAACAGCTCAAAGGAATGAAAATAAAATTTAAAAAAGGCATACACACCACAATCTCCGGCAGCTCCCATTCTCAGAATGCTTAGCACTCTGCTTTCTCTGTTTCTTGCTGTAGTGAAAACATTCCAACACAGAGACAATGACTACTGCAGCCAGTTATTGGTGACCCATTACAGCCATTTCTCTGTGCCTGGATATCATCGTTGCGGTAGGAATTATAGAATGCTGGGAGTGAGAGCATCATTGGAAAAGGAGCAGCGGCACAGGACTGTCATTATTATTCTCAGTAAAAACCTATTCATTCTCTAGGAAAAGCCTGCATTTGATGGGCACATATGATCCTTACAATATATGTGAAACAATGCTACTTGTGCACACAATTCCCAAGCTTCCATGTTCTCTACAACCTTCATATAGAATTCTGAAGGCTTTTATATATAGTTTCTTTTAGATAGATCCTTAAAAACTTCCTGATTTAAAATATTTTTATTACCTTTCACCTTTAGGGTATGTTCACACGATGACATAAGTCGCGCGACAAATAGGGCACAACCTAACTGCAACATTTGTTGCACGTCATTTTTCCGCACCAATGTCTTGAACAGATTATTCTGCGACTGTCGTGTCGCAGTTGCAGCATGAAGCATGTCGCAATGCGTCACCATAGACTCCCATTATAAAAATTGTCGCGCGACAGTAGTGCGACTTAATGTCGCACGACAAATGTCGTCATGTGAACGTACCTTTAGAGTTAGATTTTTCTAGTTTACAAGAATATTTCTAGAATAATGTCTACTAAGATAATCTGAAATGTGTATTTGTGCTCTATTTGTACTCTACCTTCAAGTTCAAGTAAGTCCAGGAAATTCTGTTAATCTATTTTTGTGCAAAAACATATGTAGCCAACGTTATCTTGACTGGTTAAGAAATTGAAAGAAACCATTTATTTTACAATCATTAAAAGAAAAAAAAGACGTGATAGAAATAAAAGATTTGTGGGAAATTGCCTCAGTGAAAAATACTTGGAATGGGACATCATAAGGTCTGAGAGTTTATAAAACAAAGATACTGTATGGGAGACATGAACATTCTGAAAGAATAGGAGCTGATGTTACATGATTTTTCGAGACAGAAAAGTGCAATTCATAATTGATAAAAGTATAGTCTTATGAAAATTAATAGGGAAATTGTGCATCTATTTAATAGATCGAAACCTTTTTAAAGAACAACCTGACATTATCGAATTATCTAGGAGAGTGAGGAGCAGAATTCATATAAAAGCGAAAGAAATCATTGCCGAGAAAAAAACATAAGTTTGAAAGGGATTCCATTACATTCATAAGAGGAAGTAAGGGCGGGTGAAGCATGTATGGAGTCAGATATCCAGTATAATACAGCAAATTAATTGATCTGTGAGGAATGTGGAGGATCATTGGGGGGAATAGCTATAGCTTGTAGAATGTGATAATGAAACAATGGAAAAAAATTAAAATCTTTATCTCTAAGACCCAAAACAGTCTGGTCACTAAGGGGTTAAGCAAATATATCTTAAAGGAGAGGGAGGAGCAGTTATTTCAGAAAGGCCTGAAGGAGAGGAAGTTTAAACCCTCTTTAGGGAAGAAATACATGCATCTGGATATAGAAAAATATTTGAGATACCAAAGATACCTATTACTTCTAAGATACAGAAACAAAGTATTCAAGGGAATCATCCTCTAATAGCATCAAACAGATTTGAGATGCTGGAAGAAAAAAGTGAGAAGAGTGAACCTTAGTATCCACCAATATGCCTTTTTACAGCAATCACTAAGGGACCTTATGCTAGACTGTCGCCTTTTTATAGCAGTCTAGTCTAAGCAGTGCATGTGATTCCTGTGCAATGGAGTGCAGGAGCTCAGCACTCACATTTATTGATTTTACATACTTATATAGCACTGAGATATTCCACAGTGTTTTACAAACATTGTGTCATGCACTGTCCCCAATGGGGCTCACAATACAAATTCCCTATCAGTATGTCTTTGAAGTGTGGGAGGAAACCAGAGTACCTGGAGGAAACCCATGCAAACACGGGGAGACCATACAATCTCCATGCAGATATCCTTGATCAGATTTAAACCTAGGACCCCAGCACTGCATGGCACCAGTGCTAACCACTGAGCCACCATGCTGCTGACATGAGAGCAGGACTCCTGCTCTAATGGCCTGGATTTGAGGATCTAGCAATTAACCCTGTGGTTAATAGTGACCATGATGCTGTGGTCAGTAGCGACCATGGTATATAAGTGTTTTAGAGGGAGGAAACCCCCCTGTCTCCCATCTGCATCCCAAAATAAGATTGCATGGTGCTAACATATTTGCATGATAGCCTGGGGCCTAATGAAGGCCGTCAGCCTGCCTACAGTATAACAATATCATCCTGCGCCTCTGACGCATGCTGCTGGTGACTGTCAGTGTAGCACTCACAGTATAATATTTTATAATACATAAGCAGTACACCAAAAATCAATATGCAGTATATAAGAAGTACACCTGTAGTCCTCTTCTGGGACTAGTAAATGGTTAAAAAGGTTAAAGTTTTATTAAATAGAAAGTTAAAGTCAACAGTTAAAAAATACACAATGAAAAAAAAAGCCTCACAATGGAAAAAAATACTAAATATAAAATCCCTTTTTTTTGCTTATTCACCACCAAAAAAGGGAATGAAAAGAAATGTTATGTATTTGCATCCCAAAATGATACTATTGAGAATTTTGTCATCCCACAAAAATTAAGCCCTCAGAAAGCTCTGTAGAAAAAAAAAGTTATGAGTCTTGGAATGTCCCGACGATAAATTCTTTTTTTTGTTAAATAAAAGGATTTTTATTTTGCAAAAGTAGTAGCATGTAAAAAAATATGAATTTGGCATTGCTGTCTGTCTGACCCAGAGAATAACGCTATAATGTTATTTATGTCAAAAAATGAATGCCACTGAATTTATAACCTAAAAATTCAGTTGCATTTTTGTGTTTTTTCTCATACCTTCAAAATGATAGTAAGTTATGTGTAGCCCTAATTGGTGTCATGAAAAAATACAACTTGGTCCACAAAAACAAGCCCTCAGTTAACTACATTGATGGAAAAATAAAAAAAGTTATAGCTTATTGAATGTGATGATAAAACAATGAAAAAAAGATAAAAATCTTGGTCCCTGAGACCCAAAAGAGTCTGGTCACTAAGGTGTTAAGCAAATATATCTTAAAGGAGAGGAAGTAGCAGTTATTTCAGAAAGTCCTGAAGGAGAGAAAGTTTAAACCCTGCAAGTCTCTGTCTTAAGTGTGATGTCATACGGGACTTTCGTGGAAACAGCTCCTATAAGGGCTCACGCACATGACCGTTGTTGGCCCCTGATAGAACAGTCCTATCATTGTCTGTAATGCGGACAACAATATGACATGTTCTATTATTTTGCAGAACAGATATACAGAATCAGAAAGCACACGGAGTAATTTCCAATTTTTTTTGCGGCCCTGTTGAAGTGAATAGTTCCATATATGGGCCACATAAAATAATAGAACGGACATGGAAAAAAAATACATTCATGAACATGAGCCCTAAGTTTCAACCGAGTGAGTGCCTACTGCCTAGAGCTTTCCACTCTTTGTGTGA
Source organism: Bufotes viridis (assembly GCA_033119425.1). NCBI lineage: Eukaryota > Metazoa > Chordata > Amphibia > Anura > Bufonidae > Bufotes > Bufotes viridis. The sequence continues at coordinate 171,510,961 of CM065594.1, read as the reverse complement.
TAATGGAATTACAAGTATGTACCATATATTAATGGTATTTTCCTGACATGGAGACTAGTGATGAGCGGCAGGGGCAATATTCGAATTTGCGATATTTAGCGAATATTTGGGCGAATATTCGCCATATATTCGAAAATTCATGAATTCGTAATCGCCAGTCATTATTTTCATGATTGCGAAAATTTGCATATAAAAATTTGCATACAAATTCGCATAAACTGGTATTTAAAATGTATCTTTTAAATACCAGTTTATGCGAATTTTTATGCAAATTTTTGCATTGACATTATTTTCTTGGTAGCGAAAATTTGCATATAAATAATCCGCATAAAAATTTGCATAAAAATTCTCATAGACTGGTATTTAAAAAAAAATGAATATCCGCGATTGCGAATATATTTCGCGATATTCAAAATATTCGCAAATTCTCAAAGTGCCGATATTCACAATTCAAATTCGCAATTCGGAAATTCGTGATAAACACTAATGGAGACATCAGGGGAAAGACAAGACCTTAAATATTTGACACAGGTTATATGTCCTATACATGCCCTTTTCCTATTAGAAGATACACCTTGCTCTCTGGCATTGTATAACTGTTATACCAGTCAAATACTACCAAACTCAACTTTTGTGAGTACTATTGGTTCATTGTGGTTTTTCCAAAAACACATTACATTATTAAAACAAATTGCATTAATCACTTCAGCTTAAAAACCCTTAATGACCGGGCTTTTTTATTACAATTCTGCACTACACTACTTTTACCGTTTATTGCTCCGTTATGCAACTTACCACCCAAATGAATTTTACCTCCTTTCTTCTCACTAATAGAGCTTTCATTTGGTGGTATTTCATTGCTGCTGACATTTTTACTTTTTTTGTTATTAACCGCTTCAACCCCCCTAGCTTAAACACCCTTAATGACCAGGCCACTTTTTACAATTCTGCACTACACTACTTTCACCGTTTATTGCTCCGTCATACAACTTAACACCCAAATGAATTTTACCTCCTTTTCTTCTCACTAATAGAGCTTTCATTTGGTGGTATTTCATTATTGCTGACATTTTTACTTTTTTTGCCATTAATACAAATTTAACGACATTTTTGCAAAAAAATGACATTTTTCACTTTCTGTTGTAAAATTTTTCAAAAAAAAAAACTACATTTCTATATAAATTTTTCTCTAAATTTATTGTTCTACATGTCTTTGATAAAAAAAAAGTCCAATAAGTGTATATTTATTGGTTTGGGTAAAAGTTATAGCGTTTACAAACTATGGTGCAAAAAAGTGAATTTCGGCATTTTGAAGCAGCTCTGACTTTCTGAGCACCTGTCATGTTTCTTCAGGTGCTAGAATGCCAGGAAAGTATAAATACCCCCCAAATGACACCATTTTAGAAAGAAGACACCCCAAAAGTATTCGCGGAGGGGCATGGTGAGTTCATGTATCATTTCATTTTTTTTCACAAGTTAGCGGAAAATTACACTTTCTGAGAAAAAAAAAAAAAGTTTCAATTTCTGCTAACTTCTGGCAAAAAAAAATAAAAATCTCAGACGGACTCACTATGCCCCTCAGTGAATACCTCGGAGTGTCTACTTTCTGAAATGGGGTCATTTGTGGGGTGTGTTTACTGTTCTGGCGTGGCTAAATTGTGAGCCGCCATGTGAAACCTAAAGGTACTTGTTGGAATTTGGGCCCCTTTGCGCACCCAGGCTGCAAAAAAGTGTCACTTATGTGGTATCGCCGTAATCAGGAGAAGTAGGGCAATGTGTTTTGGAGTGTATTTTTACATATACCCATGTTGGGTGAGAGAAATATCTCTGTATATTGTCAACTTTGTATAAATTTTTTTAAAAGTTGTCGTTTACAGAAATATTTTTCACACAAAGTATGGGTATATATAAAAATACACCCCAAAACACATTGCCCTACTTCTCCTGAGTACGGCGATACCACATGTGTGCCACTTTTGCAGCCTGGGTGCAAAGGCCCTAAACCGATGAGTACCTTTAGGATTTCACAGGGCATTTTTACGCATTTGGATTCCAGACTTCTTCTCACGCTTTAGGGGCCCCTAAAATGCCAGGACAGTATAAATACCCCACATGTGATCCCATTTTGGAAAGAAGACACCCCAAGGTATTCCGTGAGGGGTATGGTGAGTTCATGTAAAATTTTATTTTTTGTCACAAGTTTGTGGAATATGAGACTTTGTAAAAAACAAAATAAAAAAATAATAAAAAATCAATTTCCGCTAACTTGTGCCAAAAAATAAAAATTCTGTGAACTCACCATGCCCCTCACGGAATACCTTGGGGTGTCTTCTTTCCAAAATGGGGTCACATGTGGGGTATTTATATTGACTTGGCATTTTAAGGGCCCTAAAGCGTGAGAATCCAAATGCGTAAAAATGCCCTGTGAAATCCTAAAGGTACTCATTGGTTTTAGGGCCCCTTTGCGCATCTTGGCTGCAAAAAAGTGTCACTCATGTGGTATCGCCGTACTCAGGAGAAGTAGGGCAATGTGTTTTGGGGTGTATTTTTACATATACCCATGCTGCGTGTGAGAAATATCGCTGTAAATGACAACTTTTTACATTTTTTTATTCAAAGTTGTCAATTTACAGAGATATTTCTCTCACCCAGCATGGGTATATGTAAAAATACACCCCAAAACACATTGCCCTTCTTCTTCTGAGTACGGCGATACCACATGAGTGAAACTTTTTTGCAGCCAAGATGCGCAAAGGGGCCCAAATTCCAATGAGTATCTTTTAGAAGGGCATTTTTAAGCATTTTTACGCATTTTTCTTCTCACGCTTTAGGGCCCCTAAAATGCCAGGGCAGTATAAATACCCCACATGTGACCCCATTTTGGAAAGAAGACAGCCCAAGGTATTCCGTGAGGGGCATGGCGAGTTCATAGAAGATTTTTTTTGTGGCACAAGTTGAGATGGAAATTGATTTTTTATTGTTTTTTCTCACAAAGTCTCTCTTTCCGCTAACTTTTGACAAAAAGTTAAATTTTTCATGGACTCATTATGCCCCTCAGCGAATACCTTGGGGTGTCTTCTTTCCAAAATGGGGTCACATGTGGGGTATTTATATTGCCCTGGCATTTTAGGCGCCCTAAAGCGTGAGAAGAAAAATGCGTAAAAATGCCCTCCTAAAAGGTAATCATTAGAATTTGGGCCCCTTTGCGCATCTTGGCTGCAAAAAAGTGTCACTCATGTGATATCGCCGTACTCAGGAGAAGTAGGGCAATGTGTTTTGTGGTGTATTTTTACATATACCCATGCTGGGTGAGAGAAATATCTCTGTAAATTGACAACTTTGAATAAAAAAAATTAAAAAGTTGTCGTTTACAGCGATATTTCTCACACACATTATGGGTATATGTAAAAATACACCCCAAAATACATTGCCCTACTTCTCCTGAGTACGGCAATACCACATGAGTGACACTTTTTTGCAGCCAAGATGCGCAAAGGAGCCCTAAAACCAATGAGTACCTTTAGGATTTCACAGGCCATTTTTACGCATTTGGATTCTCACGCTTTAGGGCCCCTAAAATGCCAGGACAGTATAAAAACCCCACAAGTGACCCCATTGTGGAAAGAAGACACCCCAAGGTATTCCGTGAGGGGCATGGCGAGCTTACAGAAAAAAAAAATTGGCACAAGTTAGCGGAAATTGTTTTTTTTTTTTTTTTTTTTTTTTTTTACAGTCTCATATTCCACTAACTTGTGACAAAAAATAAAATTTTGCATGAACTCACCATACCCCTCATGGAATACCTTGGGGTGTCTTCTTTATAAAATGGGGTCACATGTAAGGTTTTTGTACTGCCCTGGCATTTGAGGGTCTCCGCAATCATTACACGTATGGCCAGCATTAGGAGTTTCTGCTTATATTGTGCATACGGGTAATGAGATTTTTTTTTTCCGTTCAGCCTCTGCGCTGAAAAAAAATAAATAAAAATGAACGGCACAGATTTTTTCATTCACATCGATCAATGTGGATGAAAAAATCTCTGCCAAAATCAGTGACTGCGATGCGGTGGGCTGGGCGCTAGCTACCTAACAAGTAGCTAACTAACTGGCGGTGATAGAGGACCCTTATGCCCCATTCACACGTCCAAAATTCTGTTTGCGGAACGGAATTGTGCACCCATTCATTTCTATGGGGACAGACTTTGTCCCGCTCGGATCCGGAATTACGGATCCGCGCTTCCGGGTCTGCACTTCCGTTCCGCAAAAATATAGAACATGTCCTATTCTTGTCCGCAATTGCGGACAAGAAAAAGCATTTTCTATATAGTTCTGGCAATGTGCGGATCTGCAAAATGCGGAAAGCACATTGCCGGTGTCCGTGTTTTGAGGATCCGCAAAACACATATGGACGTCTGAATGGAGCCTTACAAGGGGTGTGATCAATGACAGGGGGGTGATCAGGGGGTCTAGACGGGGTGATCAAGGGGTTAATAGGTGAGGGGGGGTGGGGGGTTAGTGTAGTGTTTGGTGCAACTTTAAAGTGTTACCTGGTCCTCTGGTGGTCGATCCCAGCAAATGGTACCACCAGAGGACCAGGTAGCAGCTATATCAGATGCTGTTCACAAAACAGCGTCTGATATAGCTGTTTGATGCGATTTAATTTGCATCTACAGCCTGCCAGCGATGGATCATCGCTGGCAGGCTGTAGCTGAACTGCCGAGACGCGCTTCACTCGTTCACAGGAAGTTACGCCTCTCGCGAGATGACGCGCCAATGCATCATCTCAGAGCTAAAGGACCGCCCGCAGGACACATCCCTGCGTTAGGCGGTCCTGTAGCGGTTAATCAAAAATGACCGAAATTTTTTCAAAAAAATGAAATTTTTCACTTTGTTGTAAATTTTTTACAAAACAAAATACATTTCTATATAAATTTTTCTCTAAATTTATTGTTCTACATGTCTTTGATAAGAAAAAATGCAATAAGTGTATATTTATTGGTTTGGGTAAAAGTTATAGCGTTTACAAACTATGGGGCAAGAAAAGTGAATTTCCGCATTTTTCAGCAGCTCTGTCATGTTTCTTCAGGTGCTAGAATGCCAGGATAGTATAAATACCCCCCAAATGACACCATTTTAGAAAGCAGACACCCCAAAGTATTCGCGGAGGGGCATGGTGAGTTCACTTTCTGAGGGAAAAAAAAATCAAAATAATAAAGTTTCCATTTCTGCTAACTTCTGGCAAAAAAAAAAATTAAATCTCCCACGGACTCACTATGCCCCTCAGTGAATACCTTGGGGTGTCTACTTTCCGAAATTGGGTCATTTGTGGGGTGTGTTTACTGTTCTGGCATTTTGGGTGGGGCTAAATTGTGAGCATCCCTGTAAAACCTAAGGTACTTGTTGGAATTTGGGCCCCTTTGTGCACCCAGGCTGAAAAAAGTGTCATTCATGTGGTATTGCCGTACTCAGGAGAAGTAGAGCAATGTTTTTTGGGGTGTATTTTTACATATACCCATGTTGGGTGAGAGAAATATCTCTGTAAACTGACAACTTTGTATAATTTTTTTTTTAAAAGTTGTAATTTACAGAGATATTTCTCACACCCAGCATGGGTATATGTAAAGATACACCCCAAAACACATTGCCCTACTTCTCCTGAGTACGGCGATACCACATGTGTGACACTTTTTTGCAGCCTGGGTACACGAAGGGGCCCAAATTCCAATGAGTACCTTTAGGATTTCACATAGCATTTTTACGCATTTAGATTCCAGACTTCTTCTCACTCTTTAGAGACCCCTAAAATGCCAGGAGCAGTTGAAACGTTACAATGGGAAAATAAAGCGGGTCCGTTATTTGCACTGAACATTTTTGAAGATCTATCTATCTTACAGTTGTGACAAACTTTAAAATAGCTGAAACAAGGGTTACATCCCCCAAAAATCCCCCTATAGGCCCCCAAACATAAATTTAAAACTTAACCTTTATTTCAAGAAATTAAATAAACTGAAAGCCCCACAAACATTTAAAAATATCACTCACCAAAGTTGTTTATTAATAGTGTGCAGTGCTACAGTACTGCTTGACAGTATTATTATAGTGCAGCAATGTTGCTATTGAAAGATAATATTGTATCGCTTCATGGAGAGCAGTGTGCCTGCTCCTAGCTCTCTGATTTATCACTCAGGAGTTATAGGTTCTAGGAGTGCAGAGAGGTTTTTCTTCCGCATCTGGTACTGCTGTTAAATCTCCTGGCTTTACCTTGATCTGTGAGGGAAGATTAAAAGGGGATCAGGGACCCCAATTCACTCATGCACATGTATACACACTCTGCCTGAAGTGATACACTATTATCAAACAATAGAAACATTGTTGCATTGCTGATGAGAAACATTTAAAAGATAATTGCTACCTTACATAAACAGCATCATGAGCTTAGCTGCAGACGTAATAAGTCCCAGTTAGGGAAAAACTGGGTGTCTGTGACATAGTAATTGTCCTATTATGGACAAAACAGTGAGCTACAACTGGCTGTCTAACAGCAACATGTCAATACTATTAGGCCCCTTTCACACGGGCGAGTTTTCCGCGCGGGTGCAATGCGCGAGGAGGACGCATTGCACCCGCACTGAATCTGGACCCATTCATTTCTATGGGGCTGTGCACATGAGCGGTGATTTTCACGCATCACTTCTGCGTTGCGTGAAAATCGCAGCATGTTCTATATTCTGCGTTTTTCACGCAACGCAGGCCCCATAGAAGTGAATGGGGCTGCGGGAAAATCGCAAGCATCCGCAACCAAGTGCGGATGCGTTGCGATTTTCCCGCATTGTTGCTTAGCAACGGGACCCAATCTCTATTATTTCCCCTTATAACATGGTTATAAGGGGAAATAATAGCATTCTTAATAAAGAATGCATTGTTAAATGATGAGGAAGGGGTTAAAAATAATAAAGTTAACTTACCTTAGCCACTTGATCGCGTAGTCGCGATCTGTCCTCTCTTTCCCTGCAGCATCTATGATCTAAAGGACCTGTGATGACGTCACATCACATGGCCCAATCACCTGCTCCATCACTATGGTGATGGAGCATGTGATTGAGCCATGTGATGCTGTGACATCATCACAGGTCCTTTACCTAGTAGCAAGCTAATGGAGAGGATGCCGGGCTTCGCGATCAAATGGACCAGGTAAGTTATGATTAGTTTATTATTTTTAACCCATTCAGCACCGGGTTCAACATTAGGAAGATGGCCTAGGGTATTATTTCACATTATAACTATGTTATAATGTGAAATAATACCAGCGGGACAATTTCTGACCCAAACATGCACTTCTGTGAAGAAGTGCAGGTTCGGGTCTGGGTACCAAAAGTGCCGATTTTTCTCCCGCGCGTGCAAAACGCATGACAGCGCTTTGCACTCGCAGGGAAAAATCGCGGCGATTCCCGCAACGCACCCGCGCTGTTTGACGGAGTGCACCCGCAACGCCCGTCTGAAAGAGGCCTTAGGGTAGTGCCGCCCAGTATACCCATTCACATCTGTATAAGGCCTCATGCACACGACCGTTGTTTGATTCCGTGTCCGTTGTGCCGTTTTTCGTGATTTTCTGCGGACCCATTGGTTTTCAATGGGTCCGTGGAAAACTCGGCAAATGCACCGTTTGGTCTCCGCGTCCGTGGTCTGTGATTCCAGTCCGTCAAAAAAATATAACCTGTCCTATTCTTGTCAGCGAAAAACGGTTCGCGGACCCATTCAAGTCAATGGGACCGTGAAAAAATGCGGATGGCCATCCATGTATCATCCGTGTTCCGCGTCCGCGTTTTTTTGCGGATCCCTTGGCAGGTACTTGGCAAAATTTGTCAGCCTGTCTTTTGGTAAAATCTTTTGTGTCATGTCCGCAAAAAAAACGGAAGACACACAGAAACACAACGGAAGCAAAAACGGACACGGATCGCGGAACAACGGAACCCAGTTTTGCGGACCGCAAAAAACAACTGTCGTGTGCATGTAGCCTAATAATAATGCCATCCACTCTGCACACCATTATTAAACAACTGCGGTGACCTGATATTTTTTGAATGTTTGTGGGGCTGTTAACAGATTTACATAGGTAATACAGGATCACACCATTTGCAAGTTAAAGTGCATGGGAAGTAAATGTTCCATGGAAGCCAATTAATATCTCCTTTCTGATGTGTCCTGTGGACCATGTGTCCTCAGTAGAACAAAGCTCTTAATACTGGTAACATCAACACAGGAAAGATGTTTGATCCCATGATCACGCAAGGAAAATAGAATAAAATCTATAATCAGAAAATTACAGACCAACAATGGAGAATATCTTATAAATTATAGAAAATGACACAGTAAGTGTCATATCACCATCTCACAAACACATTAATCAAGAGTAGACAGAAAGTCACCAACCAATTTAACTTTTGCTACATCTGTTTTTTTGGGGGTGGTTTTTTATAGTCGCTGTTCTTCTAGGCTCTGATACACCAAAATTACACAAATTTACCTAAAAATTAAAAGTGCTTAAAAGAAAACTCGACTGTACAGACATATACTAACTCGCAATAGAATACATATAAATTTTCATATCTAAAGTTACTATCATACACATAATGTAAATACTATTAACCTGTTCATGTAAGACACATTCTTACAAATCTGGAAATTTAGTAATATTAAACAATGTATTCAAAACATCAGAAATGTGTATCTCAGAGCAAAAATAGATCACTCAAATATTTACATTAATTAAATAAGTGTCATGTCAACAATCTTAGCTCTGTTTCATCTGCAATATTTTAAGAATATAATGATATTCTAACTATGACCTGGGTTTTAACATTTGATGTAAATAATAAAATGCAGATGCACAGTCAGGGATATTTACAGGGGTTGTGCCAAGTTTTGACGTTATCATCTATCCACATGATAGGTGATGACTTACTGATAGGAGGGGGTCCGACCACTGGGACTCCAATCTATCTTCAGAACAGAGTGTCCATTCCCCTGATCTGATGGAGCCACAGTTCAAGCATGCACCATGTTGCTCCATTTATTCTCTATGGGACTGTTGCAAATAGTAACATAGTAACATAGTATATAAGACCGAAAAAAGACATTTGTCCATCCAGTTCGGCCTGTTTCCTACAAGTTGATCCAGAGGAAGGCAAAAAACCCCTGTGAGGCAGAAGCCAATTTTCCTCACTTAAGGGGAAAAAAAATTCCTTCCCGACTCCAATCAGGCAATCAGAATAACTCCCTGGATCAACGACCCCTCTCTAGTAGCTATAGCCTGTAATATTATTACACTCCAGAAATAAATCCAGTCCCCTCTTGAATTCCTTTATTGTACTCCCCATCACCACCTCCTCAGGCAGAGAGTTCCATAGTCTCACTGCTCTTACAGTGAAGAATCCTTTTCTATGTTTGTGTACAAACCTTCTTTCCTCCAGACGCAGAGGATGTCCCCTCATCACAGTCACAGTCCTTGGGATAAATAGATAATGGGACAGATCTCTGTACTGACCCCTGATACATTTATACATAGTTAGATCTCCCCTCAGTCGTCTTTTTTCTAAAGTGAATAACCCTAATTTTGATAACCTTTCAGGGTACTGTAGATCCCTCATTCCAGTTATTACTTTAGTTGCCCTCCTCTGAACCCTCTCCAGCTCTGCTATGTCTGTCTTGTTCACAGGAGCCCAGAACTGTACACAGTACTCCATGTGTGGTCTGACCGGTGATTTATAAAGTGGTAGGACTATGTTCTCATCACGGCATCTATGCCCCTTTTGATGCAACCCATTATCTTATTGGCCTTGGCAGTAGCTGCCTGACACTGGTTTTTGCAGCTTAATTTGCTGTTTATTAAAATTCCTAGATCCTTTTCCATGTCAGTGTTACCGAGTGTTTTACCATTTAATATGTACGGGTGACTTGCATTATTCCTTCCCATGTGCATAACTTTACATTTGTCAGTGTTAAACCTCATCTGCCATTTTTCTGCCCAAGCCTCCAATCTATCCAGATCCCTCTGTAGCAGAAAACTGTCCTCTTCAGTGTTAATTACTTTACACAGTTTAGTGTCATCTGCAAAAATAGATATTTTACTGTGCAGGCCTTCTACAAGATCATTAATAAATATATTGAAGAGAATAGGGCCCAATACTGACCCCTGAGGTACCCCACTAGTTACAGTGACCCAATCTGAGTATCTACCGTTAATAACCACCCTCTGTTTTCTGTCACTCAGCCAGTTACTTACCCACATACAGACATTTTCTCCCAGTCCGAGCATCCTCATTTTATATACTAACCTTTTATGAGGTACGGTGTCAAATGCTTTGGAGAAGTCCAGATATACGACATCCATTGATTCACCGCTGTCAAGTCTAGAACTTACCTCCTCATAGAAGCTGATTAAATTTGTTTGGCATGACCGATCACTCATGAAGCCATGCTGATATGGCGTTATTTGCTTATTTTCATTGAGATACTCCAAAATAGCATCTCTTAGAAACCCTTCAAACAGTTTACCAACAATAGATGTTAAACTTACCGGCCTATAATTTCCAGGCTCTGTTTTTGGACCCTTTTTGAATATTGGCACCACATTTGCTATGCGCCAATCCTGTGGAACATTCCCTGTTATTATAGAGTCCGTAAATATCAGAAATAATGGTCTGGCTATGACATCACTTAATTCCCTTAGGATACGGGGTGTATGCCATCCGGTCCTGGCGATTTGTCTATTTTAATCTTTTTAAGTCGCTGTTGTACTTCTTCCTGGGTCAGACAGGGCACTTTTAATGGGGATTTACTTTTACATTCTGCATTTCATCTGACAGTTTATTTTCCTCAGTGAATATAGTGGAGAAAAAAATATTTAATAGTTTTGCTTTATCCTCGTCGCTCTCTGCAACACCCCCTCATTGCTATGTAGAGGGCCGACTCCTTCAGATTTATATTTTTTACTATTTATATAATTGAAGAACATTTTAGGGTTAGTTTTACTCTCTTTGGCAATTAATCTCTCGGTCTCTAGTTTGGCAAATTTTATTCGTTTTTACATATTCTATTTTTTTCCTTATAGTTTATTAGTGCTTCCTGACTCCCCTCCTGTTTTAGCAATTTATATGCTTTCTTTTTGTCATTTATTGCCTTCTTTACGGTTCCATTTATCCACATTGGTCTCTTATTGTTCCTTAGCCTTTTATTCCTATAAGGTATGTACCTCTCACAATTAGATGTTACAATGCTTTTAAAAATCTCCCATTTTATGGTTGTATTTTTATTTTTGAGGACTTTGTCCCAGTTAGTTAGGCCTATGGCCTCGCTTAGTTGGCTAAATTTTGCTTTTTTGAAGTTTGGTATTTTTGTTCCTCCCTTTAGAAACTCTCGTTTGAAGGATAATTGGAAGGTTATAACTTTATGGTCACTATTTCCCAGGTGTCCCCCAACCTGCACATCTGTTGTTCTATCAGGTCTATTGGTTAATACTAAGTCCAGTATGGCCGTCCCTCTAGTGGGGTCCTGAACCAGTTGGGAAAGGAAATTGTCTTTGGCTATTGCCAAGAACCTGTTTCCTTTATGGGATGTACAGCTTTCAGTTTCCCAGTCTATATCTGGGTAGTTGAAGTCCCCCATGATAACGACTTCATTATGATTTGCCGCCTCGTCTATCTCGTTTAGTAATAGATTTTCTGTGGACTCTGGTATATTAGGTGGTTTATAATACACTCCTATTAGTATTTTATTATTGTTTTTTGCTCCATGTATTTCTACCCACAGTGACTCCACATGTTCATGTCCCTCAGAGATGTATTCTCGAATTACAGGATTTAGACACGACTTCACGTAGAGGCAGACCCCTCCACCTCTCCGGTTTTGACGATCCATTCTAAACAGATTGTAACCTTTTATATTAACTGCCTAGTCATAGCTATCATCCAGCCATGTCTCAGTTATTCCCACTATGTCATAGTCCTCCTCACACATCACTAATTCCAGTTCACCAGTCTTGTTAGTCAGGCTTCTGGCATTAGTATACATACATTTGACAGGTTTATGTGTATTTTTACCCTACATCTTTCATTCTGAGCTGTTCTAGTCCCCCTTCCATTCCTCCCCAGACACACTACCTCGCCCCTGGTCTCTATCTGCACTATCTTCCCCTCCTATAACGTAATTACCCTCCCCCCAGTCCCTAGTTTAAACACTCCTCCAACCTTCTAGCCATCTTTCTCCCCAACACAGCTGCCCCTTCCCCATTGAGGTGCAGCCCGTCCCTACGGTAGAGCCTGTAGCCAACAGAGAAGTCGGCCCAGTTCTCCATGAACCCGAACCCCTCCTTCCTACACCAGTTCTTGAGCCACTTGTTAACCTCCCTAATCTCCCGCTGCCTTTCTTGTGTGGCTCATGGTACAGACAGTATTTCAGAAAATACTACTTTTGAGGTCCTTGCCCTAAGCTTTTGACCTAAATCCCTGAAATCATTTTTAAGGACTCTCCACCTTCCTCTAACTTTGTCATTGGTTCCGATATGGACCATGACCGCTGGATCTTCTCCAGCCCCTCCCAGTAATCTGTCAACCCGATCCGCGATGTGTCGAACTCTAGCGCCAGGAAGACAGCACACTGTTCGGCGATCACGATCTTTGTGACAGATTGCCCTATCTGTACCCCTAATAATTGAGTCTCCCACTACCAGCACCTGTCTGGCCTGCCCTGCTCTCCTGGTCCCCTGCTTACTGGAGCTGACATTCCCCTGACTGGCAGAGGAAGTGTCTGGCTGCAGCGGTGCCGTCCCTGAACTGTCATCCCCCTCATCTGCCAACCGTGCAAACTTGTTGGGGTGTGTCAGATCAGGGCTAGCCTCCTGGCACTCTTCCCTCTACCCCGCTTTCTTACTGTTACCCAACTAACTACCTCACTCTCCTCAGCCTCCTCGCTACCACCCTCCCCACATCTACCCCATAGAGTGCTTGCTCAGTGAGCAGCAAACTCTTTTCCAAATTGTCAGTGGCTTTCAGTGTTGCAACTCGCCTGTTTAGAGACTCGATGTGCGATTCCAAACGGGTAATTTGCTCACATTTTGAACAAACATATACATCCTCGAACGGCTGTTCCAGGACTGCATACATCATACAAGATGTGCACTGGACGGCGCTGTCAATAATGGAAGTCATACTAAATGGGGATTACACAGGAAAAGAGAGGGAAAAAAATAAATAAATACAATATAGAGCAGTGATATCAAGATTCTTACTTACTGTGGTCCCTTACAGCAGTAGGAAGACTAGCTAGAGTCAAACCAACTGAATACAAGGATGATCTAATGAATCTCTGTTTCTTGCTCCTTTTCCTAAACTCCGGTTTCTTCAACTCCACTTATGAAAGCAGCCACTTAGTAATGCAGGCCTCAGAGAGTTGTACTTGGCTATCTTTAGCAGTCCCATAGAGAGTTAATAAAGTAACAATGTGTATGTCCGACCTGTTGCTTTATCAAACGGGAGGAATGGGATCCCCTTTTAGGGGATAGATGGGAGTCTTAGTGTTCAGACTCCCACGGATCAGTTTACTATCCCCTATCCTGTTAATAGGAAATAACGTCAAAACTTGGCACAACCACTTTACCAGACCACTAAGCCTTACCCTAATATTGAACATTTTTATATTTTATATTTGATAAATGGAAAAGCAAAACAAATACCCCATTCCTCCCAGAGTGCTAGCCCTTTGGAGGTCTTACCTCCTTGTCTGGACTGGGCTTCTTCACTGTTCCAGCACTGTGGTAATAACTTTAAAACGCTTTTACTTATCCAGGCCATTCTGAGACATTCAAAAAATGTCATTTTTCCTTTAAAAAATACCAAATTTACCAAAAATTGCTGTATAATGCTTAGAAGTTTAGAAGCAAATCTTGAAATTTTTAAGAAAAGTTTCAAAACCCACTTTTTAAGGATCAGTTCATGTCGGAAGTCACTTTGTGGAGCTTAGAAACCCCCCATAAATGGCCGCATTTTAGAAAATACACCCCTCAAAGACACAATGGCAACTCGGATCACCCACAGGACATTGCACGTGCCGCAGTCAGCTCTGACCGCATATACAGCAGGGGTCCAGCTATCAGTGACCGCCAGACCCCGCCGCTGATCGGGTGGGTGCAGCTCCTGCACCCGCCCAATCAGCCCGCTGTACATGTACGGCACTGGGCGTTAAGGGCATAAAGGGGATACGCCACTACATTTCACAATACAAACTACATACATTATTAAATAGATATCTTAGACCTGTTAATGGTGATGTATTTAATTTGAAAATCAATGTTATAAAAATGGTATAATCCCTTTCAAAAATATTTTATCAGTCTAGCTAGACAATGAGAGAACTAATGGGTCCAAGTGTATTCATAAGCTAAACTCAATCTTAACGTGCTTAGCCTAACCGATGAGCTGCAACGAATCCTTATCAGTGTGAAAATTCACTAGCAGCGGGGGAGGAGGTACACTGAAAGGAACCTTTTACTTAGTCTAGGTGGGTGGAGATTGAGTTTAGCCAGTCTTTTGCAAATAAGGTGGAAAAACGTTTGAAAAGGATTGTACTGCACATTCGACATAGATTTATGGGGGATCCATAGATAAGTCTTCATAAGCCTTTATGATCATATCCAATGTATCCTCCTAAACATAGAAATCCTATCTATGTGTTATATGTAGAGATGAGCAAGTTGAAGCTGATGAAGTGGAATTCCGGCTTCAATGGCGGCTACGATGGTGGCTACACTTGTGAGGACATGGGGCAAGGAACTCTGGGAAGGCAGGATGACCCACAATGCCATGCATGCAGCCAATCAGCAGCCAGCCAGCCCGGTGATGTCACCGCCATATACAGGTGTGTTCAAAATTATTCAACCCCCACTGAAATTGAGTGTTTTGGCCAGTTTGATATTGATTTTGATCATTTCAGTCATCTTGTTTACAATTAAATCAAATAAGCACTTGTAAGTCAGACAAATAAAACAAAACATTTATAATGAAATGACCACAAATGTCTTTTATGTGCTCACATCATTATCAGTTTTATTCAACCCCCAAGTGACTTTCAATCTTAGTACTTAGTACAACATCCTTTCCAGTTATAACAGCTTTTAAACGTGAAGCATAGCTTGACACAAGTGTCTTGCAGCGATCTACGGGTATCTTTGCCCATTCTTCATGGTCAAAAGCCTCCAGTTCAGTCACATTCCTTGGCTTGCGCGCTGCAACTGCTTTCTTTAAGTCCCACCAGAGGTTCTCAATCGGATTTAAGTCTGGTGACTGCGATGGCCACTTCAAAATGTTCCAGCCTTTAATCTGTAACCATGCTCTAGTGGACTTGGAGGTATTCTTGGGATCATTGTCCTGTTGAAAGGTCCAACGTCTCCCAAGCCTCAGGTTTGTGACGGACTGCATCCCATTTTCATCCAATATCTCCTGGTACTGAAGAGAATTCATGGTACCTTGCACACGCTGAAGCTTCCCTGTACCTGTAGAAGCAAAACAGCCCCAAAGCATGATTGACCCCCCACCCTGCTTCACAGTAGGCAAGGTGTTCTTTTCTTCATAGGCCTTGTTCTTCCTCCTCCAAACATAGCGTTGATCCATGGGCCCAAATAGTTCTAATTTTGTTTCATCAGTCCACGGAACACTATCCCAAAACTTTTGTGGTTTGTCCACATGACTTTTGGCATACTGCAGTCGACTCTTTTTATTCTTTGGAGACAGCAAGGGGAGTTCTGGCATGGAGGCCTTCATTACGCAGTGTGCACCTTATTGTCTGAGCTGAAACTTCAGTACCCACATCTGACAAATCTTTTTTCAGTTCCTCAGCAGTGACACGGGGGCTTTTCAACAATTTTTGCTTCAGGTAGCGCACAGCAGTCGAAGTCAGCATCTTCTTTCTGCCACGACCAGGTAGCGTTTCAACAGTGCCCTTTGCCTTGAATTTGCGAATGATGCTTCCTATAGTGTCTCTTGGTATGTTTAACATCTTTGCAATCTTCTTATAGCCATTGCCCTTCCTGTGAAGAGAAATCACCTCTTCTCTTGTCTTCCTGGACCATTCTCTTGACTTCACCATGTTTGTAAACACACCAGTAAATGTCTAGAAGGAGCTGAGTATCACAGTCATTTTAAATCTGCCTAATTGGTGTTTATTATGCTTTATTGCTGCTCCTTGACATCCACAGGGGTTTTCAATACCTGATCGAAAACACTTGAATAAACCTCTGTTCTTAAGAGTGGTAGTCTTTAAGGGGTTGAATAATTGTGTCAATGAAGAAAACACAAAAAAACAGGCATGCTCAACCTGCGGCGCTCCAGCTGTTGCAAAACTACAACTCCCATCATTCCCTGACAGTCTACAGCTATCATCTTACAGAAGGGCATCGTGGGAGTTGTAGTTGTACAAAAGCTGGAGGGCCGCAGGTTGAGCATGCCTGCAAAAAAAAACATTTAATACTGTATTACAAAAACAATTGATGTAATTTTAGTTGCATTTGGTTCTTTAAAAAATCCTTGTAAGATTTCATTCTGAACACAATTACAAATGTACACTAAATTCCCTAAAACCCTTTACAGCATTGGGGGTTGAATAATTTTGAACACAACTGTAAATACGGAGGCCATGTTAGATTCTGCCATTCATAATCATACTTTGTACATGTGCTGAAGATGAAAAAAATTGGAGGCACTCACCCATGGTTCAATAAAAGTCCACTCTTTATTCCGCACATTGCAGTGCACATCGAAGGCGGGGGTCAGATGTTTGAATCACACAGGTAATACAGCAATAGCTATTTCGCGCTAAACGCGCTTCCTCAGGCTGTAATCAATCATCATTACATGCTGAAGCCCTTTTAAAGCGCTGGCGTCCATGGTTGCCTAGCAGCCATGCACGTCACTCGCTCCCAATACAGGGCTCTGCGGTTAAATCCCGCATTTAAAACAAACACAGAAATACACACAATCACATGAACCATTCTGAATAGCAAATTACAGAAATACAGATAAGTCTGCCCGGTCATTTAATCCTAACTGACCTGTTGCTTGTGTCCGGAGGATCCGCCTAGCCTCCCGCTGAAGGAGGAGTCGGTGTCTATGCCCCCCCATTTATTAGTGGGCGTACTATCTCCAGGCCTACAAAGTGCAGAAATTTCAAATCACCATTATGTACCCTTTTGAAATGATCTATTACACGTGGGCAACCTTTTCCTGACGACACAGGTTCCCTAATACGCTCATTTACACTCCTAATCGTTTTACCTATGCAAAAGCAACCACAATCGCACACAAGAGCGTAAAGGACGTGGGTGCTTTTACAGTTTATAAAATCCCGGACTTTATGTTGGATCCCTGCAACTGTTACTACTTTTCTCTGTAAATTGTACCTGCACATAGTGCAATTACCACACTTAAAGTTCACAATCAATTTTCCCTTGGACAGCCAGGTCTCACTTTGTGGGGGCACAAATCTACAGGGTGGGCCATTTATATGGATTCACCTTAATAAAATGGGAATGGTTGGTGATATTAACTTCCTGTTTTTGGCAAATTAGTATATGTGAGGGGGGAAACTTTTCAAGATCGGTGGTGGCCATTTTGATTCCAACTTTTGTTTTTTCAATAGGAAGAGGGTCATGTGACACATCAAACTTATTGGGAATTTCACAAGAAAAACAATGTTGTGCTTGGTTTTAATGTAACTTTATTCTTTCATGAGTTATTTACAAGTTTCTCTTTGTTTACAGCCATTGACATGTCGCCGAGGTTAACACGTGAGGAGTGGATAGAAATTGTGTTGATGTCTGGTGAACGCAGTAACCGGGTCATTGCAGCAGATTCCAATGAAAGACACCCTACGAGACCACCCTTCTCCCATGCTACAGTTATCAAACTGCTTGCTAAGTTTCTCGAAACTGGTTCAGTGTTGGATTTGCCAAAATGTGGACCATTAATTCTGTCACTAATGAAGAAACATCAGTGGCTGTCCTAGCTTCATTCAGCAAGAGCCCACAGCGTAGCACTCGCCGCATGTCACTGGAGAGTGGCATTAGTCGAACATCCCTTCGGCGGATATTAGCTACTCACAAATGGCACCATTACAAACTCCAGCTACAGCAGCATCTCAACGAGGATGACCCAGATCGGCGCATTGAATTTGCAGAATGGGCAAAACAAAAATTGCAACAGGACCCTCAGTTTACGCAGAAGATTTTGTTTAGTGATAAAAGTATGCCTTATGTGAGTGGTGAAGTTAACAAACAAATCCACCGCTATTGGTCTGACACTAACCCACATTGGATAGATCCCTCCAAGGCTGTTGGAACAAAAAATATTGATGGTATGGTGTGGTATATGGGGTACAAAGATAGTGGGGCCATTCTTCATCACTGGAAACCTCAAGGCCACTGGATATGCGAAATTGCTACATGATGATGTGTTTCCCTCTTTATGCACTGAAGCTGGCACGTTCCCTGAGTTTTTCCAGCAAGATGGTGCACCGCCACATTATGGGTGTCAGGTCCGAGCATTACAAGATGAACAGTTTCCTGAAAAGTAGATTGGTTGCCGTGGGCCAGTTGAATGGCCCCCAAGGTCTCCTGATCTGACCCCCTTAGACTTTTATCTTTGGGGTCATCTAAAGGCAATTGTCTATGCTGTGAAGATACGAGATGTGCAGCACCTGAAACTACGGATACTGGAAGCCTGTACTAGCATTTCTCCTGCGGTGTTGCTATCAGTGTGTGAAGAGTGGGAGAAGAGGGTTGCATTGACAATCCAACACAATGGGCAGCACATTGAACACATTTTATAAGTGGTCAGAAACTTGTAAATAACTCTTGAAATAATAAAGTTATGTTAAAACAAAGCACACCATTGTTTTTCTTGTGAAATTCCCAATAAGGTTGATGTGTCACATCACCCTATTCCTATTGAAAAAACAAAAGTTGGATTCAAAATGGCCGACTTCAAAATGGCCGCCATGATTACCACCCATCTTGAAAAGTTTCCCCCCCTCACATATACTAATGTGCCATAAACAGGAAGTTAATATCACCAACCATTCACATTTTATTAAGGTGTATCCATATAAATGGCCCACCCTGTACTCCTCACCACCTTGTCCTTAATGGTGTGTGTTCTCCTAAAGGAAATCAACGGTCTCTGTGAAGTAACCTGCATCAGGGTGGGATCCTTCTTTAAAATATCCCAATTGTTCATCTTCAGCACATGTACTGTTCAGTATTGAACTTGTGTATTGAGCACCACTGGAAGTGTGGTTGAATAGAGGGGTGTGACGGAGGATGGAGTGTCCTGGTTTGCTTGCGGGAGTAGGAGTGCCGCTGATTCTCTGGATTTAATATATTGTAAAGACTTGCTACCAAAAGCTGAGCACCCGACCATTTTTGCATAGCATTTGGAAGGAAGACTGTTGTAATACTGACCTCGGAGGAAGTCATACCCTCAATAACTGAAGGCCGAGTGGGGGCAGATGAATTTTTCACACAGTGTAACAAGAGAGACACACTACAGAATCTTAGCACCCGAGCAGTGGAAGCTAAGCTAACAAAGTTAGCCGATAGAGAGATGCGTCTTTTTTGGACTGTCAATTCACTGCGGGCCTACAAAGATAGCCAGCGTGTACCACTCAGTTTACGGATATATAGTGAACCAGCTCAATTTGAGAATGATATGGACTTTATGAGAGAATGGCAGCGCACATATGCAGAGTTCTCCCTACAAATTTTGGATTTAGTCCTTAAAAGAAATATAACAGAATATGAAAGCATTAAGGAGGAATTGGAAAGAACACGATCCGAGCTTATGACCAGACTCACTGAGGGTCAGATCCAAGCATTTGATAAAAAATTAAATATTGTGATAAAATGGATTATGAGCCACCTGTTTGATTGGCAAGTAAATAAAAAGAAACCCATGAGAAGAAGAATGGGTAGACGCCAGAGAAGTGACTTCTGAACTAGTGAATCAGAATTGAGTGGCTCGGATGATCCTACCCAAGATTGTGCACTAGTGAGGAAAGAGGATAACCCTTTAGGCGTAGGATCAGGAGGGGTGGGTGGAAATCAGGTCAAAAAGGGCTAAGAAAATCGAATCGAGTGAAGAAGCAAGTCTCCTGGAAAAAATAAATGGAACTTCTTCCGATAACAGTGAACCATCAGCTGGTTCACTGGTGATAAATCTGACGGGTCTAGAACTGCCTGATAGCTGCACCCAAGTTCTCAGTAGGGAACATGGGTTCAGCCTTGTAGAGCAGTTCGACCCGGTCACATTTGAGATTGATCTCTTTAAAGCTGCAAGGAAATTGCATTTAATTAAAATGTTCCATAATAATCAAAATCCTGCTACTCAGAGGTTACCAGGGGAGATCCCATTAGGCCCTGATGTCGCGGCATTCAGAGTGTCATCTGGATTAAGTGAGCTGGAGGAAGAGAGTCTACTAACTTTAGTGGGCAAGGAGGTGGAAGTAAAAGGTGAAACTCTTGAACCTGTCACTGCTTTTACAGGAGGGGTCAGGTCCATGTTTTGCCCCCCTATGCCCGCCGGCAGCTGCATAGATATTTTTTATCATCAAGTATTGAAGGAGGTTTGTGCCTTAATGTATCCCAGAGTGCAGGAGAATATAACTCTAAAAGAGAAAAATGCCCTTGAATGGCTGCAGGCACAAAAGGGGATAATTGTGAAGCTGGCGGACAAGGGGGGCAGCTTGGTCTTGATGTCAACAGCGTATTATGTCTCTGAGGCTTATAGGCAATTAAAAGATAGTGAAATGTATGAATTGATACAGGACGACCCTGTCCCCCGTATTCAGGAAGATCTATGTAAGCTTATACAGTACAGAGATATGTGGAGGCTGGGTTTTTGGGTAAGAAATTGGCGGAGAAATTGACACCAGAAGTGCCATCGAGACCATGTTGGTATTTCTTGCCGAAAATACACAAGTCACTGAGCCAGCCCCCGGGACGTCCTATTGTCTCGGGGGTTGGCTCAGTGACAGAGCCATTGTCGAAGTATATCGACTGGCTCTTGAGACCCATATTGCCCAGTGCTCCAGCATATATAAGAGATACTAAGGATTTTTTATTGGCCCTTAAGGAGACACAATGGGAGGAGGGATACAGTTTAGTATCTCTTGATGTAGAAAGCCTCTACACCCGCATCCCACATGATGCGGGTGTGGAGACTGTGATTAACATCTTGCGTAATATGGAGAAGGATGACATTTTTTGTGAATTTGTGGATGAGTCCTTGACATTCATATTGAAAAATAATGTCTTTAGATTTGGCAATGAATGGTTCAGACAGCGAGTAGGAACGGCCATGGGGACTCCGGTCTCGTGCACGTTCACTAATATTTATTTAGCTAGGCTGGAAGACAAGTTGGTCTTCTCTATATTGAACCCTTTTGCTCATCTAATAAATACTTATTTGAGATTTGTGGATGACGTGTTTGTCATATGGGCAGGGACTAAATAAGAGTGTTCTGATTTTGTCCAGTACCTGAACAACAATAACATGGGAATGTTTTTTACTCTAAATTTCGGGGGATCCTGATTAGAGTTTTTAGAGGTGGCTGTCATGGTGAGAGGCGACGAGTTGGTCACGGAGGGCTTTCGTAAGCCCACGGCGACCAACTCCTTGCTCCACCACGATAGCTACCATCCCATGAGTGTAAAGAGGTCCGTTTCCTTCGGACAGTTTGTCAGGTTAAGGAGAATCAATGGAGACACGGATATATATCGTCAGCAAGCAGATGAGTTGAAAAAGCGCTTGATGTCGAGAAATTATCCTGAGAAAGAGATAGACAAGGATATGGTGAAGGTTAAAGAACGCTTCTCCCAGGAGGGTCTCCTGAGAGGGAAGGTGAAGGAGCGAGGACCTTGTGAAAGGCAAGGAGATAGGAGGTTTCCCCTAACATTTAAATATAGCCCCATGGCAGACAGGATTCGCTCTGCTATTCTGAACAATTGGGATATTTTAAAGAAGGATCCCACCCTGATGCAGGTTACTTCACAGAGACCGTTGATTTCCTTTAGGAGAACACACACCATTAAGGACAAGGTGGTGAGGAGTAGATTTGTGCCCCCACAAAGTGAGACCTGGCTGTCCAAGGGAAAATTGATTGTGAACTTTAAGTGTGGTAATTGCACTATGTGCAAGTACAATTTACAGAGAAAAGTAGTAACAGTTGCAAGGATCCGACATAAAGTCCGGGATTTTATAAACTGTAAAAGCACCCACGTCCTTTACGCTCTTGTGTGCGATTGTGGTTATTTTTACATAGGTAAAACGATTAGGAGCGTAAATGAGCGTATTAGGGAACATGTTGCGTCTGTGTCGTCAGGAAAAGGTTGCCCACGTGTAATAGATCATTTCAAAAGGGTACATAATGGTGATTTGAAATTTCTGCACTTTTTAGGCCTGGAGATAGTACGCCCACTAATAAATGGGGGGGGATAGACACCGACTCCTCCTTCAGCGGGAGGCTAGGTGGATCCTCCGGACACAAGCAACAGGTCAGTTAGGATTAAATGACCGGGCAGACTTATCTGTATTTCTGTAATTTGCTATTTAGAATGGTTCATGTGATTGTGTGTATTTCTGTGTTTGTTTTAAATGCGGGATTTAACTGCAAAGCCCTATATTGGGAGCGAGTGACGTGCATGGCTGCTAGGCAACCTTGGACGCCAGCGCTTTAAATGGGCGTCAGCATGTAATGATGATTGATCACAACCTGAGGAAGCGCGTTTAGCGCGAAATAGCTATTGCTGTATTACCTGTGTGATTCAAACATCTGACCCCCGCCTTCGATGTGCACTGCAATGTGCGGAATAAAGAGTGGACTTTTATTGAACCATGGGTGAGTGCCTCCAATTTTCTTCATCTTCAGCACATGTACTATTCAGTATTGAACTTGTGGATTGAGCACCACTGGAAGTGTGGTTGAATAGAGGGGTGTGACGGAGGACGGAGTGTCCTGGTTTGCTTGCGGGAGTCGGAGTGCCGCTGATTCTCTGGATTTAATATAATCATACTTTGTTCAGGGACAGACGTGTATGCAGGCGCTAGGAAAAGTGAAAGAAAAACTAATTGTTAAATAAAAATAGAAAACAAGCGATTTACTAGTGCAGGGAAAGGATAGTGAGAGGATCCATTTCACAGGCAGGGAGAGACATGTGCAGATGCTAGGGAGAGTCATAGCAAAATCCTCATTGTGAAAAAAAAGCAATTTACAAGTGCAGGAAACATTACTTGGGGATCTAGATAGTCTCATAATGCAGATCTGTCATTCCAGCAATTAGTTATTGGGGTGCAAGTGCTATGTTGAAAAATCTTTAGTGGCTTTTATCTGTGCAAAAAGATAAATATATACACAGGTCACTTTTATTATTATTTACGCTAAAATCATTTGCAGTCATTTCTGGTTATACAGTAAGGGCAGTATTTCAGTATAATACCTGAAAAATATAAACGCACTGCACGTTTGCATTCATTTCTGGTGAAAGAGTATAGGGCGTTATTGCAGTAATACACAAAAAATATAAACCCTGCACATTTGCAGTCATTTCTGGAAAAAAAGCATAGGGCGGTATTTCAGTAATACACAAAACATTTAAACACACTGCACTTTTGCATTCATTTCTGGTGAAAGAGTATAGGGTGATACATCAGTAATATACGAAAAATATAAATGCAGTGCATGTTTGCAGTCATTTCTCGAGAAAGAGTATAGGGCGGTAATTCAGGAATACACAAAACATAAACGCACTGCACATTTTCATTCTGGTGAAAAAGTATAGGGTTGTATTTCAGTAAAAAAAGAAAAATATATATGCACTGCACTGTTTGCAGTTATTTCTGATGAAAGCGTATAGGGGGCGTATTTCAGAAAAAAAAAAAAAAATAATTATATATACTGTGGGGAATTGCACTGGTAGTCAGCGGTGTGGGTGCAGTACAGAGGCAAAAGGGAGTCCAGGAAGTGCAGAAAACAGTGTTTTATTTCACACTTGCACAAAGAAACAGTCACTTAGTGTTAATTCACACACAGCAAAAACTTTAAGGCAAAACAAAAAGCTCAAGACAGGATCCAATCACCTGTGTGGTTTTAGGTGCGTGTTCGCACCTGGCTGTCAGCCCAGCCGCAGGAAAATCCACCCTCCGGCTTCCAGGATAATCACCTCTTTGCTGAGCTCTTGCTTCCAGCCCTGAGAGCTCCACAGCGTTAGTAGCAGCTCCAGGACAATCACTCCCCCACCTGCTGAGGTGGCTGCCTTTTTAAAGGCCCGGCAAAAGTCTGGCCTGGACGGTGGGGAATAGGCACACGCCCAACTCTTTGCCTACTCCCAGTAAGAGCCAGCCCAGATTGGCTTTGCAGCCAAACTAAATACCAATGTGTCAAGCAGCACTAGCTGCTGCTGACACACAAAAAACCCGGCTCTTACCTCACCGAGGCCAGGAACCTCGGTGACACGTACCTTCCGTCGATGACGGAACCTTGCGCCCTCTTACAATACGCACTTCACTTTTACAATTATTCCTGGTAAAAGCATATAGGAGCGTATTTCAGTCCAACAAGAAAAATATATTCTCAGTACACGTCTGCAGTTATTTCTATTGAAAGCATATAGTGGCCTATTTCAGTCCAACAAAAAAAATATATTCTCAGGTCACTTCTGCAGGTATTTCTGGTGAAAGTGTTAGGGGCGTATTTCACTACTACAAGAAAAATATATTCTCAGTTCACTGTTGCAGTTATATCTGGTAAAGCCTTTACTAGCGTATTGCAGTAGAAAATGAAATATACATTCGCCATTCGCTGGTGCACTTATGTGTAGAAAAATCTTTATTGACGTATATCAGTAGAAAGAGAAATATACATTCGCCATTCGCTGCTGCACTTATTTCTTGAAAAACCTGTATTGACGTTTAGCAGTAGAAAAAGAAATATGCATTCACCATTCACTCCTGCACCTATATCTTGAAAACCTTTATTGACGTATAGCAGTAGAAAAATTAAAATATATTCAGCGTTCACTGTTGTAGTTATATGTGGTAAAGCCTTTAGTGGAGTATTTCTGTACAAAAAGAAAGATATATTCAGCGTTCTGCGCTGTAGTTATATGTAGGAAATTCCTTTTTGTTATATGGACCGAATTATGTTGTGGTGAAATTTTGTATTTACGTTTCACACACTGCGGGCTTACAAAAAAACGTTCATAAGAGTGGTGCACCAATACAGGTGAATACACTATACACTAACCCTGCACAAAAATGCGAACTAATTCACACCAGGTTGCATCTGTCTGTGGTGTTGCTTACTGGACACTATGAGGACTTTTCTGCAGCATAGAAACCACACGAGGACCGCGTCTTGCTCTTCCAGCGCGGACCTACTTCTTCCGCAACATCCCGGACACTTCAGATCACTCCGCCTCAGGCACCATTGTATTTTTTAAACTGACAGACATCCTATTACCTTCTGTTAAAAAGCCTTTAGTGGCATATATATGTGAGAAAAGAAAAATATTCTCGGCGTTCACTATTCTAGTTATATATGGTAAAGCCTTTAGAGGCATATATCAGTAGAAAAAAAAAAGATAGTCGACGATCAGCGCTGCAGTTATATGCGGTAAAAATTTTTTTAATTATTTAATTGGAAAAAAATCTGCGTTAAGAGTTGCACTTATATGCGGTAAAATCTCTTTTGAAATATTTCGGAGGAAAAATGTTTTGTATTCAGCATAAAGTGCTGCACTTATATGCGGTGAAATATTTTTTGAATTATTTCATTGGAAAAAAATCTTGTATACTGCGTTAAGCGCTGCACTTATATGCCGAAAAAACCTTTTTAAATATTTTGGTGGAAAAAAAGCTTGTATTCAGCATGAAGTGCTGCACTTACAGTATATGCGGTAAAATATTTTTTGAATTATTTCAGTGCAAAAAATATTGTATTCTGTATTAAGCTCTGCACTTATAAGTGGTTAAATATATTTTTACATATTTTGTTGGAAAAAAATCTTGTATTTGCGTTAAGCGCTGCACTTGTATGGGGTAATATCATTTTTTTATTATTTCGCTGTAAATACAAAAGTTCCACCTCCTCCATTAACTTCCTCATCTCTTCATTAACATTAAACACACTAACTTTACACCCCCCCTCCCCAGCTATATATATATATATATATATATATATATATATATATGTGCCAGCACCACCTAACAGCGACTAAAGGAAAATTATACTGGCAGCCTGTTAAAGGGAATTACAGCATGATACCATAATACATTTTAATATAACATTTAGCAAGAGTTTAAAGAGCCCACATATAGCACCTAGTGGGACACTGCATCAAGATAAATCAAGCGTGGATCAGCCAGGATTTCCACACACCAATGCCTGTTGCATCAGACTTGATCATCCATCGTGCCACTCCAACAATTTGACAAAAGAGACTAGTTTCTTCTGGCTACCTGCCTCAGCTACTATTCTGATGCTGTTACCCACCTGATGCCACACATCTGATGCCAAGTGCTCCTTCTTTCACCCACCAACTTCAGTGGGTACTGGTATTGCCACCGACCTCCACAGTATGTCACCTTGCCACTCTGTGACCTCCTGATGATGCCGACAGCTCCACACTCTGTCATTGTGCCACTCTATGGCCTTCTCGTAATGCTGCTGCCGCCACCTCCAGACTCATTGTCATTGTGCCACTCTATGGCCTACTCATGGTGCCGCCACCTCCAGGCTCGGTCATTGTGCCACTCTGTGGCCTACTTATGCTACTGCCACCTCTGGTCATTGTGCCACTCTGTGCCCTCCTCCTTATGCTGCTGCTGCCGACATCTCCACACTCTGTCATTGTGCCACTCTGTGGTATCATCATGCTGCCATCACCTGCAGACCCAGGCATTGTGCCACTCGGTAGCCTTCTCCTAATGCTGCTGCTGCCACCTACAGACTTTGTCATTGTGCCACTCGGTGTCCTCCTCATACTGCTTCCACCACCAGACCCTGTTATTGGGCCACTCTGTGGTCTCCTCATGCTGCTTCCACCTCACCACTATGTCATAGGTCCACTCTGTGGACTTCTCATGCTGTTCCCACCCTCCCCACTTCATAACTGGTCCACTATTGTGTCTTTTGGCCTTGCTGACATCATCATTTATTTGACATTTCTTCTGTTCTGTCAGAGGGAAGGAAAAATGAGACGCACAAAGGATCCTGTCTGTGTAGCAGTTTTAAGGCCTGTATGGTCCCATCCGAAATGACTCATAATTTGGTAGCCATAAGCAGGAGTGGGTAGAATATACAGAAGACATGCAAATATTCCATTCACGTGTCATCTCTGTTTTAGATCCACACCGTTTTGTTTTGCCTTTAGCAATACTGATGGATTATTGAGCAAATACTGACCGAGTGAAAGCGTATGCTCCACATACAGGATCCGTTTTTTGTGGGTTATTGTTCTAACGGATCAGAGAATGGGGAAAATGAATCATTGACGTCAACACAAACTTACTGCTGATACCCTCTCCTCTCTGTTGGGGGCTCTACTTGTATAAGCGTTTAATAGAACAGGTTCTGTAGATATCTATGTGAAATCAGCTGACCAGGGTGTAAAAAGAGTGTGCTTCTTCTTAAGCTAACATTGACCTGTAAGGCTGAGTTGATACTTGAGTTATTTATTCAGTTTTGGCCCCCTGACCGCCCAAATAAGTGAAGTATGCAATGATTCTAAGAGCGACACCTGTCATCTGCATGTCATACGAACTCACAGTATTATTTCACTACCAAAGCAGACTCCCTATGTGTCAAACTGCAAGGCACAGTGTTCTACACCACTATAAAGTCTCTCTGCAGGCAGTAAATAGCATATTTTAATGTAATTCACCGCAAATATATTCAGATCAAATCAAATTTTTCCTAAAAAATTTGGCGGACGACGAATAGAATTTTTGAAAAATTTGCTCATCTCTAGTTATACGGATAAGTTTCCTGAAAAGAAGTATCCCAGGAGGACTACACACCACACACATAGGATAAAATCCAACGCAAACCATATATTTGTCCCATGTTATGAACCCTATCATCCTTATGTAAATCTAAAAACAGCATGCTAATCACAAGGACTTTTTTCAGAAATGTATGTTTGTTTAAACATCAGTGTTATTTTGATTTTTTTTCATCAATATATTGAAGATTTTATGCATTGTCAGATTTTGTATTACCAAATATAAATATGATCTGTTAAAATCCAATCTTCTGGTATTCAAACTCACTAATATTTGTTTTATTATACAATGGAAGAGGTTTGCTTCAGGTCATCATCCACCATGGAGTTCGAGGGAAAAAGTAGGGTATATGCACGACTGCCCTTCAATAATCAACCTTTATTTTTAATAAAAGGAACTAGTAAAATTATTAATGCTACTAGTTCTTTGACATTGTATAATGTATTGATAACTGCATAAAAAAAATCTCTAGGTTATTGGCTGAGCTTTACACATTACAGACAATAGTTTCGAGAACTTGTAGAGATGTTTATTTTCCTGCAGAAGTGCTCAGAATTTGTATAATGTGTCAGGCTTATTATTGCTCCCTACTCAGAGCCTACTCAGACCTGTAGGTCTGCTTGCACAGCAGCATTTTGGATAACAATGTGTTAGTGTCTTTTAAGCACTTGCTGCCACATGTACACTCTGGCATCACATTAACTAAATCACTGTCAGTTTGTAGGAACTTTATTTTTGCTCCGTACTGCTCTAAGTTTGCTTACTCAGCACACTTCTGGACATCAGTGGGTTAATTTGTTTGGACAGTCACTGCCACAGTGCACATTCTCGCATTCGATTACAACTGCTATCTTGCTAATAATTTGCTCTCCTTTGAGGGAGCTCCCTGCCTGACTGCCACTGTATTAAAAGCGTTCACCCTAGGTACACACCCAAGCGTTTTACAGCGCGTTCAAACGCGCTGTAAAACGCACAACGTGTGAAAAGCCATTCTTCCCTATGGGCATGGTTCACATTTGGGCGTTTTACGCCCAAACAAGTACATGAGCTTCTTTGGGGCATTTTAACGCGCCTATGGACAATGATGCCATAGGGGAGAATCACTTAATCGCGCGCATCCAAAAACGCACGTAAAACGCGCGTCATACGCGCGATTCAGAAACGCCTAGGTGTGTTCCCAGCCTCACACACATACACAGATTCGCTGCATCCCTTACTTTACTGACTTTACAAACTTTGCTAACCCTTTATGTGTTCCACAAGAGTTGTTGAAAAATGGAGATGAAATTTCAGAATTTCTATTTTTTTGTTACCTTGCCTCAAAAAAAGTGTAATATAGAGCAACTGAAAATCATATTTACCCTAAAATAGTACCAATAAAAATGCCACCTTATTCCGTAGTTTCCAAAATGGGGTCACTTTTATGGAGTTTCTACCCCAGGGGGGCATCAGTAGGGCTTCAAATGGGACATGGTGTAGATAACCAGTCCAGCAAAATCTTCCATCTACGCCCTGCCGTGTGGCCATACAGTAGTTTACGACCACATATGGGGTGTTTCTGAAAACTACAGAATCAGGGCAATAAATATTGGGTTTTGTTTTGCTGTTAACTCTTGCTTATTGACTGGAAAAAAATTGATTAAATTGGAAAAATTTGCCAAAAAATTGCAATTCCGAAATTTCATCTCCATTTGCCAATAACTCTTGTGAAACACCTAAAGGGTTAACAACATTTTAAAAATCAGTTTTGAATACCATGAGGGGTTTAGTTTCTAGAATGGGGTCATTTTTGGGTGGTTTCTATTATGTAAGCCTCACAAAGTGACTTCAGACCTGAACTGTTCCCTAAAAAGGGGTTTTTTGAAAATTTGCTTCTAAACTTCTAAGCCTTGTAACGTCCCCAAAAAATAAAATGGCATTCCCAAAATGATCCATACATGAAGTAGACATATGGGGAATATAAATTAATAACTTTTTTTGGCGGCATTACCATGTATTATAGATGTAGAGAAATTGAAACTTGGAAAATTTTAAATTTGTCAAAATTTTTGTAAATTTGGTATTTTTTTATAATTAAAAATGATTTTTTTCCATTTTACCAGTGACATGAAGTACAATATGTGAGGAAAAACAATCTCAGAATGGCCTGGATAAGTAAAAGCATTTTAAAGTTATTCACACATAAAGTGACACTGGTCAGATTTGCAAAAATGGCCTGGTCCTTAAGGTGAAAATGGGCCTGGTCCCTGGGGATTAAGGCATTAACGGAAGGCATTTCGTTATGCATTCAGTCATAGAATTTCATTATGGTCCATGGTAATGGAATCCATAATGCAATTCTGCTTTTACCACCAAACGAAGCGTGAACAAATTTCATAACAAGAAATTCGCTCATCCCTAGTGGTCATGCCTATGATTAACATTTTTTATTTGTTTTATTTTATTGTGATAAAAGGAGAATGATTTAAAATGTAGCATATTTTTAAATATTTATTTTTAAATTTTTTATTTTATTTTTGTAAAGTCATCCTAAAAGAAGTATATGTTAGATAGCTTCTCCTTTAGGGCTCATTCACACGAACGTATGGGTTCTATTTCCATATTGGAGACCACATATGCGGATCCGCAATAAATAGACACTGTTGCTTGTGCATTCCGCGGATGCGGACCCATTCACTTTAATGGGTCCGCAAATCAAAAAAGGCGGAGCGGTGTGGAACAGAAACACGGAACGGAAACCTACGGAAGCATTACAGAGTGCTTCTTTGTGGTTCCGTTCCGTACTTCCGTACCACAAAAAGATAGAACATGTCCTATCTTTCCGCGGAACAGAGGGATGCGGACCCATTCAACAGGATCTGTCCCGGAGGATGAACATTCTCCATGCATTGGGGACTGCAAATTGCAGCTCCAATGCATGGAACGGAACACATATGTTCGTGTGAATGAGCCCTTATATTGCAATGAATTGCAAGCTGCTTGCGACTAGCGCTATATTTAAAGACACAAATTCTGTTATACATGTACAGTAGCAGTCAAGAAGGTGTTAAAATAATGCTTCCTTCTAGATTTCTCCATCATCACATTTCTTAAGTTTTCATTTAGATAATATACTTCAACAGGGTGAAATAGAACTAGGGATTGCTGTGATTACAATTACTACAGACACTTATAAAGTTTAAAATACTAACAACTACATACAAAGTCGTCACAACTTGTCCCTCTATAATATACAGTGGATATAAAAGTCTATACACCCCTGTTAAAATGTCAGGTTTCTGTGCCGTAAAAAAATGAGACAAAGATAAATCATTCCAGAACTTTTTCCACCTTTAATGTGACCTATAAACTGTACCACTCAATTAAAACCAAACTCAAATCTTTTAGGTGGAGGAAGAAAACAATAAAAAAAAAAGCTAAACTAAAATAATGCAGTTGCATAAGTGTGCACATTTATAACTGGTGATGTAGCCATGTTCAGAATTAAGCAATCACATTCAAAATCATGTTAATTAGGAGTCAGCATAGACCTGCCATCATTTACAGTGTCTCTGATTAACCCCAAATAAAGTTCAGCTACTCTAGTTGGTCTTTCTTGAAATTTTCTTAGTCGCATCCCACAGCAAAAGCCATGGTCCACAGAGCGCTTCCAAAGCATCAGAGGGATCTCATTGTTAAAAGGTATCAATCAGGAGAAGGGTATAAAATAATTTCCAAGGCATTAGATATACAATGGAACACAGTGAAGACAGTCATCATCAACTGGAGAAAATATGGCACAACAGTGACATTACCAAGAACTGGACCTCAAAATTGATGAAAAGATGAGAAGAAAACTGGTCTGGGAGGCTACCAAGAGGCCTATAGCAACATTAGAGGAGCTGCAGGAATATCTGGCAAGTACTGGCTGTGTGGTACATGTGACAACAATCTCCGTATTCTTCATATGTCTGGGCTATGGGGTAGAGTCGCAAGACGAAAGCCTTTTCTTACGAAGAAAAACATCAAGCCAGGCTACATTTGCAAAAACACATCTGAAGTCTCCCAAAAGCATGTGGGAAAAGGTGTTATGGTCTGATGAAACCAAGGTTGAACTTTTTGGCCATGATTCCAAAAGATATGTTTGGCACAAAAACAACACTGCACATCACCAAAGAACACCATACCCACAGTGAAGCATGGTGGTGGCTTTATCATGCTTTGAGGCTGTTTTTCTTTAGATGGAACTGGGGCCTTAGTTAAGATAACAGGAATTATGAACAGTTCCAAATACCAGTTAATATTGGCACAAAACCTTTAGGCTTCTGCTAGAAAGCTGGACATGAAGAGGAACATCATCTTTCAGCACGACAATGACCCAAAGCATACATCCAAATCAACAAATTAATGGCTTCA
This sequence comes from Bufotes viridis, assembly GCA_033119425.1. Classification (NCBI taxonomy): domain Eukaryota; kingdom Metazoa; phylum Chordata; class Amphibia; order Anura; family Bufonidae; genus Bufotes; species Bufotes viridis. The sequence continues at coordinate 171,478,467 of CM065594.1, read as the reverse complement.
CTGGAAGAAGATTAAATTTTTGGAATGGCCCAGCCAGAGCCCAGACCTGAATCAGATTAAAAATCTGTGGGGTGATCTGAAGAGGGCTGTGCACAGGAGATGCCCTCGCAATCTGACAGATTTGGAGTGTTTTTGCAAGAAGAGTGGGCAAATCTTGCCAAGTCAAAATGTGCCATGTTGATAGACTCATACCTCAAAAGACTGAGTGCTGTAATAACTTATGCAATCATATTATTTTATTTTTACATTTTTTCTTCCCTAGCTAAAAGATTTCAGTTTGTTTTTCAATTGATTTGTACAGTTTATAGGTCACATTAAAGGTGGAAAAAGTCCTTAAATGATTAGATCTTTGTCTCATTTTTTTGAGAACTTGACATTTTAACAGCAGAGATATTTCTCTCACCCAGCATGGGTATATGTAAAAATACACCCCAAAACACAATGCCCTACTTCTCCTGAGTACGGAGATACCACATGTGCGCCACTTTTTTGCAGCCAAGATGCGCAAAGGGGCCCAAATTCCAATGAGTACCTTTTAGGAGGTCATTTTTACGCATTTTTCTTCTCACGCTTTAGGGCCCTAAAATGCCAGGGCAGTATAAATACCCCACATGTGACCCCATTTTGGAAAGAAGACAGCCCAAGGTATTCCATGAGGGGCATGGCGAGTTGATAGAAAAAAAAATTTTGGGCACAAGTTAGTGGAAATTGATTTTTTATTGTTTTTTCCCACAAAGTCTCCCTTTCCGCTAACTTTTGACAAAAAGTTTAATTTTTTTAATGGACTCACTATGCCCCTCAGCGAATACCTTTGGGTGTCTTCTTTCCAAAATGGGGTCACATGTCGTTTACAGCGATATTTCTCACACAAAGTATGGGTATATATAAAAATACACCCCAAAACACATTGCCCTACTTCTCCTGAGTACGGTGATACCACATGTGTGACACTTTTTTGCAGCCAAGATGCACAATGGGGCCCTAAAACCAATGAGTACCTTTAGGATTTCACAGGGCATTTTTACGCATTTGGATTCTCATGCTTTAGGACCCCTAAAATGCCAGGGCAGTATAAATACCCCACAAGTGACCCCATTGTGGAAAGAAGACACCCCAAGGTATTCCGTGAGGGGCATGGCGAGTTCACAGAAAAAAAAAAATTTGGCACAAGTTAGCGGAAACTGATTTTATTTTTTATTTTTTACAAAGTCTCATATTCCACTAACTTGTGACAAAAAAAATAAAATTTGCATGAACTCGCCATACCCCTCACAGAATACCTTGGGGTGTCTTCTTTCTAAAATGGGGTCACATGTGAGGTGTTTGTACTGCCCTGGCATTTTAGGGGTCTCCGCAATCATTACACGTATGGCCAGCATTAGGAGTTTCTGCTATTCTCCTTATATTGAGCATACGGGTAATGAGATTTTTTTCCGTTCAGCCTCTGGGCTGAAAAAAAAAAATGAACGGCACAGATTTTTTCATTCGCGATCGATCAATGTGGATGAAAAATCTCTGCCAAAATCAGTGACTGCGGTGCGGTGGGCTGGGCGCTAGCTACCTAACAAGTAGCTAACTAACTGGCGGTGATAAGGGACCCTTATGCCCCATTCACACGTCCGCAATTCTGTTTGCGGAATGGAATTGCGGACCCATTCATTTCTATGGGGACAGACTTTGTCCCGCTCGGATCCGGAATTACGTATCCGCGCTTCCGGGTCTGCACTTCCGTTCCGCAAAAATATAGAACATGTCCTATTCTTGTCCGCAATTGGGGACAAGAAAAAGCATATTCTATTTAGTTCTGGCAATGTGCGGATCTGCAAAATGCGGAAAGCACATTGCCGGTGTCCGTGTTTTGAGGATCTGTGGATCCGCAGATTTGCGGATCCGATCCGCGGATCCGTGAATCCACGGATCCGCAAAACACATATGGACGTCTGAATGGAGCCTTACAAGGGGTGTGATCAATGACAGGGGGGTGATCAGGGGGTCTAGATGGGGTGATCAAGGGGTTAACAAGGGGTTAATAGGTGAGGGGGGATGGGGGGTTAGTGTAGTGTTTGGTGCAACTTTACATAGTTACCTGGTCCTCTGGTGGTCGATCCCAGCAAATGGGACCACCAGAGGACCAGGTAGCAGGTATATCAGACGCTGTTCACAAAACAGCGTCTGATATACTTGTTTGATGCGATTTATATCACATCTACAGCCTGCCAGCGATGGATCATCGCTGGCAGGCTGTAGTTAAACTCCTGAGACGGGCGTTACTGTGAACGCGCGCGAGCGTGTTCACAGGAAATCTCGCGTCTCGCGAGATGACGCACATATGCGTTGCCCCAGAACAGCCCGACCGCCGCGAGAACGCAGATGTGCGTTAGGCGGTCGGGAAGTGGTTAAAATTATCAGGGGCGTCAGGCTTATTATTGCTCCCTACTCAGAGCCTACTCAGACCTGTAGGTCTGCTTGCACAGCAGCATTTTGGATAACAATGTGTTAGTGTCTTTTAAGCACTTGCTGCCACATGTACACTCTGGCATCACATTAACTAAATCACTGTCAGTTTGTAGGAACTTTATTTTTGCTCCGTACTGCTCTAAGTTTGCTTACTCAGCACACTTCTGGACATCAGTGGGTTAATTTGTTTGGACAGTCACTGCCACAGTGCACATTCTCGCATTCGATTACAACTGCTATCTTGCTAATAATTTGCTCTCCTTTGAGGGAGCTCCCTGCCTGACTGCCACTGTATTAAAAGCGTTCACCCTAGGTACACACCCAAGCGTTTTACAGCGCGTTCAAACGCGCTGTAAAACGCACAACGTGTGAAAAGCCATTCTTCCCTATGGGCATGGTTCACATTTGGGCGTTTTACGCCCAAACAAGTACATGAGCTTCTTTGGGGCATTTTAACGCGCCTATGGACAATGATGCCATAGGGGAGAATCACTTAATCGCGCGCATCCAAAACGCACGTAAACGCGCGTCATACGCGCGATTCAGAAACGCCTAGGTGTGTTCCCAGCCTCACACACATACACAGATTCGCTGCATCCCTTACTTTACTCACTTTACAAACTTTGCTAACCCTTTATGTGTTCCACAAGAGTTGTTGAAAAATGGAGATGAAATTTCAGAATTTCTATTTTTTGTTACCTTGCCTCAAAAAAGTGTAATATAGAGCAACTGAAAATCATATTTACCCTAAAATAGTACCAATAAAAATGCCACCTTATTCCGTAGTTTCCAAAATGGGGTCACTTTTATGGAGTTTCTACCCAGGGGGCATCAGTAGGGCTTCAAATGGGACATGGTGTAGATAACCAGTCCAGCAAAATCTTCCATCTACGCCCTGCCGTGTGGCCATACAGTAGTTTACGACCACATATGGGGTGTTTCTGAAAACTACAGAATCAGGGCAATAAATATTGGGTTTTGTTTTGCTGTTAACTCTTGCTTATTGACTGGAAAAAATTGATTAAATTGGAAAAATTTGCCAAAAATTGCAATTCCGAAATTTCATCTCCATTTGCCAATAACTCTTGTGAAACACCTAAAGGGTTAACAACATTTTAAAAATCAGTTTTGAATACCATGAGGGGTTTAGTTTCTAGAATGGGGTCATTTTTGGGTGGTTTCTATTATGTAAGCCTCACAAAGTGACTTCAGACCTGAACTGTTCCCTAAAAGGGGTTTTTGAAAATTTGCTTCTAAACTTCTAAGCCTTGTAACGTCCCCAAAAATAAAATGGCATTCCCAAAATGATCCATACATGAAGTAGACATATGGGGAATATAAATTAATAACTTTTTGGCGGCATTACCATGTATTATAGATGTAGAGAAATTGAAACTTGGAAAATTTTAAATTTGTCAAAATTTTTGTAAATTTGGTATTTTTTTATAATTAAAAATGATTTTTTTCCATTTTACCAGTGACATGAAGTACAATATGTGAGGAAAAAACAATCTCAGAATGGCCTGGATAAGTAAAAGCATTTTAAAGTTATTCACACATAAAGTGACACTGGTCAGATTTGCAAAAATGGCCTGGTCCTTAAGGTGAAAATGGGCCTGGTCCCTGGGGATTAAGGCATTAACGGAAGGCATTTCGTTATGCATTCAGTCATAGAATTTCATTATGGTCCATGGTAATGGAATCCATAATGCAATTCTGCTTTTACCACCAAACGAAGCGTGAACAAATTTCATAACAAGAAATTCGCTCATCCCTAGTGGTCATGCCTATGATTAACATTTTTTTATTTGTTTTATTTTATTGTGATAAAAGGAGAATGATTTAAAATGTAGCATATTTTTAAATATTTATTTTTAAATTTTTTATTTTATTTTTGTAAAGTCATCCTAAAAGAAGTATATGTTAGATAGCTTCTCCTTTAGGGCTCATTCACACGAACGTATGGGTTCTATTTCCATATTGGAGACCACATATGCGGATCCGCAATAAATAGACACTGTTGCTTGTGCATTCCGCGGATGCGGACCCATTCACTTTAATGGGTCCGCAAATCAAAAGGCGGAGCGGTGTGGAACAGAAACACGGAACGGAAACCTACGGAAGCATTACAGAGTGCTTCTTTGTGGTTCCGTTCCGTACTTCCACTACACAAAAAGATAGAACATGTCCTATCTTTCCGCGGAACAGAGGGATGCGGACCCATTCAACAGGATCTGTCCCGGAGGATGAACATTCTCCATGCATTGGGGACTGCAAATTGCAGCTCCAATGCATGGAACGGAACACATATGTTCGTGTGAATGAGCCCTTATATTGCAATGAATTGCAAGCTGCTTGCGACTAGCGCTATATTTAAAGACACAAATTCTGTTATACATGTACAGTAGCAGTCAAGAAGGTGTTAAAATAATGCTTCCTTCTAGATTTCTCCATCATCACATTTCTTAAGTTTTCATTTAGATAATATACTTCAACAGGGTGAAATAGAACTAGGGATTGCTGTGATTACAATTACTACAGACACTTATAAAGTTTAAAATACTAACAACTACATACAAAGTCGTCCACAACTTGTCCCCTCTATAATATACAGTGGATATAAAAAGTCTATACACCCCTGTTAAAATGTCAGGTTTCTGTGCCGTAAAAAAAAATGAGACAAAGATAAATCATTCCAGAACTTTTTCCACCTTTAATGTGACCTATAAACTGTACCACTCAATTAAAAACCAAACTCAAATCTTTTAGGTGGAGGGAAGAAAACAATAAAAAAAAAAACTAAACTAAAATAATGCAGTTGCATAAGTGTGCACATTTATAACTGGTGATGTAGCCATGTTCAGAATTAAGCAATCACATTCAAAATCATGTTAATTAGGAGTCAGCATAGACCTGCCATCATTTACAGTGTCTCTGATTAACCCCAAATAAAGTTCAGCTACTCTAGTTGGTCTTTCTTGAAATTTTCTTAGTCGCATCCCACAGCAAAAGCCATGGTCCACAGAGCGCTTCCAAAGCATCAGAGGGATCTCATTGTTAAAAGGTATCAATCAGGAGAAGGGTATAAAATAATTTCCAAGGCATTAGATATACAATGGAACACAGTGAAGACAGTCATCATCAACTGGAGAAAATATGGCACAACAGTGACATTACCAAGAACTGGACCAAAATTGATGAAAAGATGAGAAGAAAACTGGTCTGGGAGGCTACCAAGAGGCCTATAGCAACATTAGAGGAGCTGCAGGAATATCTGGCAAGTACTGGCTGTGTGGTACATGTGACAACAATCTCCCGTATTCTTCATATGTCTGGGCTATGGGGTAGAGTCGCAAGACGAAAGCCTTTTCTTACGAAGAAAAACATCCAAGCCAGGCTACATTTTGCAAAAACACATCTGAAGTCTCCCAAAAGCATGTGGGAAAAGGTGTTATGGTCTGATGAAACCAAGGTTGAACTTTTTGGCCATGATTCCAAAAGATATGTTTGGCACAAAAACAACACTGCACATCACCAAAAGAACACCATACCCACAGTGAAGCATGGTGGTGGCTTTATCATGCTTTGAGGCTGTTTTTCTTTAGATGGAACTGGGGCCTTAGTTAAGATAACAGGAATTATGAACAGTTCCAAATACCAGTTAATATTGGCACAAAACCTTTAGGCTTCTGCTAGAAAGCTGGACATGAAGAGGAACATCATCTTTCAGCACGACAATGACCCAAAGCATACATCCAAATCAACAAATTAATGGCTTCACTGGAAGAAGATTAAATTTTTGGAATGGCCCAGCCAGAGCCCAGACCTGAATCAGATTAAAAATCTGTGGGGTGATCTGAAGAGGGCTGTGCACAGGAGATGCCCTCGCAATCTGACAGATTTGGAGTGTTTTTGCAAAGAAGAGTGGGCAAATCTTGCCAAGTCAAAATGTGCCATGTTGATAGACTCATACCCAAAAAGACTGAGTGCTGTAATAACTTATGCAATCATATTATTTTATTTTTACATTTTTTCTTCCCTAGCTAAAAGATTTCAGTTTGTTTTTCAATTGATTTGTACAGTTTATAGGTCACATTAAAGGTGGAAAAAGTCCTTAAATGATTGATCTTTGTCTCATTTTTTTTGAGAAACTTGACATTTTAACAGTGGTGTGTAGACTTTTTTATCCACTGTATATCTCAGATAGTTTCCCAATACATCGCCACACATAATCTCCGATCCTCACAAGACCCCCTTCCCTCCTCTTATCAGCTCTTTCCACAATCGCCTCCAAGATTTCTCCCATGCATCCCCCATATTCTGGAACTCTCTACCCCAACATATAAGACTCTCACCTACAGTGGAATCTTTCAAAAGAAACCTGAAAACCCATCTCTTCAGACAAGACTACAGTGACCCTACTGCTGCTATACCACCATGACCAGCTTTGCCCTCACCTACTGTGTCCTTCCTCCATACCTCGCAGATTGTGAGCCGTCATGGGCAGGGCCCTCTCTCCTTTTGTACTAGTTTGTAACTCGTCTTGTTCATGCTTTTTGCAGTTGTCTGTATTATGTATGTATACCGCTTTTCAAATGTACAACACCATGGAATGAATGGTGCTTTAATAATAATAATAATGATAATGATAAAATAATTAGAGATGAGCGAATCAAAGCTGACAAAGTGGAATTTGTTTACAATTTCAGGAAAATTTTGATTAGCAACGAATGCGAATTTCCTCGTGGTAACAAATCGTAATTTTTCCTAACATCGCGGCTACAATGGTGGCTAAAATGGCGGCTACACTTGTGAGGACATGGGCACAGAACTCTGGGAAGGTGGGATGACCCATAATGCCATGCATGCAGCCAATCAGCAGTCAGCCAGCCCGGTGATGTCATAGCCCTATAAATACAGCGGCCAGCTTAGAGTCTGCCATTCAAAATTGTTCTTTTTTCCGGGACAGACATGCATGCAGACGCTAGAGAGAGTGAAAGAAAAACTAATTGCTAAAAAAAAAAAAAAAGGAAAGAAGCGATTTGCTAGTGCAGGGAAAGGATAGTAAGAGGAATCAATTTACAGGCAGGGAGAGACATGTGCAGATGCTCGGGAGAGTTATAGCAAAATCCTCATTGTGGAAAAAAGCGTCTTTCAAGTGAAGAGAAAGGATAATGAGAGGACAGGCAGGGAGAGACGTGTGCAGATGCTAGAGAGAGTCAAAGAAAAATCCTCATTGTGAAAAAAAGCGATTTACAAGTGCATGGAAACAAGCAGGGAGAGACGTGTGCAGATGCTAGAGAGAGTCAAAAGAAAATCCTAATTGTGAAAAAAAGCAATTTACAAGTGCATGGAAACATTACTTGGGGATCCAGATAGTCTCATAATGCAGCTCTGTCATTCCAGCAATTAGTTATTGGGGTGCAAGTGCTATCTATGGAAAAAGATAAATATATACGCATGTCAATTTTGTTGTTATTTACGCTAAAATCATTTGCAGTCATTTCTGGTGAAAGAGTATAGGGCAGTATTTAAATAAAAGTATTTTGTAAATGTCATTTTATTTTTTTAGGACGTTAGAAGGCTTAGAAGTTTCGATGAAATTCTTAAAAATTTCCAAAACCCACTTTTTAAGGACTAGTTCAGGTCTGAAGTCACTTTGTGGGGCTAACACAGTGGAAACCCCCATAAATGACCCCATTGTAGAAACTACACCCCTAAAGTTACTTAAAACTGATTTTACAAACTTTTTTTAACCCTTTAGGCGTTCCAAAAGAATTAAAGGAAAATGGAGATGAAATTTCACTATTTTGGCAGATTTTCCATTTTAATCAATTTTTTTCTTTAAAACATCGAGGGTTAACAGCCAAACAAAACTCAATATTTATTACCCTGATTCTTCGGTTTACAGAAACACCCCATATGTGGTCGTAAACTGTCATAAGGGCGGATGGCAGCGCAGAAGTAAAGTAACGGCATTTAGTTTTTGGAGAGCAGATTTTGCTGGACTGGTTTTTACATTCCTTGTCCCATTTGAAGCCCCTCTGATGCACTCTGAAAGTAGAAATTCCCCAAAATTGACCCCATTTTGGAAACTGGGGGATAAGGTGCCAGTTTTACTGGTACTATTTTGGGGTGCATTTGATTATTGATTGCTCTATATTATGTTTTTTTGTGAGGCAAGGTAACAAAAAATGGCTGTTTTGGCACTGTTTTTATTATTATTTTTTTAAAAATTCATCTGACAGGGTAGATTTTGTACTTTTTTATAGATCAGGTTGTTACAGACGAAATGATTTAAAAAATGTCTACTTTCTTTTTTTGTTTGTTTCAGTCTTAATATAATAAAGCATTTTTGAAAAAAAATGTTTTTGTGTCTATTTTCTGAGCACCATATTTTTAAAATTTTTCTGCCGATTGTCTTGTGCAGGGGCTAGTTTTTTGCAGGAAGAGTTTATGTCTTTATTGGTACCATTTTTGCGTACATATGATTTTTTGATCATTCATTATTACACTTTATGGGGCAAGGTGACAAAAAAATTGGTTGTTTTAGCACAGTTTTTATTTATTTATTTTAACAGCGTTCATGTGAGGGGTTAAGTCATGTGATATTTTTATAGAGCAGGTAGTTACGGATGCGGCAATACCTAATATGTATACTTTTTCTTTTTTATTTAAGTTTTACACAATAATGGAATTTTTTAAACAAAAAAATTGGGGGTTTAGTGTCTCCTTAGTCTGGTAGCCATAGCTTTTTTAATTTTTGTCCGAATGTGATGGTTTGATTGGTACTATTTTGGGGGGAATATGCCATTTTGATCGCTTGGTGTTGCACTTTATGTGATGTTAGTTGACAAAAAATGGCTTTTTTGGCACTGTTTAGTTGTTCATGTGAGGGGTTAGGTCATGTGATATTTTTATAGAGCTGTTTTTTACGAATGCGGCGATACCTAATATGTATACTTTTTAAAATTTATTTCACTTTAACACAATAAAAGCATTTTTTAAACAAAAAAATGATGTTTTAATGTCTCCATGTTCTGAGAGCTATAGTTTTTTTTATTTTTTGAGCAATTTTCTAATTCTGTCCAACAAGAAATATATATTTTTGGGTCACTTGTGCAGTTATTTCTGGTGAAAGGGTGGCGGGGGCCTATTACAGTAAAAAAAAAAATATATATATACACATTTCACTGTTGCAGTTATTTCTGGTGTAAGCGTATAGGGGCATATTTCACTACTACAAGAAAAATATATTCTCAGTTCACTGTTGCAGTTATATCTGGTAAAGCCTTTACTGGCGTATTGCAGTAGGAAAAGAAATATACATTCGCAATTCGCTGCTACACTTATATCTTGAAAAACCTTTATTAACATATATCAGTAGAAAAATAAACATATATTCAGTGTTCACTGTTGCAGTTATATGAGGTAAAGCCTTTAGTGGAGTATTTCTGTACAAAAATAAAGATATATTCAGCGTTCAGCGCTGCAGTTATATGTGGGAAAGTCCTTTTTGTGGTATGGATTGAATCACGTTGTGTTGAAATTTTGTATTTACGTTTTACACACTGTGCGATTACGTGACGAAGTCCATTAGAGCGGCGCACCAATACAGGTGAATACACTATGTACTAACTAATTCACACCAGTCCCCATCTATCTGCGTTATTGCTTATTGGACAACTACAGTGACTTTTCTGTAGCACAGAAACCGCACGAGGACCGTGTCTCGCTCTCCCAGCACGGACCTACTTCCTCAGCTACATCCCGTTCACTTCAGATCACTCCATCTCAGATGCCGATGTTTTATGATACTGACAGCCTATAACCCTCTGTTGAAAAGCCTGTAGTGGCGTATATCAGTAGAAAAAGATATTTGGCGTTACAGTTATATGCGGTAAGATCTTTTTTGAATTTTTTTGGTGAATAAAAAACTTGTATTCAGCATCAAGTGCTGCACTTATATGCAGTAAAATCTTGTTTGAATTATTTCGTTTAGAAAAAACTTGCATTCGGCATTACGCCCAGCACTTATATGCAGTAAAATCTTGTTCGAATTATTTCGGTGGAGATAAAACTTGCATTTGGCATTACGCTCTGCACTTATATGCAGTCAAATCTTGTTTGAATTACTTTGGTGGAGAAAAAACTTGTATTCGGCATTAAGTGCTGCACTTATATGCAGTAAAATCTTGTTCAAATTATTTTGGTGGAGAAAAAACTTGCATTCGGCAATACGCGCGTGCAGTGATTATATGCGGTAAAGTCTTTTTTTTCAATTATTTCGGTGGAGAAAAAACTTGTATTCAGCATTGAGCACTACACTTATATGCAGTAAAAAAAATTTTTGAATTATTTTGGTAGAGAAAAAACTTGGATTCAGAATTAAGCGCTGCTCTTTTATGCGGTAAAATCTTGTTTGAAATATTTCGGTGGAAAAAAACTTGTATTCACCATTAAGCGCTGCACTTATCTGCGGTAAAGTCTTTTTTCAATTATTTCAGTGGAGATAAAACTTGTATTCAGCATTAAGCGCTGCACTTATATGTGGTAAAATCTTTTTAGAATTATTTTGGTTGGAGAAAAAACTTCTATTAGGCATTAAGCGCTGCACTTATATGTGGTAAAATCGTGTTTGAATGATTTCAGGGGAAATACAAATTTCAAACGACTCCATTAACTTCCTCATCTCTTCATTATCATCGGGCACACTATCTTTACACCCCGCTCAGCTATATATATAAGTGGTGCCAGGAGTAAATAAAGGTAAATGACACTGCCAGCCGAATTACAGCATGATACCACAACACATTTGATATGACATTTAGCAACAGTTTAAAGTGCCCACATAATGCGCATCAAGATGAATCAGGCGTGGATCAGCCAGGATTTCCAAACAACAATGCCTGATGCATCAGACTAGATCATCCATGGTGCCACACCAACAATTTGACAAAAGAGACCAGTTTCTTCTGGCTACCTGCCTCAGCTACTATTTTGATGCTGTTACCCACCTGATGCCACACATCTGATGCCAAGTACTCCATCTTTCACCCACCAACTTCAGCGGGTACTGGTATTGCCACGACCTCCACAGTATGTCACCTTGCCACTCTGTGGCCTCCTGATGCTGCCGCCACCTCCACACTCTGTCATGGTGCAACTCTGTGGCCTTCTCGTAATGCTGCTGCCGCCACCTCCAGACTCATTGTCATTGTGCCACTCTCTGGCCTACTCATGCTGCCGCCACCTTCACACTCTTTCATTCTGCGACTCCCTGGCCTACTCATGTTTCTGCCACCTCCACACCCTGTCGTTGTGCCACAATGTGGCCTAATCATGCTGCTGCCACCTCTACACTCTGTCATTGTGATGCTCTGTGGTATCCTCATGCTGCTGCCACCTCCAAACTCGGTCATTGTGCCACTCGGTGGACTTTCCTTAATGCTGCTTCTGCTGCCGCCACCTCCAGACTCTGTCATTGTGCCACTCTCTGGCCTACTCATGCTTCTGCCGCCTCCACACTATGTCGTTATAAAACACTGTGGCATACTCATACTGCTGCCACCTCCACACTCTGTCATTGTGCTGCTCTGTGGTATCCTCATGCTTCTGCCACCTCCAGACTCAGTGATTGTTCCACTCGGTGGTCTCCTCATACTGCCGCCACCTGAAGACTCTGTCATTGTGCCACTCGGTGGTCTTCCCCTAATGCTGCTGCTGCTGCCACCTCCAGACTCTGTCATTGTGCCACTCTCAAGCCTACTCATGCTGCTGCCATCTCCACACTCTGTCATTGTGCCACTCTGTGGCCTACTCATGCTGATGCCACCTCCAGACTCTGTCATTGTGCCACTCTGTGGTCTCCTCCTGATGCTGCTGCTGCTGCCGACACCTCCGCACTCTGTCATTGTGCCACTCTATGGCCTCCTCCTGATGTTGCTGTCACCTCCACACTCTGTCATTGTGCCACTCTGGTGTCTACTCATGCTGCCGCCACCTTCACACTCTTTCATTCTGCGACTCCCTGGCCTACTCATGTTGCTGCCACCTCCACACCCTGTCGTTGTGCCACACTGTGGCCTAATCATGCTGCTGCCACCTCTACACTCTGTCATTGTGATGCTCTGTGGTATTCTCATGCTGCTGCCACCTCCAAACTCGGTCATTGTTCCACTTGGTGGCCTCCTAATACTGCCGTCACCTAAAGACTCTGTCATTGTGCCACTCGGTGGACTTTCCTTAATGCTGCTTCTGCTGCCGCCACCTCCAGACTCTGTCATTGTGCCACTCTCTGGCCTACTCATGCTTCTGCCGCCTCCACACTATGTCGTTATAAAACACTGTGGCATACTCATACTGCTGCCACCTCCACACTCTGTCATTGTGCTGCTCTGTGGTATCCTCATGCTTCTGCCACCTCCAGACTCAGTGATTGTTCCACTCGGTGGTCTCCTCATACTGCCGCCACCTGAAGACTCTGTCATTGTGCCACTCGGTGGTCTTCCCCTAATGCTGCTGCTGCTGCCACCTCCAGACTCTGTCATTGTGCCACTCTCAAGCCTACTCATGCTGCTGCCATCTCCACACTCTGTCATTGTGCCACTCTGTGGCCTACTCATGCTGATGCCACCTTCAGACTCTGTCATTGTGCCACTCTGTGGACTCCTCCTGATGCTGCTGCTGCTGCCGACACCTCCGCACTCTGTCATTGTGCCACTCTATGGCCTCCTCCTGATGTTGCTGTCACCTCCACACTCTGTCATTGTGCAACTCTGGTGTCTACTCATTCTGCTGCCACCTCCAGACTCTGTCATTGCGCCACTCTGTGGTCTACTTATGCTGCTGCCACCTCTACACTCTGTTATTGTGCCACTCTCTGGCTTACTCATGCTGCTGCCACCTCCAGACTCTGTCATTGTTCCACTTTGTGGCCTACTCATGCTGCCGCCACCTACAAACTCGGTCATTGTGCCACTTGATGGCCTCCTCATATTGCCGCCACCTACTGACTCTGTCATTGTGCCACTCGGTGGCCTCCTCATACTGCTTCCATCTCCAGACCCTGTCACTGGGCCACTCTGTGGTCTCCTCATACTGCTTCCACCTCACCACTATGTCATAGGTACACTCTGTGGACTTCTCATGCTGTTCCCACCCTCCCCACTTCATGACTACTCCACTATTGTGGCTTTCAGCCTGGCTTCCATCAGAATGACTTATGATTTGGTAGCCAAAAGCAGGAGTGGGTCCAAAACACAGAAGACATGAAAATATTCCACTCCCGTGTCGTCTCTGTTTTAGATCCACTCTGTTTTTTTTGCCTTTAGCAATACTGATGGATTATTGAGAAAATGGTGACCGAGTGAAGGCGTATGCCCCACAGACAGGATCAGTTTTTTGTGGGTTAATGTTCTTACAGTTTAGAGGGAGGCCAAAATAATCGGTGACGTCAACACAAACTTACCGCTGACACCCCCTCCACTCTGTCAGGGGGACTCTACTTGTATAAGCGTTTAATAGAACAAACTCTGTAGACATCTATTTGGAATCAGCTGACAAGGGTTTAAAAGGAGTGCGCTTCTGTTGACGGTAACATCTACCTGTAAGGCTGAGTAGATACTTGAGTTATTTGGTCAGTTTTGGCCCCGTGACTGCCCAAATAAGTGATATATGCAGTGATTCTAAGAGTGACGCCTATCATCTGCATGTCATACGGACTCACAGTATTATTTCGCTACCAAAGCAGACTCGATATGCCTCTTACTGCAAGGTACAGTGTTCTACACTACTGGAAAGTCTCTCAGCCGCCAGGAAATAGCAGTTTTTTTTATGTAATTCGTAATTAATATATTCGTATTGAATCACATTTTTCCCCAAAAATCAGGAGTGACCTATAACATTCATGAAAGCATCAAGCCGCCAGGAAATAGCAGTTTTTTTATGTAATTCGTAATTAATATATTCGTATCGAATCACATTTTTCCCCAAAAATCAGGAGTGACCTATAACATTCATGAAAGCATCAAGGCTATAATGGGAGTAATTTACTGTACATTCTACAGCTTTTAACCCCTTAGGCCTCTTTCACACAGGCGTCATGTTTGACGCCCGGATAAGAGGCGGGTGCGTTGCGGGAATATGCGCGATTTTCCTGCGCGGGTGCAAACGTTTGTAATGCGTTTTGCACGCGCGTGAGAAAAATCGCCATGTTTGGTACCCAACCCGAAGCCGGACTTCATCACTGAAGTCCGGTTTCGGGTCTTCTGGAGAATTTATTATTTTCCCTTATAACATGGTTATAAGGGAAAATAATAGCATTCTTAATAAAGAATGCATAGTAAAATGAAGAGGAAGGGGTTAAAAATAATAAAAGTTAACTTACCTTAGCCACTTGATCGCATAGTTGCGATCTGTCCTCTCTTTTCCAGCATCAGCTAAGAACTAAAGGACCTGTGATTACGTCACATCACATGGTCCAATCACATGGTCCATCACCATGGTAAGATGGACCATGTGATTGGACCATGTGATGTGACGTCATCACAGGTTCTTTAGTTCTTAGCTGATGCTGGTTAAGAGAGGACAGATCGCAACTACGCGATCAAGTGGCTAAGGTAAGTTAACTTTTATTATTTTTAACCCCTTCCACTTCATTTTACTATGCATTCTTTATTAAGAATGCTATTATTTCCCCTTAAAATAATAAAGATCGGGTCCCGTTGCTAAACAACCATGCGGGAAAATCACAACGCATCCGCACTTGCTTGCGGATGCTTGCGATTTTCCCGCAGCCCCATTCACTTCTATGGGGCCTGCGTTGCGTGAAAAACGCACAATATAGAGCATGCTGCGATTTTCACGCAACGCAGAAGTGATGCGTGAAAATCACTGCTCATGTGCACAGCCCCATAGAAATGAATGGGTCCGGATTCAGTGCGGGTGCAATGCGTCCTCCTCACGCATTGCACCCGTGCAGAAAACTCGCCCGTGTGAAAGGGGCCTTAGTGACCAGCCTGTTTTGGGGCTTACTGACCAAGCGTTTTTCTACCATTTTTCATCATCTCGTTGCACAAGCTATACCTTTTTTATTTTTCCATCTATATAGCTTTATGAGGGCTTGTTTTTTGTGGGACAAGTTGTAATTTTTAATGGCTCCATTTTGGCGTACACATAATTCAAAAACATATAGTTGTTTTTAGGTTTTACTACTTTTTTGCAATAAAACCCCTTTTCTTAAAAGAAAAAAATGTTTTCACATTGCCGCTTCCCAAGACCCATAACTTTTTTATTTTTCTTTCTATGGAGTTACGTTAGGGCTTCATTTTTGTCGGACGACTTGTATTTTTCATTGGTATTATTGTGGACTAAATGGCGCTTTTTGATCAAATTAGCAATTCTGACTTTTTTTAATTTTTTTATGGCATTTATCGTAAGGGATAATTTATGGGATATTTAAGTTGTTACGGATGGGGAAATACAAAATATACAGGGGAGATTTTCTTTTTGCAATTTTTTTTAATTGAAGGGAGTATTTTCAATGGAAAAAAGTGTAATTTTGTAATGGGATTTTTTAATTTAACCCCTTCAGGACACATGACGTACCGGTACTGCATGTTTCCCGAGACCTTAAGGACACATGACGTACCGGTACATCATGAGTAGTTCCGATCACTGCTGCTCAGCCGGCAGTGATCGGAACAAGGTACCTGCTGAAATCATTCAGCAGGTATCTTGTTACAATGCAGAGGGGGGTCCTGTGACCCCCCCGTATCGGCGATCGCTGCAAACCGCAGGTCAATTCAGACCTGCGGTTTGCAGCTCTTTTCACGATCTCTGATCCCCGCGGTCTGTGACCGCGGGGATAAAAGAGTTAATGCCCCCAAAGTTATACATTTTAACCCCCCCTGTAGCCCCCAATCATATTATGGCTGCGGAGGTGCAGGGGTGGGGTGGTTGCGGACGGTGGGAGGCAGTGTGGGAGGCGGGCGATCCCTGCCCGCCTACTCTGTCTATTCCCTGGTGTCTAGTGGATCTATCAGAGTGTCAGCACATTGCTGACACTCTGATAGAAATGGCTGGCATCTGTGCTTGATCAGATGCCAGCCGTTAAACCCCTTCCATACCGTGGTCCATACGGACCGCTGTATGGAAGGGTTAACAGGGAGTGAGCTCCCTCCCTCTCCCATCGGGGGGCTGCTGTGCCTTTGCAGCCCCCCGACAGGATGGGATCGCAGAGGAAGGGAGCCCCCTCCCTCCCCATCCATCACCCGCTGCTCTCTTTTGGCAGCGGGTGATGGTTGCCATGGAAGCAGGATGCTTACAGAGGCGTCCTGCTCTCCATGGTGCTGAAAGTCTGAAGAGACCTGCTAAAGGTCTATTCAGACTTTGAGAAGTAAAAAATACAGTACAGTGCACTATATAGTGTACTGTACTGTATTATACAGATACCAGATCCACTGGATCTACAAGAACCAAGTGGGTCTGGGTAAAAAAAAAATGTAAAAAAGTGAAAAAAAGTAAAAATGAAAAAAACACATATCACTGAATAAAAAAAAAATATATATATATACTTTACACATATTATGTATCGCCACGTCCGTAAAAACCTGCTCTATAAAAATATCACATGACTGAACTCCTCAGTTGAACGTCATTAAAAAAAAAATGGTGTAAATATGCCATTTTTTGGCACCTTACATCATTAAAAGTGTAATACAAAGTGATCAAAAAGGCGTATGCCTCTCGAAATAGTACCAATCAAACCGCCATCTCATCCTGCAAAAAATGAGCCCCTAGCTAAAACAATAGGCCAAAAAATAAAACATGATTTTTTTTGTTTCAAAAATGCTTTTTAGTTTTAAATGTAAAATAAACCCTAAAAAGTAGACATATTGGGTATCTCCACGTCGTAAGAATCCGCTCTATAAAAATATCACATGACCTAACCCCTAAAGTAAACACTGTAAAAAAAAAATAATAAAAACTTTGTCAAAAAGCCATTTTTTTGTCACCTGACATCACAAAAAGTGTAATAGCAAGCGATCAAAAAGTCATATGACCCCCCAAATAGTGCCAATATAACCGTCACCTCATCCCGCAAAAATTATACCCAACCTGAGACAATTGCCTAAAAACTGAAAAAATATATGGCTCTCAGACTATGGAGACACTAAAACATGTTTTTTTTTTTTGTTTCAAAAAGGATATTATTGTGTAAAACCAAAATAAATAAAAAAATGTATACATATTAGGTATTTCCGCGTCTGTAAGGACCTGCTCTATAAAAATAAAACATGACCTAACCCCTCAGGTGAACGCCATAAACATAAAAAATAAAAACATTGTCAAAAAAGCCATTTTTTGTCACCTTACATCACAAAAAGTGTAATAGCAAGCGATCAAAAAGTCATATGCAACCCATTCGAACCGCCATCTCATCCCGCAAAAAATGAGCCACTACATTGGACAATCGCCCAAACAAAATAAAAAATATGGCTCTCAAACTATGCAGACACTAAAACATGATTTTTTTTTGTTTTAAAAAATGACATTATTGTGTAAAACTTATATAAATAAATAAAAAGTATACATATTAGGTATTGCCACGTCCGAAACAACCTTATCTATAAAAATAACACATGACCTAACCCCTCAGCTGAACACAGCAAAAAATAAATAAAAAAATACGGTCAAAAGCCATTTTTGTCACCTTACATCACAAAAAGTGTAAGAGCAAGCGACCAAAATGTCATATGCACCCCAAGATAGTGCCAATCAAACCGTCATCTCATCCTGCAAAAAATGAGCCCCTACATAAGACATTTGCCCAAAAAAACAAAAAAAAAAACTATGGCTTTCAGAATGTGGAGACAACTAAAAAATATTTTTTTCCAAAATGCTTTATTATGTAAAACTGAAACAAAAAAACGCAAAAAGAAGTCATATTTGGTATTGTCGCATCCGTAACAACCTGCTCTATAGAAATAGCACACAATCTAACCTGTCAGTTCAACGATGTAAATAACAAAAAATAAAAGCGGTCCCAAAACAGCTATTTTTTTCAAATTTTCAATTTAATCCATTTTTCCAGTAACAAACCAAGGGTTAACAGCCAAACAAAACTCAATACTTATTACCCTGATTCTCTTGTTTGTACAAACACCCCATATGTGGTCGTAAACTGCTGTATGGCCAAACGGCAGGGCACAGAAGGAAGGGAACGCCATATGGTTTTTGGAAGGCAGATTTTGCTGGACTGGTTTTTTGACACAATATCCCATTTGAAGCCCCCCTGATGCACCCCTACAGTATTAACTCCAAAAAAGTGACCCCATTTTGGAAACTAAGGGATAAGGTGTCAGTTTTGTTGGTACCATTTTAGGGTAAATATGATTTTTGGTTGCTCTATATTACACTTTTTTTGAGACAAGGTAACAAAAAATAGAAATTCTGAAATTTCATCTCCATTTGCCAATAACTCTTGTGGAACACCTAAAGGGTTATTAAAGTTTGTAAAACTGGTTTTGAATACCTTGAGGGGTGTAGTTTCTTAGATGGAGTCACTTTTATGGAGTTTCTACTCTAGGGGTGCATCGGGGGTCTTCAAATGGGACATGGTGTCAAAAAACCAGTCCAGCAAAATCTACCTTCCAAAAACCATATGGCATTCCTTTCCTTCTGCGCCCTGCAGTTTGGCCATACAGCAGTTTACGACCACATATTGGGTGTTCGTGCAAACTACAGAATCGGGGGAATAAATATTACGTTTTGTTTGGCTATTAACCCTTGCTTTGTTACTGGAAAAAATGGATTAAAATGGAAAATTTTCCAAAAAATAGAAATTCTGAACTTTTATCTCCATTTGTCATTAACTCTTGTGGAAAACCTAAACCCTGGGTTCACACCTGAGCGTTTCTGAGATGCGTGTTTTCCGCGCGTTTTTTTCGCGCGTTTTACGCGCGTATTACAGTGCGTTTTGGAAATAGGAAACGCGCGTCATACGCGCGTTCGTGACTCTGGAGACCAATTGAAAAAGGCATATCTACACTTAACGCGCTTTACGCGCGTTCCCATTGAAGTCTATGGGTGCAACCGCGCGACAAAACGCCCCAAAGAAGCTCAAGAACTTCTTTGAGCGTAGGGCGTTTTACAGCGTGTTCAAACGCGCTGTAAAACGCTCAGGTGAGAACCATGCCCATAGGGAAACATGAGTTTTCTCCTGTTGAGTGCGCAAGTGTGAACTGAGGGAAAGGGTTAATGACGTTTGTAAAATCAGTTTTGAATACCTTGAGGGGTGTAGTTTCTAGAATGGGGTCATTTTTGGGTGGTTTCTATTATGTAAGCCTCACAAAGTGACTTCAGACTTGAACTGGTCCCTAAAAAGTGGGTTTTTGAAAATTTCTGAAAAATTTCAAGATTCAAGCCTTGTAATGTCCCCAAAAAATGTCTCAGAAGCGCTCAGGTCTGAACCCAGCGTAAGGGGATAAGATAGGTTGCTGGTGGCTATTTTAACCCATTCCCAGAGCACCATTATCATATGCCATGAAAAGTATTACTACACAAAAAAATTAAGAATTTCAGACAAAGTATTATTGCAATACATACAATAAAAAATTTTTGTCTATGTATATGACACTTTTCTCTCAGGTAGCGCCACCTGCTGTTTATCTTTCTAGCCCACCTTTTCCTGCATTCAGTGGTGGACTAATATTCCCAGTAACGTCTCTGCTGCCTTTCCGTGCTCTCAGTGCTGGAATATTGATCTCATAGTGAAGCAGGTAAAGTAGCTCAGACAGCATTTATTGATTCATCTCCATTTCAAAATTCTTAAAAGTATATTACTATACCTCTCTCTAGACAGTGAAGAAGACAATTATGGGGCCATTACGTACCATATGTATCTCTGTGGCTATATATGAGAAATTCTTTTGTATGCAGGGGAGGAAGGAGTTAACAAGGGCTAACTAAAAAATCCAGTGAGTCACAGGTGTCCCATGTGTGCTACTGCATGCCCTTAACCACTTAAGGACCACAGGTTTATACCCCCCTAGTGACCAGGCCCTTTTTTACAAATCGGCACTTCACAACTTTAACGGTTTATTACTCGGTCATGCAACTTTGCACCCAAATTAATTTTACCTCCTTATCTTCTCACTAATAGAGCTTTCATTTGGTGGTATTTCATTGCTGCTGACATTTTTACTTTTTTTGATATTAATCAAAAAGGACCGAAATTTTTGCAAAAAAATGACGTTTTTCACTTTCTGTTGTAAATTTTTTTTTTTTTAAAAACTACATTTCTATATACATTTTAATCTAAATTTATTGTTCTACATGTCTTTGATAAAAAAAATCCAATAAGTGTATATTTATTGGTTTGGGTAAAAGTTATAGCGTTTACAAATTATGGTACAAAAAAGTGAATTTCCGCATTTTGAAACAGCTCTGACTTTCTGAGCACCTGTCATGTTTCTTCAGTAGTGATGTCGCGAACATAAAATTTTCAGTTCGCGAACAGCGAACGCGAACTTCCGCAAATGTTCGCGAACAGGCGAACCGGGCGAACCGCCATAGACTTCAATAGACAGGCGAATTTTAAAAACCAAAGGGACTCTTTCTGGCCACAATAGTGATGGAAAAGTTGTTTCAAGGGGACTAACACCTGGACTGTGGCATGCCGGAGGGGGATCCATGGCAAAACTCCCATGGAAAATTACGTAGTGGACGCAGAGTCGGTTTTTAATCCATAAAGGGCATAAATCACGTAACATTCCTAAATTGTTTGGAATAACATGCTTTAAAACATCCAGTGTGTGTATACGATCAGGTATGATGTTGTATCGATCAGGTAGTGTAAGGGTTACGCCCGATTCTCAGACATTGACATACCAAACTCCTCTTTTAATGCACCGCAAACAACCGCAAACAGTCCATTTGCACAACCGCAAACTCCCCATTTGCACAAGGTTGGACACCAAGCTAGCCACGTCCCGGTGATATCATTGAAGGTTTCTTACTCCACCCAGCCACGTACAACACCAAGGGTCCCCGAAAGGTCAATTGAATTGATTTTTCGAACGGGGAGATGGTTAAAAAAACGCTGGCTCCCTCCCCTTTGTTTTAATCCACGGCGTCTGCGCTGTGCAATTTACTGTCACACTCGATATGAGTGGTATTTTCTGTAGTACTATTCTCATCAGTTTAATCCCTGTTACATCCCATATCAGGGATTGCTTTTTGTGAAAAAAAATTTAGGCCTGGTACCTTCGACTGCCTTCACAATGACAGACCAAACTCTCATACACCAAACTGAATTGATTTCAGGAACCGGGAGATGGAAAAAGCAGCTTGGTCGGTCCTCATACTTCCAAATTGGGGCACTGCGCGTGCACAGAGCAATGTGCTGTGACACCCTATATGAGTGGTGTCTTAACTAGTACTATTCCTATCAGCGGCGGGCGGGTGCGTGGTAACTTGAGAGCAGGTGACCAAAGCTGAGCTGGAGGAAGATGGTGCGTCAAGGTTCTTAGCGGAAGCTGTTGAAGATTGGGTGTCCTGTCTAAGCCAGTCAACTACGTCCTCAGAATTTTTCGGGTTCAGGGTACATGGCCTCTGAACACTAGGCATTATTCCAGGGACAGTGGAAATCACAGCACCACGACCACGACGGCCCCTGCGAGGTGGCCTGCCTCTGCCTGTCATTTTTTTCGATAAGTGGTACTGTGCCACCCGGTATCAGTGGTTGGCACTGGCAGTGGGCAAACTACAGTCTGTGGAGGTGGGCCTGACAGACACTGGCAGGAGGCAAGCAACTGAAATTAGACTAATGTGTAAAAATGAAATGCCTTATTTATCGGCAAGCTACTGTGCCACCCGGTATCAGTGGTTGGCACTGGCAGTGGGCACACTACAGTCTGTGGAGGTGGGCCTGACACACACTGGCAGGAGGCAAGCAACTGAAATTAGACTAATGTGTAAAAATGAAATGCCTTATTTATCGGCAAGCTACTGTGCCACCCGGTATCAGTGGTTGGCACTGGCAGTGGGCACACTACAGTCAGTGGAAGTGGGCCTGACACGCACTGGCAGCAGGCAAGCAACTGAAATTAGACTAATGTGTAAAAATTAAATGCCTTATTTATCGGCAAGCTACTGTGCCACCCAGTATCAGTGGTTGGCACTGGCAGTGTGCACACTACAGTCTGTGGAGGTGGGCCTGACACACACTGGCAGGAGGCAAGCAACTGAAATTAGACTAATGTGTAAAAATGAAATGCCTTATTTATCAGCAAGCTACTGTCCCACCCGGTATCAGTGGTTGGCACTGGCAGTGGGCACACTACAGTCAGTGGAAGTGGGCCTGACACGCACTGGCAGCAGGCAAGCAACTGAAATTAGACTAATGTGTAAAAATTAAATGCCTTTTTTTATGCAAAGTCCTGTGCCAGCCGGTATGAGTGGTAGGCACTGGCAGTGGGCACACTACAGTCACTGGAAGTCAGCCTGACACACACTGGCAGGCAACTAACCTTAGATTAAAGTGTAAAAATTAAATGCCTATTTTGATGCAAAGTCCTCTGCCAGCCGGTATGAGTGGTAGGCACTGGCAGTGGGCACACTACAGTCACTGGAAGTCAGCCTGACACACACTGGCAGGCAACTAACCTTAGATTAAAGTGTAAAAATTAAATGCCTTTTTTGATGCAAAGTCCTGTGCCACACGGGATGACAGGGGTGGGCACTGGCAGTGGGCACACTACAGTCAGTGGAAGTCGGCCTGACACACACTAGCAGCAGGCAAGCAGCTGAAATTACACTAAAGTGTAAAAATTAAATGCCTATTTTGATGCAAAGTCCTCTGCCAGCCGGTATGAGTGGTAGGCACTGGCAGTGGGCACACTACAGTCACTGGAAGTCAGCCTGACACACACTGGCAGGCAACTAAACTTAGATTAAAGTGTAAAAATTAAATGCCTTTTTTGATGCAAAGTCCTGTGCCACATGGGATGACAGGGGTGGGCACTGGCAGTGGGCACACTACAGTCTGTGGGCCTGCAGCTCCTCACACACAGGCAGGCCATGCAACTGCAATATGCATATAAAGGAAAAAAAGCAGACTAATGATACAGCCCTAAAAGGGCTTTTGGGGTGCTGTCAGGAGGCTGTCCTTACAGCAGAGATCAGATGAGTCTTTCAGGACTGGAGTGGACACTGAATTCACTAGCCTAGCTATCGATTTCCCAATTAAATCAGCAGCAACTACACTCTCCTTCCTCTCACTAAGACTGCAGCTTCAGAATGAATCTAAAATGGATGCTGTTCAGGAGGTGGAAGGGTCTGGGAGGGAGGGTATGCTGCTGATTGGCTGGAATGTGTCTGCTGACTGTGAGGTACAGGGTCAAAGTTTGCTCAATGATGATGTATAGGGGGCGGACCGAACATCGCATATGTTCGCCCGGCAGAGGCGAACGCGAACAAGCTATGTTCGCCGGAAACTGTTCGCCGGCGAATAGTTCGGGCCATCTCTATTCTTCAGGTGCTAGAATACCAGGATAGTATAAATACCCCCCAAATGACACAATTTTAGAAAGAAGACACCCCAAAGTATTCGCGGAGGGGCATGGTGAGTTCATGTATCATTTCATTTTTTTTCACAAATTAGCGGAAAATGACACTTTCTGAGTAAAAAAATAATAATAATAATAAAGTTTCCATTTCTGCTAACTTCTGGCAAAAAAATAAAAAATCTCCCACAGACTCACTATGCCCCTTAGTGAATACATTGGGGTGTCTACTTTCCGAAATGGGGTCATTTGTGGGGTGTGTTTACTGTTCTGGCATTTTGGGCTGGGCTAAATTGTGAGAAGCCATGTAAAACCTAAAGGTACTCGTTGGAATTTGGGCCCCTTTGCACACCAAGGCTGCAAAAAAGTGTCACTCATGTGGTATCGCCGTACTCAGGAGAAGGGGGGCAATGTGTTTCGGGGTGTATTTTTACATATACCCATTCTGGGTGAGAGACATATCTCTGTAAATTGACAGCTTTGTACAAAAAAATGGAAAAAAGTTGTCATTTACAGAGATATTTCTCACACCCAGCATGGGTATATGTAAAAATACACCCCAAAACACATTGCCCTACTTCTCCTGAGTACGGCGATACCACATGAGTGACACTTTTTTGCAGCCAAGATGCACAAAGGGGCCCGAATTCCAATGAGTACCTTTAGGATTTCACAGGGCATTTTTACGCATTTGGATTCCAGACTTCTTCTCACGCTTTAGAGACCCCTAAAATGCCAGGGCAGTATAAATACCCCACAAGTGACCCCATCTTAGAAAGAAAACACCCCAAGGTATTCCGTGAGGGGCATGGCAAGTTCATAGAAGATTTTTTTTTTTTGGTACAAGTTAGAGGAAATTGATTTTATTTATTTTTTACAAAGTCTCACATTCCACTAACTTGTCACAAAAAATAAAATTTTACATCAACTCACCATACCTCTCAATAAGACACCCCAAGGTATTCCGTGAGGGGCATGGCGAGTTCATAGAATTTTTATTTTTTTTTTGGCACAAGTTAGCGGAATTTTATTTATTTTTTTCTCACAAAGTCTCTCTTTCCGCTAACTTGTGACAAAAAGTTCAATCTTTCATGGACTCAATATGCCCCTCAGCGAATAGCTTGGGGTGTCTTCTTTCCAAAATGGGGTCACATGTGAGGTTTTTGTACTGCCCTGGCATTTGAGGGTCTCCGCAATCATTACATGTATGGCCAGCATTAGGAGTTTCTGCTATTCTCCTTATATTGAGCATACGGGTAATGAGATTTTTTTTTCCGTTCAGCCTCTGGGCTGAAAGAAAAAATGAACGGCACAGATTTCTTCATTGGCATCGATCGATGTGGATGAAAAAATCTCTGCCAAAAAATATGCAAAAAAAAAAAGAGGGACCTGGCAATTGCCAGGTCATAGGGGCTCCACCCAAACATCCAAGCGTCCACTTCAGCTCCTATGTCCTGGCAAACGTGATTTCTCCATTCACATCGATCAATCGATCGCTGTGGAGGAAGACATCTTTTCCAGATTTATGATACAAAGTGTTTGCCAAAGCATATGAACTCCAACACCTCTCCTCAGCTCATATGCCTGGGCAAACGTACCTGTACTGCGAAGAAGAAATCTCGTCCTGCAGCGCCGCATACACCGACTTCACGTGTCTTCTGACAGCAGCGCAATGCTTCTCTCAGAATGCACATCAGTTCTGCAGCTGGTTGTTCCCTTGTCCACCTAGAAGGTAAAAAATAAAAATAAAAAAAAACAGGCAGCAACGCTATAAATTTATTAACATTAATTTTATATAATATTAGAAACAGAACATTAACTTTATTGAATATTTGAGACATAACTTGAACTGATTACCTGTGATTTTTTATTTTTTTTTACCTTAAGGCCTCATGCACACGGCTGTGGTTGCTATGACGCCGTGCGCTCCTGCTGTCAGATGGATGCCAGGTCGGGATACCACTCTTCCTGGAATTTAAGGAAGGATCCTGTTCTCCCAGCCTTACTGTAGAGAACAAAACTATTATATACAGCCAATTGAATCAAATATACAGACACCTTCTTATACCAGCATCTGGTACGGCGGGATACTAAATATGGAGCCAACATCTGGTCATTGAAGTCCACCCCTCCCATGTGAAGGTTATAGTCGTGGACAGAGAGGGGTTTTTCAATGACACTGGTTGCCCGTTCAATTTGTACAGTCATGTCTGCGTGAATGGTGGACAGAAGGTAAACGTCCCTCTTGTCCCTCCACTTTACCGTGAGCAGTTCTTGGTCACACAAGGCAGCCCTCTCCCCCCGTGCAAGTTGGGTATTAACAAGCCGTTGGGGGAAGCCCCGTCGACTAGGTCACGCGGTGCCACAGCTTTGAATTCCGACTAGATGTAAGTGCCGAAAGAGGGCCACACTTGTGTAAAAATTGTCCACGTATAAGTGGTACCCCTTGTGGAGTAAGGGTGACACCAAGTCCCAGACAATCTTGCCACTGCTCCCCAGGTAGTCAGGGCATCCGACCGGCTTCAGTTTTGAGTCTTTTCCCTCATAGACCCTAAAACAATATGTATAGCCTGTGGCCCTTTCACAGAGCTTATACAATTTGACCCCGTACCGGGCGCTCTTGCTGGGGATGTACTGTTTGATGCCAAGGCGCCCGGTGAAATGTACTAGGGACTCGTCTGTGCAGATGTTCTGATTGGGGACATACGCATCTGCAAATCTGGATGACAAATGGTCTATGAGGGGCCGAATTTTGTGGAGCCGGTCATAAGCAGGGTGGCCTCTTGGATGACAGGTTTTATTGTCAGTGAAATGCATAAAGCACATGATGACCTCAAAACGTGCCCTGGACATTGCAGCAGAGAACATGGGCATGTAATGTATTGGGTCTTTAGACCAATATGACCGCAATACATTTTTTTTAGTTAGACCCATGCTGAGGATAAGGCCCAAAAAAAATTTAAACTCGGAAACTGTGACTGGTTTCCACCGGAAAGGCTGAGCATAGAAGCCTTCCGGATTGGCGGTAATATAGTCTGTGGCGTAGCGGTTGGTTTCTGCTACAACTAAGTCATAGAGATCCGCGGTGAAGAACAGCTAAAAAAATTCAAGGGCCGATCCGAAATGAGCTGTCTCCATGTGAATTCCTGACTGGGCGGTGAAAGGGGGCAATATGGGTGCGGCGGAGGCAGGGGATTGCCAATTAGGGTTTGCCAGCACCTCTGGGAGACTAAGGGCTCTACGGACCTGAGAACGCGGTGGCTGCAATGGGGGAGTTAGTGCACGTGCCACCGTACCAGCTTGAACTGCCCTTCTGGTGCTCGCCACTTCACCAGGGAATACGGCAGTGCTGGTAGAAGGTCCAGGATGTGCTGCGCTGCTGGTGTATGCCGCACCATAAAAAAGGTCAGCGCTAGCAACACTCTGCTGCATTTGAGGCTCATCACGCGGGGTATGCAAAACACTGACATGGGGTCGGGTATGCCTGACCGTAGCAGGGACCTCAACCTCGTCATCTTCGCTAGCGGTTAGAGTGCCACTGCTGTCTACAGGTTCATATTCTGAAACACCGCTTTTCAGTGGGTGAAGTGTCCCCATCGCTTTCATCCATCAAAGTCAGAATCCTGTAGGCCTCTTCAGCGGAATACCCCTTTTTTGCCATTTTGGAGTAACTAAATTTAGGGGGTATTCCTCTGAGACTACCCAGGAAAAAGAGCACACCTGCCTAGTAAAAAGGAGTGCTTGCGAAGTAACGCTGCAATCATTAATAAAGATCCAAAAACTCAAAAGTGATCTTTTATAGTGGCGCAATGATTTTACTGTGTTTTTGCAGTGATCAGAAAAAAAAAATTCTGTCACTGCGGTTGGGCGGACTGAACGCAAGTGTGCGCACAAGATCAGGCCTGATCGGGCAAACACTGCGTTTTTTATAGAGCCTAATGTACTACTATAGATCTGATTGCAATCAGTCTTGATCACTTTCAGATACTATATTAGTATTAGTGCTGATTAGCGACAGCGATGACGCTAATCAGCAACTAATTAGTGACTGCGGTGCGGTGGGTTGGGCGCTAACTACCTAACAAGTAGATAACTACCTGGCGGTGATTAGGGGCCCTTACAGGGGGGTGATCAATGACAGGAGGGTGACAGGGAGTTGATCAGGGGTTTTTAGATGGGGTGATCAGTGGCTACTAAGGGGTTAATAAGTGACAGGGGGGGTGGTGTAAATGTGGTGATTGGTGCTACTTACAGAGCTGCCTGTGTCCTCTGGTGGTCGATCCTAGCAAAAGGGACCACCAGAGGAGCAGCAGCAGGTATATCAGACGCTATTTTGTCACACGCACGCGCGTTCACATGAAATCGCAGGTCTCACGAGATGACGCCGATAGGTGTGATCGAGACCTGAGACTGCCACCTCCCGCACTCCAGATAAACAATAAAAAATCTGCATTGCACTGTTCTTCAGTAATTCTGCCTGAAAATTTATAAATAATTGACAACTGGGCATTGCAATTTTGTGACCTGTACACAAAAATAAAATGGGGCATGTTGTGTGCGGGGAAAAGGGCTAGCCTGGAAAGCCTGGCTCATTTAGCATTTTCCACTCCAGGTATAATCTATGCCAGCAAAGGGGCTGGGGTAACTTTAAGTCTGTTGCATGGCCTATTGGAGAAAGCATCAAACTTGTTGAGTTCTTAGCCACTAAATAACTTTGGAGCTCCCTCCTAAAGGGCAGAGGGTCTTAATAAATTTCCCCCAAAATGTTTAAAATGATTCTGGATTTCTTGAGTGTGATAATGTTACGGTTGTGGTAACTAGATTATCGAAGAACGGTTGTTGATTCAGGAATGTTATTTTTTATCATTCTTTATTCCCCAGCCACTTTACTACACACCTGTTCAGGACAGGTACAAAATAGTTTGATGCAAGGGTGGGAGTTCTAAGAGCCTGTGCCCCAGGTTCTGTGGGCTAGGAGAGGAGTGCTTGCAAACAAGCTATTCTAACTTGGCCATGCTATTTAAGGCTAGAACAGAATGCTGCTAATTCTAGGTTTAAGTAAATTAATTATTTCTTAACAATAATGCATGAGAAAAATCAATGTGTTCAGTACTACATACCAAAAACAATGTAGACAATCTCCCACTATCCAATAGGCTTCTTATCCCAGCACTAGAGGCTCATATGTTTAGCCGAATATCAACATAAAATAAAAAAAAAGGTTTATGCTTACAAAATATTCCGAACACAATAGCAATACAGAAGGTATTTATGGTTGAAACTGCTTTCTTAATGGCCAGTCTAACTTTTTGTGTTTTAGGAGCAGCATACAGTGTAATCTTGTAAGAATAAACAGAATTGGAGTTGTATTTTAATATTGACAACAATAGTAAATAAAAAGGTTTTACAGCAAGCTGTCTTCCAGGCATTTGGTGCAGTGGAACTCACCTGAGTGCATAATGTGTGGTTAGAAGCACAACATTAACAATACAGAAAATGGAATATTAATTTCATACGTAATCTGCATGTGAAAATTACTTTTGAATTTCATTTTTAAATTTGTCATGCATATTGTTCTATAATGTAGTTCATATAAAGAAAATAATACAGTGTAAATGTATGTAGTCTTTAAATAATTATGTTGCACGTTTCAAAACTTCTACTTCTCTCCAAAAGAGACGCCTTGCCCCCCCCCCTCCAAAAAAGTATATATAAATAAATAAATTAAAAAATGTAAAATTTCCAACTGAAAACAACCAGAAACGAACCTGGTGTTTATTTTTCAAAAAAAATTCTTCACAGTGTAGTTCCATTGTAGAACAGGGTCCTGAACACATTCTCTCCAGTCTATAGTAAAGAGGATTAAAATGAACAGGTATGGGCCTTCTATCACCATGGGCTCATAGTAGTATGGACATTTAATATGTTAAGTGTATAATTGGTAATGTGTTGTACTATGTGTGACAAAGGATATATAATGAAGCAGAAGGAAATAAACATATTTACAAATAAAAAATATCAGTTAATGATTGATCTATTTATTGCCTAAGATTGCCCTTTAATGCACTCTCTATGATAAAGATGAGTAGCCCATCGGAAAATTTCTGAACAGTGATATTTCCCTGTATTTATTTTTTCTACTATACTTCCATGGACAGTTATTGTTGTTTTATGGGGGACTGTAGAGACAAACAACAGTATTTACAACATATATATGACCCTCTGTGGTCAGTGAAATTTTCCCTCAACTGGAGCAATATTTAAGCGTATTGAGGTATTTCTGGAACTGGAATCAATTTAACTTATATGCAACTTTACTATTTTATAAAGTTGTTAAAAAACATTTTCTATAACTGATGCTATGATTAGAGATGAGCGAATTTCTCAAAAATTCGATAAGGCTGGTTCACCGAATTTTCGGAACAAAATTGCTTCGATCTGAATATATTTGTGGCAAATCACGTTATATACGTTATAGGGGTGTAGAACACTTTGCCTTGCAGTAACACATATAGAGAGTGTGCTGGGGTAGTGAAATAATACTGTGAGTGAGGATGATATGCAGATGACAGGCGTCGCTATTAGAATCACTGCACATTTCACTTATCTGGGCAGTCACAGGGCCAAAACTGACCAAATAACTCAAGTATCAAGACTACAGAGTGGCACAATGACACAGTGTGAAGTTCGCAGCAGTATGAGAAGGCAACAGAGTGGCACAATGACTGAGTCAGGAGGTGGTGGCAGCATAAGTAGGCCACAGAGTAGCAAGGTAACATAGTGTGGACAAAAGACTCTGGGCAGATTGTTGAGAAAGATGCAGATGGGAAGTTATACGATGGTAACCTGCAGATTAATGCAGCCCTCAAAAGCAATTTGGGTTTATCTGTTCCAAAACCTAAATTAGATCTTGTAGCGGGTGATCAGTCCAAGACCTTCAAGCAGCAGCAGCATGATCCCACAGATTGGCAAGTTGACATAGTGTGTAGGTGGCAGATACAGCAGCAGCATGATAACACAGATTGACAGGGTGACATAGTGTGGAGATGGCAGCATGAGTAGGCCACAAAGTGGCAAGGTGACAAAGTGTGGAGATGGCATCACGACTCACGAGTAGGCCACAAAGTGGCAAGGTGGCATAGTATGGAGATGGCAGCAACAGCAGCAGCATGATAACACAGATTGGCAAGGTGACATAGTGTGGAGGTGGGTGGCAATACTAGTACTTGCTGAAGATGGTGGGTGAAAGAAGGAGCACTTGGCATCAGATGTTTGGCATCAGGCGGGTAACAGTATCAGAATAGTAGCTGAGGCAGGTAGCCAGAAGAAAACGGTCTCTTTTGTCAAAATGTTGGTGTGGCACCATGGATGATCAAGTCTGATGCATCAGGCATTGGTGTGTAGAAATCCTGGCTGAGCCACGCCTTATTCATCTTGATGCAGTGTCCCAATATGTGCATTATGTGGCCACTTCAAACTCTTGCTAAATGTCATATCAAATTTATTGTGGTATCATGCTGTAATTCCCATTAACAGGCTAGCAGTGTCAATTACCTTTATTCGCTCCCAGTTGGTGCTGGTGCTCTATATATATATATAGCTGGGGGGTGTAAAGTTAGTGTGTCCGATGTTAATGAAGAGATGAGGAAGTCAAAATATTTCAATAGAGATGCAGCGCTTAACGCAGAATACAAGATTTTTAACACCAAAATATTTCAATAGAGATTTTACCGCCTATAAATGCAGCGCTTAACGCAGAATACAAGATTTTTACTGAAGTGAACGGGACGTAGCGGAGGAAGTAGGTACGCATTAGAAGAGCGAGACGCGGATCTGGTGCGGTTTCTGTGCTGCAACATAGTCCCTTTAATGTTGAGTAAGCAATACTGCATATAGATGCAGGCTTGTGTGAAGTATTTTGCATTTGTGAGCGTTAATGCATAGTGTATTCACCTGTATTGGTGCACCGCTATTTTGGACGTCGTCACGTAAGTGCACAGTGTGTGAAACGTAAATACAAAATTTCAACATTACACAACGTAAGTCAGTCTATACCTCAAAAAGTACTTTCCCACATATAACTGCAGTGCTCAACGCTGAAAATATATTGATTTTTGTACAGAAATACTTGAATATAGATTTTCCAAGATATAGGTGTAGCAACGAATGTATATATATATATATATATATATATATATATATATAATGATATACTTCAATAAAGTTTTTTCTACCTATAAGTGCACCAGCGAATGGCAAATGTATATTTTGTTAAATATTGCAATATGCCAGTAAAGGTTTTACCAGATATAACGACAACAGTGAACTTAGAAAATATTTTTCTAGTAGTTCTTAAATAAGGCCAACATACTCTTTCACCAAAAATTACTGCAACACTGCAGTGTGTATATATTACCCATTTTTTTTAAAGAAACAAGACCAATATGCCCTTTCACCAGAAATTACTGTAACTAAGCAGTGGGTATATATTATACTTTTTTAAGTGAAACAAGACCAATTTGCACTTTCACCAGAAATGATTGCAACAGAGTAGTGTGTATATATTACGCTTTTTTTAGTGAAACCAGGCCACTATTCGCTTTCAACAGAAATTACTGCCACAGAGCAGTATGTATATATTACGCTTTTTTAAGTGAAACAAGGTCACTATGTGCTTTCAAAAGAAATTACTGCAGCAGAGCAGTGTGTATATATTACGCTTTTTTTAAATAAACTAGGCCAAAATGCGCTTTTAACAGAAATAATTGCAACAGAGCAGTGGGTATATCTTACGCTTTTTTAAGTGAAACAAGCCCAATTTGCGCTTTCACCAGAAATTATTGCAACAGAGCACTGTGTATATATTACTCTTTTTTTTGTGAAACCAGGCCACTATTCGCTTTCAACAGAAATTACTGTGACAGAGCAGCGTGTATGAATTATGCTTATTTTAAGTAAACCAGGCCAAAATGCGCTTTCAACAGAAATTACTGCGACAGAGCAGTTGGTATATATTATGCTTTTTTGTGTGAAACAAGGCCACTATGTGCTTTCAACAGAAATTACTGCAAAAGAGCAGTGTGTTTATATTACGCTTATTTTAAATAAACTAGGCCAAAATGCGCTTTCAACAGAAATTACTGTGACAGAGCAGTTGGTATATATTACGCTTTTTTAAGTGAAACAAGGTCACTATGTGCTTTCAACAGAAATTACTGCAGCAGAGCAGACTGTATATATTACGCTTATCTATACTAATAAAAGACGTGTGTGAGTGGCGTCCGTGCGTGTCTGCCGAATACTCAAGTGCGCATGCGTGTCATCCACAGATCCCCCATAACAGTGTCACTGTTTAGTGTGATTGTAATGGCAGCGGGGCCCGTTGCAATCACTGTATTGCACCATGCCCCGCTCAGAGAAGTAATATTATGAGTAGCTGTAATAATAATAACAATCTTTTCTTCTTAACTTACTACATAGTGAGGCAGGAGGCCGGGCGTGTGGGCACTGGCAGCGTAACTCACTACTTCATGCACCTGCGCCGCCTGCTTCATTCATGAAGTGGGCGGAGCAGGGGCATCACTTAGTGAGTTACTCTGCCAGTGACCGCCTGCCCAGACTCCTGCCTCACCATGTAGTAAGTTAAGAAGAGAAGATCGTTATTATTATTACAGCTACTCATAATATTACTTCTCTGAGCGGGGCATGGTGCAATACAGTGATTGCAACGGGCCCCGCTGCCATTACAATCACACTAAACAGTGACACTGTTATGGGGGATCTGTGGATGACACATAGCATAAGATGCTATGTGTCATCCACAGATACCCCCATAACAGTGTAAGCCACAGACCAACCCCATAACAGTGTCAGCCACAGCGCCCCCATAAGTGTCAGCCACAGATCCCCCATAACAGTATCAGCCACAGACCCCCATAACAGTGTCAGCCAAAGACCACCCCCATAACAGTGTCAGCCACAGACCCCCACCATAACAGTGACATCCACAGTGCCCCATAACAGTGTCAGCAACAGCGCCCCCATAGTAGTGTCAACCACAGTGCCCCCATAACAGTGTCATCCACAGATCCCCATAACAGTGTCAGCCACAGATCCCCCCCATAACAGTGTCATCCACAGACCCCCATAACAGTGTCAGCCACAGACCCCCCAAAACAGTGTCAGCCACAAACCTCCATAACAGTGTCAGCCGCAGAAAACCCACATAAGTGTCAGCCACAGATCCCCCATAACAGTGTCAGCCACAGACCCCATAACAGTGTCAACCACAGACCCCCATAAGTGTCAGCCACAGACGACCCCCATAAGTGTCAGCCACAGACCCCTCCATAACAGTGTCAGCCACTGACCCCCATAACAGTGTCAGCCACTGACCCCATAACAGTGTCAGCCACAGACCACACCCATAACAGTGTCAGCCACAGACCCCCCCATAATAGTGACATCCACAGTGCCCCATAACAGTGTCAACAATAGACACCCATAACAGTGTCAGCTACAGACCCCCATAACAGTGTGTCCTCCACAGATCCCCCCATAACAGTGCCATTCACAGATCCCCCTATAACAGTGTCATCCACAGATCCCCTATAGCAGTGCCAGCCACAGATCCCCCATAGCAGTGTCAGCCACAGATCCCCCATAGCAGTGCCATTCACAGATCCCCCATAGCAGTGCCATCCACAGATCCCCCATAACAGTGCCATCCACAGATCCCCCATAACAATGCCATCCACAGATCCCCCATAACAATGCCATCCACAGATCCCCTATAACAGTGTCATCCACAGATCCACTATAACAGTGCCTTCCATAGATCCCCTATAACAGTGCCATACACATATCCCCCCCATAACAGTGCATCAGTCACAGACCCCCCCATAACAGTGCTTCAGCCACAGACCCCCCCATAACAGTGCGTCAGCCACAGACCCCCCCATAACAGTGCGTCGGCCACAGACCCCCCCCACACACACACACATAACAGTGCCAGCACTAATGTTCTAGCGCCATTATTGAAACAGGCCCATTGTCTAGTTTTAAATAAACAAGGCCAAAATGCACTTTCAACAGAAATTACTGCGACAGAGCAGTGGGTATATATTACGCTTTTTTTTGTGAAACAAGGCAACTGTGTGCTTTCAACAGAAATTGCTGTAACAGAGCAGTGTGTATATATTCCGCTTATTTTAAATAAACCAGGACACTATGTGCTTTAAACAGAAATTACTGCAACAGAGCAGTGTGTATATATTAAGTTTTATTTAATGAAACAAGGCCACTTTGCGCTTTCAACAGAAATTACTGCAGCAAATCAGTCTGTATATATTACGCTTTTTTTTTGTGAAACAAGTCCACTATGCTCTTTCAACAGATATTACTGCAGCAGAGCAGTTTGTATATATTACACATTTTTTACTGAAACAAGCCCAATATTCGCTTTCACCAGAAATTACTGCAACTGTGAAGGGGGTATATATTGCACTTTTTTAAGTGAAACAAGCCCAATATGCACTTTCACGAGAAATTACTGCAGCAGAGCAGTGGGCATATATAAAGTTTTTTTTTAGTGAAACAAGGCAACTATGTGCTTTCAACTGAAATTACTGCAACAGAGCAGTGTGTATATACTATGCTTATTTTAAATAAACCATGCCACTATGTGCTTTCAACAGAAATTACTGCAATAGAGCAGTGTGTACATATTACGCTTTTTTTTAAGTGAAACAAGGCCACTATGTGCTTTCAACAGAAATTACTGCGACAGAGCAGTGGGTATATATTACACTTTTTTTTACTGAAACAAGGCCAATATGTGCTTTCAACAGAAATTACTGAGACAGAGCAGTGTGTATATATTACGCTTTTTTTAGTAAAACAAGGCCACTTTGCGCTTTCAACAGAAATTACTGCAGCAGAGAAGTGTGTATATATTATGCTTTTTTTTTATGAAACAAGCCCAATATGCGCTTTCACCAGAAATTACAGCAACTATGCAGTGGGTATATATTACGCTTTTTAAGTGAAACAAGCCCAATATGTGCTTTCACCAGAAATTACTGCAACAGAGCATTGTGTATATATTATGCTTTTTTTAATGAAACCAGGCCACTATGCGCTTTCAACAGAAATTACTACAGCAGAGCATTCTGTATATATTACGCTTATTTTAATTAAACCAGGCGAAAATGCGCTTTCAATAGAAATTACTGCAACAGAGCAGTGTTTATATATTACGCAGTTTTTTTGTGAAACAAGGCCAATATACGTTTTTACCAGAAATTACTGCAACTGTGTAGTGGGTATATATTATGCTTTTTTAAGTGAAACAAGCCCAATATGTGCTTTCACCAGAAATTACTGCAACAGAGCAGTGGGTATATATTACACTTCTTTTTAGTGAAACCAGGCCAAAATGCGCTTTCAACAGAAATTACTGCAACAGAGCAGTGTGTATATATTATGCTTATGTTAAGTAAACCAGGCCAAAATGCGCTTTCAGTAGAAATTACTGCAACAGAGCAGTGTGTATATATTACTCTTATTTTAAATAAACTAGGCCACTATATGCTTTGAACAGAAATAACTGCAACAGAGAAGTGTGTATATATTACGCTTATTTTAAATAAACCAGGCCACTATGTGCTTTTAACAGAAATTACTGCAGCAGAGCAGTGGGATATACATTACGCCTTTTTTTAGTGAAACAAAGCCAATATATGCTTTCACCAGAAATGACTGCAAATTATTTTAGCGTGAATAACAACAAAATCGACCTGCGTATATATTTCTTATATTGCATTGTAATAGGCTACTAAATGATATCAGCCCAGTTAACAGCAAAAGTGACCGGCATATATATTTATCTTTTTTCACATATATAAAAGCCACTAAAGGCTTTTCAACAGAGCACTTGCACCCCAATAACTAATTGCTCGAAAGACTGGTATTATGAGACTATCTGGATCCCCATGTAATGTTTCACTGCACTTGCAAATCGCTAGTTTTCACAATGAGGAATTTACTATAATTCTCCCCACTAGCATCTGCACATGTCTATCCCTGACTGTGAAATTATTCCTCCTCTTACTGTCCTTTCCCTGCACTTGCAATTTGCTAGTTTTCACAATAAGGAATTTACTATAATTCTCCCTACTAGCATCTGCACACGTCTATCCCTGACTGTGAAATGATTCCTCCTCTCACTGTCCTTTCCCTGCACTTGAAAATAACGTTTTTCTTTTTTTTTTCAGTTTAGCAATTAATTTTTATTTCACTGACACTCTCCCTAGTGCCTGCATACATGTCAGTTCCAGAACAATGCATGAATGGCAGCGTCTAAGATGGCCACAGTATTTATATGGCTGTGACATCACCAGGCTGGCTGGCTCTTGATTGGCTGCATGCATGACAAATGACACCTTCCCAGAGTTCCTTGCCCCATGTCCTCACACCTGTAGCCGCCATTGTAGACGCCATTATAGGAAATAAAGTGATTTGTTGCCACGAAGCGCAAGGAAATTCATATTTATACAGAATCAAATTTTTCATGAAATTTTGAACAAATTCAGCTTTCTCAACTTTGATTCGCTCATCTCTAGCTATGATCATTGAGATATCTTATCAATTATGATGTCAACTATAAGCATGTATATATAAAATTGGAATGCCCATCAAGGTGCACATATGTTGCAGAGGAACACTTCTTTATAATATTCAAGCAATATGATTCAACTTTTTATCAACAACTTCTGATAAAACACCATCGACTGAAGATATACACACTAATTACTCATTACTTGCTTTTGGTTATTGGTTCTAGCTAGAGATGAGCAATTTTTTTTAAATTAAACTTGAGATTCTATTCTGGGAATTTTTTCTGAGAGAGAAACTTTTCCAGGCATTCAAAGTACCGTACTTTCTATTAAGGTACAATTGATTCATACCCAAATTGAATCGCAAGAAATGTGTTCAGCAATAGAGGAATAACCATGATTACTTATGTGATTACTCTACAGTATGCAACCAGTTAGGAGTGAACTCAAACTGTCTAGTACTGGCCACGACAGGCTTTTGGTACATCTCCATATTCTCCATTATTTCTGGTGAAACCACAGAAGCTTTTTAAAATAGATGCATATAGAGAAAGCCCTATAGGCATCTTTTTCGGTTTGAATATGCAATCTAGTACTTAGGAACAAGAAATAAGGAATTCTTAGTATGATAATGTGTAATAAACCATCAATGAATTTTCTTTAATGGACAAATTTGTCATTTCACCCTCTACGGTGCTATATGCACAAGATCAACTAAAGAATGGTTGAAGAACTAGATTTGTGTTTCGGAATTGACAAGGCACAGTCTGTATACAATCTTAACCCTATCGAGATGATGTAGCTAGTGATGAGCGGCAGGGGCAATATTCAAATATTTCGAGAATATTTGGGCGAATATTTGTCATATATTCTTAAATTCGTGATTATTTTCTTTATTGCGAAAATCAGCAGTGTAATATTTGTGTATTGCGCGTGCAGTACAAGCGTGGGTCACTTTTGCTACATTTTTCAATTTTCTAGAAGTTTCCTGAGATTGGAGAAAATGGTTCGCAAATGATAATGACTTAGCGCAGATTTTTGTGCAATACATGCAATTTCACATTTTAGCAGGTCAGACTACATATTACTGATTGGTGCACTAAGTATTGTTGGGCACTTGTGACATCACAGGACTATGTCTGTAGCATGTATGTATGGACAGTAGAACCTAACCCTACCTAACACCCTGCACTGGAACCTATCAGCTACACTATATCACAATCTAACCTACACTATCTCCCACTAACTATCTGTATTATATATGTAAGGTAACTATAACTAACTATCTAATGTAATGTGACAGCAAAACACAGAGCACAGCAATGACACCGTTGTCTCTCTCATAACTTATATTATATTATATTATATTACTAAAGGGGTAGACAACTTTACTATTTGTTGCTAGGGATGTTGCTAAGCTCAGACAAAGACATTGCTGCCTTCTCAATGGCCCACAAACAAGAAGCAGGAAGGAATCATGTGTTCAGATGGGAAAAATGACAAATATTCAAAAATACGAACATATAGCACCATATTCTAAATGTTTGCGATTTCTCAAAGTGCCCATATTCACAATAAATATTCGCGATTGTAATATTTGCGGCCTCCCAACACTAGCTGCAAAATGACCTGAAGAGGGCTGTGCATTCAAGATATCCCAGAAATATGAATTGAAGTATACTTGCTAGAATTAATGGTCTAAAATTCCTCCTCAACATTGCATAATCTTTTTTGAAGCTACAGGAAACATTTAGTGGAGATGACTGCTGCTAAAGATGATCTACAGGTGATTAAGTTCACTTACTTTTATTTCCTAAACTATGGATATTTACTCAATGTGCTCAATAAGGCAACATGCAGATGACAGTGGTTTTTTGCTGTCCACAAATCGCGGATCCGTCTTCCTTTTTTTTCACATGCACATCAGTTCCATGTGTCCGCAAATTTTGTGGGTTGTGTTTCTGTGTGTATTCCGTTTTTTTTTGCGGATCCGCAAAAAAAACTGAAGGCTTGAACTTTCTTAAAGTACCTGTACAAGTGCCCTGGTTTCTAAGCAACCATCCACCAAAAAAATGGACACAAACGGATAGCTTCCGTTGGTCATCTGCATTTTTTGTGGACCCTTTGACTTCTATGGGTCCGCAAACCGTTTTTTGCGGACAAGAATAGGATATGTCCTATTTTTTTATGCGGAAGTGAAATGCAGACAGCAGACGCAGACAGGCAACGGAAGAGGCATCCGCATTTTTAACGGATCGATAGAAATGAATGGGAAACCATCGGATCCGCAAAAAAAATGGAACGGAGGCCGCAAAAAACCACTGCCATGTGCATGTAGGCTAAAAGACATTAATGGTAAAACTGTTTGTGTGTTATTAGTTTAGTTAGATTGGGTCTGCCTTTAACCGTGAGTCCAAATTTTAATAATCAATGCAGGAATCCGGGTAATTCCAAAAGCATAAATTAATTTAACACCTTCTACCATGGATGTTTTATTTTTTTACTTTGCGTTTTCATTTTGCGCTTCCCGCCTTCCCAGAGCCATAACTTTTTAATTTTTCCCTTCACATAGCCCTATGAGGGCTTTTTTTTTTTTTTGCAGGACAAGTTGTATTTCCAACGCCACCATTTAATACTGCATAGAATGTAGTGGCAACTGGGAAGTTCTAAAGGTGGTGGATTTGGGAAAAAACTATTTTGCCACAGTTCTACTGTTTTTTTAACGCCGTTCATTATGCAGTAAAATTGACTTGTGATCTTCATTCTTCGAGTCAGTATGAATCCGGAGATACTACATATGTATTATTTTTTTTTTTGTGTTTCAATACTGAAAAAAAAATAACTTGAATTCATTTTTTGCTGTCATTTCCTGACCCCTCTAACTTTTTTGTAATTATGTTTGCAGAGCTGTATGAGGGCTCATTTTTGCGGGGCAATCTGAACATTTCATTGATACCATTGTGGTGTGTGTGCAACTTATTGATCACTTTTTATTTATTTTTTGTGGGAGGAGAAGCAGCTAAAAAAAATGGCAAAAGGGCCGTTTTGACCCTTTTTTCATTTCACCTTTTTCTGTATAGGATTGATACTTTTATATTTTGATAGTATGGGCATTTGTATTGGTCAATACCCATGATATATATTTTTAAATTTTTTTTTTACACTTTTTATTCTCATTTTGGAGAAATTTTGGTGACTAGAATAATTTTTTTTAACTTTATTTAATTTTTTTTTACACTTTTTCATAGTTCCTATAGGGAACAATAGCAAGCCATCATTAGATTGCTACTGTCCTAGACTGGAGTCTATGATGAATTTACTGTTTTCCTATGGATCCCTGCTAAAGGCAAGGGCTCTATAAGAGACACTGTGCAGCAGTCTCCTGTCTTTCATTATGACAGGGGATGCCACACACATGCTCTGGATCAGAGGGGAGTCAGAGCATTACCAGAAACACCTGATTCCGGCATTTAGCATGCTCAGATGCCATAGTCAGGATTAAAAATGGCATCTGAGAAGTTAAATGTTAAATGCAGATCGCGGACATTAGCCGTGGGTGCCTGCTATATAAAACAGCATACACCCGGCTGCTATGGTGCTCGCTTTGCTCAGGATCGGGTGCCATCTTTAAAGAGTGGACGTAAAAGTATGTTACATGTTGGGAAAGTGTTAAACTATAACTGCTATATATTATTCTCCAAATACTGATTGATCACCTCTATGCATGACATTTTGTTTAGAAGCTATCTTATTTTTTATATTTGAGAGTCTGATGTTAAACATAATATAATTATGTAATTGGCCATCAAAATTCTAAAAATAAATACTGAAAATCATATTAAAACTCCACTAAATCTAAGATAATGATCTGTTTGTCATTTTTTAGATAGCACAAATGCCAAATCAATTATAAAAAACACTTTATATTTTAAAAGTCATATTCAAAAATGTTCAATAAACGTAAAATTGACTATTGTTTTGCAAACTTATTTTCCTTTGTGATTGTCACACATTTTAATTAGGTAAATGAATGTCCTAAAATTCCTTTCGGGTCTTATTTCTTTAAAACGGTCAACAGATTCGATTCTGTCTGAATAAATTCCGTCCAAATGAAAAGTGCCCTGATTGCCCTCGATATGTTAGATACTTTTTTTTATGAATGATCTGATGAAGATTGATGATTCACGAATTGATGTAAGAAATTGAATGGTATAACTTCAGCAGTAGTCACTCACAGAAATGACTGCTTGTGTCTGCCGAACACACTGAAACTGACTGATTCTGACTTCTATCTCTAAAATCTATTTTTTTTGTGTGTGTAAATCTACCTATTTTCTTCTCACTATGAAATACACTCCCTGATACTAACCTATTATCTGTTATTCTCTGATGTTTTATGTCTCCTATATGTATCCACACAAAGCAGAAACATTTTCGGGTTGGGCTGTTTTATAGTGGTTAAGACACCTATAGTTCCTCATGACTGTCTGTATTAGAGGGAGGGCTGCTGGCAGGGTACTATGGAGAAGCCTGCCAGGCCATCACCGAGAATCATATGATCATCCTTCGCTGTCTTTGTAAAATGATTTGTTAAATGGCAGGCACCATTTCAAACAGTTTGTGCTGGACAAATTCCAAAGATTTCGGATTAACGGAAATCTGAAACTTTTGTGAAATATGATCTGTATATCTAATGTTGATCATATTTACTGTAGTACATCATGCTCTACAGCACAACAGGAAGTGATTAGTGCTTTGAAGTTCCACTTTCAGACATATTATATGTAGTAGCTTAAGTTTTCTTTACTGTCCAGTTATTCTTTAAGGTTTAGGATACAGAAGAACATACTATGTTTTCATCAACTTTTTCCCATTTATAAATCATTGGTACAAACCAACCTTTTATTGTACGTGCCACAAAAAGATGATTACAGGTTTCGCTCAACAGATTTTCCTTCTCACCTCTAACCTCTCTATTTCCCACCAAAGATATCATAGATCCTGCCAATTGCAAAGGTTAAATCAAAAGGCCACACAGCACAGTAGACATAAAATACAATTTAATAAACCAGTGCTTTAACCTAGAAATTTTTTGTGGAGATTCAATCCTAGGCGCTTCTTGTTAGAATAAACATTTTAGCTATAATTTAACGGATTTCCATATTTTTTTAACATAGCTACAATTTGTTGTCTTTTATACTAATGCTCGATCTAAACTTTTTTTCAGCCTATATTAATATGAAATGCCACGTGGTGACTAGAGAACTTTGAAAAAATGTGATAGTCTAAGCAATTAATGAACCCAACTGAAAATGAAACTTGTTGAAGGGCTGGCGGCCTTCTGTCCCAGTCACAGGTCTTCTTTGGCACTTGAGAAGGGTCACAAGTAAGTTGCTGATTTATTCAGATAGAACAAAATTTACAAAGCCATTCACACATTTTTTGTTTGTTTTACTGACTTCAAAAATGGGAATATTCAAAATACACTTTTAACCCACTTCAT
The DNA here is from genome assembly GCA_033119425.1 of Bufotes viridis. Lineage (NCBI taxonomy): Eukaryota > Metazoa > Chordata > Amphibia > Anura > Bufonidae > Bufotes > Bufotes viridis. The sequence continues at coordinate 171,435,322 of CM065594.1, read as the reverse complement.
TCTTTTGTTATTTACATATATATACAGGAAAAATGTAAGAGTTTTTAGTTGTATTAAAAAGCTTTGTAGGTTTTTTGTGTTTTGTTTAACTATATAGATGTTCCATGAGAAGGCTCAATGGCTTCTGGAATGGGTCCCCCTGGCATGGACTGGAATGACATTGGCATTGGTGTTTTCACAGGACTTTGACGAAATAGTCCTCCATTTGGCGATCTGTGTTTACATTGTATAGAGGGCATGGTGGCGGAACTGCTAAGGGGCAATGGTAAGTTACTGCTTGAAACAGAAGTAAGTGTCCTACCACCATGACTAGATTGTTCAGGTAAAAAGGTGGTAACTGAAAGTTGTGTATTCTGGTATTCCCGAATTGGCTCCAAGGTTTGACTTGATGGCATACCACCAATCTCCAATGCTGATATTTCAATTGATGCAGTAGAGATCTGCTTATGAGCCATATCTTCATCAATCAAGCTGTTCATACGTCTGTGTACTTGCTCCAAATTAACTTCCTTATCCTAGGAAAAATGAAGAAATAAAGAACAATAAACAAAGAGGAATGATAAGTGCAAATGTATAGTACAAATAATAATTATAAGTGTTAATATATGATTGTGATTAAAATACTAGTAGATAATCAATATGATTAAGAAATTAAAGGAAATATGGAATACCCGCATTGGACAAACTCTTTTTGCTCTTAATAATTGATGTCATGATGTCTTTTTGCTGGGACTATTGATTCATCTGTATGGGAACCCAGCAGCATATGTTCATTTTCACATAGCATCACCACAGGCGGATACTATGCTATTTTGTATATTAACTGCTTTTAAAACAACCTAGGGCAGTGCTATAGACCGCCCATCTGTGCCGGCTCACTACTAGGTGAAAGTCTCTGCTTAGCATAGTGATGTGAAGTCTGGTAAGTCACCATCACGATGGCATACACACCTGTATTCTAAAAGAATTAAGCAATGTCTTAGGCCTCTTTCACACGGGCGTCATGTTTGACGCTTGGATAAGAGGCGGGTGCATTGCAGTAAAATGCGCGATTTTCCCGTGCGAGTGCAAAGCGTTTTAATTCATTTTGCACGCGCGTGGGAAAAATTGGCATGTTTGGTACCTAGACCCGAACCCGGACTTCATCACTGAAGTTCGGTTTCGGGTTGAGTATTCTGTAGATTTTATTATTTTCCCTTATAACATGGTTATAAGGGAAAATAATAGCATTCTCAATACAGAATGCTTAGTAAAATGTGGATGGAGGGGTTAAAAATAAAAAACTTAACTCAACTTAGCCACTTGATCGCTTAGTTGCGATCTCTTCTTCATTCATTAGCTGCCATCTAAAGGACCTGTAATGAGGTCACTGAGCTCATCACATGGTCCAATCACATGGTCCATCACCATGCTGATGGACCATGTGATTGGACCATGTGATGTGACGTCACCACAGGTCCTTTAGATGGCAGCTAATGCTTGAAAAAGACAGAAGAGATCGGCAACTACGCGATCAAGTGGCTAAGGTGAGTTAAGTTTTTTATATAAGGGAAAATAATAAAGATCGGGTCCCGTCTCTTAGCAACCATGCGTGAAAATTTCACTGCATCCGCACTTTATTGCGGATGCTTGCAATTTTCCCACAGCCCTATTCACTTCTTTGGGGCCTGCTTTGCGTGAAAAACGCTAAATATAGAGCATGCTGCAATTTTCATGCAATGCAGAAGTAATGCGTGAAAATCACCGCTCATGTGCACAGCCCCATAGAAATAAATGGGTCTGGATTCAGTGCGGGTGCAATGCTTCCACCTCATGCATTGCACCCGCAAGGAAATCACGCCCATGTGAAAGTTGCCTTAGACCCTTATTTCTTACATTTAAGGACTTTATAATGAACGGGAGTGGTTCATAGGATTAGCTCTTAGCAAAGGTGGCGCCAAAATTCAAAGAGGGGTCAAAAACAGAGCTTGGAAACTGAGTTTTTCAAGAGATTCTATCCTGGAGTATCTTGGAGTAATGAAAATAAGCGCAAAAAGTTGTATCTGCATGGCTTTATGAGGGATCGGTCCTGTCAAACTAATTTAATCGGTTTCAATGAGGTGGTAAGTTCTCGACTTCTCCAAAGCATGTGATACTAAGCCACATAAAAAGTTAGTACATAAAATAAGAAGGCTTAAACTGGGAGACAATGGAGGAGATTTATTAACCCCTTCAGTACCGGGCCACTTTTCACCTTAAGGACCAGGCCATTTTTAGCAAATCTGACATGTGTCACTTTATGTGGTAATAACTTTTAAACGCTTTTACTTATCCAGGTTATTCTGAGATTGTTTTCTCGTCACATATTGTACTTCATGACACTGGTAAAATGAAGTAAAAAAAATGCATTTTTATTTATAAAAAAATATGTAATTTACAAAAAAATTGTCAAAATTAGCAAATTTTGCAATTTTAAATTTCTCTACTTTTGTAATAATAATAATTCCAAAATTAGTTATTACTTTACATTCCCCATATGTCTACATTATGTTTAGATCTTTTTGAAAGTGACATTTTATTTTTGGGGATGTTAGAAGGCTTTAGAAGTTTAGAAGCAAATCTTAAAATTTTTAAGAACTTTTCCAAACCCCAATCTTTTACTGACCAGTTCAGTTATGAAGTCACTTTCTGTGGCTTACATATTATAAATCACCCACAAATCATACCATTTTAGAAACTACACCCCTCAAGCTATTCCAAACTGATTTTACAAACTTCATTAACCCTTTAGGAGTCCCATGAGTATTAAATGAAAATGGGAATAAAATTTCAAAATTTCATTTTTTTTAGCAGATTTGAAACTTTAATCTATTTTTTCTGCAACACATGAAGGATTAACAGCCAAACAAAACTCAAAACCTATTACCCTGAATCTGGAGTTTACAGAAACACCCCATGTGTGCTGAAAAACTGATGTATGGATGCACAGCAGGCTTCAGAGTGTAAGGAGCACCAAGTGGCTTTCAGAGAGCAGATTTAGCTGGAATGATAATTGGAAGCTATATCGCATATGAAGACACCCTGAGGTGGTCCTTTAGTGAAAACCCCAAAAAGTGACCCCATTATGGAAACTACACCCTTCAAGGATTATTTCAAGATATGTAGTAAGACCTTTGTCCTCAAAGGTGATTTGTGGAATTGGCTGTGAAAATGAAAAATACAATTTTTTTCTAGAAAAATTGACTTTAGACCCAAATTTTTACTTTCACAAGGGGTACTGGAGAAAATGCACCCCTAATTTATAGCCCTTTTGCTCCTAATTACAGCAATACCCCATATGTGCTTGTATACTGCAATATGGGTGTACCACAGGGTTCAGAAGGAAAGGAGCACCAAATGGCTTCTGGAAGACGGATTTCAATGGAATAATTCACAGGCGCCATCTTGCAATTAAACACACCCTAAGGTACCCATAGAGTGGAAACCTCCAAAATGTGACCCCATTATGGAAACTACACCCTTAACAGAATATTTCAAGGTGTGTAATGAGCACTTTGACTCATCAGGCGATTCACAGAATTAGGAAAAACTTGACTGTGAAAATTAAAAATTACAATTTTTTCCAGAAAAAGTTGCTTTACACCCACATTTTATACCCTCACAAGGAGAAACAGGACAAAATGCACTTCGTATTTTGTTCCCCATTTCCCCTGAATAAGAAAACACTCCATTTGTACTCATAAAATGATGTATGGGCGCACAGCAGGCTTCAGAGTAGAAGGAGCAGCAGATTTAGCTGGAATGGTAATTGGGAGCTATGTCGCATATAAAGACACCCTGAGGTGGCCCTACAGTGGAAAACCCCAATAAGTGACCCCATTTTGGAATCTACTCCCACTAAGGTATTCATCTAGGGGTATAGTGGATTTTTAGTTTCATTAAAACTTTTACATTAAATTTAGTTGGAATAATTTAGACAAGGTGGACAAAGATTTTTCGAAAATATAAATTCTCACTGGGTAACAGGAAAGGATAAAAAGGCTTTCATGGAAGAAAGTATAAAATTATACATCAAAAGTAGTATGGTAAATTTTGAAGCATCTTTTCATACAAAGGCCAGGTTTTGAAGGACATGTTTCACATTGATAGCTGGTTTCTTTTCTTATACCATTTTTGTAACACACACGGCAACGTTTTAGCGGCTTGCTCTTTTTGCCGTGGGAGAAATTTCACTGGGGAAGTGCTGTCCTGGCACTATCCTTGTTGCATCACATGCAGATGTGGTACTGGGGCCTGCCTCCTCCTGGTCACCAAATATGAGGGCCTTTATTACATTTTCTTGAAATTCAAGAAAAGTTCCCTCTTGGGCTGCATTTCTGTAAACTACAAATGCATTATATAATGCAACCTGTGTAAGGTGCACCACAAGTTTTTATACCATATCTTGGATTTTCGGATGGCACTGTAGGGTTTGAGTACCTGGTCTGACAGGTCTACCCCACCCATAAATTTGTTATATTCTTGAATGCACACTGGTTTAGGGGTTTCAGTGCTAGTACCTCTAACAGTTACCAAGGTGCTGATGTCACTATGTATTGTGCTTAACATAAGTACATCTCTTTTGTCTTTAAATTTAACGCACAATAAATTTTCGGAACAAAGTGCTCTGCTCTCTCCCACTCTGAGCATTTGCCCCAGCAGCGTTTTTGGGAGGCCTTTTTGGTTCTTTCTTATTGTGCCACATGCCACGGTACTTCTGTTAGCAAGGCACTTAAAAAGTGATATATTGGAATAAAAGTTGTCAAGGTATAGGTGGTATCCTTGATCCAGCAATGGGTGAACCAAATCCCATACAATTTTTCCGCTTATTCCAAGGGTAGGGGGCATTCTGGGGGTTCTATTTTAGAATCCTTCCCTCGTATATTTTGAAGCGATACGTGTAGCCAGTTTCACTTTCACACAATTTATACATTTTGATGCCGTATCTTGCCCTCTTGTTAGGCAAGTACTGTCGAAAATGCAGCCTTCCTTTGAAGTTCACTAGGGATTCGTCAACAACAATGTGTTTTTCAGGGGTATATATTTCTGCAAACCTAGAGTTGAAATGGGTGATTATGGGCCTTAATTTATACAATCTATCAAAATTGGGATCATCTTGGGGTGGGCACCTGGTATTATCATTGTAGTGTATAAATCTCATGATGGCTTCAAATCTCCCTCTAGACATTGCTGCACTGTACATTGGGGAGTAGTAAAGTACGTTGGTACTCCAGTATGCTCTTATAGATGGTTTTTTACCAGGCCCATACTTAATACAAGGCCCCAAAATGTACACATCTCCCTAGTATTGGTAGGGGTCCATTTCCGGGCATGAAATGTTGTAGGATTCATTGCAATAAATTGGTTTATGCGTACAAATTGGTTTGCACAACCATCAATAAAATTAAATCATCGGTAAAGAAAAGCTTGAAAAAATCAAGTTCTCTAAACCCTGTTGTATTAACATGTGTACCCACATCAGCTGTAAAGTCGGGTACCTGGGCCACATAGTTGTCTGGGGGTGCCCAAATAGGTGCACTTGATTGCGTTAATGACTGATCATCAACCCTTTGGCGCCTTCTTGGGGGTTCATAAGATTCATCTGAAGATGATGATGATGCAATAAAATTCATTTCGCCTTCACTTGCAGACTCAGTGTCTGAACAAATCATGGCGAACACCTGCTCTGCAGTAAAACGCCTCTGATGTGCCATATTTGAATTTTTAAAAGACCTAACAGTCCAGGAGTGTAGAAGATGAAAGTTTTTTTTTTCTTTTTTTTTTTCAAAATGGTACTAACCAAAATATTTTTATAAACTGGAGCAAGATAGGGCTCACTGGGTCAGTAGATTGAAGGGGGGGGATATGTAGTTTTTTTGTGTGACTGGCAGGAGCACTGGGTTTACTGGGGCTCACTGGGTCAGGGTGGTGGTGGATGATAGCCAGTGAGGATGATGGGGGGAATAAAATTCCGCTAATAAAAATATAAAACTAAAAGACACTAAATATATATATTTTTGGTAAAAAAAAAAAATTGGTCTGAAGAAAAAAAATATATGGCAGCAGGATGGGGTTCAATGGAAAGTAGGTGAATGTGGGTGTTTGGTGCAACACTGACAGGAGCTCTCAGCGACAATAACTCTCTCTGATCACCTCTATGACAGAACTGAGGTGATCAGAGGGAGTGAAGACACCTAGCCAAACTCCTGTCTCCTGATTGGCCAACTTAGGACCATCTTGATTGGTTCTAGGTTGGCTAACTGTAATTGGTAGCTGTCTGTGACATGGTGACAGGTTGACATACCTATCGGCATCTGGGATTGCTGTCAAAGCACAATGACAGCAGCGATCCCTGATGCCCTGCCACTCTGATCGGTCCCCTGGAGGGACGATCAGAGCTTCTATATTTCTATATGTGGCTGTGTGTATCGGAGCGCTGCTGCAGTCTCCGACACAGCTCACCAGCCTACGCTCCGTTGCAGCCCCACCTCCCTGCCTGCGCTGCCAATAAAACTATCAGTGATTGGTCCATGTGACTTCATGGACCAATCACAGCGATCGTCGACCTGGGCGGGCTCCCACAGGTCCTGCTCCGGCTTGATATGACGGTAAGCTGTCCGTAACAGCAATTTTCCCCACTCTTAATTTAACTCTGAAAAAATGGTGGCAGTTTCCAGCCATGACGTGTATACCCGTCATGGAGCGCCAAGTAGCACTGCTCCATGACGGGTATACACGTCATGGGGTGTGAAGGGGTTAAACTGATGTAAAGTACAACTGGATTAGTTGCCCATAGCAACCAATCAGATTCCACCTTTCATTTTTCACAGCTCCTTTGGAATATGAAAGGGCATTTGATTGGTTGCTATGTGCAACTAAGCCAGTTCTACTTTTAATCAGTTCAATTACTTTTCCCCTTATGAGTGTGTGTGGGTGAGTAACTGGCTATTAACAGTACATACTCTGATTGGGTCAATGTCACTAGTGGGTACCACAGGGGTCAGTATTGGGCCCTATTTTCTTCAATATATTTATTAATGATCTTGCTGAGGGGTTTCACAACACAATATCAATTTTTGTAGACAACAATGAACTGTGTAAAGTAATTAGCACAAAAGAGGACAGTACACTGCTACAGTTGGATCTGGAGGCTTGGGCAGAGAAGTGGCAGATGAGGTTTAACATATATATTTATTGTTATGCACATGGTAAGGAATTATGCAAGTCACCAGTGCATACTAAATGGTAAAACAATGGGTAACATTGGCATGGAAAAGAACATAGGAATTTTAGTGGACAGCAAACTTAACTGTAGAAACCAGTGTCAACCAGTTGCTGCCAAGGCCAATAAGATTATTGGGTGCATCAAAAGGGGCATAGATGCCCGTGATGAGAACATAGTCCTGCCACTTCACAAATCACTAGTCAGACCACACATGGAGTATTGTGTACAGTTCTGGGCTCCTGTGCATAAGAAAGACAGCAGAACTGGAGCGGGTTCAGAGAAGGGCAACTAAAGTAATAACTGGAATGGGTTTACTACAGTACCCAGAAAGATTATCAAAATTAGGGTTACTTAGATTATAAACAGGATGACTGAGGGGAAATCTTACAATCATGTATAAATATATCAGGGGTCAGTTCAGAAATCTCTCTCATAATCTATTTATAGCCGTGACTTTGACAAGGGGACATCCTCTACGTCTAGAGGAAAGAAGGTTTTTACACCAACATAGAAGAGGATTCTTTACAGTAAGGGCAGTGAGACTATGGAACTCTCTGCCTGAGGAGGCGAAGTTAGTAACTTCACTAAAAGAGTTCAAGAGTGGCCTGGATGTATTTCTGGAGTTTAAGGACAGGTAATAGTTATTAGATTTTTGAAGAAGTGTCATTAATCCTGTGAGTTATTCTGACTGATTGGACTGATCTGACTGATTCTACCTCACATGTTTTTTCTTTTTGCCTTCCTCTGGATCAATTTACAGGATAACAGGCTAAACTGGATAGACAGCTGTCTTTTTTCAGCTTTACAGACTATGTTACCATGATCAAGAACAGTAGGTCAAGTAAAGAATGAATATTCATGAATTCATTAATTACTTCAGTTTCCATTTTTATGGGCCACCAGATGGGAGAGATAAGAAAGATGCCCCCTTACATAAGACAAAAAATGAGCTCAGGAGAATTCCAGAAATGCCATGCTTTTTTGATCTATCAAGTCATTCATTCTTAGCTTACTCTATTATTAAGATAAATACTACTGCTTGTGTTCCTATGTATTCATAATCAATAAAATGATGGGCAATACATCTAGAAATTTAAACTTGTATATCACTAGTTACAGGTAGAGATGAGCAAATTTTGAAAAATTCGATTCGCCGAACTTTTTGGGAAAAATGTGGTTTGATCCGAATATATTCACAGCGAATTATGTTAAAAAACGGCAAGTTTCTGGCTGCTGAGAGCATTTATAGGGGTGTAGAACACTGTGCCTTGCAGTAACATGCATAGGGAGTCTGCTTTGATAGTGAAATAATACTGTGAGTCCATATGACAGAGTGACAGGCATCACTCTTAGAATCACTGCACACCTCATTTATTTGAGCAGTCACGGGGCCAAAACTGACCAAATAACTCATAACTCAAGTATGAACTCAGCCTTACAGGTCAATGTTAGCGTCAAGAATAAACACACTCCTTTTACACCGTCATCAGCTGATTCCACATAGATGTCTGCGGAACCTGTTCTATTAAACGCTTATAGACATAGAGAGCCCTATCCCCCCCCCCCCCCGACAGAGTGGAGAGGGTGTCAGCAGTTAGTTTGTGTTGATGTCACTGATTATTTTGTCCTTCCTCTGATCCGTCAGGACAATATCCCCCCAAAAAGGAACCTGTCTGTGAAGAAACCCCCTTCACTCGGTCAGCATTTGTTCAGTAATCCATCGGTATTGCTAATGCCCGAAAAAACAGGAGTGGATCCAAAACAGAGATGACACGTGAATGGAATATTGGCATGTCTTCTGTGTTTTGTACCCACTCCTGCTTTTGGCTACCAAATCACAAGTCAATCCTTTTTTATTTCTTTTGAATGGGGGAGAAAACAAAACTTTATTTAACAAACAGGACATTAACACACAAAAAAAAACTGCTTCATCAACAAGAAAGGATTGATGACCATGAAATATATGGGGTTATGGCTGATAAATGGAGGACAGTCCAGCAAACAAGCCGACTCCAGCTCATTCCAACAGTGCAGGCTACACAATCACAGCTGGAAGGTAACTGGTCGGTACAGACACACACCTGAAAATCTTCACAAATAAGCCTTAGTATGTGCAGGTCTCATAGCTGCTGTAACAGAGTGGTAAGAAGCAGTATAACATGTAGTAAGCACTGCAGGGGTCATGTCTAAGACATGTCAGACATCCGCGGGGGTCCTGAACATTGTGGGCAAGGTCCGAGATGAGAGTCGTCCATGTGTTCAATACTGAATGCTATTAATGGCCAGCTCAGTGATGAATCCCAGCACTCGGATTAGGTATTTATTACTGAGTAACTTCACTTTTCCTTCACAATGTGCTGATGCCACACATGCAGTCACCTTGACGAGCTGGGTTGCTGATAAGTGGATTCAAACGTGTCTGAAGAAATGCGAGTAAAGACATCGTCTTGAAGTCCTCTGTGTGGATGGCATAAGAAATGTCCTTGCAAATGTCCTTACAAGCTCTGTGGCCGACACTGATCCAGACAAGTCATACCCGGTTCACATCACTGCTAGCCACGACAAATGGCTGACAAATGACGTGGCCTCCTCAAAGGGCCTAAGCAAACGGCAGGTGTCATGCATGAGCAGCCACTGGCTGACATGGAAGTTACACAGGGGACTTCTTCTGACTACTCCTGTCCGCTTGGATCATCAAGAAATCATTGATGGCCTTTCTCTGTTCGTATAGTTGGTCCAAAATATGGAGGTTGGAATTCCAATGGGTGGAAACGTTGCATGTAAGCTGATGTTGGGGGATGCCATTCTGCCGCTGCAGCTCAAGGAGGGTGTGCTTTGCGTTGTACGAGTGGCTGAAGTGCATGCAAAGTTTCCTGCCCATTTTTAGGATGTCTTGCAGATGCGTGGAAGATCTCAGGAACCGCTTGACAACCAGATTAAACATGTGTGCCATGCAGGGAGCATGGCTCAGCCCTCCTTGACGCAGTGCAGACACCGTGTTCTTCCCGTTGTTGGTCACCAAGGTTCCGATGTTCAGTTGTTGCGGAGAAAGCCAAGATTTGATTTCATGATGAATGACATGGAGCAGTTCCTTTCCTGTGTGACTCCTTTCGCCCAGGCAATCCAGGGGCAGAACAGCGTGAGAGTGATGAGAGGGGTTGCACATGGCTTGCATACAGTACATGCCTCTAACATAATTCTTGGATATCTACATTAAAATAATGTATTTAGTGTAAATCGCACGAGGGGCAAAGTTGGAGACATTGACCTCACAAGAGATACAGAGCAGCTTAGTTTGCTTTGAAATTAAACATTTCACCACTTCGGAATTCGGCCCATATAGCAAAATGAGATGTACAGTCATCCATGAATTTAACAAAAAAAAGCCTGTTTCATATAACAAATTTCACCACTGAGTAATTTGGTCCATACAGCAAAAGGAAGTGTACAGTCACCCATGAATTTTCCAAAAAAAAAGCCTGTTTCATATTACAAATTTCACCACTACGTCATTTGGCCCATATCACAAAATGAGGTGTACAATGACCCCAAAATTTTTCAAAAAAAGCCTGTGTCACATAAAGAATTTCACCACTAAGTAATTTGCTCCATACCGCAAAAGGAGGCGTCCAATCACCCATAAATTGGACATAAAAAATCTTGTTTCATATAAAAAATTTCACCACTGCGTAATTCAGTCCATACAGCAAAAGGAGGTGTACAGTCACCCATGCATTTTCCCCAAAAAAGACCACTTTTTCACAGAAAAAATTTCACAGCAAAAAGGCCTTTACCACATATAACTGCACCTCTGAATGGCAAATAGGCCCTTATTTTTTAAGACTTTTACACTACACAAGGCTTATCATCAGATAAATGCAACGATGAACGGCGAATATAATTTTTTTCTTCCACTAATACACGGCAAACTGGGCTTCTGAATATATCACTGCACCGCTGAGCAGCAATTAGGCCCAAATTTTTTCCCACTTTTACACAAATGGCTTTTCAACATATAGATGCAACGCTGGACAGCGAATATATTTTTATTTTGCCACTAATAAACGGCAAACTGGGCTTCCAAATATATCACTGCACCGCTGAGTGGCAATTAGGCCCTAATTTTTTGCCACTTTGACACAAAAGGCTTTTCAACAGATAAATGCAACGCTGGACAGCGAATATATTTTTATTTTGCCACTAATACACGGCAAACTAGGCTTCCCAATATATCACTGCACCGCAGAACGTCAATTACGCCCAATTTTTTTCTACTATTACACAACAGGCATTTCAACAGATATATACAGCGCTGAACGGTGAATTTATTTTTATTTTGCCACTAATACATGGCAAACTGGGCTTCTGAATATATCACTGCACCGCTGAGTGGCAATTAATCCCTTATTTATTCCCATTTTTACACAAAAGGCTTTTCAACAGATAAATACAACGCTGGACGGCGAATATATTTTTATTTCGCCACTAATACACTGCAAACTGGGCTTCCCAATATATCACTGCACCGTTGAGCGGCAAAAATATTTTTTCTTTTTCTACTAATACACGGAAAAAGGGCTTTAGAACAGATAACTGCATCACTCAGCGGCAAATATATTTTGCTTTTGCCACTAATACACAACAAAAAGGGCTGTAATTTTCGACATTCACCTCACAACGACTTGTAAGCCCTTTTTTCCCCCACTAACACAAGGCAAAAAATGCTTTAGAACATACGAGGAAATATATCCTTGTAATAAACCCTGTTAATGCCTGTATCAAACAGCACTTGCACCCTAATAAGACAGGTTTGCTGGAATTACAGGGCTGTATAATGGCAATTTGGATCCCCAGTCAGTGCAGCGAGGCATAATAGGATTGTTCCTATTACCCAGGCTGTCACCTCCCTGACTGAACCCTGTTCAACACAAATGCTAGTGGAATGATTCCTCGCTATCCTTCTGCTACACCTTGGGTAATCTTTCCCTGCACTTGTAAATCATTTTATTTTCACCACAATCAAGTCTTTCCTATCACTGTCCTTAGCGCCTGCAGACACTTCTCTCCCTGCACTAAGCATGCTGTTGAATGGCAGAATCTAAGATGACCATCATTTTTATAGAGCTGTGACATCAAAGTGCTGGCTGGCTGCTGATTGGCTGCATGCATGGCATTATGGGTGACCCCACCTTCCCAGAGATCCTTGCTCCATGTTCTCACACGTGCAGCATCCATTTAACTCACCAGTAACTGCCTGTACCCCCATGCTGACAGGATGCATGGAGACCCCGGGCAGTGCTGCTCACTGACTTGTGGTTCCCCTACTGGGAACCCTAGGGCCCTCTCACCAAAGACACAGACACCAATGTCTAGCATTAGAGGTGAGCATATTGAAGTCAAATTTGTTCCGAATTTCAAGAAAAATTTAATTCTGAATGAATGCGAATTTCCTTGTGCTTCGTGGCTTGCTGGCTACAATGGAGGCTGAAATGGCGGCTACACATGTGAGGACTAGTGATGAGCGGCAGGTGCCATATTCGATTTCGACGAAATTCGCGAATATTCGAATGAATATTCGTTTCATATTCGTCGAAATCGAATATTCGTCATTTTTTCTAGTTATCGCGATTAACATGCGATTTAAATAATCGCATATTGCGATTTGTACTTAAGGCTACTTTCCTATTGGTTTCATATCTAGAATTAGCAAGGATGACGAATATGACGAATGTATTCGTCTATTCCTCAAAACGAAGATAACGAAGTATTCTACATCTTCGTTTTAGCTACCTATTCGTCAACTTCGCTAATTCTAGCAATCAAATAGGAAGGTTGACTATAGAGACAGCTGTGTTAAATTCGCTATGCGATTTTTTTTTTTAATAAATAGAATACTTATAATAATTTTATCAAGTAATATAATTATTGCATTAAAAAAATCGCATAGCTAATTTAACACAGCTGTCTCTATAGTCAGTCAACCTTCCTATTTGATTGCTAGAATTAGCGAAGTTGACGAATAGGTAGCTAAAACGAAGATGTAGAATACTTCGTTATCTTCGTTTTGAGGAATATGACGAATACATTCGTCATATTCGCTATTCGCTAATTCTACCAAGCCAACCATAACTTCTGTGCTCATGGAGCGTCCCCATCACCATGGGAACGTCTCCATATACTAAAATGTACTGTCGGATTTGAGGAATTACGTTGAAATCGCAATGCGATTAATTCAAGTTATATTAATCGCATTGCGATTTCAACTTAGAGCTGGGTTTATAATGGGTCAGCTTGCTAGAATTAACGAAGTTAACGAATATGGAATATAGCAGCAGTGCTAAGTTTAAATCGCAATGCGATTAATTTAACTTAAAGTATTCGCATTGCGATTTCAACTTAGCACTGCTAGTGCATAGCTATATTCCATATTCGTTAATTCTAGCCTATATAAGATAGCAGTGCTAAGTTGTAATCGCAATGCGATTAATATAACTTGAATTAATCGCATTGCGATTTCAACGTAATTCCTCAAATCCGACAGTACATTTTAGTATATGGAGATTCTCCCATGGATGGGGACGCTCCACATGAGCACGGAAGTCGGCAGAAGCGGCAACGGGCACTGACTAGAGCAGCCAGGAAGCCAGGAATCCTCAGGACAGGTAAGAACTACTTTTGGGAAGTAGGAAAGAAAAAAATATAACTAAAAAAAACCAAAAAAAAAACCGAATATTCGAAATAGCGAATTTATAGCACTATATTCGAAATATTCGCGAATTAGCGAAGTGCCGATATTCGCTAAAAAAATTCGCTTTTCGAATATTCACGCTCAACACTAGTGAGGACATGGGGCAAGGAAGGTGGGATGACCCATAATTCCATGCATGCAGCCGATCAGCAGCCAACCAGCCCAGTGATGTCACAACCCTATAAATATGGTGGCCATCTTAGATTCTGCCATTCAGTATCGTACTTTGTTCAGGGAAAGACGTGTATGCAGGCACTAGGGAGAGAGAAAGAACAACTAATTGTTAAAAAAGAAGAAGAAAGAAGCGATTTACTAGTGCGGGGAAAGGATAGTGAGAAGAATCATTTCACAGGCAGGGAGAGACATGTACAGATGCTAGGGAGAGTCATAAGAAAATCCTCATCGTGAAGAAAAGCGATTTACAAGTGCAGGAAACATTACTTGGGGATCCAGATAGTCTCATAACAAAGCTCTGTCATTCCAGCAATTAGTTATTGGGGTGCAAGTGCTATGTTGAAAAGCCTTTATTGGCTTTTATCTGTGGAAAAAGATAAATATTTATGTAGGTTACTTTTACTGTTAACTGTACTGATATCATTTAGTGGCCTATTTCAATACAATCTGAGAAATATTTATGCAGGTCACTTTTGTTGTTATTTGCGCTAAAAGCGTTTATTGCCATGTTTCTAGAGAAAATGAGAAACATAGACTAAGTTCATATTTGCTTTTATTTGCGCTAAAAGCGTTTCTTGTCATATTTCACTACAATATGAGAAAAATAGACACAGTTCACATTTTGTGTTATATGTGCTGAAAGCGTTTCATGTCATATTTCACTACAATACGAGAAAAATAGACGCAGTTCACATTTTGTGTTATTTGCGCTGAAAGTGTTTTATTGCCATATTTCATTAGATTACCAGAAAAATAGACGCTTTCACATTTGGTGTTATCTGCAATAGAAGTGTTTATTGCCATTATTTACTACAATACGAGAAAAATAGACGCAGTTCACATTTGGTGTTATTTGCGCTAAAAGCGTTTCTTGTCATATTTAACTACAATACGAGAAAAATAGACAGTTCACGTTTGCTGTTATTTTCGCTAAAATTATTTATTGTCATATTTCTAGAGAAAATTATACGCAGCTCACTTTTTATGTTATTTACTTAGATATCGTTTAGTGGCCTATTTTAGTCCAACTCGAGAAATATATATGCAGTTCACTTTTGCTGTTATTTACGCTGAAATAGTTGTGTTGCCAATTTCAAATCCTTTAGTTGCCTATCTCAGTAAAAAAATAAAAATATATTTGGCGCTTTTAGGGGTGTTTTAATTTGATTTTAATTTATTTAGTTCAGATAAAAGTATGTCAGACAGAGAAGTGCCAGGCCCTGTACAGGGGAGTGGCAGAGGCATAAAGGATTCTGGCGCAGGCACAGGTCACAGCACAGTAAGGGTTTCTTCCCGAGGCCTCAAGTCCACATATCAGCTAGCGGTCGTGTCTTGACCAGAAACCCAGCAGTTCTTGGTTGGTTGACTCGATCTTCGACTTCGTCGCAAGTGACAGCAGCACCAGCAGCCTGACTCTAGAGTTGCTGATGACCAGCTTTCTTCACCTGTAGAGTGAAGAAACTACTCACCAGCAGCAGCAGGTAGACTTGGAGCAGGACCTGAACCAGCAGGTAGTGGCATACTTTGACAGCACCCTGCCAGCCGTCATAGAAGATCCGCTGGACTACTGGCCAGTAGTGTGGCATCAGAGCGGGTGTTTAGTGCGGCGGGGGCCATACTTACCCCAAGAAGAACTCTCCTGTCCAAAATGTTTACTATTATCAAGATGAATCAGGCATGGATCAGCCAGGATTTCCACCCACCAATGCCTGATGCATCAGATTAGATCATCAATCTCCACACTATGTCACTGTGCCACTCTGTGGTATCATGCTGCTGCTGTTGCTGCCATGTCCACACTTTGTCACCATGCCGGTCTGTGGCATCCTGATGCTGCCATCTCCACACTATGTCACTATGCCACTCTGTGGCCTCCGGATGCTGCCATGTCCACACTATGTCACCATGCCACTCTGTGCTATCATGCTGCTGCTGTTGCTGCCATCTCCACACTATGTCACCTTGCCACTCTGTGGCCTATTCATACTGCTGCTGTCACCTCCACACTTTGTCATTGTGCCTCTTGGTGGTCTCATCATGCTGCCTCCACTAACCACTCACCACTATGTCACAGGGCCACTCTGTGGACTTTTCATGCTGTTACCACCCTCCCCACTCTATGACGGGGTCACTATTGTCCTTGTTTGGCCTTCTTGAAATCACAATTTATTTGACCTTTCTTCTGATTGGTCAGAAAGAAGGAAAAATGAGATGCACAATGGATCCAGTCTGTTTAGCAGCTGTAAGGCCTGTATGGTCCCATCAGAATTGGCTTATGATTTGGTAGCCAAATCAGAGGAAGGGCAAAATAATTAGTGACTTCAACACAGAAATAGCCGTTTTTTTCATGCGATTTGTTGCGAATTAATTCCGATCTAAGTAAATTTTTCAACAAATTTTTGAGAAATTAGCTCATCTCTATCTAGCATCCATGCAGGACTGTACACAACAAAACAGACCAGACATAGAAAAACAACTTGACATACAACACAAACCCTGAACATAACCCACACCATACAAAGAGACAGGTACAGAAGGGTAGAGGACATAGAAACAACAGGAAGACATTGATGTCTCATTAGGTGGCCCTTACACTGGGCAGATGGAATGCCTGTGACAGGAGCAAAGCTCCATCATAGACCAAGGCAGGAATACCATTGACCTCAGGCTCACAGCAACAGGATATAAAGAGCTCTGAGACCAATACCCAGATCCACACCTAGATCCACACCTTAACCCCATAACAACTAGTTTGGAAAAGGCCAGGAAAAAAAGGAGCAGTACACACACATGCAGAACAACACGTTGCCCCGGGCAACTGCATGCATGGCAGATGTGTCACGGCCAATTACAATTAGACCGAGACACAGCTGTGACATTCACACTGCATGCTCTCATCCTTGGGTTATTGGGCAATCCATGAAAGATAGGCTATGAAGATTGATGAAGATGCAGAGCAGCAGCCATCTTCTGACTAGTTCAACCCTGCAAACCGTGTATTGGCAGGACAGGCCATGGCAGGGAGCAGCCTTCAGAGATCCATGGTGGTACAACAGTATAAGCAGAATCTGACAATCAATTGGCAAAAAAAAGAATAGGGCAATTATAAGGATGTTTTATTTGACACAAGTATGACAGTTTTACTATTCTATGATATAATTAATATTATACTATATGAGAGTGCCCCATGTAACGGATGGTTACAACAAAATATTCCAACAAGGAAAAAAAATATGAAAACTGCTGTATTTGTAATTAAAAGTACGCTATTACCTGTGTTTTGTATATAACATTTTTGTGTTACTGTGTAAGACAATTTAGTGAAGAGTTGGCCTATTGGCTACTAAAGTGTACAATATATATTGGCAATTAGATAGATCTGTTTTCCCTGTACTCGTAAATAGCAGGCAGATAATGCAATGCTTTCCGGGCTAGAGCAGAACTCAACTTCCAAAATTATTGCTTTACTGATATTGCTTTACTGACACCCACATAAAACATGTGTGGTGTTAAAAATACATAAAATATCAGGTTTAAATTCATATTAAATGTCTGCTTTATAGCAGCCTGCATTGTCATCTACAGAAATCAGTTGTTTATATTTATAGCAAGTCCTTCAAGGTCTCTACCAGCTGACTGTGCTCAACCCAGTAAATGTGCAACCCAATTTGTTATACCCTGTCTTACTGTAGAGAGGAAAATACATTGTCAGTAATCATTAATGATGACTGTGAGCTGTAAAGGCTGATACACGAGCCAGCTGGATGGAAAGCTGGGACCCAGATGCTACAGTAGAATGTTATTGTTCAGTTAATGGTGCAATGGGGCTAGATTCTTGCCAAGTCTGATAGTATCATTGTTGTACAGGGAAGGGTCATCGGAACTATTAATGCTAAATCAAAGCCAACAGTTGTAATATGGTATGCAAATTGAGCCTTGTATTTAAAAGTTCACTTATCAGACCATGCCTTTTTTCATTTTGCATTTAGAGTTTTTATTCCTGTTTGGATCTATATGGATAATATTTTTGAAGAGCTTGTAAATATATACTACTGTGGGGATAAGTGCATGGGAGACTATTAACAGGAGCATTAAAATCCCTTTTCCATCTATATTATTCTGGTTTGTAGTATATGGTATATTAAATAAAGTAGTATTACAGATTAGGGAAATTACCAGTACCCAGGAGTGATATTACAACATAGCGTATCTGCCAACTTGATTCTCTACAGAGTGCGAAATCATATCAGTTCTAATTTTTATACTTGATTTCTAACTGTGAAAAATTGAGCCCAGAAGAATTTTTTTTACAGTTGTATAGAAGCAACATTTGATCAATGTGAGGTTCTGTTATTTGAACACAAGTGTGTGTTATTCTGGTGATTGTGAATTGTATAGTATAATTATTTGTATTATGTATCACAATGCACCACAAGGATTGGGGACACCAGCAGAAGGCAATGCACAGAATATAAAGCAACATAAGGTTAGCCTTGGTATGAAAACTACGGTACATTCCCTGACTGCCATGGGCAGTGGGTGTGGAACCACTGCATCAACCAACTGATATGAATTACCGCTAATACTAAGGGTGTTACCCTGGCAGTACTCTTTAAGGCTACTTTCACATTAGTGTTTTTTGCGGATCCGTTATGGATCTGCAAAAACGCTTCTGTTACAATAATACAACCGCATGCATCCGTCATGAACGCATCTGGTTGTATTATGTCTTCTATAGCCATGAAGGATCCATCATGAACACCATTGAAAGTCAATAGAGGATGGATCCGTTTTCTATTGTGTTATTGACTTACATTGTGTGTCAGGATGAATCCATTTTGCTCCACTTCGTGCAGGCAGTGTTTTGGTGTCTGCCTCCAGAGCAGAATGGTGACTGAATGGAGGCAAACTGATGCATTCTGAGCGGATCCTTTTACATTCAGAATGCATTATGGCAAAACTGATCCGTTTTGGACAGCTTTTGAGAGCCCATGATGGATCTCAAAAACGTAAAGCCAAAATACTAGTGTGAAAGTAGCCTAAGCCCTATAAAGGGACCTGGACTTCTTTACAGGGAAGACATCAGGCCACTACCTCTTGGAGTAGTCCCAATGTAGTTGACAGCTTACCCACAAGGGTCAGAGACTCTAGTGCAAAGTACCAAGGGATCAGGCAATGATCATAGTCAGTAACAGGCCAAGCTCAGAGACAGGCAGAGTTTGTGGAAGTACATGAAACAAGTCTGATGTCAGGGTAGGTAGCAAAGGGTCAATACAGTAAACAGGCAATGGTCAGGTAAGGCAAAGGAGCGTCAGAGTTGTTGAACAGGCAGACAAACAGAACAGCACACCTTACAAGGGACTAACAAGCTAGACACATCTATTGCTCAGACACCCTCCCCCAGGGGAAGGTGCCTTAAATATCCATAGCTGGCCCATAGGCAGCCAGTCATAGGCTGGAACAGAACAGGATACCCGTGTGCTGGCCCTTTAAGAGTTAGCGAGAGCATGTGCAGGCACCCT
This sequence comes from Bufotes viridis, assembly GCA_033119425.1. NCBI lineage: Eukaryota > Metazoa > Chordata > Amphibia > Anura > Bufonidae > Bufotes > Bufotes viridis. The sequence goes on along the minus strand of CM065594.1, from coordinate 171,415,635 downwards.
AAGAATAGAGAGAGGAGGCACCACAGCCTGCAGGAAGAGATAGCTATGGAGGACTGGCAGGGCCATAGCATCAACAGCAGCAGGAGGGTGAGAGATCCATCGCCCATGGCCTCCTTGGATGGCAGGACAGCAGCGACCATGGAGTGTCACCATAACACTGCTTATGCCACTTTAGGTGGTATGGTATCTATTATTTTTCTGGGCTACATATTACATTTTTTATGAGTATAAACATTTGTACATGCAAGCACTTTGAGTCGAAATCTGCGACCAGTGCCATCATGTATCATGGGCAGAGTGATCAGCAATGTGGTAAACTTTACTGATACAGTAACAGAAATCAGCAATGGAGTGCCAGCAGCTGTAGGGCCAATCCAAAGTTCCAATGTTCGATACAGAAAAGAAAAAGTCCACGGCACTTCCAATGACTAGTGTCTTTTATTTACACCAACGCGACGTTTCGGTCCGCACAATGAAACCTTTTTCAAGCAGTCAATTTATTCCCGGGAAGCTGGCGGCACCGGAGAATCAAAAAATCGGGTGCTATGTCCTAGGGCTATTGGCTCAAAGCCCATATATAAAAAAGGGAAAAACGGACAGCACTCCAAAGTACAAACCGTGTAGAAATTTATTCACCCATGTGGTAAATACAATGCAACGTTTCGGCTCAGCTATAGAGCCTTTCTCAAGACAAGCTTGAGAAAGGCTCTATAGCTGAGCCAAACGTCGCATTGTATTACTCCATGGGTGAATAAATTTCTACACGGTTTGTACTTTGGAGTGCTGTCCATTTTTCCTTTTATATATATATATATATATATATATATATATATATCATATTTCATGAAACTAATGCCTTACCATAGCATAATCGCATTTTAATGCCTTCAGGACCAGATGATTCTCTGTTTTTTGCGTTTTCTTTTTACTCCCAGCTTTCCCAAAGCCATAAAGTTTTTTATTTTTCTGTTCAAATATCCATATGGGGGCTCGTTTTTTGTGTGGAAAGTTGTACTTTCTAATGGCACTATGTAATGTTACATACAATATAATGAAAAGCTGGAAAAACATTCTAAATGGGATAGAATTGGAAAAAAAATGCAATTCTGCCACAGTTTTACAGGTTTTGCTTTTACAGTGTTTCCTATGCAGTCGAACTAACCCATGCCTTTCATTCTCTGGGCCAGTATGATTACACAAATACCATGAATATATAGTTTCAATACTATTTTTTTTTCTTTTTATTGCCATATTCTGACCCCTGTAACTTTTATATTTGAGTCTATGGAGCTAAGTGAAGGCTCATTTTATGCAGTGCGACCTGTACTCTTCAGTGATTCCATTTTGGGTGTGTATGACTTTCTGATCATTTTTATTAATTTTTTTGAGGAAGGTGAACTGGCCATTTTGAATTTTCTTTTCAATTAAGCCTTTTGAAATACGGGATAAATATTTGTGTATTTTAATAGTTTAGGCATTTTCGGATATGGTGGTGATGCCTATGCTTTTGTTGTTTTGCTTATTTATGTTTTTAATTTTAGGGAAAGGGGGAGATGAATTGAAATGTATATATATATATATATCTTTTTTTAAACTTTTTTTAAACTTTTTATTTAAAGGCCACCTAAATGACCATAACAAGCAATCATTAGATTACCATTTGTATGCTGTAATTAAATTTTATCCATTGCAGAATACAACATTCAGTATATTCCGATACAGTGCTGGGACCGGCAGGTATGTACTGGAAAATATCAGTGACCGGCATCAGAACCTCAAGTAGCCTATTACTACAATGTAATAGTTACCCCGATTGTAGCCGAGAGAAGCTGTTACCAACGTGAGAGCACATTTCCGCATTTTCACTGCTCAAATACTGTGGTTGCTTTTGACCGTGGCATCTGAGGGGTTAAATATCTGTGATTACTTTTAGGCCTATTGCACACGATCGTATGGTTTTGCGGTCCGTTTTTTACGGATCCGTTGTTCCGTTTTTGTAATCCGCTGTGTTTCCGTTCCATTTTTCCACTCCGTTTTTCCGTATGGCATATACAGTATACAGTAATTACATAGAAAAAATTGGGCTGGGCTTAAAATTTTCAATAGATTGTTCAGCAAAAATGGAACGGATACGGAAGACATACGGATGCATTTCCATATGTGTTCCGTTTTTTTTGCGGACCCATTGACTTGAATAGAGCCATGGACCGTGATTTGCGGGCAATAATAGGACATGTTCTATCTTTGCACTGAACGGAAAAACAGTAATACGGAAACAGAATGCACACGGAAACACTTTTGTTTTTTTGCGGACCCATTAAAATGAATGGTTTCATATACGGACCGTATACGGAACTCATAAAAATGGCCCGTACACCCGCAAAAAAAACGTTTGTGTGCATGAGGCCTTATTGTTGATCACTGTCATTAGCCCTAGGCCTTTGCTGTATAAAACAGTAGAACTCCGGCTGCTATGGAGCCCAACGTGCTCACGTTTGGCTGCAATATTTAAAGACCAGGCATCCACCTTAAATTTACAGTGTATGTCCTGAATAAACATGAATAAACATTGAAAATGCATCATACTGTTGTATTTTGAAAACATCTTATTCTCGATGAACCCTCTGCTGCTGAAAATGTCTCTTCTCTTGTAAAAGTCGGTATTAAATTATGTTTTTTAAGAACTCGGTAGAAAAGTCAGAATTTGTAAAAGGTCAAGTGTCCACACTCCAAATTTAATTTGCAGTTTGGTTGGTGGAAAATGCTCTTCCTAATATTGTGCATAGACTCATATATAGTGGAATATTTGTTGGTGACTGTATGTTTGTTGGTGACAACATCTTTTACACCTTCTTCACCATTCTCCTCAATTTAACATTAATCAGAAACAGAAGATTATCTACAGGCAAGTTGTTCTTACATTTACTATACTGTAAATTTCAACATCTATAGGTCTTGATTTATAAGACCATTGTGTGCTTGATAGGGTCTGTGTGCTGGGTGGAGGCCGAGATCGTCAAGCAAGATGGTGGAGGCCAGCCCGTCGCGAGCAAATGGACGCAGTAAGTTTGATGTATTAATTTTTTATGTTAATTTCAAGCTGTTTGTACACTCAGATGCCGCAATCATGTATGAACGCGGAATCTAAGGGGTACAATGATGGGGGCGGGGCTATCACAGATCCCTGAAATTGCACCCGCTACTTACAAAAAAATGCGCTTCGTTGAGAAGTAATTTGTCACAAAACAAATTTTTTTGTGAAATTCAGCAAATCAGGCAAATTGACTTTTCAAGAAATTAGCTCTTCTCTATTTATCACAAAGTGCATTCCTGTGTATGTAGCTACAATTTAGGCCTCATGCACACGACCATTTTTTTATGATGTCCGCAAAAAGGGGTTCCGTTGTTCAATGATCCGTGTCCGTTTTTGCCTTCCGTTGTGTTTCCGTGTGTCTTCCGTTTTTTTAGCGGACATGACCCAAAAGATTTTACCAAAAGACAGGCTGACAATTTTTGCCAAGTGCCTGCCAAGGGGTCAGCAAAAAAAACGGACGCGGAACGCGGATGACACACGGATGGCCATCCGCATTTTTTCACGGTCCCATTGACTTGAATGGGTCCGTGAACCGTTTTTCACGGACAAGTATAGGACAGGTTATATTTTTTTGACGGACTGGAATCACGGACCACGGACGTGAAGGACAAACGATGCATTTGCCGAGTTTTCCACGGACCCATTGAAAACCTATGGGTCCGCAGAAAATCACGAAAAATGGAGCAACGGACACGGAATCAAACAACGGCCTTAGGCCTTTTAGGGGTTAATCAGGGTAAAAATAAATAAATACCCACTCAATAAATACTCATCTTATACATTTGCTCGCTTGATTGATTACACGGCGCAAAATCTCATGCAGTGACATGATGACGCCTTGACTCTGGCTGGACGTTACAGTGCCTGTCCAGTGCGCTGCCGTGGTGACGTCAAAATTTTGCACGGTTTCTGCAGTCAAGATGGTCACAATGGAGTTTTCGCACACAAATGGATGAGGTATGTTTATTTTTAACCACCATTTCAGGCAAAATAGATTATTTACCATGCAAGGAAATTCGGCTTCGCAGCAAATTAAATTTTTCCTAAAATCTGGATCGTTTCGCTCAACACTAAGTTTCCGTTCACATGACGACATTTGTCATGTGACAATAAGTCGCATGACAAATAGGGCACAACCTCACTGCAACATTTGTCGCGCCACAGTTTGTCGCACTATTGTCGCGCGACAATTTTTATAATGTGAGTCTATGGTGTCGCATTGCGACATGCGACATGCTGCGACTGCGACGCTACAGTCGCAGAAAAATCCATTTAAAATGGATTTTTCTGTGACTTTCACGTCGCAGTCGCAGCATGTTGCATGTCGCAATGCGACACCATAGACTCCCATTATAAAAATTGTCGCACGACTATAGTGCTACTTTTTTTTCGCGCGACAAATGTTGTCGTGTGAACGTATCCTAACAGTAATGAATGTGCTGGGACCAGTGGCGCCACCTACACCCTAACCTCAACACGCCCTCATTTCGGAAACTGGCAAGTGCAGCGTAAAAATTCCACTTGTGACGCAAAAAATTCCACTCAGACATCAAAATGCCAAAAAAGCTGTATGATAATGATAAATTCTCTCCTATACCATTTTGCACATTCTGCTAATTTTGTTGTGTAGAATTTTCTCAAAAATGAAAGTTCAGTGCACATGATGACATTTTACAAAATGTTTACTCCCTGTAGAAGACTGTTTTGGTGCTATGCTTCTGTGTACAAGGGCATTTATTTATATCTATATATCTATATCACATTGTTGTGAATATGGTGTTCATGCATTTCAATAGGGTCATTTATACCACTGTATCAACATTTGGGGGCATAGGCAAATCTGTTTTATGCAGAGTGCATACAAAATGTATTGCGCTTCATCACATGTCCTATATGGAACAAAGTTTTCCCCTAGAATCACTTAAGTGGAACCTCAAACAAACATACAAGCCTCTAATTGGTCCACTCATGGAGCCATATTTAACACTGTAATACAGTTCACAATGAACATGCTTGTATACCAGAAAATTGTAATAAACAGACTTCAACCCATATATTTTATAAAATTGTCATGAGACTGGTGAAATAATAAAAAAACAACTGTCCCTTTGTCCATCTGCTCCAATGTTCTTTTTATTGCTGCAGCCAATTACTGAAATCAGCAGTCTATGGTGCAAGACTGTGATTGGCTGCAGGGTATACAGAATATCACTGCTGCAGCCAAACAATATGTCACTGGCTGCAGGCCAGCAGAGATGACAGAGCACTAGCCCTGATTTATTCTACTTCTTCTCCTTCTTCTTCTTCTTCTACTTATTATTTTATTATTTTAAAAGCTTCACGTCACTGTAGTAGAATTAAAAAAAAAAAAAAAACTTTACTAGAAAATTGATTGATTTCTGTCCAGTCTTCTCAAATATCATGCTATGACTCTCTAGTATAGAATTTAATACCATGAATTGTAAGAACACGGTCAATTCTTGGGGATAAATTGAATAGTCTGATGTTTGAGTCAATTTTTTTTTTTTTTTTTAGAAAACCCACAGGGTTACTATAAGTACAGATCATCTACCATTAATAATAGCAAATTATAAAAACAAAACAAAACTGTGTATTGAATAAATCAGCCATCTGAAATAATAATGTGCTTAGGGAGGAATCAAAAATTGTTTGACAATTGTTTGTACATGTTGTTTGTCTATATTTTCGTATCACTTCCAGGAGTTATTATTGGAGTTTTGTCACTAAGTAACATTGACTGAAACTAAACCATGACAGTATAAATTTATGATGGATGTAAAAATAGAAACTTGATACCTGATAAAGGTGGAGGGGGATAAAATGGCAGTTTACATGTCAAGGCATCTCAAATACTATCTCTATTTGTATGTTAGTATTTTTAGAGACAGCTGCTGCTGACCAAAGAAGTTCTCTGAGAGGTTAGCTTGTTAAGAAGTTTAATTGATGGAAATCTATGTTTGCTTTATGCATGACAACATTCAGCATTGTTTTGCCTTTTCTTTGGACTTTTAACTTTTCTCCTTTTTACACGCAAGTCCTAATTTTAACATTTTTTTAAGCCAAAACATCTATAAAGATGGCTTCACAATCCAAATGATAATAGGTTTCTATTTGCCATGTATAATTAGCCACTAAATCTGGATATGGCTGTTAAAAAAGCATTAAAATCATACGATCCAGTGTCTTAAATGATTCTCTTGGTTGACTATTTCAGCCTTTATTAATCATTTTGTATTTGGTAGACTCATTAGTTGAAAAGCACTGGTGTAGAAAGTGTTAAACACTTAATCATTTGGAAGACTGAAGTGAATTGTGGATCTGCTTACATTTATAAACATGAAACAAATACACATTTGCATTTGTCACTCTCACTGCAATATACTATGTAGGAATATGCATTATTGGTGCATATATATAGGCATAATTGTATATCTGGTCAAGTGACCCATTAAAAAGTGCTGTAGGTTGTCATTGCATAACTAAATCTACTAATTGGGTTATTGCTCCCAATGATGCATGTCCCTAAGGTACCTTTTATATAATAAGAATAGTAGTTATGGACCTCTTTTGGTGATTCCTGTCGACAGCGGTTGCTGTTCCACCACAATTCCAATGCAGCTACCAAGCAAGCGAGCAGTAATCCAATTGCTAGGATGCAGAAGACTCCAGCAAAACTGTGCAGTTTTAATGCTTTGCCATCTGTTTGTGCATTGTTGTGACTGTTTAAATCACATCTTCCCATCCGTGGCCACCATTTTTGTTTTAAAACGTCCAAATAACCAATGTCTTGAAATTCAAGTATTCTGTGAAAATAAAAAGTTACATAGGATGTTATGAAACAAGGAGATAGAATATTGTTCAAAACGTATTTAAACTTGTTAAGAACAACAGATATGCCTTAGGAAAGACTGCTAACTTAAGTGAGAATATAGTAACTCTTCCATTCTAAGATTGTTTATGGAGGTATTGACTCATCAGTGAGTGAGACATCCAAGAAATAGTGAATAAATGTTTAAACTAGAAATGGGCAAACCAGTTAAGATTGGTTTACGGTTCAGCAATTAAAAAAAAAAAAAAGTTTAGTTCTGACCCAAATCTATTTAGGCTAAATCAAAGTTTCTCCAATTGCCCTAAAAGTTGGTACATAGCCCCCTCTAGCCTGCTAGGACTAATTATTTCTATGATTTTTCCCCTCCCCCCCTTCACCACTTTTAAGCCCTGTGAGCTAAACATATGCTCATGTCCAGGGTATCATTATGATTTCTAAGGTGGCCTTATAAAAGAGACCTGTTGCTTAATTTTGCTAAAAAAACAGGTTTTACTAACCTGTCAATCATAGAATTAAGGTGCCCAAGGGGAGGTCTGTGGATGCATGGTGCCCGGCCGCACCCATTGCCGTTCGTGCCCAGCGCCGCCTTCTATTCCTCAGTGCCGCCTCTCCCTCTCCCTCCCTCCCCCTCCTCCCGCTGTGAGATCCCGTGCATGCACACAGCGCAAGAAGAAGCCGATGTCAGCAGTCCGCATCTGCGTATCAGGCTGAGCCTGTGCGCACGCGCGGGATCTCAAAGCGGGAGGAGGGGGAGGGAGGGAGAGGCGGCACTGAGGAGCATAAGGAGGAGCTGGGCACTAACGTGATGGGTGCGGCCGGGCACCATGCTTCCACAGACCTCCCCTTGGACACCTTAATTCAATGATTGACAGATTAGTAAAACCTGTTTTTTTAGCAAAATTGAGCCACAGATCTATTTTATAAGGCCACCTTAGAAATCATAATGATACCCTGGACATGAGCATATGTTTAGCTCACAGGGCTCAAAAGTGGTAACGGAATCCCTTTAAGCTCTGGATCGCAATGGCAGCAATAGTAAATGATTTCTGAGTGAAACACTGACATACATAGCTAAATATAAATGCTCATTTGACAGTGTTATCATACGTGTTTAAAAAAAACACCTGCCTTTTCATATTCTAAAGCTTTCATATTCCAAAATTGTTCCCTATTGTCGGCAGATGATGTTTAAGCACCCATGTTATGGGATAAAAAAGTGTCTTCAGGGAATGTTGATTGGCAAGTGGCATTAGTGGTATGATGCAGGCAGTAGCATGCAGCAGCCGTACACAACGTGATGGTAGGTAGGCAGACAGACAGCAAGCGTGGTAAGATGGGGCACCAGCAGCAAAGGGAGGTCTATTGATCTCATTCAGTCTGCCTGGACTGTGTGAAAATTTCTGTTTTAATACAGTAATCACGTACATATCCCGCCTCATGAAATTCCCCCGCCCTTCCCAAAAAACTAAAATATAAAAAAATATATAAATATATATATATATATATATATATATATATATATATATATAAAAATTTCAACTGTGTGGAGAGTGAATACATGTGAACTGATCCTCAGGCAGTGGCATGATGTTATCCTTGTTATCCTCCTCCTCCATGGCAGATTCCCTTTATGTGTCCCCAACAGCTGTAGGGCAGACGGCAAATGATTCAGCTGCTCTGCTTCCGTCGTGGTCACCTGCTGCATGAGTGTCAGCATCTGTTCGATAAATATGAGAGAGATGACATTGTTCATGCCACAGTTGTCCCTGCTAACTTTGTGGCCTCAAAGGGCTTCAGATGAGATGACACTGTCTGATCTCAAAGCATATGCTCCTTGCTCCTGAGGATGTCTGGTGCATGACAAAATCATTCACGGCTTTCCACTGCTTGTATCGATGCTTGAGCATGTGCAATGTTTAACTCCAGTGAGTTGGCACGTCACAGATTAAATAAAAAAAAGATAAAGCAGTGTAGCGGTAGGACATTCAGTCGCTGCAAGTCCTTTTCTGGACTTTACCAGCAACTTGCGCAAGCCAGTGTACCTAATTAGAAAGAGTTACATCACTAGGTTCATGACATGCACCATGCAGGGAGCATTTTTTATTTCTCCCAGTTTCAGGGTGGCCACGATGTTTCCCCTATAGTTGTTGACTACCTTGCCCAGTTGGAGTTGGCAGGGTGACAGCCAGCGGGATGTTTGCTGCTTGATGTACTTGAGCAACTGCTCACCGGTATGGCTATACTCTCCAGTGGGCCGTGAAAGACAAGTACTGTTCCTGCCTGTAACAGCTGTTCTAGGTGTCCAGTGTGGAGTGCAACTTGATGCACAGCAAGAACCGCAAGGAGTGTCTCACATTCTCTGTCACGTGAGAGTACAAGGCTCTACTACAATGGTACTACATCAACTGCACCTCCTGAGGTGCAGCTTATTGCTTGTGGAGAAAAGTTTTTTCATTGCTAAAGGGTCTGTTACAGATGTCTCATGTTGGAACTTAGGACAAGGAGGATTGTTAGCATGAAAAGAAGATGCTGATAATTACGACAAAGATACCGTACTGCTTGGGAATACGGGTTGGCTTCTACAAAGAGGACCAGGAAAAGAAGGACAGAAATGTTCTGACTGGGAAAGCTGGCCAACTGTATTTTCCCAAAGGAACAGGTGATTCCGCTTCACGTGCTGCAATAGACTTCTTGTACCTATAATTGTGTTTGAACAGCCACAGCTTTTTTTTTAATCCTGAAGATCTTGCACACTGCTGTGCTATTTTTGTGCGTGCCTTGTGGAGAAAAAGCATCACACAGGAGTTACTCACACAGAGCTACAGGCAGCCAAGCTGGGCTTAGGTCTGGCACGTTTTGGGCCTAACCCAACCACAACGTCAGTGGTATCACCAGATCCCGAAGCAGACTTGGCCATGGCTGTTCTTTGGGAGGTATGTCGCCTCTGCTCTTTATCGATGCTGCCATCACTCTCCTCTTTTGATGTTGCATCCTCCTCAGCACCCTGATCTGGCTCCCTGGTTCTGTCCAGCATGCAATCGTTTTCAAAGTCCTGGTGGTCATGATGGTCATCATGATCATAATGGTGAGATATCCATACTACAATCTCATCCTCCTTCTCCTCAACCATAATGTTGAGTCTCTATGTCAGTCTAATCTCTCAAAGTATTTTTTTGAAGATAACCAAAAATTATATAAAAGATTGCATAAATGTTGTAGTAGGTGAATTATGCAATCTTTTATATAATTTGTGGTTATCTTCAAAAAAATACTTTGAGAGATTAGACTGACATAGAGAAGCAGGAAACTATAGGAGGAATGTTATATTTAAGGCTGATATACGTTCTATGACAAAGATAACAAATTGGCACAATCTAAGTTCAGGGAGATGCGACTTCATTTATAATAGTGGGTCCAGAATAAGCGGATATATATACACGGGACTGATCCTATGAACGCTGATATAGATAAATGTTTGCCCGATCTGCTGCCCTCTAGTAACATGGACGAGTTTGCGGTGGAATGGGGATGCGCAGGCGCGATGATACAGTCGTCGCGAGCGTGGCTCTTCCCGCAAGACAAGACATGGATACAAGGAGGCATGCGTCGGGAGGAATGTAGGGCATGCGCAATGAGTAGAGACGCACACCGAGCATGGTGAAGTCTCCATCTTCAGTGGATGTATGTGAAGTGATTGATGCCAAGGTAAAGTTAATTCGTATAACTATTTTTCTCCTACTTTATTTTCCAGCATGTCCTGGGTATGATGCAAGCCAGGTCTTCTCTTTTTATGTATATGCACATGAGCACTTTCACTTTTTGTACTATGTACCTTATTATACACAATCAGCTGTTCCAGTGGAGCGGGACGTGGAGCTCCTTAGATGTATTTTGCACAGAATGAATTAATGACACAATGGACTTTTTTATGTTTTTTTATCACGTGATTTTAATGACACACATGTATAATCAATAATGAATTTTGTATAAAAACACAATGTCGATATGTATTATTCACTTGGCTTGAAAATGGCTGTGAGAGAGCTGAAACGTTGCTGTGTTAACATGTGTTAATAAACACAATTTTGTTGGAGTTATATATATATATATATATATATATATATAATTATATTGAACCCCATAAAAAAAAAATTCTGGGTGGCCAGCAGCCATACTGAGCGGACGCATCCTCACAGAGCTCCTGCTCACTGACCCTTATCGGCAGGCATCCCTTGCTACAACCCCGCCAGCTCACCTCACAAAACGTCTGTGAGGACCCCTCCACACTCGGGGATACATCTGGCTCCCAGTACAGCCTCCGGGAGAGCGGCACGTCTGACTCGTCAGGAGCGGCCTAATGCGGCCTCCGGAGCATAGCCGCCTCCAGCCGCCATCGACATACCCGGCGTGTCAAACGCAATAAAGAACCTCCCCAGAGCCTAGGGAGAACCCTCTAGGCTCCAGAAAATCTCACCTCACCTTTGCGGGACTGCAGCTCCATTTGGTCCGGGGAGTGGCAGGGACTGGCAGCACTATTAGCGCGCCATCTTAGGAGGCCGCACAAACATCCACAGCGGTTGCACAGAGCTACTTAAAGGCGCAGCGGACCCCTGACCACATAGAAGTACCACAAGGACAGAAACCTGCGCCTGGATTCGCCTGAGGCTCCTCGGCCCATTTGACTGCAAACAGGTCTGTCTCTCTGAAACAAGACTTTTGTCTATTCTTCAGTGTAACCTGAAAGCACTCTCTACTCCCTGCTATAAGGGATGTACAACCTCTAAAGCCAAAATTTGTTAGGGGAAAGCTAAACACCTTAGCGTTTGCAAATGTAGCGCTGCTTAAAAATGTAAAACTACTAGAAGCCTCTTGAAGAAAGGAGATGTCATTAATACCGGTTCTTTGATCTCACCACCAGAGGGCAGAAAAGCTCCACTAATCTACTTCACATTACAGAAGCTTAATTGTGCCCTGCATTTTAATACCTCTCCGATGCATATGCAGATTTCTAAAAGCGTGCATTGTGACATTTGAATAGCTCTTATGGTGAAAGTGGGTAAATATACAGGCCCCGGTTTCCGCCATCCCAAATTTCCACGTGCCACAAGTCCGTCCCAAACCAGCCTCAGGAATTACGTCATCAAATCCACGAAAAGTAACCTCAATATGCCTATTATGTCAGGAAAACGAAAGCTGCCCGTTTAACACCAAAGCAAACTCCTAAAGACAGTGACGCGGAAGACAACATGGATCCGGACACAGACTCCCAATTTTCCAGAAGTTTTCTTTCTCAAGCATTATCCAAAGCCCTAAATCCTGTTCTGGATGAGCTGGCGGAAATCAAAAGAGAGGTAGTACAAGTGGGTCAACGAGTAGAACAACTTGAATCTGCGTCGTCTGCCATGACAACCTTCGCTTCACAAGTCTCCACATCTCTAGACACTTATAAACAACATCTCAATCGCCTATATGATGCCCAAGAAGACCAAGAAAATAGAGGAAGGAGGAATAATATAAGATTTAGGGGCGTCCCTGAGAATGTAGCCAATGAGGCGATTCACAAAGCTGTCACGGACATTACCCAAGCGCTCTTAGGCGACGACTATACAGACCCCATTATCATTGAAAGGGCACATAGAGCATTACGCCCTAAACCCAAACCCTCGGACCCACCCAGGGACATTATCTGCAGATTCCTGAACTTTGCCCAAAAGGAACTTATAATGAAAAGAGCCAGGGAACAAGATGACATTGAATATGACAACAATAAGATTTTATTATTTCAGGACTTGGCACCATCTACTCTAAATAAAAGAAGAGTACTGAAACCACTTACAGACCTACTGAGACGACGTCGAGTAGCCTTCAGATGGCTTTTCCCATTTGGTATCCTGATTTCTTGGTCGGACAGGAAAATCGTCATCAAATCTCATAGAGATCTAAAAGATGCCCTGGCCTTAATGGACATTGAGGATCTGGATATCCCGGACTGGGCCCCCACCGATGATGTCATGATTCCAGCTGCTCCTCCACAACCGGCTCCGTGGGAATTGGCTCATCATGGAAAGTCACACAAGCAGAAAAAGAAGGGACTGATGACCCCAAGACGCCTTATTCAGGAAGAAGATTGACGTCCAGATATTCATACCGCTTGGTTCGGTTTGAGAACCACTTGAAATAATCTCCTTTCTTCCATTTTGACATTTGTTTTTATTTCGCTTTATATTGTTTTATTTATCTGAACTGCTCCTCGCGTCTCCTGCCTGACACCACTTTACTATTGTTCCTACTTACCTCACAAATATTAATCATACCTATTAAGGACGTGGTGATCTGGTGGGAGACGTGAAAAGGACCATGTTCCTCGTTCTTTATGTACACACACTGCCTATTGATGGACTAACTCTAACGATAGACATTATTCTTTATAGATTCATTGGAGTTAATGATACATTAACCTTGTAGTTTAAGCTTTCCCCTGTTCCAATCATTTATCCTCCAAACTCCCACATCCTGATAGTAGGATGTATGAACCTGAGCAGGTTCTTCCCAGAGGAAACTCCTTCCTCTTCTCTTTGTCTCCCCCTTTTGGAGGATTACTATTTGTTTACCTGTATTTTGTTCTCTTTCCGTTTCAGACACCATTACAGTTCCACGCCCTTCGCCTTCACCTTATCCCCCCTACCCTCCCCAAGTCTTTATCACAAGGACTTTCAGCTGAAACACAACCTCCTAGAGTTCTGCGTTTTCAGGTATGTGCGGCGGCTTGGCATCACATCACCTTTTACACTGTACCTCATAAATGGCCGAATTAAGATTAGCGACATATAACGTTAGGGGTCTAAAATCGCCCATAAAACGAAACCAAATATTCCGTACCTTCCACAAAAATAAAATACAAGTGATTTTTCTACAAGAAACCCATTATAAACATAATAGAACTCCGAACTTGTCCAGATCCATGTACAACCTATGGTACCACAGCACATCGGAGTTTTCGAACAAACTAGGGGTTAGCATAGGAATACATAAAAACACTGCCTTTACGTTCAAAGATGCTCAAATAGACCCAACCGGACGCTACATTCTTGTGAAAGGTGTGATAGAAAACCAAACCTTCACCTGGGCTAACTTATACGCCCCTAATACAGGCCAAAAGAAATGGATAAACACCACTTTGCGCAAAATAGAAATTTTCAGAGAGGGATCTTAATACTAGCTGGAGATTTAAACGTTTCTCTAAACCCGACCCTTGATTCCTCTACGGGAAAATCCACCTCATCCAGATGTGCCCTATTAGATATTCAACACACCCTTCACTCTATGGATCTAATTGATGCTTGGCGAACGACATACCCTTTTACTAAGGACTATACCCATTTTTCCTCTCCACACAACTCCTATCATAGACTTGATTATATATTTATTCCTAAACAAAACTTACTTTTATGCAAGAATATCAGCATTGATTCCATGATACACTCAGATCACTTTCCAGTTTCTATTACTCTCCAAATACCTAATTCCACCCCCAAAACATTCATTTGGAGACTGAATGAAACTATCCTAAGTGACCCAGAAATAAAACAAAAGATAAATACACGTCTACAGGACTTCTTCACCCTGAATAATGTTGAGAATGTCTCCCCACATATTTTGTGGGAGTCACACAAAGCTTACGTAAGAGGTGAATTTATCTCCTCTGCCTCTTTCATACGTAAATGTAGAATGAAAAATTAGATGACTTGACAAAGAAAATACATACCCTAGAAACAACTCATAAACGTTTACAAACTCCCGACGTTCTACGAGATCTTACATCTGCCAGGGAAGAGTTAAGAGACATACTGAATACTAACTCGGCAAAATATTTTATGTCATTGAAACAAAAATGCTTTGCCCATGGCAACAGACCAACGAAATTCATGATTGCCATGTTAAAAAACAGACAAAGGAAATCTAGGATAGCAGCTATCAAACTAGGAAACCACTGTGTGTCTGATGAAAAGAACATTACCAAAGCCTTTCACTCATATTACTCCGCGTTATACAATATAAACAAATCAGATGCTCCCGAAGTCAGAGACAGTAAACTACAATCTGCCTCTCTATTCCTGGAGAATTTGAATCTCCCATCGCTCTCTGAATCACAAACCTCACAGCTATGCCGCCCTATTACCTCCAATGAAATTCTTCTAACGCTTAAATCCATGGCGAAAGGGAAGGCTCCAGGCCCGGACGGTCTTCCTTTGTTATATTATCTCACCTTCTATGAGAAGATTGGTCCTTATCTGATGAATATGCTCAATTCCTCCCTGAACGGTACTCCTTTCTTGCCGCAGACGTTAAACGCCACTATCACCTTAATCCAGAAGCCCCAAAAGACCCAACCCTATGTGCTAATTACCGCCCCATATCTCTTCTAAATTTAGATGTCAAGATCTTTGCTAAAATTCTGGCTACTCGTATTAAACCTCTTTTGAACTACGTCATACACCCAGATCAACAAGGCTTTGTCCCCAATAGAGAGGGCAAAGATGGTACATATAAGATAATCAATGCAATTGCTCTAGCGAAAAATGTAATAAGCCGTTGACTTTGATAAGCACCGATGCCGAGAAGGCTTTTGATCGGGTCGCCTGGCCTTTCATTAAGTTGGTTTTAAGAAAGTTTAACTTTCCAGATCAATTCATTGATTCCATCTTTACTATGTACGCCTCACCGACCGCTTGTATAAGAATTAACGACACAATCTCCCCTGAAGTTCACATCACAAATGGGACAAGACAGGGATGCCCTCTTTCCCCATCCTGTTCATTCTAACGTTAGAACCCCTCCTTCAACGCATACGACAAGATTCCCAAATAAAAGGCATATGCTGTAACCAACTAGAAACTAAACAGGCAGCCTATGCTGATGATCTTTTCCTTCTGATCTCCAACCCATCCCAGGCCTTTCCGTTACTCTTACAAATATTCGACGATTTCAGTCATATCTCTAATTATAAAATCAATCCCTTGAAATCACAAGCAATTGGCATTAATATTACCAGCAGAGAATTAAACTTGTTACGAACCTCATCCTCATTCCAATGGAACATAAAAGCCATAAAATTCTTAGGAGTGAATATTTCCGCTGACCTTACTCAACTGTTCGATCTGAATTACAAGCCACTATTAGATACCATTCCCTCAATTATGGCTACATGGTCGCCGTCTTATATATCCTGGCTAGGACGTAAGAATATTTTTAACTCCATGATCCTACCTAAAATGACCTACATGATGCAGGTCCTCCCCATCCCCCTTCCATCCCGATTTTTCCTTCAGTTTCAAAGAATAAGCTCAAAATACATATGGGATAATAAAAGCCAAGATTAGCTTACAAAATTATGCAACTCCCCTTCACTCAAGGTGGGTTGAGCTACCCCTCACTGTCTAGAACATACACCGCCATACACCTCTCTCGTCTGGTGGATTGGATAAGGGAACCCCTGACAAACATTGGATAGCATTGGAAAAAGAAATAGTGAACTCCTCACTGAGGTTCATAGGCCTCTCTGACCCTGCGGCAGGAACCCCACCTTTATCCCCTTCGCCACTGATTAATGCTTCACTTGCTGTCTGGAAAAACGCCACATTAGATCTCTGTGCTCCAAATTCCCATCGCCTATACTTCAAATCAGGGATTGCTTGGACCCAACTCATCCTGGTCATCATTCCTTGCCTCCCCTTTGAAATCCTGCACATTAAACTTAGAAGCGGTTCTGGACCAAGATGGTTCGCTACTTGAACCTCTTACTTTTTGTCAAAAACCCAGTCTCCTAACTTAAACACATTACAATACCAATACGTGAGATCTTGCATAATGCACTGTATACGACCAGGCACAGGCACCACTGAACTTACATGGTATGAAAAACTGCTATCCCAAAAGACCACTCCTACCAAACTTCTCTCTAAAATAGGAAAGCACCTATTAGATATTGAAAAGCCACGCTCCCTTTATTATATAAAAGAATGGGAAAAAGACCTAAAACTACAATTTTCTACAGATGATGTCAAGGCTCTATTGCAAGCACCAAAACTGACATCCAGGTGCGTCACCATTCAAGAAAATGCTTTCAAAATGCTTACTAGATGGTACATGACCCCTGTCAAACTGCACAAGATATATGGAACGACCTCCGATATATGTTGGAGATGTTTGACACAGAAAGGGACTTCATGCATATCTGGTGGACATGCGACGTGATCTCCCCTTACTGGAAAGAAATTTTTACACAGATAAGATCTCTGCTGTCAATGCCGGAGAATACACTCCGCACCCTCCCAGAAATAGCCCTTTTATCTCTCATTCCGGATGGGATTTCGACCAAAGTAAAAGCCCTTATCAGAATACTGCTGGCAGCGGCCAGGCTCCTTATAGCCTCTAATTGGAAAACGAAGCCCCTCCCTCTATCTCACAGTGGCATAATAAAGTAAATGCTATAGCGAGATTAGAGGAGTTATCACATTGGGAAGCCCGCTCCCATCCGAAATTCGTTGAAATATGGTCACCCTGGAAAAAAGACTTCCTACCTAATTGTGCCAATAAACCAAAGTGTTGCCAAGCCGCTGCACATGTCTCTATGCACACCTTCTGCACATATCTTTGACATATGCCCTCATCTTATGCTACCTCCTGGGTTAACACGCTACCTTTTGATCTTATTTCTTTAGCAATAAAGCTATTGAATGGTCCGGTAGCTACCAATTACTTGTCTAGATACTTATCTAGTCACTATTTGGTTGGGACAGCTTCCCCATAGATCTTCTGACGTTAACATACTCTCTCATACTTTTAGCCCGCTCCTTGTGTACCTACCTTCCCCACCCCCCACCCCATCCCATCCCCTTCCTCTACTCCCACACTGATTATCCTCCCTTATGTTCTTATGTTCTTTATTTTATAACATTTGTTACGTGGTTTCCTTTGTTTCATTACTTCGATGGGCATAGCTTCCTACTCTCTGATTCTGAAGCTGCCAAGCTGCGACGAATACCATGTATATGATCTATGATATGTGAACGAAGTAATGATTGTACTCACTGTCATTATTAATGTCATACACTACTGTTGTGTTCATTATTCTTGAAATTCAATAAAAAGAAATATAAAAGAAAAGAAAAAAAAAAAAAAAATGTTAAAAATGGAGGAACAAAATGAGAGTATTCTCTTGGAAGTAGCTGCTTTTGAGGTGCACCTGCATTTTTGATAGCAGGCACAGCCACAAGTCCTATCTACTTTCTCTCTGTCTGTTAGCTTTCCTGCTTCTCTGTATTGTACACAACACACACAATTCTTGTTTGAAACACTAGCCTTTTCCTCCACTCTTCCTGGCAATACGCTTGATTGATTTCTGACTGTCCTTGACTGATTTTCCTGGCAGACAATATAACATCCAACCACCCTCATTCATAGCCCAGCACAGAAAGTCATTCTGTGTGTTCTGCTAGGTCACCTCCTTGCCTGTTGCAACACTGATTGGCTCATCCAGGCTGTCTGCCAGCCTGGGAGCCAATCAGGCAAGCCCTCCCCCCACATCCTCTCAGGGTCATTTGAGAACCCTTCTTCTTATTTGGATTTTTTCCCGCTAACGTGCACTAAAATGGTGCTACATGTGCTGTTTTATTGGATTTGTCTTAAACAAACCTAAAAAGATTTGCGTTAGTCCGCCATGCAAACACTAGCAAAGTTCAGACCGAACTTATCCTTATTATAAGCTAATTAATGAATGTAATTGGTCATATTGGATTTTATTTTGGGGTTTCAGAGTACAGAGGGCTGAATATGAATACAAATGCACGCCACACCTTTCGGATTTTTATGTTTAAAATTTTTTGGAAAACGTACTATTTTCTTTTTACTTCACAATAATTTGATCTATTTTATAAAATACCAATAAAATACTTTTACGTTTGTGGGTGTAATATAAAAAAATCGGGAAAAGTTCTAGAGGTATGAATATTTGTTTTAACATCAAACCAATCCAGACAATATGTAGAAAATTGATATTTATTACAAGAAATCACTACATTATTAATCACATTAAAGAATAATTTTATTAGTAACACGATATTTGTAATGATTGACATACACTAAAAACAATTAAAACACATGAATAGGGTCTGCAGGTCAGGGTCTCCTGGACACAGGTAATCCAAATGCAAGTGCATCAAACAGCAGAAAAAACTGCAAGCTCATATGTGTTTGGCCAGCATAGTGGTATGGAACCAGCAGTATAGAGTAACAATAACTAGAAACACTAGAACAGACACTATCATGTCATACACCACAATAAGCTGGACAATAAAACACATATAAATCAAACATCACCTGAATGTACCAACCTGAGTGCAGGAGCGCCTAGACCTGCAGACAGCGCTGCAAAGCACGTGTCGCCGTCAGCTTTTTCAAGGGGTCATGGCCACTGGTGTCCTAATCAACCATTAGTGATGTTGCGAACATAAAATTTTCTGTTCGCGAATGGCGAGCGCGAACTTCCGCAAATGTTCACGAACGGGCGAACTGGGCGAACCACCATAGACTTCAATAGGCAGGAGAATTTTAAAACCCACAGGGACTCTTTCTGGTTACAATAGTGATGGAAAAGTTGTTTCAAGGGGAATAACACCTGGACTGTGGCATGCCGTAGGGGAATCCATGTCAAAACTCCCATGGAAAATTGGGGCACTGCGCGTGCACAGAGCAATGTGCTGTGACACCCTATATGAGTGGTGTCTTAACTAGTACTATTCCTATCAGTTTAATCCCTGTTACGTACCCTATCTGGTCGAATTGATTAACCATTGTCGAATTAACGAACCATTATGACATCATGAAATAATTTAGTTCTGAGCACTGTACTTGCTTTGTATCGGAATTGATGTGGATTTTTTTAATTGTCTGCATTATTTCTAATAAACTATTAAGAGACTTTATTATGATTTTTTATTTTATGTATTAAAAACCCATACAACTTAAAAAAAAAAGGTAAATTAATGTTTTTTCTATGAAATATTATCCAGCCGATCGCTTTTGGTCTGACCATAATGAAGCAACGGTCTTATCATCTGGGGTGTGGCAACATTGCCAACACACTCATAGAGGTGATGATTACTTCATTCTGATACGCAAGCCCCTCCACCACAACAAGGTAACAATCACGAATTGACACTTGTATGTGCCTTTTTTTGTTTTTGTTTTTGCAGCCACAGTGCTGCACCATAGGACAGAAAAATCAGGCATGTACACATGCCTGAAAAACAATGGCATTGTTGCAGCCGCTGTTGTAGCAGCGGCCGGAAAAATTGATGTTTTCCAGGCAGAAGAGTGACTAAAACATTGCTGCTTGAACCCTAGTTGGTGGTGGAGAATTTACAAAAGTCATCCGGTATGCAGACATTAAATACAGCAGCGAGGGGACCATTTTGAGGCCAAGGCTTGTCATCAGGCCTTTTGTTAGTCCAACGTATCCCCCACTGTCAGTCCCTTCGGGACCCATGCCTCATTCATCTTTATGAAGGTGAGGTAATCAACACTTTTTTGACGAGGAGACTTCTCTTGTCAGTGACAATGCCTCCTTTCTGACAGGACACTTGAAGCAGGGCAGGCCAGAAATTCTATCGCAAACTGTGATAGCTCAGGCCACAGGTCAAGCCTGCACACCCAGTAGTGAAGGGGTTCATTGCTCCTCAGAGTGTCGATATCTGCTGTTAAGGGAAGGTAGTCTGCTATCTGTCGGTCGAGTCGTTCTCTAAGGCTGGATCCCAAAGGGCTGTGGCGATGTGTAGGACTGAAAATGCTCTGCATGTCCTCCATCAACGACACATCTGTAAATAGTCCAGTCCTTGCCGCCGTGTTAGGATGAGGATTACATTCACCTCTTCCCCAGTTAGATTCCCGTTGTGCTGTGACATCCCCCTTATAAGCTGTGTAAAGCATATTTTTTAGTTTGGTTTTGAACTGCTGCATCCTTTCCGACTTTCAGTAATTTGGTAACATTTCTGCCACTTTCTGCTTATACCGGGGGTCTAGTAGCGTGGCCACGCAGCACAGGTAGTTCTCCTTAATCCATTTTATACGAGGGTCCCTCAACAGACATGACAGCATGAAAGACCCCATTTGCACAAGGTTGGATGCAGAGCTACTCATTTCCCGCTCCTCTTCCTCACTGATGTCATTGACGGTCTGTTCTTCCCCCCAGCCACGTACAACACCATGGGTCCCAGATAGGTGACAAAAAGAAGCACCCTGGGGTGCCTGCTATGGTTGGTCTTCCTCCTCCTCAAAGCCACATTCCTCCTCTGACTCCTCTTCCTCATACTCCTCTTCCAGCGTTGCCGCAGGTCCGGCAAGTGATGATGACAAGGCTGTTTCTGGTGGTGATGGTGACCACAACTCTTCCTCTTCCTCTTCCCGCTCATCTACAGCCTGATCCAGCACTCTTCGCAGGGCACGCTCCAGGAAGAAAACAAATGGGATGAGGTCGCTGATGGTGCCTTCGGTGTGACTGACTAGGTTTGTCACCTCCTCAAAAGGATGCATGGGCCTACAGGCATTGCGCATGAGCGTCCAGTAACGTGGCAAAAAAATTCCCAGCTCCAGAGAGGCTGTCCTAGCACCCCGGTCATACAAATACTCGTTGACGGCTATTTCTTGTTGGAGCAGGTGGTCGAACATTAGGAGTGTTGAATTCCAACGTGTCGGGCTGTCGCAAATCAAGCGCCTCACTGGCATGTTGTTTCGCGGCTGAATATCGTAAAAGTGCGCCATGGCCGTGTAGGAATGCCTGAAATGGCCACACACCTGGCCTGCTTGAGGACGTCCTGTAAGCCTGGGTACTTAGACACAAAGCGTTGTACGATGAGATTGAACATATGTGCCATTGTTCCATTGTCACACACCACTTTGCCGATCTCCAGTTGATGCGGGGTCAGCCACTGATCCACCTGTGCGTTCAGGGCGGACAGGAGTGCTGGTCCTGTGTGGCTCTCTGATTTCAGGCAAGTCAACCCCAAGACAGCGTGACACTGTCTGTCGTATCCGGGATGTGGAATAGCCCCAGGGGAGCTGGGGGGATTCAGTTGATGTGCAGCCAGACGCCGCAGCAGAAGAGGACTCAGCCGAGGAGGATATCAAAGAGGATGGAGTAGGAGTAGAGGAGGTGGCAGTAGGCCTGCCTGCAAGTTGTGGCCGTGTCACTAACTCCGCTGCGGAGCCACGCATTCCATGCTTGTCAGCCGTCAGCAGGTTGAACCAATGCGCAGTGTACATGATATACCTGCACTGACTGTGCTTTGCAGACTAGGTATCAGTGGTCAGATGGACCCTTGCCCCAACACTGTATGCCAGAGATGCCATGACTTCGTTTTCAATAACATAGTAGAGGTTTGGGATTGTCTTTTTTAAAAAAAAAAAACTTCCACTGTGGTGTCCCAATAGCGACAAATTTTTTGAAGGCCTCAGACTCCACCAGCTGGTATACTAAAAGCTGGCGGGCTAAGAGTTCCGTCAAGCCAGCTGTCAGTTGCCGGGCAAGGGGGTGACTCTGTGACATTGGCTTCTTACGCTCAAACATTTCCTTAACAGACACCTGACTGTGGGCAGATGAGATGGAACTGCTGAAGGTGAGAGGCGGGTGGTTGAGAGGGGGCAAGGAGGACAGCAGTGGTTGACGTGGCTGAAGATGCTGGACCAGGAGGAGGATGGTGGCTTTGAGTTTGTGTGCTGCTTGTACGCATGTGTTTATCCCATTGGCGTTTGTGATGTGAGATTATGTGCCTTGGCAAAGCAGTTGTACCTAGGTGGGTGTTAGACTTCCCATGACTGTTTCTTTTGGCACAGGTTGCAAATGGCATTGCTGTTATCAGAGGCAGACACATAAAAAAAATGCCACACTGCTGAGCTTTGCAATGACGGCATTCTGATGGTGGCAACAGCATGCTGTCTGGCTGACCCCGGGTGCCAATACATGCTGTCTGACTGGGCCACTAACTACTTGCGACGACCTCCCCCTGCTTCCAACTCGTCTCCTCCTTCTCTCTGTCTCCCCTTCTGAACTCTCCCCCTCTTCTTCTCTTCGAGCAGGCACCCACGTGGCATCAGTGGACACATCGTCATCATCAACCGCTTCACTTGTATCTGACACCTCAGCAAAGGAAGCAGCAGCGGGCACAACATCATCATCATCATCATCACACTGTACGTCCATGTGTGTAATCTTGCCTGACTGAGACATATCCCTGTAATCTACATCATCTTGCAATAATGGTTGCGCATCACTAATTGCATCCAACTAATGTGTAAATAACTCCTGTGATGGATCAAGTGAAGCGTCTGTGGTGGCTGTGGTGGTAGTGGTGGTGGTGACGGCGGGTGGGAGTGTGGTAACTTGAAAGCAGGTGACCGAAGCTGAGCTGGAGGAGGATGGTGCGTCAAGGTTCTTAGCGGAAGCTGTTGAAGATTGGGTGTCCTGTCTTAGCCAGTCAACTGTGTCCTCAGAATTTTTCGGGTTCAGGGTGCGTGGCCTCTGAACACTGGGCATTATTCCAGGGCCAGTGGAAATCACAGCACCACAACCATGACGGCCCCTGCGGGGTGGCCTGCCTCTGCCTGTCATTTGTTTTTTAGATAAGTGGTACTACACGTGCTAGGTCTGTAGAAGTCGGCCTGACACACACTGGTAGCAGGCAAGCAACTGAAATTAGACTAAAGTGCAAAAATTAAATGCCTTATTTATTGGGCAAGCTACTGTGCCACCTGGTATGAATGGTGGGCACTGGCACTGGGCACACTACAGTCAGTGGAAGTCGGCCTGACACACACTAGCAGGCAACTAACCTTAGATTAAAGGGTAAAAATTAAATGCCTTTTTTTATGCAAAGTCCTGTGCCACACGGTGTGAGTGGTGGGCACTGGCAGTGGGCACACTACAGTCTGTGGGCCTGCAGCTCCTCACACACGGGCAGGAAAGGCAACTGCAATATATATATGGAGAAAAAGAAAAAAAAAGCAGACTAATGTAGCAGCCCTAAAAAGGGCTTTTTTGGGTGCTATCAGGACGCTGTCCTTACAGCAGAGATCAGATGAGTCTTTCAGGAGTGGAGTGGACACTGAATACACTAGCCTAGCTATCGATTTCCCAATTAAATCAGCAGCAGCTACACTGTCCCTTCTCTCACTAAGACTGCAGCTTCCGAATTAATCTAAAATGGATGCTGTCCAGGAGATGGGAGGGTCTGGGAGGGAGGGTATGCTGCTGATTCTCTGGAATGTGTCTGCTGACTGTGAGGTACAGGGTCAAAGTTTGCTCAATGATGATCTATAGTGTGCGGACCGAACAACGCATATGTTCGCCACCGCGGCGAACGCGAACAAGCTATGTTCGCCGGGAACTGTTCGCCGGCTAATAGTTTGGGCCATCTCTATCAACCATATATACTGCAAAGGCAGGACCTACAAATGTCTGCTCCCCCCCACGATCCAATGCAATCTGCCCAGCAATCATATCAAATGACAACACCTGTATGCTAAGATGTTCATTGGTACTGTTCGTTACCTGGCGCACATTTGATGTGTGACATCTGATGACATTTTGTGATGCCGCGCGCCTGTCGATGTCACAAATCACGTGTGCGCCAGGTAATGAACAGTACCAATGAACATCTTTGCATACAGTTGTTATCATTTGATATGATTGCTGGGCAGATCGCATTGGATGCAGTAGATAAGTGGTACTGCACTTGCTAGGTCTGTAGAAGTCGGCCTGACACACACTGGCAGCAGGCAAGCAACTGAAATTAGACTAGAATGCAAAAATGAAATGCCTTATTTATTGGGCAAGCTACTGTGCCACCTGGTATGAGTGGTGGGCACTGGCAGTGGGCACCCTACAGTCTGTGGAAGTGGGCCTGACACACACTGGCAGCAGGCAAGCAACTGAAATTAGACTAAAGTGTAAAAATTAAATGCCTTATTTATTGGCAAGCTACTGTGCCACCCGGTATGAGTGGTGGGCACTGGCAGTGGGCACACTACAGTCTGTGGAAGTCGGCCTGACACACACTGGCAGTAGGCAAGTAACTGAAATTAGACTAAAGTGTAAAAATCAAATGCCTTATTTATCGGCAAGCTACTGTGCCACCCGGTATGAGTGGTGGGCACTGGCAGTGGGCACACTACAGTCTGTGGAAGTGGGCCTGACACACACTGGCATAATGCCCAGTGTTCAGAGGCCACGTACCCTGAACTCGAAAAATTCTTAGGACATAGTTGACTGGCTTACACAGGACACCCAATCTTCTACAGCTTCTGCTCGGAACCTTGACGCACCATCTTCCTCCAGCTCAGCTTCGGACACCTCTCAAGTTACCACTCACCCGCCCGCCGCCTCCACCAACACTAGCACCACAGCCACTTCACTTGATCTGTCAGAGGAGTTATTTAAACATCAGTTGGAAGAAATGAGTGATGTGCAACTATTATTGCCAGAGGATGTAGATACCCGGGATATGTCTCAGTCAGACAGCATTACACACATGGACGTACGGTGTGATGATGATGGTGTTGTATCCGCTGCTGCTTCCTTTGCTGAGTTGTCAGATACAAGTGAAGCGGTTGATGATGACGATATGTCTGTGGATTTCACGTGGGTGCCCGCTCGAAGAGAAGAAGAACAAGGGGAAAGTTTAGATGGGGAGACGAGTTGGAAGCAGGGGGAGGTCGTCGCAAGGCACTAGTGGCACAGTCAGACAGCATGTATCGGCTCCCGGGGTCAGCCAGACAACACGCCAATCAACACATGCTGTTGCCCCCACCAGAATGCCGTCATTGCAAAGCTCAGCTGTGTGGCATTTTTTGTGTGTGTCTGCCTCTGATAACAGCGATGCCATTTGCAACCTGTGCCAAAAGAAACTGAGTCGTGGTAAGTCCAACACCCACCTAGGTACAACTGCTTTGCGAAGGCACATGATCTCATATCACAAACGCTAATGGGATCAACACATGAGTACAAGCTGCACACAAACTCAAAGCCACCATCCTCCTCCTGGTCCAGCATCTTCAGCCACCTCAACCTCTGCTGTCCTCCTTGCCCCCTCTCAACCACCCGCCACTCCGCCTCTCACCTTCAGCAGTTCCTACTCATCTGCCCACAGTCGTGTATCTGTCAAGGAAATGTTTGAGAGTAAGAAGCCAATGTCACCACAGAGTAACCCCCTTGCCCGGCGTCTGACAGCTGGCTTGTTGGAACTCTTAGCCTGCCAGCTTTTACCATACAAGCTGGTGGAGTCTGAGGCCTTCAAGAAATTTGTAGCTATTGGGACACCACAGTGGAAGGTACCCGGCGAATTTTTTTTTTCACAAAAGGCAATCCCCCAACCTGTACTCTATTGTGCAAAAAGCAAGTCATGGCATGTATGGCACACAGTGTTGGGGCAACGGTCCATCTGACCACTGATATCTGGTCAGGGCAGGTATATAATGTACACTGCACATTGGGTAAACCTGCTGACGACTGCCAAGCATGGAATGCGTGGCTCTGCAGCGAAGTTGGTGACACCGCCACGACTTGCAGGTAGGCCTGCTGCCACCTCCTCTATTAAGCTGATAGGAATAGTACTACTTAACACACCACTCATATAGGGTGTCACAGTACATTGCACGGCGCACGCGCGGTGCCCCAAATTACAAGGAAGAGGACCAGCAAACAATCTTTATCCATCTCCCGGTTCCTAAAATCTATTCGATACACGTCCCCTGATGGGGGACATAACAGGGATTAAACTGATTGGAATAGTACTACTTAACACACCACTCATATAGGGTGGCACAGTACATTGCACGGCGCACACGCAGTGCCCCAAATTGGAAGGAAGAGGACCGCCCAACCATCTTTTTCCATCTCCAAGTTCCTAAAATCTATTCCATACACCGGCCCCTAATAGGGGACAAAACAGAGATTAAACTGGTAAGAACAGATTTTTTTAATTTAACAAAAAGAGGACAGCCTCTGCGGAGCTGGGTATTTTTTGGCCGTGTTACTGAACACTCAGGCACAATAGGTGTTGTCCTCATGCATCCTTTTGCGGAGGTGACAAACCTTGTAAGTCAAACCCAATGCAACATCATCGACCTCATCCCATATGCGTTTTTTCTGGATCGTGCCCTGCGTAGAGTGCTGGATCAGGTCGTAGATGAGCATGAAGAGGAAAAGTTGTGGTCACCATCACCACCAGAAGCAGCCTTGTCATCGTCGATTGCTGGACCTGCGGCAACGCAGAGAGAGGAGTCTGAAGAAGAGGAGTCAGAGGAGGAAGGTGGCTTTGAGGAGGTGGAAGACCAACCACAGCAGGCGTCCCAGGGGGCTTGTTGTCACCTTTCGGGGACCCTTGGTGTTGTACGTGGCTGGGTGGAGGAAGAGACCTTCAATGACGTCAGTGAGGACAAGGAATGGGACATGGCTAGCTTGGTATCCAACCTTGTGCAAATGGGAAGTTTGCAGTTGTGCAAATGGACTGTTTGCGGTTGTTTGCGGTGCGTTAAACGGGGAGTTTGGTCTGTCAGAGTTTGGTCTGTCACTGTGAAGTGGGCGTAAACCCTAACACTACCTGATCAATACAACATCATACCCGATCGTATACACACACTGGATGTTTTAAAGCACGTTATTCCAAACAATATTGGAATGTTAGGTGATTTATGCCCTTTATGGATTAAAACCCGACTTAGCGTCAACTACGTAAATTTCAATGGGAGTTTTGCCATGGATCCCCCTCCGGCATGCCACAGTCCAGGTGTTAGTCCCCTTGAAATAACTTTTCCATCACTATTGTGGCCAGAAAGAGTCCCTGTGGGTTTTAAAATTTGCCTGCCTATTGAAGTCTATGGTGGTTTGCCTGGTTCGCCCGTTCGTGAACATTCACGGAAGTTCGCGTTCACAGTTTGCGAACGGAAAATTTTATGTTCGCGACATCTCTACATACAAATGATGTTTTAGAGGGTCAGCTGACCGGAAGGCCCTTCCAAATAATGTTTTTGAGGGTTAGTCGAGGGTTAGTCTTTTACTCAGGTTCATCGAGCCCAGGGCCACGGCCTCTGCGTGCACCATCAGCATCACGGCCATTTCCACGGCCCTTACTGGCCGCCTTCTTAATATTAAATGTTATATATGCCTAAAAGTATGTCACATGTACAGTAGTTTAGGATTTGTAAGTGTATGCGCCAATAAATTTAAAAAAAAGTATTTGGGATGAGCACAAATTACACAGGAGATGTAGCCCTGATAATGTCACAGACTAGCATACACCGTCTACGGATAAAGTACAATATATGTCAGTGATATGTATTGAACGCACACACAGTAGATGTGGCAAAAATTATTTAAATTTGCGCTACAGACACTGTTTTCGGATGTATTACAGTATTTGTCACAGAAAGCCACACACTATGGACACTAAATTAGGCCCAGATAATTTAAATTTGCCTTAAAGAAACTGTTTTTGGATGGAGTACTGTATATGTCACAGAAAGCCACACACTATGGACACTAGATTAGGCCCAGATTATTAAAATTGCGCTACTGACACTGTTTTTGGATGTAGTACAGTATTTGTCACAGAAAGCCACACACTATGGACACTAAATTAGGCCCAGATAATTAAAATTTGCGCTAAAGAAACTGTTTTTGGATGGAGTACTGTATATGTCACAGAAAGTCACACACTATGGACACTAGATTAGGCCCAGATTATTAAAATTGCGCTCCTGACACTGTTTTTGGATGTAGTACAGTATTTGTCACAGAAAGCCACACACTAAGGACACTAGATTAGGCCCAGATTATTTAAATTTGCGCATAAGACAATGTTTTTGGATGTAGTACAGTATATGTCACAGAAAGCCACACACTATGGACACTAGATTAGGCCCAGATTATTTAAATTTGCGCTACAGACACTGTTTTCGGATGTAGAACAGTATATGTCACAACAAGCCACACATTATGGACACTAGATTAGGCCCAGATTATTTAAATTTGCGCTCAAAAAACAGTTTTCTGATGGAGTACTGTATATGTCACAGAAAGCCACACACTATGGACACTAGATTAGGCCCAGATTATTTAAATTTACGCTAAGGAAATAGTTTTTGGATGCAGTACTGTATATGTCACGGCTGTGTATTACACGCACACACTACAGAGACAGTAGATGATGAGGGCTGGCCCCTGATTATTTAAATTTACATTAAAGAAACAGTTTTCGGATGGGGTACTGCATCTGTCACGGATGTTTATTAAACGCACACACTAGAGACAATAAATGTGGCACTGATTATTTGAATTTACGCAAAAAGACACAGTCTGCGGATCATGTACAGTATATGTCACTAATAGATATTAAAGAAATATATATCTTGCTGCTGTCAAACATACACACAGTAGTCCTTAAAAGGACTTTGGGGTCTTTGAAAAGCTTTTGGTAGTAAAAACAGCAAATTTCTCTCCCTGCACTATCTGTCCCTTCCTCAGCATAGATGTCCCTGAGAATGATCAATTTGGCACTGGTAAAAATATATTGCTGCTCTCAAACACACACACACACACACACACACACACAGTAGTCCTTAAAAGGACTTTTGGGTCTTTGAAAAGCTTTCTTAGAATAAAAACTGTGAATTTCACTCCCTATACTGTCTATCCCTTACTACGCTCTGCTCTCCCTGACTATGACTGATCCAAACACGTGTCATCGGGTGCTATATAGCACCCGATGACGCGTTCCGGCCCGCCAATCACTGTATTGCCAGTAGCTAACATGGCTCTGGCATTACAGTGAAGGACATTACTTACCTGCATGTTAATTGGCTGCTTAGAAGGCGTCAAACGTGTGGGGAGGAGATTCATGCATTGTGCTCGAGCATATGGGGTGTTCGGCCGAGTACCGCCAGGTGAAGAGCATAGCGATGCTCAAGCTGAACCAGTATTCGGCCGAGCATGTTCGCTCATCACTATAGCTTTCCTTTACTACAATTAAATTTATTATTGTTATTACAACAGCCATCATTCTAAACTTTAAGGATTCTGAGGGTAGAGCACACTAAAAAACGTTCGTCCTGGACATGAATAAAGTTTATAGCTGATTAAATAGATGCTACAAGCAGCATTTCTATAGTGTACTGTTTGCTATATCAAGCAGGGTCTGTCTTTTAGGACACTAGATCACAATAGCTTATAAGACTGTTCTTGGCCATCTGCATGAATCTTTAATATTTCTTAAAGTTCCCAAGCCAGGTGAGGCTGGACATACACATAAGGCCTGTTTCACACTTGAATGTTGTTTTCCGGTATTGGGATATGGCAGAGGATCTTAAAACCAGAAAATATGGTTTTGTTTAGTTCTAATTAGTGTTGATCGAGCACCAAAATGCTTGGGTGCTCAAGTAGAACACTTTACGATGTCTGGGTGCTCTACAGAGCACCTGAGCATAATGGAAGTCAATGGAAGAACCCGAGCATTAAACCAGGAACCCCCTGCTCTGAAGAGGGGGGGATGTCAGGACTCTAGTTTGGCTTAGGAGTTCCTGCTCTGACTCCATATATCGCTATGTGCATATATGGAGTCAGTGCTTGGGGACACCCAGTGTATTTAAATTTATTTTATCCTCTATTTCTGAAATGTTTCTGCCAGGATTTGAACTCACAACCTTGTACATTGGAGGCAAGGTCCTTATCCACTCAGTTATAAAGCTGAATGCTAAACTGTGTCAGAAAAACCTCATAGTAGTTTATTTTTCTGATGTAGTAACTTACTAGCATTCAGCTTTATAGCTGAGTGGATAAGGTCCTTGCCTCTAATGTAAAAGGTTGGGAGTTCAAATCCCAGCAGGAACTTTTCAGAAATAGAGGCTAAATTAGATTTAAATACACTGAGTTGAGCATCGCACTCGAGCACATGCAAAAACAGATCCATCACCCATTAACTTTCAATTTATTTAGTGACTGATCCAGTTTGTTCCATTTTAATTTCATACAAATGCAACTGAACAGATGCATACTAATGTGCAATATCAAAACAGATCAGTTTGATGAGGTGAGTTTTTTCTTTTTTACCCCTAAATGGCTATATTCTTTTGCATTCTGTCTTATGAATGCTATTATTTTCCTATATAACCATGTTATAACGGAAAATAATAAAGAGAAGTTCGGGTCCCTATTGACTTGAATGGGTTTTGGGGTCAAGTTCAGGTCTAAAACCTAAACTTTCACCTGAAGTTTGGCTGATCCCGGCGAACCCCAACCCCCATACATTAGATGATTGGCTAGTAAGATGGTATGGCCATCTTACATGTTTAGCAAACTTAACAGCTACTCAATAAATAATGTCAAAGTGCCCCCAAGATTAATGATGTTAAGCAACTATAAAAAGCACAGGGGGAGAACAGCACCAGAGAGGTGGCATGTTCCTCTTTGGGATCCATATACCATGGGTGAAGGTAAAGGATGTAGAGTCTACAGAAGTGTTGTAAGTATTGTGTAGATATGATAATTTATTCACTCTTCCCTGTTCCATTATTTTTTCATTCATTATTCATTCATTTCCATGATGTCATGTCTACAGATCTGCACGTGCAGTCAGAAATTATCAAATGTACTAAGATACCGATGTCAAATGACTTCAAACATAAAGATAATCAAAACGGCAAATCAAATTTTGATCATATATGATTCTATTTTATCTATGCTTTCCAATGTACAAGTTCAAAGTCATCAGTGCATTAAGGTCAATGGCAATGTTATTTGTCAGAAAAAAGTCCATGTTTTCTGTCAGGCAGATTAACATATAGGAAATCATGTTATGACATTGTCTTGTGTACTAGCTCAGAGTCTATGTTCATGGTTTCTACAATACATGTCAAATCTTATTATTCACTGTATTAAATGCAGTGAAGCCATGCAACATATTTAAGAAATGGGTACACAATAGTTGTTAAAGAAACTCCAAGGACAGCTTGCTGCACTTGTTTTGCTTTGCCGCACCATATATACTTAACATAGTTAACTTTATTGACTTTCGGTAAATTAACTAATACGTAAAATGCTGAAGTAACCAGATTTGCTAAACAGCAAGGTGAACTGAGTTTATACACTAATGATCTGGATGGCAGACTGCCTGAATTGCTAATGTTTTATATATTATTTCTAATTAAGCTTGGTTTTTAGCAAAGGGAAATTCAGAAAAAGGTTTAAACAAAAATAAACATAAAAAACTTTTTCAGTAGACTTTACAACTTATCTTCTTTTGGATATAATACCATCAGTTATAAAGTATTTTATGTTTTTTTTCTGACAGTGTATAATTTAACATGTTTTATTTATTTTTGTAAGATACCATTGTAAGCATACTATGACTAGTACACCCAACTTTCTTCTCTTGCTTCCAATCTTAAAATGCTGGATCTATAACATGTGTAGCTATAGGTTATCCAAATATAGCATCACACATTGGGCTCCTAATGTCCATCTGTCATATAAGAGGACAAAAGTATTACAAATGGTATACAGTAGGTGGGTTCTGTTAAAGCTCTTGCATTGGGGCCCCGGGAGATTTAAAACGAGTGAATTGTCTATATATTTTTACTAATTAGACCCATTGAGATAAAATATGTTTATTTTTTCCTACTGTGCATGTGTTTGTTTTGTAATTGGATATTTTTTTTTCTTTTCTTTTTATGATTTTGGGGATAGCTAACTTGTCTGAGATACTGTTTACAGCAGCTATATAAGCATAAGTTACAATGAACTGGAAATGCTCAATAACATTATATGAACATTTTCTAGATATACAGGGAGGGGAGTAGACTATGACCATCACATATTGTGAATGGTGGATTTTGTGTTATTTATACACAGGTGTTCCCTTTAATTGTAGTTTTGAATGTGATGATAAGAACTTAAAAAAGATATTTTGCAATTGTATCTGTCCGGGCTCCAGCAGTGAGATTTCCACAGGAGAGATGCACTGCTAAGCCATGCCCCCTGGTGACATAACAGCATCCTTAGCAACTGGATAAAGTAAGCTTTCTCCCCACAGCTGGCATGTGCTGGAGCAGATTAGCAATGGGTTGATTGCTCAGCTGTTCTATTCCTATGTGCTAGTGTTCTGACTAATGAAGCGCAGACTTATGACCTATCGGGTTCTGATCCTAGGACTCATGTTCTATTTAAACCCCTTCCTGGCGATATACCAGGGCCAGTGATAGTCTTGTTTGGGCTCATGTTTTTAGTTCTTGGATTCATTTGGATTTGTTTGTGCATATGACACGGCTTGTGTTTTGACTACTCTCTGACTCACATGATTTGTACTGGGCATCCCATCTGGTTTGTGATCTTAGTTTAACTTTGACTACTCTCTTTCTCTCGTTATTGTACTATGTTACCTGCCTGGTTGTGACCATTTTTCATATGATTATTTCTTTGTGTTGTTTTTGTCTCTTGGTGTTTGTCTTTCTCTGCAACTTAGCTGCATATGGACAGTTGACCAGTTGTGGTCTTGCTACCTAGGTCTTGAACTGCAAGTAGGTAGGGGAAGTGTACTCGGTTCCAGGTCAGGGCTCATTGTCTATATCTGTTCCTATCTACAAGCATTACATGATGCCTCTGAAATTGTCAGTATATTATTGCGCTTAGCAGGAGTATAGATAATGATAAGGACAATTAAAAATAACCACCAAAAAATGTTGAAATATTTCTACCATGCTAGCTAGATTTAAACAGTAGGTCATTTTTTGATAACACCTTTCCATTAAGTTGTGTCTTTAGTCAGTATTAGCCTGATCTTACTGTATATTTTAAGTACTTAAAAA
Source organism: Bufotes viridis (assembly GCA_033119425.1). NCBI lineage: Eukaryota > Metazoa > Chordata > Amphibia > Anura > Bufonidae > Bufotes > Bufotes viridis. The sequence continues at coordinate 171,381,784 of CM065594.1, read as the reverse complement.
GGGAAGAAGGTTGCTTAGCAGTGTATCTAATCTGAGCTTTGGTATTGACAATGAGGATGTTGCATATTGATTGATGAGAAAATTATATGTATAGGAATATTTATTATCTAACATTATTGTCTAAGGGTACTTTCACACTTGCGGCGTGTGGATCCAGCAGGCATTTCCGTCCTGCCGGATCCGGCATACAGCATGACAGCTTAAAGCATTTATAGATGGATCCGGCTTGCGGATCCGTCTACAAATGCATTGCAAGTGCGGATCCGTCCCTCCATTTGCCATGCAAATAGACGGATCCGTCTTGTATGTTTTCACAGTTTTAAAGGTCTGCGCATGTGCAGACCGGAAGGATGGATCCGCCCTTCAGTCATTTCTTAATGCCGGATCCGGCATTTCAGGACGGAGATAAAACCGCAGCATGCTGCGGTTTTGTCAATGTCCAAAAAAAGTTCTTATACTGAACGGAAGACATCCTGATGCATACTGAAAGGATTTCTCTCCATTCAGAATGCATGAGCATAATCCTGATCATTTTTTTTCTGGCATAGAGCCCCAACAACGGAACTCTCTGTCGGAAAAGAAAAACGCCAGTGTGAAGGTACCCTAAAAGGTAAAGGTTGACAATTTAGCAAAAATAATGCATTAATGAGGTGTGCCCCTTTTAGGCTACTGAGTTTTGGTTCCACCACTGATGTAAGACTTGCTAGAGAAAAAAAAAAAAAAATCCCCAGACCTTTAACATATTTATCAATTACTTTATTTGTTGTGGATTGCTAGAGTAAAACTTTTGCTCATTATACTAATTTGTGTAAAATAATTAACACAAAACACAAAAGCAGACAGTATACTGTTATAGATGAATCAAGATAACTTGGACACTTGGGGAGAGAAGTGGCAGATTTAACACTGACAAATGTAAGGAAAAACACATGTCACCAGTACACACTAAATGGTAAAACACTGGGTAACACTGACGTAGAAAAGGAGTTAGGGATTTTTAGTTGTCAGTAAACTTAACTATAGCAATCAGTGTCAGGCAGGTGCTGCCAAGGCTAATAAAATCATTGGATAAACCAAAAGGTGCATAAGTTGAGCACATAGTTCTGTCATGTATTAAATCCCCAGTGTGACAAAGTAATAGCTGGAAATGGTGGACTACAGTACCCAGAAAGAATAGCAACATAAGAGTTATTTAGTTAACAAAAAAGATGACTAAGGGGCCATCTAATAACTATGTATAAATATATTAGGGGTCGGTACAGAGATCTTTCCCATCATCAATTTATCCCCAGGACTGTGACTGTGGTGAGGGGACATCCTCTGCATCTAGAGGAAAGAAGGTTTCTACACCAACATAGACGAGGATTCTTTATGGTAAGAGCGGTGAGACTATGGAACTTTCTGCCTGAGGAAGTAATGATAGTGAACTCACTAAAAAAAGTTTAACAGGGGCCTGGATGTATTTCTGGAGTGTAATAACATTTCATGTTATAGTTACTAGAGATGAGTTTTTATTCAGGGAGTTATTCTAACTGCCTGATTGGAGTCAAGAAGTATTTATAATTGGCTTCCACATTTTTAGGTCTAGAAAAAGGAAGCAAAGCAAAGAAGCTTTCTTACATTTAGAACTGGTGGAGGATCCGCCGAATTTATGTAGAGGCCCGCGCCTCTTCATAACTCCAGTGGATCTACCACCAGTGCACGGCTTTATTAACCTCTTAAGGACACAGGGCGTACCCGTACGTCATGTGTCCTGTCCCTAAAGATGGCGCCCGCTCCTGCTTCATGCAGGCGCCTTAGCTGCGGGTGTCCGCATGGTTCTTGTAGCAGACACCCGCGGCTAGCAATGCCGATCGCGGACATTTAACCCCTCAGATGCCGTGGTAAATCCTCAGAAATCACTCCCCTTTTTCTAAAATAAAAATTTAAAAATTTTTAAAATTTAAAAAATACACATCATGGGTGTCGCAATGTGCGAAAACGCCCATACTATAAAAATATAAAAAATATTCCCCATACGTCAAACAGCAAAATGGAAAAAAGGGTCCAAATGGCGGATTTGCCATTTTTTGTCGCTTCATTTTCCCCAATTATGCACATTATGATGCAAAAAATGAGCCCACATAAAGCTCTGTACATATAATTACAAAAAAGTTATAGGGGTCAAAACATGGTGACAAAAAAGTAAAACAGATTTTTTCCCACTTTTTTTTTTTTTTTTTGACTATCAAAACACAAGAAAACCTATACATATAGGGTATCACCAGATTCGTACTGACCTGTAGAGTAAAAGTAACAAGTCATTTTTATCACACATCGAACGTTGGAATTTAAAAAACCTGCAAAACTGTGGTGGAATTGATTTTTTTTAGCATTTTCACCCCATTTGGAATTTTTTTCCTGCTTCCCACTACATCATGTGCAAAATTTAATGGTGTCATTGGAAAGTACAACTTTTCCTGCAAAAATCAAGCCCTCATATGGCTATGTGAACCAAAAAATAAAAAAGTTATGGCTCTGGGAAGGCAGTCAGCCCAAAACGAAAACTCTAAAAATAAAAAACTTCCGGTCCTTAAGGGGTTAAGACTGGCGTCTAAAATGACGGTCCTAATAAACGTGCCCCTAAATATATCTTAATAGCACATAAAGGTAGCGGTTGCAGTGCAGAAATATCTGAATACATAAAAGAGCAATGATTTCCCACTTAGTTGTTGATGACCAACTTAGTTGTTTAAAATCTTTGTGGTGCTTGGTGAGCATTGCAGACTCTCTGTCTACGTGCACACTGACTAAATGGTAGTGGCAGTTCAAGGTATTGCAGCTTGGAACAAATTTGCACTTCAGTTATTTGGTCGGTTATTTCGATCAGTTATTGTGAGCTAAAACCACAGAGTGCGGGTCAAAAACACAGAACAAGAGCAAATTGTTTCATTATACCTTTTCAATGAGTAAGCTTCACTACTAGTTTTGGCTCACAATAACTGATGGAAATAACTGACCAAGAAATTGAAGTGTAAACTTAGCCTTAGTGCCATTCACTCAAATAGGAAAAAGCTGCAATATCTTGCACCATTACTACTAATTAGATGGCATGTAGGTAAGCAACCCCATATAAGTAGTAAAGAGCCTGAAGTGCTTGCATAAGTGCCATGCCATGGCTCCTTCAAGTAATTGGTAGACCCTCACTAATCTGATATGGGTGGTCTATTTAAGAATAGACCATCAATATCTTGGCATTGTAAGGGTACTGTGAAGAAGTAATTGATTCTCTCCCCTTTAATTCTGTCTTTTATTTTACCTTTAATCTTCCGTGTAATAAATTCTTCCTTGTAACATAGTGGGTTAGAGATGGTTAGTACCCATTCCCCATTATACTGAAGCCACATTCCTGAGAAGGGGATATCTCATAGACATGCATGGTGCATACTGCAGGAGGGGCTAAAAGGTATAAACTCTGTTACACACATACATTAGTTGGCACTTCATTGAAGTCTTCGTTCTATGTACCATGTAAGTATTGATTTGCTATCTCTTGTAGACCTTGGGGTGTCGGCCATGTGCAGTAACATGGCCAACATGGAGGACTCGCCTATTAGGCCAGTGATGATTATTTACTTTTTTTATTATTCTGTATGTGATTTGTCTGTGTAATCTTGTATTTAATAACAATTTTTAAATATAGTTTTTTTCATTTGGCCTGCATAAGCATATTCATTCTCAAATCTTTTAAATTCATGTTTTAAATCAATTCTGAACCTGGAAAACCAGTATAAAGGGGTAACCCAAACAGGATAGCCTTTCTCCACATGTGCTAACAAGACATCAACTTACCAGTCACAGAGAAAAACTTTCAGAAATGTACAGATCTTGTATAGGCAAAGTTTCAACAATGATACATTGTACTGTTAACCATACATTTGGATTGCTACAGGAGAAATGTGTGATCACACAGATCAAGATGTTTTAAGCAGCCAAACCTGAAGCAATCAAATGATACCTAAGCAGTTTTTATATTTCAGATGGGAAAATTCCTTCCATACATTCAGTTATGCACCCATGTCTAATCCTCCTTAATATTGTGACATGCACAAATTACGTGCTTAGAATACTATGTAGACTAAATTCACTCTTTCGTTGCAACATAAAATATATACAGTATTAAGCATTTTAATACAAATTGTAAAAGGACAAAAATGGACAAATAATCAGTGGTTAAAAAACAGAATTTGTAACTAGTGGCAAATTGAAAGAACAAACAGTAATTGGCAAATTCTTTCCTTAAGTGGACCATGAAATTAACTGTGCTTTAGAAATAGACCATGACTAATTTTTAAGATTTTCTTTCCCTGTGGTTAACAACAATAATTCTGCATGTCTTTTAATAAAATACACATATTTAAGTGCATGCTGCATGGGGTCAATACTTTTTTGACAAATCATGAAAAAGTAAGTATGGTACAGTTCTTACTGAAATGTCAGCATTGCTCTTTGCATAATATCAAGCTTGGACAAATATATAGCAATACTGTGGTATGTGGCTAAAGTGACTGGATCTAAACTAGTATTAATATATGTTCTACCATTCATTACTTATTTGGAGAAAGTTGAAGTTAAAAATTAATTTGAATGTTGAAAGGACAAGACACTTGACAGGGCTATGACTAGATTGTTACTAGACCACATTGTTTTGCAGGTGAAACAATTGGATCAATGGCTGCATGCTTTCGGGGAGAAACTATCGTATTACCAGTATAGTTGTGCTGCCATTAACTATAAATTTGGAAATCCTGCCTACCATTTATTCATGCCATAATTTTATTTTATTTTTTGTGGCCACAAGTAACTGCCACTACTTGTAACTGTACCGTTGCAATGTTTTCTTTATTCGTTTTTTTTATATCTCTGATATATATATATAAAAATCAATTTCTGTCTGTCTAGACATCCGGACGTTCTTCATGCGCGACCAAATGACTGGACCGATCTTCACCAAATTTGGCACACAGGTACATCAGGTGTCCGGGAAGGTTTTAGACCGGGTCTCAGCTCTCTAGGACTTACCGTTCCTGAGATATTCCCAAAAAATGACCTGCTTATAAACAATACAAGGCAGCAAAACCACTTGAAGACCACAGGTTTATACCCCCCTAGTGACCAGGCCACTTTTTTACAAATCCGCACTACACTACTTTCACCGTTTATTGCTCGGTCATACAACTTACCACCCAAATGAATTTTACCTCCTTTTCTTCTCACTAATAGAGCTTTCATTTGGTGGTATTTGATTGTTGCTGACATTTTTACTTTTTTTGCTATTAATAAACATGTAACAACATTTTTGCAAAAAAATGATATTTTTCACTTTCTGTTGTAAAATTTTTCAAAAAAAACTACATTTCTATATAAATTGTTCGCAAAATTTATTGTCCTACATGTCTTTGATAAAAAAAAAAAATCCAATAAGTGTATATTTATTGGTTTGGGTAAAAGTTATGCTCTGACTTTCTGAGCACCTGTCATGTTTCTTTAGGTGCTAGAATGTCAGGATAGTATAAATACTCCCCAAATGACACCATTTTAGAAAGAAGACACTCCAAAGTATTCGCGGAGGGGCATGGTGAGTTCATGTATCATTTCATTTTTTTTTTCACAAGTTAGCGGAAAATGACACTTTCAGAGGAAAAAAATAAATAAAATAAAGTTTCCATTTCTGCTAACTTCTGGCAAAAAAAAATAAAAATCACAGACGGACTCACTATGCCCCTCAGTGAATACCTTGGGGTGTATACTTTCCGAAATGGGGTCTTTTTTGGGGTGTGTTTACTGTTCTGGCATTTTGGGCGGGGCTAAATTGTGAGCAGCCATGTAAAACCTAAAGGTACTCGTTGGAATTTGGAGCCCTTTGCGCACCCAGGCTGCAAAAAAGTGTCACTCATGTGGTATTGCCGTACTCAGGAGAAGTAGGGCAATGTGTTTTGGGGTGTATTTTTACATATACCCATGCTGGGTGAGAGAAATATCTCTGTAAATTGTCAACTTTGTATAAAAAAATGTAAAAAGTTCTCGTTTACAGAGATATTTCTCACATAAAGTATAGGTATATATAAAAATACACTCCAAAACACATTGCCCTACTTCTCCTGAGTACGGCGATAACACATGAGTGACACTTTTTTGCAGCCTGGGTGCGCAAAGGGGCCCTAATTCCAACGAGTACCTTTAGGATTTCACAGGGAATTTTTACGCATTTGGATTCTCACGCTTTAAGACCCCTAAAATGCCAGGGCAGTATAAATACCCCACATGTGACCCCATTTTAGAAAGAAGACACCCCAAGGTATTCCATGAGGGGCATGGCGAGTTCACAGAAAAAAAAAAGATTTTGGCACAAGTTAGCTGAAATTGATATTTTTTCTTTTTACAAAGTCTCAAATTCCATTAACTTGTGACAAAAAATAAAATTTTTACATAACCTCACCATACCCCTCACGGAATACCTTGGGGTGTCTTCTTTCTAAAATGGGGTCACATGTGAGGTTTTTGTACTGCTCTGGCATTTGAGGGTCTCCGCAATCATTACACGTATGGCCAGCATTAGGAGTTTCTGCGATTCTCCTTATATTGAACATACGGGTAATGAGATTTTTTTTTCCGTTCAGCCTCTGGGCTGAAAAAAAAATAAAAATGAATGGCACAGATTTCTTCATTCGCATCGATCATCGTGGATGAAAAAATCTCTGCCAAAATCAGTGACTGCGGTGCGGTGGGCTGGGCGCTAACTACCTAACAAGTAGCTAACTAACTGGCGGTGATAAGGGACCCTTATGCCCCATTCACACGTCCGCAATTCTGTTTGCTGTACGGAATTGTGGACCCATTCATTTCTATGGGGACATATTTTGTCCCGCTCGGATCCGGAATTACGGATCCGCGCTTCCAGGTCTGCACTTCCGTTCTGCAAAAATATAGAACATGTCCTATTCTTGTCCGCAATTGTGGACAAGAAAAGGCATTATCTATATAGTTCTGGCAATGTGTGGATCCGCAAAATCCGGTGTCTGTATTTTGCGGATCCGCAGATCCATGGATCCGCAAAACACATACGGACGTCTGAATGAGCCTTACAGGGCAGTGATTAGTCACAGGGGGTGATCAGGGGGGGTGACATGGGTGATCAGCGGTTAATCAGTGATGAGAGGTGGGGGGGGGGGGTGTGTGTAGTGATTTGTGAACTCTACTTATGTTTCCTCTAGTGGTCCCAGACAAAGGGACCACCAGATGAGCAGACAGCAGGCATATCAGACGCTGTTTACAAAACAGCGTCTGATATGCGTTTTAAATGCGTTTTTTTGCATCTACAGCCTGCCAGCGCATGATCAGCGCTGGCAGGCTGTAGTTTCAGTTGTCCCGGTCACGATCGCATGAACGCGCGTTCTTGCAAAATCTCGGGTCTCACGAGATGACGCCGATAGGCGTGACTGAGACCTGAGAGAGCCGCCGCGCTGAAGCCCATCAGCGTTAGCGTGGCGGCAAGTGGTTAACTTGAATTCACTTCCTGCTCCCTGACAGTTTATCTCCACACACACAGTTTTACTCCAGGTAACCATAACAACTCAGCCAAGTCTCATCACTGCTCTAGATGACGTTTAAAGGAAATCTGTCACCAGGATAATCGCTATTGATCGCGATTTTCTCCATGCAGCTCACATTCAGACTGAACATTGCTGCTGTCTTAGTGAGAGCTGTTTAAAGGACACGTCCCCAATCCTGTTAGGCCACGCCCCCTCCCACTAAGCGAACAGGGATTGAAAAAATAAAGTTAAAAATCAACTTTTTGGTCCGCTAAGCCAGTGTCTCCCAACCAATGTGCCTCCAGCTTTTGCAAAACTACAACTCCCGGGATGCCCGGACAGCTCACACCGTACTGCTGTCTTAGATTAAGATGTTCAAAAGGACACACCCCAATCCAGTTAGGCCACACCCTCTCCCACTCCACCAACAGGGATTGAAAAAATAAAGTTAAAAATCAACTACTAGGTACACAGCTCAGCAGACAGGATATGATTAGATACACAGCTCAGCAGACAGTATCACACAGGATAGAATATTAGATACATGCTCAGCAGACAGTATCACACAGGATAGAATACTAGATACACGCTCAGCAGACAGTATCACACAGGATAGAATATTAGATACAGAGCTCAGCAGACAGCATAACACAGGTTAAAATATTAGATACATGCTCAGCAGACAGTATCACGCAGGATAGAGTATTAGATACATGCTCAGCAGACAGTATCACACAGGATAGGATTAGATACACAGTTTAGCAGACAGTATCATACAACATAAGATTAGATACACAGCTCATCAGATAGTATCACACAGGCTAGGATTAGATACACAGCTCCGCAGACAGTATCACACAGGATAGGATTAGATACACAGCTCAGCAGACAGTATCACACAAGATAGGATTAGATACACAGCTCAGCAGACAGTATCACACAACATAAGATTAGATACACAGCTCAGCAGATGTTATCACCCAGGACAGGAATAGATACACAGCTCAGCAGACAGTGGGGCGGGTACTATAGCGGTCACTGTTATGGGGGATACTGTTGATATCTTTTTACGACACACAGAAACATGAAACGAAATAGATGAAATATACCCGTGCGAAGCCGGGTCCTTCTGCTAGTATTATTATAAAGCTTAATTTTATTTTAACCTCAAACATTTTAGAGTCCATTTAACAAAAAACAATAAAAAAGTCAACTTGTGTGCTGCCATCATCTAATTATTAGCATTCAGGTCATTTGGCACCTTTAATTAGGACTCAGCAAGATTACAATTGCTCCAGAACATTTACCAAGCATTCAATTATTATATTATGGATCATGGCAAATCTTAAGCAAGTTTATTCCACTTTTAAACAGTCTTTGTTGTTTGCCAATGTAACTTTTCAATTTATTTTAATTAAGTCACAACATAAAATTTACTTTCACAATGCAATAAAGTAAAGTAAACATATTACACCATAATATGCTCAGCTTCCATTTGGGAAGTCAATCTTGTAATAACCAAAAAGTGAAATTTTATGAAACTTCAATCTTCCATTAGCTGTCATAAAAAAATCTATTACTATAAGTCCATGTGGCGGATTTCCAAAGTTTAGATTACAAGGATATGTTGGCCTTTATGCAAGTGCTGTCCAATACTAATTCTCATAATTCTGAACATCTATGATATTCATGCTCCCACTTATGTAATTTAGTAACAAGTTACAGTGAATTTGAAAGAGAAATAATAATCATTTCATGTGGCAACATCAATTTTACACTTACGGGGTTTCAATAAAGTGAAAAATTGTTTTTTTTTTAAGCATAGATTTAAGAATTCTACTTACAGTTAGGGTTTAAAATGGGGATGTATATATCCTTGAATGTGTAGTTTTGCTAGGTCAAATGACACATAAATAACTAGCAACAGGTGTCATTAACTAGTCATATTTTATGTTGTCTAAATGTAAACACAGTTAGAAATCTTTAGCTACCAGATAGAAAAATTTTGAGTGGAGAGATGATCCCATAATTAAAATGCTATTTTAAAATTGTTTAAAGCCTGGATGATTGTTTCTATAATGCCCTGTACTGCTTATGCAATATTGCTATACTGACAATCACCAGCAGATGGCAGCAAAGAGGTACAGCCTGATGGGGATACACTGCAGGCAGACTGGGGTGCTGCTTTAATTGCTCAGATAAAAAAAATGCTGAACCGGGCTGTTTACCGCTTAGATGTTGCAGTCAATAGTGACTGCAGCATCTAAGTAGTTTAAGGAGAGGGGGCATCTTCTCTCAAGCATCAGAACCACTGTAAACAAAAGTATGGGGTATCATTGGCTGAGTATGGCAGCCAGGAACATAATGAAGGACACCAGGCTTGCTCAGTAATTGTCTATTAGAGCTGTACAAGAGGCAGAGCCCTGATAGTGTCTGTCAAAATAGTACTGGCATTATGTTACACAGTATATGCAGTGCAGTGCATTATAGAAGTGATCAGCAGATGATATGTCAAAGTCCTATTGTGGGACTAATAAATTGAAAAAGTTAAAGTCAAATAAAATTGTATTTAATGGAAAAAAATCTGAAAATTTAAAAAATACACAATTTTTATTGAAAAAAAATGCTTTTCAATTGAACAAAAAGCAAAAATAAAAATCCCCACTACAAATTTCATATTTCTGTGTCCCTAACAAAGTGCACTACCCAATTATCATGTAATATATGCTACACTGCCGTAAGAAAAAGCCAGAATAGCTGTATTTTGCTTATTTGCCACAAAAAAAACTGAATAAAAAGTGATCAAAAAGTCTATGTACTATGTACCAAATTGATCCTGCGAGATATCCTGCAAAAATCAAGCCCTCACACTGCCTTCTAGAATGAAAAATAAAAGTTATGGGTTTTCAGAAACAGCTACAGTATGCAAAAAAAAACAAAAAACATTTTAAGTTTTATCTTATTGTGTAACAGAATCAAAACATGAAAAAAAAATGTGTGTGTATACACAGTGCTGCCCATAATTATTCATACCCCTGGCAAAGTTTGACTTAAAGTTACTTTTATTTAACCAGAAAGTAATTTTTGGACAGGAAATGACATAGGTGTCTCCCAAAAGATAATAAGACAATGTACAAGAGGCATTATAGTGGAAAAAAAAAAAATCTCAGCTTCTATTTACATTTAAGCAAAAATTACAGCAATCAAACGCTTCCTATAATTGCCGACCAGCTTTTTGTCTCCACTTGTATTTTTTGTCCATTCATCTTTAGCAATGAGCTCCAAATCTTTCAGGTGCGAGGATCCTTATGCCATCACTCTGATCTTTAGCTCCCTCCACAGATTCTTAATTGGATTCAAGTCTGGACTCTGGCTGGGCCACTCCAAAATGTTAATGTTTTTGTCTGCTAACCATTTCTTCACCATTTTTGCTTTGTGTTTTGGGTGATTGTCATGCTGAAATGTCCACAGGTGCCCAAGGCCATGTTTCTCTGCAGACTGCCTGATGTTGTCATTGAGAACCCTCATTTATTGCTCTTTTTTCATGGTGCCGTTTACTGTGATTAGGTTCCCTGGCCCAATGGCTGAAAAACATCCCCAAAGCATTAGGTTCCCACCACCATGTTTAACAGTGGGGATGGTGTTCTTTGGGTTGAAGGCTTCTCCTTTTTATGCCAAATGAAGGAAACATCATTGTGACCAAACAATTAGATTTTTGTTTCATCTGACCATAACACAGAAGACCAGAAGTCTTCTACTTTGTCCATATGAGCTTTTGCAAAGGCCAAGCGAGCTTTTGTGTGCCTTATCTGGAGAAGTGGCGTCCTCCTTGGTCTGCATCTGTGGAACCCAGCAGTGTGCAGTGTCCTTTGGATTGTCTGCCTTGAGACATTGCCACCCGCAGAGCCCAGATTCACCAAGATGGCCTTGGTGGTGATCCTTGGATTCTTTTTCACCTCTCTAACTATCCTCCTGGCCAGCACAGGTGTCACTCTGAGATTTTCCACAGTGCGGAACATCTTCTATTTTTTAATAATACTTTGCACTGTAACCACTGGAACTTGAAAACATTTAGAAATGCCCCTTGTGGCCCTTTCCTGACTTGTGAGCAGCCACAATGTGCAGCCGCAGGTCCTCACTGAGAACTTTGTCTTAGCCATGACTGTCCACAAACCAACAGCAGAGAGCTGCTGTTTTTAACCTCTTGAGTTGATTAAAACAACTGTTCCCAATTAATCAGGGTAATTAGGATGCTTTAGAACAGCTTCGACTATTTGGAATGGTATAGAACTTTGGATTTTCCCACAGACTGTGACAGTTTGTGAAGGGTATGAATAATTTTGGACTGGACACTTTTTGCTCAAATGTATATAAAAGCTGAGAATTTTTTTTCCCCACAATAATGCCTCTTGTACATCGTCTTATTATCTTTTGGGAGACACCTATGTAATTTCCTGTCAAAAAATTACTTGCTGGTTTAATAAAAGTAACTTTAAGTTAAAATTTGCCAGGGGTATGAATTATTATGGGCAGCACTGTACATGTACTAATGGTCAGGTACTGGATGTAGAAGTGTAGATCCTGTAGACGGTATATTGGTTGATTCTGGATACATTTTATATACATAAACAATATTAGCCACATTTGCTTAGCATCCAGGGAGGGCAGGAACGGCGGCAGCTGTGTGTGGTGGTGTGTGTCCTCTATTTATTTGTAGTGTCTGTATCTTTATGTATATTGTCCACTGCTTTGTCATCTCTATGTTATCAGTAAACGATTTTTATATATAAGTATCTGCGAGGGTTTTATGTTACTCCTGGGGTATGTGAAGGACTGGATGGGGTATGCATAATACACAGAATAAGCGGGTTATATAGGAAACAAAGACAACAACTTAGGAACAGAATAAAAGGGATGGAGTTTGGAGATAGACATAACTCTCTAATTTTCGATAAGCAAAATCTCCCTTCATCATCCTCCTATGGCTATATTGACAGAAAAATAAAAAAGTTATAGAAATCCAAGAATAAACTAAGGCCCAAAACAGACTGGTCACTAAGGAGGTTAAAGGGGATATACCATTAATAATTTCCATGCCAAAGACCTGAAAAGCTGTTAATGGTTGTTTTAACAACATTTTCAATTTTTCCAGCATAAAAGTACCTCACTTTGCTTCCAAGTGCCCCTTAGTGTTGCTGCCAATCTGTGCTTTTGAGGGTGGACTCTGTATAAGGTCTCATTCAGATGGCCGTATGCTGTCCTCAAAAATGCAGATCCGTTTTTTGCGAATTAGATGCTGTCCCATTCACTTCTAGGCGGCCCTTTTCTTCCATTGCACGGCTCAGCAAAAAAAATGAAACATGTCCTATAGTGAAAATCAGGACATGGCCCTATTGTAGTTTATGAATCAGCAAAAAAAATGGAATGCAATCCATTTTTTTGCAGACATGCTGAACTGTCCACAATTTTTTGCGGACAGCATGCAGCCATCTGAATGAGCCCTTAGAAAGAGTCTGCTCCCCTTATTGCAACTGAGAATACAGAGGATCAATACACATAAAATAATGGCTGTCCACCAGCATTCAACTCATTAGATGGACATGCAAATGTGGCGCCATACAATATCAGTAAATGTCATCACTCATGTCTTCATTTTAATATTTTTTAAAATGTATTTATAATTTTAGGTGGGATATTTAATGGAATTAAGTCATTCTTTGTGATGCTTGACAGCAATATCCTATGAGGCAATAAAATAAAAAATATTTACAATATTGCATAATAATAGTAAATTCCGTACAGTATCATGGCTACATTTTCATTCTATTTAGTTTATAGATGTTTCACCCTTGATAGACCTCATTAAGCATTTGATAGCAGAGATTGATGCTACATATAATTACTGGCTCTTTACAATCTCTACCTTTCACCTTTCATATTAGTATATAGTCTACAATGTGCATGCTGATATCAGAAACAGGATACAAGAAGTTAACCCGAAAACAAATGGAAGCAGACTGCTATTACCTCTGGGAGAAAATATCTCTGTACGGGCTGCCATGTTGGAGAGCTATTCCATAGCCTTTGCTACTAATGCTGTTTCCGATGACAGTCACTGAACATTCATCATCCGTGAGGGCTGCATACTCCACTACTGTCACATCCCATAAGAACGCATAGTTTCCTTTCTTTGCCTGGAAGTAAGAAATAATAGAAAGACAAAGAAAACATATACAAGTGTTAAAAATATATTATGTTTTAGAACAGTTGAGAGACAAGAATAAAGAAAACTGCATAATGACATATAAATAGGAAGAAATTAACCCCTTAAGGACACGGCCCTATTTCACCTTAAGGACCAGGCCATTTTTTCAAAATCTGACCATTGTCACTTTATGTGGTGATAACTTTAAAACGCTTTTTCTTATCCAGTCCATTCTGAGATTGTTTTTTCGTCACATATTGTACTTCATGACAGTGGTAAAATGAAGTCGAAAAATTTCATTTTTATTTATAAAAAAATACCAAATTTACCAAAAATTTTGAAAAATTTGCAATTTTCCAAGTTTCAATTACTCTACTTCTATAATACATAGTAATACTGCCAAAAAAAGTTATTGATTTACATTCCCCATATGTCTACTTCATGTATCGATCATTTTGGGAATGCTATTTCATTTTTGGGGACGTTACAAGGCTTAGAAGTTTAGAAGCAAATCTTGAAATTTTTCAGAAATTTTCAAAACCCACTTTTAGGGACCAGTTCAGGTCTGAAGTCACTTTGTGAGGCTTACATAATAGAAACCACCCAAAAATTACCCCCATTCTAGAAACTACACCCTCAAGGTATTCAAAACTGATTTTACAAACGTCATTAACCCTTTAGGTTTTCCACAAGAGTTAATGGCAAATAAAGATAAAATTTCAGAATTTCGATTTTTGAAAAATTTTCCGCTTGAATCCATTTTTTCCAGTAACAAAGCAAGGGTTAACAGCCAAACAAAACTCAATTTTTATTGCCCTGATTCTGTAGTTTTCAGAAACACCCTATATGTGGTCGTAAACTGCTGTATGGCCAAACTGCAGGGCGCAGAAGGAAAGGAGCGCCATATGGTTTTTGGAAGGCAGATTTTGCTGGACTGGATTTTTGACACCATGTCCCATTTGAAGCCCCCGATGCACCCCTAGAGTAGAAACTCCATAAAAGTGACTCCATCTAAGAAACTACGCCCTCAAGGTATTCAAAACCAGTTTTACAAACTTTTTAACCCTTTAGGTGTTCCACAAGAGTTATTGGCAAATGGAGATGAAATTTCCGAATTTCTATTTTTGTTACCTTGTCTCAAAAAAGTGTAATATAGAGCAACCAAAAATCATGTTTACCCTAGAATAGTACTAACAAAACTGACACCTCATCCCGTAGTTTCCAAAATGGGGTCACTTTTTGGAGTTTCTACTGTAGGGGTGCATCAGGGGGCTTCAAATGGGACATAGTGTCAAAAACCAGTCCAGCAAAATCTGCCTTCCAAAACCATATGGCGTTCCTTCCTTCTGTGCCCTGCCGTTTGGCCATACAGTAGTTTACGACCACATATGGGGTGTTTTTGCAAACAAGAGAATCAGGGCAATAAATATTGAGTTTTGCTTGGCTGTTAACCCTTGCTTTGTTACTGCAAAAATGGATTAAAATGGAAAATTTGCAAAAAATAGCTGTTTTGGGACTGTTTTTATTTTTTGTTATTTACATAGTTGAACTGACAGGTTAGATTGTGTGCTATTTCTATAGAGCAGGTTGTTACGGATGCGACAATACCAAATATGACTACTTTTTGGGGTTTTTTGTTTCAGTTTTACATAATAAAGCCTTTTTGAAAATAATTTTTTTAGTGTCTCCACATTCTGAAAGCCATAGTTTTATTTTATTTTTTTGGGCGACTGTGTTATGTAGGGGCTCATTTTTTGCGGGATGAGATGGCGGTTTGATTGGCACCATCTTGGGGTGCATATGACATTTTGGTCGCTTGCTATGACACTTTTTGTGATGTAAGGTGACAAAAATGGCTCTTGACACCGTATTTATTTTTTTTTTTTTGCTGTGTTCAGCTGAGGGGTTAGGTCATGTGTTATTTATATAGATCAGGTTGTGACGGACGCGGCGATACATAATATGTATACTTTTTATTTATTTATATAAGTTTTACACAATAATATAATTTTTTAAAACAAAAAAATCATGTTTTAGTGTCTCCATAGTTTGAGAGCCATATATATATTTTTTTTTGGGCGATTGTCCTATGTAGGGGCTCATTTTTTTGCGGGATGAGATGGCGGTTTGATTGGCACCATCTTGGGGTGCATATGACTTTTTGATCGCTTACTATTACACTTTTTGTGATGTAAGGTGACAAAAAATGGCTTGTTTGACAACGTTTTTATTTTTTATGTTTACGGCGTTCATCTGAGGGGTTAGGTCATGTTATATTTTTATAGAGCAGGTCCTTACGGACGCGGCGATACATAATATGTATACTTTTTTTTATTTATTTTGGTTTTACACAATAATATCCTTTTTGAATGAAAAAAAAACATGTTTTAGTATCTCCATAGTCTGAGAGCCATATATTTTTCAGTTTTTAGGCAATTGTCTCAGGTTGGGTATCATTTTTGCGGGAGGAGGTGACGGTTAGATTGGCACTATTTGGGGGGTCATATGACTTTTTGATCGCTTGCTATTACACTTTTTGTGATGTAAGGTGACAAAAAAAAGGCTTTTTGACAAAGTTTTTATTATTTTTTTTTTACAGTGTTTACTTGAGGGGTTAGGTTATGTGATATTTTTATAGAGCAGATTCTTACGGACGTGTAGATACCAAATATGTCTACTTTTTAATTTTTTTTTTACATTTAACACTAAAAAGCATTTTTGAAACAAAAATCATGTTTTAGTCTGAGAGGCATAGTTTTTTTATTTTTTGGCCAATTGTTTTAGGTAGGGGCTCGTTTTTTGCGGGATGAGATGGCGGTTTGATTGGTACTATTTTGGGAGGCAAACGCCTTTTTGATCGCTTTGTATTACACTTTTAGTGATAATGCGCCAAAAATGGCTTATTTACACCATTTTTTGGGGTTTTTTTTATGGCGTTCACCTGAGGAGTTCAGTCATGTGATATTTTTATAGAGCAGGTTTTTACGGACGCGGCGATACCTAATATGTGTAGTGTATTTTATTTTTTTAGTTTTTATTCAGTGTTATGTGTTTGTTTCATTTTTACTTTTTTTCAATTTTTTACATTTTTTTGACCCAGACCCACTTGGTTCTGAAAGATCCAGTGGATCTGGTGTTCAGAGATCACAGTACAGTACACTATATAGTGCACTGTACTGTATTTTGTATCTTTAGAAAGTCTGAATAGACCTTTAGCAGGTCTATTCAGACTTTCAGCACCATGGAGAGCAGGACGCTTCTGAAAGCGTCCTGTCTCCATGGTACCATCACCCCTGCCATAACTGGGCAGGGGGTGATGGATAGGAGGAGGGGAGCACCCTCCCTCTTCGATCCCATCCTGCTGGGGGCTGCAAAGGCACAGCAGCCCCCGATGGGAGAGGGAGGGAGCGCTCCTCCCTGTTAACCCTTCCATACCGCGGTCCGTACGGACCGCGGCACGGAAGGTTAAACGGCTGGCATCTGCAGCACAGATGCCAGTCGCTTTATCAGAGTGTCAGCAATGTGCTGACACTCTGATAGAACCACTAGACACCAGGGATAGATTACAGGGAGGCGGGCGGGGATCGCATCGCGATCCCGTCCGCCGCACCGCCCGCCTCCCGCCCGCCTCGCGCCGCCCGCAACCACCCTCTGCACCCCCGCAGCCACAGTATGATTGGGGGCTGCAGGGGGTTAAAAACTGTTTGGGGACATAACTCTCTGATCCCGCGGTCATAGACCGCGGGGATCAGAGATCGCAATGAGCGCTGCAAACCGCAGGTCTGAATTGACCTGCGGTTTGCAGCGATCGCTCATATGGGGGTCACAGGACCCCCTGGGCATTGTAACAAGGTACCTGCTGAATGATTTCAGCAGGTACCTTGTTCCGATCACTGCCAGCTGAGCAGCAGTGATCGGAACAACTCATGACGTACCGGTACGTCATGTGTCCTTAAGGACTCGGGAAACATGCAGTACCGGTACGTCATGTGTCCCAAAGGGGTTAAAGGGGGAGGAAGTTACTTTAACAATGGGATTTTCCTTTTACAATTGACTGTTATTCATAGATTTTGGCTAAAATGCTTATACTTCACTCAAAATCATATATATATATATATATATATATATATATAATCATCTGCACCTCAAGAAGAACATTTTCAGACTCCGCTCTTTGCCACAGCCATGCTCATCTATCTGTCCACCCTATATTTTGATGCTTCTAGCCTGTGCCAGTAACTGCACTCATTGCCCATCCACCAAAAAATACAGTTCAAACTTCTCACCATCACCCTTTCACTAACTTACCTGTCTGGGCTCCAGCAGCGAGTTCTCCAGCTTTGGCTGGACCGCATGGGGAGAGATATGCTATGAATCCATGCCCCCTGGTGATGTAACAGCTTCCTTAGCAACAGGATGCAATTCTGTGTTTCTGTCACAGTGGGTGTGTGCTGGAGGAAAACTAGCAATGTCTGACTAATGGAGCACTGAGTCATGGGCCTATCAAATTCGGATCCTGGGACTCGGTTATCTATTTAAATTCCTTGCTGGCAATTCACCCTTGCCAGTTATAGGTTTACTCCCTTGCTGTTCTCCTGGTTCTGTCTGCGAGCGTTTTGGATTGTTAAGTATAATGACCTTGGCTTTCTTTTGATCTTCCTCTCTCTTGTGATTATGTACCGCAATAACCTGTCTGGGTATGACTTTAGCTTTGCTATCTTGACTACCATCTATCCTCTTATTTTATACTGTATTGTCCTCCCGGTTTTGACCTATTTCGGTATGACTCTTCTTTGTGTGGTTGAGTTTCTGTGTCTGTCTTGTACTTAGCAGAACAGGGAACGTCGACTAGTTATGATCTTGCGCTTAGGGATTGCACTGTAAGTAGGCAGGGAAAGCAGGTTGGGTTTCAGTCAGGGCCCACTATGTATGTGTTTTCTACCTACTGTGCTGACACACCCACAATGCTCTTCACAGTGCTGCACATCCATATATCTCTTTCCTCAGTTCTGTTTATCATTCTACTTGTGCTCTCCATTCTGCCAATTATCTAAGATTAACATCTTCCATAATTTCTACCTCTCACTCCTGTCTTCAAAATTTCTCTTGAGCTGCACCTACTCTCTGGAATGTTCTGCCATGGAATATAAGGCCAATTCCCAAATTACCTACCTTCAAGCATGCCTTAAAAACACATCTTTTGAGGCAGACTTATCATACTTCCTAAATTGACTCTTCCCCTAGTAATCACCCCCCCCCAACTCTTATTCTTCAGATCTGAACTCGATCTTCTGACAGTAATCCCCACACCCAAAGCACTAGCAAACACAGATCAGCCTACACCACTCCTTTTGGTACAAAGATGGCTGGACCAAATCATATAACATATAATATATATATATATATATATATATATATATATATATATATTTATTTATTTAAAAGATATTGTGCACTGTCTTCCATGCTGTTTGCTGAAAGTAATCATGACTTCATCAGAATATGATTTTTTCATATATATGTGATAAATAATAAGTACAGAACAACAGATGGCTCAAGATTAAGCACAAAAGAATGTGAATTTACAGGCCCTGGCTTTCTTAGCCGTACATTTGCATAAATAATGCATGAACATGAATCCATCACCAGTGGCATGAATTATGTGAATGTATAGGCTGCTTTATTAAACAAGGAAAGCTGTTCCAAACAGCAGATGAAAAAAAAAATCCTTATTGAATAAAAAAAAAGGCTTATTCTGTTTAACACAGTTCTTCTTACTCCATAAAAAATTTGCCAGGCAACTGACATTAAAAGAAAATTATAGCTAAACCACAAAAGAAGTAGTTCCTATGAGAAAAAAATGTATTAGAATTTGCATATACAAAATGTTTTGTTCTTTCATGCTTTAACAGAATTAATGACTTGTTTGTTTTACAGACTCTTATTAAACACATATTGTGAAGAGGAATAACTTACAATGACCTCCTCTACTGCCCTTTGAAGTCAGAACATAAATGCTAACATAATGTTTTTCTCTAAAGCTTGGGTGGATATCCTTTGTACAGTTAACAAAATTAATAAGTAATTCCTAAGAAAATACATTTAACTGATTCAGTTCTGGGGTATAATGTGTCTTCAGGACTATACACACTTTAGCTATTTTAGTACAAGTTTGTTTCACAATTATAACATTTTTAGTTTTTGCTTTAGACTTTTTAGGTTGGCAATTATTTTTGTTTCCATTGTACTAAAAGGGCATCTGTCACCAACCGGAATCGTTTGCAACAGTTGCAATACCTGTATAGCTATCCTAATGTAATTTACAAATATATCTTTATGTTCTTATCAATCTTTTCTAGCCCCAGAAAGTGAAGTGGCAATGGGGCTCTGTTTGGATGAACTCCAGTTTTTTTTTTTTGGGGGGCTGAGTTAGAAAAGATTGTTAAGCAATTAAATGTCATTAGCAGAGCTATATTAACATTCCCAAGTGTTACAAACTGTCCTGGTTGGTGATAGACTCCCTTTAATTTTATCCACTTTTTTTCTTTAACAAATCGAGGGTTAATAGCTAAACAAAACTCAATATTTATTACCCTGATTCTGTGGTTTACAGAAACATCCCATATCTGGTAGTAAACTGATGTAAGGGCACATGGCAGAGCGCAGAAGAAAAGCAGCGCCATATGGTTTTTGGAAGGCAGATTTTGCTGGACTGGTTTTTAGTTGCCATTTCCCATTTGAAGCCCCCTGATGCACCCTTAAAGTAGAAACTGCCAAAAAGTTATCCTATTTTCGAAACTAGGGGAAAAGCTGACAGTTTTATTGGTACTATTTTGGGGTACATATGATTTTTAATTGCTCTATATTATGTTTTTTGTGAGGCAAGGTAACCAAAAAATGGCTGTTTTGGCACCGTTTTTATTTTTTATAACATTCATCTGACAGGGTAGATCATGTGCTATTTTTAAAGAGCAGGTTGTTACAGATGCAGTGATATCAAATATGTCTACTTTCTTTGTTTGTTTGTTTCAGTTTTACATAATAAAGCATTTTTGAAAAAAAAATGTTTTTGTTTCCATTTTTTGAACGCCTTATTTTTTATTTTTCTGCCGATCGTCTTGAGCAGGGGCTTGTTTTTTGCAGAAAGAGTTGATGTTTTTATTGGTACCAATTTTATGTACATCACTCATCACTCACATGTTTTTGATCACTCATTATTACACTTTATGGGGCAAGGAGACCAAAAAATTGGCAATTTCGGCACAGTTTTTATTCATTTATTTTTACAGTGTTCACCTGAGGGGTTAGGTCATGTGACATTTTTATAGAGCAGATCTTTACAAATATGGCAATACCTAATATGTATACTTTTTCTAATTTATTTAAGTTTTACACAATAATAGCATTTTTTAAACCAAAAAAATGATATTTTAGTGTCTCAATAGTCTGAGAACCATAGCTTTTTTGTTTTTTGACCGATTGTCTTAGTTTGGGTGTCATTTTTTGAGGGATGAGGTGACGGTTTGATTGATATTATTTTGGGGGACATATGCCCTTTTGATCACTTGGTATTGCAATTTTTGTGATGTAAGGGGACAAAAAATTGCTTTTTTTGCACTGTTTTTATGTCATTAGATATATTTTTAGAGCAGGCTGTTACCAACGCGGCAATGCCTAATATGTCTACTTTTTTATTTATTTCCCTTTACCACAATAATAGCATATTTGAAACAAAAATATATTTTTGTGTCTCCAGTTCTGAGAGATATAGATTTTTTTTTATTTTTTTTGTGATTTTCTCATGTAGGGTCTAATTTCTTGTGGGATGAGGTGATTGCTTTATTGGTACCATTTTGTGGGACATACGCCTTTTTGATCGCTTGGTGTTGCACTTTTTGTGATGTATAGTGACAAAAAAGGCTTTTTTTTACACAATTTTTGATTTTTATTGTGTTTTTACGGACCTGGTGGATCATGCAATATATTATATAGAGCCGATTGTTCGGATGCGGTGATATCTTATTTATGTGTTTTTTCCTTTTTTTTCTATTTTTTTATTATAAAATTAGGTGAAATGGGCATTTTATTTTTTTTACTTGAAACTTTATTTTTTTATTAAAAACACTTTTTTTGCTTTTTTTATAAACTTTATTTCTATCCCACTCTGGGACTTCAACTTTTGAGGGTCTGATCCCTTCTGTAATGCATTACAATACATCTATATTGTAATGAATTGCCTGTTAGTGTATTACACAGAGTAATTCAATACCAGGTTGCCTAGGAGACCAAGCCTGGGGCTGGATCTCCTCGGCCCCCGTAGAAGGCAGGTCCCGATGCCGTGCAAGGCAATGGGCAGCCTGTGCATGACATTGGGCTGCGTAGTCACCCATCGGTTCCACGCCACAGCAGCGTTGGAACCTGAAGGGGTCCCTCACACGACGCAAACCCCTTTTATTCCATGTTCAGCGCCGACCGCGGCATAGAATGGGGTTAATCAGAGACTGCTGGGCCCTGCAGTGATCGGGCGCCCACCACTCTGGTGCCCACCCGATCACCATGATGTAATAGTATGTCAAAATGAAGCAAGTCACTTGCCGTTATGACATACTAGTACATCATATGTCGGGAAGGGGTTAATGAGGAAGATAAATGGAACAGGTCCCTCCTTTTCTTGGTTCTTAAAGATGACACCCACAAGCATTTTTTAAGCTGCCTTCCCCTACACTATAAGCATCATTATGACTGAATCTTTGGTTTCTAAGTTGAATAATTCTCTCCTCACTTTTTAAAATCCAACCTTGAAATGTTCTGCCAGAAAGCTCGTTCTAATGTCAGGATGCTCTATTAGAGTCTATGTTTAGCAAACGGCAGCCTTTTATCTATAGACATATCTAGACAAGATAATTGTAATAATTCTATCAAAGCAAAATGAAAGCTTTGAGAAGATTACATTCTAGATAAAAGATGCTTATTTATTTAAATAGTAATGTCGCTAAGACTACTGCAGTCTGTCCTAACCAGCGCATTTATTAATTGAAGTAACTATCTTGTATATTTTAAAAGTCCATTAATCTGCTCACACTCTAGGTTTTATCACATTTGTAAATAGTAATCAGGAAACACTGTCTTGTTGCCTTTTTTTTCCAGTGTGCAGCATGCTTTTTATTTGTAGGCATTCAGCAATAAGGTCTATGGCGCACCGGGGATATAATAAAACCACAAGCACACAAAATAAAATATTTTAGTCTCATTGAAATAAAAATCCTATTAACAATATGACTTTTAGTACATGATAATATTAAAAATAATATTATAATATTATATATTATTACAATAATATATTGTTCATTTTGGATCCTTATAAAATCACTTAGATTTGTATTGGGTTTTTTTCACACTCAGTCAAACAATGTTTATGGAAGTCCACATCTCTTCCCACCACCCAACCTTGATCCAAGAAATCCACTAAGTCCAAAGGATGGAGTAGCAGTTGGCACTACAGCTTTCTACCTACTTTTCTGGAGTGACTTTCTCCATACCCATAAACATAAGATTAACTTTGAATGAATTCACTAATATCAATGAGAATGGTCAACAATTTAATACTCTTGGGGGTGTTCCAACTCTCACTTGTCTTCATAGCATAAAAGCTAAGAGTATTAAGTCCCTATTACACCTGCAGATTAAGCAGGCAATTTTCGGAGTGATCTCTTCCACAGTATGGGTACAAGTGGTCACTAATGCCATTGCCTGTCCCATACTAAATCATTGTTTGCCTGCAACAGAGTCCTCATTACACGGCACAACCTGCCAACAGCAAATGATTATTTTTAAACATGTTGAAAGACTGTAATTACCTGATAAATGAGCATTTGCTTATTCATTGGGTAATTGGCGCAACGGATATTCATTAGCGATGATCTTAATGATTATTTACCAGTGTCATAGGGCCTTTATTCCCTTTTCTTTATTTAGAATGTATACAAACATGTCTGAGCGTGAATGTGGACAACAGAGTTAGGAGGAAAAGCTATCAGAAAAACAAGCATTCAGCGAAAAGACATCTAGGATGTATGTACTTACTTTTACTTACAAAACTGTTTGTATTTCCTCTGCCCTTGTTTGTAGAAACAATTGAGTAAAGTTTCATATACACTGTTATCTTTCCATGTATACCTTTGTTTTACTTGTTTTTAAGCTAATGGCTATAAGAAATCTTTGCAATTAAGATTAAATTAAATAGCAAAGTAAAAATATCCTATTAATAGGATCATAACAAGTAATTATGGGGAAGCCTATTACTTTGTACTTTTTTTTTTTCTCCTGCTCCCTTACTTGACCATTCAGCGCTGTAAATTGTAATTTCTCAAGCTATTTTCTTATCCTGTCTCTCACCTCTGAGGCAGTAGCAAAACCTACTACCCTCAAAGTTACTCCTATACCTGGTCTTATAGGATGCAATATCTTTTTTTGACCCAGAGGCAGAAGATATTCACATGAGAACAACCTACAAATTATGTGGTTTGTCTCTAATTAAACATAAAGGTGACATGAAGTTGTGGGTATACTAACTTGACCAAGACTCGGAAAAGTAAGTGACACAGGATAGACTGTGATGATTGAATAAGGTATCTTTTATATGGTTAAAGTGGCTATGCTATGATTAATTGATTAATGTAGAAAATGAAAATCAGACATCATATAGTACATTACAACTAGTGCTGAGCGAACCCGAACTAGTAATGGCATGGCTGTGATTGGTCAGTGCATCATGTGACCCAGCCTCTATAGAAGCTGGATCATGTGTAGCACCGCCCATCAGCTCTGAGTAGTGCAGGGACAGGAAGCAAGCAGTTGAACGGAGGGAGAGTGTTAGGAATCTGTTAGGAATTTGTTTTGTGGGTGACCTATAATGATTTTTTGTAGGTGCAATACACCAGCTTTGCACCCCTGACACAGAAATATAATAATAAATCTGGCAGTTAATTCTGTGGGTGACCTATAGCGATTTTTTGTGGGTGCAATGCACCATCATTGTACCCGGCACAAAAATATAATAGTTAGTTTGTTATGTTACTCTGTTAGTTCGATGGGTGACATATACCCATTTTTGGTGTGAGATACATGTGCACTTTATACGTGACAGGGAAATTAATATAGTTTTTCTGACTGTTAGTTCGGCCGGTGACATATAACTATTTCATACCCATTTTTGGTGAGAGATACACAAGCACTGCATATGTGGCAGGGAAAGTAATATTTTTAATCTGTCTGTTAGTTCAGTGGGTGACATATACACATTTTTGGTGTGAGATACACATGCACTGCTTATGTGACAGGGGAACTGATATAGTTAATCGTCTGTTAGTTCGGTGGGTGACATATTCCCATTTTTGGTGTGAGGTACACCTGCACTGCATACATGACAGGGATAATACATGACAGTATAATGGAAGTCAATAGAAGACAACAAAGCACCCAATGCTCGGAATAGAGGAGGGTGCCTGGTCCATTGTAAAAGGTCTAAAAGTGACAGAAACACCAACTAAATGGATCAGGAACAGCATGGGGACGATGTATGGATGCATCTTGGACTCCCAGGTCGCTGCTGGGAACTATGTTGTCCTAGTTGTACGCCACTTTTACAGACTGTCAAAAATACGCACAAACCCCCCCAAAAAAAATAAAAAGTAAAAAAAATAATATATATTTCAAAGGAAAAATTGTTAGAAAACATTGTTTCCTGTATATTCAATTGCATATAAAGTGCAAGTGCTGCCAAAAATTACAAGCAATAGGGACTCAGAAACAGCCTGTATATCACTTAAAGGAGGGCCACATTCAAATTGTGGTACAATTGTTTAGGTAGTGGGACTTCTACAATCAGAATGTCTATGCACTAAGTGAAAGGGCTGCCAAGAATTACAAGGAACCGGCACTACAATACACCCTTTATTACAAACAAAGGAGGGCATCATACACACCCTTGAAAAATTATGATTGGTGGCCTAATGGTGACCCTCAAAAACATTTGGAGTAAGGGCCTGCTTGTGACCCTCTAAAATGTTACGGGCGACCCTGAGCTGACCCTCTAAATCATTAGGGGCGAGGGGTTGCTGGTGAGCTGACCCTCTAAAACATTATGGCTCAGGGACTGCTGGTGTGCTGACCCTGTAAAACATTATGGTTTAGGGCCTGCTGGTGAGCTGACCCTGTAAACATTATGGCTCAGGGCCTGCTGGTGAGCTGATCCTGTAAAACATTATGGTTGAGGGTCTGCTGGTGAGCTGACTCTATAAAACATTATGGTTAAGGGCCTGCTGCTGAGCTGACCCTATTAAACATTATGGTTTAGGGCCTGCTGGTGAGCTGACCCTATAAAACATTATGGTTGAGGGCCTGCTGGTGAGCTTACCCTGCAAAACATTATGGTTGAGGGTCTGCTGGTGAGCTGACCCTGTAAACATTATGGTAGGAAAAAGAGAAAAAAACAGACAGTTCAGGTGGCACTACTGTTCTACAGAGAATGTTCCTCACAAACGCTCTGGAAGGGTGGCACGTAAACCAGTGTCTTGCCAGCTAATAGTGGTGCTCTGCTCCGGCGTAATAGGTGCAGACTTGCAAGCATGAATGAGAGAGAAGGAGATGAAACGGCACTCACCAGCTGTATAAAAGTATACCTTTATTGAATCCTCCAAAAGACAGAAGGCGATGAGGTAGTGGGGGCGGACGCCTTATCATGCGGCTGGACGGAGGCGACGGCCGTTTTGCGCTTCACCTAGCGCATCGTCAGGCCACTGTGGAGTTCACACGTTGTCAGCGCATACTTAAGGCGTCACGCCGCTGCGTCTCCAAGCAACAGATGACGCTTAACCTCATGAACTCCTTCAGATACAAACAACACTAGACACGGTGAGCAAGACTACAAATGTTACAAAAAATAAAATCATTCTATCAAACAGATACATAGTAGAAAAAGCGCTGTACTAGGGAAATATATATTGCTAACTTTTGTTAATCTTGTTACTTGAGAGCTAGGGAAAATAATCTCAGAGAGGGCACCGCTGCTTAATACAGATCAACCAGATTCATATTATAAAAATACTGCCAGATCGTTTTTCTCATTAAGGCCGAGGGGGCCAGTTGCCTCGGTGTGGATAATCCACCAGGATTCTCGTTGTAACAAAGTTCGATGCCGATCACCTCCTCTTGGCGGTTCCTTAACCCATTCTATGCCAGCAAATGTCAAAGATTGTGGGTTTCCATTCTGGCATGATCTTACATGGGAAATTAATTTTGTACGGCCCTTACCCGTTTTTATAGAATTAAGGTGTTCCCTAATCCATTCAAAGAGGGGTCTTTTTGTCTTCCCTATGTAAAAGGCCTGGCAGGTGCAAAAAATGACATACACTACAAAAGTGGTTCTACAAGTAATAAAATCACGCACTGTGTGTACCACTTGACCTAATTTCAGGACCTTCCTTTGGGCATTCTGGGGGCAAAAGGTGCAAAAGCCGCATTTGAAGTTCCCTACTGGTTTCCTAGCACTAAGCCAGTCCTTGGATGTTTTACTGCTCAAATTGCTGTGCACCAATTTCTCTCTTATAGTGGTGCATTTTTTGAAAGCTACCATTGGCCTCTGCTGGGTGTATGGTTGTAAGCCCAATTCTCCTTTTAGGAGATCCCAATTGCTTTGTATGACGCGACCGATGGTTTCGGCCATGGGACTATATTTGAAGGTGAAGACGAACCTGGTGTGTTCGTCATTGTTGATCGTCCTCTCTCTGAGCAGATCCTTACGAGGACGTTGATAAGCCTTACTCAAGGCTTGGTCTATGGCTCGCGGAGGGTAACCCCTATCCAACAGGCGATCCCTAAGTTGGAATGCCTGGTGTAGGTACCCATCATCCGTATTATTGATTCTACGCAACCTAATAAATTGTCCATATGGTACGGCTTTTTTAACCGCTGGTGGATGAAAGCTGGTCTGGTGGAGCAGCGAGTTCGTGGCCGTGGGTTTGCGATAACCAGTGGTGACCAATTGATTACTCTGAATTTTGACGGTAACATCTAAGAATTCGAGACTGTCTCCACCATAATTTAAAGTGAACTTCATGTTCATATTATTTGTTTGGTTAAGGTAATGTACGAACCCACGGCACTCCTCTTCGCTGCCCGACCAGACCAGAAATATATCATCCACATATCTCAAAAGTAGGTGGACATATTGTAGGAAGGGGTTACCCACCGCGAACACATAGGTCTCTTCAAACACCGCCAGGTACAGGTTAGCGAAAGTGCAAGACACAGGAGTGCCCATCGCCGTACCCTGTACCTGGCGGTACCAACGGCCATCAAACCGGAACACATTGTTGCAAAGGATGAGGTCAAGAGCATCTTCTATAAATTGGCAGAACACACTCCCTTTTGAAGTGTGACTCAACACCTCCTTCACTGCCCGTATCCCTGCTCGATGGGGAATTTGTGTGTACAAACTTTCTACGTCCAAGGACACCAGGCGATAATCCTCCCGCCACTCAAAAAAATCGAGGGCGCGGAGGAAATCGCCGGTGTCCTTAAGATACGTAGGTGTACCCCAGAGCAGTGGACGTAACAACCAATCGAGGTAGCTAGACAGAGATTCAGTCACCGAGCCAACCCCGGCCACAATGGGGCGGCCGGGGGATGGGTCGGTGACTTGTGGACTTTTGGCAAAAAATACCAGACAGGATGGATGGGATTTTTTGGCACTAATTTGTCACAAATATTCGGCGGCAATAGTTTCAAATCTATATATTTAATCAACAGCCTTTCTAGTTTAACCATAATTTCTGGTACTGGATTAGTCGCTACTCTTTCATATGTGACAGTGTCATTAAGTTGTCTGGCTGCTTCCTCCATGTAGTATTCACGTGTTAGTAGGACCACATTCCCCCCTTTATCCGCCGGCTTAATCACGACGTCTTTTAAACCACATAGCCAGTTCAAAGCTTCACGTTCATCGGGAGTGATATTAGGCGGAGCTACTGGGTAAAGCAGTGCTCGAACGTCTCGTATCACTCTTTTATGGAATATGTCTATAGCTGAACCGGCTGGCATGGGAGGGAGGAATGTGGACCTAACACCACCCTGGAAGTAATTTGCCTGGGGTACTTCCATGATATACGGATCCCTCTCGCTATCTGTCATGGCTAAGATGCACTCAATTTCTTCCTCATTATATCTGGGCAACAAATGAAAATCTGTTTGCGTCATTTTTGCTGGGATTTCTCCTGATAGGGGGATTCTACGAGACAGAGGGGACTCATGAAATATTTTTTTCAAATAAAGCTTACGAATGCTTTTGTATAAGTCGACTTCAAAGTCGGCTGCGCAAAATTGCTCAACCAGGCTAAAGCCCAGCCCTTTCTGTAGTACAGATAGACATGCTGGTGATAACTGATGTGCGGTTAAATTTATTACTTCATTCTGGGGAGGTATATCCACATTTAAGTCAACTTGTTTCCTTATTGTTTCCAGGTGACTTGTCTGCGTCTGCGTGTAGACTTCCTGATTCCTTTTGGCTTTTCTTTTGTTTCTCCCTCGGCCTCTTCTTGTTCTTCGCCTAAAGGGAGAATATTAGTGGATGCCTCCCCTGTTCCATTATCGGATATGCTTGAATCTGAGTCGGTGGTCCAATAACCACTGCGTGGACGTCTCTGCACGCGTCGTGGACGGGATTTTTTCTTTGAGGTCCAATCGAATACTTTGTCCGATTCATAATCGAGCTTATCCCGTAGGAATTTGTCACGTTTGCGTTCTTTCACATCGATTTGAGTTGTAGTTAATTTTTTATTAAGTCTCTTTTCAAAAGCAGCGTATTGTGCCTCAGTTAGGCGAGTTCTCAATTCCCTCTTGGTTTTCACTAATTCTGTCGTTATTGTTACGTATTCTTTTTCATCCCTTTCCAGGACCATAGATAGAATCTGCAGCGAAAACTGAGAATGTAGTTCCTTCCATTGAGTGACAAAAGTTTCATCGTCCTCATATTGGAGGATCTCCTTATAGGTTCTCAGGTTATAGGTTGACATTTGCTGGCATAGAATGGGTTAAGGAACCGCCAAGAGGAGGTGATCGGCATCGAACTTTGTTACAACGAGAATCCTGGTGGATTATCCACACCGAGGCAACTGGCCCCCTCGGCCTTAATGAGAAAAACGATCTGGCAGTATTTTTATAATATGAATCTGGTTGATCTGTATTAAGCAGCGGTGCCCTCTCTGAGATTATTTTCCCTAGCTCTCAAGTAACAAGATTAACAAAAGTTAGCAATATATATTTCCCTAGTACAGCGCTTTTTCTACTATGTATCTGTTTGATAGAATGATTTTATTTTTTGTAACATTTGTAGTCTTGCTCACCGTGTCTAGTGTTGTTTGTATCTGAAGGAGTTCATGAGGTTAAGCGTCGTCTGTTGCTTGGAGACGCAGCGGCGTGACGCCTTAAGTATGCGCTGACAACGTGTGAACTCCACAGTGGCCTGACGATGCGCTAGGTGAAGCGCGAAACGGCCGTCGCCCCCGTCCAGCCACATGATAAGGCGTCCGCCCCCGCTACCTCATCGCCTTCTGTCTTTTGGAGGATTCAATAAAGGTATACTTTTATACAGCTGGTGAGTGCCGCTTCATCTCCTTCTCTCTCATTCATGCCTGTAAACATTATGGTTGAGGGCCTGCTGGTCAGCTGACCCTATAAAACATTATGGTTTAGGGCCTGCTGGTGAGCTGACCCTATAAAACATTATGATTCAGGGCTTGCTGGTGAGCTGACACTGTAAAACATTATGGTTGAGGGCTTGCTGGTGAGCTGACCCTGTAAACATTGTGGTTGAGGGCCTGCGGGTGAGCTGACCCTATAAAACATTATGGTTTAGGACCTGCTGGTGAGCTGACCCAGTAAAACAATATGGTTGAGGGCCTGCTGGTCAGCTGACCCTCTAAAACATTGTGGTTGAGCATCTGCTGGTGAGTTGACCCTCTAAAACATTATGTTGAGGGCCTGCTGATGAGCTGACCATCTAAAACATTATAGGTTAGAGCCTGCTGATGAGCTGACCATCTAAAATATTATGGTTGAGGGCCTGCTGGTGAGCTGACCCTCTTTATAAATTGTAGTGGAGGTTATATATATAATCTGGATGAGGAGGAGGAGGAGGAGAAAACAAGATTCAACCATATACACTTTTTTGTGGTGGAAAAGGTGCATGGGAATAGACTGTAGACTGAGTACATTATAAACAATACATTGAAGTTGCCTTTTTGTTCATCGTCATCTCAGCTCTCCTCTGGTGGAGTTGAGAAGTCAGGGACAATCCAGGCCTTGTTCATTTTTATCTGAGTCAACCTGTCAGCATTGTCAGTGTACAAGCGGATACTCTTATCAGTTATAATGCCACCAGCAGCACTAAATACATGCTCAGACAAAAATCTGGCGGCAGGGCAGGCCAGCACCTCCATTGTGTATAGCACAAGTTTGTGCCACATGTCCAGTAGCAATGAGCGTGAGGTGCCATATTCGATTTTGCGATATTTCGCGAATATTCGATTGAATATTCATCATATATTCGTCGAAATCGAATATTCGGCATTATTCTATATATTGCGAATGCTACGCAAATTTATATTCGCATTGCGAATTAAACTTCGAGCTGAGTTCCTAATGGTTGTAAATTGCATTGCTAGAATTGACAAAGATAACGAATATCACGAATATAGCACTATATTCTCAATCTTCGTTATGTTCTAGCAATACAACCATTAGGAACTCAGCTCTAAGTTTAATTTGCAATGCAAACATATACCCGCATTCCAAATTCAACTTAAAGCTGGGTTCCTAATGGTTGTATTGCTAGAATATACCGAATATCACGAATATAGCACTATATTCTCAATCTTCGTTATATTCTAGCAACAACCATTAGGAACTCATCTCTAAGTTTCATTCGAAATGCGAACATATAATCGCATTGCGAATTGATTTTAGAGCTAAGTTCCTAATGGTTGTATTGCTAGAATATAACGAAGATGACGAATATCACGAATATAGCACTATATTCTCTATCTTCGTTATATTCTAGCAACAACCATTAGGAACTCAGCTCAAAGTTGATTTCGCAATGCAAACATATACTGGCATTGCAAATTCAACTTAGAGCTGGGTTCCTAATGGTTGTTGCTAGAATATAACGAAGATTGAGAATATAGTGCTATATTCGTGAATTCGTGATATTCGTTATATTCTAGCAATACAACCATTAGGAACCCAGCTCTAATTTGAATTCGCAATGCGAGTAATTCAGGTTATGTTAATCGCATTGCGATAACAACTTAGTCAAATTTGTGAGATCGTGATTCTCACATCCGACAGTAAATTTTAGCATGGAGGTGCTCAACACTAATGTCCAGCTTGGACACCCAGTAGTTATAAGGCACTGAGGGATCATTTGGGACACTGACACGGTCTGCGATGTATTCCTTCACCATCTTCCAAAACTTTGCCCTCCTTGTAGCACTAGGCCACCTGGGTGAGGTTGCTGGTGGGGTGTCATGAAAGTGTCCCATGCCTTGGAGAGTGTTGCTCTGCCTTTGTTCGAACTGCTGTGTGTTCCCCTTGTCTCCCTTCCTTGGTTGCCTAGGGAAGTACAGACTCTGGCGACCGAGTTGTAAAATTTAAAATTTTGGAGCAATCTCTCAACAAGTACCTTCTGGCATTGCACCGTTTAACTCGTCCTCTCCACCACAGGAATGAGAGATGAGAAGTTCTCTTTGTAGCGGGGGTCGAGAAGGGTGAACAACCAGTAATTTGTGTTATCTAAAATGCGTATAATGCAATGGTCGCAGGAAAGACAGCCTAACATAAAGTCAGCCATGTGTGCCAGAGTACCAACAGGCAAGATGTCGATGTCAACATCAGGATGACTCCCTATCCCCTCATCCTCTTTATCCTCCTCCTCTTCTGCCCATCCATGCTGAACAGATGAAATTAAAGTTCCATGGGTACTACCCTTTGTAGCGGAGGCAGCTGTCTCCAGCTCCTCCTCCTCCTCTTCATGGCCCAATTCGATGGAACGAACTGTGGGTGGTCTGGCTATCACCCTGTGTAATACCCTCCCCCATTTCCTCATCTGACACATTCGGAGCGTCCTCTTTAATTGTGAGCAGCGATCACAGCAGTGGGATGGTTACACTGATAATAGCGTTATCGCCACTAACCATATGTGTGGATTCAAAGTTTTTAAAACCTCACATAGGTCTGACTTTAATGCCCACTCTTTGCTTGTAAATAGTGGCAGTTGACTTGAAAGGCAACGACCATGTTGCAGCTGGTATTCCACAACTGCCCTCTGCTACTCACAAAGCCTGGCCAACATGTAGAACGTAGAGTTCGAGCATGTGCTCATGTTGCACAACAGTTGGTGAGTTGGAAGCCGCAAGCGCTGCTGCAGCCTTGACAGACCGGCTGAAGCTGTGGACGACTTGCAGAAATGGGCACACAAGAGGCACGCCTTCACTAGTAGCTTTTGCAAAATGGGGGAGGTTTTGATAAACCGCTGAGCCACTAAGTTTAAGACGTGGGCTAGGCATGGGATGTGTGTCAGGTTGCCGAGCTCCAAAGCTACCACCAAGTTATGGCGATTGTCAGACGCAACCATGCCTGGATGTAGGTTAAGTGGCGAGAGCCACAGCTCAGTCTGGTCCCTTATACCCTGCCATAGCTTTGCAGCGGTGTGCTTTTTGTCCCCTAAGCAGATCAGCTTCAGCACGGCCTGTTGACGCTTACTCACAGCAGTGCTACACTGCTTCCAGCTAGTGACTGATGGCTGACTGCTGTTGGAGGTGGAAGTGGACGTGGAGGCGGCGGGTGGGGGGGAGAAGTGGGGGTTGGAGCCAGTAACATAGCTGCTGGCGGAGACCCTGATGGACATAGGGTCAGCAATCCTGGGCGAGGGTAGCACCTGTTCCATCCCAGGGTATGACTAACTCCAAGCCTCCAAAACATTCACCCAGTGTGCGGTCAGGGAAATGTAGCGCCCCTGGCCACCAGCACTTGTCCATGTGGTGAGGTGGACGTTCCCAGTAAGTGCGTTGGTCAGGACACGGGTGATGTTCTGGGACACATGCTGGTGTAAGGTAGGCACGGTAAACCGTGAAAAATAGTGGCGGCTGGGGACTGCATACCGAGGGACAGCCGCCGACAACAGGCTATGGAAAGCCTCAATGTCCACAAGCCTAAATGGTAACATTATAAGGGCCAGTAATTTCAAAAGTTGTGTATTTAGTGCTATTGTCTGTGGGTGGGTGGATGGGTATTTGTGCTTGCTTTCAAATGTCTGTGTTATCAACATTTGGATGCTGCAATGGGACAGGAAAGTGGATGTTGTTGCTGACAGTTAATGCGAAGGTCCAGGTGCAGGGCGAGGGGCATCCGGGCCTACGCCTTCGACAGAGGATTGGCCGGCAGTGAGTAACACAGGGGAAGAGGAGGCAGTGGTGTGACCCGCAGAATCAGATTGTGGACCCAGGAATTCGGCCCACTTATTAGGGCGCTTGGATGCCATCATGCTGGTGGTGATAAGGTTGCTAGCGTTCACGCTCTGGCTCATTTTGGTATGGCACAGGTTGCAAACTACCACTCTTTTGTCATTTGCGCTTTCCTCAAGAAAGAGCCATACTGCGGAACACCTACCCCTTGGCAAGGTAGATTTACGTATGAGGTTGCTCGGTGTAGCGGTTGCGGGTCTGTTTGGTGTGGGCCGATGTATCCCTTTTGCAACCCCACTGCCTCTTTCAGACTGTTGCGGTGCTACGGATCCCTTCTCCTCTGTACTGCTGTCCTCAGTCTGCATCTCACTTTCCCATGTTGGGTCAGTGACCTCATCGTCCACCACCACCTCTTCAACTTCCTCGCTCTGCTCATCCTCCTGACTTGACCTAACCACAACCTCAGTGATTGACAACTGTGTCTCATCATCATCCACCTCGTGAACGAATGATTGCCGTTCACCTTCGTCATCTTCTTGAGACTGTGAAGGCCCAAGAGGTTGGGAATCAGGGCACAATATCTCATACACCTCTTCAAGCGTGCCTGGTGAGAGAGCCAAACCAAGTACTAGCGATGAAAAGAGGTCATGTGAATATCCGGGTGTGGGATCACTTATTTGGCCAGACGTAACATGGTGGGAAGAAGGAGGATCAGAGTGAGGATTCGGTTGACCAGACCCTTGGCTACAGAGACTGGACTTCGTGGTGCTTAACTGACTGGAAGCATTATCTTCAACAATACAACCGACCACCTGTTCACAATGGTCCAACTTTGACAGTGTTGTCCTGCACCACCCAGCTAAGTTGGACATGAAGCTGGGTAAGGTTGATTTTTTTTGTATTTTCTGCTGCAGCAGGCACAGTTTCATTGCGCCCAGGGCCACGGCCTCTGCTTGCACCATCAGCCTCACGCCCACTCCCCGTCCCTTTGTGCTCGCCTTCTTCATATTAATGTTTTTTTCTGTATATGTGGCGCAGATTGTTTTACTGTCCGCTAAAGACACAGTTTTCTGATGGAGGACAGTATTGGTTACAGAACACCACAGATTTTGGACACTACACTAGGCCCAGATTAATGAAAGTTGTAATATAGACAGCATTTTTAAATGCCGTTCAGTATTGAACACAAAAACCCACAGATTGGGGACACTTTATTAGGCCCGGATTAATGCAAGTTATGATATAGACAGAGTTTTCAGATTCAGTTCAGTATGGGATACAAAAACCCACAGAGTTTGGAAACATTACTAGGCCCAGATTAATGGAAGTTGTAATATACACACTTATTACAGATTCAATTCAGTATTGGATACTAAAACCCAGAGATTGTGGACACTTTACTAGGTCCAGATTAATGCAAATTGTAATATAGACACTTTTTTCAGATTCAGTTTAGTATGGATAAAAAAAACACAGATTGTGGACTCTTTACTAGGCACAGATTAATGAAAATTGTAATATACACACTTTTTTAAGATTCAGTTCAGTATGGGATACAAATACCCATAGCTTGTGGACACTTAACTGTGCCCAGATTTTTGGAAATTGTAATATACACACTTTTTTCAGATTCAGTTCAGTATGGGATACAAAAACCCACAGATTGTGGACACCTTACTAGGCCCAGATTAATGGAAGTTGTAATATACACACTTTTTTAAGATTCAGTTTAGTATGGGATACAAAACCCACAGGTTATGGACACTTTACTAGGCACAGATTAATAGAAGTTGTAATATACACACTTTTTTCAGATTCAGTTCAGTATGGGATACAAAAACCCACAGATTGTGGAGATTTTAATAGGCCCAGATTAATGGGAGTTTTAATATACACCCTTTTTTCAGTTTCAGTTCAGTATGGGATACAAAAACCCACAGATTGTGGACACTTTACTAGGCCCAGAATAATGGAAGTTTTAATGTACACAATTTTTTTAATTTTAAATTCAGTATTGGTTATAGAACACCACAGATTACAGACAATATATGAGGACCAGATAATTGGAATTTGTAATACTACATACATAGTAACATAGTAACATAGTATATAAGACAGAAAAAAGACATTTGTCCATCCAGTTCGGCCTGTTTCCTACAAGTTGATCTAGAGGAAGGCAAAAAAAAACCCTGTGAGGCAGAAGCCAATTTCCCCCACTTAAGGGGAAAAAATTCCTTCCTGACTCCAATCAGGCAATCAAAATAACTCCCTAGATCAACGACTCCTCTCTATTAGCTATCACCTGTAATAGTATTACACTCCAGAAATACATCCAGTCCCCTTTTGAATTCCTTTATTGTACTCACCATTACCACCTCCTCAGGCAGAGAGTTCCATAGTCTCACTGCTCTTAGCTTTAAGAAACCTTTTCTATATTTGTGTACAAACCTTCTTTCCTCCAGAACCAGAGGGTGTCCCCTCATCACAGTCACAGTCCTGGGGATAAATAGATGATGGGAGAGATCTCTGTACTAACCCCTGATATATTTATACATAGATATTAGATCACCCCACATACGTCATTTTTCTGAAGTGAATAACCCTAATTTTGATAACCTTTCAGGGTACTGTAGTTGCCCCATTCCAGTTATTACTTTAGTTGCCCTCCTCTGAACCCTCTCCAGCTATGCTATGTCTGCCTTGTTCACAGGAGCCCAGAATTGTACACAGTACTCCATGTGTGGTCTGACTAGTGATTTGTAAAGAGGTAGGACTATGTTCTCATCACAGCCATCTATGCCCCTTTTGATGCAACCCATTATCTTATTGGCCTTGGCAGTAGCTGCCTGACACTGGTTGTTACAGCGTACTTTGCTGTTTATTAAAATTCCTAGATCTTTTTCCATGTCAGTGTTACCGAGTGTTTTACCATTTAGTATGTACGGGTGACTTGCATTATTCCTTCCCATGTGCATAACTTTACATTTGTCAGTGTTAAACCTCATCTGCCATTTCTCTGCCCAAGCCTCCAATCTATCCAAATCTCTCTGTAGCAGTATATTGTCCTCTTCAATGTTAATTACTTTACACAGTTTAGTGTCATCTACAAAAATTTATATTTTACTGTGCAAGCCTTCTACAAGATCATTAATAAATATATTGAAGAGAATAGGTCCCAGCACTGACCCCTGAGGTACCCCACTAGTGACAGTGACCCAATCTGAGTGTGTACCATTAATAACCACCCTCTGTTTTCTGTCACTCAGCCAGTTACCCACATACAGACATTTTCCCCCAGTCCGAGCATTCTCATTTTATATACTAACCTTTTATGATGTACAGTGTCAAATGCTTTGGAGAAGTCCAGATATACGACATCCATTGATTTGCCACTGTCAAGTCTAGAACTTACCTCTTCATAGAAACTGATTAAATTCGTTTGGCATGACCGATCCCTCATAAAGCCATGCTGATATGGCGTTATTTGCCTATTTTCATTGAGATACTCCAAGATAGCATCTCTTACAAAACCTTCAAACAGTTTACCCACAACAGATGGTAAACTTACCGGCCTATAATTTCCAGGCTCTGTTTTTGGACCCTTTTTGAATATTGGCACCACATTTGCTATGCGCCAATCCTGTGGAACATTCCCTGTCAGTATAGAGTCCGTAAATATCAGAAATAAAGGTCTGGCTATTACATCACTTAATTCCCTTAGGATACGGGGGTGTATGCCATCCGGTCCTGGCGATTTGTCTATTTTAATCTTTTTAAGTCGCTGTTGTACGTCTTCCTGGGTCAGACAGGGCACTTTTAATGGGGGATTTACTTTTACATTCTGCATTTCATCTGACAGATTATCTTTCTCAGTGAATGTGGTGGAGAAAAAAATATTTAATAGTTTTGCTTTATCCTCGTCGCTCTCTGCAACACCCCCCTCATTGCTGTGTAGAGGGCCGACTTCTTCAGATTTATATTTTTTACCATTTATATAATTGAAGAACATTTTAGGGTTAGTTTTACTCTCTTTGGCAATTAATCTCTCGGTCTCTAGTTTTGCCGTTTTTATTCGTTTTTTACATGTTCTATTTTTTTCCTTATAGTTTATCAGTGCTTTCTGGCTCCCCTCCTGTTTTAGTGATTTATATGCTTCCTTTTTGTTATTTATTGCTTTCTTTACGGTTCTATTTATCCACATTGGTTTCTTATTGTTCCTTAGCCTTTTATTCCTATAAGGTATGTACCTCTCACAATTAGATGTTACAATGCTTTTAAAAATCTCCCATTTTGTGGTTGTATTTTTATTTTAAAGGACTTTGTCCCAGTTAGTTAGGCCTATGGCGTTGCTTAGTTGGCTAAATTGTGCTTTTTTGAAGTTTGGTATTTTTGTTCCTCCCTTTAAAAACTCTCGTTTGAAGGATAATTGGAAGGTTATTACTTTATGGTCACTATTTCCTAGGTGTCCCTCAACCTGCACATCTGTTGTTCTATCAGGTCTATAGGTTAATACTAAGTCCAGTATGACCGTCCCTCGAGTTGGGTCCTGAACCAGTTGGGAAAGGTAATTGTCTTTGGCTATTGCCAAGAACCTGTTTCCTTTATGGGATGTACAGCTTTCAGTTTCCCAGTCTATATCTGGGTAGTTGAAGTCCCCCATAATAACTAGTGTTGAGCGCGAATATTCGAATAGCGAATATTAATCGCGAATATCGCAACTTCGATAATTCGCGAATATTGCGAATATACTGCTATATATTCGTTATATCGAATATTCGTCATTTTTTCCATCTGAACAAATGATTCCTCCCTGCTTAAAATGCTTGTGGGTCAATGAGTCATCGGCCCACAAGCAAGAAGCAGGGAGGAATCATGACTTTAGATGTTGAAAAAGACGAATATTCTAAAAACGAATATATAGCACTATAGCGAATATATTCGCTTTGACATTTTTAGAATATTCGTCTTTTTTCCCTCCAAACAGTACAGTTAAACTCCTTTGGCATACTCCTCCCACAGCGCCTCGTCACCATGGGAACGCTGGTGGTTAGAATATACCATCGGATCTGAGTTAGATCGTGAAAACTCAAACCGATGGTATATTCTAACACAGAGGCGCTCCCATGGTGATGGGGACGCTGAAGTTAGAGTATGCCAACACGCGCATACATGGTCCTGCTGCCTGGAGTACCTGTCCTCTGACAGGGCACTGTGATCTGCACTATTACCCTCAGATGCCGCACCTGAGGGGTTAATAGTGCGATCACAGCACCCTGTCAGAGGTCGGGTGCCGCCGGCAGCAGTGCCTCCTCACTATTAAAATCAGCAGTGCGCATCCTCTCACCAGTATTACAAACACTGACAGGCCAGTGCCGTCCCTATTAAACACTGGTGGCCAGTGTCATCCCTCGTAATTATCACTGGTCAGTGCGCACTCTCCTCTCCCTCAGTAAAACATTGCTGGCAGTGCCTCTCTCCTCCACAGGTAGCGGCAGCTCGATCAGAGTCTCAGCAGTGTAATGCTGGGGCTCGATCAGCACATGGCAACCAGGACGCTACTGCAGTCCTGGCTGCCATGGTTGTTAGTCAGCATTGTACTACTGCGCTAGCCGCCGGGCGCTCCTTCTTCTCAAACTCACAGTTTGAGGGGAGGAGCGCCCGCGGCCCAGCGCAGGTAAGTACAATGCTGACTAACTCAACCATGGCAGCCAGGACTGCAGTAGCGCCCTGGTTGCCATGGTAATCGATCGGAGCCCCAGCATTACACTGCTGGGACTCTGATCGGAGCTGCCGCTGCCACCAATGATGGGAGGGGGAGAGGGAGGGCGCACTGCCAGCAATGATTTTTTACTGGGGAGGGAGGGGGATTGAGTGCGCACTGACCAGCGATAATTAATACGGGGGAGGGATTGTCGGCGCACACTGGCCACCAATGATGTTTAATAGGGGGATCGGCACTGGCCACCAATTATTGTTTGTAATACTGGTGAGGGGGAATTAGGCGCACTGCCCATTAATGATTTTAATAGTGGGAGGCGACTGTTACTCGGGCGGCATCTCGACCTCTGATAGGGTGCTAGATCCGCACTATTAACCCCTCAGGTGCGGCATCTGAGGGGCTAATAGTGCAGATCACAGTGCCCTGTCAGAGGACAGGTGCCTCCAGGCAGCAGGGAGCCGGTATGTATGCGCGTGTTGGTATACTTAACTTAGCTGTCCTCATCACCATGGGAACGCTTCTGTGTTAGAATATACCATCGGATTTGAGTTTTCACGATCTGACTCAGATCCGATGGTATATTCTAACCACCAGGCGTTCCCATGGTGACGGGGACGCTTGTGGGGAGGAGTATGCCAAAGGGTTAACGAATATGGAATATAGCTATGCACTAGCAGTGCTAAGTTGAAATCGCAATGCGAATACTTTAAGTTAAATTAATCGCATTGTGATTTCAACTTAGCACTGCTGCTATATTCCATATTCGTTAACTTCGTTCTCATTCTAGCAAGCTGACCCATTATAAACCCAGCTCTAAGTTGAAATCGCAATGCGATTAATATAACTTGAATTAATCGCATTGCGATTTCAACGTAATTCCTCAAATCCGACAGTACATTTTAGTATATGGAGACGTTCCCATGGTGATGGGGACGCTCCATGAGCACGGAAGTTATGGTTGGCTTGGTAGAATTAGCAATAGCTTAATATGACGAATGTATTCGTCATATTCCTCAAAACGAAGATAACGAAGTATTCTACATCTTCGTTTTAGCAACCTATTCGTCAACTTCGCTATTCGCTAATTCTAGCAATCAAATAGGAAGGTTGACTTACCAGACAGTTGTGTTAAATTCGCTATGCGATTTTTTTTTTTAATACAATAATTATATTACTTAATAAAATTATTATATTATATTATATTATTATTATTCTATTTATTAAAAAAAAAAAAAATCGCATAGCGAATTTAACACAGCTGTCTCTATAGTCAACCTTCCTATTTGCTAGAATTAGCGAAGTTGACGAATAGGTTGCTAAAACGAAGATGTAGAATACTTCGTTATCTTCGTTTTGAGGAATATGACGAATACATTCGTCATATTCGTCATCCTCGCTAATTCTAGATATGAAACCAATAGGAAAGTAGCCTTAAGTTAAAATCGCAATATGCGATTATTTAAATCGCATGTTAATCGCGATAACTAGAAAAATGACGAATATTCGATTTCGACGAATATGAAACGAATATTCATACGAATATTCGCGAATTTCGTCGAAATCGAATATGGCACCTGCCGCTCATCATTAATAATAACAACTTCATTATGATTTGCCGCTTCGTCTATCTCATTTAGTAATAGATTTCCTGCGGACTGGTCTATTAGGTGGTTTATAATAAACTCCTAGTAGTAATTTATTATTGTTTCTGCCTCCATGTAGTTCTACCCACAGTGACTCCACATGTTCATGTCCCTCACTTATATTTTCTCGAATTGTGGGCTTTAGACAAGACTTCACATAAAGGCTGACATCTCCTCCTCTCTGATTTTGACGATCCTTTCTAAACAGATTGTAACCCTTTATATTAACTGCCCAGTCATAGCTATCATCCAGCCATGTCTCAGTTATTCCCACTATGTCATAGTCCTCCTCACACATCACTAATTCCAGTTCACCAGTCTTGTTAGTCAGGCTTCTGGCATTAGTATACATACATTTGAGAGCTTTATGTATATTTTTTACCCTACCCCTTTCATTCTGAACTGTTCTAGTCCCCCCTTCCATTCCTCCCCCAGTCACACTACCTCATCCCTGGTCTCTATCTGCACTATCTTCCCCTCCTATAATGTAATTACCCTCCCCCGCAGTCCCTAGTTTGAACACTCCTCCAACCTTCTAGCCATCTTTCTCCCCAACACAGCTGCCCCTTCCCCATTGAGGTGCAGCCCGTCCCTACGATAGAGCCTGTAGCCGACAGAGAAGTCGGCCCAGTTCTCCAGGATCCCAAACCCCTTCTTACTACACCAGTTCTTGAGCCACTTGTTAACCTCCCTAATCTCCCGCTGCCTTTCTTGTGTGGCTCGTGGTACAGGCAGTATTTCATAGAATACAACTTTTGAGGTCCTTGCCCTAAGCATTTGACCTAAATCACTAAAATAATTTTTAAGTACTCTCCGATATGGACCATGACCACTGGATCTTCTCCAGCCCCTCCCAGTAATCTGTCAACCCGATAGCGCCAGGAAGACAGCACACGATCTTTGTGACAGATAGCCCTATTTGTTCCCCTATTAATGGAGTCTCCCACTACAAGCACCTGTCTGGTCGGCCCTGCTCTCCTGGTCCCCTGCTTACTGGAGCTGATATTCCCCTGACTGGCAGAGGATGTGTTCAGCTGCAGCAGTGCCGTCCCTGAACTGACATCCCCCTCATCTGCCAACCGTGCAAACTTGTTGGGGTGTGTCAGATCAGGGCTAGCCTCCCTGGCACTCTTCCCTCTACCCCGCTTTCTTACTGTTACCCAGCTAACTACCTCACTCTCCTCAGCCTCCTCACGGTCACTCTCTCCCTTATCTGCACCATAGAATGCTTGCTCAGTGAGCAGCAAACTCTTTTCCAAATTGTCAGTGGCTTTCAGTGTTGCAACTCGCCTGTTTAGAGACTCGATGTGCAATTCCAAATGGGTAATTTGCTCACATTTTGAACCAGGACTGCATACATCATACAAGATGTGCACTGGACGGTGCTGTCAATAATGGAAGTCATACTAAATGGGGATTACACAGGAAAAGAGAAAAAAATAAAATATAGAGCAGTGATAAGGTTCTTACTTACTGTGGTCCCCTTACAGTAGTAGGAAGATTAGCTAGAATCAAGGAAGATCTAATGAATTTTTGTTTCTTGCTCCTTTTTTTAAACTCCGGTTTCTTTAAACTCCACTTAAACAGCAGCCACTATAGCAAGCCTCAGGTAGAGCAATACTGACAGTGTTTTCTGAGGCAGGACAGTATTAGTTACATGGAACACCACAGATTATGGACACTAAATGTGACCCAGATTATTAAAGAGTCAGTCTGTATATGATGTACAGTATATGTCACTAATAGTTATAAAATAAAAATATCTTGCTGCTGTGAAACACACAGTAGCCCTTAAAAGGATTTTGAGTTGCTTGACAAGATTTTGGTATTAAAACAGCAAATTTCTCTTCCTGCACTATCTGTCCCTTCCTTAGCATGGTTTTCCTGACACTGCTGTTAAATATATTGTTGATCTAAAAAGCACAAACACACACAGTAGTCATTACAAGGACTTTTGGGCCTTTGAAAAGTTGTCTGTAACTAAAATTGCTGAAATTCGCTCCCTCATCTGTCTTTCCCTTCCTACCCAATGCTCTCCCTGACTACGTCTGAGCCGAACATGTGTCATCGGGGGCTATATAACCTCCGATGATGCGTTCCTGCCATCCAATCAATGTAATGCCAGTAGCTAACATGGCTACTGGCATTACAGAGAGGGCAGTACTTACCTGCACCTTTACTGGCTGCTTAAAACCCTCAAAACGTGCAGGGCGGAGACTCGAGCATTCCGCAGAGTACCTCCGTGTGTCGAGCATAGCGATGCTCGAGACGAACCGGTACTCGGCCGAGCATGCTCACTCATCACTAATTGCCATTTTTGTTGTGAGGTATACCTGCACTGTATACGTGACAGGGAAATTAACATAGTTAATCTGTCTGTTAGTTTGGTGGGTGAATTCAAAGAATGAGGAGAGCATCAAGTAAGAGACGTGGCCCTGGTCGGGATGCTGCAGGTAATGGTTGAGCTCCTGTTGCAGAGAGAGGACGTGGTCGATCTGTGCCAGGTACACTCCCTAGTGAAACACC
Source organism: Bufotes viridis (assembly GCA_033119425.1). Lineage (NCBI taxonomy): Eukaryota > Metazoa > Chordata > Amphibia > Anura > Bufonidae > Bufotes > Bufotes viridis. The sequence continues at coordinate 171,337,601 of CM065594.1, read as the reverse complement.
TTCCTCAGATGCACGTAGGCGACAGGACGTTCAGCGTTATTTTGTAGACCCTAATACGGGTTTACGAATGGTGAGGCCAGAACAAGTAGAGGCAGTAGTAGTTTGGGTGGCTGACAGTGCCTCCAGTTCTTTCACATTGTCTCCCACCCAGTTTCCTGCTGAAACTGCAGAGTTGGCATTTGCAGCCCATGGGCATCTCTCTTATACCTCCCCCTTTTGAAAATCAGCCAAGCAGTCTGAGCCCCAAGTCATGCAACAGTCTCTTATATTTTGGTGAGACTGCTGGCGGGAATCCTGTGGGCCATCTACCTAGCCCTGCCCCAGAAGTGGAAGAGATAGAGTGCACTGATGCCCAACCACTTATGTTTCAGGATGTGGACATGGGAGGATCACCGCAGCACATCTCTAATGATGATGACAAAACACAGGGGCTAACTGCGGCTTTCTGCTGTGTGCAGAACGGCAAGGAGGACAGGGGTGAAGATTGGGTGGGAGATAATGTGGAGGGTGATGAGGTCCTAGACCTCACATGGAATCAAGGTCATGTGAGTGATGGGTGGAGTTTAGAGGAAAAGGTGGTGGTCGCACAGAGCCACCAGCACAGCAAAAGAGGGAGCAGGGTGCAAAATCAGATTGGCCGTCCCCTAGCCAGTATGCCTGCTACTGCCCACCACACCCAGGGACTGAGCACACCAAAGCCAGCTCCAAGGAGTTCCCTGGCGTGGCAGATCATCAAACAATGTACTAACGACAAGACACGAGTGGTATGCACGCTGTGCAATCAGAGCCTGAAACGAGGCATAAACGTTCTAAACCTGAGCACAACCTGCATGACCAGGCATCTAAATGCAAAGCACAAGCTGCCGTGGAGTACACACCTGAAAAACCATACAAGATCTGAGGCTCCTCTTGCTCCCTCTTCGGCTGTTGTCTCGGCCCCTTTGCCCCCCTTTGGAGTGACAGTGGCACTTGCCAACCCGCAAACAGAGGATGTGAAAGCAACATCACCTCCTCCACCACCATCACCAAGCATCTCCACACTGTCCCATGGTAGTGTTTAGCTGTCCATCCATCAAACACTGGAGATAAAGAGGAAGTACCCCTCTACCCACCCGCGATCCCTGGCCCTAAATGCCAGCATTTCAAATTCCTGGCCTTTGAAATTCTGTCATTCCGTCTGGTGGAGACAGAGACTTTTAAAAACCTTATGGCAGTGGCTGTCCCACAGTAAGTGGTTCCCAGCCGCCACTACATTTCCAGGCGATCCATCCTTGCCCTGCACAACCAAGTGGCGGACAAAGTCAGGTGTGCACTGCGCAACGCCATCTGTGGCAAGGTCCACATAACTACAAATATGTGGACCAGTAAGTACAGGCAGGGACATTATATCTTCCTAACTGCACACTGTGTAAATGCAGTGGTGGCTGGGCCTAAGGCAGATAACAGTTTGGCGCATGTCCTACCGCCACTGAGGATTGCAGGATATTTATTGTTGCCTCCTTTTGCCTCCTCCTTCTACTCCGCTTCCTCCTCTACCACCTCCTTATCCGGTCAACGTAACACCTGCAACACCAACTTCAGCATAGCCAGGTGGAAACGACAGCAGGCTGTTTTGAAACTCATCTGTTTGGGGAAAAAGCTCCACATCGCGCAGGAGCTGTGGACAAGCATGGAACAACAGACAGATGAGTGATTGGTGCCTCTGAGCCTCAAGCCTGGCCTGGTGGTGGGCGATAACTGGTGAAATTTCGCAGCAGCTCTGGGGCTAGCTGGTTTAATGCACCTCCCTTGCCTAGTGTATGTGCTGAATTTGGGGGTGCAGAGGTTCCTGAAAAATTACCCCAATATGTCAGAGCTGCTGCAGAAAATGTGGGCTGCCTGTGCTCGCTTTCGGCGTTCTCACCCTGTCTGCGCTGCAGAGTAACTTCGGCCTTCCCACTCACCACCTCATACACAATTTACAAACAAGGTGGAACTCCACCTTGCACATGCTGGAGAGACTGTGGGAGTAGCAGCAGGTGATAGTGGCGTTTCAGCTGCAACACGCACGGTGTAGTTACTCTGCGGAACAGCATCACTTTAGCACCTACGAGTCGGCCTCCATGCGGGACATGTGTGCCGTGTTGCGCTGTTTCAAGTACTCCACCAAAATGGCCAGTGCCGATGATGCAGTCCTTAGCGTTACTATCCCACTTATATGCCTCCTTGAAAAAACACTTTGTGCAATGAATGAGGAGGAAGTGGCACAGGAGGAAGAGGAGGAGGAAGAGGGATAATTTCCACGGTTATCCAGCTAGTCATTCACAAGTGGCTCAGAGGGTGGGTTCCTGCACCAACAGAGGCCAGATACACAACTGTCCTGCCAGGGCACACTTCTGCAGGATGAGAAGGAGGAGAATTATGATGAGGAGGAAGCGTGTTCACAGCAGGGTGCCACCCAATGCAGCTTATGGGAATCAATGGAGCATGGCTAGGGTGGATACAGAGGACACAGGCGATACACAGAGGACAGCTTGTCGCTGCCTCTGGGCAGCCTGGCACACATGAGCAACTACATGCTGCAGTGCCTGCGCAATGACTGCCGAGTTGCCCACATTCTAACCAGTGCTGATTACTGTGTGGCCATCATGCTGGATCCAGGCTACAAGGACAATGTGCTGTCCTTAATTCTGTTACTGAAGCGTGATTGGAAGATGCACGAGTACAAGCGCAAGCTGGTAGACACGCTACTGATGGCATTAATACCTGACAGCGGGGGCTCAGTGGAAGCACAAGTCGACGGCAGAGGAGGAGGAAGAAGTCGCCAACGAAGCTGGGGCACCGCCTGCATCTCAAAAGGGAGGGTTAGCATGGACGAAATGTGGAAAAACTTTGTCAGCTTGCCACAACAACCAGGACCACTAGCTGATACGGTACGTCTTGCAGGAGGCAGCATTTTTGCAACATGTAGTATGTCTGCACACGCCTACACATACTGACTGATGGGTCTGCCCCATTCAACTTCTGGGTCTCCAAATTGGGCACATGGCCTGACCTTGCGCTTTTCGCCTTAGAGGTGCTGGCCTTCCCTACAGCAAATGTATTGTCCAAAAGTATGTTTAGCACAATAGGGTAGGTAATCACAGACAAGTCCTGTCCACAGCCAACATGGACAAGCTCACATTTATTAAAATGAACCAGATTTTTTTCTTCGATCCTATGTTATTTTAAGTAATTTCCTTATCCACATTTGTTTACAGGGCAACTGTCCTGCTCTTACCCCATTGTGCTTCCTTTTGCAGCCCTCTAGCCTTTACTACGACTATTTTACAGCCATTTTAGTTCACCAAAGTTCAGGTCATCATTGACTTCAATAGGGTTCGGGTTCAAGTTCAGGTAAAGTTTGGGTCCCGAACCCAAACTTTGACCTGAAGTTTAGCCTAACCCAGCGAACCCAAACATCCATGGGTCCGCTCATCCATAATTACATCATCCCTAATCTTTGTCTAACAAAGTTGGAACCAGTCCTGTACTTCACATGGATCTAAAGCTCCCCCTATTCAATTCCAATTGATCTGCTAGATTTATATCAAATTGCCAGCTCAGGGGGCATGTTCTAGTTTTTCAATATTAAAATTGCATTCCCTTTAAGTAGTTGCAAAGTAGGCCAAGCCAAGTTTCCTTGTGTCCTTTTGGTTTACTCATGTTTCATGGTCATCTGAACCCTTTTCATAAGCTCACATTTAAAATAAAATGAACAAATTTCACCTAAATTCACTAAAACTGAAATTATCAAGCAATGACAGATGTAAAAAATATTACTATCCTATTCTTGTTAATTACATGAACTACTACATCCATAACTATGAAAGATACAGGCTTAAGGCTCTTGTGCATTGGGCAGATCATCTCTTAGAAGCACTCATAAGAACGATCACTAACCATGATCTGCCGGTTTAAAGGTGTAAAGGTGCCGCTAAACACTCAAGGTACAAGCAAAATGCTCATTCATTGGGTAATTGGATCTTTCATATGGTCACCTAAATGATTGCCAGCAGCAGATCATGCCATCTAAACATCCTCTGCTGCTGGCAAATGATGATTCTGTATGAGGACGAGTGGTGGCATTAGTCATCGCTCCTTCCCAAAGTGTGGAGAAGATCACTGCATGTAAACGCAACCATCATTACTGATAAAAAGGCTATTGCTAGGAAGGAATTTTTCCTTACCAACAGTTATCTGCTCAATTGAGCAGTGTAAAGGAACCTTTAAATGGCATAGTTGTGATTCAATGTCAAAGTAATTGATAGTTTTGAATGAAGACAAATTTCTTACCTTTCTAATTCCTTCTGAAGGGTTGGATACACAATTATCAGCTCCATTGTTTTTGCTAATTGTTCTCCACAGCTCTGCAAATGTGCTATCTTGTTCCAAAGTGTTAGTTCCTTTTGCTTTAAAATATTCATATACTGCTGAATCTTTTACTGTCCCATAAGATAAATCCATTTGTTTGGCCAAGTCTTGAAATGTTCTACAACAGAAATCATAGATAATGTAATGAAATAATGTTTAATTATAAAATATTAAAATATAGTAATATCAAAAACCATAAAAAAATAAAAAAAATTATTTACAAAGTATATATATATATATATATATATATATATATATATATATATAGATTAAAAGTTAATTCAAAAACTGCTGTATAAATACACAAAAGTGACAGACTCCTAAGATCAGCATGTTCTCAGAGACAAACAGAAGGGAGAGAGGGCAACATAATAGATCTTAAGTGTTTCCAGTCAGTTTCACACAAGAATGTGTGGTCCAGGAAATGCATTCTGTGTGAAGACCACATTTCCCTGGCTGTGGAATGGCTGACCTGAATTTACTGAAATATAGGGATTAGGGATCTTTAAAGCTTTGAGTTCTAGCCCAACAGCGGAGTGAAAAAGTGTTCATCAAGTTGGATACTTAACATACAGTTAGGGAGGTTGGCTGGGATTGTGAAAAAGGGTTTACTCTTTACCTTTCAAGAAACAGCAGAAAACTTGTTCATAGACTCTGTTATTGTAATTAAGAGAACTTTATTGCGTTATCAGCCAGTAGACAAGAGTGACTATTTGCTTTTAGTATAGATGTCCCATGAGTTAAGGCCTCTTTACACTGCTCAATAGTGTTGGGCGCTAATATTCGCATTGGAAATTTTAATTGCGAATATCACCACTTCAAGAATTCGCGAAGATTTAGAATATAGTGATATATATTCGTATTTGCAAATATTCTAGATTTTTTTCCTCTGAACCCATGAATCATGGCTACTTCTTACTTGTGGGCCAATGAGAAGGCTCCAATGTATTTGTCTGAGCTTAGCAGCATCCCTAGCAACCAATAGGAAAGTGGCCTACCCCTTATTATATAAGAACCTCCCCAGCAGCCATTTTATGCAGTTTTTTTTTTTTCGAGTTCTGAGAGAGACAGCAGTGTTATTGCTGTGCTCTCTGCTTTCCTGTGTCATTACATTAGATAGTTAGTTAGTTAGCTTATATATATAATACAGATAGTTGGTGGGAGATAGTAAGGTTAGATAGTGATATAGTGTAGTGTAGGTTCCAGTGCCGGGTGTTAGGTAGTCTGCTGTCCAGACATACATGCTACAGACATAGTGATTTGATGTCACAAGCTCACAACAATACTTAGTGCACCAATCACTAATATGTAGTCAGAACTGCTAAAATGTGAAGTTACACGTTTTGAGCAAAAATATTCACATCATTAATTTTCGATTTACGCAATCGCGAATATATCGGAACATATATCTGTATATAAAGCTATTGTAATGTTCTGCCGTGCCAACCATTTTCTCCAGTCTAAGGAAACTTCTAGCAGCTTGAAAATGTAGCAGAGTGACCCATGCCTGTATTGTGCGCGCAATACGCGCATATTACATTGCCAATTTTCGCAATCAAGAAAATAATGGTGGATTCTCAAATTCGTAAATGACAAATATTTACCCAGACATTCGTGAGATATCAGGAATTCGAAAATTGCCCCTGCTGCTCATCACTACTGCTCAACAGAGTAAATGATTGTCGGAAGTCCTTCCCGGCAATCGCTTGCTATTCAGTGAAGGCGACTGATGTATTTACATGCAGCAATCTCCTCCACAGTAGGGGGAAGAGTGATCGCTAATGCAATCACTAGAAATGAGCGACTCGAAGTTGACAAATTGAAATTCGATCCGAATTTCAGGAAAAATTTGATTTGCACCGAATCCGAATTTCCTCAAGCTTCGTGGTAATGAATCACATTTTTTCTAAAATGGTTGCTGCACATGTTAGAACATGCAGCAAGGAACTCTTGTAACAAGGGATCACCCACAATGCCAAGCATGCAGGCAATCAGCAGCCAGCCAGCCCTGTTATGTTACAGCCCTATAAATAACTTCAGCCATCTTGGATTCAGCCATTTTCCAGTGTCGTCAGACGTCAGCAGGCGCTAGGGACAGTGGTAGAAAAGACTTTAAAACTTTTATTCTGCTGTATAGAAGTTCTGGGAAAGGATAGGGAGGAATAATTCCACAGTATTGAAGCAGAACAGGGTTCAGGAGGAGCGTTTACAGCCTGGGTAATAGGAACAATCCTATTACACCTTGCTGCACTGATTGCGGATCCAAATTGCCATTTTACAGCTCTGTGATTCCAGCAAATCGTTCTTGTTATTTAGGTGCAAGTGCTGTTTGATACTGCCACTAACAGGGTTTATTACAAGGAAATATTTATATGTCCTATTTGCCCTTATGTGGAGCAGTTATTTGTTCTAAAGCATTTTTGGGCTGGTATTAGTGGGAAACAAAGGGCTTATTAGCTGTTGTGTGGAGAAAATTACAGCCCTTTTTGGCATGTATTAGTGTCAAAATATATATATATATATATATATATATATATATATATATATTGCCATTCAGCAGTGCAGTTATATGTTCTAAAGCCCTTTTTGGCGTGTATTAGTGGCAAAAAAAATAAAAAATTATTTGCCGTTCAGCGGTGCACTTATAGGTTCTAAAGCCCTTTTTTGCATGTCTTAGTGGCACAAAAAAAGTATTTGCCATTGTGTGGTGAAGTAAGAAAATTACAGCCCTTTTTGGTCTGTATTAGTGGCAAAAAATGTATATTATCCGTTCAGCAAAGCATTTATATGTTCTAAAGCCCTTTTTGGCGTGTATTAGTGGCAAAAAATATATATTATTTGCCATTCAGTGGTGCAGTTATATGTTCTAAACCCTTTTGTGGCGTGTAGAAGTGGAAAAAAATAAGGGCCTATTTGCCCTTTAGCGGTGCGGTTATATGTTCTAAACCCTTTGTGACGTGTATACATGGCACAAAAACATATACATATTTGCCGTTCAGCGGAGCAGTTATATGTTCTAAAGCCTTTTTTGGCGTGTATTAGTGGCAAAGAAATATATACTAATTGCCGTTAAACGGTGTAGTTATATGCTCTAAAGCCCTTTTTGGCGTGTATTAGTGGAAAAATAAAATATATTATTTGCCGTTCAGAGGTGAAGTTATAAGTTCTAAACCCTTTTGTGGAGTGTATAAGTAGAAAAAAGTAAAGGCCTATTTGTCATTCAGCCGTGCAGTTAAATGTTCAAAAGCCCATTTTGGCGTGTATTAGTGGCAAAAAATATATATTATTTTCCCTTCAGCGGTGCAGTTATATGTTCTAAAGCCCTTTTTGGAGTGTATTAGTGGCACAAAAAAAAGTATTTGCCGTTGTTTGGTGAAGTGAGAAAATTACAGCCTTTTTTCGCATGTATTAGTGGCAAAAAATATATATTAGCCAGTCAGCTGTGTAGTTATATGCTTTAAAGCACTTTTTTGTGTGTATTAGTGGCTAGAGTGGTTGAGTGAACACCAGGAAGTTCGGGGTCAATAGAGACCCAAACTTTTCGGTACTAAAATGGCTGTAAAATAGCCCTGTAAGGGGCTAGAGGGATGAAAAAGGCAGCAAAATGTAGGTAAATGCCCTGCAAACAAATGTAGATAGGGAAAGGACTTAAAATAACATAAAATACAGAAAAATAATAAATAAACTTTCTAAACCTGAGCCCAAGTGAGTGACAGTGGCAGCTGCCACCCAGCAAACAGAGGATGTGGCGGCAACGCCACCACATCTGGCACCGTCACCAAGCATCTCCACTGAATTCCATGGAAGTGTTCAGCTATCAGCTGTCCATCTCCCAAACACTGGAGAGAAAGAAAAATAGAAGAAGGAAGTACTGGGTCGGAGGTGCAAAGCATTTTTGCTAATGTCCATTCGCCCCAGAGGATTGCAGGGCATTTCTCTTTGCCTCCTGTTAAATGCTCCTACTCGGCTTCCCCCTCCTCCTCTACCACACCTCAACATAACACCTTCACCACCCACAGCAGCACAGCCAGGGGGAAATGACATGTGGGACAAACCCCACATCGCGCAGGAGCTGTAGCCGGGCATGGAACAACATTGGTCAGTGCCATTGAGCCTCCAGCCCGAGCTGGTGTTGTGCGCTAATGGGCGAAATAAAATAGCAGGTCTGGGCCTATCAAGTTTGACGCACATCCCCTGCCAGACACATGTGCTGAATTTGAGGTGCAGAAATTCCTGAACACCAGACAGAGAGAATCAATTTTGTTAATCGAACACACACAACACCCCCACCCCCCCTTTCAAATGTACTTAAAAACATATTAAAATAACTATAATGCAGCTAAACTAACTATATAAACAAACAATATCTTTAACTTAAGTCCAGTGATATCCAAATGGCTCAGAGGGTGGGTTCCTGCATCAACATAGGCCCTGGCCTGGAACACAATTGTCCAGCCAGTGCATAGTTCTGGAGGATGAGGAGGAGGAGGAACCGTGTTCTCAGCAGGGTGGCACCCAAGCCAGCTCACGGGCAGCTGGGTCACCACCAGCACCTCATAAGGCTGGGTTAGCATTGGAAAAATGTGGAAAAGCTTTGTCATCACACCACAACAACCTGCACCACCAGCAGATCTGGAACGTCTTAGCAGGAGGCCGTATTCAAGCAACATGGTAAAAGAGTACACGTACTGACTGATGGGTTTGCTACAGGGGAAGCAGGGGAAGCTACTGATTTGGGGCCCTGACCTAGAAGGGCCCCATATAGGAGGAGAGGAGGAGGACTAAAATACTTGGTCAGGGCCCCCTCAACAGTATTATACAATGGAATTAGATACAGTGGCAGTATAGACAGGATGGAAAATTAACCCGAACAGCCTCACACCCTACACACTCAACACCCCCATCCCCCCTTTCACTCAAACCATTAACAAACTAATTACAAATTTACTTAAAAAACATATTAAAATAACTATAATGCAGCTAAACTAACCATATAAACAAACAAAACTATATACATGCCTTATCCTTAACTTAAGGCCAGCCAAATACAAGTGGCTCGGAGGGTGGGTTCCTGCACCAACATAGGCCTTGGCCTGGAACACAATTGTCTATCCAGGGCACATTTCTGGAGGATAAGGAGCATGAGGAGGAGGAGTAGGGGGGGATACAGAAGACACAGACCATACACCTCTCTCAAAGTGGATAGCTTGTCCTTGCCTCTGGGAAGCCTGGCACACATGAGCGACTACATGCTGCAGTGCATGCGCAATGACCGCCGAGTTACTGCCACATTCTAACTTGTGCTGATTACTGGGTGGCCACCCTGCTGAATCCCTGTTACAAGGACAACGTGCCATCCTTAATTTGCTCACTGGAGTGTGATAGGAAGATGCGCCCGCCAGTAGACCCACTGCTGATGGCATTCACACCCGACACCGGGGACTCATTAGAAGCACAAGGTGAAAGCATAGGAGGAGGAGAAAGAAGTCGCCAACGCAGCTGGGTCACCACCAACACCGCAGAAGGTAGGGTTATCATGGGCGAAATGTGGAAAAGCTTTGTCATCACGCCAAAGCAACCTGCACCACCAGCAGATCTGGAACGTCTTAACAGGAGGCAGCATTTCAGTAACATGGTGGAACAGTACACGTACTGACTGATGGGTCTGCCCAGGGGCATAGCTACAGGGGAAGCAGGGGAAGCTATTGTTTTGGAGCCCTGACCTAGAAGTGGCCCATCAAGGAGGAGGAGGGGGACTAAAAGACTTGGTCAGGGCCCCCTCAACAGTATTATTCAATGAAATTATATACAGTGGCACTACAGACATTGTAGACAGTGGATGGAACAGCTGCTGGGCCTGGTCTGAGAGAGCGATCTTTAGTAGCCCCAGGAATGACGACATGAAAGGAAGGGGTTGTGCAAAAATTACTGTGGGAGGGGGGCCCCAGTCAAAAATTTGCTATAGTGCCCAAAAATTTCTAGCTACGCCACTGGGTCTGCTCCATTCAACTTCTGGGTCTTCAAATTGGGCACATGTCCTGAGGGTGCCCTTTATGCCTTAGAGGTGCTGGCCTACCCTGCAGCCACTGTATTGTCTGAGCGTGTGTTTAGCATGGCTGGGGGCATTATCACAGACAAGCACAGCCGCCTGTCCGCAGCCAATATGGGCAAGCTTTTGTTTATTAAAAAGAACCAGGCATGGATCCCACAGGACTTGTTTGTACCTTATGTAGGATAGACATGTATACCGGCCTCACCAAGCCATTGTTATACTACCGTGCACTTACACTTTGCTTTATTTTTTAATATTTTCCCAATTTTTGGGGGTCTACAGCAATTTATTTAAGAAAATAAAAAATAAAAAACATGTTGTTGGCGACTAGTATCTTTGGCTTCACAGCCCAAATAAGCTTTATGTCACGACAGAATGTAACCACCAATTGTAAGTTCCCTGACAGTTAGGCAGTGCAGGGGTTTGTACCTGGCAAAAATGGTAATATTTCACCCAACAATTTAAAAGAGGATTTAATAAAATTTTCGGTCACTGTCACCTATGCAGTGCAGGGCTCTGTACCCGGCAAAACTGGTAATATTGCACCCAACAATTTAAAAGAGGATTATTCATATTTTCGTCACTTTCACCTATGCAGTGCAGGGTTACTTGACAGCAAATAATTGGAATATATCAACCCATGAACTCCCAGACGGATTAACTATATTATTGTCCCCGAGACATATGCAGCGCCTAATTCCTGGCCTAAAAAATTATGATTTTATCACCACCCATGGAAAACATGGATTTCAGTGGTATATTTTGGGGTGTAGGACCTCATTGTTCTCAACATCATCTTCCACCCAGTCTTCACCCCTGCCCTCTTTGTCGGTCTGCACACCGCAGAAAGCCGCAGTGGTTTGCACCTGTGTTTCGTCATCATCAGAGACGTGCTGCCGTGGTCTTCCCCTGTCCCCATCCTCAAACCTAAGTGGTTGGGCATCCGTGGACTCCACTTCTGGGGCAGGACTATGGTTTTGGCCCCGGGAAACCCTGCCAGCAAAGTCATAAAGAAGCATAAGAAACTGCTGCATTTAACTTCCAATAGTCAACAATGAAGTTCACTATACAGTAAGGCAGTGCCCGTGTCATAAAGAGAATAAATTTCTTTAGGTCACACAACAGTGTAGCGGAGCAATTCAATACAATTACTTCACTATCACCAAAAATTAGAATTTTCAAACCAACAATGTAAAAACAGAAGTTAACGGTTTTATTTGACTGTTAGAAATGCAGCATACACCGCAAATGTGCTATCTACCACAAAACCTGTGTGTTTGCAACCAACTATGTAAATGCGGTGTTCAAATGGTTACTTTAAATGACTGAAATAAAGGGTAGGCCTCAGATCTGCTATGTATTACATAACCAGTGTTTATTGCAACAAACTACAGAAATGCAGCATGTCAATGCTAAATTTTAAAATACGTTTTTTTTGCGTTGTAAACTGCTGTGTAACAACAATACGGGTTTATTTCCCACAAAATACAGTATTTCACTGCTGAAATTTAAACGTAGGTATTGTGCGATTTATTGAAAACTGCTCTGTGGACTAAGAATACGGCTTTTTTTCCCCCAAAAAAACACTAATGCACTATTTCAGTGCAGAAATTTAAAATAGGTATTTGTACACTGTATGCACAACTGCTCTGTGAAGCTAGAATATGGCTTTTCTTTAACAAAACGGAAAAATGCAATATTTCAGTGCTGAAATTTAAAATACGTATTTGGGCAGTGTATTTAAAACTGCTTTGTGGATCAGGAATACAGCTTTTTTCCCTAAAACACATTAATGCACTATTTCAGTGCTGAGATTTAAAATGGGTATTTGTACGCTGTATGCACAACTGCTTTAAAAACCAAGAACACAGCTTTTTTCCCCAAAATTTGCAAATGCACTATTTAACGGCTGGAAATTAAACGTAGGTATTTGTACGCTGTATGCTCAACTTCTTTGTAAACCCAGAACACCGCTTTTTTCCCAAAAAATACACTTATGCACTATCTCACTGCAGAAAAGTAAAATATGTATTTGTACGCTGTATGCAAAACTGCTTTGTGGACCAAGAACACGGCTTTTATCCCCAAAATTCACAAATACACTATTTAGCGGCTGTAAATTAAACGTAAATATCTGTACGCTGTATGCACAACTGATTTGTGAACCAAGAACACAGATTTTTTTTCCCTAAAACACACTAATGCACTATTTCAATGCTGAGATTTAAAATAGGTATTTGTACGCTGTATGCACAATTGCTTTGTGAACCGAGAACAAGGCTTTTTCCCAAAAAATCTGCAAATGCACTATTTAACGGCTGGAAATTAAACGTAGGTATTTGTACGTTGTATGCTCAACTGCTTTGTGAGCCAAGAACACAGCTTTTTTTTCCCCAAAATACACTGATGTACTATTTCAGTGCCGAGATTTAAAATAGGCATTTGTACGCTATATGCACAACTGCTTTGTGGACCTGAAATACCGCTTTTATTTCCCCAAAAATACACTGATGCACTATTTAACTGCAGAAATGAAAAATATGTATTTGTACGCTGTATGCACAACTGCTTTGAAAACCAAGAACACGGCTTTTTTTCCCATAATTCACAAATGCACTATTTAACGGCTGAAAATTAAGCGTAGGTCTTCGTACGCTATATGCACAACTGTTTTGTGGACTAGGAATACAGCTTTTTTCCCCCAAAAAATACACTGATGCACTATTTAACAGCTGGAAACTAAACATAGGTATTTGTACGCTGTATGCACAATTGCTTTGTGAACCAAGAACACAGTTTTTATTTCCCCTAAAACACACTAATGCACTATTTCAGTGCTAAAATTTAAAATAGGTATTTGTACGCTGTATGCACAACTGCTTTGTGGACCAGGAATTCAATTACATTTTTCCCTAAAACAAAGTAATGCACTGTTTTAATGCTGAAATTTAAAATAGGTATTTGTATGCTGTATGCACAACTGCTTTGTGGACCAGGAATACTGCTTTTTTCCCCAAAAAATACACTGATGCACTATTTTACTGCAGAAATGTAAAATAGATATTTGGGCGGTATATTTTAAACTGCTTTGTGGACCAGAAATACCACTTTTTTCCCCTAAAACACAGTAATGCATTATTTCAGTGCTGAAATTTAAAATAGGTATTTGTACGCTGTATGCACAACTGCTTTGTTTTCAATTACATTTTTCCCTAAACACAGTAATGCACTGTTTTAATGCTGAAATTTAAAATAGGTATTTGTACGTTGTATGCTCAACTGCTTTGTGAGCCAAGAACACGGCTTTTTTTCCCCAAAATACACTGATGTACTATTTCAGTGCCGAGATTTAAAATAGGAATTTGTACGCTATATGCACAACTGCTTTGTGGACCTGAAATACCGCTTTTATTTCCCCAAAAATACACTAATGCACTATTTAACTGCAGAAATGAAAAATATGTATTTGTACGCTGTATGCACAACTGCTTTGAAAACCAAGAACACAGCTTTTTTCCCATAATTCACAAATGCACTATTTAACGGCTGAAAATTAAGCGTAGGTCTTCGTACGCTATATGCACAACTGTTTTGTGGACCAGGAATACAGCTTTTTTTCCCCAAAAAATACACTGATGCACTATTTAACAGCTGGAAACTAAACATAGGTATTTGTACGCTGTATGCACAATTGCTTTGTGAACCAAGAACACAGTTTTTATTTCCCCTAAAACACACTAATGCACTATTTCAGTGCTAAAATATAAAATAGGTATTTGTACGCTGTATACACAACTGCTTTGTGGACCAGGAATTCAATTACATTTTTCCCTAAAACACAGTAATGCACTGTTTTAATGCTGAAATTTAAAATAGGTATTTGTACGTTGTATGCTCAACTGCTTTGTGAGCCAAGAACACGGCTTTTTTTCCCCAAAATACACTGATGTACTATTTCAGTGCCGAGATTTAAAATAGGAATTTGTACGCTATATGCACAACTGCTTTGTGGACCTGAAATACCGCTTTTATTTCCCCAAAAATACACTGATGCACTATTTAACTGCAGAAATGAAAAATATGTATTTGTACGCTGTATGCACAACTGCTTTGAAAACCAAGAACACAGCTTTTTTTCCCATAATTCACAAATGCACTATTTAACGGCTAAAAATTAAGCGTAGGTCTTCGTACGCTATATGCACAACTGTTTTGTGGACCAGGAATACTGCTTTTTTCCCCCCAAAATACACTGATGCACTATTTTACTGCAGAAATGTAAAATAGATATTTGGGCAGTATATTTTAAACTGCTTTGTGGACCAGAAATACCACTTTTTTCCCCTAAAACACAGTAATGCACTGTTTTAATTGCTGAAATTTAAAATAGGTATTTGTATGCTGTATGCACAACTGCTTTGTGGACCAGAAATACCGCTTTTTTTCCCCAAAAATACACTGATGCACTATTTTACTGCAGAAATGTAAAATAGATATTTGGGCGGTATATTTTAAACTGCTTTGTGGACCAGAAATACCACTTTTTTTCCCCTAAAACACAGTAATGCATTATTTCAGTGCTGAAATTTAAAATAGTTATTTAAATTTAAAATAATTATTTGTACTGCTTTGTGGACCATCAATACCGTTTTTTTTTCCACCAAAGAATTCACTGATGCACTATTTCACTGCAGAAATGTAAAATAGATATTTGTACGCTGTATGCACAACTGCTTTGTGGACCAGAAATACTGTTTTATTGCCCTAAAACACACTATTTCAGTGCTGAAATTTAAAATACGTTTTGGTGCACTGTATGCACAAGTGCTCTATAGCACCACAATACAGATTTTTGCCCCAGACTACAGAAATGGACCATTTCACCCCTAAATTATACAAAAGGTAATGTGCGGCACTTGACCTGCCAGAAAAAATGATTTTTTCCTTCACTGAGCTACCTAAAAGGATTAGACTGATGTCCCTGGCAGGCTGGCACACATGCAGGTCACATGCAGTTCCAAGGACACTTTAGTGGCTAAAATGGCTACCAACCCCCACCTCAGTGACAGATGGATTTAAAAAAAAAACACTTTGCAGTATCACTGGGCTCAGGGCTGGGTACAAAAATGTAGAATTGCAGTAGCACCCTCCCTCAATAATTGCTGTAGCTTGAAGATTTCACACCACCAGGTTCCACAGATTTCTTTTCTAATCTCTCCCTGGGAGCACAGGCAGCAACCTTTCCCTATACTAACAGCAGCAGAGTGACGTGCGGCACTACGTGACTCCAGCTTATAAAGAGGCTGGGTCATATGCTGCACTCAGCCAATCACAGCCATGCCATTAGTAGGCATGGCTGTGATGGCTTCTTAGGGCAAGGATGTAAAACACTTGCTGATTGGCTGCTCCGCAGCCTTTCAAAAATCAGGAAGAATCGCCGAACAACGCACCCGAACCCAAACTTTTATGAAAATATTCAGGATTTGGGTCCGTGATCCGAACATCCTGAAATTTGGTACGAACCCGAACTATACAGTTCGGATTCGCTCAACTCTATTAGTGGCACAAAAAAGTTTATGCCATTGTGCGGTGAAGTGAGAAAAATACAACCATTTTTGGTGTGTATTAGAAGGAAAAAAATAATAATATTTTTGCCGTTCAGCAGTGCAGTTGTATGTTCTAAAGCCCTTTTTGTCGTGTATTAGTGGTAAAAATTTTTTATATTATTTGACGTTCAGCGGAGCAGTTATATGTTCTAAAAACTCTTGAGGCATGTATAAGTGGAAAAAAACATAAGGGCCTATTTGCCATTCAGCAGTTCAGTTGTATGTTCTAAAGCCCTTTTTGGCATGTATTAGTGACAAAAAATATATATATTTTCCTTTCAGCGGTGCAGGTATATGTTTTAAAGCCTTTTTTGGGGTTTGTAAGTGGCTATTTATATATATATATATATATATATATATATATATATATTTACAAATATGTCGGGGGCAGTGCCTAGATAGTTTAAATTTCACTTTTAGGTTGATTGCTCCGGCAAGATATATAAAGTTTGCAGACCAGGCTCAATGTTAGATTGTGGCTGCATTGCGCAAGCATTGATCGCAAAGATAAATGAGCAGTCACCTATGGATTTTAAATTGGGATTTCTTTTGGTAATATTTGATATTCTCATAATAAAGGTTATGTTTTAATAGCAATTCATTGGTACAGTGCCAAAAGAAGGCAATTATTTGAGTTAATCCCTAACTGGAATAAATAAACAGTATGCGTGCACTTATCCAATGGTGCAGAAGCTGAATGTGCTCCTGGCCAAGTTGCTTGGTGCTGCAGTCCCGCCCTTTACAAGTGGTGGACTCTGCACCTTTCAGAAAACTGATGGCTTGTGTCGAGCCAAGGTGAAGAGTCCCAAGCCTTCATTTCTGTTCCAAAAAGGCATTACCATCCCTGCAAACACATGTAGAACAGAAGGTGGGCCAGTCATTGTGCCTGTCGGTATTTGTCAAAGTACACGGCAGCTCTGATGCGTGGAGATGTAACTACGGTCAGGGACAATACATGTCCTTTACAGCACACTGGGTGAATGTGGTTTCTGCACAGCCACACCAGCAACTTGGCCAGGTGAAGCTGCTTCCTTCTCCATGTTCTCACGCCGTTGGTCCTGTGACAATGTCCGCCTCTGCCTCCTCATCCTCCACCATGTCCTCAGCCTCCACTGCAGGGACAATTCACAGTGCCCCTCCAGCATACCACATGTGCTGGGCACAGAAGTGTAACGCTGTTCTGCACCTCGTTTGCCTGGGTGAATGAAGTCACGCAGGGGAGGAACTGCTTCATGTCCTTCATCAAGCAAACAAATGCTAGCTTTCTCCGCGACAACTCAAAATCAAAATCATGGGGACCGACAACAGGAAGAACATGGTGTCACGTGTTGGCCCTACATGGCACACGTGTTCAAGCTGGTTGTCAAGCGGTGAATCATCTGCAAGACATCCTAAAAATGGCCAGGATACTTTGCATGCTCTTCAGTAGCTCGTACACCGCAAAGCACACCCTCCTTGAGCTACAGCGACAGAACAGCATGCCCCAACATAGGCTAATATGCAATGTTTACATACCATTGGAATTCCAGTCTCCATATGTTGGACTATATGAACAGAGAAAGGCCATAAACGATTGTTCAATGATCCAAGCGGACTGAGCCGTTTCTCAGGCCCTTTGAGAAGGCTACGTTATTTGTCAGTCGCCAGGACTACGGGATGAACAACATCATTCCACTGCTTCATGTCCTGGAACAGATGCTGGTAAATCTGGCTGGTCAGGGGACAGGAGACATGGAATCTAGATCTCACGCCCACATGAGCCCTGTGGGGGCTGAACTAGAGGAAAAGGAGGACATTGGAGCAAAAACAATGTGTAGCCAAATGGGTGGTTTTTGACACAGGTGACAGGAGAGGAGGAGCAGGAGCAACCAGAGGAGCTACAGGGTGATGAGGAAGACGAGGCAGAGGACCCAGACACTCCGTGGCAGTATACAGTGGTGATGGAGGGAGTCCCTCCGAGTCACTTGCACAAATAGCCCGATGCATGCTCACTTGCTTGAGTAGTGACAGCCAAATTGTCACCATTCGGCAGAGGGATGACTTCTGGCTCTCCACCTTGTGGAATCCTCGCTACCAGTCCAAAATGGTGGCCTTTTTTACACTCGCTGAGAGGGAGGACAAACTGAACTATTATAATGACATCCTATGTAATCAGTTGGCTGCTGCCTATCTGCGCCATCGTCTATCCTCTCTCAGGTCTGACCGGAGGGCCGCTCTGTGCTCACGTTCCTCTGCTATGGCTGCTGTGGCAAAGTGGGTGGTTAGGAGCAGTTCAAGCTCCATCAGCAGCAACTTGAGTCTAGAGTAGCTGATGAGCAGCTTTCTTCACCCGCCTAGTGAAGAAACTACTCACCAGCAGCAGCAGGTAGACCTGGAGCAGGCCCTGAACCAGCAGGTGGTTGCATACTTGGACAGCACCCTGCCACCCCACATTAAAGATCTGCTGAACTGCTGGGCAGCCAAACTGGATTTGTGGCTGCAAATAGCAGAGTATGCCCTGGAAAAGCTGTTCTGCCTGGCAAGTAGTGTGGCATCAGAGCGGGTGTTTAGTGTGGCAGGGGCCATAGTTACCCCAAGAAGAACTCGCCTGTCCACCCAAAATGTGGAGAGACTGACCTTTGTCAAGATGAATCAGGCATAGATCAGCCAGGATTTTCACCCACCAATGCCTGATGCAGCAGAATAGATCATCCATGGTGCCACACCACCACTTTAACAAAAGAGACTGGTTTCCTCTGGCTACCTGCCTCAGCTACTATTCTGATGCTGCCACCCACCTGATGCCACACATCTGATGCCAAGTGCTCCTTCTTTCACCCGCCTTCTTCAGCTAGTACTCGTATTGCCACCCACCTCCCCAGTCTGTCACTGGGTCACTCTGTGGTCTCCTGATGCTGCTGCCAACTCCACACTGTGTAACTTTGCTACTCTGTGGTCTCCTAATGCTGCTGCCACCTCCACGATATGTCACCTTGCCACTCTGTGGTCTCCTGATGCTGCTGCCACCTCCACACTATGTCACCTTGCCACTTTGTGGTCTCCTGATGCTGCTGATGTCAACTCCACACTCTGCCATTTTGCCACTCTGTTGTCTCCTTGTGCTGCTGCTGCCACCTCCACACTGCAATTGTTCCATCCTGTGGCCTCCTCCTGACACTGCTGCTGTCACCACCTCCACACTCTGTCATCGTGCCACTCTGTAGCATCCTGATGCTGATGCTGCCACCTTCACACTGTCATTGTGCCACCTTGTGGCCTCCTCCTGATGCTGATTCTGCCACCTGCACACTCTGTCATTGTAACACTCTGTTGTCTCTTTATGCTGCTGCTGCCAACTCTATACTGTCATTGTGTCACCCTGTGGCCTCCTAAAGCTGCTGCCACCTGCACACTGTTATTGGGCCACTCTGTGGTCTCCTCATACTACTTCCACCTCACCACTATGTCATAGGGTCACTCTGTGAACTTCTCATGCTATTCCCACCCTCCCCACTTCATGACTGGGACAATATTTTGCCTTTTAGCCTGGCTGACATCATAATTTATTTGACCCTTCTTCTAATCTGTCAAAAGGAAGGAAATATGAGACGCACAACAGATCCTGTGTATGTAACAGCTGTAAGGCCTGCATAACATGGTCCCTATTTTGCATCAGAATTGGTTTATGAATAGGTAGCCAAAAGCAGGAGTGGGTACAAAACACAGAAGACATGCAAATATTCCATTCATGTGTCATCTCTGTTTTGGATCCACTCTTGTTTTTTTTGGCTGTAGCAATACTGATAGATTACTGACCAAATGTTGACCGAGTAAAGGCAGATTCTCCACAGACAGGATCCGTTTTCTGGGGGTTATTGTTCTGCCAGATCAGAGGAAGGGCAAAATAATCAGTGACGTCAACACAAACTTACTGCTGACACCCTCTCCACTCTGTCGGAGTGCTCTACTTGTATAAGCATTAATAAGAACAGGTTCTGTAAACTTCTATGTGGAATCAGCTGCCGATGGTGTAAAAGGAGTGTGCTTCTTCTTGACACTAGTATTGACCTGTAAGTCTGAGTAAACACTTATTGTTTTGCCCAAATAAGTGGTGTGCAATGATTTTAAGAGCAACACCTGTCATCTGCATGTCTTACTGACTCACAGTATTGTTTCACTACCACAGCAGATTCCCTATGCGTGTTACTGAAAGGCACAGTGTTCTACACCACTATAAAGGCTCTCTGCAGCCAGGAAATAGCCGTTTTTAATGTGATTCGCCACAAATAATTTTGGATCGAACCACATTTTTTTTAAAAATTCGGCGAACCGGGCAAATCATATTTTGGAGAATTTTGCTCATCTTTAATTGTGATCTATTTCAGGCTTTAACTTAGACAAAAACTGCCTAAAAACAGCCTGATGAATCAGTTACATTTGTAAACCAGATATTGATGAAGGCAGAGAAAGGACTGTGTAGGTAATGATCATTTCAAATTTGTCTCCCTACTAACTGGGTGTCTCAACTCACTTCTTAAAAATTTATCAACTTAGTGGTAGAAACATAATGATCCAAAGACTTTTTATTACCTCAAGATCTTGACTTTGTCATTATTGAAGGAACAAATATTCCTTTTTTTGTGCCAAAAAGTTGAATGTCCAGCCATTCAACCAGAAATCATCATAAGTGAAGCTGCAAATGCAGTAAAATAATTTTAAAGGCATGCCTGAATAAAAAAGGACAGGGTAGAATGAATGATATGCAGGTTGAATAATATTAACCCTTAATCCTTTGAAAAGTTATTAAAAAGGTCTCCACTGATAATCCTTTCCTACTCAACAACTGGTTGTTTCCTTCAGTCATGTAGAGACTTCTACCCATGAAAATTCTATTTCACCTCAGTCATGCGAAGTGAGGAGGAATTAAAAACTTGATACCCCAGTTCTAGTGATCTGTTAGTGTCACATTCGTTCTTCAATGCATTTCATTGGAAGACCTCTTTAATGATTAGAAAAATTGCTTATGTTTTCTTCTAATATTGTGTTCTTCTTGAAAATTATCAACCATTCAGTTTCAAAAACACAGTGGCACTGACAGCATTCAGTATGGAAGGGACACAATTATTTTTATCACCACGGTAGATTGTGATGATTAGTATTTCTTCCTCCATTATTTCATCAAGAATTGTCCATGCTTCCCTACAATTCACCTAACAAAAGCAATGTCCCAAATCCATGATATCTGCAGATACTCAGGCCTCATGCTCACGACCGTTGGTGTTTTGCAGTCCGCAAACAGCGGATCCACAAAACACGGAAGCTGTTCCGCATTCCGTTCCGCAATTTGCGGAACTGAATGCGGCCCATTGTAGAAATGCCTATTCTTGTCCGCAAAACTGACAAGAATAGGACATGCTATATTTTTTTTGTGGGGACACGGAACAGAGCAAATGATGAGGACAGCACACGGAGTGCTGTCCGCATCGTTTGCGGCCCTATTGAAGTGAATGGGTCCGCGCCGAGCCGCAAAATATGCGGCTCGGACGCGGACCCAAAATACGTTTGTGTGTATGAGGCCTTAACCAGACAAATCAATTGTTTATTGGATGCTCTGTTAACGTTCTTATTGACTGCTTTTGATCTCAGAGCTAAACAAGGATGTTACTTAAGTATTATTAAACCCAAACTCAGTGGAGCATCATCTTAAAATTGTGCTTATTTCATCTTTGAACACTGTATAAACATCAGTGGATTTGTCACACGGACATCGAATATGTGTAGTGGAGCAGTAACAAGATCTTTATATTTACCATTTCATTTAATCCATTGAAGAAGGATCAACTCAAAATAATAATGTTTACTTTGAGATTTTAAGAGTAGAAAAAGACACTTTAAATAATATAATTTCCACCAGCGTTGTACTAGTACGGCGCTGGCAGGGTCTTTAAAGATGGCGTTCCCTCCTGAGTGGAGTAGGCACCATAGCCACGGGGTGCCTTCTGTTTCTTATAACAGACACAAATGGCTAATGTTCGCAAACGGCAGTAATGGGCATTTTACAGTTCAGATGCCGTGGTCAAACCTGACCAAGACATCTGAGCACGCGAAACACCAGAAACGCACGCTTCCGGTGATGCTCAAGTTACCCGGTGTGGCGATTGGAGGAGTCGGAGCTTGTGTGCAGTAGCCCCTGTCTTTGTGAATGACAGGAGGCTGCTATATAGTATTTCCTATGGAGCTCTTGCCTGTAATAGTGCTCCATAGGAAACTAGTAATTTTCTCATGGACTGCAATGCTAATGCATTGGGGTCTATCAGAATAGCAATCTAATGATAAAGTAAAAAAAAATTAAAAATAAAAGAGATTCTAATAACCCCCCTTACCCCAAAATAAAAGTAGAACATCTAAAAAATAGAAAATAAACATCATGGTTATCGCAATGTGCGGAAACCCATAGTACAAAAATATAAAAATATCTTCCACATATCACAGCAAAACGGAAAAAAAGTGTCAAAATGGCCAATTCGCTGTTTTTGGTCACTTCATTTTCTACTAAAAAATTAAATAAAAAGTGATCAAAAAGTCATACACACCCCATAATGGTATCAATGAAAAGTACAGATTGCCCCACAAAAAATTAGCTCCCATACGACTCCATACACATAATTACAAAAAAGTTATAGGGGTCCAAAATGCAAGAAAAACTATACATAATAGGTATTGCCGGATCCGTACTGACATGTAGGATTAAAGTAACTGCTCAGTTTTATTGCACATTGAACGTCGTAAATAAATAAAAAAAAAAAAAAAACATAAAACTGTGGCGGAATTGCTTTTTAAATTTTATTTTACCCCATTTGGAATTTTTTCCCCCTTCTGACTACATCATATGCAATATTAAGTGGTGGCATTGGAAAGTACAACTTTTCCCGCACATATGGCTATGTGAACAGAAAAAATTAAAAGTTATGGCTCTGGGAAGGCAGGGAGTGCAAAAGAAAAACGCAAAAAAAAAACAGTAGAAGGTATTAAGGTTAATTTTGTTTTATTTCTAGTATTGAAACAATGACAAAAGTGAGTATGTACCTCTTTTAACTATGTTATAAATCTCTATTACCTACCCTTCCCAGAAAAAGTAATAAAAAGAAAAAAGAAAGAAAAATGGAACTTTCTATTAAACTAATGATTTGTCAAGAGAAACACTTTTGTTGCAACATATTTTGAATTATTTCTTGTATCGTAAGTACACTTCAACTGTAAGAGACAGCATAAAAAATAAAATCCAGAAAATCACATGGTATGATTTTTAAATAAGTAATTAGCATTTTATTGCATGAAATAAGTATTTGATACAATAGAAAAACAGAACTTAATATTTGGTACAGAAACCATTGTTTGCAATTAGAGAGGTCAGATGTTTCCTGTAGTTGGTGACCAAGTTTGCACATAATGCAGCAGGGATTATGACCCTCTTATCCATACAGACCTTCTCCAGATCTTTAAGGTTTCGGGGCTGTCAGTTAGCTATATTGAGTTTCAGCTCCCTCCAAAGATTTTCGATTACGTTCAGGTCTGGAGACTGGCTAGGCCACTTCAGGACCTTGAAATGTTTCTTACGGAGCCACTCTGTATTTTCCCTGGCTATGTGTTTCAATGTCATTGTCATGCTGAAAGACCCAGGCACAACCTATCTTCAATGCTCTTACTGAGGGAAGGAGGTTGTTGGCCAAAATTTCATGATACATGGCCCCATCCATCCATCCTTCAATACGGTGCAGTCGCCCTATCCCCTTTGCAGGAAAGAACCTCCAAAGTATGATGTTTATACACAGTTGGGACGGTGTTCTTGGGGTTGTACCCACCCTTCTTCTTCCTCCAAACACATCAAGTAGAGTTAATACCATAAAGTTCTATTTTTAACTCATTTGACCACATGACTTTCTCTGGATCATCCAGATGTTCATTGGTGAGCTTCAAACAGGCCTGGACATGTGCTCTGATGAGCAGGTGAATCCATCCATGTGTTACTAACATTCATTTTTGAGAATGTGGACCCTTCAGGTCATTGACCAGGTCCTCCCATGTAGTTTTTCTCTTTGGTCTTGGCCATGATGAGTGTGTGGACAAGTGTCTTTTATACAGGTAACGAGTTCAAACAGGTACCATTATTACAGGTAATGAGTGCAGAGTTGGAGGGCTTCTTGAAGAAAAACTAACAGATCTGTAGGAGCCAGAATTCTTGCTGGTTGGTAAGTGAACAAGTATTTATTTCATGCAGTAAAAGGCTAATTAATTATTTGCAAATGATACAATTTGATTTTCTGGATTTTTTAAAATCTGTCTCTAAAGTGTACAGACAATAAAAAGTACAGACGTCTCCATTATTTGTAGTAGGGAAAACTTGCAAAATCGCCAGTGTATCAAATACTTATTTTCCCCACTGTATACACACATACAGTACACACATAAATATACAGCATATTACTATGTACTACATGACCACCTGTTTGTCTGAACAGGAACTTTATACCATACAATTTTATAACAGAATTGTGGCACATTTCTGGTGCAAAAATAGGATAACTTAAGCCAGGCCCCTTTACCATAAAGTCCACATCCCTGTCCCAGTAAGTTATGTTCCTTCTAAGTCTAGGCACAGATCATTTATCTAGACCTAGATGCACCACATTGTACCACATTTTGGTGAAAATTATGCCAAAATCTAGCTGTACTCATATTTGTAAATGTATTAGAAAATCATTGAGTGGCTGAACTGTATTTACTTAATCAAGCAAGAAAACTCATTGGGGGACATATATTAAACTCTGTACTTTAGTTTTACTTTGGCACATGCCCCATTAATGACTTTTTGGGGCATGGGTGGACCAGTGCATGGGCATGGGCTGTGTGGATCCTAGGCATCCCAGCATACTTAGTATAAGGCCACTTGTGTGGGTCCGCACAAAAAACAGAAGTGTTTCCGTGTGCATTCCGTTTCCGTATTTCCGTTTTTCCATTCTGTTCAAAGATAGAACATGTCCTATTATTGCCCACAAATCACAATCAGTGGCTCCACTCAAGTCAATGGGTCTGCAAAAAAAAGGAACACATACGGAAATGCATCCGTATGTCTTCCATATCCGTTCCATTTTTTGTGGAAACATCTATTGAAAATTTTAAGCCCAGCCCAATTTTTTCTATGTAATTACTGTATACTGTATATGCCATACGGAAAAACGGAACCGAAGCGGAAACACAACGGAAGCAAGAAACAGAAAAACGGATCCGATAAAAGCGGCCCGCAAAACACTGAAAAAGCCATACAGTCGTGTGCAAAAGGCCTAATTCACATCAGAAAACTGGCATAAATTATACCTGAAATCTACACAAGCTACTAGCTGGTGTGGATTATAGCTCCAGCACATGGATGGCCTGAAATGTGCCATAATTATTAGGTGGCATGCATCTCATAATTGTCGTGTTGCATCTCATGCCAGCGGAATGCATATTCAGACAAATAAAATTAGTACAACATACATATCGAAACTAAAGCATTGCGTGTATGCAAAAGAATTTAATAGTTTTTATTGATTTTATTATTATTATTATTATTATTATTATTATTATTATTATTATTATTATTATTATTTTAATATATTATAAAGGAATCCTTCAAATTAAATTTTTGTTTAAGCCACAAAATTATTTTCATGCTATTCCAGGCATAGAGCTTTTTGGCAGTGTAAATCTCACCAGAGGTTAATGTGTCAGTGTGGCTAAGGCATTTAAATCCTAGCTTTATTAATTAAAGCAAAACCTGCAGATGGTGTTTAATAATAGGAATGGTCCCAGCAGCAGTTTGTAAGTCACTTTACCTAAATCAAACTTCTCATAAAGTTGCCATGGAAATCATATCATCTGAATCAAACACATCTGGTGAGTGACGCTGTTAGTCACCTATTTAGTAATAAAAATAACAAACTACTACAATTTCTTATGCATATCTTATGCATATGTGTAGCCTTTTCACTTTAGCAAAAGCAATTTCCATGCTCTTACAGGGGACATTGACTGTAGAATTACTTTACGTTGCAGTAAACAAATACATAACATGAGTAGGTATTTAAGGAATAAAGAACCACTTTTTTTCTGTGACTTCTGACTGTTCATTCTCATTAAAGTTGAGCGAATCGAAGCATCCGAAGGGGAATTCTCTCTGAAGTTTAGGAAAATTTTGATTCGCCTTGAAGCCAAATTTCCTTGAGCGTCATGGTAACAAACCATTTTTCCTAAAATGGTGGCTAGAGCTGTCTTATTATGAATGAAAAAAAGATTTCTAAATCAACACATGACCTTGCTGGTAGCATGTGGTTAAGTCATTGCGCTCAGTGCAGGTCCTTTGGCTGGTCTTTTCCACTCAGGAGAGGAGCAGACTACCTCTGTGCGAGCAAGTACATGAGGTGAGTGATTTTTTTTTTTAAACCCAAAAGGCATATTGCACCACATTACCATTTTTAATGGCCATTAGGTAGGTGAACTTCTGTCTAAGAGACCGCAAAAAACTTTCCTGTTGATTAATAGGCTGAATAGGGTTTAAACATTCATGTTGAATTAAATTGTAACAAATCTAATTTCTTGTCATTTGGAGTCGCGAGAAGCATTTGACCTTATAGATTCTTTGCACAGATGCCTTCAGCTGTCAAGCGCTCATACAATCGGTTAGTCAGGTTCGTAGGTACAAAAAGACTGTAACCACTAAGGCTTTTTGCCTGTTAAAAATAATGTAGCACATCATGGCACTCAGGAATATGCAAAGATTTCTATTTCTTTATTGTTCCATTCAGAACATTAATAAAACTCAAACAACATTTCAGTCTTGTCCTAGGATCTTGTTCACAGCAACAGGACCTTGTCTATGTTACAGCTGTGTCCATTTGATTCCTCCTGCCATTCTAACATTGGAAACCATGCCATTAGCTAATCTCTATAGATCTCCAGATTTGTCCCTGGACAGTCTGATATTCTAATATTTCTAATCAGTGCTGTCTGTTCAACAATGAAGAGGGTAAATTTTTTTGTATTCTAAATGCCCATAAATAAGATTACAATGAAGTGCAAGTCAAATAGTTATACGTAGTACACCATGCTTGCTAAGAGATTATTGGTCATAGATTAGACTGTCTAATAACATGGGCATGACCAATAAGCTGTTGGCTAGTGTTGGTCGAGCACCAAAGTGCTTGGGTGCTTGAGTAGTAAAACCTCGGGATGTTAAGGTGCTCTACAGAGCACCCGAGCACAATGGAAGTCAATAGGAGAACCCGAGCATTAACCCCTTAAGGACGCATGACGTACCGGTACGTAATGATTCCCGAGTCCTTAAGGACCCATGATGTACCGGTACGTCATATCTTTAAAATTAAAAGTACATTGCGGCGCTGCAGGGGTTAATCGGAACAGGATGCCTGCTTTGAAGAGCTACCCTCCTCTCCATCACCCGCTTTGAAGTGCTAAATTATACCCCCCCTGCAGCCTGCAATCATATTGTGCCAGTTGGGGTGCAGGGAGGGGTTGCAGGCCTCTGCCTGCCTTCTCTAATGTTTCCCTGGTGGTCTAGTGGGTATACAGCAGAATGTCAGCACATATGCACTGTGCTTTGATGTCAGCCGTTTAACCCCTTTCATGCCGCAGTCCGTACGGACCGCTGTATGGAAGGGTTAACAGGGAGGGAGCTCCCTCCCTCTCCCATCGGGGGCTGCTGTGCCCTTGCAGCCCCCGATTCTTGATGGGATCGTAGAGGGAGGGAGCTACCCTCCCTCTCCATCACCCGCTGCTCTGTTCTGGCAGTGGGTGATGGTTACTATCGCAGCAGGACGCTTTCAGAGGGGTCCTGCTTGCCATGGTAATGTAAGTCTGATCTGACTTCTGCTAAAGGCAGAAGTCTGATCAGACTATGTAAAGTAAAAAAAAAAGACAGTACAGTACACCATATAGTGTACTGTACTGTATTATACTGACATCAGACCCACTGGATATTCAAGAACCAAGTGGGTCTGGGTAAAAAAAAAATGTTAAAAAAGTGAAAAAAAGGGAAAAAAAACACATCTCACTGAATAAAAATTAAAAATATAAAATATACTACACATATTAGATGTCGCTGCGTCTGTAAAAACCTGCTCTATAAAAATATCACATGACCTAACCCCTCAAGTAAATACCGTAAAAAATGACCAAAAAATTGTGTAAAAAAAAGCCATCCTAATAAATTCATTCTCAATTGAAAGTGCCCCAATTGCCCTTAAAAGTTGTGTATGACACTCTAATGTCTATTTGGTCTGTATCCAACCCCTTTCACTAGGGCCTCATGCACAAACGTTTATTTTTTTGTTTACGTTCCGTTTTTTGCGTTCCGTATACGGACAGTATACTGAACCATTCATTTCAATGGGCCCACAAAAAAACCTGAAGGTATTCCGTATGCCTTCCATTTCCGTATTTCCGTTCCGTTCAAAGATAGAACATTTCCTATTATTGTCTGCATAACGGACAAGGATAGTACTGTTCTATCAGGGGCCAGCTGTTCCGTTCCACAGAAAACAGCATTCACACGGACGTCAGCCGTATTTTTAGCAGATCGTGTGCAATAGGTATTAGGCGTGTGCATGAAGCCTAATAATGCGTTAGTAATGTCAAAGTGACAGCAACATATATGACTATGGGCAAACAGATGGTAGTGGATGGTAACATAGGGCCTGTTTAACCCTTTCATGACCAGGCCAAAAAAAGGCCTTAATGTCCAGGCAACTTTTTGTGATTTTGTGCACGTGGTGGTTAAGTGTCCGAAGCTTTTTTATTTGTTTGACTACCAAAATAATTTTTGCGATTTTTTAATAGAATATTTTTGTAGAGTTTTTTTTTTAGGTTTAATTTGGAGGAAAACCGCTAATTATTATTAAAAAGTAATTTTCTTTAATTATAGCTTTTTATTTCTTAAATATTAAAACTGACACAAAAAATAATTATTGCAATGGGTTCCCAATTTTGCAATGATCGTTTTCATACACAACATGTATTGGTTTGAGAGAACGGGGCGACTATGATGACGGTTTGTGTTAGCGATTGCATTTTTATCATTATTTTATATTTGTATTATTTTTTTTAACTTATATTTTAATTTCTTTTTGACACATAATATTTCTCCCAGGAGGTCATTAAAAGACCTCTGGAGGACAGTGACTTTTCATTTTTCACTTTCTCTTTCACTGTTTCCACTATAACTGGGGCCTCCACAGGAGCCCCAGTTACAGGGGAAAATTGCTCCCTGCGGGGGCATGACACACAGGCAAAGCTGATTAGGGTCTCCTTAGACCCTGCAGCTCTGCTCTTGCTCCAGATACACCCAGCGGTCACGTGACTGCTGGGACTAACAGAGGAAGTGGCTCTGCCGCTTCCTGCTCCTGCCACTATGCGATTGTTCAGTGTTCTCCTGCCAGCACAGGAGAAGACAGAAGCGGTAATAAACTGCTCCCTTCTTCTCCTCAGGGT
This sequence comes from Bufotes viridis, assembly GCA_033119425.1. Lineage (NCBI taxonomy): Eukaryota > Metazoa > Chordata > Amphibia > Anura > Bufonidae > Bufotes > Bufotes viridis. The sequence continues at coordinate 171,308,027 of CM065594.1, read as the reverse complement.
CCCTGCTGTGTCTGTCAGCCGCTGGGATTAAAGCGCTGCCTGCATGTTTATAAAGGTGCCATCTGCACATGGCATGTGCAGATAGGATGTATATACACAGTGGGAAGTCGTCAAGGGGTTAATAACATTTTGTGTTATTGAAGTTGATGTGAATCAACTAACTTTAAAGGATCTGTTCTTCACTGCATTGGAGCCACTAAGCCGCTACCTCCTGAGATAGTCCAGGTGTGGTTGTCTGCTGACCCACGGGGATCAGAGACACCAGTATGATGCACTGAGGAGTCAGGCAATAAGTGTAGTCTGAATATGGACCAAAGTCAGGGCAGGCAGAATATTAGCAGAACCAAAACACAGATAAGAGGTAGGGCAAGCAGCTTAGGAGCAGATTCTTGTTTAAACATATCTACTCTAAATCCATAGGATAGGTCACCACTATCTGATCAAAGGAGGTATGACACCCTGCACCCCTGCCAGTCAGTTGGAGGAGGAAATGCACCGCTCCATACACTGTGTAGTAGATGGAACTATATACTGCCATGCTGCTCCCATTCACTTCAGTGAAGGCAGCTCTACAGTAACTAGGTCTGTAAATTTTGTTTGCGTGGTCAATAAAGGATTGATCCAATGCTTTATGTTTGGGAAAAAGAATTAGTAGAATAATTTACTCATACTGAAGTTATGAATAAAGCTAATACATTTAAGACAATAGGAAAAAACTTCAGTTTATAACATTGCAGAAGCATACCCTACAATGTGGTAATCTAAATATCATATAAGAAATAAATCAGAAACGGCTTATTATTGTATTATAGAGTATTGTTATAAATAATCTGTCATACACGTGATTAGTGCTGTCTTGTTTACATTTTTATAGATTTTTCACAAAGATGTGCAGAAAAAATTCTAATTGGAATCCATCTGCAACCCATGTGACTGCAAAGTGACCACCTGTTCTATGCTTCGGTGTCCATGTAATTTGATGGTCAGCTCACTAGGAGAAGAAATATATCCTGTTGGCTAGTAACTGATTTGGGAGCACATATTACATTTCTATGTTGAAATTTTTTTAGTTTTTAGTTTTTTGTGAAAGTGTGATTGCTGGGCAAATTTATTTTCAGACAGTTAAGTGATTGTTTAAATAAGTCAATTAGTTTCACCGTAAACATGACCAAGTGAGTTTATGTGATGAGATAAATTAGGCTAAAACTAGTGATAAGCAGCGGGGCAATAATATAATTTGCGATATTTCGCGAATATTTGGGCAAATATTCATCATAAATTCACAAATTCGAGAATTCACGATTATTTTCTTGATTGTGAAAATCGCCAATGTAATATGTGCGTATTGCGTGTGGAATACAGGCGTGGGTCACTTTTGCTAAATTTTTCAAGCTGCTAGAGGTTCGCTAAGACTGGAAAAAATTGTAGGCACGGCAGAACATTACAATCACTTTATATTCAGATAGAGTGCGCCAATATATTCGCGATTGCGCAATATGTGCAACTTCACATTTTAGCATGTCTGACTACATATTACTGATTGATGCACTAAGTATAGTTGTGAACTTGCCTGTAGCATGTATGTATGGACAGCAGAACCTATCACACTACCAAACACCCTGCACTGGAACCAATCAGCTATACTATATCACAATCTAACCTACACTGACTATCTAACACTAACTATCTGTATTATATATATAAGCTAACTTACTAACTAACTAACTAACTAACTAACTAACTATCTAATGTAATGTGAAACAGTAACGCACAGAGCACAGCAATGACACTGCTGTCTCTCTCAGAACTGTAAATAGCTGATTTTTTTTTTATCTCTGATACTTATTTTATTATTAAAGGTGTTATCTGCTATTATCAATAATAGTCTAGTCTGCTCCCTCTTGCTGAGTGTGCCCCCTGCTGTTTTCCACTTATCTCCAAATTAAAGCTTTTTGGGTGAAGCTATTTGGGGGAGCACCTCTTTTTTATTGCCATTATTGGGTGTAGCTGATTACCTATAGTTATATCACAATCTAACCTACACTGACTATCTCACACTAACCATCTGTATTATATATCTATAAGCTAACTAACTAACTAACTATCTAATGTAATGTGACACAGTAAAGCACAGAGCACAGCAATGACACTGCTGTCTCTCTCAGAACTGTAAATAGATGCAGAAAATGCCTGCTGGAGAGGTTCTTATATAGTAAGGGGTAGGCAACTTTCCAATTGGTTGCTAGGGATGTTGCTAAGCTCAGACAAAGACATTGCTCCCTTCTCATTGGCCCACAAGCAAGAAGCAGGGAGGGATCATGGGTTCAGAGGGGAAAAAAATTAGAATATTTGTGAATATGAATATATAGCACTATATTGTAAATCTTTGCAAATTCTGGCGATATTCGCGATTCAAATTTGCGATTCAAATATTCGTGCCCAACACTAGCTACAACAATTGTAAGTCTAAAACATCAAAATAACCAATGTGTCACTGTACCAGGCAACCAAAGAAATAAGGTCCTGGATTGACAGGCAAGAAATTTTAACACAGCCGACTACTAGCTATATTGGTGATCAACCATAGCCAGTAATCAGCTGAGATTGCCTTTTCTGGTGTTTTTGCAACATTAAGCTGGAACCAGTGAGTGAAGAGCAGTGGGGACCAGACCAGCACCAGAATAGCTGCAGCAAGGTACTATGGCAGTGAGTATAGTTTATTTTTCATTTGTAACCATGGCCAATTTTTTATCCTCTAATGGGATAAGAAGATATTTCTAAAGGCAAATATAATTTTATCTGTTTAACAAATGGTAGTGACAGAACATAACAAACAGATAATGACTTTTCTTGCAGTCTCAAGGGCCAATAAATCATCATAGGGGTGAAAAAAATCCTTTTAAATAGGATATTATGACATAACTGGGATATGGAACATAGTATATAAAGAAAATAACTAAAATGAGTACCTTATGCCACTAAGAAAAATATTTTAATTTCAAAAATATTCCAATTAATTTGATAGAATGTCTCTTGAAATATCTAAATGATCTAAGCATCCATGCATTAAACTGATAAATTGTTTGGGTAGTACAATGCAATATGTAAAAAAATTTAAGCAAGATTGGCACAGTACTTGTTATTAATATTTTAGCAAAGATTGTGATAAATACAATTTAGGAGTTCAAAAACAGATTATATTCTAAATGCTTCTTATAAAACACAACCTCGGGGCATGAAAGATAGAAATAGCTATTTACTGTCAAATGTAACAAATAAACTGTAGCTCTATAGTTTTGCTTGGTGCATTTGTAACACAATGTATAGACAGCTGAAACTGAATTAGTGGTTCAATCAGGCTTCCTTTGGATTAAAACATATGGTTAAAATCTTGTTATTGATTGATTTAGGAGGTGTAACTTCTTGAAATAAATGCCCCTCAGGAATCATGAGCTAAGGAAAGGATACTTCATTCCACAGCTACAGGAAAGTAGATTATATGCAGGAATTGAATGACGTCATATTGTTTTCCTGGTGCTCCACCAAGTTAGACCACACTTAAAGATGTACTGTCACCAGAGTTTACAATGCAAACTGCATACATTGCTAAATATAGCTCTTAGGTCTGATAAGGCTGGTGTACTCACTTTGAAAGTCCAATTTAGAATGACTGTAAAAACCCAGCTTAACACTGACAGAGCTCTTGAGTCTAGTGTATTCCTAAGCTAAACTCAATCTCTGCTTATCTAGCCTAGCTGACAAGATCTGTTCAGTGAACCTCCTTCCCTTCCACTTAAAGCTGCAGTACGTATTTCCTCTTCTGCAGTAAAAAAAAAAAAAAAGAGATAGAAGCTAGAATTCCATACAAACTTCTGCTTTAAAAAGGATTCTCCCGACAGATTCAGAGATACTATAGCTTGCACTCAACAGTACTGTGAAATCACAGCGGCACCAGAAGAGGAAGTGCAATGAGCAGAGCTTGTCAATTAAGTAAGTGAAGACTGAGTTCAACTCCTGAAAGCACATATGGGGTAATTTACCGTATTAAAGAGAACATGTCACTACTCCTGACATGCCTGTTTTAATAGCTATAGTACATACATTCCCCACGTAATAGCAATTCTGTAGCATCTATTTGGATGACTCTATGTTGTGTTGATCCTTTATTAATTCAACTAGAAGTTATGAATGAATTGCTAGCAGTCTGCAGTAGGGGTACAGAGGGATGGTAACAAGTTGGGGGTATGTACCTGCATAGACTCACTCTATCTGATCAGTGCTGCCATTTTCAGACTGTACAGGGACACACCCCAACTTGTTACCACCCTCTGTAGCCTTACTGCAGACTGCTAGAAATTCATTGATAACTTCTAGTAGAAATAATAAAGGAATGGCACAACATAGAGCCAGAAGTATAGAAGCTCCATAAATATTACATTAGGGAAGTATGAAGCTATTAAATCAGGCAACTCCAATACTTTGGTCCATATTACTTAGACAAAGGGAGGCAACAGAGTGAGTTAAACATTATAATAAAGTTCCCAACAGCTTTTGCTCTGTATGATGTACTGGTATTTCATGATTTCATGATCAAGTAATTGCAGATACATTTAAGTTGGTAAAATAATAATAAGAATGTTAACTCTCATTAAATGCAAGATAACCTATCTTCTTCCACATGACAAATAACACTTTCAGTCCTACAACTATTGGCAGATAAAGTGTTTTATTTTCATTTTATCAGTATGGCTGTTTACCGTCAGAGTTTACCCATGCAAAGGCAACATAATCAAGTACTGAATCTCATAATAACATAGTAACATGGTGCAAAATCCATGTCAATCCCTGAAAAAACCCGCAGACAATAGCGTATAATATACAGTAAAATGTAAGACTTCCTAGAAAATAACCCATTTTCTCGGTTACTGCTCTGAGTCATTCAATATATAACAAAGTGTCATTTCAACCATTACCTTTTAGAAGCTATTAAATGGAATTCACAGGAAATTATGATTAGTTTACAGCACCTAAACTGCTGAGACTATTCTTGTTCTTGTCTGAACCCTTGTAGAAAAGGAAGCTTTATTAAAAGAACGTAAGAGCCAGCCACTTGCAAACTGTTAGATTTGTATTGACCATGAAATGCATTTATTATTCCCCAATTTCCTAAATTAACAGTATGATCTAACAATCCATATGTGCAGATAATAAAAAGGCTACCACTGTCTATTGGCCTTCATACTTAAATACGTATCTGTCAGCTACATATAAGTAAAGAAGCCTTATCACGTTGGGGGATGGGAACATTATTTCTCTAGACAAATGGAGGGATCCATTGTATTTTGAAGAGATTTTTGGTTCCATAATAAATCCCCTCAAAAGACAAGTGACACTGCTTCCATCCAGAAAATATGTTTTATCTCCAGAGGTGAGGTTGTCATGAGAGCTGTGAAATCAGGACATAGCCATGGCAGGAACGGTTGATGGCTTCAAAACAGGCTTAGATGCTTCCTTAGAACAGAATAACATTAACACTTATGGAGATATATAGAATTCTTATTTTGAATGTTGATCCAGTCTGGTCAGCACTTGGGGAAGAAAAACTATTACTTTCTAGACCTGACTGTTTTATGCATTAGGGGTTTCCTACCTTCCTCTGGATCAACATGGGACATCTATTTTATAAGGTATTTTTTCAGACATCCAAAGAATTTTAAAATAAGCTGAGCTTCTCAATAGTGTCAGGAGCAAATTTTAATCGCGAATATTGCAACTTTGAGAATTTTCAAATATTTAGAATATAATTATATATTTTTGTATTTTCAAATATTCTACTTTTTTTTCATCAGTAACCTGCCTTTTTGCTTGCGGGCCAATGAGAATGCTGCAGTGTATTTTTCAGAGCTTAGCAACATCCCTAGCAACCAATAGGAAAGTTGTCTACCCCTTAAGTATATAAGAAACTCCCCACAGCCATTTTCTACAATTTTATTACAGTTCTGAGAGAGACAGCAGTGTTATTGCTGTGCTCTCTGCTTTCCTGTGTCATTACATTAGTTAGTTAGTTAGTTAGTTAGTTAGTTAGTTAGCTTATATATATAAATATAATACAGACAGTTAGTGGGAGATAGTCAGTGTAGATTACATAGTAATATAGTGTAGCTGATATAGGTTCTGCTATCCATACATACATGCTACATACATAGTGCTGTGATGTCACAAGTTCACAACAATACTTAGTGCACCAATCGCTAATATGTAGTCAGAACTGTGAAAATGTGAAGTTGCAGTTATTGCACCAAAATATTCGCATCATCAGTGCCGATTTTGCAATCGCGAAAATATTGGAGCACTCTATCTGCATATAAAGCTATTGTAATGTTCTGCCATGCCAACCATTTTCTCCAGTCTCAGTAAGCTTAGAGCAGTTTGAAAAATGTAGCTATAGTGACCCATACCAGTATTTTGCATGCATTAAGTGAATATTACATTGCTGTTTTTCACAATCATGAAAATAATAGCGAATTTGCGAATATATGACGAATATTCTACCAAATATTCGAGAAATATCGCAAATTCAAATATTGCCCCTGCCGCTCATCACTACTTCTCAATACAATATTCAGTTTGGTGTGTGTGACTTTCTGCCTGATACAAATTTCTATATCACACTAATTCCTGCCTGTAGTTTTTTAAACAATTCTAAGTGTCACTGTAGTGATCAACAACAGCACTGTCACTGTGATCTGCTCTCACTGTCCCCTATCCAGTTCTCTGAGATCTTGATTCTCTGTGCGGAGTGGGAGTTTCCTTCCTCATGTTCATTTTTTATGTAGCCATGTAGTTGGGCTTGGTTCCCCTTATGTATGTGTAGAATGCCCTGCTTCATCGCACATCTCACATAAGCATTTTGCCTTATTTGTTTCTCGATCAGTAGGTAAGGCAGAGCTTATAAGGAGTACATTACTGTTCTCCTTTATAGTACCTCAAAAAGCCAGTTCCCCTGTTCTACAGTACATACAATATGGCTCATATGAAGGACATGGGTTATATGAGCACATGAATAATTAAAGTGTGCCTGTGCTTAAATAAAATTGCATCTTTGTAAAGTATTTCTCTTAAAAGCTCAGGTGTTTGTTCTACATACATCGCCTTCCTCCTGAGTCACTAACAGGAAATTTTTACCATTAGCTACCATGCTACAAACATAGTACAGTTGCAGCCCAGTCATGGTCACTGGTTCAATAATCCTTTAACTCAAATTACTGTTGGAATTGCTCACTGCTCACCTTTGCCCTGTTAGTACACTGTTGTTCTTGTCCCCTTTCACAGGCAGAAGGAGACTATTTGCCTAGTCACAGCTGAGTGTGCTGTAATAACAAAACAATTAGCTACCAAGTTTCCTCTACTGTCCTACAGTAGCTAGCTATTGATATTTCAGAGGTAGCAATCACTCTTGTTCTGTGGTGTCTAAATATTTGAATCTATTTTTTTCTGGGCTAGAACTTCAAATGACACCTTTGCTCTCTCATTACATAACATTTAGTTGTGTCATTACTATCTATCTCTATATCTGCTCCTGTAAACAGGACTTTAGCAGGGAAGAAATAAAGGGCTGCAGACTAGTTTAAATATGTCTGATTTGCTCTAAATTGAAACAAATTGTGTATGCAGCCAAAGAGCTATCTCACAGCATAATAATTCTAGACTACTTAAACTAAGGTGTAAGTAGATCATTGGAAGAGCCCTTTAACTATTAGAACCAAGTGTTTTGTCTGCTGATGAGGACGCTGTTCCAATATTTTAAACATATCAATCATTTGTTTCTGACTTTACGTGATATCTTATTTACCATATACACTCCTCAACATTGAAAATGCAACACCGAGAAAGACACGCAATAAGGTTGTGCAAATTAAGGAAGTAGCAAGTGTCACTAAGATCTGAAAATGATCACATTTTCAAACACTTAGATCTAATTTATCGCATGTGAGAGGGACATAAAGCCAGATTTAAAGCAAGGTTTTTTGATCAATGAAATCTCAAAAATTGGAGCAAGTCCTGTGGGATGATTTTATGATTCCTCTTGTTCATTGACATACAAATTAAATAAACATATGAAATTGTTCCCTTAGTCACTCAGACTTAAATTAGCTTCTGTAGTAGCTTCAAATAAATCTGATTTAAAAGGATGATTGCAAAGTAGCTAAATATAGTGATCTGTGCTACTTTCTTTTCAAATAGATTAACTAAAGAAAAGTGCATGGCTTCATGCTTCATTTTAACAGCTTGCCAGGGAAAATGAAGTGAAAAAAGATGAAGTATTGAGGAGTGAAACCTGCGCCATGTGTGAAGTATAATTCTGCTTATAGGGTACCAGCGCTGTATATGTACGGCGCTGGAAACTGGGACAGAAATATGATCCCGCGGGCGCATGGGTCCGGCAGTCACCGATAGCCGGACCCTTGCTGTATGCGTTGGCATTGGTGAAAACACTGATGCCTGCACATTAACCCTTGCACTGCCATGCTCAGCACTGACCCCGGCACGTGCGGTATCCTGCTGGGTGCGTGGTGGCCATTGGGTCCCCGCACTGCTATGACGGGGACGCGATGGCAAGGAAGGCAGCCCAATGCCTTTCATAGGCATCGAGGCTGCCTTCTGTGAGAGCCTGTGAGATTCAACCCCTTGGATCTCACAGGCAGGCAGCTGTAAGTATATTATAGTGTGTAATAAACTTACAGCCAATACATTACAATACAGGAGTATTGTAATGCATTGTAAAAGGGATCAGACCCCCAAAAGTTGAAGTCCCAGAGAGGGAGAAAAAATAAAGCTAAAAAAAAGTTAAAAAAATAAAGTTTTACAAAAAATTTAAAGTTTCCAGTAAAAAAAAAAGTATCCTTTTCCCAAAATAAAGTAAAAAAAATTGTAAAAAATAGGAAAAAAAAGAAAAGTAGACATGTTAGGTATTGTCGCGTCTGTATCGACTGGCTCTATAAAAATATCGCATTATCCACCCCTTCAGGTAAACGCCGTAAAAAAACAAATAAAAACAGTGTCAAAAAAGCTATTTTCTGGTCACCTTGCCTTACAAAAAGTGTAATACCAAATGATCAAAAAGTCTTATGTACCCCAAAATGGTACCAATCAAACCGTCATCTAATCCCACAAGAAATTAGGGATTTAGATAAATAACTTAAAAGCATAGTGTTGCCATGGGAACGAATGCCTATTTATTTCCAGGAACTACAGGTCTTACCATCCCTGACGAAGGAGCCCGTTTAGGCTCAGAAATGCTTCGGATGATTTGTGTCCCCTGGAGGCATCCTTACAGAAGTGCGGTGACGTCACACTCCGAAGTTCCAGGACCTCACATTGCTAGTTCCCCCCGCACGAGCGTTTTGCTGCCGGCCAGAGCATCGCTCATGCTAGGAGGTTGAACAGAAGATACTTATGACATCTGACTCCTACCCAAAAGAGAAGTAGGACCTATCTAGATATCCCTTCAGGAGAAGGTAACTGCGAATATTGAACAAAACTGAGTGTGCACTATTGGACATTACTTAGCCTATACCATGACTTATTATTTATTTTTTAACAAACTGTACTTACGATCAGCACAGGTCTCCATTCTGATATTTTTATCCCAGATCCCCTTAACAGTAATCCCACAAGAAATTAACCCCTAGCTAAGACAATTGCCCCAAAAAATAGGCCTCTCAGAAAATGGCAACACAAAAACAAGGTTTTATTCTGTTCAAAAATGATTTCAATGTGCAAAACTTAACAAAAATAAAAATGATAGACATATTAGGTATCACCATGTATGTAAGAACCTGCTCTATAAAATTATCACACTATATGTCCTCTCATGTGAATGCTATAAAAAAAAACTATGCCAAGTGTAAAGTGTAATACCAATTGATCAAAACATCTTATGTACCACAAAATGGTACCAATCAAACTGACACCTCATCCTGCAAAAAATGAGCTCTCACATAAGACAATCACTTAAAAAAATAAAAACCATAAACCAAACCATCAAAATCTGTGCTGCAAAAGCCATATTGTGCTCTCTCTCTTCTGAGTCCTGCTATGTGCCTCCACAGCAGTTTACCACCACTTATGGGGTGTTGCCATATTCAGGAGAAAACGGGTAACACATTACGGGGTGTTTTTTCCCTCTTACCCCTTGTGAAAATGAAAAATTTGCGGCTAAAGCAACGTTTAATTGGAAGAAATTAAACTTTTATAGCCAAGTGTTTCCAAATTCCTTAAAACGCTAAGGGGGTCAAAGTGCTCAGTATCCCCCTTAATATATTCTTTAAGGGGTGTAGTTACCAAAATGGGGTCACTTTTTGAGGGTTTCCACTGTAGGGTTACGTCAGGGTCTCATCAAATACAAAATGGTGCCTAAAAACCATTCTAGCGAAATCTGCTTCCAAAATCCATATGGCACTCCTTTCCTTCTGACCACTGCCACATGTCCATAGAGCAGTTTACCGCCACATATGGGGTATTTCTGTAAACTACAGAATCAGAATAATATATATTGAGGTTTATTAAGCTGTTAACCCTTGCTATGTTGCAAGAAAAAATTAATAACTTAAAAAATCTACCAAAAAAGTTACATTTTGAAATTTTGGCTCCCTTTTCCTTTAATTCTTGTGGAACACCTCAAGGGTTAACAAAGTTTCTAACATCAGTTTTGAATAATTTGAGGGGTGTAGTTTGAAAAATAGGGTCATTTATGCGTGGTTTACATTATGTTAGCCCCTCAAAATCCCTTTATAACTGAATTGGTGCTTAAAAAATGGTTTTGGAAATTTTGTTGAAAGTTTGAAAAATAGCTTCTAAACTTTTAAGCCTTCTAACGTCCTAAAAAATAAAATGACATTTACAACATTATGTCATCATGAAGCAGACATATGGGGAATGTTGATTTATATAAAGCAGACATATGGGGAATGTTCATTTATAACTATTTTATGAGGTATCACTATCTGTCATAAAAGTAGAGAAATTCTAATTTAGAAAACTGTGAATTTTTCCAAATTTGTGGTAAATTTGGGATTCTTTTAGAAATAAAGGTGAAATATATTGACTCAAATTTGCCACTGTCATGAAGTACAATGTGTCATGAGAAAACAATCTCAGAATGCTTGGATAAGTAAGTGTTCCAAAGGTATTACCACATAAAGTAACGCATGTCAGATTTGCAAAAATCTGCCTGGGATTTAAGGTGAAAAGTGTCCTGGTACTGAAAGGATTAAGCCAAAGCCAGGAACATAAATGAAGGACACATATAAAGGAAAGGTTGACTCATTCATTTTTTTAATCAACTTGTGGCCTTTAAAAAAAAAACCTGTATCCTGCAAAACTGAACATATAAACCCAGCCCCAATAATGAACATAAAACAATTAAAGAATGAAGTTAGACTAAAATAAGGCTGGGTGATTAATAAAATTAATTTGATCAATTCAGCATTTCAATCATGCTTGATTCAGATTTTCTATAGAATAATGAAAAACATATTAGTTCCACCCCTGTGGGGCTAGTATACATTATGGATAGGCTTATATTAAGCTTATTTAAGACATATAGTTATGTCATAGTTAGTGATGAGCAAAGTATTTAAAATTTGATTCGCTTCGCCAAATTTTGCAAACAAAATTAATCACTTAGTCACAAAGCACATTTCTTTGTAAGTAGTGGGTGAAATGACAAAGAGAGGCGATTGTGCCAATCCCTGTCATTGTACCCCTCAGATTCCAATTTCATACATGTTTGCGGTATCTGATATTAATAACAGACTGTACAATTGAAAAAAAAAAAATTCCCTGATTCATTTGCTCATGATAGGCCGGTCGCCAACATCTTGCTTGAATGTCTGGCACGAAATCTCATGTGGCCCGAGATGACATCAACATGCCAGCCGGCGTGGTGATGTCATATGTCACCGCACATGGGATTTCGTATGAAATCTTCAAGCAAGATGGACAGCCCGTCACGTGCAAATGGATCAGGTAAGTATTGTTACTTTTATTTTTTTTGCGAAATCAATTTATTCTAATTTATTCTTACTTCGATTCGCTCATCACTAGTCATGGTAATCATGTGTACACAAAAGCTGTGCCTGAACTATCACCTTGGGAGCTTGGCACAGACGGAAAACCAGAAACAAAGATAACTCTGATCCTAGCTATTAGATGCCATAGTAAATAGGAACTGCATGATCTACGCAGTTACAGGATGGGACTTCCATTGTCCCCACAGCCCCCGTGGTGCTGACAATATACAGCACAAAATTTAAATCACAATATCAAACACAGAATTTTTTTTTTTCTTTTCCATGCACCCAGAAAGAGTTGATCAAAATATGTACCCCAGACCAGTGCCATTTAAAAATAAATCTCATTCCACAAAAAACAAGCCTTTATATGGCTGTGTCAATGGAAAAATACAATTTATTGTTACAGAGCAGCCTGTGGCTTCCACTGCTCTGCTCTCCTGTCCCAGTGTCCCTGACCAGCCTACTGCTGTCTCCCTTCCGGTAGGCTTGGCGGCCAGCCTTCTTCTGCCCCTCCACACAGCCTTCTTCTGTCCCTCCTGACAGGCTGTGGCCTGCTTGCCAGCAAGGCTTCACCTCCTCTGCTGGTAGGACATGAACTCTCTCTCTCCAGCTCTTAAAGGGCTACTGATAGTGCTGATAACAGCATACAGTGTATTAAAGTGGTTTCTGGGAATAATTACTTTTTATCCAAAATTATCCTGCCTCTGAAAACAGAAAATCCATACTAACCTCGTTCCCTCCACTCTGGTCCTCTGTGCTGCCTCTGATGTGTCCATGTTCCATTCTCCCAGGGTGTTTACACCTGATGCTGCATTGTCATATGTAAAGATGAGCGAATTTCTCAAAAATTCAATTAGTCAGTTTTGCTGAATTTTCCAGAAAGATTAGCTTCGATCCGAATTTATTTGCAGCGAATCACGTTAAAAGACGCCTATTTCCTGGCTGAAGAGTCTCTATAGTGGTTTTGAACAGTGTGCCTTGCAGTAACACGCACAGGGAGTGTGCTTTGGTAGTGAAATAATACTGTGAGTCAGTATGACATGCAGATGACAGGCGTCGCTATTAGAATCACTATGCACTTCACTTATTTGGGCAGTCATGGGGCAAAAATTGATCAAATAACTCAAGTATGAACTCAGCCTTACAGGTCGATGTTAGTGTAAAGAAGAAGTGCACTCCTTTTACACCGTCAGCAGCTGATTCCACATAGATGTCTACAGAACCTGTTCTATTAAACACTTATACAAGTAGAGCCCCTCCGACAGAGTGGAGAGAGTGTCAGCAGTAAGTTTGTGTTGATGTCACTGATTAATTTGCCCTTCCTCTGATCCATCAGAACAATAACCCCCCAAAAACGGATCCTGTCTGTGGACATACTGCTTCCCTCGGTCAGCATTTGGTCAATAATATATCAGTATTGATAATGCCATAAAATGCACGGTCATCCTCCATTATGCTATGAGTGTTCTGATAATAGCTGATCACTGGCTCTGCTATTTTTAGAAATTGTAAAACAGTGAATAGAGATAATGCTGAGCTTGCACAGTGTTATGGGGAACATGTGGGTAACACACTGTTATGGGGTAACTGTGGATGCCACACTGTTATAGGGGACCTGTAGATGTCACACTGTTATGGGGGACCTGTAGATGTCACAATGTTATGGGGGCTCTGTGGAGGACACTGTTATGGGGGACCTGTGGATGACACACTGGGGACCTGTGGATGACACAATGGGGACCTGTGGATAACACACTGATATGGGGGGGTCTGTGGAAGACACTGTTATGGGGAACGTGTGGAGGACACACTGTCATATGGGATCTGTGGATGTCGCACTGTTATGGGGAACATGTGGGTGAAACACTGTTATGGGGGATCTGTGGATTACACACTATTATGGGGGATCTGTGGAGGACACTTTTAAGGGGTATCTGGATGTGATATGGCCACAATGTGTGACATAGCTTTACATATTCCTTTATTAGCAGTCCTAATCAGCTCCTCTCAAGTACTGGAAAAAACTAAAACCTTGACTCAGGTTCTTAATCTATACTCCAATTCCCCCCCCCCATTAACAATACAGACCACATAGGGAGCCCAAATATCACAAGGAGCTCACACAGAGGCCTAAGGGGCACAGGGAAAACACAGAGTTGACAGTGGGAACTCATAGGTAAGTGACCATCAGTACTTGAGGACAGTGCAGGGCTGTTACAATGAAAGTGTGACCCCAGCAGCCCTGCACCCCTCCTCCACAGACACTGCTGCATGCTTCTTACTAGATGGACTTACCAGGTGCTTTAATAGGAGGGTCCAGCATCTGAGGTCAGAGCCTGTGGGTCAGATGTAGCAGTGGGTTAGATTTCAGCCTAGAGCAAGTACAGGCAAAGGCTGGGGGCGGGGCTATGTTTCCTCCGCCCACATAGAAGGTGCTGATGCTGACCTGTCACTGAGCTCTGGTGAGACTGGGGTGGGGGGGTTACAGGTAATCCCACCTTCCCAGAGTTCCTTTCTCCATGTCCTCAGATGTACAGGAGCCATTTTAGGAAAAAATGCAATTCGTTACCACGAATCGCGAGGAAATTTGAATTCGTTGAGAATCTCTAGTTATATGCTCTGCTGAAGCCAATGAGTTGCTTCAGCGATGATGTGCTGTCAGTTATTAGCTGCAGCAGAACACCTGTCCATACTCATGCAGTGTTGGATATAAACATTGCAGGCACCGGAGAGAATAGATATCAATTTTCTGTTTACAGAGGAAGGCTACAGGCATTAGATAAAAAATAATTATTCCTGGAGAATCCTTTTAAGGAAATACTGTGCATTTCCCTTTTGTATTATCATTATTTTAGCTTGTATACTAAAAAAAAAAAAAAAAGAAAATTGAGAAATTCGAGAAAGAGGAAGAAAGAAAATCAAGATTAAAATCAAGAATCATTTTTAATAGGAACAAATCAAGATTTTAATTTTAGCCAAATTCACCAGGCCCTAAAATAGGTTAATTACCTTTTTTGTTACTTAATTCCTTTCCATCAACTTTTTCTATTTCATTTATAACTATATTAAATGCCTCACAAAAATTCAATAAAAACTGGCTTTTTAAATATTTACAATTTATTCATAAAGAGCTTTCTACTGCTCACTGAGCCAGAGCTAACATAATATGCCAATATACTGTCAAAGACCATGGATATCAAGGTCGAGTGACAAAGCCAAGTAGTTCAGCTCACAATACATCACAAAACCAGTTGGGTGTGTAGTTTGATCCTGATGCCCAGTGCCTGTGTCCCTGCCAGTGCCCTGGTGAGGGTAGATTTGAAAACAGTATTTGCTTTTTTGTATATTGAATTGATGGTACATGCCTCTCTTGTGAAGAATGAATAATGGCAGGAAAATTACGGTACTTTCACAAACGGTCTGCAGTTATAGATACAGTACATACATTGACAAGTGCAATAATATACATTCTATTCAGTTAAAATTTTGTCTATCTGTCTGTCTGTTTATCTGTAATGCACAAAGACCAAGTACAAAGCTTTAATCAGCTAAGACTTTCACTTAAACATCAATGAAACGTCTGAAATTTATTTTCATCTGTGTCTATGTCACCTAATTGATACAGAGAATGATCTTACAACCTGGGCACCATAAACTGCTTCAGATCATAAAGTTGTATGTTACATAGCTAGAAGCTAGAAAATGTTGAATTTAGCCACTTGACCTTAGATGAAAATGGACTTGTGTTGTAATTTTCTCTGTAATATCAAAGAGTAATTGCCGGGAGCTAAGTAATTGACCATTTATACAAGCATATCAAAAACTAGAAAAATCTTAAAGAGTTCATCTAAAACCTGTTCATACAGTAGTATTAAAACCCAAACTGATTTATTTTTTTAGCCACCAACCAACTCAGTTGTAGGCTCTTAGCTGTTGGACTAAAATGGTCAAATGTTCTGTTAGCTAGTCAATTTAAAATGGTTGTCTGGTTTAAAGATGAGGGATCTATTAACCGGATAGGAGAATGGCTACATGGCCATCTTATTACAGGTGCATCTCAACAAATTAGAATATCATTGAAATGTAAATTTATTTCAGCAATTCAATTAAAACTCATATATTATATATTCATTACATTGATTGATCTATTTCAAGCGTTTATTACAGAAATAAATTAACTTTTCAATCATATTCTAATTTATTGAGATACACCTTTAGTTTCAATGAGAATTATTCAATGCTTCATTTCCTTCACTATATGATCAGCTTATTGCCCAAGCAGTGAGAGACATTAGGGGGAATTTATCTTGAGGAGAATATTTGAAGTCAGTTTTGCTTGAGTCTACTTTGTGCCACATTTATCAAATGTCACAGGTTGTTTGATAAATTTGGCTTGTCCTTAAACCTAACACTTTTTTTGGAAAAGCTACTTCAGTTTCCCTACTCCACCCTACTCCTGGAGTGATATTGCAACTTATGATAAATCTGGAGTGAAAACTCATTAACAAAGCTAACCACACCCACTTTCCCACCCATATTACAAAACTGGAGTGAGTGGTATAAAAACACAAAAAGTCGCTAAATTGTGTGCAAACAAGTGCAAAAAAGTCGCAAAAGCTTTATTTTGTGACTTTTTAATGCCAGAATTCTGGAGTAAAGGAATGATAAATCTGGGCCATTACCTTTAATTTAGAAAGGCCAATTATATCTATACTAACATAGTAACATAGGGGCACATCTATTAAAGGGGTTATCCCATGACTAATGTAGAAAATGAAAATCAGAGATCATATAATACAGGGCTGGCCAACCTACGGCTCTCCAACTGTTGCAAAACTACAACTCCCAGCATGCCCAGTCTGCCTACAGCTATCAGCCTACAGCAGGGCATGGTGGGAGTTGTAGTTTTACAACAGCTGGAGAGCCACAGGTTCGCCAGCCCTGATAAAGCACATGACAGCCTCTTTCTAAGGGCTCATGCACATGACCATATTTTCTTTCCACTTCCATTTTGTTTTTTACTGCGGCCCGTATGCAGAATCATTCACTTCAATGGGGTAGTAGAAAATTTGGAAGTTACTCCGTGTGCATTCCATTTCCGTTTGTCTGCATGGACGTTCCTCAAAAAAGTAGTGCATGTCCTATTATTGTCCGCAAATTACTGTCCGAGGCCTCATTCAAGTCAATGGGTCTGCAAAAAATACAGTACGCACTCTGAACACATCCGTAAGTCATACGTATTTTATCCATATTTTGCAGATCCATACTGTAGAAATGCAATGCTCAGCCCATATTGCTCATATGTTAGGTATTATTATTATTAATAAGTTACTGTTTCTGTTTCCAATCCGCAAAAAACGGGTTGCATACAGAAATCATAGGGATATGTTTTGTGAAATAACGGAACGGAAGAGGACTGAAATCAGAGAAAAAAAAAGATGTGGAAAAATAGATCTGTTAAAAACAGACCGCAAAACAACAACAATGGTCGTGTGCATGAGCCCCAATAAAGATAGAACCAGCCCTGTACCTAACATGGATCCAGATATCTCCCCATTCATTGCTCTGCTAGATTTATATCAAGATAAAAGCTAAAGGGGAGTGTATTTCCTGCTTTAGCTAAGGGGGTATGTCTTAGATCTCCCTATCACAGCTCAGGAGGTGTGTCTTTTCTGCTGGAGCTCTCTCCCTATCATAGGCAGTTGAAGAATTAAATAAGAAAAAAAAATTAAATGCAGATGGCGCTATATAGATACGTTTTATTGAATAAGTTTGTGGCTATGCAAAATTTTTAATGACATGCAATTACAAAAGTATTCAGATGCAGATGTTGGTTTAAAAACTGTATTATATTTTTTGCAGAACAATCCCTTTAAGACCAGTATTTTAGACGTCGGTCTTAATAAAGCCCCATCACTGGTGGAGGATCCGCCAAAAATATGAAGAGGGGCAGGTCTTGGCAAGGAATCTGCATAGGGTCACACAATAGCATTAGCGATTGTTTGTCCCCATAAAGAGGAGATAATTGCTTCACATAAATTGGTCCACCATTAATTAGTCCCCATAATTTAAAAATGCTGGACTCCACTCATTTACAATTTTCCATCTATCTGCAGGCTATAGAGTTAATTCCATTATCAGTTTTTTAGAAAGATTGTGTACAGGTTTGCTAGTAGGAACACATGACAACTATCAGGGATTCAAAATTTCCTCAACTGCTCTACTTTCTAGGTAGTCCCACTGTCTGATTTTGCAGAGGGAAGCTGAAGTCCTGCAGAGAAGATGCATTATTAACTTGTGGCCATCCATTTGAACATCTATCTATGTAATACAAGGACAGTTTTTGTCAATCAGGAGGGAAGTGGTTAGTAAATTGGCATTTTTCAAATACCCACCCCCCTTGCCACATGCTGGAAGTGTGAAGCCTACTTACTAGCACCCTGATGCTCAGTTCCAGCATGTAAACTTTCAGCATGAAAGGGTTCCCCTTTCCCCTCATCAAGCCAGTTACAATTAAAAAAAATTGAAATTAGAAAAATAGAATTAGAAAAAATAGACATATTAGGTATTGCTATGTCCATAATGACTGGCTCTATAGAATATCACATGATCTACTCTGTCATGTGAACAGCGTAAAAAAAATGGTGTCAGAATAGCCATTTTTTGGTCACCTTCGAGCGATCAAAAAGGATTAAATGCTACCAATGAAAATATCTCATCCTGCGAAATACAAAATACAAAACAATTAATAAAAAATGCTCAAATTGTATAACAACGAAAAAATAAAAATAAATAGACATATTTGGTATGTCTGTGTCCATAATGACCTGTTTTGACATGACGTGATCTGTCCCATCTGTTGAATGATATATAAAAAAAAATAAAAAAATAAAGGTTATATTCCCTTACAAAAATAATGATATTGAGAGATTAAAAAGTCATATCTAGCCAAAAGGAAAATGTTACCTTATCCTACAAAAAAAACTATTGTCACAAAACATGATAATTTTAAAAGAAGCTTAATTGTGTAAAACTGAACAAACCTGAAAAATAGACATATTTGTTATTGATGCTTCTGTAATGACTGGCTCCATAACAGTATCACATGATTTATCACATCAGATGAATGCCATAAGAAAATAAATAAATAAAAACTATATCAAAATGGTCATTTTTTTGTCACCTCGACTCACAAAAATCATATATAGTGATTAAAAAGTCACATGTACCCTATAGTGGTACCAATGAAAATGTCACTTCACCCTTCAAAAAATGAGCTATCGCACAAGACAATCACTAGAAATTTTTTTTTTTTAAATATAGCTTTCAGAAAACCAGATTTTTATTTAAAAAAATGTTTTGCATAAAACCCACCCTTTCTCCCTCAGGAGCCCTCCGTTTCCCCCACCTTCAAGCAGCCTGCTCACCACTTAAGGGCGGTCATCCATGTCTCCTGCGCCAGGGATGCGATGCTCCTTACGAGCAAGCAGACATCGCATCTGATGGTGGGTAATTTGCCATTTTGCCTGCTCCTTTTCCCGCTTCGCATCAATCAGCTGGGGCCAGGCAACTGAGATATATTATATTATCGGCTCATGTCCTCACTGTTCTCAAAATAATTGGGTCCTGGTGGTATTTTGTTTACTACACATCACAAACCAGAGGTACTTGCTTATAAAAAAATAAAAAAATAAAAACACCCACATGATTACAGCGTATTTATGTTGATAAGTAGTGGACATTTTCATATCATTTCTTTGGCGGGTCTCTTTTATATAATTCACAGATGTCATGGCTTCTCACATATTTGCATATTGACTTTAATTAAGGACATGTTGTTTGTTCTTTGTCTTCAGCTTACTTTCTGGTTACGTGCGACGTCTGTACAAGCCAAGTTCTAGCAGCAATACCACGCTTGTTCCATGTAATTTAGGCCGCATTTCATCATCCAGGTTTGTGGTCTGTTATTTCAGGCCACGTGTTTCTTGATTTCAATGTGGATTACCTATTCACGTTATTTATCTTAATGTCACGGGCCGTGGATTGTATACGCCACTCAGGTCACATCCTCTTTATGGTGCATGTTGTCCGTCTAAATTGAACAGGCTCACGTCCATCCAAGTACTGTTACTAGGCACCTATGGTTGGCCTTATTCATTATAAAGACTACATTTCTACACGTTTTATGGTCCATTCACGCTGTTAGTCCACCTTTCCACCCAATTATCAGCCATCACAACCCTTAGCCATGTTTATTAATGCATGCTGTCTGTTACGTCACGTTTCCTCATCTCATTGTCTACCGCCTGTTTACGTTATTCAGGCCACTTTTATTCCTCATCTCTATGTCTGTCACCTGTTTATGTTATTCAGGTTGTTTCCTTATCAATGTCTGTTGCCCGTCACACATTCATGCCACCTTTCTTCTTCAGCCTGTTTTCGTTATTTAGGACACGTCTCCTGCAAATCAACGTCTGTCGCCTGTTTACATTGTTCAGGCCTCCTTCTCTGACTTCAATGTTTGTCGCCTGTTTTTGAATTCCGGCTACTCCCTCTTTAAGGCGCCTGTTGTGTATTCAGGCCACTTCCTTATAATGTCAATCACCTGTTATGTTTTCCACACACGTTTCCTTTGCCTGTCCTTGCTAGTCAGGCCACGTCTGTCACATACCTACGTCTCAAGCTATTGTTCCGTCAATGTCTTTCGCCTGCCACTTACCCTTCATTCTCTGTACATGGCCTATTGCGTCATGCAGGTCTTCTTTACTTGTCAATGTCCGTCGTCTGTTTTACGCTTTACAGGCCTCCTTTTCGCATGTCTGTCGTCTTTCATCCTAATCTTTCATTCTAGGTCAGTCGCCTCCAAATCACGTTTCTGTCTTTATAGGCCATGATTCTCACTACTTAAATGCTCACCTCCTATTTACATTACTCAGGTCACATTTTCCATCTGTCAGCTTTTCTAACCATACTTCAATTTATCAATGGTCGTCTGTCATCTAAGCTATACGTGATCAAATAACGTAGGCCATCTACTTATGTCACTTTCCTGACTCATAATGTCTCAATTCTTGTCCTATCCAAGGAAATTAGCTGTCTTATCTCATGTCTGCTCCAATGTAGGGCACAGCTATTTCTTACGGTTATCCAAGTGCTTCAGGCTTTTTCCTCTTCACAGGTTCCGCTATCTCTTATTTCTTTACTGTCCATCATTCGGTTGTTTCTCTTTAGGCACCAGAACAACACGACTTAAATGTTCTTCATTTTTAGGGGGTTCTGGTTGGTTTAGCTGCAGCCACTAACAGTTATCTATTTCAGTTTCAGTATGTCACATCTGTCAGATATAGAGGAAACCTCGTCTGTCCCAGAAACCTCGGCTTCCGAGCATGCCAGCAATACATCACTAAGGAGCTGGACAGTTCCCAAGCTAATTACTGAACTAAACAAAAGAGGGATCCATTACTCAGCTTTCTCTCGGAAGGCGGAGTTTTACAGACTCTTAATATCGGAATCATCTTCCTCAACAAGGGAGCAAGTGTCAATGTCAACAATACAATTGTCTTTGACACAATTGCATGCCACAATTAACCACTTATCTTCAATCTCGGATATTTAGAACAGGCTGCAGGTGGTAGAATCTAGAGGGCCAACAGCCAGCATGCCTGCGGCTTCTCTCCCAGTCGCTTCTAACGCCCCGGTCAGTTTCCCCAGGGAGGGTCCTTAACATGCCTGAAGTAGCTCCATCTCATTTCATGCCAGATAACCTCAAAAGAGATATCTTGGAAAGATGTGTACCTAGCTTCCATTTTAATATCCACCCATGACACAGTAGAGAACAATTATGTGCGAAGATGCCCGCCTAAACAAAAATTATCTATACCAGAGTTTGAATTGGCCTTTAGACTATTTAGGGACATAATCTGTTCAGCTCACCCCGAAAGACAGGAAGAGCTGGATATCTACCTGCATAGGGTCACTGACTTGGGGCATCAGTATGGTGGGCACACCTTCTAAGATTACCACTGTTCTTTTTCGGCAAAAGCCGCTGCAGCTCTCGCCCAGTTCCAGCGGGTCACCAATTGGGCGTTCCTGGACATGGAGCTGTTCTGCCATCATTTCGCCAGGTTCAAAGCCCCAGCGTGCACTTCATGCCAGTTGATTCTCCACTCCTCAGGAAGGTGTCCTAATATTAGTTACCCAGTGGCCCAAGGCAGATTCTCAGCAGGGCCCTCAGGGTTCCAACAAAGGCAAACCACAGGCACAGATAAATATGGTCGTCCTATAGTCTTCCTGGGTAGCAGCCAGGTCTGCAATAACTATAATTTGTCAACATGTAACTACAACAAATACAAAGCACTTCATGTCTTTTATGCTTGCTTCAGGGCTCACCCCCTTTGGCTTGCACGCAAAGAATATCCAGAAAAAAATGACAAGGCAGGTTTAACATTGACCTGTTGGCAATACTCCTCCGTAATCACCACAATCATCATTACGTTCAATTCTTGCTAGATGGTTTCACGCAGGGTTTACACACGGGTCTCGTCACCCTTCCTCAGTGTACTTGGGAAGGTCCCAACCTCATGTTAGCAGTCAAAGATATCAAATCAGTAGATTTCTTAATCCAGGCAGAGATGGAAAAAGGGTTCCTTATCGGACCTTACTCCACAGTTCCTTTCCATTATTGGAGAATCAACCCTATCGGTATTGTTACTAAAAAATTCTCAAATAAAAAAACTTTGATCTGCGATCTCTCAGCTCCTCATGGTTCAGATGTACCTAGCCTCAACTCTTTAGTTCCCTCAGAAGAATCCTCCATGAAATACTCCTCACTTCACGAGGCCATACAACTCATCCTCTTGGTGGGAAAAGAGGCATGGTTGCCCAAAGCAGACATTGCGGATGCTTTTAAGTTGCTGCCTATCAACCCACAGCTTTGGAAATTTTGCGGAATAAAATGGGAAGCTCTCTACAACTTCGCAAACCGCTTAACATTCGGTTCTAAGATCAGTGCTTGGCTATTTGACCAATGTGCGCAGGCCCTTCATTGGATCCTGGTAAACCACTGCGAATGCCCAATGGTCATTCATTACTTAGACGATTTTCTGTTGATAGTAAAACCTGGCATTAAACCCTGTAAACTTAATAATCTTCTCCAAGTATTTTCAAATCTTCACATTCCGGTCGCCCCTTCCAAAATAGAAGGGCCCTCAACAGTAGTAACCTTCCTTGGTATAGTCCTAGACACAGAGAAAATGGACACAAGGCTTCCAGAAGAAAAGCTAATCAAAATAAAATAAATTATCTCTAAATCTGTTGGTTCCATAATTATCACTTAACAGGAGTTACAATCCCTAGGCATGTCAGGCATGTTAAACTTCGCGACTAGAATTATGCCCCAAGGTAAGGCCTTCGTGTCCAGATTATTAGATCTACTTCCAGCAGTCACAGAGCAGGACTCCCCCTTGGCTATGTGGAACACCTTCCTGGCCAACTGGAATGGGATTTCCTTATTCATCCCCAATGGACTCCCACATCTCCTACATTTTTTTCGAATGCAGCCGCATTTGGGGGTTTTGGGGCTATATACAAAAAACAGTGGTTTGCAGGCAATTAGCCACCAGAAATCTCTTCACTCAGTGAGTACTTAATGTCTTCCCCGTTACAAGATATCTATCCAATTGTAGGGCAGGTCAAAATTATCTGGTATCATGCCCTTTGTTCGCAAATTAATCTGGATTTCCTTAAACTATAACGTTCATGTGTCATGCAGGCATATCCAAGGCATTCAGAACTTATCTGCTGACACATTATCACGCTTTAATTTCCATAATTTTTTCAGGTCATGCCAGAAGTGGATCAAGCGGGATTATCCCATCCAAACTTCTATACACTGAGCATGAATTAGGACATTACATATCATCAGCCAAAACCCTCGTGCAAAGGTTACTATCCACCAACACGGCCAGAAACTATAAAACCGGCTGGAACATCTTCAAAAAAAATTCCCTTCTTTATCCAAAAAACTACACAGATAAGACCACTTATATCATTTTTTTTCTGGCTTATTGTCACAAAGACCTTAAACTCGCTTACAATTCAATTAAATTACATTTTGCTGGGGTGCAACACTATTTAATGTTGAAAGATCCAGGTAGTAAGTCAATCTTCATATCCCCAGCAATCAAGGCAACTCTCAGGGGTATTCAAAAAAGCTGCAGAAAAACCACTCCAAGCAGACAACCAGTTTCAGGGGAACTGTTCAGAAAACTTTCCAACTCCCTAGACGATAGTCCTTTTGGGCTACAACCTAGCACGATCATCAAGGCTTCTATGTACTTAGGCTTCTATGGGTTTCTATAATCAGGTAAATTCACAGTTTTTTCTCCCAAAACCAAAGGTTTAACTAGGAGTCAATTAGTTTGGAAACATGGTCATTTTATTTTATATCTGCTGTCAACTAAAACATCACAAACCGGGCCTCCAGTTCAAGTTAAATATTTTCAGACCTTTAACAAGTGGTGCCCTGTCCAAGTTCTAAATAAGTTGATATCAACCTTGAGTAATTCCGCCCCTGATAGTCCGTTACTGCCTTTCAAAGCCAAACCCCTTACGTCAGCACAGTTCATATACCATATCCACAATTTTGCCACTGGTTTAGGTTTTGACCCCAAAACTATATCAGGGAACTAGTTTTGCATCGGGGCCGCTTCTGCGGCTTCGAAGCATAATGTGCCCAGCAATATAATTCGAAAAATGGGTCGCTGCCACTCATCGTGTTTCACCAGCGACATTCCTAACCCACACAACAAAATTTCGGAAGCTTTCTGTAATTTAGCTTTATGAATTCTCTGTATTCAATAAAATTCTAAGCTACTCTGCTCGGTTTCTTTTTGCCCCTTATAGGCCTACCCACGTCCATGGTTAAGGGCACAATCCAAGCCCTCAGTTGGGTCAGCAGGAAGTAGATCAATCAGTCACTAATCGCGTTCAGGTCCAGTAACAGTAGCCATAACCACAAATATATATATATATATATATATATATATTGAAAGAAGGGTCAGCAGCACTCCAGATGAATTCCAGGGAACACTGTTTATTCACCCGGTGTCCGGGTCAAACAGCAACGTTTTGACTGCTTATTGCAGTCTTTCTCAAGACTACTAATACTATATATATATATATATATATATATATATATATATATAGTATTAGTATCTTTGTAATTGTACTGACCAGCAGAATAAAGTAACATGTCATTTTTCCCACACAGTGTACGCCACAATAACAGAACTCAAAGACATGGCAAACATGCTGATATTTCTTTATCCTGCCTATTGAAAAACAAAATAAAAAGTGATCAAAAAGCCAAAAAATAAACTCTTACACAGCTCTGTCAAGAAATAAAAATGGTATGGTTCTCCGAAAATGCCTGTACTACTACCACACCGGTAGTGATGAGCGGCAGGGGCAATATTCAAATTTGCGATATTTCCTGAATATTTGGGTGATTATTCATCATAAATTTGCGAATTCGAGAATTTGTGATTATTTTCTTGATTTAAAAAATCTGCAATGTAATATTAGCGTAATGCGTGCTCAATATAGGTGTTGGTCACTATTGCTAAATTATTCAAATGCTAGAAGTTTCCTGAGACTGGAGAAAATGGCTGGCACGGCAGAACATTACAATAGCTTTATATGCAGATAGAGTGCTCCGATATATTTGCGATTGCGCAAATCGGCAATTAATGATGCAAATATTTTTGCGTAAAACGTGCAACTTCACATTTTAGCAGGTCTGACTATATATTAGTGATTGGTGCACAAAGTATTGTTGTGAACTTCCCTGTAGCATGTAGGTATGGACAGCAGAACCTATCACACTACCCATTTCCTGCATTGGAAACTATAGCTACACTATATCACAATGTAACCTACACTGACTCTCTCTCTCTAACTATCTGTAATATATATATATATATATATATATATATATATATATATAAACTAGCTAACTATCTAATGTAATGTGACACAGGAAAACACAGAGCACAGCAATGACACTGTTGTCTCTCAGAACTTAAAAAAAAAAATTCAGAAAATGGCTGCTGGGGAGGTTCTTTTAGAGTAAAGGAGTAGGCAACTTTCCAATTGGTTGCTAGGGATTTTGCTTAGCTCAGAAAAAGACATTGCAGCCTTCTCATTGGCCCACAAGCAAGAAAGGCAGGGATCATGGATTCAGAGGAAAAAAATCTAGAATATGCGCGAAACGAATATGTAGCGCTATATTCTAAATATTCGTGAATTCTCGAAGTGGCGATATTCGCAATAAAAATGTGTGATTCGAATATTCGCGCCCATCACTACACACAGGCTGTCCAAAATCCACATGGTGTCCATAAACCAATCCATCAAAATCCAGATTACAAAAGCCAAAAGGTGGTCTTTTCCTTTTGAACCCTGCAGCCTACCCAAATAGCAGTTTATGGCCATATTTATTGTATTTAAGTACCCAAAAGAACCGACTTAACAATTTAAACAATTTAATTGGTGTGGTATGTCTTAGGTGACACCAGTGGGGGATAGGATATTAGGCACTAAAATGCCATACTTATATGTGAAAGCAATTTTCATTTTGCACAGTCCCCTGCTCATTAATTTCTACAAAACATCTACAGTGTCAAAACGCTCACTCCACCTCTTGATAAATAACTTGATGGGTGTAGTTTCCAAAATGGGGTCACATATAGGGGTTTCCACTGTTTCCACTGTACAGGTACCTCTGGGGCTCTGCAAATATGATGTAGCACCCAAAAACCATTCCAGCAAAATCTGTGAGCTAAAACTCATTTGGTGCTACTTCCCTTCTAAGTCCTGCCACATGCCAATAAAGCACCTTACATCCACATTTATGGCACTTACATACCCAGTAGAACATGCTTTTCAATTCAAAAAGTCTGGTGTGAGTCTCAGATGGCACCAGCTAGGTACAACATATTGGACACTGAAATTCTATATCTGTAGAAAACATGGTGCTCTGCGCATTCATTTCTGCAAAATATCTGTGACATCAAAATATTCACTCCTTAATACTTTGATGGCGACAGTTTCCAAAATAGCTTCACTGGGTCCACACTTGGCTTCAAATGTGCATGTTGCTCATTTACCCCTAAGCACTGTTATATGTCCAGGCAAAAGATTAATGCTACATTTAGGGTATTTACAAAACCAGGAGGCATGGCATAATAAAAAAGGCTTGATTTTCACATTGGCATACACTGGTCACAACATATTGAATGCTAAAATTTCATATCTATGTAATAATTTCAATTTTGACTTTGCACCATTCACTATGAATAACTTTTAGCAAAATGCCTGTTGGATCAAAATGCTCACTTCACCACTTAGTAATTATTGTCAGGGGTGTGGTTTCTAAAATGGGTCCTTAGTTGAAAAAGTATTAAAAAAGTATTAATTCACTGACTTTGGCATCTAAAAGAAGCTCTCTCGTTACTTCATCAATCCAATCTAAAAAAAATATGGTACACCAGGGTTATAACAAGTGCACGAGGGCACATCCAGAATTTTTTTTTTCCGCTACTCTTTATCAGTGCCGGGCGAGAATGCTGCTCGAGTCTCCTCCCCACACATTTGTTAGCTGCTTCACAGCCGATAAACATGTGGGTAAGTATTGCCACTCACTGTAATGCCGTAGCCATGTTGGTTACTGGCATTACAGTGATTGTCTGGCCGGAAAGCGTCATAGGGTGCTATATAGCACCCAATGACATGTGGTTTGGCTTAAACTTAGTCAGGGCGAGCTGCAGCAGAAGAGACGGATACTTTAGGGAGAGGATTTGTGTTTTTATTTTTTTAGGGCGTTTTGAGTATTGAAAGGTGTTAGAAACCCAACAGTCCTTTTAAGGACTATTGTTTTATCTGGCTAAGGGTGGGTTCACACTATCGTTAGGGATTCTGTTATTGCTTTCCGTTATAACATGGTTATAACGGAAAATAACGGAATGCCCAGACAGAATGTTTTCCGTCTTGCATAACGGGAACCAGACTGATCCGTTATGCTTTCTCATAGACTTGTATTATGACAGAAAGCAACCAGAATGCCTTTTAAAGGCTTCTGTTTTGCATTCCATCATAATAGTAGTCTATGGGCAAAAGAACGGATCCGTCCTTCCATTTTATGGATTCCGTTATGTTCCGTTATAACCACGTTATAACGGAAGGCCATAACGGAAACCATAACGCTAGTGTGAACCCACCCTAAGAAATATATTAGCACAACGTGCGCTAAATTGCATGCAATTGGCAGGATTGGCGCATAGCAAATGTGGTGCCAATATTCAAAAAGGGTCCAAAAACAGAGCCTGGAAATTATAGGCCGGTAAGTTTAACATCTGTTGTGGGTAAACTGTTTGAAAGGTTTCTAAGAGATGCTATTTTGGAGTATCTCAATGAAAATAAGCAAATAATGCCATATCAGCATGGCTTCATGAGGGATCGGTCATGCCAAACGAATTTAATCAGCTTCTATGAGGAGGTAAGTTCTAGAGTTGACAGCGGCGAATCAATGGATGTCCTATATCTGGACTTCTCCAAAGCATTTGACACTGTACCTCATAAAAGGTTAGTATATAAAATGAGGATGCTCGGAATGGGAGAAAATGTCTGTATGTGGGTAAGTAACTGGCTGAGTGACAGAAAACAGAGGGAAATTATTAACGGTACACACTCAGATTGGGTCACTGTCACTAGTGGGGTACCTCAGGGGTCAGTATTGGGCCCTATTCTCTTCAATATATTTATTAATGATCTTGTAGAAGGCCTGCACAGTAAAATATCTATTTTTGCAGATGACACTAAACTGTGTAAAGTAATTAATACTGAAGAGGACAGTTTTCTGCTACAGAGGGATCTGGATAGATTGGAGGCTTGGGCAGAGAAATGGCAGCTGAGGTTTAACACTGACAAATGTAAAGTTATTTACAAATATAATATAAAACATTTTTTACCCTTAAGTGGTTAAAATTGGCTTCTGCCTCACAGGTTTTTTTTGCCTTTCTCTGGATCAACTTGTAGGAAACAGGCCGAACTGGATGTACAAATGTCTTTTTTCGGTCTTAAATACTATGTTACTATGTTACTAATTATTTGGCTACTGGTGACTGCAGCGACACTACCTGGGCTATAACTCCTATACAACGTTAGCTGCTGGTGACAGCAGTGACATTACCTGTAGCGATGAGCGGGAGGTGCCATATTAGATTTTGTGATATTTCGCAAATATGCGATTGAATATTCATCATAAATTCCTCAAAATCAAATATTCGTCATTATTCTATTTATCGCGAATAATATGCGATTTAATTATTTGGGTATTGCGAATTGAACTTTGAACAGGGTGTAAAGGCAACTTTACTATTGGTTGGCTTGCTAGAATTAACGAATATAGAGATATTTATCGTTATCTTCGCAAATTCTATCAAACCAATAGAAAGGTTGCCTATAGACAGCTCTAAGTTGGATGCACAATGCGAAAATATTACTTTACCTATTTTTTTTTAATAAATAAAATACTGACATTATTCTATTTATTGCCAAAAATAGCCAAAGTAATATTTTTGCATTGCGCATCTAACTTAGAGCTGTCTATAGGCAACCTTTCAATTGGTTTGATAGAATTAGCGAAGATAACGATAAATATCTCTATATTCGTTAATTCTAGCAAGCCAACCAATAGTAAAGTGGCCTTTACACCCTGTTCAAAGTTCAATTCGCAATACGCAAATAATTAAATCGCATATTATTCGGGTACAGTCTACTTTGCTATTGGGTTGGCTTGCTAGAATTAGTGAATATAGAGAATAGAGCGCTATATGCGTATTTGTCATATTCGTTAATTCTACCCAGCCAAACAATTTTAAAGCAAGTTGCATATACCCCGCTTTAAGTTAGATGTGCAATGTGACTAACATTATTTATCATTCTCGCATTGCGCATCCAACTTAGAGCTGTGTATAGGCAAGTTTAATTGTATTGCTAGAATTAGCGAAGATAATGAATACAAATATAGTGCTATATTCTCTATCTTCGTTAATTCTGGCAAGCCAGGCAACCAATAGGAAAGTTATACCCCGTGGAAAGTTTCATTCGCAGTACGCAAATATTACATAATTAGCCGCTGGTGATAGCAGTGATATTACCTGCACAACATCTGCTTTACTACATTTGCGCATCCCAAATAGCTGTGACACTCACTGTAATTATTTCTTAGCCGCTGGTGATAGCAGAGACATTACCTGGTGCTACATCTCGTATAACGTTTGTGCATCCCAAATAGCTGTGACATTACCTATAATTCTTTATTAAGCGCTAGTAACAGCAGAGGCATTACCTGCGGTATAGCTCCTGTATAGAGATGAGCGAACACCTGGAAGATCCGAAAATGTTCGGGTTCGGGATCCGAACTCGACCCGAACTTTATCCTGAACCCCATTGAAGTCAATGGGGACCCGAACTTTTAGGCACTAAAAAGGCTGTAAAATAGTCCAGGAACGGGCTAGAGGGCTGCCAAAGGCAGCAAAATGTAGGTAAATCCTCTGCAAACAAATGTGAATAGGGAAATTAATTAAAATAAAATAAATAAAATTTAACCAATATCAATTGAAGAGAGGTCCCACAGCAAGGAATCATGCGTCATATCACCCACCACTGGAGAAGGCCACTTTCAGTTATTTCGGCCCAGCACCCAGACCTAGGATACAGGTCCCACAGCAAGGAATCATGCGTCATATCACCCACCACTGGAGAAGGCCACTTTCAGTTATTTCGGTCCCAGCACCCAGACAGAGGAGAGAGGTCCCACAGCAAGGAATCATGCGTCATATCACCCACCACTGGAGAAGGCCACTTTCAGTTATTTATGCCCCACCACCCAGACAGAGGAGAGAGGTCCCACAGCAAGGAATCATGCGTCATATCACCCACCACGGAGAAGGCCACTTTCAGTTATTTCGGCCCCAGCACCCAGACAGAGGAGAGAGGTCCCACAGCAAGGAATCATGCGTCATATCACCCACCACCGGAGAAGGCCACTTTCAGTTTTTTTGGCCCCACCACCCAGACAGAGGAGAGGTTCATTCAACTTTGGGTTGCACCGCAAGATCATGGTAAAGTTAAAAAAATGAGGATTCAATAAAGAAGTGCCCCGGAATACAAGAATACATGGTTGAGGGGGAGGAAGTTATAAATGTCTATTCTGCACAAGGGAGGGACAGGTCCTGTGGGATCCATGCCTGGTTCATTTTTATGAACGTTAGCTTGTCCACGTTGGCTGTGGACAGGCGGCTGTGTTTGTCAGTAATGACGCCCCCTGCCATGCTGAATACACGTTCAGACAAAACGCTGGCCGCCGGGCAGGCCAGCACCTCCAAGGCATAAAATGCTAACTTTGGCCACGTGGACAATTTGGAGACCCAGAAGTTGAATGGGGCCGAACCATCAGTCAGTACGTGGAGGGGTGTGCAGACCATGTTAGTGAAATGCTGCCTCCTGCTAACACGTTCCGTATCAGGTGGTGGTGCAGTTAGCTGTGGCGTGGAGACAAAACTTTTCCACATTTCTGCCATGCTAACCCTGTCCTCAGAGGAACTGGCCGTGACACAGCTGCGTTGGCGACCTCTTGCTCCTCCTCTGCCTTCGCCTTGGGCTTCCACCCGTTCCCCTATGACATTTGGGAATGCTCTCAGGAGCGCATCTACCAGCGTGCGCTTGTACTCGCGCATCTTCCTATCACGCTTCAGTGCAGGAAGTAAGGTGGACATATTGTCTTTGTACCGGGGATCCAGCAGGGTGGCAACCCATAAGTCCGCACACGTTAAAATGTGGGCAACTCTGCTGTCGTTGCATAGGCACTGCAGCATGTAGTCGCTCATGTGTGCCAGGCTCCCCAGAGGTAAGGACAAGCTGTCCTCTGTGGGAGGCGTATCGTCATCGTCCTCCGTATCCCCCCAGCCACGCACCAGTGATGGGCCTGAGCTGTGTCGGGTGCCACCCCGCTGTGAACCTGCTTCATCCTCATCCTCCTCCACTTCCTTCTTATCCTCCTCGTCCTCCAGTAGTGGGCCCTGGCTGGCCACATTTGTACCTGGCCTCTGCTGTTGCAGAAAACCTCCCTCTGAGCCACTTCTAACAGACTGGCCTGAAAGTGCTAAAAATGACCCCTCATCCTCCTCGTCCTCCTCCTCCTGGGCCACCTCCTCTTCCATCATTGCCCCAAGCGTTTTCTCAAGGAGACATAGAAGTGGTATTGTAACGCTGATAACGGTGTCATCGCCACTGGCCATGTTGGTGGAGTACTCGAAACAGCGCAACAGGGCACACAAGTCTCGCATGGAGGCCCAATCATTGGTGGTGAAGTGGTGCTGTTCCGCAGTGCGACTGACGCGTACGTGCTGCAGCTGAAACTCCACTATGGCCTGCTGCTGCTCGCACAGTCTCTCCAGCATGTGCAAGGTGGAGTTCCACCTGGTGGGCACGTCGCATATGAGGCGGTGAGCGGGAAGGCCGAAGTTCCGCTGTATCGCTGACAGGTGAGCAGCGGCAGGATGTGAACGCCGGAAGCGCACACAGACAGACCTCACTTTATGCTGCAGCTCTGACATGTCGTGGTAGTTGTGAATGAACTTCTGCACCACCAAATTCAGCACATGCGCCAGGCAAGGGATGTGCGTCAAACCGGCTAGTCCCAGAGCTGCGACGAGATCTCGCCCATTATCGCACACCACCAGGCCAGGCTTGAGGCCCACTGGCAGAAACCACTCGTCGGTCTGTTGTTCAATACCCCGCCACAACTCCTGCGCGGTGTGGGGCCTGTCCCCCAAATATATGAGTTTCAGAATGGCCTGCTGATGTTTACCCCGGGCTGTGCTGAAGTTGGTGGTGAAGGTGTGTGGCTGACTGGATGAGCTGGTGGAAGCAGAGGAGGAGGAAGCCGAGTAGGAGGAGGAGGCTACAGGAGGCAAAGAATGATGCCCTGCGATCCTTGGCGGCGGAAGGACGTGCGCCAAGGAACTCTCCGACTGCGGCCCAGCCGCCACTACATTTACCCAGTGTGCAGTTAGGGAGATATAGCGTCCCTGGCCGTGCTTACTGGTCCACGTATCTGTGGTTAGGTGGACCTTGCCACAGATGGCGCTGCGCAGTGCACACTTGATTTTATCGGATACTTGGTTGTGCAGGGAAGGCACGGCTGTCTTGGAGAAGTAGTGGCGGCTGGGAACAACATACTGTGGGACAGCCATGGACATCAGCTGTTTGAAGCTGTCTGTGTCCACCAGCCTGAATGACAGCATTTCAAAGGCCAGTAGTTTAGAAATGCTGGCATTCAGGCCCAGGGCTCGAGGGTGGCTAGGTGGGAATCTACGCTTTCTCTCCAAGGTTTGTGAGATGGAGAGCTAACGCTGCCGTGTGACATGGTGGAGATGCTTGGTGACGCAGGTGTTGTTGTCGGTGGCACATCCTCTGTTTGGTGGGCGGCAGGTGCCAACATTCCTCCCGAGGCGGAGGAAGAGGCCGAGGCAGCAGCAGAAGAGGGAGCAGGGGGAGCCAGAGTGAGTTCCTTGCTTTTAAGTTGTTTACTCCACTGCAGTTCATGCTTTGCATGTAGATGCCTGGTCATTCAGGTTGTGCTAAGGTTCAGAACGTTAATGCCTTCCTTCAGGCTCTGATGGCACAGCATGCAAACCACTCGGGTCTTGTCGTCAGCACATTGTTTAAAGAAGTGCCATGCCAGGGAACTCCTTGAAGCTGCCTTTGGGGTGCTCGGTCCCTGGTGGCGGTGGCCAGTAGCAGGCGAACTCTCTTGGAGGCGGCTGTTCTGCTTTTGCCCCCTGCGCTCTCTTTTGCTATGCTGTTGGCTCGGTCTCACCACTGCCTCTTCCTCTGAACTATGAAAGTCAGTGGCACGACCTTTATTCCATGTGGGGTCTAGGACCTCATCATCCCCTGCATCGTCTTCCACACAGTCTTCCTCCCTGACCTTCTGTTCGGTCTGCACACTGCAGAAAGACGCAACAGTTGGCACCTGTGTTTCGTCATCATCAGAGACGTGCGGACTCCGATGAGGTGGTATTCCCATGTCCTCATCATCAGGAAACATCAGTGGTTGTGCATCAGTGCATTCTATGTCTTCCACCACTGGGGAAGGGCTATGTGGATTCCCTTGGGAAACCCTGCCAGCAGAGTCTTCAAACAGCATAAGAGACTGCTGCATAACTTGAGGTTTAGACAGTTTCCCTGATATGCATGGGGGTGATGTGACAGACTGATGGGCTTGGTTTTCAGGTGCCACCTGTGCGCTTTCTGCAGAAGACTGGGTGGGAGATAATGTTGTGAACATGCTGGATCCACTGTCGGCCACCCAATTGACTAGCGCCTGTACCTGCTCAGGCCTTCCCATCCTTAGAACGGCATTGGGCCCCACCAAATATCGCTGTAAATTCTGGCGGGTACTGGAACCTGAGGTAGTTGGTTCACTAGGACGTGTGGCTGTGGCAGAATGGCCACGTCCTCTCCCAGCACAAGAGGGTACACTAAAACCACCACGACCGCCTCCGCATCCCTTACTAGATGTTTTCCTCATTGTTACCGTTCACCAAGCACCACAATAAGAAAAAAAATATTTGGCCCAATGTATTGATTTCAAATTCAGGCTTTTTTTTTACGGGCACCTAACACTATCTGCCTATTTATTTATGTACCGTATTACACTAATCCAGGCACAGCAGTAACCACTGATTTAGGGGAAAATCTTTTTTTGTAGGGCTAGCATTTAGGCCCTGGATGAAAGGTATCCTTTTCTGGACAGATTTACAATTGGCCTGCAACAGCTCGAACACCAGATTCCGGGTATTGCTATTTTGGCAATTGAATTTCACCCCAGAACAAAATATATGTTTTTGCGGACACTATGAATCTTGGCCTGCAACAGCTAGGACACCAGATTCAGGGTATTGCTATTTTGGCAATTGAATTTCACCCCAGAACAAAATATATGTTTTGGCGGACACTATGAATCTTGGCCTGCAACAGCTGGGACACCAAATTCAGGGTATTGATATTTTGGCAATTGAATTTCACCCCAGAACAAAATATATGTTTTGTCAGACCCTATTATACTTTGCCAGCCACAGCTGAAACCACTGATTTATGGTATTGCTATTTTGGCAATTGAATTTCACCCCAGAACAAAATATATGTTTTGGCGGACACTATGAATCTTGGCCTGCAACAGCTGGGACACCAGATTCAGGGTATTGCTATTTTGGCAATTGAATTTCACCCCAGAACAAAATATATGTTTTGGCAGACACTATGAATCTTGGCCTGCAACAGCTGGGACACCAAATTCAGGGTATTGATATTTTGGCAATTGAATTTCACCCCAGAACAAAGTATATGTTTTGTCGGACCCTATTATACTTTACCAGCCACAGCTGAAACCACTGATTTATGGTATTGCTATTTTGGCAATTGAATTTCACCCCAGAACAAAATACATGTTTTGGCGGACACTATGAATCTTGGCCTGCAACAGCTGGGACACCAGATTCAGGGTATTGCTATTTTGGCAATTGAATTTCACCCCAGAACAAAATATATATTTTTGCGGACAGTATGAATCCTGGCCTGCAACAGCTGGGACACCAGATTCAGGGTATTACTATTTTGGCAATTGAATTTCACCTCAGAACAAAATATATGTTTTGGCAGACACTATTATACTTTGCTGTTGGACGGATGGGTCACACTGCCTGCTGGCATGGTGTTTTGCGGTGGTGGCGGTCGCCATGTGGTGCTGCACCAAGTAAATATAGGTGCCCACTCAATGAGGCAATCTTGGCATGGAGAGTGGGCCTATGCATTTTAATTAAAATGTATACAAATGCCTCATGTGCGCAATGTAGTTTATAGCTCAATATACTATTATTTATGCTGAAATGCGATATTAATTGTTATGAGAAGCAATAGAACAATGCATAGCATGGGGATGTGCGATCCATGTTTTTTTTTCTTTTTTGGAATTTTTTCTGATGAAAATAATTTGCTGAAATTTTATATGTATTATGCACCTTTAGCATTTAGGAGTATTCCAATGGGGCAGTTTGTGCAAGCTCGCAGTTCAGGCAGAGAATATCTAAAACAGATGGAGAAACTGGTTAGGAAATGTTTACAGTGGAACTAGCCAGAACATGTTGTAAGGACAGCAGGGATGTAAGTATATGGGATGACTCGAGAAATACTACTGAGTACTGGTAAATCTAATGAATGTCTGGGGTTTGTTTCTATACATTATCGGTATTCCAAAATGATTAAGCATACAATATGTAAATATTGGAAGTACCTATCTTGTGATCTGAAATATGCTCGGTTGCTTAAAGAGTCTTCAGGAAAGGTAGATCGTTAGGTAATACATTGTTGTAAGCGGTTAAAAAGAAAAAAGTCTCCAACAGGTGCTCTTGGATACTAAAAGAGTGGATACATTTCTATGCTTATTGTGCCACAATTTTTTCCCTTCTATTATTAAGGGGACATGGTGCTACATCCTAGACCACACACCAGAATTACAATTAGGGGTTTTATTTACATGTACATACAGTTTGTGTTATTTTAATGTTAAAATGCCCCTTTGGTAAGGTGTATGTTTCGGTAGACATCTTGGCCTGAACATAGATCAGCAAATAGAAGGTTTTTACAGGATGGTAAAGATACAGTACAGCAAAAGGCTTTAATACAAAGAAGTCTCCGTACGAAACAGGAGCAGCTTAACACTGTGGCTTGTTTTAGTGGAAGTTGTTAGTAGTAACAATGATCAGATTGAAAGAAGATTATTACAAAGGGAATATTTTGTAAACTTTTGCAATCTTGCACATATGATCGCTATTGTTTTAATAGGTAATTGACTTCTCATTAGATACGTTCCCTGATTAAAGGGAATGCACCCGTAACCTTTATGAGTTTTGTCCATTATGGATTTGGTGTTACTGACTTAGATATATATTGGTTATGTCAGATTTTGTACCTGTTTCAAAGTTTCAAAGTTAAATGAATTTCTGAACATCCTTGGCATCCTTGGTATGTTTTTTTATAAAATGGGGTTATGTTTTGGGGGGTTCAAACTGTCAAAATAAATAACCAAACCAGGCATCAAATGCACATAGTGTTCTTTCTCTTCTGAACCTGATAGCATGCCCATATATCATTTTATGATCACATATGGGGTGTTGCTGTTTTTGGGAGAAAATATGTAACAAATTGAGGTGTCTTCTTTCTCCTTTTACTTGTGAAAATAAAAAATCTAGGGCTAAGGCAACATTTTATTGGAAAAAAATGTAATTTTAATTTTCACATCCAGGTGTTTCTAAATTCTGTGAAAAGCATATGGGATCAAAGCACTCATTACACCCATTAATAATTTCCATGAGGGTTGTAGTTTCCAAAATCGGTCACCTTTTGGCATTGTAAAGTTAAAAGTTTGCACCCAAAAACCATTACAGCAAAATCTGCCCTCCAAAAGCCAATTGGCTCTCTTTCTCATCTGAGCGCTGCGGTGTTCCCACAAAACAGTTGTTTTGCTGTTAACCCTTGCAGTGTTACAGGGAAAAATTTATTTTGAAATTCCATAAATTTTAATTTTTGTTTAACATCTAAAGGTTTAACTAAGTTTGTAAAAATCTGTTTTGAATAAATTGAGAGGTATGATTATTAAAGTGAGTGGTTTCTATTATGTAAGCCCCTCAAAGTTACTTTATAACTGAACTGTTCTAAGCCTACTAACAGTCTAAAACAAAAAAAAAATGCATATGTTGAATGGTAATAACTATTTATTAGGTATCACTTATTATACATCTTAAAAGCAGAAGTAAGCTCTGGCAGGAAAGTGAAAATTAACTATGTGAAGGAGGGATTAAACCTTATTTTTTCTATAACAAATATCAATTCTGGGTAAGGGATATTGTAGAAACAAAGAATGTTACTTTTGTCAGGTTTTCTAGTCTTGAGTCATTTTCCATTTAACCTCTGATACAGATGAGTGTTGTTTTCCAGCAATAAATGGTTATGTCACTTACTGGTTTATATTTTATGGTTATCGAGTCACACCTAAATGAGTAGAGCAATAAAATTTTAACTGCTCTTATACTGCAATCACTCAAATAGAAAGGTAATGTGGCTTGAGTTTGCAAGTTCTTGAAATTAAATGCATGTGTAGGAGAGGAAATTTAAATCTGTATTTATGGACCTTATGCTCATATGCGTTATATACAGTGGAATCATTCATATATACAGTACATGATTATTAACTCAAGGTCAAAAAACTATGTATCTTATAGAGTCTGGTAAACCATTGTGGAATGCTATACTCAGGGTAAACCTAATAATAAATCTGAATGCTGTTATAACAGATGTTATTTTGATTATTATTATTATTATTATTATTATTGTAAATTATTATAATTATATATCCTATGTGATACAACTCTAGCATTTATTATATATATCAAACAGGGGTGTTTGCATCGGGAGCGTGTCACCAAGGTGCGTGGCCTTGATGGAGTAAAGGCCCAAGATTAGGTGGCCACTAAGTTAGCTGGTGGACACAAATATAGTAAGTTTAGCTTGTTCCAGCTAGTCCGGGGTGGGATTTTACTGGGAACAGGCAATGTGCTGGGTGGGTGCCTGTTCCCCATGCTCCAGTCCGGGACTTGGAGCATGCTTACATCCAGGGATTTCATTTTATCTGGTTGCTGGTCTTGGGTGTACCTGGTGAGGCTCTGTCAGTGTGGTCTCAACAAGGCAAGGCTGAGGGGCCACGAGGATATGCAATAGCCTGGACTTTGGGGATCTCAGCGACGCCCGGGAACAAGGGTCGAAAGGTCAGAGTCGGGAGGACTGCTAGACCACAACCCCCTCCAAAGGTACTGCACTCGTTACAGTCTGAGGGCTGATGGACTGTATGGTTGGGGTAAGCCACACCTGGTTCTATGTGTGAATGCTATTGTATAGCCTAGTTAGGGATATGATGTTTATTATGTATAGGTAGAGCCCAGATGGGCAGGTTTTGGTTTTATGCCATGCTGTGTATGAAGAGTGTCAAATAAATCGCACTGTTTGGAGCTGAAACCCAGTGGTTATGAAGATAATTCTGTGAGAATGACCCCCAAATAAGAGACAATCCTACAATACATATATTCATATAATAAAGCCTATTTTAATGACTTTTATAAAGCCTCAATGTATACCTGATTTCACTTGAAGCCCTACAGAAAAAAAAAAAAAAAATCATGCATTTATTATTGTATCATATTTTAGCCTCTCAGAAATATCAGCATTTATTTTTACTGTAAAAATGCATCCATGTCTGCTAGTGTTAAGTGAACCCGATTTGTTTCAAAACTTTTTTTTATAATATGCGCTCTGTACCGCAGTAAAATGTATGGGCTCTTTTCTTCTAGCCACAAGTTACACAAGACTTGCTTAGTGATGTTACAGTTCGGTTCTCCACTTACATTACTGTTTCAAAATCCCAAGCCGAACTTGGGTAATGCCTCATTAATAATGGTGGATGGGTGGATGCAGTATCTGACAGAAAATGATCTTAAACAGTATACAGAGTCACAAGCAAGCATCTATTCTAGTGTAAAAAGGGCAGTTTTGGAAAAAGAATACAAAGAAAAAATTAGTAGAATACTAGGGAATTTGATCAGAGAAAGCAGTATTCACTGTGATTGTAGAAGGGAAAGGACATTTAATTGCAGCTCTTCAAGTTACAGAAAACATGCTTGCAATTTTGCTATAAGCATTTGCTATTTTGTGTCACTGTGTAAAAAACCTGTGTCTTTTCATTTAGGAAAATTGTGTGTTTACATTAGGCCTCATAATAAAAAGTCTAAAATATGGAAGGATTTAAAACAAAAGACCCAGGCCTTGTTCTCCCAGAGTCAGAATATGGGTACTAGTAGCGTCAGATATCTGATCAGAAGTAGTAGTAGTAGCAGTAGACCATAGTTGTCCCTGCTGTCTTCAGAAAGACACAACATTACCATTGAGGAGAAAGAGGATGAGATTGTAAATTGGATGGTTCACTTGTCCTCTCAGTCTAAGCAGGATGACATGGAGGTGACTTCTGAGTCTGACACCATGCCTTGGAGCCAGAGGTCACAGCATTCATCCTGCTCCTCCTCCTCCCTGTAGCCCCTGAGAAGCCTTTCAGTAGCATCCCCTCTGTCTTCACTGCCCTCTTCTTGTGGGGTGCCTTATTTTTACCAAAGAAGAGGCAACAAAACTCCACTCCGGCATGTAGTCAAAAGAGTCTCCCTATTGGGGACTTGTGTGAGAGCAGTCAGCATTTGGATTGCGATAAGGAGGAGGTCCCAGAGGAGACATAGGGTGTATAGCTGTGGTGGTAGTGGTGGTGATGACACTTATAGCCATGGTGGTGGCCGTTGAGGCAGTGGTAGCAACAATGGAACTCTATGAAAATACAGAGCAGGACATCTGGAGGGGCAGCGGGAGTCCAACATGAGATATCACAGTTTGAGATATCACCTGGAAGTTCGGGTTCGCCGGGTTCGGCCGAACTTCACTGCAAAGTTCGAGTTCAGGACCAGAACTTGACCTGAACTTGACCCTGAACCCGAACCCCATTGAGGTCAATCGAAACCCAAACTTTGGGGCACTAAAATGGCTCTAAAAAAAGTCCTGGAAAGGACTAGAGGGCTGGAAATTGAAGCACATGGAGGTAAGAGTAGGACAATTGCCCTGCAAACAAATTTAGATAGGGAAATAACTTAAAATAGCATACAATACATAAAAATTAAAAATAAACGTTCTAAACCTGAGCACACGTGAGTGACAGCGGCACCTGCCACCCCGCAAACATGGGATGTGGCAGCAACGCCAACACATCTTTCACCATCACCAAGAGTCTTCACATTATCCCATGTAAGCTTTGAGCTGTCCATCTCCAAATTAGAAAAAGAAATAGAAAGAGGAAGTACCCCCCTACCCATCCGTGATCCCTGGCCATGTATGCCAGGATTTCAAAATTCCTGGTCCTTTGAAATGCTGTGATTCTGTCTGGTTGAGATGGATGGAGACTTGCAAAAAACTTATGGCGGTGGCTGTCCCACAGTACATGGTTCCCAGCCGCCACTACTTTTCCAGACGAGCCATCCCTGCATAGCCAAGTGCCGGACAAAATCAGGTGTGCACTGTGCAACGCCATCTGTGGCAAGGTCCACATAACCACCAATACGAGGACCAGTAAGCACGGGAAGGGAAGTTATATCTCCCTCACAGCACACTGGTTAAATGTAGAGGCAGCTGAGCCAGAGGCGGATAGCAGTTTGGCGCATGTCCTTCCGCCCCCGAGGATTGCAGGGCATTTCTATTTGCCTCCTGTTGCCTCCTCCTCCTACTCCACTTCCTCCTCCTCTACTACCTCCTCATCCTTTCAGCGTCACCTTCACCACCAACATCAACACAGCCAGGGGAAAACGACAGCAGGCTATTCTGAAACTCATCTGTTTGAGGGACAAACCCCACACTGCGCAGGAGCTGTGGACGGGCATGGAACAACAGACC
Organism: Bufotes viridis; assembly: GCA_033119425.1. Classification (NCBI taxonomy): domain Eukaryota; kingdom Metazoa; phylum Chordata; class Amphibia; order Anura; family Bufonidae; genus Bufotes; species Bufotes viridis. Next base: position 171,266,292 of record CM065594.1, on the reverse strand, counting down.
GATGAGTGGTTGGTGTCACTGAGCCTCGAGCCTGGCCTAGTGGTGTGCGATAATGGGCGAAATCTCGTTGTTGCTCTGGGCCTAGCCAGTTTGACACACATCCTTTGCCTGTCGCATTTGCTGAATTTGGAGGTGCAGAAATTCCTGAACACCTGACAGTGAAAATCAATTCTTAGATTCTGGAGGCACAAATTTACTTTTATTGGTGCTCAAGGACCCCTGCGGCCTGAGCCGCATTATGTGACAGGCAAAAAATTTTATAAAATTTGGCGGTTAGATAGTTGGGTAACATTTCCACAGTAATCAGGACTTTTTTATTATAAAACCTAACAAAAACTATACAAGGAATATTTCAAAAAGAGAAAATTAACCTGACCAGACTTCGACCCTACACCCCCCCCTTCACTCAAACCACTCATTAATGCCCATTCACAAACTATTTACAATTTTACTTATAAACATATTTAAATAACTATAAGTCAGATAAACGAAATAAACAAACAGAACTATATACATGCCTTACTCTTAACTTATTAGGCCAGTCATATATAAGTGACTCGGAGGGTGGGTTCCTGCACCAACATAGGCCAGGTACACAATTGTCCAGCCAGGACACAGTTCTGGAGGGAAAAAAGAAACCGTGTTCACAGCAGGGTGGCATCCCAAGCAGCTCACGGTCACTTGAGCGTGCCTGGGGTGATACGGAGGACACAGATGATACACCTCCCACAGAGGACAGCTTGTTGTTGCCTCTGGGCAGTCAAGCACAAATGAACTGCTACATGCTGCACTGCCTTCGCAACGACTGCCGAGTTGCCCACATTCTAACTTGTGCAGATTACTGGGTGGCCACCATGCTGGATCCCTGTTACAAGGACAACGTGCCGTCCTTAATTCCGTCACTGAAACGTGATCGGAAGAAGCCAGCGCTGGTAGACGCGCTGCTGATAGCATTCACACCTGGCAACACAGCCGGGTCACCGCCCGCACCTCAGAAGGCAGAGTTAGTATGGCTGAAATGTGGAAAAGCTTTGTCACCACAACACAACAACCAGCACCACCAGAAGATATAGAACGTCTTAGCAAGGGGCAGCATTTCCGCAAAATGGTGGAATATTATCTGTGCACACGCCTAAACATAATGACTGATGGGCCTGCCATAGCTACAGAGGAAGCAGGAAAGCGGATGCTTTGGGGCCCTGACCAAGAAGGGGCCCATCCAGGAAGAGGAGGACTAAAAGACTTTGTCAGGACCACCTCAACAGTATTATACAATGAAATTATATGCAGTGGCAGTATAGACAGTGTTGAAAACGGATGGAACAGCTGCCTGGTCTGAGAGAGCGATCTTTAGTAGCCACAGGAATGGGGGCAGCATGAAAGGAAGGGGTTGCAAAAAAATTGCTGGGGGAGGGGGGCCCTATTCAAAAATTTGCTATTGGGCCCAGTCATTTCTAGCTACACCACTAAGTCTGCCGCATTCAACTTCTGGGTCTCCAAATTGGGGACATGGCCTCAGCTTCACCTTTACGCCTTGGAGTTGCTGGCCTGCCCTGCAGCCAGTGTATTGTCTGAACGTGTGTTTAGCATGGCTGGGGGCGTTATAACAGACAAATGCAGCCGCCTGTCCACAGCCAACTTGGACACTCTCACGTTTATTAAAATGAACCAGGCATGGATCCCACAGGACTTGTTTGCACCTTATGCAGAATAGACATGCATACCGGCCTCACCCAATCATTGTTATACTACAGCGCACTTACTCTTTGTTTTCTTTTTTATATTTCCCAATGTTTTGGGGTCTACCCCAATTTATAAAAAAAAAAAAAAAACATTGTTGTTGGCGACTACCTTCACAGCCATGAAAGGCTTTACGTCAGGCAACAATGCAATCGCCAATTGTAATGAACTAAGTTCACTGTCTGTTATGCAGTGCAGGGGTACTTAGAACGAAAGAAGGGGTACAGATCAGCCAACAATCTTAACATCACCTAATTTAAAGCATATATTTCCCAGTCAGGTATGCATATATGCAAACGTGCTGCTCTGTGGTACGGCAGTACGGGTTTATTTCCCCAACTACAGAAATGCACTATGTCACCCTGAAATTATAAAATAGGTAATGTAGGGGGGCTTGACCTACCAGAAAAAATGAATTTTTCCTCCACTGAACTAACAAAAAGTAATTATACTGATCTCCCTGGCAGGTTGTCTCACATTCAGGTCACATGCAGTTCCAAGGACACTGCTGTTGCTAAAATGGCCACCAACCCCCACCTCAGTAAAAGATGTATTAAAAATTATTTTGCAGTATCACTGGGCTCAGGGCTGGGTACAAGTATTTAGCATAGCACCCTCAAAAATAGCTGTAGGTTGAAGATTTAACACCACCAAGTTCAACAGATTTCTTCCCTAATCTCTCCCTGAGAACACGGGCAGCAACCTGTCCCTACACTAAGAGCAGTAGAGTGACGTGCGGCACTACGTGACTCCAGCTTATATAGAGGCTGGGTCACATGCTGCACTTAGCCAATCACAGCCATGCCGATAGTAGGCATGGCTGTGATGGCTTATTAGGGAAAAGTAGTGAAACGCTTGTTGATTGGCTGCCCTGCAGCCCTTCAAAAAGCGGGAAGAAATCACCGAACAACGAACCCGAACCGGAACTTTTACGGGTTCGCTCAACTCTAATGACAGTCTAATAAAAGTGGTGGGGAGTGTGAGGACTCGGATGATAATTGTGTATTGGATAGGACCTGGAGTTTGATTGGGGTGTTGAGGAGGAAGAGAAGGATGGTGACTGTGGCACCAACAGAGAGTAGAGGCATTGTGTGGCCAAAACCCCCAAAAGAACAGGCAGGGACAGATCTGCTTCTATTGTGGTTTGCTTTTGAACTAGCGATGTTACTGATACATGGGTGCAGGCTCAAATCGCCCCAAAACTAGGCCAAGCAAAGCTGCCCCTAGCTCTGTGCGAGTAACTCCTGTATGATCTTTTTCTCCATAAGGCTCAAACAAATAAACAGCCAGGTGCAAGATATGCAGGATTAAAATAAGCCATGGACATTCAAACACAAACAGAGGCACAAGGACTCTATTTCAGCACATGAGGTTGCATCACTGGATCCTGTGGAAAAATAGAACTGGCCAGCATTTTCAGTCAGAGCCAGTCTTGCCTCCTCCTAGTCTTTGTGGCAGCCAATCCGCATACCCAAGCAGTACAGTGTCATTGTCATTATTATCAACTGCTTCTTCTCCTGCTCCGAATCCTCATCCGCCTTGTTCACTGCTCCATCGTGAGACATCCATAATAGAATATTTGGCCATGAGAAATTAGCTTATGTGCAAGTTGAAGTCCCACCTGGCCAAGTTGCTGATGACTTATTTTTCTGCTGTACCAATTAGTTGTGGTAAAAATGATGTACTTCTGTGCTGTCGCCTAAATTAAATTTCTCTGGGCTCTGGCCCAGGTGGAGTGGTGGGACTCTTGGCTACCCAGTCAAGAGTACCACTCCTCTATGGAAAATTGTACTCATTGGTCCAGGAATGTGGCACGGTTCCATGTCTTCTCTTAATTTTTCTGGGATCTGGCTTAGGCAGTGTGCTGGGACTCTTGCTACAGCAAGCAAGGATACCACTTGGTATGACTCGGTCTACAAATGTGGCGCACTTCTGCGCCTTTGCCTTAATTAAATTAAATAATTAACCAAATAATTTTTCTGGGTTCTGACAAGGGTGATGTAATGGGACTTTGGGCATAGGCATTCAGACCCCTTAAATGCATATTTTTTGGATGTTTGGTCCCCAATAAGCCACTGCTTTTTTCATAATAACATTGTGTGTGTTTAAACACCATTTACCACTGTTAAGGAACAATTTGTTGGACCTTTGAAATACGTAAAAGGAGAACACATGCAACAGTGCTGTTTGTAAATGCCATCAGACTTGTGGTTGCCTATAGCTATATGTGTCTGTGTCACCCTGACATTATCTGCTATTGCTGTCATTGCATTCAAGAGCTTAGGGAGGCATAAGGGAGAAGAGCAAAAAAAAAAATCATTAAAAAATTTGCAAAAAGAAATAACATTTTGCTAAAAATTCTGAATCCTAGAAAACTAGAGGTGCATTATATACCAACTTTCATAGCAATTAAAGAAACTTTGATTAGGGTAGAGTCAACTCGGGTCCAAACCGAACCTTTTGAAAAATTTAGAGAATCTGAAGCAAACTAAATCTTAAAAAGTTCTCTCATCTCTAGTCTGTACAACATCTTTATTGTTAAATATTATAGACTTAGATGCATTAGGAAGGACACCACTTACCCTACTCTGGACAAACTTTATTACTACAGGGAAGAATACTTACCCAGCAATTGTGCAATTAAAGCAATAAAGGGGCCTGACAGATAACTAGGAGTCACCACAGCAGCCAGGGTCATATGAAGCCATTGTATAGTAAATTCTGTGATACCTTGATATGAGTAGATGTGTGAGAAGAGGTGGAGGTCCTTCATAGGTTCTGACCAGATGTGTTCCTGAGTATTCTTGTTCAATTGCATTCACAGTATGCAGCTGAACAAGAAGACTATAGACCATATCTGCTCAGAACCAACTGCCCATATCCAGTCCTAGTGATAATGTGAGCACAGTGGAGACCATGGAATTGGCAGTGCAACCGAGGAGTAAGCACTGCTTCACAAGTTAGCATACCTCTTTAAGACTGTTAGGGTGACCAATGAAGCTCTGGTTGATTGGTAAATTAGAGACTTAGTATGTGTAGCCATTTAGGGCTTTGGCTCGGAATCCAATTTGAGATGTAGGTAGGCAATTTAACCCAGGCGCCCACATTAGGTCAGTGGTGCTTCTAATTGAGTACTGGTTCATTAACCCTCTTTCTGTCACCTTACTCCACAGCTGGAACCTGGGTCCCTAGCAGTCAAGAAAATCCTAGCTCATGGTGGGCTCTGATGAATTCCCAGGGGTAGCCTTAGTCTCTGCTAACTGCAGTGGTGTGCGATGACAGAGAGCTGTTTTAGTGTGTTGGAAGTAGTTCCTATTTGTTCCTGACTTTAATACTATATCTGTCCATGACTTGCATCTGAAATTTTTGTAGCAATTTTGTATTCCTCTGAAGCCCCATCTCAAATTCTGAGTTAGTGGCTGCTAAGATGTCTCCCCACAGAATACACATAGAGAAACAAGAGATTGTGTCGCCTAATAGAGATGAGAGAATTGATTCTAAATTTACTGGATTAGTTACGAATTTCACAAAATTTGTCTGTCAAATGAATCCAAAGTTTTAGCAATTTGGTTCAGACGAATCGCCCAAAAATGGCGGCCAGCACCATTTTACTGTAAAAACGACAAGAAGTAAAAATGACAAGAAGGCAGCAAATAAAGGCTCACATAATCCTGGGAGGGAGTACAGAAGACATGCCCTGATTGGATCGGAGGTTGACAGACAGCCTGATCAGTTAATCGGGGGGAAGGATTCAGCCAGATCTTTCTGCTCAGGGCAAGCCAGACTCTATTCTGTGATTATTAGTGTTGAGCGAGCATGTTCGGCCGAACACCAGTTCGGCTTTAGCATCGCTATGCTCGGCACCTGGCGGTATTTGGCCGAATACCTCATTTGCTCGAGCGCAATGCTCGAGTCTCCTCCCCACACGTTTATTTCCTGCTACGCAGCCAATAAATGTGCAGGTAAGTACTGCCCTCACTGTAATGCCGTAGTCATGTTGGTTACTGGCATTATAGTGATTGGCTGGCCGGAACGCGTCATCGGGTGCTATATAGCACCTGATGGCGCGTGTTCGGCTCAGTCTTAGTCAGGAAGAGCTGTGCATAGGAAGGGACAGACAGTGTAGGGAGTGATGTTGGACTATTTTTATTAGAACAACTTTTTTTTATTAGAACAACTTTTCAGAGACCCAAAATTCCTTTTATGGACCATTGTGTGTGACAGCAGCAATATATATTTGTAGCGCAATCTGCGCTAAATTGCTAAAATGTTACAGACCCAAAAGTTCTTTTAAGGACTATTGTGTGTGACAACAGCAATATATTTTTTAGCGCATCAATTAACTTATCTGCCACATCTCCGGTGTAAAGTTTCCATATCCCAAAAATATCTGCGACAGCCAGTGAACGTTTTCCATAAACGGTCCGCTGCCACATCTGCAGTGTAACGTGTGAGCTGAATAAATGTATCATTGAGATACAGTGTACTTTTTCAATAGACAGTGTCCGCTTCTGACAGTGACATCTCCAGTGTACCGTGTGCGCTGAAAAAATGTATCTGTGTCATACAGTGTTCTTTTTCAATAGACGGTTTCCACTTGTGACAGTGACATTAGCAGTGCCACATCTCCAGTGTATCGTGTGCGAGGAAAAAATGCATCTCTGACATACAGTGTACTTTGTCAATAGACGGTGTCTGCTTCTGACATAGACATTACCAGTGCCTCATCTAAAGTGTAACATGCGTACACAAAACGTGTAACGTGTGCGCAGCGACCTGGGAGTCCAAGATGCATCCAGACATCCTCCCCATGCTGTTCCCGAACCATTCCGGTAGTATTTTCATCTATTTCTGACCTTTTCCTATGAACCAGGCACCTCCCCCTCTTCAGAGCAGGGGGTGCCTGGCTTGATGCTCGGGTTCTCACTTTGACTTCCATTATACTCGGGTGCTCTGTAGAGCACCCGAGCATCCCGATGTGTTCGGCCCGAGCACCTGAGCACTTGGGTGCTCGATCAACACTAGTACTTATCTGTGAGAATGGTAGGATGTGTTGTGGCTCTGTCTGACAAAAAAACAATTGCAGACAAAAGCAAGTTACTATAGACAATATAGAGACACTATAGGGGCACTATAGGAAGAGAACACACCATTTGTTAACACCATCAACCATGCATTTACTGATAGCTATTTATATATGTCAGTGTCACTCTGACATTATATGCTATTGCTGTCATTTTACTAAAGGGCTAAAAAAAGGGGAAGAAAAGAATGCGCAAAAATTTGTAAACAATATTTAAAAAGCGAAGAACAAGATAATATAAAAAAATCTAAGTCAAAGAACGCAGAGTGTAATATACCAATTTTCAGGGCATTTACAGCACATTTGATTTCTGTACAATTAGTTTTGCCATGAATGAAATTTATTTGAAACATTTGATGAATAGAATATGAAACATTGAATAACTTTGCTCATCTCTGCTACATAACTCTCTATAGCAAATCCTGATATGCAGCAACAGTAATAAAGGGCATTATATAGATCTACTGAGTACATTTAGATGTACAACAGTGATCTGAGATGGTAAATCACTTACTAGCCAGAAGCATAGTCTGCGCATCTCTCTGTCTTAGCCTCTCTGCAGGCCTTCCCTCCTTGTTCTGCCCTCCCCCTCCATAAACATCTATGGGCTGCAGATATAATCTGATCCTTCAGTGAGTTACTGACTTGACTTCAAGGAAGATAGTTTTAAGCAGTGAATTAAAAATTAAGTCCCCTTTATACAGGACAACTGACCAGGCAATTATTAAGATAGTTAGTTGTGGTGAGAGCTGGATTTACATGCAGCAATATCTTCCTTTTTATGGCGACAAGCAATCACTACTGAAATCCCTGATCCCAATAAAGATTCACTATTTCTGCACAGCTAATCTCTGTTTACACTGAATGATCTGCTGTCCAGGAATATTGATATTTGCATCAATGATGTTTCTAACGTTTGCTTTTTATCAAAAGATTGGTGGCACTTTTACAGATGGTGGTAATTGGGAAGATACCCTGATTATATAGATTGCACGGTTTATCAGTTTTGTTTATACTATTGATCATTATATTTACTCTTTTACGTCTTTGTACGTGTCAATGTACCCCTATTAATTACTCACTGTAAAAAGCATTATATATTGCTGAAATATCACCTGTAAAAATAGAGATTTAAAGAATATAATGCTTTTCAGCATATGTCTATCATTTAGAGCACAGACTCAGCTCATCGTATTTTATTTTATGATAGATGATGCAAAAAGTTAACTGTCTCTAAGGATTTTCATTGCTTCCAGACAGCTCTGATACACCTGTAGCTAAGACACAGCAGTAGTGTAAAAGCTGTACGCAAGTCAGCCCTGTGAGATATCTGATTTTTCAGTCTCCAGACTCTCGCCTCTACAATCATAGATAGATTGCTTTTTGACATAAAAACTGTTTGTGCTTGGATTCCAATTCTGAGTATACTTTATCACTGTGTTATTGAAGACATATCGCCTAGCATGCTATCGGCCGAGCTCAATTCTAATAAACAGTTTTTACCTGTTAAGCTGTTTGTTCTATTTGATTCTAGCTATTGCATGCACATATTTGAAAAGAGAGGAAAAATACTATAGACTCATATTGTATGATAGACCTATTGTAATGGTCTGATTATTATCAAAAAGCAGAAGAAAATAGAATGATTTAAAAAGCTTCAAGAAATGTTAGAAATGTATAAAAACAATCTAAGAATGGAAAGAATGCACTGAAATCTTGTGTTAATGCGTGTGTTCTCTGTTACTGAAGATATGACATATAATAAAGCTATCGCTGAGATAAGCTTCCAGAACACACAAGGCTCTTCCACAAAGATCTTTATATTTATATTTACCTCCTATATGTTCAATACTTTCTGGGAAGAATAATTGAGATATGACAGACAATAATAATAAAGAGTGATTGCAAATAGCACAGAGGCACCTAATCCATTTCAAACTGCTCCATGAAAAAATACGGCAGCCTACCAGTGGCGGATCCAGAGCCTGGTCTCGGGAGGGGCACTTCCAGATTGTTGAGGAGGGCCATCAGTGTACATTATACAGTGGTAATATAACTGAGGAGGGCCATCAGGGACATTATACAGGGGTAGTATAAGTTACATCACCCCTGTATAATGTCCCCTGATACCCCTCCTTAGTTATATTACCCCCTGTATAATGTACCTTAATACCCCTCCTCAGTTATATAACCCTTGTATAATGTACCCTGATATCCCTCCTCAGTTATATTACCCCTGTATAATGTACCCTAATACCCCTCCTTAGTTATATTAACCCCTGTATAATGTACCCTGATACCCCTCCTCAGTTATATTACCACTGTATTATGTACCCTGATACCCCTCAGTTATATAACTGAGGGGCATCAGGGTAAATTATACAGGGGGTAATATAACTTAGGGGTATCAGGGTAAATTATACAGGGGGTAATAAACTGAGGAGGGTTATCAGGGGACATTATACAGGGGTAATATAACTGAGGGGTATCAGGATAAATTTTACAGGGGGTAATATAAGGTAATATAACTAAGGAGGGGTAGCAGGGGACATTATACAGAGGTAATATAACTTATACTACCCCTGTATAATGTCCCTGATGGCCCTCCTCAGTTATATTACCACTGTATATTTTACCCTGATACCCCTCAGTTCTATTATTCCTGTATAATGTGCCCTGATACCCCTTAGTTATATTACCCCCTGTATAATGTACCCTGATACCCCTCAGTTATATAACTGAGGGGTGTCAGGGTACATTATACAGGCCTACAGGGGGTAATATAACTGAGCTGAGGTTGAGGGTACATACTTTATATGTGTATATAACTTACTCTCAGCCAGGTCCAGGACAGGACAATTCTTATACACTATATAGGGAGCAGCAGCGCTTGGCACACCGCTGCCCTCACCTTGCTTAGCACTACAGGCATGCAGGCTGGGACGGTGATGGAGCTTCAATCAGGCGGCTGGCTCTTCTTCCTGTTCCAACTCTAGTCTGCCGTGCTGCCCGCCCCCTACGGGACCACTCCCCCTCCTCCTAGCTGCGGGCACCTGGCTCTGCCTCCGCTCTGATTCCCCCAGCCATGTGAACTTAGCTGCGGCCCGCGTCGCAGGTATTGCAATTTACACAGCGCGGCCAGCCAGCATTGGGGGAATCAGCAAAACTATATTCTCAGATTTGTCGGGGGCATTGCCCTGCTGCCCCCCACCCTGGATCTGCCAATGCAGCCTACACAGGGTCAGTTTTTCAGAACTGCTGTATATTTGCAGTCCTGTTAACTCCTCCCCTGATCCTAAAGTTGGGGACAGGTATGGCATTTACCAATTTCTTATCTTGGATGATGATTGTCCATGCACAGAGCCTAAAAAGGTAAATAGGGTTTTGGTTTTGGCACTATAGTAATGTCATATATTAAACAACGTACACACAATTGACATTACAATGCAAGGGAGAATTAAATGATTCATTTTGTGGGTAAAATATTTACTGAGCAAACTGTGTTAAAAAAATGTGCTCTGGTAAATAAGACCACAATCACCCCATCATTAAACGAACACTAAAACTTCCATCTAAACACACTCTGCTGCGGGTAAACAATGATTCTGTATGGGGACAAGCAACAGTTTTAAGGATCACTCCTCTGCATACTGTGGAGAAGATTGCTGCATAAATATACAGCTGCCTACTTCACTAGTGAGCAGACCATTGCCTGGAACGAACGCTTCCTTCCCGACAATCAGCTACTCAGTTGTGCTGTGTAAAGGGGCCTTAAACTAACTAACTAATCATCAAACCAAAACATGCATAACAAAAAATATACATAAAAACATATTAACAGGGTGCCAACCTAGGACGAGAATGCTCGTCCTAACTGGACGGTACTTAACACCTTAGGACGAGCAATCTCATCCCAGGGTTAACCGGCTGCCCCACCGCGGCATAAAGAGGGTTTGTGGCAGCTTGTACATCCCCATCAGGTCCCCGTGCTGTAGTGACGGGGACCCGATGGTTGCTATGGCAGCCCCAATGCTTGAACAGGTATTGGGACAGCCAGCTACAGAAGCCCAGAAGATCCAGCCCAAGGGCTGGGTCTTCTAGGCAACTGTCAGCATCTTAAGGTGTAAGACGCTGAAAGTTTAATACAGCACAATACAGATATACTGTGCTGTATTGAAACAAGGATCAGAGCCTGAAATGTTGAAGTCCCATAGTGGAACAAAAATAAAAAATAATAAAAATGAAATAAAAGTGTTTTTAACAATAAAAAAAAGTTTCAATAAAAAAGCCCCTTTCCTATAAAAAGAGACAAAAAAAAACAACACATATTAGGCATTGCCGCATCCGTAACAATCTGCTCTATCAAAATATCCCATGATCCACCCCGTCTGGTCAACACAGTAAAAAAAAATATAAAAAATAAAAACTGTGCTAAAAAAAGCCATTTTTTGTCATGTTTTATCACAAAAAGTGTAATACCAAGTGGTCAAAAAGTCATATGAGTCCCTACATAAGACAATCAGCTAAAAAATGAAAAAGATATGGCTTTCAGAAAATGGAGACATAATAACATCATCTCTTTTTTATTTCAAAAATGCTTTTATTGTTTAAAACCAAAATATATTTAAAAAAAAAACAGACATATTAGGTATTGCCGCGTCCGCAATGACCTGTTTTATAAAAATATCACACCATGTCTGGTGAACACTGTAAAAAAAAAACTGTGCTAAAAAAGTAATTTTTTATCACCTTACATCTCAAAAACTGTAATACCAAGTGATAAAAGGTAGTATGTACAAAAAAATTGCACCAATCAAACCATCATCTCATCCCGGAAAAGATAAGACCTTAAATAAGACAATTGCCCAAAAAATAAAAAAGATTTGGCTTTTTGAAAATGGAGACATAAATACATGATTGTTTATCTTTCAAAAATGTTTTTATTGTGTAAAACCAAAATAAATATAAAAAGTAGACAAATTAGGTAACTCCACATCCGTAACAATCTGCCCTATAAAAATATCACATGATTTACCCTGTCAGGTCAAAACGGTAAAAAATTAAAATAAAAACCATGCCAATTTATTTTTTTTGTTACCATACATCACAAAAAGTGTAATAATAAATGATTAAATAGTAGTATGTACCCCAAACTAGTACTAATTAAACCGTTACCTCATGCCGCAAAAACTGGAGCCCCTGCATAATATAATCGCCCAAAAAATAAAAAAATATAGCTTTCAGAAAAAAGAGACACAAAAACATGATTTTTTTTTCAAAAATGCTTTATTATGCAAAACTGAAACAAAATAAAAGTAGACATATCAGATATTGTCACCTCCATAACATCCTTCTCTATAAAAATTGCACAGGATCTAACCTAGCAATCAAAAGTCATATAAGCCACAAAATTGTACCAATAAAAGTGTCACCTTATCCTATAATTTCCAAAATGGGGTCACTTTTTGGAGTTTCTACTCTAGGGGTGCATAAGGGGGTCTTTAAATGTCATATAGAAATTAAAATTATCCCGATGAAATTTGCCCTCCAAAATCTATATGGTGTTCCTTTGCTTCTGAGCACCGCCGTCTGCCTGAACGGCATTTTACGACCATATGTGGGGTGTTTCTGAAAATTGCAGAATCAGGGTAATAAATATAAAATTTTATTTGTCTGTTAACCCTTGATGTGTTACAGGAAAGCATGAATTAAAATGGAGAATCTGCCATTTAAAATTTTCCCTTTTCCTTTAATTCTTGTGGCACACCTAAAGGGTTAAAAAAAAGTTTGTAAAATCTGTTTTGAATAACTTGAGGGGTGTAGTTTCTACAATGGGGTCATTTATGGGTGGTTTCCACTATGTAAGCCCCACAAAGTGACTTTATAACTGGAGTCGTCCTTTAAAAGAAAAATTTTAAAATTGTCTTCTAAAATTTGAAACCTTATAAGAGCCTAAAAAGTAAAGTCACATTTACAAAAAGATGCTAACATGAAAGTAGACATATGAGTAAGGGAAGGTAATAACTATCTTATGATGTATCACTATCTTTCTTAAAATACGAGAAATAAAAATATTGAAAATTGCTAATTTTTCCAAATTTTCTGTAAATTTTAATTTTTTTTATAAATAAAGGTGAACTATATCGACTAAAATTCTTCACTATCCTGAAGTACAAAGTATCGTGAGAAATCAATCTCAGAATGGTTTGGATAAGTAAAAGCATTCCGAAGTTATCACTAGAGATAACCGAATCGAAGCTAACAAAGTGGAATTCGATCCGAATTTCAGGAATTATTCGATTTGCATCACATCCGAATATCCTCATGCTTTGTGTTAACAAATCAAATTGTTTCCTAAAATAGCTGCTGTACATGTTAGAAAATGGAGCAAGGAACTCTGGGAATGAGGGATCGACCACAATGCCATGCATGCAGACAATGAGCAGCCAGCCAGCCCTGAGATGTCACAGCCCTATAAATAGCCTCAGCCATTTTGGATTAAGCCATTTTTCAGTGTACATAGTGCAGGGAGAAACGTTAGCAGATGCTAAGGACAGTGCTAGGAAAGACTTGAAAACTTTAATTTTGCACAATAGAAGTTTAGGGAAAGAGCAATAGAAGTTTAGAGAAAGAATAGGGAGGAATTATTCCACAGTTTTGAAGCAGAACAGGGTTCAATAGGGGTGTTTACAGCCTGGGTAATAGGAACAATACTATTAAACCTAGATACACTTACTGCGGATCCAAATTGCCATTTTACTGCTGCTCATTTCAGGTTTGCAATACCTCTATAATTCCAGCAAACCGTTCTTGTTATTGGCGTCTTATTAGTTTTTGTGCGGTGCAGTTATATATATCTTCTAAAGCCTTTTTTGTCGTGTATTAGTGGGGAAAAAACAAGTGGGCTTATTAGCCGTTGTGTGATGAAGTGAGAAAATAACAGCTCTCTTTGGCGTGAATAAGTGGCAAAAAAAAATTATTATTTACCATTCATAGCCGCGGTTATATGTCCTGAAGACTTTTTTTGGCGTGTATTAATGTGGAAAAAGAAAATGGCTTATTAGCCATTGTATGGTGACGCGAGAAAATGACAGCCCTTTTTGGCATGTATTAGTGGCAAGAAAAAGTATTATTTGCGGTTCACGGACGCAGTTTTATGTTCTATAGCCTTTTTTTTGTCATGTATTAGTGGGAGGAAAAAAAAAAGGCTTATTAGCCATTGTGTGGTGAAGTAAGAAAATTAAGGCCCTTTTTAGTGTGTATTAATTTCCTTTTTATTTACCTTTTTGATCTAACAGTATGTCAGACAGAGGAGTGACAAGCCCAGAACAGCGGAGGGGCACAGACCTAAATGTTTCTGGGGCAGGCACGGGTCGTAGCAGAGTAAGGAGGTGTGACAGCAGGGATCACTTTTAGAGGCCTGAGCTCCCATTGTCAGCTAGCAGTCGTGTCTTGACTACCAACCCAGCGGTTCTTGAATAGTTTACTCGATCTTCGACTTCGTCACAAGTGACATTAGTCAGCCCCAGCCAAGAGTCGGTTGGTTAATCAGACATAACCCTTAGTTGGCATGGCCCGGGAGCAGGCTCAACCTGGCTCTGTACATTTCTGTTCCCTCAGCCAGAGAAGTAACATATGCTGCTGGCCCAGCTCCACTATACAGAGAGGACGAGCTACTAGAGGACAGTCAGCAGCTACTGCCCAGCCAAGATCTGGAGGAGACATCCACCGCTTCATCTGGTAGCCAGGCAAGTAGTGATGAGGAGAGTGGAGTGGGAGCTGGTGTTGTGAGCGGTCAGGCTCCTGGCCCAGAGACCGTTGAGGAGGACATCAGTGACGTGCAGACATTACTTGATGATTATGTAGACGATCGCAATTGGGAGCCGGATGACGAAGAGGCTTCATCATCATCAGGAGAAGAGGGTGGCAGCTTGCACGTGAGGCAGCGTTGGAGCCGGCAAGTTGGAAGCGTGGCTGGGAGTCAGCAGGGTGGCAGCATTGGGAGGTCGGGAGCCAAACATGCCCTGGGTAGACCACCCGCTTCGCAGGAGCCTACCAGCCCCGAAAGTAGTGGTGCAGGGGTTCACGGAGACAATGGCGGTAGCAGTCAGTCAGTGCAGAGTGTTGGGGGTAAAATCACCTACTCAGCGGTGTGGCGGTTGTTTGTTAAGCCGCGGGGGGGAGGGGTGAGCATGGCCATTTGTTGAATCTGTGGGGAGAAGGTGAAACATGGTCAGGGTGCCAATGCTGGCACCATGGCCCTGAATCAACATATGCAGCGTCACCATATATTGTCTGGGAGAACCGTGGCTCCAATGTGGTGGTCCAGCCTGCTGCAGCTAACTGCTGCATCACCCAGTGGCACACACCTGATTTCAGGAAGTCAAGGCTCCACAACCTCAGCCGAAGGAAGCTGTCTGTACTTCCCATCACCTACTTGTCCTGATGCTACTACTCCTCCTCCTCCTAGTCAGTCATTCTGTCAGCAATCAATCACCAAAGCGATTGCGAAGAGACAACAGGATGCTTGCACTCATCCAATGGCACAGAAGCTAAACGTGCTCCTGGCCAAGTTGCTGGAACTGCAGTTCCTCCCTTTCCAAGTGGGGGACTCTGCACCTTTCAGAGAACTGATGGCTTGTGCAAAGCCGAGGTGGAGAGTCCCAAGCTGTCATTTCATTGCCAAAGAGGTAGAACCAGCACTGCACACACATGTAGACCAAAAGGTGGGCCAGTCCTTGAGCATGTCGGTGTCTACCAAAGTGCATGGCAGCACAGACTTGTGGAGCTTTAACTACGGTCAAGGACAATACATGTTCTGTATGGCCCACTGGGTAAATGTGGTTCCTGCCCAGCCAAACCAGCACCAAACCAGCTTCTGCCTCCACCTTCTCGCGTCGGTCCTGCGACAATATCCACCTCTGCCTCCTCATCCTCCACTTGTCCTCAGCCTCCACTGCAAGGACAATTCACAGTGCATCACCAGCATACCACATGTCCAGGGCACAGTGGTTTTACGCTGTTCTGCACCTACTTTGCCTGGGCAAGCGGAGTAATACAGGGGAGACACTGCTCTGCGTCCTTCATTAAGAAATCGAATCCTGGCTTTCTCCGCGACCACTCAAAATCGGAACCAAAGTGACTGACAACGGGAAGAACATGGTGTTGGCACTGTGTCATTGAGGGCTGAGTTATGCATCCTGCATGGCTGAGCTATGCACCCTGCATGGCGCACGTGTTCAATCTGGTTGTTAAGCTTTTCCTGAAGTCTTCCAGCCATCTGCAAGATAACCTAAAAATGGCCAGGAAACTTTGAAAGCACTTCAGCCACTCGTACACTGTCAAGCACACCTTCCTTGAGCTACAGCGGCAGAACAACGTCCCCCAACATAGGCTGATATTCGAAGTTTCCACCCGTTGGAATTCCACCTTCTTATGTTGGACCGACTGTACGAACAGAGAAAGGCCATAAACGATTTTTTGATGATACAGGCGGACAGAGGTACTCCCCTGTGTAATTTCGATGTTAGCCAGTGGCATCTTATGCGAGACACCTGCCATTAACTCGTGCCTTTTGAGGAGGCCACTATATTTGTCAGTCACCAGGTCTACGGGATGAACAATGTTGTTCCACAGATTTATATACTAGAAAAGGAGCAGGTAAATCTGGCTGCTCAGGGGACTGGAGACATGGTGCCTAGATCTCACGGCCACATGAGCCCTGTAGGGGCTGAACTGGAGGAGGAGGAGGACAATGGAGCACAAGCAATGTGCAGCAAAATGGGTGTTTTTTCTACACAGGTGACAGGAGAGGAGGAGCAGGAGCAGCAGGAGGAGCAAGAAGGAGATGAGGAAGACGAGGCAGATGACCCAGACACACTGTGGCAGTATGCAGTGGAGATGGAGGCAGGGAGACCCTCTTAGTCACTTGCACAAATTGCCCGATGCATGCACACCAGCTTGCATAGTGACAGGCTAATTGTCATCATTCGGCAGAGGGATAACTGGTCCAAAAATGGGGCTACCGGTCCAAATTGGGAGCCTTCTTTACAACCGCTGAAAGGGAAAACAAACTAAAGTACTATAGAGACATCCTATGTAGCCTATCTGGGTCCATCGTCCATCCCCTTGCAGGTCTCAAAGGAGGGGGCCCTCTGTGCTCTCGTTCCTCTGCGATGGCTCCTTGAGACAGGTGGGGTGGCAGGAGCAGTACCAGCTCTATCAGCAGCAGCCTGAGTCAGCAGCCTGAGTCTAGAGTTGCCGATGAGCAGCTTTATTCACCAGCATAGTAAAGAATAACTACATTCCACTGATTCATATTCTGGAAAAGATGCTGGTAAATCCAGCTGGTCCGAGGACTGGAGACGTGGCACCTACATCTAACAGTCACATGAGTCCAGTGGGGACTGAACTGGAGAAGGAGGAGGAGGACATTGAAGCACAAGCAATGTGTAGGGAAATGGGTGGTGAAGAAACTACTGACCAGCAGCTAGACAGAGCTGAACCTGAACCAGCAGGTGGTGGCATACTTGGAGTGCACCCTGCCAGCCGTTATTGAAGATCCACTGGACTACTGGGCAGCCAAACTTGATTTGTGGCCGCAACTGGCCGAGTTTGCCCTGGAAAAGCTGTCCTGTCTGGCCAGTAGTGTGACACCAGAGTGGGTGTTTAGTGCAGCAGGGGCCATAGTTACCCCAAGGAGAACTCGCCTGTCCTCCCAAAATGTGGAGAAACTGAACTTTGTCAAGATGAATCAGGCATGGATCAGCCACTATTTCCACCCACCAATGCCTGATGCTTTAGATTAGATCATCTCTGCTGCCTCACCCAAACCTTGACAAAAAGAGTGGTTTCTTCTGGCTACCTGCATCAGCTACTATTCTGAAGCTGCTACCAGACTGATGCCAGTGATCTGATGCCAAGTGATCTTTCTTACACACACAATTGCCAGTGGGTACTTTTATTGCCACCCACCTTCCCACTCTGTCACCAGATCACTCTGTGGTCTCTTGAAGCTGCTGCCACCTCCACACTATGTCAACTTGCCACTCTGTGGTCTCCTGATGCTGCTGCCACCTTCACAATATTTCACTTTGCCACTCTGTCGTCTCCCGCTGCTGCTGCTAACTCAACACTATGTAACCTTTCCACTCTGTGGCCTCCTTATGCTGCTGCTGCCACCTCCGCACTCTGTCATTGTGCCACTCTTTGGTCTCTTGATGCTGCTGCTACCTCAACACTATGTCACCTTGCCACTCTGTGGCCTCTTCATGCTGCTGCTCCCACCTCGACACTCTGTCATTGTGCCACTCTGTGGCTTCCTCTTGCTGCTGCTGTTGCCACCCTCCACACTATGTCACCTTGACACTCTGTGGTCTTCTGATGCTGATGCCACCTCCACAGTATGTTACCTTGCCACTTTGTGGTCTCCTGATGCTGCTGCCGCATCCACAATATGTCACCTTGCCACTCTCTGGTCTCCTGATGCTGCTGCTACCTCAACACTATGTTAACCTTACCACTCTGTGATCTCCTGATGCTGCTGACACATCCACACTATGTCACCTTGCCACTCTGCGGTCTCCTGATGCTGCTGCTACCTCAACACTATTTAACCTTACCACCCTGTGATCTCCTGATGCTGCTGACACATCCACACTATGTCACCTTGCCAATATGTGGCCTCCTTATGCTGCTGCTGCCACCTTCACACTCTGTCATTGTGCCACTCTGTGGCCTCCTCATGCTGCTGCTACCACCTCTACACCCTTTCATTGTGCAACTCTGCAGTCTCCTCATGCTTCTTCTACCTCCACACTATGTCACCTTGCCACTCTGCGGTCTCCTGATGCTGCTACCACCTGTACACTATATCACCTTGCCACTCTGTGTTCTCCTGATGCTGCTGTCACCTCCACACTATGTTACCTTGCCATTCAGTGGTCTGCTGATGCTGCTGCCGCCACCTACACACTATGTCATTTGGCCACTCTGTGGACTTCTCATGCTGTTCCCACCCTCCCTACTTCATGACTGAGCCACTATTTTGACTTTTTGGCTTGGTCGACATCATCATTAATTTGATCCTTCTTCTGTTCTGTCAGAAGGAAGGAACAATGAGACACACAACAGATCATGTCTGTGTAGCAGCTGTTAGGCCTACATGGTCCTATTAGAATTGGCTTATGATGTGATAGCCAAAAGCAGGAGTGGATACAGAACATAGAAGACATGCAAATATTCAATTCATGTGTCATCTCTGTTTTGGATCCACTCCTGTTTTTTTTTTTTTTTGGGCATTAGCAATACTGATGAATTACTGACCAAATGCTGACTGAGTGAAGGCGGATGCTCAACATACAGGATACATTTTTTTGGGGTTATTGTTCTGACAGATTAGAGGAATGGAAAAATAATTAGTGATGTCAACACAAACTTACTGCTGACACCCTCTCCACTCTGTCAGAGGGGCTCTACTTGTATAAGTGCTTGATAGAACAAGTTCTTTAGACATCTATGTGGAATAAGCTGATGATAGTGTAAAAGAAATGCGCTCTTTCACGCTATAGTAGGATCTTGATCCTGTGAATGGTTCTTTATATCTGACGCTAACATCGACCTGTAAGGCTGAGTTCAAACTTGAGTTATTTGGTCAGTTTTGGCCCTGTAACTGCCCAAAGAAATGAAGTTCACAGTGATTCCAAGAACGACGCCTATCATCTGCATGTCATACGGACTCACAGTATTATTTTACTGACACAGCAGACTCACTATACTTGTTGCTGCAAGGCACAATGTACTACACCACTATACAGGCTCTCTGCTGCCAGGAAATAGCTGTTTTTTAACGCGATTCGCCATAAATTAATTTGGATTAAATAAAATATTTTCGGGAAATTCGGCAAACCGACCAAATAAAATTTTTTAGAAATTCGCTCATCTCTAGTTATCACATAGTAAAGTGACACATGTTAAGTTTCTAAAAAACGGACTGATCTTCAAGGAAAAAAATGGCAAGGTACTTAAGGTGTTAAAAACAATCAATAGGTAAAAATGATGACAGATATGATTTGGTGCAATCAAACGGGTACATTAATATGCAAAGAAAAATCACTCATAATTAGAGAGCATTCAAAACCTGAATAAAAAAAAAAATCAGATTATACTGACTTATACCAGCCACCTTAGTTAAAGGCCCCTTTACACGAGTAGATATTTGATTCAATCGACCGAGGAATGAGTCGTTATTTAAGTCGTTAACATTTGAATGGCAACCATTAAGATTAGGGATGATATATATATATATATATATATATATATATATATATATATATAAATCCCTACTCTTAATCGTTATATATATACAGATTTTATATAGATATACATATATATATATATATATATATATATATTCAATGTATATTGAATATATTTTGAATCCCCGGCCTAATAATTCTGATATCAGACCCATATGATCTTGGAATCGGCTATTCAAGGCTCTCAATTGGCAAGTAGGGTAGGTGTCGTCCACTGCTTGTCATATCAAAGGTGTGTGGGAGGAAATGTTAGAAGGAGAAAGCAAATGGATGATGAGGAATGCAGTGAGCAGAGTTTTTGGCCCTGGTAAGGAAATAGTAGGCATTTATATTTCTGGCTGATCTTAAAGCACACAGCACTATGGGAACTGTTGTGGATGCTGCTCTTCTACACTTAAAACTTAGAAGTTCAAGTTATAAACAATCCTGCTCTTCAGCAGGAGCATAGAGAGTGAAGGAAACTTAGGAAACGATTATAGGTACACTAGTATGCTCTATAGAAGATTAGACGAGGGTTATGCAATTAAATTGTATTTTATAGGATCCTGCACAACCCCTTTAATATGTGGAATGAATAGATGATGCTAGGAAACCATTTTTCACTTTCAGTAGAATAGTATGCTATTATTAGGCAAATTTGATTATAAAAGGTAAATATAAAATCCTCCTTTGCTACATATTCATGTTTAGGTGGAAATTATGACCACTAAAAAGTGTATACTTTGTAACTATGAATCTTAATCTTAAAATCAATTCTACCTTATAGGGTTGTCCATTCTTGAAACAGTTAAGAATGCTGCTAGATTTGCGGTATAAGAGGAGCACACAATAAGTGTGAAGAGCCACCAGCTTCCCATCACAATCCGCATGGCCACTGAATTTGCCACAGATTCCCCACCTAGAAATAACACAAGCAATATTGTGAATTAAGAATCTTATTCTTTATAAAGACAATCTAAAAAATTGATCACATCATTACTTAAGGGTTACTTGTTCCAAATAATGAGAGAGTCATGTTTTTAACAAAGATCAACTCTCATTGGGTTGTAACTATGACCCATAGACATTTGCACTCAATGAAGCATGGAATTAAACATCTGCACCTGAGATGATGGAGGCCACAAGGTTATAGGAAAGGTACAGAAGGGAAATGTTATTTTATATAATTTATTGGTTCAATATGAACTTTAAGAATTGATGACAATATGAAAAATAAAATGGTAATAAAGGCAAAAATGGGAATAATACAGATATATCATATTCGGTACTTTTTGTTTTAAGAAACAGAAAATCTAAGTTGTATAAGTAATTTTTACAGCATGTGGAAAGCAATATACCAAAAACAGGAAATTACTGGAGATAAGGTTACTGAATGCAGCTTTTATTTCCAATATTTTATATAGAGATCTTAGGTCAAATCAGTCTGTATTTGAATCTTTTTATAAGAGATGTCTATAGCAGTGATCTGATTATTGGCTAACAAGAAACATTATATTTGCAAGCTTTCAGAGCACAGAGGCTCCTTCATCAGGCAGATTTATAAATGAATAACTAAGAGCAAAACACAACATTTAAGGATGTTACAGACATTTGTAGAGGAACAATACTTTATTAAGATGAGCAAGAGCAATTGAACAGATTTTTTGTTACAAATGGATGGGCAATAGGGGTTAAGACTAAAGGCGCATTTAAATGCCCAGATGAGCAGCAGATTGTCAGGAAGAAAATGTCCTTCCAGAAAGTCTGCTGCTTGCTCAGTGAAAGTGAAGGACTGCATTTACATGCAGCAACCACTTCCAGAGTATGGAAATGAATGGTCGCTATTGCAATCGCTCATCCTAATATAGCTGAATTGTTTCCTGGCAGCAGATCACTCTTTGGACAGAATGACCTGCTGCCTGGAAACGATAATTTAGGTGCCTGCACGAATGACATGACCACCTCATAAATCAGCTTTCCGATCGTTCATCGGGCGATCTGCCACAACTTCAGATGAGTAGATTGTCTGGAACAAGTTTTTGCAGGAACATTTGTTCCCGATAATCTGCCCATGTAAATCCACCTTAATGGTGGCCATACACATTCAGTAGCTATTGGCCAAACAATTGTTCGGCCAAAATCTATCTCTCCTGACTACCTACTGGTTTTTCATACACATACAATAGAGATCAGCAAATTAATTCATTAGAATCGAAATTCGAGCAAGATAATTTTTTTTTAGTGGAGAGAAAAAGTCTTGTAGAAGCACTAGTGTGATGTCATGATCGAGGTGGTGACGTCATCACGCTCGCCGATGTGGCGAGTATTATTTTTTTTAAAAGGCTGAATATAAGTTACAGATGCAGTAATGAGCTTTGAACATGGCGCCCGCTGCATACAATTTGTGCCAAAGTAATCCGTAACTAATCAAATTTCTTGTTGAAGTTTGGTGAAGCAGCCAAATCAAATTTTTCTAAACTTTGCTCATCTCTAATTGGAATGTTGTTAGTTGTTGAATTCCCCGATTTTTCTCTTCCTGTTGTCCTTAAAATTGTTTTTCGGTGTTAAAGGGGTTGTCCAGTATTGACAGCATTTTTTCTATAATATTCTCTCCCCTCCAGCACACTAAAGGAAAATATACTTACCTGCTAACCTTCTACTCAGTTCTGGCCCTATGGGTCCCTGACTGACTTTATTGCAATATGTTGCTTACATGAAAATGTCTAGCGCAGACAGGGTCACATGAGATATTGCAGCAAATGACTGGTTTCAGAAGGAATATTCCCCTTGGGGGGTTGTCACTAGAGATGAGCAAATCGAAGCAGACAAAGTGAAATTCAATCCGAATTCCTAAAATCGCTGCTGCACATGTTAGGAAATGGAGCAAGAAACTCTGGGAATTAGGGATCACCAACAATGCTATGCATGCAGCCAATCAGCAGCCAGCCAACCCTGCAATGTCACAGCCCTATAAATATCCTCAGCCATCTTGGATTCAGCCATTTTCCAGTGTACGTAGTGTAGGGAGAGACGTTAGCAGGCGATAGGGACAGTGCTAGGAAAGATTTGAAAATTTTTATATTTTGCTGAATAGAAGTTCAGGGAAAGAGCATTAGAAGTGTAGGGAAAGGATAGGGAAGAATTATTCCATAGTATTAAAGCAGAACAGGGTTCAATAGGGGTGTTTACAGCCTGGGTAATGGGAACAATTCTATTACACCTTGCTGCACTGACTGCGACTCCAAATTGCCATTTTACTGCAGCTCATTTCAGGTTTGAAATACCTCTGTAATTACAGCAAACCGTTCTTGTTATTGGGGTCTTATTAGCCATTGTGCGGTGTAATTATACATATGTTCTAAAGCCTTTTTTTGTCATGTATTAGTGGGGGAAAAAAGGGGCTTATTGTGTGGTGAAGTGGGAAAATTATAGCCCTTTTTGGCGTGTATTAGTGGCAAAAAAAAGTATTACTTGCCGTTCACAGCCGCAGTTATATGTTCTAATGCCTTTTTTTGTTGTGTATTAGTGGGGGGAAAAAAGGGCTTATTAGCCGTTGTGTGGTGAAGTGAGAAAATGACAGCCCTTTTTGGCATATATTAGTGGCAAAAGAAAAATATTATTTGCCATTCACGGCCGCAGTTATATGTTCTAAAGCCATATTTTGGCGTGTATTAATAGGGGAAAAGAAAAAGGGCTAATTAGCTGTTGTGTGGTTAAGTAAGAAAATTTCTAGCCCTTTTTGTCATGTAATAGTGGCAAAAAAAAAAATATTATCTGCCGCTCATGGCCGTAGTTATATGTTCTAAAGCCTTTTTTTGCATGTATTAGTGGGGAAAAAGAAAAAGGGCTTAAGTTATTAGCCATTGTATGGTGAAGTGAGAAAATGAACCCTTTTAACCCCGTGCCAGTTTTCACGTTCCTGCCCAGGCCATTTTTTGCTAATCTGACATGTGTAAGTTTATGTGGAAATAACTTTGGAACACTTTTATTTATACAAGCCATTCTGAGAATTTTTTCTCGTGACACATTGTACTTCATGATAGTCATAAATTACAGTCAATACATTTCACCTTCATTTATGAAAAAATCCCAAATTTACCAAAAATTCTAAAAATTTCGCAATTTTCTAAATTTCAATTACTCTGCTTTTAAAACAGAAAGTGATACCTCATAAAATATTTATTACTTAACATTCACCATATATCTACATTATGTTGGCATCATTTTTTAAATGTCATTTTATTTTTTTAGGACTTTAGAAGGCTTAGAAGTTTAGAAGCAATTTCCACAACCCACTTTTTAAGGAGCAGTTCAGGTCTGAAGTCACTTTGTAGGGCTTACATAGTGGAAACCACCCATAAATGACCCCATTATAGAAACTACACCCCCAAGCTACTCAAAGCTGATTTTACAAACTTTGTTAACCCTTTAGGTGGTCCATATGAATTAAAGGACAAGGGAGATGAAATTTCACTTTTTTGGCAGATTTTCCATTTTAATAAAAAAAAAATATTTGACACATTGTGGGTTAACAGCCAGTCAAAACTCAATATTTATTACCCTGATTCTGTTGTTTACATAAACACCCCACATTTGGTCGTAAACGGAATAAAGGGCACACAGCAGGGCACAAAAGAAAAGGAGCGCCATATGGTTTTTGGAAGGCAGATTTTGCTGAACTGGATTTTAGATGCCATATCACATTTGAAGCCCCCCTGATGCACCTAATAGTAGGAACTCCCAAAAGTGACACCATTTTGGAAACTAGGGGATAAGATGCTAGTTTTATTGGTACTATTTTGGGATACATATGATTTTTAATTGTTCTATTTTATATTTTTTGTGAGGCAAGGTAAACAAAAAATTGCTGTTATGGCACAGCTTTTATTTTTTACAACATTCATCCACAGGGTATATCATGTGCTATTTTTATAGAGCAGATTGTTACAGACACAATGAGATCAAACACGTCTACTTTCTTTGTTTCAGTTTTACATGATAAAGCACTTTTGAAAAAAAAATATTACAATTTGTGTGATGTAAGGTGACAAAAATGGCTTTTTTAATACAGTTTTTATTTTTTACGGTGTTCATCTGAGGGGTTAGGTCATATGATATTTTTAAATAGCTGGTTGTTACGGATGTGGTGATAACTAATATGTATACTTTTTTTATTTATTTAACTTTAACACAATAATAACATATTTGAAACAAAAAAACATTTTTTTAGTGTCTCCATGTTCTGAGAGATATAGTTGTTACATTTTTTTAGCAATTTTCTTTTATAGGGGCTCATTTTTGTCATGATTAGGTGATAGTTTTATTGGTATCATTTACGCCTTTTTGCTTGGTCTTGCACTTTTTGTGAGGTAAGATGACAAAAATGGCTTTTTTGACACAGTTTTTATTTTATCTTTATGGTGTTTATCGGACAGGGTGGATCATGTTATATATTAGTGCTCTACAGAGCACTAGTGAGACCTCATTTAGAGTATTGTGTGCAGTACTGGAGACCGTATCTGCAGAAGGATATTGAAACTTTGGAGAGAGTTCAGAGAAGAGCTACTAAACTAGTACATGGATTGCAGGACAAAACTTACCAGGAAAGGTTAAAGGACCTTAACATGTATAGCTTGGAAGTAAGAAGAGACAGAGGGGATATGATAGAAACGGTAAAAGAGGAGAGAATATTTAAAAGAAGAAAAACTGCTACAAGAGAACATAGTTTTAAATTAGAGGGGCAAAGGTTTAAAAGTAACATCAGGAAGAATTACTTTACTGAGAGAGTAGTGGACGCATGGAATAGCCTTCCTGCAGAAGTGGTAGCTGCAAATAAAGTGAAGGAGTTTAAGCATGCATGGGATAGGCATAAGGCCATCCTTCATATAAGATAGGGCCTGGGGGCTATTCATAGTATTCAGTATATTCGGCAGACTAGATGGGCCAAATGGTTCTTATCTGCCGACACATTCTATGTTTCTATGTTTCTATTAATAGAGCTGGTCGTAACGGACGCGGCGATACGTAGTATGTGTGGTTTTTTTTTTTTTCGTTTTTTTTCTTATAAAATCAGGGGAAAGGGGAGTTTTTTCTTTTTTTACTTGAAACTTTTTTTTTATAAAAACACTTTTACTTTTTTATTTTTGTACTTTATTTCTGATTTCTGATTTTAACTTTTGGGGGTTTGATCCCCTCTGCAATACATTACAATACATCTTTATTGTAATACATTGCTTATTAGTGTATGACAGTAGTGTATGTACTAACAGGTTGCTCGGTATGAGAGTCATACACTAACAGGTTGCTCGGAGACCCTGCCTTTGTCGCAAGTGACGTCAGACACCCCCAAACAAGAGTTGGTGCGTTCGTCAGACATAACCCTTAGTTGGCATGGCCCTGGAGCCGGCCCTGTGCCCTCAACTGTCCTCAACCTGCTTCTGTACATTTCTGTTCCCTCAGCCAGAGAAGTACTATATGCTGTGGGCTCAGCTCCACTATACAGCGAGGACGAGCTACTAGAGGACAGTCAGCAGCTACTGCCAAGCCAAGATCCAGGGGAGACATACGCCTCTTCCTCCAGCAGGCAGGCAAGTAGTTATGACAAGATTGGCATGGGAGCTGGTGTTGAGAGCGGTCAGGCTCCGGGCTTAGAGACCGTCGAGGATGACATCAGTGACGTGCAGACATTACTCCATGATGATGAGCCGGGTGACGAAGGGGTATCATCATCAACATCGGGACAAGAGGGTGGCAGCTTGCGTGTGAGGCAGCTGTGGAGCCAACAAGTTGGTAGCGTGGCCGGGAGTCAGCAGGGTAGCAGCAGTGGGAGGTTGGGAGCCAAATGTGCCCGGGGTAGACCACCCGCTTCACAAGAGCCTACCGACCTGGAAAGTAGTCGTGTAGGGGTTCACGGAGGCAGTGGCGGTAGCAGTCAGTCAGTGTGGAGTGTTGGGGTAAAATCACCTACTCGGCGGTGTGGCAGTTTTTGTTAAGCCGCCGGATGAGGTGAACATGGCCATTTGTCAAATCTGTGGGCAGAAGGTGAACCGTGGCCAGGGTGCCAATGTTGGCACCATGGCCCTGCATCAACATATGCAGTATCACTATAAAGCGGCCTGGAAGAACCATGGCTCCAATGTGGTGGTCCATCCTGCTGCAGCAACAGCTGCTTCACCCAGTGGCACACACCCGATTTCAGGCAGTCAAGGTTCCACAACCTTAGCTGAAGGAAGCTGTCTGTCCTTTCCATCAGCTGCCGGTCCTGATGCTCCTGTTCCTCCTCCTCCTTGTCAGTTATTCCGTCAGAAATCTATCACCAAAACGATTACCAAGAGACAAAAGTATGCATGCACTCATCCAATGGCACAGATGCATAACGTGCTACTTGCCAAGTTGCTGGTACTGCAGTCCCTCCCTTTCCAAGTGGTGGACTCTGCACCTTTCAGACAACTGATGGCTTGTGCCGAGCCGAGGTGGAGAGTTCCAAGCCGTCATTTCTTTGCCAAAAAGGCAGTACCAGCCCTGCACACATATGTAGAACAGAAGGTGGGCCAGTCCTTGAGCATGTCGGTGTCTGCCAAAGTGCATGGCAGAGCAGACGTGTGGAGCTTTAACTACGGTCAATGACAATATATGTCCTGTACGGCCCACTGGGTAAATGTGGTTCCTGCCCAGCCAAAACAGCAACTTGGCCAGGTAACGCTGCTTCCGCCTCCACCTTCTCGCGCCGTTAGTCCTGCGACAATATCCGCCTCTGCCTCCTCATCCTCTCCTTGTACACAGCCTCCACTCCAAGGACAATTCACAGTGCCCCACCAGCATACCACATGTACAGGGCACGCTGCTTTTACACTGTTCTGCATCTAGTTTGACTGGGCGAATGGATTCACACAGGGGAGGAACTACTCTGCGTCCTTCATAAAGAAATCAAATCCTGGCTTTCTCCGCGACAACTCAAAATCGGAACCATGGTGGCCGACAACGGGAAGAACATGGTGTCAGTGCTGCGTCAAGGAGGGCTGAGCCATGCAACCTGCATGGTTCACATGTTCAATCTGGTTGTCAAGCATTTTCTGAAGTCTTCCACCCATCTGCAAGACATTCTAATAATGGCCAAGATACTTTGCATGCACTTCAGCCACTTGTACACCGCCAAGCAAACCCTCCTTGAGCTACTGCGGCAGAACGACGCCCCCAACATAGGCTGATTTGTGACATTTCCACCCATTGGAATTCCACCTTTCATATGTTTGACCGACTGTATGAACAGAGAAAGGCCATAAATAATTTCTTAATGATAAAGGCGGACAGAAGTACTCTCCTGTGTAACTTTGATGTTAGCCAGTGGCTCATGAGTGACATCTGCCGTTTGCTCTTGCCCTTTGAGGAGGCCACTTTATTTGTCCTTCCACTGATTTATATCCTGGAAAAGATGCAGGTAAATCTGGCTGGTCAGGGGACTGGACATGTGACACCTACATCTCACGGCCACATGAGCCCTATGGGGGCTGAACTGGAGAAGGAGGAGGAGGACATTGGAGCACAAGCAATGTGTAGTGAAATGGGTGGTGAGGAAACTACTCGCCAACAATTAGACATATAGCAGATTCTGAACCAGCAGGTGGTGGCATACTTGGAGTGCTCCCTGCCAGCCGTCATTGAAGATCCGCTGGACTCCTGGGCAGCCAAAATGGATTTGTGGCCGCAACTGGCCGAGATTGGCCTGGTAAAGCTGTCCTGCCCGGCCAGTAGTGTAGTATGTGGCATCAGAGGGGGTGTTTAGTGCAGCGGGGGCCATAGTTTCCCCAAAGAGAACTCACCTATCTTCCCAAAATGTGGAGAGACTGACTTTGTCAAAATGAATCAGGTGTTGATCAGCCAGGATTTCCACCCACCAATGCTTGATGCATCAGATTAGATCATCCATACTGCCTCACCCAAACCTTGACAAAAGAGAACGGTTTCTTCTGGCTACCTGCCTCAGCTACTATTCTGATGCAGCCACCCGCTTGATGCTACACATCTGATGCCAAGTGCTCCTTCTTACAGCCACCATCATAAGCGTATACTGTTAGTGACACACACCTTCTCACTGCGTCACTCTGTGGTCTCCTGATGCTGCTGCCACCTCCACATTATGTAACCTTACCCCTCTGTGGACTCCTAATGCTGCTGGCACCTCCACACTATGTTACCTTGCCCCTCTGTGGTATCCTGCTGCTGATTAATGTTGAGCGCGAATATTCGAAAAGCAAATTTTTATCGTAAATATTTTGAATATCGTCCTATATATTCGTAATCACAACTATTCAGTTTTTTTTTACACAGTACACATCACAATGCACATTACTGTGAAGTGCCGATAATCGCATCGCAATAAAAAATTGTGTAATGAATATTCACGCTCCACTCACTGACAGTGAGTGGAGCGCGAATAATCGTAAAAACAATTCTATTATTGTGATTCGATTATCGGCACTTCACTGATCCCTTCCTTCTTAGTTTGAAAACTGCACCACACCCCTTTCTCACATGCGCATGCGATTTTTACATTGCGATTATCACAATTAATGTTAGTAATCGAATATTGCAAATTTGCAAATATTTGACTA
Organism: Bufotes viridis; assembly: GCA_033119425.1. Taxonomy (NCBI): domain Eukaryota; kingdom Metazoa; phylum Chordata; class Amphibia; order Anura; family Bufonidae; genus Bufotes; species Bufotes viridis. Next base: position 171,236,563 of record CM065594.1, on the reverse strand, counting down.
ATATATAGCAAAATTTAATATAGCCAATGCTGCTCATCAGTACTGCTGTTGCTGCTGCTACCTCAACATACTCTGTGGCCTCCTCATTGTGCTGCTTCTGCCACCTCCACAATTTGTCACTTTGCCACTCGTGGTCTCCTCATGCTGCTGCCACATCCACACTATGTCGCCTTGCCACTATGTGGTCTCCTGATGCTTCTGCCACTTCCACACTATGTCACCTTGCCACTCTGTGGTCTCCTGATGCTGCTGCCACCTCCACACTATATTATCTTGCCACTCTGTGGTCTCCTCATGCTGCTGCTACCTCAACACAATGTCACCTTTGCACTCTGTGGCCTCCTCATGCTGATGTTTCTGCCACCTCCAGACTATGTCACCTTGCCACTCTGTGGCCTCCTGATGCAGCTGCTACCTCCACACTATGTCACCTTGCTACTCTGTGGTCTCCTGATGCTGCTGCCATCTCTACACTATGTCATTGGGCCACTCTGTGGACTTCTCATACTGTTCCCAAACTCACCACTTCATGACTGTGCCACTATTTTGACTTTTTGACCTGGTCCACATCAACATTTATTTGACCTTTCTTTTGATCTGTCAGAAGGAAGTTAAAATGAGAGACTCAACGGATCCTGTCTGTGGAGCAGCTGTAAGGCATATATGGTCCCATCAGAATTGGCTTATGATTTCGTAGCCAAAAGCAGAAGTGGGTACAGAAGACATGCAAATATTCCATCTTTGTTTTGGATCCATTCCTGTTTATTTTTTTTGGCATTAGCAATACTGATGGATTACTGACCAAATACTGACTGAGTGAAGGCGGATACTCAACAGGCAGAATCCATTTTTTGGAGGTTATTGTTCTGACGGATCAGATAAGATTTTAGAACAGGTTCTGTACACATCTATGTGGAATCTGCTGATGACGGTATAAAAGATGTGCGCTCTTTCAGGCCGTAGTAAGATCTTGTGCCCCTGCACGTTTTTTTATACCTGATGCTAACATTGACCTATAAGGCTGAGTTCACATGAGTTATTTGGTGAGTTTTTGCCCCGTAACTGCCCAAAGAAGTGAAGTGTGCAGTGATTCTAAGAGCGACGTCTGTTAACTGCACGTCAAACTGACTCACAGTATTGTTTCACTACCATAGCAGACTCACTATGCGTGTTGCTGTAAGGCACAGTGTTCTACACCACTAAATAGGCTCTCTGCAGCCAGGGATTAGCTGTCTGATAATACGATTTGCCACATATAAATTCGGATCGAATAAAATCTTTTCAGAAAATTCAGCGAACCGACCAAATCAGATTTTTGAGAAATTTGCTAATCTCTACTTTTCACCACTGAGGTCAGTCATTAGCTGCCATTGCACACATGACCCCATCTATGATGGAAGTTATCATTTGTGGACCAAAGTGCAGTGAAGACAATCTGGGACCTACAGAGCCTGAACCAAGCAACCAGTGCATGAACTGTAAGTATGCTTCCTTTCACAGATCCTGGACAACCTTTAAGACCTTTGAGTTTATCATACTGTGGTCTGGTCCAGAGAAGTGTTTACCCACAGATGTCTCCAGCTTCCCATTTATTGTGTTTGTGTAAATTCATCCTGGATTGTAATTTCTGCAAGGTTGCCTTAATATAGATACGGTCATGTGGTAGATACGGACATGGGGTACCATGTGCACTATATTACAGTATGTAGACCACTTTGGAGGATATGCATCCCACTAATTTACGCACGGAGTAAATCTAACACTTGGATTTATGAACCACTACATGGACACAATGCACTCTTTCCATTAAGAATGACTCCATGTCTTCTAAGTTCTCTTAACTCTTTCATGACTAAGGGTCATTGATGCCCTAGTGTCCAGGTCAAAATTTACAAATCTGACATGTGTCCCTTTATGGAGTAATACCTTTGGAACACTTTTACTTATCCAAGCCATTCTGAGATTGTTTTCTCGTGACACATTGTACTTCATGATAGTCATAAATTTGAGTCAATATACTTCACCTTTATTTATGAAAAAATCCCAAATTTACCAAAAATTTTGAAAAATTCTAAATTTTCAAAATTTCAATTTCTCTGCTTTTAAAACAGAAGGTGATACCTCATAAAATATTTATAACTTAACATTCCCAATATGTCTACATAAGGTGGGCATCATTTTGTAAATGACATTTTCTTTTTTTGGGACGTTAGAAGGCTTAGAAGTTTAGAAGCAATTCTTAAAATTTTAGAGAAAATTTCCAAAACCCAGTTTTTAAGAACCAGTTCAGGTCTGAAGTCACATTGTGGGGCTTACATAGTGGAAACCCCCATAAGTGACCCCATTGTAGAAACTACACCCCTCAAGTTACTCAAAACCTATTTTACAAACATTGTTAACCTTTCAGGTGTTCCAGGATTAAAATTTACTGATTTTTTTCTTTAACACATCGAGGGTTAAAAGCCAAACAAAACTCAATATTTATTACCCTGATTCTGCGGTTTACAGATACACCCCATATGTGGTCGCAAACTGATGTAAGGACAGAAGGCAAGGCGCAGAAGAAAAGAACTACCATATGGTTTTTGGAAGGCAGATTTTGCTGGACTGGTTTGTAGATGCCATGTCCCATTTTAAACTTCCACTGATGCACCCTTACAGTAGAAACTCCCCAAAACTTGAGGATAAGGTGCCAGTTTTATTGGTACTATTTTGGGGTACATATGATTTTTAATTGCTCTATATTACGTTTTTGTGAGGCAAGGTAACCAAAAAATTGCACAATTTTTATTTTTATTTTTTTAAAAGATTCATCTGACAGGTCAGACTATGTGTTATTTTTATAGAACAGGTTGTTACGGAAGCAATGATATCAAATATCTATACTTTCTATGTTTGTTTTAGTTTTACATAATAAAGCATTTTTGAAAAAAATATAGTTTTTCTGTCTCCATTTTCTGAACGCCTTATTTTTTTAACATTTTTCTGGCAATCGTCTTGTGCAGGGACTTGTTTTGCAGAAAGAGATGAGATTTTTATTGGTACCATTTTTGGATACTTATAATTTTTTGATCATTCAATATTATACTTTATAAGGCAAGGTGACCAAAAAATTAGTTCTTTTGAAACAGTTTTTATTTATTTATTTTTATAGTGTTCACCTGAGGGGTTAGTTCATGTGAAATTTTTATAGAGCAGATCATTACGGTCATGGCAATACCTAAAATGTACTTTATACTTTCTTATTTTTTTAGGTTTTAAACAATAATAGCATGTTTGAAATAAAATAAAAAAAAAATGATGTTTTAGTGGCTCCATAGACTGAGAGCCATAGCTTTTTAATTTTTTGACTGATTGTCTTAGCTAGGGTCTCATTTTTTGTGAAATGACTGTTTGATTGGTACTATTTTGGAGGGCATATGCCTTTTAGATTGATTGGTGTTGCAATTTTTGTGATGTAAGGTGACAAAAATGGCTTTTTTTTGTCACTTCTTTTTTTGTTATGGTGTTCAGCTAAGGGGTTAGGTCATGTGATATTTTTATAGAGCTGGTTGTTACAGATGCAGCGATACATAATATGTATACTTTTTTTTATTTATTTCACTTTGACACAATAATGGCATATTGAAACAAAAAAAATGATGTTTTAGTGTCTCCATGTTCTAAGAGCTAATGTTTTTTTTTTTATTTTTTAAGCGATTTTCTTATGAGGTGGCACATATTTTGCGGGATGAGGTGATGACTTCATTAGTACCATTTTGTTGGACATACGCTTTTTTGATCACTTGGTGTTGCACTTTTTGTGATTTAAGGTGACAAAAATGTCTTTTTTGACACAGTTGTTATTCTTTATGGTATTTATCGGACGGGCTGGATCATGTTATATGTTTATATAGCTAGTCGTTACAGACGTGGGGATACCTAATATGTGTATTTTTTATTTTATTTTTCATTTTTATAGGAAAAGGCAATTTATTTTATTATTAATTTACATTTTTATTTATTTAATTTTTTTTACTTTTATTATTTTAACATTTTTTATCAAGTCCAACTTGGATCTTGAAGATCCAGTGGCGCTGATGGCTGTACTATACTTTGTAATGCTCTTGCATTGCAAAGTATAGTACTATCATTATTCCTGTTAGATGGCAACACAGGATGCCTTTGCAAGGTGTCCGGTTGCCATGGCAACTATCAGCCGCTGCCGTCCGTTGGTTGAGAGAGGGAGCCCCCTTCCTCTATTAACCTAAGGGGTTATAGCAGAGTGTCAGCATACAGCTAATACCCGCTGCTGATGGCGGCGGTTCAATTTCTGATACAGCAGGGGGACCGCATTAGGGACAGGGGACACAAATGGGGGCATTTCCAAAAAGGTGGGAGTACAACCAGCATGGAGAGGGCACGGCTGGCAGAGAAAAGGCACGCAGGCACAGAAGTGGCACGGCTGGCACAGAAGTGGCATGTTAGGGCTCATCAGAAGGCACAGATGGGGAGCACAAAATCAGCTGATGCCTGATTTCAGGCTCTGATCTGCAGAGTGCAGATCAGAGCCTGAACCCAGCATTTTAACACTACCGCGCATTGATTGGTTAGTCTGCACAGACTAACCAATCAGAGAGATCTTCGGCAAGGGACCACTCTGATTCGTACCTTGCCGGCATTACTGGACTGTATGCTTTTAGTGACAGCAGCAGTGCAGGGGCAGAAACTTTAATTCAAGCGCTTTGGAGTGCTTGGATTAAAGAACTACCATGACGTCTATACTCGTGCTAGCTGCACGGGGTATGTGCAGATAGAACAAATATAACCATATGGCAGTCATGAAGGGGTTAAGTATTTTTCCCTATTGCCTATTCATCTGTAACACAAAATACCTTTTTTCATTTTTTTTTGCTCTGTCCTATCTTAAAGGAAACCTGTTAGCATAAATGCAACAAGTCCCTCAGTAGCCAGGAGGTTGGGAGTCATAGTGGCCCTGATGATGATATGTCTCAGTGTACTTCCTCAAGCCATCACTCCCTAGGGTCAGTGCAGTGAAGGAGGGAAAGCCTGTGTTCTGTTGGGTTATTCCCTGTGGCTTTCAGCTCTCTGCCTGATGGTGATTCAGGGGTGCACATGGTGTCAATGTCCATATGGGTGCTATGCAGTGCACATATAAGAGATGCAATGGCCAGAACAAGATGTTAAGAGAGTGAGAGAACAGGCCAGATGAAACTTAACAAGAATTTTTCTTTACTGTATGCAGGATGAAAGTTGTAGTACATCGAGCAGTAGTTTGTATACAATGCACATTTTGCCCAGATATTCCAGCATGAGTTAAGCAGATGAATATGGCATTGGCCCTCAGATTACTCTGGCTAAAATATCTCCTATAGGGATCACTGACAACTGTGGCTGTAGTGTCCACTATTCTGTGATGCATGAGGCGTCTTAACTTTTTATCCCTCTGCAGTAGCAGGGTCTAGATCACTTTAAGCTGAATTACCTTGCTTTCTCTCTCTCTCTTTCTTTCTCTCTCTCTCACTGTAGCCATGCAAATTTTCCTCTTTTAGTTCTTGCCTGCTTGCATCTCCTAGAACTCGTATAGTTGATCCAGGCTCCAATGCTTGGAGCTGGAGTATATGGTAGAGGAGCATATGGAGACTGCTCCTTCTTTCTCCCTCTCTACAGCTACTCTGTCTGAAAACTTCTGAAGCCAGGGGGTGGAGCCAACCCACCCTCTGCACTCTAACTCTTGCCTTGCCTGCATCAGTTTGCATCCTGCCTGTTCTCATTTCCCCCCCAACCATTATAACTGAAACCTGATGGAACTGTCAAATAATATGGATCAGTTTTTTTCAGTTTTTCTGTTCCTTTGATGGAACGGAAATACGGAAAAGACAACTTTGATATGAACTGCTATAATCATCACTGCTATAATACTTTTGTCCTTTGTAACACAAAAACATTTTTCATTACATAGATTTTTCTGGCTATAGTACCTTGCTATTTTTGCTATACATTGTTCATGTGGGAAGTAAAGTAATTATCTATAAGCTAACACAAAGTACTGTAAAACTTGAATGGAATGCTAAAATGAACAAAGCAAGGCTGGGTTCACACTATGTTTTAGCCCCTACTGGGCCTTCCACTGTGTTTGAAAATTGAATTAAAAGATATACAGTGATAAGGACACTCATTTCAATGAGACAAGAGTCTAAAGGACACATCTTTTGATTGCCAATTAATTCCAAAGTGTTTCTTAAAGAGAATGCTGGATCTTTGTTTTCAAGCACCCACTTTTGTTCTAGCTAAATTCACTGAATATTTAGATTTTTCTTCTATATAAATAAATAAATAAATAAAATAAAAATCTACATCACCATGCATGGAAGGGGTATAAGATAGAACAGAAGTCATTAATAGTGTAATCCATAAAGTGTAACTGGCATTTCACTACCGAAAATGAAATTCGTAACATGTGTGATGCTGAAGGGAAGATATTGATGAAGCTTTAGTTTTCAGTTAATTTGACCTTTCTGATGTCTGTATTCATTTTCAGCTCTTAGCAACCATATGTATCTGTGCCTCTATTTCAGCATCTTCCTAAAATGGCCTCTGCTTCACAGCCTATGGTGATCTTTGCCATGTCCTTGAAGCCACCCTGTATTTCCATCACTACCCATAACCACTTGCTCTCCTAACATGAACTAGCAGGACCAATCAGAATGCAGATAACTCCCCCCACTACCCCAGAGTAGTGTGCATCCTCTCACATGCAGCTAACTAGAGACAGACAAGACCAATCAGAATGCAGATGACTTCCCCAACTACCCCAGAGCAGTGTGTATCCTCTAACCTACAGCTAACTAGAGACAAAAAAGAGCAATCAGAATGCAGATAACCTCCCCCACTAACCCAGAGCAGCATGTATACTCTCACATACAGCTGACCAGAGATAGACAAGACCAATCAGAATGCAGATAACATCCCCCACTACCCCAGAGCAGTGTGTATCCTCTCACATGCAGCTAACTAGAGACAGACAAGACCAATCAGAATACAGATGACTTCCCCAACTACCCCAGAGCAGTGTGTATCCTCTAACCTACAGCTAACTAGAGACAAAAAAGAGCAATCAGAATGCAGATAACCTCCCCCACTAACCCAGAGCAGCATGTATACTTTCACATACAGCTGACCAGAGATAGACAAGACCAATCAGAATGCAGAATCCATCCCCCACTACCCCAGAGCAGTGTGTATCCTCTCACATACAGCTAACTAGAGACAGACAAGACCAATCAGAATGCATATAACTTCCCCCACTACCCCAGAGCAGTGTATATCCTCTCACATACAGCTAACTAGAGACAGACATGACCAATCAGAATGCAGATAACTTCCCCACTACCCCAGAGCAGTGTATATCCTCTCACCTACAGCTAACCAGAGACAAGCCCCGCAATTACATGAAATCAGTAAGCAGTTGTTTCAGCCTCTTAATAGTCACATTAAAAAGGTTTTTTAGGAACCATTTTATGGTATATATAGTGTATTAAATAACTTTTATTATTTTATTTTTAGGGGAAAAGATAAAAAAATGGATTTTTTTACGGTGTTCACTGTGTGGTTAAAATAAGTAATTTTATTATGTGGGTCACTACACTGATGATAATCTCACATTTTAGCATTTCTATATATATTTTTTTACTATCTTTTTCTCCTCATATCATCTCTGCAGCTGCCCCCTCATTATCCTCCATACTGACAGGGGGGGGGGGGGCTGCTTTTAGCTGCTTATATCTCTTGGTGCCAGATAGATTTGTTTTGTTTGAAATCTGACATTCCAAGCTTTCAGACAATACCAGAATGACAGCAATATGTTCAGTACAGGGGAAGTTGTCACTGATAGAATTAGGGATGCAGTGAATGCAGCTGAAAGTGAAAGTAAAAGCGCGTTTTACTTGCATGTTTCTAGCTGCTACCATTCAGGAGATATCATCATCTAAAGCAGCCCTCCCCCCTCCACTTTCTGCCGGAACACAGGCACTCAGGGCTGTGCTCCTCCTCCTAGTGCTCTGCCCGTCTCTTGTTTATAATACAGAGGAGACGGCTGCACATGACAACGCTGTGAGAAGAGAGGCCTGCTCAATGTAAAAGTGGCATGTATGCATTTCTGGGTGTTATGAGGTAAAACTGAAAAAGATTAAATTATAAAGCACAAAAGCCATTAGGGTATAAAAAATGAAACGGCAGTTACACTTTAACACTACATAGGGATAAGTAAAGGGATGCGTCTATAACACCCCTCAGTAGAACTGTCTCCAAATTCATTGTAAGGGACAAGAAAGGAAAAGGAAGGTCAAATATAGTCCATCCAAAGTTTTTTTTGTTTTTTGTTTTTTGTATTACCTTAATGCTGAAAACTGAAAAGTAGTGTCTGTTATGGAATTACCTTCTGAATCCATCAATAGAAAACAGGCTGTTGGTTACTATAGCCTGTAATCAGTTAATGAGCTCCAGACTGCTGACTGTCATACAACAACCTGAGCATCCTGACAGAATTGCAGGGCTAGTGTGTGTATTATTGTAAAACATAATAGCAGTGGAAATGGTACTATTACTAGAATGTGACGCAGTTTGTTCGCCATGCAACTATGGAAATCAATCCATGCTAGTGTATAATTAGGATAAAATATAGAGCTGAAGTGCTGATGGCTTACTTTTCAATCTGTGCTTTGTAAGAAAGAAGATGGTAGTCAGTTACAGATAGGCAGTCAATGAATGTGAATTATACAGCTCCTTTTCCTTTTTTTTTTTTTTTTTTACAATGTTTGTGTAAAGAATAGAGGGGAATGATATATTGCCCCCTTGCTAATTGTTTTTCTTTAATCTAAAATTACAATTACAAAAAAACTATTAAAAAACACATGGCCAAAATGAAGAAAATGTCACACATTATCATTAGTGATGAGCGGCAAGTGCAATATTCGAATTTGCGATATTTCGCGAATATTTGGGCGAATATTCGCCATATATTCGAAATTCGCGAATTCGTAATCTCCAGTCATTATTTTCTTGATTGCGAAAATTCGCATATAAAAAATTTGCATAAAAATTTGCATAAACTGGTATTTAAAAGGTATCCTGTAAATACCAGTTTATGCAAATTTTATGCAAATTTTTTATATATGAATTTTCGCAATCAAGAAAATAATGACATTATTTTCTTGATTGCGAAAATTTGCATATACAAAAATTTGCATAAAATTTTGCATAAAAATTTGTATAAACTGGTATTTAAAAAAAAATGAATATTCGCGATTGCGAATATATTTCGCAATATTCTAAATATTTGTGAATTCTCGAAGTGCCGATATTCGCGATTAAAATTTGCAATTCGAAAATTTGTGATCAACACTAATTATCATTATTGAGACTGTCTATTCAGCATTGCAGCTATCCATACTCAGCATATTCACACAAACAAGAATGAATAGCACTTGTCATTTACAAAATGCCAATTTTTTCTGACAATGTACGGAATATATATAATGCAAGCTGAGATACTAATTATATACTGTATGAAAACATATGCAATAGTTGCATGATAAATGTGGAGTTACACTTCCAGGAACCTGAACCTATTGGAAGAAAAGGGGGTTTCTAACCATTCTGCCAGGAGAGATGTTGTAGCTTTCTTTGCTGAAGTCTATAGGAGTTATAGAAAGAGCAGAGGAGGCTTGCTTGGCCTTTAAAGTAATCTTCCTCCATTCTCTTCTTAGGGTCTCCTTAATTAAGTGTTCTGACTACAATAAGATTATGGAACATTATTCTGAACTCACCTTGCTGAACAAAGGCTCCATATACAATCCATATGGCACTGTGCAGTGTAGATGAAGTGGATGCACTTGCTTGCGATGCACTCTGAGCTCTAACCGCTTGGATGCGGTTCAAGACAAAAATTAGCACGCCAACTACTGGTATAACTGCAGCAATGCAAGCCCAGACCGCAAAATCAAAAGGTGCAAAGAGTGAAAAAATATTTATTCTTTCCTCTGGTTTTTTGATGAGAATTCCTACTGAGTAATCCAGGTAACGTTTGCTGAAATCCACTACGCTTTCCCTCTCTGGTGTTATTGTAATTGCTGACACAGCAATGTCGGCTCTCTAGAAAAACAATTACATTGATTAAAATACATCAAAGCCCACTGCCACACTGTTCTACGCATTGAACTGAAGTGGATTCATTAATAACCTAATGAAAGAAAACCAATAAATGTATCTATAAATCTACACGTTTCTCTTGGATAAAATAAATTAAAACTGATCGAAATGTAATCTTTCAGTATCAATAATTTTTTTAATTATGGAGAAAAAATTATCAAAATGAAAGACATGACAAAAATAAAGTGATTTGTAGGTTTTATGGTAATGTATGATAAATCACTGATTAACTCATGTTTAACACAACTTTTTTCCAATGCGCCACAATTCAGAGCTATGCTTGTTGTCAGTGAATGAGTATGTTCCAGTTTAAATCTGATACATAAAAAACTAATACATTGTGCAGATAAAAACTTGCTATAATGTTTTAATCTCCTTTCCTTGACAATAAACAAATCTTAAAGGAGTTGCCTGGGTACATCATGTAAACTGTAGTAAAGGTAATCTTCTTACCAGTGTCTGTATTGGTGAGCTATCCCCTCCCTTCTGATTCTCAGCTGTGTCATTTGACTAGTGATCAGACTTTCCAAATAACACAGCATCTTATGTGTGGACATGTGTGGTAAGTTTCTCTATGTATTACTATGGGAGCTCAACGTCAGTCTCATAGGAATAAATAGAGAAGTAATTGACTTCTTGACTTGTGTAAGTTGGGGATGCTGAAGTGTTGGTGAGTGTCAGAAGGGAGGGGATAACTCGAAAATGCAGTCACTGGTAAAAAAAAAAAAAGTGTACTTTCACTACAAGTTATATCATGTCTCTTTCTAGCTTGTGGGAAGGCTTCTTAAAAGGAATAAATAAAATATTCAACCTTGTGACTCATTTTGGAATATAAGTGTGTTGAAGGCATTCAAGTGTCATATTAACTTCAAGTCTGTGATCAACGCCAGCTATTTCAAATTTTGTTTACTCTAATGTTAAAGGGGTTGTCTAGGATTATAAAAAAATGGCTTCTTTATTCCAAAAACAGCTCCATGGGTTGTAGCTGAACTCCAATGAAGTGAATGGTGCTGATCTTTAATGCCACACCCAACCAGTGCACAGGTTTAATGCTGTATTTGGAAAAAAAACATGCATCTTTCACTGGTCCTGGAAAACCCCTTTAATACTTCAGGCTCATTATATTTGACTCTTAGAGCTTATTAGAATGAACGAAGCCCAACTTTTGTCATCTTATCAGGGAAATATTTAGCATCTACTTTGTAATTTTAATTTGTATAATAAAAAATGTGTCCAAATCAAAATTATTAATAGAGGTCTCATTTTTTATTTTTTTTTACCTTATTAATGAGTTCTCCTATCATACCATTCCAGGAGCCATTGGAAAGAGAATGTCCATATTTTCCATCAGGGACTTGGTAGATTTCATATTTAAAACCAAGATTTTGAGATAAGGCATCCAGGACATCTATTGAAAAACCTTTATATTTTTTTGGTTGACCAAGTATATTCTCTGCAACCATTACAAAAGGTTCCTCCTAAGAAAATATAAATAATGAGCAGTTAATCAATCCCAACACTACTGTCAAGGGTATGTTTTCTCATTCAAAGGTAGAATTCATATATTATTCATATATTCCATATTTGATTAATAAACCACACTCGTTTTCTCCATAAATTCCTTTTATCTTTGTTAGCATGGATTATTCTTAGTCACAGAGCAAAATGTAATAAATGTATTAGTAGGTAGACAATTCAGAAAATTTAATTGTGGACATCTTGGGCTGTCCTTAGGACACAATTTAAAATTCATACCTGCTATGATCAGGCATAGATTTCCATTATTATTTATACCAATTCATGTTGTGATTCATAAGAAATCTGTCAGTGGCAAGCGGTGAGAAAAGTGGAAAGGGTGAGACAATTTTTGTGCAATTATTGTGTGTGCTAAAATGTACTATTTCTCAGGGTCACTGCTGCTGTTCCAATATGCTTTTGGGAACTTCAGGAGAAAAGCTGATGCTAAAGGTTGACTTCTAAAGACATGTTTATATTGCTCATGTGTATATATGGTATAGATAGATAGATAGATAGATAGATAGATAGAGCTCAATTTTATTGGGATGGAAGTTAACCTAGAACAAGGGTCAGTAACCTTTGGCACTCCAGCTGTTGTGAGACTAGAACTCCCAGAATGCTCCCTTCACTTGTACGGGAGTTCTGAGAACAGTCAAGCTAATATGCAGTATGCATGCTGATACTTGTAGTTTCACCACAGCTGGAGTGGCGGAGGTTGCTGATTCATGGCCTAGAAAGTATCAAGAGTGGTCAGCTTCCCCCAATTCTTCTTATATGGGAACACCACTGTCAGTATGCACCATGCATACAGATGTGCTTTTACAAGAGTGCATTGGCTGGGAATCCATGTCCTACTTAAAGGCTTACAACCAGCTCACTTGGAACCTATCCATGCCTCTGAGTCCCTACCCTGCCACTGTGACCTTCTCCGTTAATATTGACTGAGCATGGCTGATGCATTTAGTGAGACTGACTATGTCAACTAACCCCATAGGTTACTATAAAATAAAATAAAGGTGGCAAAGTGCAAATAGTACAAACATAATAGTATAAAAAAACAATTCCACTGTCAAGTAAGCTTCTTCACCACCTTTAATGTGTGTGTGTGTGTGTGTGTGTGTGTGTAAATGACAACTTTAAGAAATTTCATTGGATATGGGATGTATAAATGATATGTACAATCTGTTAAATCATTGTTTACCGAGGCGACATAAGCATCAGGTTTCTTTAAATACAGAAATACACAGCAATTACTATGAAAATAATCTACCTGTCTAAAATGCAAAGTGACAGCCTAAACCAATAATTAATTTATAGCTTTTTATAAACTTTAATATTAGACAAAAGTTTTTAGTTTTTTTAATTACATGTATAAGCACATTGAGATATTGTACTTTTTACAGAAGCATACCAAGATAGTCACGACTTTTAGCGTTAATCCTTGTAGGTCATTGTCAAGTCGTTTTTCTTGCAAGCTTCCATTAAGGCCTCGTAAGGAATCCCAAGTTGCCAGCTAAAACGATAGTAAAAGACATTTTAAAATATCATGACAAAAAATTTATAAAAATATTAAATGATACACCTTTCAAAGAAACAATTTTTTTTTTTTCATTTTTTAAATAAATTTGTAGTAACCAATAAAGGGATTTTCCCTTAACAGGTTTTTAAGACAAGTCATTCATGGAGGTCTGCTCAATGAGCCTCAAATATCAAAAGGACATAGTAAAATACTTATTTTAGAGGTTTATTCATGGACCCTGCTCTTCACCATCATCTCAAATTATATGGCTGATCTACAGATCTTTTTCGTATTACATTGACACACACTGTATTGATACAGATGTTGTTTCTCTCAGATTTTTAAGGAATATGTCTCATCTTGTGCAGTTTTATTGTAATTTACTTACCTGTCCTCAAACCCACTCCCTCTGCCATGGTACAGCTGACAACGGTCCATCACTATGGTAATCAGACTTGCTGACAGTGGGGATGGTCATACTATCAGGCATCAGAGATGCCAGACAAATCAGGCTTGGTTCAGCTGTCATATGAATCCTGTCCACAGGGTATTTAAACAGTCAACTGCTTACCACAGTTTACCATAGTGCCTTTTATTGGTCTTCTCACTACTAGCGGGGTATTTAAACGGGCGACTGCTAGCCACAGTTGCCTGTGATTAGTTTTCTTATAGGAAAACTGGCTCACATTACATCAGATATATAATTCAGCAAGCATAGACAACAGAAGGTGCATCAAATTTATCAAGAGGCATGCACATCTTAATATATGTATATCCATTACACTGTGAATGCATATCCATTACACTGTACCTATTTAATTGAAAGTGAAATGGATCATGTACATTGATAGGACAGCTCGTTATAACTAATATGTTTAAATGACTGGTGGACTAAGATTTCTCTGGACTCTTCAGCAATAATAGTTATGAGTCTCTTATCAGCCACCATAGTTGCCAGGTCATCTACTGTCTTTGAGCAATATGAGATGTGAAAATTCATTCACACAAGAGATTTTGATAATGCATACATTAAATAGTAGATTAAGCTATTATCTACTAATGAGGACAGGATTATTGGTGACCTACCAACCACACATCATCAGGTTTTATTTCTGTTTACAATGATACAACACTTCTGTCTTGTCCCAAAGTCTCCCACTGAGTGACTCAGAGGAAAGATCTTAAAATCTGTGAGCAATTTACTTAGTTATTATTTTGGAAAACTGGAAAGCTTTGCATTATAGAAAGAAAAAGAAGAAACTGAAATACCCCTTGAAAATAGTAATAGAATAAAATACAACACTTCTCTTCACAGAATCCATACTAATAACAATGTGCTAGAAGTATAGCACAAATTGCACCAAAAGAACTAATGTACATACTTTGCACCACCTTTATTAACTGTTTTAGACACCTTTTTTGTCTATTTACTAACTGGCTAAGTGGTAAAAAGGTATGATTCACCATGTGACAATATGCAGCAAAATTTTTGCAGAAATGTTTTTGCAATGAAAGCCAGGTGGCATAAATTTAGACTATACAGTCTAAAGGTGCACCAAAATTATTACTCAGAATTGGCCACTGAGATTAATTTGGCACATATTTAGACTGCCTGCCTAAGGAGGTAATGTATAAAGATGTAACTTTTTCCACTGCTTTTTGGGAGTGTCTGCTTGACTTAAAGACAATTTTTGGTACAAATTTACAATATGTTGCATGCCATTTGTTTAATGTGTCACATGGATTACATAGTGATTTCTCTGTCTAAAGTCTAATATTATTTATTGCAAAGGTTCCTGCAGTTTGTACACCAGAGGATTAAACTACACTTGCAATTTTTTTTGTGTGGATTTTTCATTTGGTAAAAAGTACAATGAATCTATATATAGCTTACTAGATGTAAACTGTCAGCCATGGCTCGAACCATGTGAAAAATGTTGCAAATACTTCATAAATGTGTTAAAAATGCCTATACACTGACAAGCAGGAAAATATACTCCACTTTTCATGTGCAACACATTTGATACAGTACCACTAGAGATGAGAGAATTTAAAAATTTTTTGATAAGGCCGGTTTGCCAAATTATTTAGAAAAATTTACTTCGATCCGAATCTATTCGCGGCGAATCTTGATAAAAAAAACGTCTATTTCCGGGCTGCAGAGAGCTTTTATAGGGGTGTAAAACACTGTGCCTTGCAGTAACACGCAAGGGAGTCTACTGTTGTAGTGAAATAATACTGTGAGTCAGTATGACATGCAAATGACAGGCGTCGCTCTTAGAATCACTGCACACTTCACTTATTTAGGCAGTCACATGGCCAAAACTGACCAAAAAACTCAAGTTTTAACTCAGCCTTAAAGGTCGATGTTAGCATTAAGTAGAAGTGCACTCCTTTTAACACCCTCATCAGCTGATTCCACATAGATGTCTACAGAACCAGTTCTATTAAACACTTATACAAGTAGAGCCCCCCAACAGAGTGGAGAGGGTGTCAGCAGTAAGTTTGTGTTGACATCACTGATTATTTTGCCCTTTCTCTGATCTGTCGGAACAATGACCCACAAAAAACGGATCCTGTCTGTGGAGCATCCGCCTTCACTCAGTCAGGATTTGCTCAATAATCCATCAGTATTGCTAAAGGCAAAAAAAAAAAAAAAAAAGTGGATCTAAAACAGAGATGACAAGTGAATGGAATATTTGCATGTCTTCTGTGTTTTGTACCCAATCCTGCTTTTTGCTACAAAATCATAAGGCATTTATGATGAGACCATACAAGCCTTACAGCTACTAAACAGACAGGATCCGTTGTGCATTTAATTTTTCCTTCCTTCTGACAGATCAGAAGAAAGCTCAAATAAATGATGATGTCAGCCAGGTGGAAATGCAGAATAGTGGCCCTGTCATGAAGTGGGGAGGGTGGGAACAGCATGAGAAGTCCACAGAGTAACCCTATGATATAGTGGTGAGGTGGAAGCAGCATGAGGAAACCACAGAGTGGCCCAATGACAGAGTCTGGAGGTGGCAGAATCATCAGTAGGAGGCCACAGAGTGGCACAATGACAGTGTGCAGGTGGCAGCAGCATCAGGAGGCCAAAAATCTGCACAATGACAGAGTCTGGAGGGGGCGGCAGCAGTAGCAGCATCAGGAGAAGACCACCGAGTGGCACAATAACAAAGTCTTCAGGTGGCAGCAGTATGAGGAGGCCACTGAGTGGCACAATGACAGAGTCTGTAGTTGGCAGCAGCAGTAGCAGCATCAGGAGAAGGCCAGAGAGTGGCACAATGACAGAGGCTGGAGGTGGTGGAAGCAGCAGTAGCATCATCAGGAGAAGGCCACAGAGTGGCCAGGAGTGGCCATCATTGTGAGAAGGCCACAGAGTGGCACAATGACAGTGTGGAGGTGGCGGCAGCATCAGGAGGCCACAGAGTGGCACAATGACAGATTCTGGAGGTGGCGGCAGCAGTAGCAGCATCAGGAGAAGACCACCGAGTGGCACAATAACAAAGTCTTCAGGTGGCAGCAGTATGAGGAGGCCACTGAGTGGCACAATGACAGAGTCTGTAGTTGGCAGCAGCAGTAGCAGCATCAGGAGAAGGCCAGAGAGTGGCACAATGACAGAGGCTGGAGGTGGTGGAAGCAGCAGTAGCATCATCAGGAGAAGGCCACAGAGTGGCCAGGAGTGGCCATCATTGTGAGAAGGCCACAGAGTGGCACAATGACAGTGTGGAGGTGGCGGCAGCATCAGGAGGCCACAGAGTGGCACAATGACAGATTCTGGAGGTGGCGGCAGCAGTAGCAGCATCAGGAGAAGGCCACCGAGTGGCACAATAACTGAGTCTGGAGGTGGCAGCAGTATGAGGAGGCCATCGAGTGGCACAATGACAGAGTCTGGAGTTGGCAGCGGTATGAGGAGGCCACCGAGTGGAACAATGACAGAGTCTGGAGGTGGCGTCAGCAGCAGTAGCATCATCAGGAGAAGGCCACAGAGTGGCCATCATCGTGAGAAGGCCACAGAGTGGCACAATGAGAGTGTGGAGGTGGCGGCAGCATCAGGAGGCCACAGAGTGGCACAATGACAGAATCTGGAGGTGGCGGCCGCAGTAGCAGCATCAGGAGAAGGCCACCGAGTGGCACAATGACTGAGTCTGGAGGTGGCATCAGTATGAGGAGGCCATCGAGTGGCACAATGACAGAGTCTGGAGTTGGCAGCAGCATCAGGAGATGGCCAGAGAGTGGCACAAAGACAGAGTCTGGAGGTGGCGTCAGCAGCAGTAGCAGCATCAGGAGAAGGCCACCGAGTGGCACAATGACAGAGACTGGAGTTGGCAGCAGTATGAGGAGGCCATGGAGAGGTAAAATGACTGAGTGTGGAGGTGGCAACAGTATGTGGAGGCCAGAGAGTGGTACAAAGACAGATTCTGGAGGTGGCGGCAGCAGCAGTAGCATCATCAGGAGAAGGCCACAGAGTGGCCAGGAGTGGCCATCATCAAGAGAAGGCCACAGAGTGGCACAATGACAGTGTGGAGGTTGCGGCAGCATCAGGAGGACACAGAGTGGCACAATGACACAGTCCGGAGGTGGCGGCAGCAGTAGCAGAATTAGGAGGAGGCCATCGAGTGACATAATGACAGAGTCTGGAGTTGGCAGCAGCAGTAGCAGCATCAGGAGAAGGCCAGAGAGTGGAACAAAGACAGAGTCTGGAGGTGGCTTCAGCAGCAGTAGCAGCATCAGGAGAAGGCCACCGAGTGGCACAATAACAGAGTCTGGAGTTGGCAGCAGTATGAGGAGGCCACGGAGTGGCACAATGGCAGAGTGTGGAGGTGGCAGCAGTATGTGGAGGTCACCGAGTGGCACAATGACAGAGTCTGGAGTTGGCAGCGGTATGAGGAGGCCACCAAGTGGCACAATGACAGAGTGTGGAGTTGGCAGCAGCAGTAGCAGCATCAGGAGAAGGCCAGAGAGTGGCACAATGACAATGGCTGGAGGTGGCGGCAGCAGCAGTAGCATCATCAGGAGAAGGCCACAGAGTGGCCAGGAGTGGCCATCATCAGGAGATGGCCACAAAGTGGCACAATGACAGTGTGGAGGTTGCGGCAGCATCAGGAGGCCACAGGGCGGCACAATGACAGAGTCTGGAGGTGGCGGCAGCAGTAGCAGCATCAGAAAGAGGCCATCGAGTGGCACAATGATGGAGTCTGGAGTTGGCAGCAGCAGTAGCAGTATCAGGAGAAGGCCAGAGAGTGGCACAAAGACAGAGTCTGGAGTTGGTAGCAGTATGAGGAGGCCACCGAGTGGCACAATGACAGAGTCTGGAGTTGGTAGCAGCATAAGGAGAAGGCTAGAGAGTGGAACAATGACAGAGGCTGGATGTGGTGGCAGCAGCAGTAGCATCATCAGGAGAAGGCCACAGAGTGGCCAGGAGTGGCCATTATCAGGAGAAGGCCACAGAGGGGCACAATGACAGAGTCTGGAGTTGGCAGCAGCAGTAGCAGCATCAGGAGAAGGCCAGAGAGTGGCACAAAGACAGAGTCTTGAGGTGGCGTCAGCAGCAGTAGCAGCATCAGGAGAAGGCCACAGGGTGGCCAGGAGTGGCCATTATCAGGAGAAGGCCACAGAGGGGCACAATGACAGAGTCTGGAGTTGGCAGCAGCAGTAGCAGCATAAGGAGAAGGCTAGAGAGTGGAACAATGACAGAGGCTTGAGGTGGCGGCAGCAGCAGTAGCATCATAAGGAGAAGGCCACAGAGTGGCCAGGAGTGGCCATCATCAGGAGAAGGCTACAGAGTGGCACAATGACAGTGTGGAGGTGGCGGCTGCATCAGGAGGCCACAGAGCGGCACAATGACAGAGTCTGGAGGTGGCGGCAGCAGTAGCAGCATCAGGAGAAGGCCACCGAGTGGCAAAATGCCTGAGTCTGGAGGGCGCAGCAGCATGAGGATGCCATCGAGTGTCACAATGACAGAGTCTGGAGTTGGCAGCAGCATCAGGAGAAGGCCAGAGAGAGGCACAAAGACAGAGTCTGGAGGTGGCGTCAGCAGCAGTAGTAGCATCAGGAGAAGGCCACCGAGTGGCACAATGACAGAGTCTGGAGTTGGCAGCAGTATGAGGAGGCCACAGAGTGGCACAATGACTGAGTGTGGAGGTGGCAGCAGTATGTGGAGGCCACCGAGTGGCACAATGACAGAGTCTGGAGTTGGCAGCGGTATGAGGAGGCCACCGAGTGGAACAATGACAGAGTGTGGAGTTGGCAGCAGCAGTAGCAGCATCAGGAGAAGGCCAGAGAGTGGCACAATGACAGAGGCTGGAGGTGGCGGCAGCAGCAGTAGCATCATCAGGAGAAGGCCACCGAGTGGCACAATGACAGAGTGTGGAGTTGGCAGCAGCAGTAGCAGCATCAGGAGAAGGCCAGAGAGTGGCACAATGACAGAGGCTGGAGGTGGCGGCAGCAGCAAAAGCATCATCAGGAGAAGGCAACAGAGTGGTCAGTAGTAGCCATCATCAGGAGAATGCCACAAAGTGGCACAATGACAGTGTGGAGGTGGCGGCAGCATCAGGAGGCCACATAGCGGCACAATAACAGAGTCTGTAGTCGGCAGCAGCAATAGTAGCATCAGGAGAAAGCTAGAGAGTGGCACAATTACAGAGGCTGGAGGTGGCGGCAGCAGCAGTAGTATGATCAGGAGAAGGCCACCGAGTGGCACAATGACAGAGTCTGGAGGTGGCAGCAGTATGAGGAGGCCACCGAGTGGCACAATGACAGAGTCTGGAGTTGGCAGCAACAGTAGCAGCATAAGGAGAAGGCTAGAGAGTGGAACAATGACAGAGGCTGGATGTGGCGGCAGCAGCAGTAGCATCATCAGGAGAAGGCCACAGAGTGGCCAGGACTTGCCATCATCAGGAGAAGGCCACAGAGTGGCACAATGACAGAGTCTGGAGGTGGCAGCAGTATGAGGAGGCCATCGAGTGGCACAATGACAGAGTCTGGAGTTGGCAGCAGCAGTAGCAGCATAAGGAGAAGGCTAGAGAGTGGAACAATGACAGAGGCTGGAGGTGGCGGCAGCAGCAGTAGCATCATAAGGAGAAGGCCACAGAGTGGCCAGGAGTGGCCATCATCAGGAGAAGGCCACAGAGTGGCACAATGACAGTGTGGAGGTGGAGACAGCATCAGGAGGACACAGAGCGGCACAATGACAGAGTCTGTAGGTGGTGGCAGTATGAGGAGGCCATCGAGTGGCACAATGACAGAGTCTGGAGTTGGCAGCAGCAGTAGCAGCATCAGGAGAAGGCCAGAGAGAGGCACAAAGACAGAGTCTGGAGGTGGCGTCAGCAGCAGTAGCAGCACCAGGAGAAGGCCACTGAGTGGCACAATGACAGAGTCTGGAGTTGGCAGCAGTATGAGGAGGCCACCGAGTGGCACAATGACAGAGTCTGGAGTTGGCAGCGGTATGAGGAGGACACCAAGTGGAACAATGACAAAGTGTGGAGTTGGCAGCAGCAGTAGCAGCATCAGGAGAAGGCCAGAGAGTGGCACAATGACAGAGGCTGGAGGTGGCCGCAGCAGCAGTAGCATCATCAGGAGAAGGCCACCGAGTGGCACAATGACACTGGAGTCAGGAGGTGGCAGAAGTATGAGGAGGCCACTAAGTGGAACAATGACAGAGTCTGGAGTTGGCAGCAGCATTAGCAGCATTAAGAGAAGGCTAGAGAGTGGCACAATGACAGAGTCTGGAGTTGGCAGCAGTATGAGGAGGCCACGGAGTGGCAAAATGACTGAGTGTGTAGGTGGCAGAAGTATGTGGAGGCCACAGAGTGGCACAATGACTGAGTGTGGAGGTGGCAGCAATATGTGGAGGCCACAGAGTTGCACAATGACAGAGTCTGGAGTTGGCAGCGGTATGAGGAGGCCACTGAGTGGCACAATGACAGAGTGTGGATGTGGCAGCAGTATGTGGAGGCCACCAAGTGGCATAATAGCAGAATCTGGAGGTGGGGGCAGCAGCAGTAGCAGCATCGGGAGAAGGCCACTGAGTGGCACAATGACAGGGTCTGGAGGTGGCAGCAGTAGCAGCATCAGGAATAGTCCACAGAGTGGCAAGGTGACATAGTGTGGAGATGGCAGCAGCATCAGGAGAGCACAAAGTGACCCGGTGACAGAGTGGGGAGGTGGGTGGCAATACAAGTACTCACTGTCGAAGGTGGGTGAAAGAAGGATCACTTGGCATCAGATGTGTGGCATCAGGCAGGTAGCTGAGGATGGTAGCCAGAAGAAACCGGTCTCTTTAGTCAAGGTTTGGGTGAGGCGGCATGGATGATCTAATCAGATGGATCAGGCATTGGTGGGTGGAAATCCTGGCTGATTCAGGCCTGATTCATCTTGACAAAGGTCGGTCTCACATTTTAAATGGACAGGCGAGCTCTTCTTTGAGAAACTTTGGCCCCCGCCACACTAAACACCCGCTCTGATGCCACACTACTGGCTGGAAAGGAGAGCTTTTCCAGGGCAAACTCGGCCAGTTGCCGCCAGAAACCCAGTTTGGCTACCCAGTATTCCACCAGATATTTAATGATGGCTGGCAGGATGCTGTCCAAGTATGCCACCACCTTCTGGTTCAGCTTCTGCACCAGGTCTACCTGCTGCTGCTGGTGAGTAGTTTCTTCACTATGCAGGTGAAGAAACATAGAAACATAGAATGTGTCGGCAGATAAGAACCATTTGGCCCATCTAGTCTGCCCAATATGCTGAATACTATGGATAGCCCCAGGCCCTATCTTATATGAAGGATGGCCTTATGCCTATCCCATGCATGCTTAAACTCCTTCACTGTATTTGCAGCTACCACTTCTGCAGGAAGGCTATTCCATGCGTCCACTACTCTCTCAGTAAAGTAATTCTTCCTTATATTACTTTTAAACCTTTGCCCCTCTAATTTAAAACTATGTCCTCTTGTAGCAGAGAAGAAAGCTGCTCATCAGCGACTGTAGAATCAGGCTGCTGCTGATGGGGCTGGTAGTGCTCCTGTCACCTCACACCTCCCCAGCAGCCGTGGTAGTGGAACATGAGCGCAGAGGGCCCCCCTAGTCAGACCTGCGAGAGGATGGACAATCACACAGATAGGCAGCCGTCAGGGACAATACATGTCCTTTAAGGCACACTGTCCTTTACGGCCCACTGGCCCACAAGTGAACAACATAATGCAAAACAAAATGCACTTATCTTAACCCCTTAACCTCTTGCCGCCACGCTAACACCGATGGGCGTCATCTCTCAGGTCTCAGTCACGCCTATCGGCGTCATCTCGTGAGACCTGAGATTTCACATGAACGCGCGCGCGTCGTGCGCCCGCGTTCATGTGATCGGAGCCGGGACAACTGAAACTACAGCCTGCCAGTGCTGATAATGCGCTGGCAGGCTGTAGATGCGGAAAAAACCGCATTTAAATCGCATATCAGACGCTGTTTTTTAAACAGCGTCTGATATGCCTGCTGTCTGCTCGTCTGGTAGTCCCTTTGTTTGGGACCACCAGAGGAAACATAGAAAAAGTGCACCAATCACTACACACACACACCCCCCCACCCCCCATCACTGATTAACCCCTGATCACCCATGTCATCCCCCCCTGATCACCCCCTGTCACTAATCACCCCTCTACAGGCTCATTCAGACGTCCGTATGTGTTTTGCGGATCCATGGATCTGCGGATCCATGGATTTACAGATCCGCAAATTACGGACACCGGCAATGCGCTTTCCGCATTTTGCAGATCCGCGACAGAACTATATAGAAAATGCTTTTCTTGTCCGCAATTGCGGACAAGAATAGGACATGTTCTATATTTTTGCGGAACGGAAGTGCAGACCCGGAAGCGCGGATCCGTAATTCCGGATCCGAGCGGGACAAAGTCTGTCCCCATAGAAATGAATGGGTCCGCAATTCCGTTCCGCAAACAGAATTTCGGACGTGTGAATGGGGCATAAGGGTCCCTTATCACCGCCAGTTAGTTAGCTACTTGTTGGGTAGTTAGCGCCCACCGCACCGCAGTCACTGATTTTGGCAGAGATTTTTTCATCCACATTGATCGATGCGAATGAAAAAATCTGTGCCGAGAGGCTCAATATAAGGAGAATAGCAGAAACTCCTAATGCTGGCCATACGTGTAATGATTGCGGAGACCCTCAAATGCCAGGGCAGTACAAAAACCTCACATGTGACCCCATTTTAGAAAGAAGACACCCCAAGGTATTCCGTGAGGGGTATGGCGAGTTCATGGAAAATTTTATTTTTTGTCACAAGTTAGTGGAATATGAGACTTTGTAAAAAAATATATATATATATCAATTTCCGCTAACTTGTGTCAAAATTTTTTTTATGTGAACTCGCCATGCCCCTCACAGAATACCTTGGGGTGTCTTCTTTCCACAATGGGGTCACTTGTGGGGTATTTATACTGCCCTGGCATTTTAGGGGTCCTAAAGCGTGAGATTCCAAATACGTAAAAATGCCCTGTGAAATCCTAAAAATACTCATTGGTTTTAGGGCCCATTTGCGCATCTTGGCTGCAAAAAAGTGTCACTCATGTGGTATCGCCGTACTCAGGAGAAGTAGGGCAATGTGTTTTGGGGTGTATTTTTACATATACCCATACTTTGTGTGAGAAATATCACTGTAAACGACAACTTTTTAAATTTATTTATACAAAGTTGTCAATTTACAGAGATATTTCTCTCACCTAACATGGGTATATGCAAAAATACACCCCAAAACACATTGCCCTACTTCTCCTGAGTACGGCGATACCACATGAGTGACACTCTTTCGCAGCCTGGGTGCGCAAAGGGGCCCAAATTCCAACGAGTACCTTTAGCTTTTACATGGCTGCTCACAATTTAGCCCCGCCCAAAATGCCAGAACAGTAAACACACCCCACAAATGACCCCATTTCGGAAAGTATACACCCCAAGGTATTCACTGAGGGGTGTGGTGAGTCCATGAAAAATTGAACTTTTTGTCAAAAGTTAGCGGAAAGGGAGACTTTGTGAGAAAAAACAATACAAAATCAATTTCCGCTAACTTGTGCCAAAAAAAAATCTTCTGTGAACTCGCCATGCCCCTCACGGAATACCTTGGGGTGTCTTCTTTCCAAAATGGGGTCACATGTGGGGTATTTATACTGCCCTGGCATTTTAGGGGCCCTAAAGCGTGAGAAGAAAAATGCGTAAAAATGCCCTCCTAAAAGGTACTCATTGGTTTTAGGGCCCCTTTGCGCATCTTGTCTGCAAAAAACTTTCACTCATGTGGTATCGCCGTACTCAGGAGAAGTAGGGCAATGTGTTTTGGGGTGTATTTTTACATATACCCATGCTGGGTGAGAGAAATATCTCTGTAAATTGACAACTTTGAATAATTTTTTTTTTAAAAGTTGACAATTTACAGAGATATTTCTCTCACCCAGCATGGGTATATGTAAAAATACACCCCAAAACATATTGCCCTACTTCTCCTGAGTACGGCAATACCACGTGTGTGACACTTTTTTGCAGCCTCGTTGCGCAAAGGTGCCCAAATTCCCACGAGTACCTTTGGGTTTTACATGGCTGCTGACAATTTAGCCCCGCCCAAAATGCCAGAACAGTAAACACACCCCACAAATGACCCCATTTCGGAAAGTAGACACCCCAAGGTATTCACTGAGGGGCATAGTGAGTCCGTCTGAGATTTTATATTTTTTTGCCAGAAGTTAGCAGAAATGGAAACTTTATTATTATTTTTTTTTCCTCAGAAAGTGTCATTTTCCGCTAACTTGTGAAAAAAAATGAAATGATACATGAACTCACCATGCCCCTCCGTGAATACTTTGGGGTGTCTTCTATCTAAAATGGTGTCATTTGGGGGGTATTTATACTATCCTGGCATTCTAGCACCTGAAGAAACATGACAGGCGCTCAGAAAGTCAGAGATGCTTCAAAATGCGGAAATTCACTTTTTTGCACCATAGTTTGTAAACGCTATAACTTTTACCCAAACCAATAAATATACACTTATTGGATTTTTTTTTATCAAAGACATGTAGAACAGTAAATTTTGTGAAAAATTTATATAGAAAAGTAGTTTTTTTAAAAAAAATTTACAACAGAAAGTGAAAAATGTCATTTTTTTGCAAAAATGTCGTTACATTTTTGTTAATAGCAAAAAAAGTAAACATGTCAGCAGCAATGAAATAGCACCAAATGAAAGCTCTATTAGTGAGAAGTAAAGGAGGTAAAATTCATTTGGGTGGTAAGTTGTATGACCGAGCAATAAACGGTGAAAGTAGTGTAGTGCGGATTTGTAAAAAAGGGCCTTGTCACTAGGGGGGTATAAACCTGTGGTCTTCAAGTGGTTAAGGACCCAGCCTTATTTCACCTTAAGGACCCGGCCATTTTTTGCAAATCTGACCAGTGTCAATTTATGTGGTGATAACTTTAAAACGCCTTTACTTATCCAGGCCATTCTAAGTTGTTTTTTTTGTTACATATTGTACTTCATGACAGTGGTAAAATGAAGTGGAAAAATTTCATTTTTTTAATAAAAAAAATACCAAATTTACCAAAAATGTTAAAAAATTAGCAATTTTCCAAGTTTCAATGTCTCTACGTCTATAATACATAGTAATACCACCAAAAAAAGGAATTGATTTACATTCCCCATATGTCTATTTCATGTATCGATCATTTTGGGAATGCCATAAAATTTTTGGGGACGTTACAAGGCTTTGAAGTTTAGAAGAAAATTTTGAAATTTTTCAGAAATTTTAAAACCCCACTTTTTAGGGACCAGTTCAGGTCTGAAGTCACTTTGTGAGGCTCACATAATAAAAAGCACCCAAAACTAGAAACTACACCCCTCAAGGTATTTAAAACTGATTTTACAAACGTTGTTAACCCTTTCACTGGGTTCAGACCTGAGCGTTTTGAAGCCTAGCGTTTTTGATGCGTTCAAGACTGGCGTGTAGGCGCGTTTTTTCAAGCGTTTTGGTAAATAGTGTAGGCGCGTTTGACGCGCGTTTATGTGATTGACTGCATAGTTGGCCAATGTCCAAACAGCCCTCCCTATATAGTTTGGCCAATCTGAGGTGTGAATTTTGAAAAACGCGCGTCCATAGGCGCGTTTTACGCTGCACAAACGCCCGAACAACACGCCTATCGCGTTTCCCATTGAAGTCTATTAGCACCAAACGCTCGAAAAAAGCCCGAATTAACGCGAACATACTTGCTTATGCGTCTGACGTTTATAGGCGCCTATGAACGCGCATAAAAACGCGCAAGTGTGAACCACCCTCATTGGAATGCATGGTTCCTTTACTGTTGTGCGTTTTTATGTGCGTTCAAAAGCGGCGTTTTACGCGAAAGTGTGAACTGAGTGTTTAGGTTTTCCACAAGTGTTAATGGCAAATGGAGATAAAATTTCTGAATTTCGATTTTTGAGAACATTTTCCATTTTAATCCATTTTTTCCAGTAACAAAGCAAGGGTTAACAGCCAAACAAAACTCAATATTTATTGTCTTGATTCTGTAGTTTACAGAAACACACTGACCCCCAAATGTGGTCGTAAACTGTTCCACAAGAGTTATTGGCAAATGGAGATGACATTTCAGAATTTCTATTTTTTGTCACCTTGCCTCGAAAAAAGTGTAATATAGAGCAACCAAAATCATATTTGCCCTAAAATAGTACAAACAAAACTGCCACCTTATCCCGTAGTTTCCAAAATGGGGTCACTTTTTTGAAGTTTCTACTGTAGGCGTGCATCAGGGGGTTTCAAATGGGACATAGTGTCATAAAAACAAGTCCAGCAAAATCTGCCTTCCAAAAACCATATGGCGTTCCCTTCCATCAATGCCCTGCCGTTTCGCGATACAGCAGTTTACGACAACATATGGGGTGTTTCTGAAAATTACAGAATCAGGGTAATAAATATTAAGTTTTGTTTGCTTTTTTCCTGGAAAAATTTATTAAAATGGAAAATTTGAAAAAAAATTGCTGTTTTGGGACCATTTTGTTATTTACATCATTGATCTGACAAGTTGGATTGTGTGCTTTTTCTATAGAGCAGGTTGTTACAGATGCGACAATACCAAATATGACTACTTTTTGGTTTTTTTTGTTTCAGTTTTTCATAAAAAAAAGCATTTTTGAAAAAATATATTTTTTAGTTTCTCCACATTCTGAAAGCCATATTTTCAAAGTTTATTTTTTGGGTGACTGTCTTATGTCTGGGCTAATTTTTTGTGGGATGACGGTTTTATTGGCACTATCTTGGGGTTCATATGACATTTTGTTCGCTTGCTATTACACTTTTTGTATTGTAAGGTGACAAAAATGACTTTTGACACGGTATTTAAATTTTATTTTTTTCTGTGTTAACCTGAGGGGTTTGGTCATGTGTTATTTTTATAGAGCAGGTTGTTACGAACGCGGAAATAACTAATATGTATACTTTTTATTTATTTATTTACGTTTTACAACATAATATCATTTTAGAAACAAAAATAATCATGTTTTAGTGTTTCCATAGTCTGAGAGTCATATTTTTTAGGGCGATTGTCCTGTAGGGAATCATTTTTTGCGCAATGAGATGTCGGGTTGATTGGCAGCTTTTTTGAGTGCATATAGCTTTTTGATCGCTTGCTATTACAGTTTTGTGATGTGAGGTGACCAAAAAAAAAATTTTTGACGTTGTTTTTATTAATTTTTTTTTACAATATTCACCTGAGGGTTAGATCATGTGATATTTTTATATATCAGGTTTTTACGGACGCGCTGATACCTAATATGTATACTGTTTTTTTAATTTATTTTACTTTAACACAATATTATCATTTTAGAAAAAAAATGTTTTAGTGTCTACATAGTCTGAGAGCCATATTTATTTATTTTTTTTGGGGCGATTGTGCTATGTAGTGGCTCATTTTTTGCGGGATGAGATGCCGTTTTTTTTTGGGAGGCATACGCCTTTTTCATCGCTAGGTATTGCACTTATTGTGATGTAAGGTGACAAAAAATAGCTTTTTTGACACCATTTTTTTTTTACAGTATTTACTTGAGGGGTTAGGTCATGTGATATTTTTATAGAGCAGGTATTTACGGACTCGGTGATACCTAATATGTGTAGTGTATTTTATTTTTTTAATTTTTATTCAGTGATATGTGTTTTTTTTTACATTTATTTGACCCAGACCCACTTGGTTCTTGAAGATCCAGTGGGTCTTATGTCAGTATAATACAGTACAGTACACTATATAGTACTGTATTTTGTACTTTACACTGTCTGGTCAGACTTCTGCCCTTAGCAGAAGTCTGATCAGAGTTACTATTACCTTGGCAAGCAGGACGCCTCTGAAGGCGTCCTGTTGCCATGGTGACCATTACCCACTGCCAGAGCAGAGCAGCGGGTGATGGGGAGGGAGGGGGGCTCACTTCCTCTGTGATCTCATCCTGTCGGGGGGCTGCAAAGGCACAGCAGTCCCCGGATGGGAGAGGGAGGGAGCTCCCTTCCTGTTAACCCCTTCCATACAGCAGTCCATACGGACCGCAGCATGGAAGGGGTTAAACGGCTGGCATCTGTGCAAGCTCCGCCCGCCCGCCTCTGGTATCACCCGCATGCCGCACCGCCACATAGGGGGCAAATCAGGTGGACAGTGAGGGCTTGGGGGGGGTCATTGGGGATATTATTTATAAATTTTATAAGGTTCTGATTCCCGCAGTCACAGACTGCGGGGATCAGAACTTTTGACCGGGCATTAGAATCCTCTGATTGCTAGTCTGTACAGACTAGCCAATCAGAGCGATCGCTGGCCGGAACGTCCCTGATTGGTCCCCGGCTGGTTAGCTGAGACCCCTGGCTGTGTGTAACATCCGGGGTCTCAGCGCTGTCACCATGTCTGCAGACATGGTGACAGTTTAACTGTAGGACGAGAATGCTCATCCTAATGCGCTAAGTACCGCTCAGTTAGGACAAGTATTCTCGTCCAGGGTCCTGGAGTGGTTAAAGAAGAATGGAGGAGCAGGAGATCCAAAGGAACAACACACCAGCTCAACTAACTCCAGCAGGAAATATTAACCGCATGGTAAGCAGTGTGAGTCAGAACTAAATAGAGCCTCAGTAATGACCACAAGCTGCACCTGACAAGAGATTTGGTCATTTCCAAACAACAACACTTCAAGATGAAAACAGATAGACTGTCAGATACCCGCACGTGCTGCCAGTCTCTCAGATCTTCTCTCTTCTGTCATGGGAGGGACCGTGACAATATGTTGATGCAGGGCCATAGTGTCAACATTTGAAACCTGCCCACGCCTCATCTTCTGCCCACAGATTCTACATATGTCCACGTTCAACTCCTCCGGCGGCTTAACAAAAAACTGCCACGCCGCTAAGTAGGTGATTTTCCCCCCAACAGTCTGCACTGACTGCTACTGCCGCTGCCTCTGTGAACCCCTGCACCACTACTTCCTGGGGAGGTAGGCTGCTGAGATGAAGATAAAGCCCCTTCTTCTCCCGGCTCACAAGTGCGATCGACTTCATCATCATCGAGTAGTGTCTGCATGTCACTGATGTCCACCTCCTCATCACTACTTTCCCGCCTAGCAGAGGAAGCGGCGGACATCTCTGTGCATGGCCTGGCACTTTTCTGTCTGACATACTTTTAGCTAATCTAAATAAATTAAAAGCAAATTAAAACACCCCTAAAAGCGACAAATATATTTTTCTTTTCGTACTGAAGTAGGCCACAAAATGCTTTAACCACAAATAACTGCAACAGTAAAGTGCGTATATATTTTTCTTTCTGTACTAAAAGAGGCCACTAACCGCTTTCAACACATATAACTGCAGAAGTGAACTGAGAATATAATTTAACTTTGTCGTGAAATAGGCCACTAAACGCTTTCACCACAAATAACTGCAACAGTGAAGTGAGTATATATTTTTCTTTTTGCACTGAGATAGGCCACTAAACACTTTTACCACAAATAACTGCAACAGTGAAGTGTGTATATATTTTTCTTTTTATACTGAAATAGGCCACTAAACACTTTTACCACAAATAACTGCAACAGTGAAGTGTGTATATATTTTTTCTTTCTGTACTGAAAAAGGCCACTAAATGCTTTTCAACATAGCACTTGCACCCTGATAACAAGAACAATTGCTGGAATGACAGAGCTGTGTAATGGCTATTTGGATCCCCAAAAAAATCTTTCCTTGCAATTGTAAATCGTTTTCTAGCACTGTCCCTAGTGCCTTCTAAAATCTCTCCCTATACTTAGATGCTGTGAATTGATTCCTCCATAACCTTTCCCTGCACTTATAATTAGTTTTTTCAGTTTTTTTTCTTCTTTTCACAATGAGGTTTGGTGCATCTTTATGTCTAGTACTTCTGTCTTCAGAAGTTACTCCACTTTCAGCGCCACACACCCTATACTTAGGTATGATTTCAACTTTTTAAAATGTGTATATTAATTCACTTTAATGGGCTAACAGCGCTCACTTTCCCATCTACTATTCAAAACTGGAGAGGTGTAAAAATGCAAAATGTCACAAAAACTTTTCTCAAGTAAGCTCACAAAGTACTATACTGGACAGCATGGCTTGATAAATTCCCCCTCCACTGTGTGTGGAAAAATCTTAATACTGATTACTCAAGAAACAATATCAAGATGACATTAAATACAGAGATTATATATATATATTGTGGGGAGTCGCTCTGGTAGACAGCGGTGCGGGTGCAGTTTAGAGGCAAAACAAGGAGTCCAGATTGTGCATCAAACAGTGTTTTATTCACACTTGCACACCAGAAATGAAAACAGTCTCTTGGTGACAGTTCACACACAACAGAAATCAGGTGGCAAAACCAAAAACAGGCCAACACAGGGTCCAGTCACCTTGGGTGGTTTAGGTGCAGGTTCACACCTAGCAGTCGGCTCAGCCGCAGGCGATTCCACCTTCAGGTCGCAGGGAAACACCACCTTGCTGAGCTCCTTCCTCCAGGACAGAGAATTCCTCACCCCTGTTTGCAGGCTCCAGGATAATCACACCCCCAGACACAGCTGCTGGCTGCGTTATATACCCAGCCCAAAACATGGACTGGACCCACCCTACTCTTTAGCTGCTCCCAGTAAGAGCCGGCCCGGATCGGCTTTGCAGCCATGCTATTTAAAAGAGTCAAAACAGCAGTAGCTGCTGCAGACAAAAACCCAGCTCTCACCTCACCGAGGCCAGCAACCTCGGTGACACGTACCTGCCATCGCATATGACACCTTGCACCTTACCACATACCCCCCCCCCTTTGTTCAACCCTGAGGGGGTGAACACACGTAAGGCAGTGGACGCGGGACAGGGCATCTGCGTTGCCCTGCAAGCGGCCTGCCCTGTGTTCCACGGAAAACTTGAAATTTTGAAGAGATAGGAACCACCTGGTGACCCGAGCATTCCTCTCCTTGGCCTGACTCATCCATTTGAGGGGGGAATGGTTGGTCACCAGACGGAACCTCCTCCCTAACAGGTAGTAGCGGAGAGATTCGAGTGCCCACTTGATAGCCAGGCACTCCCTCTCCACTATACTATATCTGGACTCGGCGGGACTGAGCTTACGGCTCAGGAAGACAACGGGATGTTCTTCCCCGTTGACCTCCTGAGACAGTACCGCACCGAGGCCTACCTCCGAGGCGTCGGTCTGTACGACAAACTCCTTGTTGAAGTCGGGTCTCACCAAAACCGGGGACCCACACAGGGCCGACTTCAACGCGGAGAAAGCCTCCTCCGCCTTCTCACTCCAGCTAAGCCTCCCAGACTTTCGCCCCTTCAACAGGTCTGTCAATGGCGCTGCTATTGTGGCAAAGTGGGGCACAAACCTCATGTAGTAACCTACAATCCCCAGGAACGACTTTACCTGCCTGGTGGTGACCGGTCGGGGCCAGTTACGAATGGCGTCTACCTTAGTTACCTGAGGTTTGATAACTCCCCGCCCAATTACATATCCCAGATATTTTGTCTCCTCTAACCCTATGGAGCACTTCTTTGGGTTAGCGGTCAGTCCGGCTTTCCTCAGGGCATCCACTACCGCCTGCACCTTGGGTAAATGGCTTTCCCAGTCGGTGCTGTGGATGACTACATCATCTAAGTAGGCCGAGGCGCACCGATGATGTGGTCGCAGCACTATGTCCATTAACCTTGGAAAGTGGCGGGGGCGCCATGCAGGCCAAAGGGTAACACCTTGTAGTGATACAGGCCCTGCGGGTAACAAATGCGGTTTTTTCCTTAGCCGACTCCGTTAAGGGTACCTGCCAGTACCCTTTAGTGAGGTCCAGCACAGAAAATAACGGGCTTGTCCTAAACTTTCAACCAGCTCTGTCTACTGGGCATGGGATACGCGACAAACTTGGACACTTCATTTAACTCTGCGAAAGTCGTTGCAGAACCGCAACGTCCCATCCGGCTTGGGTATTAGGACTATGGGACTGGCCCACTCACTTTTCGACTCCTCAATGACATCGAGCTTCAACATTAACTGCACTTCCTCCGCGATGGCCCGCCGCCGAGCCTCGGGTACCCGGTATGGTTTTAACCGACCTTGGCCTGAGGCTCAGTGACGATGTCATGTCGGATGAGAGACGTGCGGCCAGGGAGGTCCGAGAACACATCCGTGTTCCGACTGAGGAACTCCCTGACTTCCTGAACTTGTTTGGAAGACAGGCTGTCTGCAATTTTTACCGTGGTTACGGCTTCACAGGCCTCGAACTGTGGGGCTGGACCCTTTCACCTAGCAGCCCTGGCCGGGGCTGGGGTCGTCGGCCGCGTCCCTATCTTTCCACGGCTTAAGTAAATTCACGTGGTACACCTGCTCCGGCTTGCGCCGCCCTGGCTGGTGCACTTTGTAATTTACTTCCCTACTTTCTCGATCACCTCATAGGGGCCCTGCCACCTAGCTAGGAATTTGCTGTCAAGGGTGGGTACCAGAACCAAAACCCGATCTCCCGGATTGAAGTCCCGCACTCCGAGCCTGACGATTGTACACCCTACTCTGGGCTTGTTGCGCTGCCTCCATATGCTCCCGGACCAAGGGCAACACCCTTTCCATCCGTTCCTGCATCTGGGCGACATACTCAATGACACTTTTGTGGGGGACAGGCTGTTGTTCCCATGCTTCCTTGGCGATATCCAACAGGCCCCGAGGGTGTCTGCTATAAAGCAGTTCGAAGGGCGAGAACCCAGTAGAGGCCTGGGGCACCTCTCGCACTGCGAACATGAGATAGGGCAGAAGCAGATCCCAGTCCTTCCCATCTCTAGACACCACCCTCTTTAACATATTTTTTAGAGTTTGGTTAAACCTCTCCACAAGACCGTCTGTTTGCGGATGGTAAACGGACGTCCGTAACTGCTTTATACGCAACAATTTACACAGTTCCCTCATTACTTTGGACATAAAAGGGTCCCTTGGTCTGTCAGAACCTCTTTAGGCAGGCCCACACGGGAAAACATCTCCATTAACTCTTTGGCAATGAGCCTAGCTGAGGTATGTCGCAGAGGCACCGCCTCCGGATACTGAGTGGCATAGTCGAGAACTACCAGAATGTGTTGGTGGCCCCTGGCAGACTTTGGTACAGGCCCAACTAAATCCATAGCGACTCGCTCAAACGGTACTTCAATAATTGGCAGAGGTACCAGAGGACTACGGAAATGTGGCTGGGGGCTAGTTATCTGACAGGTTGGACAGGACTTACAATAATCTTCTACCTCCTTGAACACACCGGGCCAATAAAACCGCTGCAGTATGCGGTCCTGGGTTTTCTGCCACCCCAGGTGTCCCCAAGAACATGTTGGTGGGCAAGCTCCATGACAAGCTTGCGATACGCTGTGGGCACCACCAACTGTTCAACAGGTTCACCTCGGATTTGGTTCACCCGATACAACATATCCTGCAGAACAATAAATCGTGGGAACATTAATTCAGCCCCTGGTTTCTGGGGTTTACCATCAATTTCCAGCACATTCTCCCAGGCCCTGGTGAGGGTTTGGTCCCGGTGTTGGGCGGTCCCAAAATTATCTCCGGAGACGTGGAGGTCTGCCAACTCAGGACCTGGTGGCAAGTCCTCCATGTCTCCCACCATTACACTCAGTGGGGGTGTCTCCCTCTATCACAGAAGTGGTGGTCACCCTACCGCAGGCCCTTCGACTCGGGCTCCCAGGGCTCTGGCCTCCCACAGGAACCAGGCCACTCTGCTAGGGTTACCCCTGTCTCAGGGCTATTAGTCACTTTCACCTCAGGCCATAGTGACGGAAAACCAGGGAAGTCTCTCCCAATTATTAGTTCATACGGTAGTTTGGCGGAGATCGCCACTTCACAAGTCCAGGTGCCGGCCGCCGTGGACAGAGACATTTCAGCAGTGGGATAGTCCTTTAAGTCTCCGTGTATGCACACCACCCCAACTTTCCGGCCCGTATACTGGGTGGGCTGTACCAGGGCAGCACTTACCAGGGTTACCAGGCTCCCTGAGTCCAACAGCGCCACTGCCAGGTTATCCCCGACTTGCACCTGGCACAGATGACGACTGTCCATTGTCTCGGGATGCCGGTCGCACACAGTCTCCGGGCATACATGGAAGCCCGGTACCCATAATTAGTCTCCATGGGTTCCCCCACTGTGGACAGTTGGCCCTTATGTGTCCAGGCTCCCGACACTGCCAGCAGACCACTGGGGACGGATCTGCAAGAGGTACCTCCCGGGCGGGTTTGGCCGGCCGCCGGACTGGGGTGGAGATTTGCGGGGTTTGACTGGCCCCTCCCAAAAGAACCCCCTGCAGGTTTCTGGTGGCCTCATATCGCTCCACCAGGTCGACCATCTCAAGGGCATTGGTGGGGATACCTGGCCGATCCAGTGTTGAAGGGGGTAAGGCAAGGCCCTCCAAAACATGTCAGCCAGCAGCCGGTCCAGCATAGCAGTCGGACTCAGAACCTCAGGCTGCAGCCATTTTTGCAACCTGTGCAGCAACTCATAGTACTGCGGCCTGGCGGGTTCAGCCACGTTAAAGTCCCACTGGTGGACACGCTGAGCCCGGACCAACACGTTTACCCCCAGTCTGGCCAGGATCTCCCCCTTCACCGTGGAATAGTCAGCAGCCTGGTCGTCTGCCAAATCAAAAAAACTTGCTGGGGTCCAGACGCCAGGAACGGAGCGACGACCTCTGCCCACTGTTCTCGGGTAATTTCTCCTCACGGCCACCTTCTCGAACACCGCCAGATAGGTCTCAACATCATCCGAGGGGGTCATCTTAGGGATCGCGGCACGGACAGCTTTCCGGGCATCGTGGACGCGGTGGGACGCTCCTGCCGCTTGCAACGCCATCACGTGCTGTAGCAGTAGCTGGTTGGTCTCCCGCTGCTGCACGTTAGCCTCTATGAGGGTTTTCACAGCCGCCTCCATTTTGTCGGGGATCACAGGCTGCAACTTTGCCGGCTTAATATAGGACATTCACTTTTGCTCAGCAAAAACAAAGTTCGGCGTTCACGCCAGCCTCACTGCGCATGCCCGCATCCGACACCAAATGTGGGGAGTCGCTCTGGTAGACAGCGGTGCGGGTGCAGTTTAGAGGCAAAACAAGGAGTCCAGATTGTGCATCAAACAGTGTTTTATTCACACTTGCACACCAGAAATGAAAACAGTCTCTTGGTGACAGTTCACACACAACAGAAATCAGGTGGCAAAACCAAAAACAGGCCAACACAGGGTCCAGTCACCTTGGGTGGTTTAGGTGCAGGTTCACACCTAGCAGTCGGCTCAGCCGCAGGCGATTCCACCTTCAGGTCGCAGGGAAACACCACCTTGCTGAGCTCCTTCCTCCAGGACAGAGAATTCCTCACCCCTGTTTGCAGGCTCCAGGATAATCACACCCCCAGACACAGCTGCTGGCTGCGTTATATACCCAGCCCAAAACATGGACTGGACCGTGGGGAGCAGCCACCCACCCTACTCTTTAGCTGCTCCCAGTAAGAGCCGGCCCGGATCGGCTTTGCAGCCATGCTATTTAAAAGAGTCAAAACAGCAGTAGCTGCTGCAGACAAAAACCCAGCTCTCAACTCACCGAGGCCAGCAACCTCGGTGACACGTACCTGCCATCGCATATGACACCTTGCACCTTACCACAATATATATATATATATATATATTGTGGGGAGTTGCTCTGGTAGACAGCGGTGCGGGTGCAGTATAGAGGCAAAGAGAGTCCAGGTAGTGCAGCAAACAGTGTTTTATTTCACACTTGCACAAACAAAACTCAAAACAGTCACTTAGTGTTACTTCACACACATAGCAAAAACTTGAGGCAAAACAAAAGTCCAAGACTGGATCAAATTCACCTGTGTGGTTTAGGTGCGTGTTCACACCTGGCTGTCAGCCCAGCCGCAGGAAAGTCCAACCTCAGGCTTCCAGGCAGACTGCACGCCTCTTTGCAAGCTCTTGCTTCCAGCCCTGAGAGCTCCACGAAACACCAGCAGTTTCCAGGTTAAATCACCTCAAATCCTAGGTGTCAGTTCACACCTGGCTGAATGCTCGGCAACACAAAAAGTCCACTGACCGTCTTTACATGGCCTGTTCTCCTGACACACAGGTCTCAGCTTTTCAGCCCAGCACAGGGCTCAGATCCCACACACAGAGAGAGACCTTTGCATAAACCCAGCTGTCTTTTAAAGGCAGCTAGGTATTAACCTAAAAAAAACCCGGACCGGCACCTAAAATCCGGTCCAGTATTTGCCCTCACCTGGCTGCAATCAACCCAGCAGCACAGGCTGAGAGGAAAATACCTGTTTTTTACCACCAAACCTCTCACTGTGTCACAATATATATATATATATATATATATATATATATATATATATATATATATTTATATATTCCAATATATTACTTTGTGGATTTTGGTGTGGAGAGCTACTCCATTTTTAGTTATTTTAACATTTTACCTATGAGAAGATTAGATTATTACTGCAATGACACATGTTCTTTATTTCTTTCTGCCATTTAAATGCCAACTGAAACAAATAGTAAAGCATGACATGATCCCTATTTTATTTTTTGAGAAAACCCTGCTATAGAATTGATATAGTTGTCATATCTTTTATGACTATAAAATACAAAATCTTAACTGCAAACAGAATATTTTACAAACCTCCATTTTTTGCACAAAGACAAGCAATGCTGAGCAAAACAGTTCTTCAAAGAGGAAACAAAAATGTTAAGATAATTTTATGGTTTTCTATATTTCAATTCACCATAAATTCGCAGTGTGCCTTTCACTGCAGAGATGGGAATATCCTCCATTGATCAAAAATAAAAGCACCTAAGAAGTGCAGAGAGAAGGGGAGATAGGAAATAATACTTTACTTGAAAGCTCTCATCTAAATCCCATTGTTCCAGATCACTTTCTTCCTGCATAAGTGTGGAAAGCTTAGGCTACCTTTGCCAGTATGTGATTTGGTTGTATAGGTTATCTTTTTACTGTTGGTTCCTTTTGTGAATTACTTCTTAAATAACTCATTTCCAGCACTAGTAAGCATACTTTGATAAGCAATCTAAGGATCACACACTTTGTTACAACCAGGTATTTTCAACTCAGTTTCAGCAAGATCAAAGGTAGATATGGGTTTTGAGGCTTCTCAATCTCTTCATATCAAACAGCTTAATGCCTGAACAGCTGTAAAATGCATTCACAAATCATTGATTTCAGAAAGTAAAAAAAAATACTTCTATTGTGTTAAAGTTATTGAATCTTAAAGTCTCGACTTTATAAACATACTTAAGCAGAAAACTAACTTTCCATTTTACTTGATTTTAACTTTTTTTTTTTAATCTCTTATATATATATAAAAATGAATTTCTGTCTGTCTAGACGTCCGGACGTTCTTTATGCGCGACCAAACAACTGGACCGATCTTCACCAAATTTGGCACACGGGTACATCAGGTGTCCGGGAAGGTTTTAGACCGAGTCTAAGCTCTCTAGGACTTACCGTTCCTGAGATATTCCCAAAAAATTACCTGCTTAAAAACAATACAAGGCAGCAAAGCCTTTAACTTGAATTCAAACAGTCACTTACTGCTCCCTGACAGTTTATCTCCACACACACAGTTTTACTCCAGGTAACCATAACAACTCAGCCAAGTCTCATCACTGCTCTAGATGACGTTTAAAGGAAATCTGTCACCAGGATAATCGCTATTGAAGTAAAGCTAGGGCCTAATAGCACTAAGTACCTTATTTCCTGAGGTTTCCATAACAACTCAGCCATTTCTCTTTACTGCTGCAGGTTAGCTTTAAAGGGGCAGAGCGCTGTGGATGATACTGTTAAGGGGGCAGAGTGCTAGGGAGGTCACAGTTTAGGGGGAAAGTAGGGTGGCCATTCAAGTCACCCTTAAAACCCTGCCCCCAGGTCCAGATAAGCCACACCTCTGATTTGTTTAGGCCACACCCCATCCAGAGGTGGGACAGTGATTTTCTCCCTGCAGCTCACATTCAGACAGAACAGTGCTGCTGTCTTACAGTGAACTGTTTAAAAGGACACACCCCCGATCCTGTTAGGCCACCCCCCCCCCCTCCCACTAAGCAAACAGTGAAAAATGAAGTTAAAAATCAACTTCTGTCAGCTGCAGAGATGAGAGGGACGGTGACTTTATCTCTGCAGCCCACACTCAGAGAAGATAGTGCTGCTGTCTTAGGGTGAGCTGTTGAAAGGCCACGTCTCTGATTCGGTTAAGCCATGCCCCCTCCCCTCCTGAGGTGGGAGGGAGGGTGATTTTCTCCATGCAGCTCACATTCAGACAGAACATTGCTGCTGTCTTAGAGAGAGCTGTTTAAAAGGACATGCCCCCAATCCTGTTAAGCCACACCCCCTCCCACTAAGCGGACAGGGATTGAAAAAGTTAAAAATCTACCTTTAGGTCCACTAAGCCAGTGTTTCTCAACCAGTGTGCCTCCAGCTGTTGCAAAACTACAACTCCCAGCATGCCCGGACAGCCTTTGGCTGTGTGGGCATGCTGGGAGTTGTAGTTTTGCAACAGCTGGAGGCACACTGGTTGGAAAACACTGCGCTAAGCCACACCCCCGATACATTTAGGACACACCCCTCCCCCTCTGCAGCCAATGAGTATTGACAAAATGAAGTTAAAAATCAACTTCTGTCAGCTGCAGAGGTGGGAGGGACAGTGACTTTCTTTTTGCATTCACACCGTACTGCTGTCTTAGATTAAGATGTTCAAAAGGACACGCCCCAATCCAGTTAGGCCATGCCCTTTCCCACTCAGCCAACAGGGATTGAAAAAATAAAGTTAAAAATAAACTACTAGGTACACAGCTCAGCAGACAGGATATGATTAGATACACAGCTCAGCAGACAGCATCACACAGGATAGAATAGTAGATACACAGCTCAGCAGACAGCATAACACAGGATAGAATATTAGATACATAGTAACATAGTAACATAGTATATAAGACCGAAAAAAGACATTTGTCCATCCAGTTCGGCCTGTTTCCTACAAGTTGATCCAGAGATACGCGCTCAGCAGACAGTATCACAGAGGATAGGATTAGATACACAGTTTAGCAGACAGTATCATACAACATAAGATTAGATACACAGCTCAGCAGACAGTATCACACAGGATAGAATATTAGATACACAGCTCAGCAGACAGCATAACAGGATAGAATATTAGATACATGCTCAGCAGACAGTATCACACAGGATAGAATATTAGATACATGCTCAGCAGACAGTATCACACAGGATAGAATATTAGATACATGCTCAGCAGACAGTGTCACACAGGATAGAATATTAGATACAT
The DNA here is from genome assembly GCA_033119425.1 of Bufotes viridis. NCBI lineage: Eukaryota > Metazoa > Chordata > Amphibia > Anura > Bufonidae > Bufotes > Bufotes viridis. The sequence goes on along the minus strand of CM065594.1, from coordinate 171,196,439 downwards.
GCTCAGCAGACAGTATCACACAGGATAGAATATTAGATACACGCTCAGCAGACAGTATCACACAGGATAGGATTAGATACACAGTTTAGTAGACAGTATCATACAATATAAGATTAGATACACAGCTCATCAGAAAGTATCACACAGGCTAGGATTAGATACACAGCTCCGCAGACAGTATCACACAGGATAGGATTAGATACACAGCTCAGCAGACAGTATCACACAAGATAGGATTAGATACACAGCTCAGCAGACAGTATCACACAACATAAGATTAGATACACAGCTCAGAAGACAGTATCACACAGGAAAGGATTAGATACACAGCTCAGCAGACAGTGGGGCGGGTACTATAGAGGTCACTGTTAGGCCTTATTCACACGTCCGCAATTCTAAGATTATAGCTGGGCACACTCAAAGGATCAGGTCCATATAGAAAGGTAAATTTAATAATAAACAAATAAAATCGCAAATAAAATCAATATGAGTAAAATTAGCAATACTACACAAGAATTTGTAAACATCAAGTGCTCTTATCCTTAAATGAATGACAAAAAATTCCGGCAATAAATGGCTGATGAACAAGTGTTATCCCATTAAGGTATGCGTAAATGATTCCAAATAGTTACAGTCTGGTGCTGATAGTGTGCTAATCGTATGGATCCTGTGAAAGTTAGGGTTGCAAATTGATAAAATAGTGCTATACCGGTATATCAGTTGCTACTGATATACCGGTATAGCATACCTTAATGGGATAACACTTGTTCATCAGCCATTTATTGCCGGAATTTTTTGTCATTCATTTAAGGATAAGAGCACTTGATGTTTACAAATTCTTGTGTAGTATTGCTAATTTTACTCATATTGATTTTATTTGCGATTTTATTTGTTTATTATTAAATTTACCTTTCTATATGGACCTGATCCTTTGAGTGTGCCCAGCTATAATCTTATACTTTCAATATTGGTTTACAGGGTGTGGTTTACCAGCTTGGTGCACCTCATCTGATCCCACCTATCCTAGTGCGACTTGTTGTTTCTCCTCATACGTCCGCAATTCTGTTCCGCATTTTGCGGAACGGAATTGCGGACCCATTAGTTTCAATGGGGACAGACGATGTCCCGGCCGGGTCCGCAATTGCGGATCCGCACTTCCGGGTCCGCAATGGCGTTCCCGAAAAAAATAGAACATGTCCTATTCTTGTCTGCAATTGCGGACAAGAAAAGGCATTTTCTATGAGAGTGCCGGCGATGTACGGTCCGCAAATTGCGGAACGCACATCGCCGATGTCCGTGTTTTGCGGATCCGCAGATCCGTGGATCTGCAAAACACGACGGACGTGTGAATAAGGCCTTATGGGGGATACTGTTGATATCTTTTTACGACACACGGAAACATGAAACGAAATAGATGAAATATACCCGTGCGAAGCCGGGTCCTTCTGCTAGTACAGTATATAGGACAAACAGAACCAATAAAAAAGTAAACAATTCCTACTTAGACCTGAGCAATTAAAAAAACTATAATCAAAATTTGACCCCAATTTTTTTTAAATTTTAAATATGTAGATTCCGAATTCCTGAAGATTTATATCTGTAGAATTTTAGAAGAGAGAAAGAGAGTGATTCCAGACATTTTTGAAAAACAGTTCCACATTACAAACTCTGGGGATCATTTATCAAATTGGTGTGAAGTAGAACTGGCTTAGTTGCCATAGCAACAAAATTAGGATGTGGAGGAAGCGGCAATAAATTAGTGGAGGGAAAAAAAGGTTCTTTTATTTTAATCCATGTTATGGCAGTGCAAAACCTGTGAGTTTGAATTCTTTCTGTTAGATGTAAAATTACTGTGCGTCAGTATTAGACTTAGTTCACACTTTAGTTATTTAATTAATAATTGTCAGCCCAAAGCAGGTGCGGGTCAAACCCACAGAATAAGTGTAGATATTCATGATACCTAATACGAGAGTAGGCTTGGCTCATGAATTTGCCTCACAATAAATGATAGAAGTAACGGATCAAATATTCCGCCTTACAGGTCAATATTAGTGTCAGCTCTAATTTATCGGCGTGCACTTTACCGTGCAGTTGCCCAAAATTCAAGGAGTGGCCCCATGACAGTTGGTAGGATGTCAGCAGTAAGGCTGTGTTTACATCACTGTTTATTTTTCTGTTCTTCTAATCCGTCAGAAGAACAGCCCAAAAAAGCAGATCCTGTAGTTTGAGCATCCACATTTAATATTTGCTCAGCATTTGATAAGTATCAGTATGGTAAAAACAGGAGTGGGTCCAAAACAGAGATAACATGTTATGGAAATATTTGTCTTCAGTGTTTTAGAGCCACTACTTATTTTGTCTTCCAAATCAAGTTCATTTCCTGAGGCAAAATATTGACCATGTGATATAGGTCCCATACTGAACATGTGATACAGGCCTTCTGGAGGCTCAGATTACAGGAAAGTTTTTTTTTAATTATTGTTATTTTTTTTTATTCTTCTGATGGATCAAAAGAAAGTAAAAATAAACGGTGATGTCACCACAGCCAATCAGGGACACTAATGTTCTCAAAACAGAGAGTTGAGGGTGACGGAGCATGAAGAGTCGCACTAGTTGTCCAGGAACAGAATGGGGAGAGGGGGGGGCAAAAGCAGTGGCAGTAATAGTACCAGTTGAGGCTTATCACAGTATCAGGCAGGTGACAGCATCTGAATAGTAACAGCAGGACGTGGGTAAAAGTAGTGGGCAATTTGTCACAATGTTCTGGTGTAGCAGCACACTACAATCAGATCATTACTGCCAGAATGGTATGTCAGGTAACGGAGCTTTGAAATCCTGGTTGATCTAGGCCTGATTCATCTGTATAAAAATTAGTCTCGCAACATTTTGGGTTGAAAAGCTAGTTCTCTTTGGGGTAACTATTAGTGTTGAGCGAGAATGCTCGGCCGAACACCAATTTGGCTCTAGTCTCTTCACCTACTAAATATCTCAGGTAGTCAACTGTCCATCCAAGCAACAAAGCTTGAGCTGAAACACATTCTTTGTATCTAAATAACATTCTGAAGAAAAATTACATATCAGCCTTTTTACATAATATCAATTTTTGTGGACCATGCTGGCATAACCTGGGTATCTCCTGTATATAATTATATATTTACAGCTGGCATAAGTTAGACATATTCTTGTATATAGTGATATGGACCATGCTGGAATAACCTGGGCATCTCCTGTATATAATTATTTATGTACATCTGGTATAAGTTAGACATCTTTTTGTATACAGTGATATGGACCATGATGGCATAACCTAGGTATTTCCTGTATATAATTATATATGTAAAGCTGGAATAAGTTATATATATATACAAGGAGATATATAACTTATATATACAAGGAGATATATATAAGTTATATATCTCCTTGTATATAGTGATATGAAGGGTGATGGTATAAACTGAGTATCAACTGTATATAATTATACATGTACAGCTGGTATAAGTTATATATCTCCTTGTATACGACCTGGGAGTCCAAGATGCATCCAGACATCGTCCCCATGCAGTTCCCAAACCATTTCAGTGGTGTTTCCATCAATTTCTTTCCTTTTCCTGTGAACCAGACACCCTCCCCTCTTCAGAGCACGGGGTGCCTGGTTTAATGCTCTGGTTCTCCCATTGACTTCCATTGTGCTTAGGTACTCTGTAGAGCACCCGAGCATCCCGATTAGTGTTGGGCGCAAATATTCAAATAGCGAAAAAAAAACTTACGAATATCAGCACTTCGCTAATTCACAAATAATTAGAATATAGTGCTACATATTCATAAAAAACTAATATATATATATATTTTTTCAATCTGAACCCAAGATATCATTAACGAAGATAGAGAATACAGCGCTATGTTCTCTATCTTTGTTAATTCTAGCAAGCCAACCAATAGGAAAGTTATACCCCGTTCAAAGTTTCATTCGCAATAATTAAAACCAATATTATTCGCAATAAATAGAATAATGACGAATATTCGACTTTGACAAATATATTCAACCGAATATTCGTGAAATATTGCGAAATCAAATATGGCACCTCGCAATCATCACTTATCCCGATGTGTTCGGCCCGAGCACCTTTTGTGCTCGATCAAGACTAGTAACTATGCCACCCACCACACTAAATACCCACTCTGATGCCACACTACGGGTCGGACAGGAAAGCCTGCCCAGGGCAAACTTGGCCAATTGCAAACACAATTCAAGTATGGCTGCCCAGTAGTTCAAGAGATCTTGGATCTGGGGTGAAAAGGTACAGTCTAAGTATGCCACTACCTGCTAGTTCTGCTCCATGTCCTGCTGCTGCTGTTGGGTGGTTTCTTCAGTAGGCCGGTAAAGAAAAGTGCTCATCAAAGACTCAAGACTCAACTTGCTGCTGATGGTTCTGCTCCTACCCCCCTTCATTCAGCAGTCATGGCAATGAAGCATGACCTCAATGGGTTCCCCCGGTTAGTCCTTCGTGAGGATGGGCATTGGGGCACGTAGGCAATGACCAACAGACTCCAAAGAAGTTCTAGATAGTAGTTGAGTTTTTCATGCCTCTCAGAAGGTTTAAGAAATGCACCTATTTTGGAGCAGTAGTGAGAGTCTTACATTGTGGAGAGCCAGTAGTCATCCCTTTGCCGAATGGTGATAATACTGCTGTCACTAAGCAAGAAACTCAGCATGCATCTGGCTATTTGGGCAAAGGACACAGAGGGACTCCCTGCCTCCATCTCCACTGCATACTGCCACGGTCATTCGGGATCATCTACATTGTCTTTGTTATTGCCCTATAGCTCTTCATGCTCTTCCGGATCCTCTCCTGTCCCTTGGGCAGATAAACCACCTAGTTCTGTATAGAATTCCTATGCATCTATGTCCTCCTCCTCCTCCTGTGCCAGTTCAGCCTCTACAGGGCTCAGGTGGCCAGGAGAAGTAGCCACCATGTCTTATGTCCCCTAACCAGTCAGACATGAGGGAGAGGAATCACATAATTTATTCAATAGTCCTGGCGACTGACAAATAAAGCGGCCTCCTCAAAGGGCCTGAGCAAACGCATGGGCTGCCACTGTCTAATGTCGAAGTCACATTGGGGAGTAGTCCTGTTGGCCTGCATTATAAAGAAATCGGTCATGGCCAAATAAGGCAACATATGGAGGGTGGAGCTCCAACGTGTGGAAATGTTGCATATGAGGCAATAAAGGGGAACACTATTCTGCCTTTGCAGTAGAAAGAGGGAATGTTTTGCAAGGTAAGAGTGGCTAAATTGCATGGACAGTTTCCTTGACATTTTCAAGACATTTTGCAGTTGACTGGAAGACTTCAGGAACAGGGTGACAACCACTGTTATCTGTGACCATGGTTCCTTTCTCCTTTTGGCTAGGGGACAGCCAGGATTTGATTTACTCTTGAAGGACGCAGAGCAGTTCCTTCCCCGTGTGCTTGATTCGGCAGCACATATACTAAAATTGGAACGATACAGAGAAGATTAGCATGGCCCCTGCGCAAGGATGACACGCAAATTCATGAATTGTTCCATATTTTTCACGGTAAAAGAGGAGAGAATATTTAAAAGAAGAAAAACTGCTACAAGAAGACATAGTTTTAAATTAGAGGAGCAAAGGTTTAAAAGTAATATCAGGAAGTATTACTTTACTGAGAGAGTAGTGGACGCATGGAATAGCCTTCCTGCAGAAGTGGTAGTTGCAAATACAGTGAAGAAGTTTAAGAATGCATGGGATAGCCATGAGGCCATCCTTCATATAAGATAGGGCCAGGGGCTATTCATAGTATTCAGTATATTGGGCAGACTAGATGTGCCAAATGGTTCTTATCTGCCAACACATTGTATGTTTCTATGTGATCTTTTTTCCCAGGCTGATCAGGTGCAGAACTGCATGACAATGTCGGGCTTTGCATAGGTTGTATACTAGAGGACCACTCTGAACTGTGCCTACAGTGGAGGCTGAGGACAAGGTAGACAATGAGGAGGCAGAGGAGGACATCACAGAAATCCCACGATTATAACTCGGAGGCGGCATTGCCATTACCTGGCCAAGTTGCTGATGTGGCTGGGCCAGAACCACATTTAACCAGTGGGTTGTATATGACATATATTTTTCTTAATCATGGTCATTATAGCTCCACATGTCAGTGCAGGCATGAACTGTACCAGACACGAACAGACTCAAGGACTGGCCCACCTTCTGCTCAAGATACATGTGCAGGAATGGTACAGCCTTTTTGGAGAAGTAATGATGGCTTTGGACTCTCCACCTTAGTTGAGCACAAACCATCATATGCAAAGTTAGGGATTGTAGTACCAGCAACTTGGCCATGGGCACGTTCAGCTTCTGCATCATTGGATAAGGGAATGCATACTGATGTCTCTTTACAATCACTTCGGTGATCATTTGCTGGTAAAACACGTGACAAGAAGTAGGAGGAGCATCATGAGCAATGAATAAAGGGGAGGAACGACAGCTTCCTTCTGCCACGGTTGAGGTGCCCTGACTGCTTGAGAAGGTGTGCAGGGTGCTGTCAGTTGCAGCAGTTGCTACGTCAGGCTTTACCACTACATTAGTGCCACGGTTTTCCTAGGCCACGTTATGATGATGCTCTATTTGTTCATGTAGTACCGTGGTGCAAACATTAGCATTGTGACCGCGCTTCACGTTCTGTCCACATATACTGCATACCGCCACTCTAATTTCCTCTAGCGACTTGATAAAAAATTTCCACTCTCCAGGTATTTCATTTTAACCCAAAACTCCATGGTGACTGCCTGCCATTGCTTTTATGAATCCATGCACTGCTAGTTTTTTCCTGATAGGTAGGCCTGAGTACCAGATGGTCTACCCCGGGCGTGTTTGTCTACAGTACAGATCTTGCACTGTTTCCAGTGGCCCATAGGCAAACTGCCACCCTGCTGCTGTTTCATGGGCCTGCTGCCACCCTCAACCCCTGATGATGCACCCTCTTCACCCTGCTTCCACATGCTATTGACTTCATCATCATCCACTAAAATCTGTTCATCACTCATCTCACCCTCACCAGTCTCATGGCCATGTCCTTGACCACCTGCTCCCACCCAACTGTCATCATCGCTAGTAGCACACCAGAGGGAGAACACAGCGGACCTCTCCAACCAACTCTGTGCTGGCCTGTGGTTGCTGACTGTCCTCACTAAGCTTGTCCTCTCTAAAAAGCAGAGCAGAGCCAGCAGCATGCATTACTTTTCAAGCAGAAGGAGCAGCAAAAGAAAGAGGCAGTTGCAGGAGAGGTGAGGACACAGAAGTTTTTTTCCTGCGCCATGCTAACTAAGTGTGGTCTCAGAGGAACCCATCAATTCATGGTTGTGTGTATCTGATATGATGTTGAAGAGCAAGTCAACCATTCCAGTATAGCTGGATTGTTGTTAAAAACACTACCGCAGGATGACAGCCTGTTGCTGAAGCTGCTGCTACCACCACCCCTTCTTCTGCTGCTACTAGGGTTGGCTACAGCAATGTGTTTGCCATAGCCTGTTCCTTTTGAGGGCCCAGGCAACTGTCTGTTGTTCACAGTGTTCAGTAAATGAATTAGTAATGTAACAGATTAAGTATAAATGGCCCAGTAGATGATCTATATAAACATGCCTATATAGTACACTGCCTGTTGACAATGAGTCTGACGCACTGTGCATCTATGTATAACTGAACAGATTAATTATTAATGGCACAGCAGATAAACTAGGTATCCTATATATTAGACTGGCTGTTGAGACTAATTCTGATGCACAGTCAGTACATGTATAACACAACAGATTAACTATAAATGGCCCAGCAGATGAACTATATAAACGTACCTACTGTATATATTACATCGCCTGCTGATGATGAGTCTGATGCCCCGTGCATCTATGTATAGCTGGCATAGCAATGTATAATAGTTTTTAAATATTATTAAAAAATATTCTTCATTTCTTCACTGTTACTTTATCTGATCTCTAATCAGAGGCATATAATGTCTGCCCTTTCTTCAAGTCACAAAATGTCATGAACCTTGTTTTAACATTTCCTTTTTTCATGTAAACTGTTTCCCTCATATTCACTAGATAATTGTACCAAAAGGGCACAATATTTCACTAGTAAACCAGCTTCTCACTACCAGGCTATTAAAATCATATTTCATACCTTAAAATAAAATATATGAACAGGTCCACAATAAGTGAGCTAAAATACTGCCTCAACTACTAAGTGATCTAAATATCTACATAAAGATATAATTATCAAGACGATAAGTACTGATTCCCTGTAACTATAATCTGATTCCCTGAAACTATAATTAGGGCAGCATAAAGGTACACTTTACAAACATACAAAACTCAGTCTATGTGCCCAACATATTTTGCTACCAAACAGCAGCATCAAGGGATTCGGACAAAGCAGGAGTGGCAGCTCTCATGAGTCCTAGTAATATATTTACTTAATTGTTGAGGTAGCACAAACAGTATTTCAGCTCACTGATTCATGACCCATTCACATTTTTTTTTTTTTTAAGGGATGAAATAAAATTGCATTTTAATAGATGGATAGTGAAAGGCTGACTCACTAGTACAATTGTCTATTCAAAGCATTAATTTTGTTTCTCAGGTTATGTTGTTACCCCTTGTATATTCTGTTGATACATCATATCCACTCAAATAAATCATATAACCTCAAGGAGGCCAAAAAATATCTTTAGCTTTCAGGGGATGAGAAGTTGGAACCACAATATGAATGCATGGTTTATTGCCTTAGAAAGCAATCTCAGAAAGTATGAATGGTTGTCAATTTACAGGAATTATAATTTATAGGTCTGCGAATACAAAGTTGTTTGATTATTTTCATCTAATTTTCATGTATTAGATGTCATGATTTGCCACAAAATGCAAAATTGGCTTTAAATTTATAAAAAGAAATATATGGGTTTTTAACCAAAGTTAAAGTCCAAATTACTATTAATTAATTCACATAAGTGCATTTAAGATATAAAATGCCAAGAAAAACTTAAAGGGGTTGTCTGAGTTATATAAGAAAAAATATAGCACTGTAATTTTGATGGTCAGCAATATATACATAAGCTAAGCAAGTGAAAGGCTTTTATTCCAAATGGAAGAATTCCATTTCATACCCCAATCTTCACTCAGCAATTTGTCCCATCCCCCATGTTACAGATATACCAATACTCAAGCCCCCTGCTACCTTGGAAGAGATACCTAGCTCCGGTGAAGGTGAAGTCATACCTGAACCAGATGACAAGTCAAGTTCTGACTTTGAAGGTGATACAAACCAAAATTGGCTTCTCATGAGGAAATGAATGATTTTCTAAGAGACTTGAATCTTCCCAAAGATGCCACTGAGTTACTCAGATCAAGGCTGAAAAGCAGGAATTTATTGTTGCCAGGAGTGTCATCTTCATGGTTTAGACATTGTGAAAAGTAGTTCATTCCATACTTTGCCCAGGAAGACAAGTTGGTTTATTGCATCGATGTTGAAGGTCTGATGGTTCAGTTTAAAATCCAATATGATTCAGAGCAATGGCGGCTTTTTATAGATTCTTCAAAAAGAAGTCTGAAAGCAGTTTTACTCCACAACGGTGGTTTTTACGCTTCCATACCTGTAGGTCATTCCATACACTTGAAGAAAACCTACGAGAACTTGGAATTGGTTCTTAAATTGGTAAACTTAAATATGAAGACCATGGTTGGCAAGTGTGTGGGGACTTGAAGGTCTTGTGCATGCTTCTCGGGCAATAAGCTGGGAATACCAAATGCCGTCGTTTTCTGTGTCTATGGGACAGTCGAGACAGACAAAATCACTGGACCAAGAAGAGTTGGCAGCCAAGGATGCTAACAGTCAGTGAGAAAAATGTCCTCTGAGAAACTTTGGTACCTTCCGATAAAGTTCTTCTACCACCTCTCCACATAAAATTGGGATTGATAAAGCAATTCATAAAATCACTTTCAAGAGATGGAGAATGCTTCAAGTACTTGGTCACCAAGTTTCCAGGCCTGTCGGAGGCAAAATTGAAGGAAGGCGTGTTCGTCGGACCAGAAATTAGAATGCTTATAGTTGATCAAGAGTTTGTCAATACCATGACAGGTCCTCAAAAAGAAGGACGACAAAGATCCTCAGTACACAAAGATCGTCAGATGAATGCTGAAAGCATTTCAAGCTTTAGGTTGCCTGATGAGTTTGAAAGTGCATTTCCTCCAGTCCCACCTTGACTACTTTCCTGCAAATTTGAGAGCTGTGAGTGAGGAACAAGATGAACGATTCCACCAATACATTAAATAGATGTAAAGGAGATACCAGGGGAAATGGAGCATTACAATGATGGAAGACTACTGTTGGATGCTTCAGAGAGACATTCCAGATGCTACTAACAAGCGTAAATGCACCAATAGGAGCCTCACAGGGAAGAAGAATCGAGTTTAGTGTGTGTAGGTGAGCTCATTTCAGTTCAAAAGAGGATTTTCATGAAAATTGTAAAACTTTATAAGTCCATTTCCATTTATTTTGAGGTATTACCTTATTTAAAATATTTACCTAACTTGTCAGGAAATGTGATGTCCTATGACAAAATGAAGGTCATTTTCAGATTCAGTGCACCAAAAAACATAAAGATTATGTGGAATAACCAAAACAGCTCTTGAAAAAAAAAAAATTGCAGACCAGTTGGTTCCTGGTCCCTTGTTGATATCTTGTCAATTGTTGTTCAAACAAATAGCCAACAATTACTCTGTACTCCAGGAGTAAGAAACCTCTGGCACTTGTAAAGGATCAGTGAGTGTGGACCCACTGTGCCAACTCACCAGTTTAGCTTTGGGCTAACCCTAAGGAAGTTAATCCAACACCCCACTGATATTTACCCTTTAACCGCCGCGTGGAAATCTGGCCTTCTCTGTAAAGAAGCAACCAGATGCAGCTCAGAATGCAGAAAATACACTAAAGCCACAGGATCAGTATGGAAAGACATTAAGGCTTAATGCAAGTTACTAGTTCCAGAATGCACACTGGTAATGTAGATGGATGAAAACAGAGGGCAAACCAGCAAGCTGGGTGGCAGTGAAGAGAAGGCAAGCTGGATACTTTGTAGGAATACAGACAAGGCAGATGGACAGGGTTAAACTTAAACACAAACGGAACTGAAACTTGGAGTTTGGGGAACATACAGGCTGGGCAGGTACACAGCTTGAGAACAGAAAGGAAGAAATGCAGGCAAACTATAGGAGAATCACTGAAGCACTAGACTTCAAACACCCTTGCTGAATTATTTTTTTAAAATTCACTTGAAATTATTGGGCTTTAGATTATTGAAAAAATATTTTTTTCTCTATGGATATATTTAATAAATCAATTTATTGTAAATAGACTATATAGATTCAATTAAATTGAATCTGTCAGCAGATGCTTATCAAGCAATGTGGGCACATATGAACATACTGTAGGACCTACACAGATGTCTTTAGCTGCCAAGTGCATATATAACAGGTTAACCAGTTTCATAGGTACAAATCTGCTGACAAATGCCCTTTAAATATACTAAAACACTAACAACAAATATACTAAAATACAAACAACAATTTAGCTGCCAGTTTTACAAAGTGATTGCTATTGATACAATATGTCTTTTCATTGTAAATAAATGTATATTATTGCTAACTCAGTTTATTTTTTCATTTAATAAGACTTTTTTCCTGTTTCATTTATCCTATTGAATTAAAATTGTGAATGAAATTAATTAAAAATATTAAACTATCGAACATGATTTTTTTTTTCATGTCAAAAGATAACAAAGCAAGTATAACATCAACTAGGCACTAGGAAAGCTAATTTATTCCTTCTTTTTATTTATTTTTTTAAGCTATAAGAAATGTCCTATTTCAAAAGAATCCACTGCCAGATTAAGTTCACTATGAGGATCACATTGTGGACAACATTGATGTATTGAAGCAAGATACCGAGGCTAGAGTCCAGAGCAGTGGACTAGGAGAAAAAACAGAAAGTCTGACTGGACAGAATAATGGATGGCATGTGTTATGTGAGGACTTATTGAGCTGAGGTGCTCCTTCTCAGTTTTAGCTTAGTCATAAGAAGAACACTCAGTAAACTTTTACTGTGTTGGTGGACTTTTGGTACTTTTTCAAAGAGTACAGAAAGAAAAAAGTTAAGTCTGTTCATATAAAATATAAGTTCTAAAATAGTCTCATTAACATGGCAGAGTCAGGTGCAGAACCTTGTATAATGGCTCACATTGTCTCTGTGATCCTGTTCTATGAAGCCATAGTCACACTGTTTACTGCAATATGATGCAGTGCATGGCACCATACTACAGAGATATTTCCTTTAAAAGTAATCCTTCTTCCAAGGAACAGATATGTACTACACTATCTCACAAAACTGCCTTATCTCTGCACAAATAATACAGAATCAAAGCAATGCAACCTTGGTGTAGCTTCATATGAAATTAGTGCCATACAATGCCATACAAGTCTATGAGTGCCATATTACAGTTTCACAGCCTTCATAGATTGTACAGAGGCATAATATGTTTGGGAGCATAAGCCGAATAAAAAGTTACACAAATGTTTAATAGACTTTCTGTATCAATTCCTCATTCTTTTCACAGTCATTCAGTAGGAAACGTTTTTGTCTGCAGCCAGTGAGTACACATTTGTATTTTTCTGCAATGTGAAAAATGTTACATGAATGCTCTCAGTTATATTCCAGCTAACAGAGCTCTAGCATTGTTTGAAAATACAAAATACTACCCTTGCCATCTAGAATACACTATTCTTGCATGGTCCTATAGTGTATAGCAAGATTGTTGGAAATAACTAAAATGTAAAAAGATTTTTAAAAGATTTTTTAGGTTACAAATTAAATGATTGCATAAGAGAGATGACTTTACTTGGAGAAGAAATTTGATATGTGATATGTTTTTGATTATTTTAACCCCTTCAACCACCGTGACATACCGGTATATCATTGTGGTTGAGGGAATGTATGGAGCGTGCTGAGCCTGCTCCATATGCTGTGGGTACCGGCTATATAATATAGCAGGCACATGGCCACAATGACAAGTAATGGCAATCGTGCTGAACCCTGTTATTTAACCACTCAGATGATGAGATTAACATATCTACCTTCCGATTGGAGCAACCGCAGTGAAATCACAGGACTTTTATTGGTTATCATGCTTCTGAAGCTTTCCAGGGCTGCCATGGTAAGCTCCCTGCTGAACTGTGTAAAAAACACAGCTCAGCAGGGATCATGTCAAATTTCTTATTCTCCCAAATAGATCTCTATGAGGGTGAACAGGACAAGGGATCAAAAGATCCCAGGTTCTATCTCCCTAAGGGGGTTAAAAGTTATTATAAAAAAATAAAATAAAATGAAATGTTTAAATTACCCACCTTTCCCAATTTTACACATAAATAATATATTAGCAATAAACAATAAACATATCAGTTATTGCCACATCACAAAATGTCTTAACTATTAAAATATTCAAAATAATTCTGTGTGGTGAACCCTGTAACGGAAAAAAAATGAAACCCACATGATTCACCACTTTTAGTCACCTTTCCCCCCTAAAATTATCAGTTATCAAAAAGTCAAATATACCACAAAAATTGTACCAATAAAAACTATAGTTTGTCCTATAAACAAGCCCTTATATAGCTCTGTAGACAGAAAAATACAAACGTTATGGCTTTCAGAAAATGGTATTGCAAGGATTTTTTTTTATTTTTTCAAAGGTTGTTTTATTTTTTCAAAGTTAAACAAGCTAAACAAAAACTATATATATATATATATATATAAGTCTGGTATTGCCAAATTCTTATTGAGCCACAGAATAAGAAAGTCCTGTCAGTTTTAGTGCACTGTGAACGCTGTTATGACAAAACCTCAAAAACCTTGTGGAATTGTGTTTTTTATTTTCAATTTAACCCCACAAAGGAATTTTCCAACATTTTACAATAATAGACATGGTAAATTAAATGGTGCCCTTAAAAAAAAAATTAACTTATTCTGCAAAAAAATTAGCACTCATATGGCTATATGAACAGAAATATTGAAAAGTTATGCCTATTGGAACATGGGGAGTAGGGATAATCGAATCGACTTTGGCTGCTTCATCCAAAGTCGTTTCGCATAAAACTTTGATATAATATTGTACGGAGCAGGAGCTCTGTACCGTATTAAAATGTATTAGATCAGATGAGCCAAAGTTATTACTTTGCAAAGCCTCACGAGACTTTGTGTAATTACTTTATTAATTAATTATTATTGTAAAAAAAAACTTTATACCAAACTAGGGTTTGGTTCAGAGTGGTACCTTGGAACTAAACCTGAGTTTGTTATATAGGTTTTTAAATTCATTCTTGTAAGACTTCGCAAATTACTAACTTTGGCTCATCAAAGCCAATACATTCTAATACTGTATGGATCTCCCGCTCCATACAGTATTACAACAGAGTTTTATGCGAATCGACTTCAGAGGAAGCAGCCAAGTCGATTCGCTCATTCCTAAGGGGGAGGAAAAGAAGGAAAATGCAAAACAGAAAAACGGGCCTGGTACTTAAGGGATTAAAGGTGTTGTTCACTTTCTGATAAAATTTTGTCTATATGTTTGTAACATGACTATATTGCAATTACTAATATAGTCTTTGTTGATATTTTCACAATTTTCTATATTTTATAACATATGCTCTTTTGTTAGCCAAGTGCTTGGTGCTGTCCACATGGGGGTGCTGTCCATAAGATGACTACTGATAGAGGGTCAAGTGATCACTTTGTCTCCTCTATTTATGTACAACGTACCTGCCATCTGCACTTGCACTGTTTAGAGCAGGTATAGTGTGTTTTAACGAAGGAGATTGGGTGAAGTGTCAAGTTAAATGACCATCTATCAGCAGCCATCTTATGGGCACTGCTTATGGGCACTGTGTGGACAGTATAGAAGATTTGCCAAACAAGGGTCATACCTTATGGAAAATAACAAATGGTAAACAATATCAAAAGAGTCTATAATAGTAAGTGCCATATAGTCATTATACATACATGTTGGTTAACAGTAGCCAGAAAGTATCCCACCCCTTTAAGTGATAAACATGTTGGATCAAAATCTTTGGCTTTCCTATTCAATCTTTATCAACTTTTTTTGATAACTAATGGTTATGTTTATTGTTGGTGCAACATCTCTTTATAATTCTAGGAACATGCCTTAACTGGTGATGAATTGGGGCCACTTCTAGATTCTGGAAGCCACCATGACTACCATTTCCCATTATTGAATAATCGGTAACTAGTGTAACTGATATGGAGTCGTGTAGCTTTACTTCAGTGACATGTAAATCTGTTGGCTGAGGCCAAAAGATTTCTTTTTGCCTATCACCTCCTTTTTATTGCAAAGTTTTTTAACGGTTTAATTTAACACTGTTTTATATTCTTTGGGCTACTGTATAAGTAAATAATATGCAATTTTTATAGAACTTTAGTTTGGAGTCTGTTGATAGTTTGGAGCCACAGCTAGCAGTAACAAAAATGTTTACTATATTTGCATATTCACCCATTAAATGTATCTTAACAATTATCAGTGTAACACATTTGCAATAAAAACAATGTTAGCTAACAGAGAAAAGGCTTATTTGTCAATATATGGAAAAGAAACATCATTCTACATTCTACATTGTCCATTATGACTTCAGTTGAGTATCTGTTTCTTTTAGGGAATTATAAGGATGCATCTTAATTCACAATGGTATCAATGCTGTACTAAGCACTTTCTGCAAGTCCAATAAAATCTCTTCTGGGCACAGTCACTATTATATACTGAAAATGTGTTATAATTAAATTTAGCATAATTACTTTACAGAGTGATCAGTGACAGTGCATTGTTCAGGAAAAATTAATCCTGGGAGCTTTCCACGGCATTTTTGTTCATGGTTCAAAATTAGATTTCAAAGAATGTAATTTATAATAACTAAAATCCCTAACGCATATTTTAATATATTCTATCTTTGTTACAGCATTTCACTGGTGAAATCAACCTAAGTTAAAAATCCTCCGGAGTTACCTATATTCAATCTTGTAACCAGCTTTTAAACCATAATTTAATAATGATACTTTATCATCTCATATTTGTGCTTCAAGAATTTCATAATCTTTTAGAACATATATGTTTAATAGTTTTTAAATGATAATGTAGTAATATATTAAATAAAGAGAATAAAATAAATTTACAATTGGTATTTAATATGTTGTCTTTTTAAAACCTTGGAAACATTTTGATCCATACCGGTAATTATTTAGATGTTAAGAATATTCATTTAACTCTTTGTGGCTATATTGTTATACTGTACATGCTTATGAAGAGCTGTTGGATAAGCAATTGACTAATAGCTATTTCTTTGAGCTCTTATTATCATTCTTGGCTGAGTGCATATGTTTATTATATTAGGTAAAGATGATGAAACTGCATAAACTGCTGCTTATCTTCTGAAAGGACCCTTTATCATAAACATATTTCAGTATATATAATGAGTGCCAATCAACAAAATGGTATATTGATCACTGTCATTCAACACCTTCACAGCTTATATCTTTGTCTGTAAATTAAGGTTTATTTATTGAACCACAAAGCACTGTAAGGGTTAACTCTATATTGCTCTTTGTTTAGGTTCTAGGTTGTGTGCTGCAAATTAGCCCTTCTATATAGTATTTGTTTTGTGTCTCACCACTTGCAACAGGTTCTTCTAGGTTCTGTTTGGTTCTACTTTCTTCCTAGAGCCTGTGAATGAGCTATAATCCATCAGTTTGTCTGTGAACAGAATCTGCCTGCTGTCTGCCATCTGATCTGTGCCTGTTACCCTGATCTGTTTGTGGGCCTATGCTGTGTCTTGCTCTTGCTGTCTGGATTCTGACTCTGTGCTGCCAGACCTGTTCCTGGGACAATTTCTTGGATTTGCATGTACACTATTTATCTAACCTCATTCTGATTCACTCTATGGGAGAGTTTTATCACACTGGAGTAAAGTAGAACTGGTTTAGTTTCCCATACCAACAATCAGATTCCCTCTTTCATTTTTCAAAGCTCCTTCGGAAAATTAAAGGTGGTGTCTGATTGCTTGCTATGAGCCACTAAAGTAGTTCTACTTTATACAGTTTGATAAATCTCCTCTGTGATGCCCGTGATGAGAACATAGTCCTACCACTTTACAAATCACTAGTCAGACCACACATGGAGTACTGTGTACAGTTCTGGGCTCCTGTGAACAAGGCAGACATAGCAGAGCTGGAGAGGGTTCAGAGGTGGGAAACTAAAGTAATAACTGGAATTGGGCAACTAAAGTACCCTGAAAGGTTATCAAAATTAGGGTTATTCACATTAGAAAAAAGATGACTGAGGGGAGATATAATAACTATGTATTAATATATCAGGGGTCAGTACAGAGATCTCTCCCATCATCTATTTATATCCAGGACTGTGACTATGATGAGGGGACATCCTCTGCGTCTAGAGGAAAGAAAGTTTGTACACAAACATAGAAAAGGATTATTCACGGTAAGAGCAGTGAGACTGTGGAACTCTCTGCCTGAGGAGGTGGTGATGGTGAGTACAATAAAGGAACTCAAGGGGGGACTAGATGTGTTTCTGGAGTGTAATAATATTATAGGTTATAGCTACTAGAGAGGGGTCGTTGATGCAGGGAGGTATTCTGATTGCCTGATTGGAGTCAGGAAGGAATTTTTTCCCCTTAAGTGGGGAAATTGGCTTCTGCCTCACAGTTTTTTTTTTGCCTTCCTCTGGATCAACTTGTAGGAAACAGGCCGAACTGGATGGACAAATGTCTTTTTTCAGTCTTATATACTATGTTACTATATGTTTTGCCTCACACTGGTGTCTATGACCCCCCCCCCCACCCAGTGGGTCAGTAGCCAACCACTCTGGTTGGTTATCATAGTGGTTCCATAACTATTGTCCTTAAGAGCATTGCAGATGAATAGCACAACTCAGGGATTCAATGGGCACTATCTGCCTGCTTCTTTATACAACAGACACCCAGTGGAATTGTCCATGTTTTGTGATAACAGTAATAACAAACATTTAACCCCTCGGATGCTGTGGAATCTGAGAGGTCTTTTCCCAGGAGTGCTGTGCCAAAATCAAGAGAGCTGGTTGGCTCTGAATCTACCATAGGATGCAATGTTAAATCATTGCATTCTAGGGGAAGAGTGTCAAAATAGTCAAATGTTAAACTCCCACGGGAAATATTTATAAAAAAATATTAAAATTCAAGTCACTTATTTTTTCCATATTTAAAATAACTAATTAAAGCACAAAGATCATTAGGCATTATTATGTCCCAAAACACCCGAACTATAACAATTTAATTTGTCCAGTACAGTTAAGACTAAGGCTACTTTCACATTAGCTGTAGCCATCTATGGAAAGATCCTTTAAAACTTGTTATTTATACTTTAAAAACTACTACTTGAGCCAAGTGTGATATCTGTATAAATGTGTATATATAGATAGCTGTCAGTCACTGCGAAGACAGCCTACTTGGCTCAAAGGTCAGAACTTTCTATGTATATTTACAAGTTTTTGAGAATCCTTATCCCTTAAAAAAATATCAAGCTGCTTAATAACAGCTGCTCTATAACATGATACCTGCTCACTGTACAGAATTTCATGGTGGCAGGTTCCCTTTAAATGAAAATATTAACATTCTTAACCATTTCTTCTTGTTCCAAATAGCTAAAATGAAAAATGAAGCAACTCTACTATTTGCTATTAGTCTTAATTTAAAATCTCTTTTTTTGTGTCTATAGCTCCAATATAGACATATATGATTACATGGTAAAGAAGTTGTGTAGTTTGACATTGTAGTTGTATTGCTATCCAACTGTCATCTACATTTTCTTAACTAACAAAAGTATTTAGTAACAATTAGAAGACATATAAAGTGAAATATTACTGCATAATCAAACTAGCACAATTAGCACAATTGTCAAGGTTTATTAATTATTCATTGTGGATGTGTTGGGACAATAAAATTAGTTTTAAAGGTAGGCATAGACTTTAACTTTCTATAAAATTATAGCATTGTGATGTGACATTGCTTGTGCCAAATGGTAAACTCATTGCCACATTTAAAGAAGGCATGCAACTTTAATATAAGAAAAGACTCTTTTACACTGGTCAAGAATCATGGCATCACAGGTAGAGATGAGCGAAGTTCTCAAAAATTCAATTTGGCTGCTTTACCAAATTTAAAAAATAAATTCACTTCCTGATTTATCACTGATTGCAGCATCTGAGATGACCATTAAGGGCTGTCAGAGGTTAATCTATTTAAAAAAAAAAAAAAAAAAACTACTCATCATATCCATTTGATCACCAAGAGTCTGCCACGGCCATGTTGATTGAAGATCCAGTGCAAAATCTTGCATACTGCGTGATGATATAATCATGCTAGCCGGCAGGGTGACATCATACGTCACCATGGACGAGATTTTTAATGAGATCTTAAATCAAAATGGCTGTGGAGGGCTCTTAATGCACAAGTGGAAGACGTGAATATGAATTTTTTTTACAGCCATTTTAAGGAAATGTATTCATTACAACGAAGTAAAAGAATAATTAGAATTCATGGTGAATCAAATTTTCTCTGAAATTTGGATCAAAATCCACTTAGTGAAGTTCAATTCATGTATATGTACAGTACAGTGCAAATTGGGTCTTCAAACATGGAGCCCACTCAAAAGCTGACATAAAAGGACTTTTAAACTCTCAGATGCCATGGGAAATTGCGACCAGGGTATCTGAGAGGGCTTTCCTTGGGAGTGCTATGTTTTTGGGGTCCAAACAAGAACAGCCTCAAGCCTTCTAAGGCCTAACACAGTTATTTTCCTATGGACCACTGCTATAATGAAACTCCCAAAGGCTACAATGATAAGTCATTGCAGACTACGGGATTAGCGATCTGACGATCGCATATTAAAGACTTTAATAAAGTGTAAAGAGTAAAACAAGAAAAAAGTTTTTAATAATATTTAAAAGAAATGAAAAATATAAAAATTGAAATTATCCCCTTCCACATACTAAAAATAAAAACATATAAACAGTAAAAAAATAAACATCACTATGGCTAAAAATGACCATAGTATCAAAATACTGAATCTCTGCGGTGAACACTATAATGGAAAAAAAATCTAAATGGCCAATCACTTTACCTTCTCCTCTCCATAAAAACAATCAAAAAGTCATACACACTCCAAGTCGCATTTACAAAAATTACAGATCATCCCACAAAAATGATTATTCACACAGCGTTGTAGACTACAAAAATGTTATTGGATCAGAATATGGCAATGAAAAGAAAAAAATATTATTTTCCAAATTTATTTTTATTAAGTATTAAAACACTAGAAAATATACATAAATGTGGTATTGCTGTAATTGTACTGACCCAGAGAATGAAGATAACAAGTCAGTTTTGCAGTTTAGGGAACATCCTAAAAAAGTTACCCATAAACCAATGACAGAATAGCATTTTTTTAATATTCCACCCTTTTTGCCATTTTTTTTCCAGTTCCTACTACATTGTGCCATTAGAAAGTACAACTTTTCCCACAAAAAAACAAGCCCTATACCTAAGTGAATGGATAAATAAAAAAAGTTATAGATCCGAGAAGGCAGGGAGACAAAAATGCCAGGGCCCTGATGGGATTAATCAGATAATCAAATCTCTTATGTGGCACATAACATCTTGTTGACATCGGCGTTTTGCCTGTTGTTACTCTGGCACACATGGCTGACTTTATGTTAGGCTGCCTTTCCCGCGACCCTTGCGTTCTGCGCATTTTAGATAACACAAATTACTGGGTGTTTTCATCTCTCAATCCTGTGGTGGAGAGGACGAGTAAAATGGTGCAATACTATAGTACTTGTTTAGAGATTGCTCCAAAATTTTCCACCGAACAACATGGCCGGCAGAGTCCGTACTTCAGAAGTCTGAAGTCTAAAGTCTGAAGAAGTGGTAGCTGCAAATACAGTGAAGGAGTTTAAGCATGCATGGAATAGGCATAAGGCCATCCTTTATGTAAGATAGGGCCAGGGGCTATTCATAGTATTCAGTATATTGGGCAGATTAGATGGGCCAAATAGTTCTTATCTGCCGACACATTCTATATTTCTATGTTTCTATTTTTCTTTAGGCAACCGAGGAAGGGAGAGAAGGGGAACACACAGCAGTTTCAAAAAAGCCAGGGCAACACTCTCCAAGGAATGGGACACTTTCATGACACCCCGCCAGCAACCTCACCCTGAAGCGCGGTCTAGTGGCACAAGGAGGGAAAAGTTTTGGAAGATGGTGAGGGAATATATTGCACACCGTGTCAGTGTCCTAAATGATCCCTAAGTGCCTTACAACTACTGGGTGTCCACGCTGGACATGTGGCAGGAACTTGCGCTCTATGCCTTGGAGGTGCTGGCCTGCCATGCTGCCAGGGTTTTGTCTGAACTTGAATTTATTGCTGCTGGTGGCATTATAACTGATAAGCATATTCGCTTGTCCACTGACAATTCTGACAGGTTGACACTGATAAAAATGAACAAGGCCTGGATTGCCACTGACTTCTCAACTCCACCAGATGGAGCTGAGCTGATGATGAACATAAAGGAAATTTCAATGTATTGTTTATAATGTACTCAGTCTACTGTAGTGTATGCACCTTTTCCACCACAAAAAAAGTGTATATGGTTGAATCTTGTTTTCTCCTCCTCCTCCTCAACCAGATTGTATATATTTCCTCCACTACAATTTATAAAGAGGGTCAGCTCTCCAGCAGGCCCTCAACCATAATATTTTAGATGGTCAGCTAACCAGAAGACCCTCACCTATAATGTTTTAGAGGGTCAGCTCACCAGCAGGCCCCCACCCATAATGTTTTACAGCAGGCATCCTAAAACTGCGGCCCTCCAGCTGTTGTAAAACTACAACTCCCACAATGCCCTGCTGTAGGCAGATACCTGTAGGCTGTTAAGGCATGGGAGTTGTAGTTTTGCAACAGCTGGAGGGCCACAGTTTGAGGATGCCTGTTTTAAAGGGTCAGCTGACCAGCAGGCCCTCAACCATAATGTTTTAGAGGGTCAGCTCACCAGCAGACACCCTCAACAACAATGTTTTACAGGGTCAGCTCACCAGCAGGCCCTCAACCACAATGTTTTACAGGGTCAGCCCACCAGCAGGCCCTCAACCACAATGTTTTACAGGGTCAGCTCACCAGCAGGCCCTCATCCATAATGTTTAGAGGTTCTGCTCACCAGCAGGACCTTAACCATAATCTTTTAGAGGGTCAGCTCACCAGCAGACCCTCAGCCATAATGTTTTACAGTGTCAGCTCACCAGCAGGCCCTCAACTATAATGTTTTAAAGGGTCAGCTCACCAGCAGGCCCTCAACCATAATGTTTAAGAGGGTCAGCTCACCAGCATGCCTTCAACCATAATGCTTTACCGGGTCAGCTCACCAGCAGGCCCTCGCCCTCTAATGTTTTAGAGGGTCAGCTCAGCAACAGGCCCATGCCCGTAATGTTTTAGAGGGTCACCAGCAGGCCCTTGCTCCAAATGTTTTGAGGGTCACCAGCAGGCCACCAATCATAATGTTTCAAAGGTGTGTATGATGCCTTCCTTTGTGTGTAATAAAGGGTGTATTGTAGTGCCAGTTCCTTGTAATTTTTGGCAGCCCTTTCACTTAGTGCATAGGCTTTATGAGTGTAGGAGTCCTACTACCTGAAACAATTGTACCACAATGTGAACGAGGCCCTCCTTTATGTGATATACAGGCTTTTTCGGAGTGCCTCTTGCTTATAATGTTTTGCACCACTTGCACTTTATATACAATTGAATATACAGGAAAGAATGTTTCCTAATTTATTTATTTTTGGGGGGGCGTATTTTTGTCAGTCTGTAAAAGTGGCATACAACTCGGACAGCATGGTTCCCAGCAGTGACCTGGGAGTCCAAGATGCATCCAGACATCGTCCCCATGCTGCTCCCGATCCTTTTTGGTGGTGTTTCTGTCACTTTCAGACCTTTTCAAATGGACCAGGCACCCTCCCCTCTTCAGAGCAGGGGTGCCTGGTTGTCTCCCATTGACTACCATTATAATCGGGTGATCGGCCGAGCACATGAATATAGCAATGTTTTCGGGCTGAACAACTGAACACCCGAATACTTTGGTGCTTGCTCATCACTAGCACTGATCTATGTGAAAGGGCCTTAAAGGAAATCTGTCACCAGAATGTTCATTGTTAAAGCAGATGAAATGCTTTGTAGGGCTAGCTTAGCTTAATGTAATAATAAATTTCACTTGGCGAATCATTACTTCATTCTGGTGAAAGAAACTCTTTATATCTATATGCAGATAAGCTCCTCATTGCACAGAGGGCAGGTCCAAGCCAGTCTGTGCGCCCTTGTTTTTCATATTTCTCTGCCAGCCCCTCACTCTACTTCTTGATTGACAGGGCTAGATATGATAACTATAGAGGAACCAGGAAAAGTAATGATGCACAGAGTGGCTTGGGTCCACCCTCAGAGTCCTTCACTACTCATTTGCATATGTATTTAAAGGACATATTCTCCAGAATGAAGCAACATATCATTAAGTGAAATGTATCATTATATTAGGCTAAGTTCTAGTTAGTCCTACAAGGCATTGAGGGACATCTATCAACTCTGTCGCAGATACTTCACCAGATACTGAAGTCTATGGTAGCTACATACTGGTGTAGACTTCGGCTGTAACTTATAGCTCACAAAGCCAGATGGTGAAATGCACATTGAGGTTACAGTCATCCTTGTCACGACATATTAGATCACACCATGTCTAAGGTAGGAGCCTGTTAGTTATATCTGTTTGCATATTATTGCTCTTATATAAGGTGTGTTTTTTGAGTTTCTTAGTTAAGAATGTGTGATCGGTTATTATATTGGTCAAACACATATTTGTTATAATCTTTTATGTTTGGAACTGGGATTCCCTGTGGTGTATTATTGCCATCATTTGCACTTACCCTTTTTGGTGTCTATTTACTGTATTCAATCACTAGATGTGATGTAATATAACTGATATCATCACATCTAATCATTTCAATTTTGTGATAATCTTTGGCTGTTGTATCAGGGTGCTCTAATTTTTTCAGCAGCTACCATATATTTAGTTTTTACTTATTTTACCATTTACCAATAAAGCTATAATATTTTTATCAATTGGACCAGAGCTTTTATTTTTTCTTATCTTTGATTCAGCTATAACTTATCCTAGTTTCTGGTGAAAGTCATAGTAAATCCAAAAGGTCCCAATCCTTCCATTAAGCGCAACCCCTTTTTTGCATTTGGAAAACATAGCAATTTATGGTGCACATATGCCATGCACCATAATTAGCAACTTTGTTATGTTCCTCATTGTGTCTGGTTTATCAGTGAATTTCCTGGTGGTAAATTCCTACACACATATTAATGATACTGCATGCAAACAATATGTAAACTTCATGACAGCTGGGGTTATCTTTAATACCTGCAAGAGGTGAATGGGCTAATCTTCTCTGTTCGCTCAGATAGGTGTAACTTCATGTCACTATTTTCTGGAACAAATTACCCTTTTTAATCTATTTTTACTTATAACAAGCAAACATCCTATTAAAGGAGGGGAGAAACACAAAATCTAATAATGGAATGTACAAAGAAACATACACATTTTAGACATGCTTTTCTTTACAGCTATAATTTATCATAACACGGGAGCAAGTGTGGGAAAATAGGTAGAGACTGTTATCTTTCTTCAAATAGTTGAGTAATTATGGTGTTATGGGGTTTCAGAAGAAGCTGTGGGCGGAAGGATTACAGCATAATGCACACCCTTATTTGAAATACAGTATAACGGAAACTGCATGGTATATTTATCACCAACCATTATTACCACAGTGTTTGGGGTCTGGAGCAGTCCCACCCATTTAGGCCACGTTTATTTTTGTGATTCTTGTTTTATATGTATTGAATGTGCCATTGCATATGGCTTGTAAACATTCTGTTGCACCTGGAAGCCGGTGTCACATGGTCTGTTGTAGGTGTAGCTTGCGGCCTCATGTGTTCCCCATTGCATTGTTGGTCCTGCAGTGCAGGTGAGTGGGATGGGGCTGTAGGCTACTTAATACCTGTTCAGACCTTGTTCACACACCATAGGTAGTCTAGTGGTAGGACCCCATGTCATGCTGAGATACCGTGTAGTGGTGCCTAAAGGGCTCCGATATGTTCCTGATTGGAAATATTGGCGAATCTCTCAGCTTTTAACACCAGAGTGAGGGATTAGCCAGTGTTGTCAGTTGCTTATCCATGTGGTGCATCTTTTTCTGTGAGTTATGTGTTTATATATTTTCATCCGCACATGTTTTATTTTGTGTAGGATGTTTGTGTGGTGCTTGTGGTTCGCGCCGGCATCCTCCATTGTATGCAATTTTTGCTGGGGATAGCCGTTCGCTGCGAACCACATGCGGAGGAACTGCCCCCAGTTAGAAACACGCCACAGTGTTTGGGGTCTGGAGCAGTCCCACCCATTTAGGCCACGTTTATTTTTGTGATTCTTATTTTATATGTATTGAATGTGCCATTGCATATGGCTTGTAAACATTCTGTTGCACCTGGAAGCCGGTGTCACATGGTCTGTTGTAGGTGTAGCTTGCGGCCTCATGTGTTCCCCATTGCATTGTTGGTCCTGCAGTGCAGGTGAGTGGGATGGGGCCGTAGGCTACTTAATACCTGTTCAGACCTTGTTCACACACCATAGGTAGTCTAGTGGTAGGACCCCATGTCATGCTGAGATACCGTGTAGTGGTGCCTAAAGGGGCTCCGATATGTTCCTGATTGGAAATATTGGCGAATCTCTCAGCTTTTAACACCAGAGTGAGGGATTAGCCAGTGTTGTCAGTTGCTTATCCATGTGGTGCATCTTTTTTCTGTGAACCATTATTACCTTACATAACATCTGGGAGACATACATAAATATTTATAAGTTTTATTATCATGGACAAGAAAATGTATTGGCTAAAAAGGACCCATTCCTTAAAGAATAAATACTTAATATCTGGAAATCCTAGGTTCAGCCACTTGTTCACAAATCCTAATGATTTTTAATTAGGTCCACTGGGTTTTCTGCAGTGGTTCAAGCATTTTTATTGATAAGGATAACTTATTCTGTAGCATTTCTTGATCTCATAAATACAGAAGCCCCAAAGGAAATCTGGAGGACACCCAATATACTGTAAGTCACTGGTACTCATCAATATTCATCAAGATGTTTTTTACAGATATGGCATAACTATCATGGCTCTGTTAGGATTGGAAGCTGTAATTCAACTGTGAAAATAGTCCAAAAGGAAATTCCAATTTTATGCAAGACCTCCCAAAATTTTTATGACAGGTTCTATGATAACAAGGCCATCCTCCTGACCAGATTCCTTGGGAATGCAATACCTTTAGCTTCTACAAACAGCAACTGATATTTAGATATCCTCTATTAATGGTATGTGTAAGGAGAAAAAAAGAGAGGTAAACAGCGCCTCATGTGAAGAATGTCTCAATGCGATTATTTATAAAAGCAAAAATTGTGCTTACCAGATTGAGTTGTGAAAGGAGTCACAACAACTATTCAAGCCTTGCTGGATTCTGCCTCACCAGCTGAGGAAAGAGCCACACTGCTGCCAGGTCCCGTCCTGCTTGGGTATGCGGATGAGAGAACACAAACTTGAAATGGAAGACACTGAAGTGGACCTTTACCACGGCGCTGCAGGCAGATATGACACTCCTGGATAGGAATAATCCTTTTTTATTTGATAATTAAAAGCATAGACTTTGCCTTTAATTATCAAATAAATAAGGATTATTCCTATCCAGGAGTGTCATATCTGCCTGCAGCGCCGTGGTAAAGGTCCACTTCAGTGTTTTCCATTTCAAGTTTGTGTTCTATTAATGTTCTATTAATGATATAGTCATGCAAAAGGGACTGGTGGATAGCTGCAAAGGGAGCTGAATGTTGTAAGAAGTGCAATGTTCTATTTTAGAACAGGACAGACACTTAAGGTCCCTCCCATACACATTATACTACTGTGGCAAACCAACTAATTTCTGCATGGCGGACCAACAATTTAAGGTATATGGGTAGCTTCTGACTCTCCTCTAATAGTTGATGGTTGTGGAGAAAAGGATTGGATGCTTTGAATTTTAACATCTATCTTTCTGTTCTCCAGGTAGATAAGCAACTAGCAGTGGCTTTGTTCTCTGCCCCTATTGAAAACACATGCACACCCAGCTAAGCTAAGCTTGGATGTTTATGGGGGAGTTGGAAGATATAGCTTTGGGCAGACAGTTTTTGAAAGTGACAGTGTATGGACACCTTTAAGATGTGGCCTACTTGGTGTGCAGAATCTAACACGTTAGGCAATTTCATTATAATTGAAACCATAACGGCAGAATAAGTTAACAGAGTAAACGTTTTACATGGAGCAACATTCACCTTTATGGGATAAGTTTAGCACATTCAAATTTTCTAGCATCTTTCTGTAGAAGTTTTTTAGTTTAATTATATTAGATTAATTTATGGTAACCAGTGTGTCTTCAAAATACACCTTAACTATATTCATTATTTAATTTCATGTACAATTTAGGAGACAAGAGGGGGTAGAGGAACATAACTTTTAATCCATTATCATAATAATTGTATCCAATTAAAATTAATTCAGGCCAGAAATCTTTAGAAAGCAGTTCCTTGTCGAGTGTCCCAAATTAAGATCGCACACTAATTTACAAGCAGAGTTCTAGCAACATGGCAAGATTAGCAAGATTAACACATAAATTATGAGCAATTCTGTTTAATGATCATTAAGAATTACTTCATTATATATTAGACTCATATTTACCTGAGCAATGGCTAAAGTCTATGCAAATTGGCAATGATCAGACCATTACAAATTAAGAATGTAGTACATCTAGTTCCTTTATCATCTCAGCTATTATTATATATAGTGTAAGATTAAAGACCACATGTTTTTTTTTTTACATATATGTGTAAGTAGCAGAAGGACCCAGCTTCACACTGATATATTTTATCTATTTAATTTAATTTTTGAGTGTGTCGTTAAAAGATATTGACAGTACCCACAATAACGTTGACATCTACAGTACCCCGCCCCTTTAAAAGAGACCTCCACAGCAGCCTGTCCCCTTAACAGTAACATCCAAAGCACCCTCCTCTTTAACCCCTTCCTGACATATGACATAATAGTAAGTCATGGCGGCAAGTGCATGGCGCATTTTGACATATTATTATGTCATGGTGATCGGGCAGGCACCGAAGCAGTGTGCGCCAATCACTGCAGGGGCCCAGCAGTCCCTGATAGCCGGGCCCCTGCTGTATCCACCGGCAACACTGTAAAAGCTAATGCCGGCAGATTAACCCTTTCTATGCCGCGGTCAGCACTGACTGCAGCATAGAAGGGGTTTACAGTGGGTGAGGGAGCCCATTGGGTCCCCGCGATGCTGTGGTGGGGACCTGATGGGTGACAAGGATGCCCGATGCCATGAACAGGCTGCCCAATGCCTTGCATGGCATTAAGACCTGCCTTCTACAGGGGCAGAGGAGATACAGCCCCAGGCTGGGTCTCCTAGGCAACCCTCACAGACAATTACAATACAGATGTATTTTTAATTGAAAAAAATAAAGTTTCAAGTAAAAAAATGAAAAAATAGCCCCTTACCCCATATTAGGTATCACCGTGTCTGTAACAACTGGCTCTAAATTTATATGACATGATCCACCCCGTTCGATGAACACCGTAAAAAACAGAAAAAAAAAACTGTGTCAAAAAAGATCTTACATCACAAAAAGTGCAACACTAAGCGATCAAAAAGATGTATGTCCCATAAAATGATACCAATAAAACCGTCACCTCATCCCGCAATAAATGAGACCCTACATAAGAAAATCACTAAAAAAAAAAGCTTTAGCTCTCAGTACATAGAGACACTAAAACATCATTTTTTTGTTTCAAATATGCTATTATTGTGTTAAAGTGAAATTAATGTAAAAACAGTATACATAATAGGTATTGCCACATCCGTAACAACCAGCTCTATAAAAATATCACATGATCTAACCCCTCAGCTGAACACCGTAAAAAAATTAAAATAAAGACAGTGCCAGTGCCATTTTTTTGTCACCTAACTTCACATAAAGTGTAACACCAAGCGATCAAAAAGGCATATGCCCCCCAAAATAGTACCAATCAACCCGTCACCTCATCTGGCAAAAATGAGAGCCTACCTAAGACAGTCAAAAAATAAAAAAGCTATGGCTCTCAGACTATGGAAACACTAAAACGTGAAAATGCTATTATTGTGAAAAATTTAATAAATAAGAAAAGGTATACATATTATGTATTGCTACATCCATAACTCTATCTGCTCTATAAAAATGTCACATTACCTAACCCCTCAGGTGAACTCTTGCCCCATAAAGTGCAATAATGAATGATCAAAAAAATCATATGCACCCAAAAATGGTACCAATAAAAGCGTCAACTTTTCCTGCAAAAAAAAGCACCTGCACAAGACGATCATCAGAAAAATAAAAAAATAGGGTGTTCAGAAAATGGAGACACAAAAACATAATTTTCAAAAATGCTTTATTATGTAAAACTGAAACAAACAAAGAAAGTAGACATATTTGATATCATTGCATCCGTAACAACCTGCCCATTAAAAATAGCACATGATCTACCCTGTCAGATAAATGTTATAAAAAATTAAAAATAAAAACGGTGCCAAAACAGACATTTTTTGGTTACCTTGCCTCACAAAAAACGTAATATACAGCAATTACAAATCATATATACCCCAAATAGTACCAATAAAACTGGCATCTTATCTCCTAGTTTCCAAAATTGGGTCACATTTTGGGAGTTTCTAGTATAATGGTGCATCAGGGAGGCTTCAAATGGGACATTGCATCTAAAAACCAGTCCAGCAAAATATGCCTTCCAAAAACCATATGGTGCTCCTTATCTTCTGCGCCCTGCTGTGTGTGCCCTTACATCAGTTCACGACCATATTTGGGGTGTTTCTCTAAACCGCAGAATCAGGGTAATAAACATTGAGTTTTGTTTGGCTGTTAACCCTCGATGTGTTAAAGAAAAAAATGGATTAAAATGGAAAATTTGCCAAAAAGGTGAGATTTAGAAATTTCATCTCCATTTTCCTTTTATTATTGTGGAACACCTAAACAGTTAATAGAGTTTGTAAAATCAGTTTTAGTAACTTGAGGGGTGTAGTGTTTACAATATGGTCATTTATGGGGGGTTAACAAAAATTTTGAAAACTGTGTTTGTTTTTTTAAAAAGGTCAATTTGGGATTTTTCATAAATAAAGTTAAAATATATTGACTCAAATTTTTGACTATCATGAAGTACAATGTGTCACAAGAAAACAATCTCAGAATAGCTTGGATAATTAAAAGTGTTCCAAAGCTATTAACACATAAAGGGGCACATGTCAGATTTGCAAAAAATGGCCTGGGCAGAAGGGAGAAAAGTGGTCCAGGGTAGAAGAGGTTAACAGTGAACTCCACAGCACTCGCCCCTTTATAAGTGACCTCCACAGTACCGTATCTAGTTAACAGTGATTTCCACAATAACCCGCCTCGTTAACAGTGACCTCCACAGAGCTCAGGTCCCTTAAAATGTTACCTCCACAACACCCCACTCCCTTAACAATGACCTCTACAGTACCCCACCCCTTAACACTGACCTCCATAGCACACCGCCCTTTTAACAGTAACCTCCACAGCATCCTGCCCCCTTAACAGTGACCTCCACAGCAGCTCACTCATTTAATAGTGACCTCCACAGCAGCCACCCCTTTATTAGTGACCTCCACAATACCCCATCTCCTAACAGTGATTTCCACAGTAGCCTCTAAAGCAATCTGTCCCTTAACAATGACCTCCATAGCCGACCATCCCCTTAACTGTAACCTCCACAGCAGACTTCCCCTAGGGTGGCCAGAGGTCTGGTTTTAGGCCGGACAGTCCGGCTTTCAGACTCCCTGTCCTCCGTCCAGCACAGGGCCTGGACGGACACAGGGATGTCCTTTTGAACAGCTCACTCTCAGACAGCAGCACTGTGCTGTCTGAGCGTGAGCTGCAGGGAGAAAGTCACTCTCCCTCCCACCCCTGCAGCTGACAGAAGTTGATTTTTACCTTGATTTTTTCAATCCCCGTCGGCTATGGAGTGGGAGGGGGCGTGGTTTATCAGGACCTGGGGGGGTTTAAGTTCGTCTTTTAATGGTCGCCTGAATGGCCACTCTACCTTCTCCCTTAACTGTGGCCTTCACAGCACTCCGCTCCCTTAAAAGTGTCATCCCCAGCTCCCTGCCCCTGATAAGCTGACCTATAGCAGTGAAGAAAACTGGCTGGGTTGTTAGGGAAACCTGGTGTAAAACTTTGTGTATGTGAAGACTAAGGGCCTGCAAACTTCTAGTGGCTGATAAGGGTCATGTGACCAAACTTCTATTAGCTAATGCATTTTTTGGGAATATCTCAGGAACGCCATGTGCTAGAGAGCTGAGACCTGGTCTAAAACCTTCCCGGACATCTGATATACCTGTGTAAAGACGTAACAAAACTGTGTCATATGATAATTAATGCTACACACGTAGATATTTAAACATCTAGGTTAAACGTGATGTATTAAAAATACCTTTAATTTTTACATGGGTAATAGGCCAAGAAAAGCCCTAACGTGATCATATACACAGACGAATACCGTGTCAGATACTCTCACAGACAAACAACATATAGAATTTTTTCCTCCATGAATCCAGAAGGGGAGGATAAATGAAAAATAATGGTAGGGGTACATGGGTTAGTTGATATAGAAAGGATAAGGAATCTGTCCCTAATTCTAACCCTATGGCTTACTCAGCCCAGGGACACCTCCTAAAGGTGGGGTTGCCTTGTCCCCATACCTAGATCTGTTGATCCCCTAAGTTGCCCTATATCCAATATTATAGGCAGAACTAGTAAAGATAGTCACTAGGGATGCTCATGGAAGGATACTAAAGATATAGTAATGATGTATGAAAACACATAACCCCAGCACGTTTCTACCGCACCAGCGGCTCATCAGTGGGTAATAGTAAGATCGTGCAACATAGATAGTAATAAAGGAAGAAAAATATACTTTTTTTGATTAGGTCCAGATAGTAGTTTCCACACCAGAAGGAGATGTACTGTGGGGGACATAGACAGAGCGTACGCCGAACGATGAGAGATCTAACACGGCTGCCAAATTTTGTGATTGTAAATATGGATTCCTTTAG
Source organism: Bufotes viridis (assembly GCA_033119425.1). Lineage (NCBI taxonomy): Eukaryota > Metazoa > Chordata > Amphibia > Anura > Bufonidae > Bufotes > Bufotes viridis. The sequence goes on along the minus strand of CM065594.1, from coordinate 171,163,946 downwards.
TGGACATAAACACAAAAAATACACTCACCTTTATATATTAGATAGAAAAGGCAGACCCTTTGAATATTATAGTGAAGGTTAGGTACATTGTATTGTATGAAATGGCTGCACTTGTACCAAATGTATCCATTTGCAGAACAGTATTTCCTGAAGGCTGTGTGCTCTATAATGGAAAATGTTTAATCCACATTTTTCAAGTTCTACAAGCCAAATCACTATTTAACTTTGGAATGATACACTATCATTTTCACAGCATACAGCTTGGAACAACAGTGTAATACAATTCATGCAAGTTCTAATTGGGGCAGGTAAATGATAAGGTCAGAGATGTCTAACAAGGGGCTATGACAACAGAAAGAGAGACATTATTTTCAAGGTTTGTTCTATTGTAAGACTGTGGAGAGCTGCTACTGTATTATGGTGTAAGGTACCTGGAGGAACAATTTCCAGTCTCAGATAAACCAGTAACATTATACTCCCCTAGGTGACTCACTAGTAACACATTTATACAGTGTCATTTAGTGGTTTAGTGGCCATGTCAGGTGAAAAAAATGACTACAGGGGAATTCTGTTCTGCTTCCATCTTTTTCATATTCTTAGCAGCCACACAAATATCTGTATAAAATACACATATAAGAACTACTGCCAGACAGGGTGGCCAGGGAAGTAAACTGCTGATACAATATATTTCCTAGCTGTTGCTCATTTAATGAACCAATGTTAACTTTAAAAAAGAAGTCAGACCTTAATCATTGCTAAAAATGATATTTCTTCTTGTTTTGACTTGAGTGAGGTATAGTCTGCCATATTGCTAGCTAAAGATTAAAATGTTAGGTATGTTAACACGCTAAATCAGGGGCTGACTGGCAACTTTTAGCCCAGGGGGCAAGTAACACCCAGAGGCCCACTGAGCCCCTCTCTACTTCCTGATTTGCTGTCACAAGAGGCTGGGCGGGGAGCTGCGGGAGGAGAGCACAGCCTCCTTTGACAGCATTGACAGCTATCTCCGCCCCCACACCTCCCCTCTCCTGATCTGTCACAGGAGGCTGAGCATTGCGGAGAGGATAAATGTTGGCCACTCACAGCCCCCCCCCCTAAGTGCCAGTAGCCGTCCCCCCCCTTATGTGCCAGTAGCCCTCCTTATGTGCCAGTAGCCCCTCTTTTGTGCCAGTAGCCCCTCTTTTGTGCCAGTAGCCCCCCCTTATGTGCCAGTAGCCCCCCTTATGTGCCAGTAGCCCCCCCTTTTGTGCCAATAGCCCCCCCTTATGTGCCAGTATCCCCCCTTATGTGCCAGTAGACCCCCCTATGTGCCAGTATCCCCCCTTATGTGCCAGTAGACCCCCCTATGTGCCAGTAGTCCCCCCTATGTGCAAGTAGTCCCCCCTTATGTACCAGTAGTCCCCCCTTATGTGCCAGCAGTCCCCCCTTATGTGCCAGTAGACCCCACCCCTTATGTGCCAGTACCCCTCCTTATGTGCCAGTAGACCCCTTATGTGCCAGTAGACCCCCTTATGTGCCAGTAGTCTCCCCTCCCCACCTTATCATGTGCCAGTAGAATCCCCCTCACCTTATCATGTGCCAGTAGAATCCTCCCCTCACCTTATGTGCCAGTAGAATCCCCCCCTCACTTTATCATGTGCCAGTAGAATCCCCCCTCACTTTATCATGTGTCAGTAGAATCCCCCCTGACTTTATCATGTGCCAGTAGAATCCCCCCCTCACTTGATCATGTGCCAGTAGAATCCCCCCTCACCTTATCATGTGCCAGTAGAATCCCCCCTCACCTTATCATGTGCCAGTAGAATCCCCCACTCACTTGATCATGTGCCAGTAGAATCCCCCCCTCACTTTATCATGTGCCAGTAGAATCCCCCCTCACCTTATCATGTGCCAGTAGAATCCCCCCTCACCGTATGTGCCAGTAGCCCCCAAAAAAACAAAAAAAAAAGACAAACATACAAAAAACACTTATTCTTACCTCCAGCGATGCGATGTAGGCCTATTCCGGCCTGTGTCCCTCGCTGTACCGCTCCGGCGGTGCGTTGACGTCATCGCGCCGCCTGCACCAGCCTCTGATAGGCTGCCAGCGTAGTGCTGGCAGCCTATCAGAGGAACAGGGAGGGGACACGCCTCTCCCTGCTCTGCCGCAGCACAGACATCTGTATCGCCGTCCTGAGGGCGGCAAAACAGATGACTATGGAGATGAACGCTTCCACAGTGGAAGCGTTCATCTCCCTGTGCCCTGCCGCCGGCCGCCCCCACTTGTCACCAGGGCCGCGGCAGGGCACATGCACACCCCAAAGGCCGGCCCTGGGTGACACTACAGGGGGCCCCGGGGGCAATTGCCCCCCAGCCCAGTCCGCCCCTGCGCTAAATAAAGAATATTACATGCATATCCACAAAAACACACTTATTGACTGAAATGGAAGCCTGAGAGCAGAGCTCTACCACAGTGCCTCAGAAAAAAAAACATCTTAGGAGCTTCTCTTAATTCTTAAAAGATGAAAATACCTAAAGAGAAGACCACAGACCAACTTAGTACCACTAAAGCCAAATTTACACTTCTGTTATTTGGTCAGTTATTCTGAGCCAGAACCAGTAGTGAAGCCTACTCAGAGATCAGATGCAATGCACCTATTCTGCATTTTGACCTGTTATACCTGTTTTATAACTGACCAAATAACTGAAGTGTGAACTTAGCCTTAGCAGCATAAACATCAAGGAGACATGTGGAAATACCTCCGTATGTAAGAAGGCAACCCTCCCCCCGTTCCACACATCAAGATTGTGCTGGATGCAGCTTGAACTTCTGAAACAGCAGTGGACTCAGACCTTAATAGCTCGCCAGACCAGGGTAAATCCTCTTCTATGCAAATTACTAAGGCTTTCTGCATGAGGCCTTCACTCAAGTACGTTGACCTATTTTAGGACGAACTACATCAGATAGGCCTCAGGTGATCTCTATCTCAGGAGCCCTGGCTGCACAGATCACCATGCAGCAGGACGTCATGAATAGGGATGAGGGAACACCTGGAAGTTCATGTTCACCGGGTTCGGCCGAACTTCGGCTCAAAGTTTTAGTTCAGGACCCGAACTTGACAGAACTTGACCCTGAACCAGAACCCCATTGAAGTCAATGGGGACCCGAACTCTGGGGCACTAAAATGCCTGTAAAATAGTCATAGTAAGGGCCAGAGGGATGCAAAAGGAAGCAAAAAGGGGGTAAGAGCTGGACAATTGCCCTGCAAACAAATGTGGATAGGGAAATGCCATAAAATAACATATAATAGAAAAAAAAAAAAATAATAATCTTGAACTAGGAGGCGGTGGTCAAAGTGGAGTAGGAGGTTGAGGAGGCGGTGGAGGAGGAGAAGGTAGCCAACACAGTTTTTTTTTTTCCTTTATTTTTTCTAAATTTTTTAATTTTTTCTATAAATTTGGGAAGGCCCCAAAACATTGGGAAAGAGAAAAGAGAATGCAAAGAGAAAGTGCAGTGGAGTATAACAATGGCTGGGTGCGGCCAGTCTATTCAGCACAAGGTATGGACAAGTCCTGTGGGATCCATGCCTGGTTCATTTTGGCTGTGGACAGGCGGCTGCGCTTGTCTGTGACCACCCCCCCAAACACATGTTCACACAATACACTGGCCGCAGGGCAGGCCAGCACCTCCAAGCCGTAAAGGGCAAGCTCAGGCCATGTGCCCAATTTAGAAACCCAGAAGTTAAATGGGGCAGACCAAACAGTCAGTATGTGTAGGCGTGTGGACACGTACTGTTACACCATGTTGCTGAAATGCTGCCTCCTGCTAAGACGTTCCATATAAGCTGGTGGTGTTGTTTGTTGTGGCATGCTGACAAAACTTTTCCCCATTTTGGTCATGATAACCCTCCTTTCTGAGGTGCTGGAGGTGCCCCAGCTGCATTGGTGACTTCTTCCTCCTCCTCTGCCTTCGCCTTGTGCTTCCACTGAGCCCCCGCTGTCAGGTGGGAATGCCATCATCAGCGCGTCTACCAGCATGCGCTTGTAGTTGCACATCTTCCTATCACGCTCCAGTGATAGAATTAAGGATGGCATGTTGTCCTTGTAGCAGGGATCCAGGAGGGTGGCCACCCAGTAATCAGCACTGGTTAGAATGCGGGCAACTCGTCAGTCATTGCGCAGGCACTGCAGCATGTAGTCGCTCATGTGTGCCAGGCTTCCAAGAGTCAACAACATGCTGTGGGATGTGCATTGTCTGTGTCCTCCGTATCCCCCCAGCCACGCTTCAGTAATGCCCATGAGCTGCTTTAGGTGCCACTCTGCTGTGAACATGGTTCCTCCTTCTCATCTTCCTCCTCATCCTCCTGGGCTGTGCCCTGGCTGGACAGTTGTGTACCTGGCCTCTGTTGCTGCTAATTCGTGTAATTTTTTAGGAACCTTTGCAACAGCAAATTCAGCACAAGGCATGTGCGTCAAACCGACTAGGTCCAGAGTTGCTACGAGATTTTGCCCATAATTGCACACCACCTGAGCGGGCTTGAGGCTCAGTAGCTCCAACCCATTGTTCAGTTAGGAAGATATAACGTCCCTGCCCGTGCTTACTGGTCCATGTATCGGTGGATATGTGGACCTTGCTACAGATCGCGCTTCGCAGTGCACTTGGTTGTGCAGGGCATGGATGGCTTGCCTGGAAAAGTAGTGGCAGCTGGAAACCACGTACTGTGGGACAGCCACCGACATAAGGCTTTTAAAAGACTCCGTCTCCACCAGACGAAATGAAAGCATTTCAAAGGCCAGGAATTTTGAAATGCTCGCATTCAGGACCAGGGATCACAGATGGGTAGGGGGGTACTTCCTCTTTCTCCCCAGTGTTTGCAAGATGGACAGCTTAACATGGGACAGTGTAGTGGGGAGATGCTTGGTGACAGTGACAGAGGTGGCGGCATTGCTGCCACATCCTCTGTTTGCAGGGTGGCAGGTGCCACTGTTACTCCAGAGGGGGAGGAAGAGGCCGAGATCTTTTGTGGTTTTTGAGGTGTGTACTCCACTGCAGCTCGTGCTTTGCATTTAGATGCCTGGTCATGCAGGTGGAGCTCAGGTTTAGAACATTTATGCACCACTTCAGGCTCTGATTGCACAGCGTGCAAACCACTCGCATCTTGTTGTCAGCACATTGTCTGAAGAACTGCCACACCTGGGAACTCGTTGGACCTGGCTTTGGTTTGCTCAGTCCCTGGGTGTCGTGGACAGCAGCTGGCGTACTGACTAGTGGATGGCTAGTCTGCTTTTTCACCCTGCTCCCTCTTTTGCTGTGTGGCTTTCGCTGTGTGACCACCATCTCTTCCTCTGAACTGCAGACATCACTCGCATGACCTTGATTCCATGTGGTGTCTAGGACCTCATCATCCTCCACATCATCTTCCACCCACTCTTCACCCCTACCATCCTTGCCGGTTTGCAGACCGCAGAAAGCCGCAGCAGTTGGCACTTATGTTTCGTCATCATCATCAGAGATGTGCTGTGGTGGTCCTCCCATATCCACATCCTGAATATCTCTTCCACTTCTGGACCAGGCTATGTGGACAGCCCATGGAAACTCCGCCAGCAGAGTCATTAAAAAGCATAACAGATTGCTGCATGACTTGGGGCTCACACTGCTTGACTGATTTACAAGGAGGTAATGTGAAAGACAGATGCCCATGGGCTGCAGGAGCCAACTCTGCGCTTTCAGCAGTAGATCGGGTGGGAGACAATGTGAAGTAACTGGAGGCACTGTCAGCTAGTACTGCCTCTACTTGTTCTGGCTTTACCATTCGTACACCGGTATTCTGGCCTACAAAATAACTCTGAACGTTCTGTCGCCTACGTGCACCTGTGGAAGGTGTTTCATTTGGGCATGTAGCTGGCACGGATCAACCACGTCTTCTCCCTGCAACAGGAGCTCCACAAACGCCAGCAACACAACGACTAGGGTCACATTCCTTAATTTATGCTCTCCTCATTCTTTGAGGTCGCCCACCTAACTAACAGACGGATTAACTGTATTAATTTTCCTGTCATGTATGTGATGCTGGTGTACCTCACACAAAAATTGGGTATATTTCACCCAACAAACTAACAGACATATTAACTATATTAATTTACCTGTCACGTATGCAGTGCAGGTGTACCTCACACCAAGAATGGGAAGATGTCACCCACCAATCTTACAGACGGATTTGTTATATTCATTTCCCTGTCACGTATTTAATGCAGGTGTACCTCACACAAAAATTGGGTTTATATTACCCACTGAACTAAGAGATGGATTAACTATATTTATTTCCCTGTCAGGTATGCAGTGCAGGTTTACCTCACAACGAGAATGGGAATATGTCACCCACCAACCTAACAGATAGATTATTTATATTATTTCCCTGTCACGTATGCAATGCAGGTGTACCTCACACAAAAATGGGGTATATTTCACCCACCAAACTAACAGACGGATTAACTATATCAATATCACTGTCATGTATGCAGTGCAGGTGTATCTCACAACAAGAATGGGAATCGGTCACCCACCAATCTAACAGACGGATTAACTATATTAATTTCCCTGTCACGTATGCAATGCAGGTGTACCTCACACAAAAAATGGGAATATATCACCCACCGAACTAACAGACAGATTAACAATTATATTTTTGTTTCAGGGGTACAAAGATGGTGGATTGCACACACATAAAAATAGGTAGAGGTCACCCACACAATTAACAGCCAGATTAATTATTATATTTCTGTGTCAGGGGTGCAAAGATGGTGCATTGCACCCACCAAAGATATAGGTCACCCACAGAATTAACAGCAAGATTATTTTATTTCTTTGTCAGGGGTGACAAGCTGGTGTATAGCACCCAATAAAAATTCACTATAGGTCCCCAACAGAACAATTAGCTAGATGAAATTCCTAACACTGTCCCTCACTTCAGCTGCCCGTTTCCTGTCCCTGCACTAGATGGTGGTGCTACACGTGATCCATCTTTTATAGATGCTGGGTCACATGATGCACCGGCCAATCACAGCATGCCATTGCTAGGCATGCCTGTGATGGCTTATAAGTGCCCACAGCTTAAAAAGCTTGTTGATTGGCTGCCCTGCAGCCTTTCAACAAGCTTTATTAAATGCCCCAACACCGAACTCGAACCCCAACATTTCTGTCAAAGTTGGGGTTCTGCTCCGGGTACCCAAAATCGTAAAGTTCGGGTTCGCTCAACACTAGTCATGGACAAAGCCTTAACCCTGATGAAAAATCAGGAAAGTTGGAATGGGAGGAGAAATGTGAGGCTTGCTGGGCTAACAGAAACATGGGCAGCGGTCTCACTACCGAAAGTGGCTAAGGCGATTTTCTGCGATCTACTAGGCCAGGAATGGGCATCCAACATCACTATTGAGTACATACTTAAATCTCTGCTCCCCAAGCCCAGAAAGCAGGCCAGAGATGTAATTTGTGGCACTCTCTTGTTTGTTGATATATCCCAGATCCTCACAACAGCCAAAGAAAGACAATCAGTACAATATGGAGAAGCAGAGCTTCATTTGAACATTGCACCTTTAACTCTGGCAAAACACTGGATCTTTAAGCCACCGTTAGAGACCTTATATGCACAGAACCTGTATTACATGTGGTTGTATTAAAAATAGCCGCAATATTACTATACATACGCCAGCAGACCTGGAAAAAGCATGGATGGTCCTAGAAATTCCACCTTGAGAGGTCCCCTCTTGGCTGACTTTCTCCCCCGACCCCTATGTGCCAGATTTTCCCAAGAAAGAACCATAGATAATAGTCACCGAAGCCAAGCCGACAAAGACCCACTAAGTCGTAACCTAAAGATCTCAAGATGCTACCTGAGAGCCTCACCATGCCTAGTTGTGAACCTAAATTGCTACATAATTACCCTACAACCTGCAGTATGGAGGATACAAATCATATGCAAGACCAGACTTACAGTTTATTTCTTCCATGTGTTTGCTATAAAATGTTTGAAGCTACCACCAAGGGAAAGTCTTAATATGAAAAATCACTGATTAAACAGTTCAAGATTACCATCAAAAACTTAGTGGATAAAAAAAATAATTGGAAGACAATTAATTTATGAATTACAAGATTGTATGTATAAACATACATACTAGAGATCATTAAATCAGTTTGGAATTTATCTCACTTTTTAAGAAAATTTCTAATTTAAAAAACACAAATAATTTGATTCCTTTCTAAAACAAGAGAGAGATCTGTACATATCAGGCTTCCTAACACAATAGCTTTCCCAATAAAAAAAAAGTCCTTCAAAGCAAAGCAGGCAGAATCAGCTTTTCTACCTGAGAGGCCTTGGGGGACCTCTGGGTGTGCTCTATTTATATAGTATATGTGATGACTATTGTAGGATAAACAATGATCCTCTTGGTTTCTGGGAAAAATATGAAAATTAGTATGTCTAATATCATCTGGCATCAGAAAGAATTATCCTTCTTATATTTTATCAGGAAAGTTTATTCACATATTTTTGGATTGTCAAAACGTGCATCGGGTGTGTTGTGTGTGCTGTGCTTTTCAGTATATTATGTAGGAGTTTAGTTTTTACACATCTTTTGATTATTATTATTATTATAATTATTATTATCATTATTATTATTATTAGCACTGGACTGTGTTGTGTGTGATGATATCTACTTAACCTAGTTGTGGGCTAACCCTATCTTTTTTATCTGCCTCATCTAATGGCTCGATTCTGTTTTTAATATTGTATCTCAATAAATATTATGTTTTAACCATGTAAGTTGTGGTATAGCACAATTTTTGTTTATGTTTTATTTTTTGCTTTGTGACATGAACATTGTAGTTTGTGAGTGTGTGAGTGGAAGTGAAAAGGGTGCTTTTCCAGGCCGCAAGCAAAATCTTCTTCACATGAAGCACCTTAACAATTCCTCAATGAGCCACAAAAGAGACAGGATTCCACTTTGGAGTGCCTAGCCTAGAGAAGCTGGACCTGTAGTAGTCAACTGCGGAGCTAGCTTCGATTTGCAAAGATACGGACTGCACTGCTCCCTTTGAATCTACAAACAGACTGAGGAGTGTGGGTCCCAGACTGCTTTTCCTCCTTCCCTTTTCTGTGCTTCCAAACACTGCTTGTTCAAATTAACTGTGATACTGCTTCCATTCTCTGTGAATCAAGGTGTTGAGGACAGATAATAAAGAACCGTTGATAATTGTATAACAAATAGATTTTATTATACTCACAAGATAGTGACCATGCAATTTTTTTCATCATCGCTTTTCAATAACTTTTTTGTTTTTTCATCACCTGTATGAGGGTTATTTTTTGCAGGACATTTTACAGTTTTTAATGCACCATCTTAGGTAACTATGAGCATTGATTAAAGCCCCTTTGTTAATGTCAGTTAAAAAGGCATATTGGTGGTCTCTAAGGGGTTAAAATGAGACACTTTAAATGATAAAACGCCAGTTGCCCATACTCCTTAACTGTGGGCAAGTGGCGTTTTAACATTTGATGTGTCTCATTTTAACCCCACTCTTGTGAGTATAATAAACTTTATTTGTTATACAATTATCAATGGTGTTTCATTATCTGTTGTCAACACCTCAATTCACACAGGAATTGCAATATACTGTAAATAGAAGCAGTATCACAGTTGATTTGACCAAGCAGTGTTTGGCAGCACAGAAGAGTGAAGGAGGAAAAGCAGTCTGGGACCCACAATCCTCAGTCTGCTTGTGGATTCCAAGTGAGCAGTGTGGTCCGTATCTGTTACATTGTGTCTGGGGTGAACATTACTAGTGATGAGCGGGAGGTGCCATATGCGATTTTGACGAAATTCGCGAATATTCGCTAGAATATTCGTCTCATATTCGTCGAAATCGAATATTAGTCATTATTCTAGTTATCGCAATTAATATGCGATTTAAATAATCGCGTATTGCGATTTTAACTTAAGGAAACTTTCCTATGGGTTTGATATCTAGAATTAGCGAAGATGACGAATATGATGAATGTTTTCATATTCCCCAAAACGAAGATAACGAAATATTCTCCATCTTCGTTTTAGCTCCATATTTGTCAACTTCGCTAATTCTAGCAATCCAATAGGAAAGTTGACTAGAGACCGCTAAGTGTACTTTCACACTTGCGTTGGTGCGGATCCGTTTGTTTATTTGCACGGATCTGTTGACGGATCTGCACCTATAATGCAAACGTTTGTATCCGTTCAGAACTGATACGTTTACATTTGTTTTAAAGAAAAATGACAAAGTTAAAAACGGATCCGTTATAAATTACATTGAAAGTCAATGGGGAGCGGATCCGTTTTCAAATGCACCATATTGTGTAATTAAAAACGGATCCGTCCCCATTGACTTACATTGTAATTAAAAACGGATCCGTTAGGCTCCGCCTTTTCAGACGGACACCAAAATGCTGCAAGCTGCGTTTTGGTGTCCGTCTCCAAAACGAAATAGAGCAGGACAGAGCCGAACTGATGCATTCTGAACGGATCCTTATCCATTCAGAATGCATTGGGGCTTAACTGATCCATTTTGGACCGTTTGTTTTTAATTCACTATGAGATAATATTACTTTGCTTCTTTTTTAAATAAATAGAATAATTATAATACTTTATAATTATTATAATTATTCTATATATTTTAAAAAAAGCAAAGTAATATAATCGCATAGCGAATTTAACACAGCTGTCTCTATAGTCAACTTTCCTATTTGATTGCTAGATTGCAATTAGCTAGAATGACAAATATGGAGCTAAAACGAAGATGGAGAATATTTTGTTATCTTCGTTGTGAGGAATATGACGAATACATTCGTCATCTTTGCTAATTCTACCAAGCCAACCATAGTAAACCAGGTCTAAGTTGAAATCGGAATGCGATATCTTCAAGCTCAACTTAGAGCTGTGTTTCTAATGGGTCAGCTTGCTAGAATTAACGAAGTTAACGAATATGGAATATAGCAGTGCTAAGTTGAAATCGCAATGCGATTAATATAACTTAAAGTAACCGCATTGCAATTTCAACTTAGCACTGCTATATTCCATATTCGTTAACTTTGTTAATTCTAGCAAGCTGACCCATTAAAAACCCAGCTCTAAGTTGAAATCGCAATGCGATTACTTCAAGTTATATTAATCGCATTGCGATTTCAACTTAATTCTAACATCCAGCAGTACATTCTAGTATGGAGGTGTTCCTATGGTGATGGGGACGCTCCATAAGCATGGAAGTCGGCAGAAGCGGCAACGGGCACTGACTGGAGCAGCCAGGAAGCCAGGAATCCTCAGGACAGGTAAGAACTACTTTTGGGAAGTGGGAAAGAAAAAAATATAACAATTAAAAAAACCAAAAAAACGAATATTCGAAATAGCGAATTTATAGCGCTATATTCAAAATATTCGTGAATTAGCGAAGTGCTGATATTCACTAAAAAAATTTGCTATTTGAATATTCGCGCTCAACACTACCGAGCAACTCCCGTATGGCAATTTTTCTCCTCCCCAAGGCGGGCACACAAAACTACAGTGTTATGCAAAATCTGTAGCATTAAAATAAGCCATGGCCGTTCAAACACAATTATAGGTAGCAGAAGTCTATTGTGCCACCACCTGCTCCTTTTGGAAAATACAACTGTCCAGCATTCCCAATAAGAACAAGTCTGTCCTTCTGTTCCCGATCCTCTTTGTGGCAGCCACCCCACAACCCCAAGCAATACAGTATTGTTGTCATCATTAGGATTGAGCAAATCACAGATTTGTTCAAACACTTCTGTTTTAATGCTATCTAAAGACCTGTTTCTAATCTGTGACTCGGCTGTTTTGCCAAATTTCACAAAGAAATTCAATTTGTGACAAAGGCTGCTGTTTAGGCCTTTTAAGGGGCTAATCAGGGTAAAAAAATACTCACCTTATCCATTTTCCATCCAGCTATCTTGATTAAGGACCCTCTGCAAAATATTGCATGGTCAAATTTTGACGTTATCATGCTGGCCGGGAGGGGTGACATCATAAATTACCCCACATGACATTTTGCACAGTGTCTGCAATCAAAATGGCTGCAACTGCTTCGTTTTGAGCAAATGGATGAGGTGAGTATGCTTTTTTTTCTCGACATTCAAGGAAATATAGATTTCTTACCACCACAATTTCGGCTTTATGGCTAATCAATTTTTTCCTGAATTTTGGATCGAAGTCAAAATCGTTTGGCTTCAATTTGCTCAACACTACCCCCAATCATCAGTTGTTTCTAGGTACTCATTTTCCACACAATTGAAATTGTAACAGTTTTTTGGTGGGGATAACACGGGTAAAATTTAAAATTTTAATTTTTTTTGGGGTGGTGGTTAACATGGTGCTGGTGTGTGTGTGTGTGTGTGTGTAGGGGTTACATTTCTTTAAGCAGCATAAATGTACATGATTACTGAATCAACATAGACATTTTATCACAGTCCAAGAAGGCTGAATGCGATCAATAGATCTTTCCTTGCTGCCAGTGCCCCATCTTGACACTCTTGCAGCCTACCATTACGTTGTGTATGGCTGCTCCGTGCTGTGGGCTGCATCATGCCACTTATGCTACATTCCAACCATTATGTTCCATACTGCTGCTACTACTGCCGCAGCCTGCATCATGCCACTAATACTACGTGCAAATTATCACGTTCCACCAAGACACTTTTTTATTTTTTTTTTATCTCATAACACCATGTGTGTGTTTAAACATCATCTGCCCCCTATCAGGGACAATTTTTGTAACCTTTCAAATATAAAAATGGATGAGATGTGCCGATGCAGTGTGTTTTTAAACACGCTGTATGATAACACAGTCAAATGTGTATTTAGTCAGTGTCACTCAGACATTATTTAATTTGCTGTCATTGCATTTCAGAGCTTAGGGAGGGGGGAATGTTGAAGGGAAAAAAAAATCACAAAAAATAAATAGAGAAAATTATGAGTCCCAGAGAGCTGGAGGTGGTTATAAACCAACTTTCAGGGAAACTGTAGCAATTCGTTTTGGCCCACTTTTTCGAAATGTAATTGAAACAGAACCAAAATGAATCTCGACTGTTTCACACATCTCTATCCCTACTCCTTTAACAAAAATTGTAATTTGATGTTATTAGCCCCTAATTCAGAATCTGCAACATGGCTCTTTAACACTGTTGACCTCTTTTGTGGAATAAGGGCAAGCCAGACACCAGAAAAAAGTTTTATTTTTAACTCTGAACCCCATGCATCTACAATTTTGTAGCTAAGTATATGATATAAAGAAATAAAACAAGGTAAGAGAATAAAAAAATTACTATTCAGTGATCTAAATCATTTTGAAATTCGTTCAATTGGAACATTAAAAAGTTATAAGTATACAGCACCAGCATTGGATGGAAAGGAATCTAACCACTGTGAAGCCTGCTTATGGCTAGAATATGGCTGTTTTCATATAGTTTTCTATAGTGCCCCATGCCTGCTACTGCCCCAGTCTCCAAGTGGACATAGGCACTGCCTTACACATCCCATCCATCCTGATCTGTTGCCCATCTTCATCTTCACCCACAGTGGACCCAGCCAGCAGAGTCTTGGTGTCCTCTTGCAGGCTGTAGCCTCAGCTTCAGTGCCTTGTCTTTTCTCCCCACTCATAGGGCGCATGCACTTGCTGGCTCTTTAAGGGCCAGTGTGCAAATCCTAATTCTTCCCCAGTCTATGGCTGACAGTCTCAGAGTATGCCTGAGCTTTAGGTTGTTCTAGTTTGCTAGTTACCAAGTTAAGGTGTTTCTGTCTTCCTGGCTATTTACTAAACACTGCCTGTCTCCAGATTCTGACATTTTGCCGCCTGACCTAACCACTGACTGTTTATTGTATTGACCCTTTGCTGCCTCACTTGACCTCTGATTAGTTTTCCAAATTCACACAAACTATGCCTATGCTGACCTCTGCCTGTTTTCTGAGAGTGTCTCTGACCCCCATGGGTCACTAGACAACCACACCGGGATTATTTGATATATGGTATATATATACATATGGTATATGGTATATGGGTTAAAGGGTAAAATCAGAGTAATGTCAGTAAAATGGCCTTAGGACTAGCCCAAAGCCACAAATATTAGTTGGCACAGTTGGTCTAGTTCCACTGTCCATAAGCTGAGAGTAGACAAAGTTGCACAGTGCCTTCTTAGTACTGCTACCACTTTGCTTATATGATTGGATATTAGTTGTATATCTTTATATGCTAACAGTTTAAAGAACTCTACATAATTTTATAAACCCATACACCTAAAACTCAATGTATGTAAATAGTTGGCAAGTCTCCCTTTACATAAAATAAATGCTACAGAAAGTGTCTAAAGTCATGTTATAATGTTCCATTTAATGTGCACATAAATTTGTCAATTTGTAAATAATACCTGCGTAATTTGACAATTTTATTGAGACTCCAATGCTACCAAGAGAGTTACAAATAGTTTCATTGTTAGCTACTTGTGATTGAATGGTGAATTTTACATTGTAATAAAATATTGTATTTTCTTTTATTGAATCCACTCTTGTCAGAACTTGTAAACATTCAAACAAATAAAACAAAGCAATTTTGTGGCTTATTATTAAAGCCACGAAAGACCTAAATTTCATTCTAAGGCAGCAATAAAGTATCTAAAAAATCAATATCAAATACTACATGAAGATATCTTTAGTCACCTTAATTCATCTAAATCTCACATGATAGATAAAACATTTGTCAGCTAGAGATGAAAAAATATCTTACAAAATCTTTATAATCTTTCCATTTTATCTCAGGCAAGTCGGGTTACTTTAACAATTGTAGATGCCTGGTTTACATAAAGGCAGAGAAAACAAATTTGTAAGCATATACAGTAAATAGAGTGGCAGAATCCCAGTAACATACTTTATACCAGCTGCAAGCATGGTTAGGTGGGTCTCAAAAAATACCAATGGATTAGTTATTGGGCTGGATTCTGGCACCCTATTTGGTTCTGAAGGTTCAATAGAAGACAAAACCTTCTTGACTCTCTTAACAATTGTTTTACTGTTGTGTTCAAAATTATTCAACCCCCACTGAAATTGAGTGTTTTGGCTAGTTTGACATTGATTTTGATCATTTCAGTCATCTTGTTTACAATTAAATCAAAGAGGCACTTGTAAGTCAGACAAATATAACATAACATTTATAATGAAATAACCACAAATGTCTTTTCTGTGCTCACATCATTATCAGTTTCATTCAACCCCCAAGTGACATTCAATCTTAGTACTTAGTACAACATCCTTTTCCAGTTATAACAGCTTTTAAACGTGAAGCATAGCTTGACACAAGTGTCTTGCAGGGATCTACGGGTATCTTCACCCATTCTTCATGGGCAAAAGCCTCCGGTTCAGTCACATTCATAGGCTTGCGCGCTGCAACTGCTTTCTTTAAGTGCCGCCAGAGGTTCTCAATCGGATTTAAGTCTGGTGACTGTGATGGCCACTTCAAAATGTTCCAGCCTTTAATCTGAAACCATGCTCTAGTGGACTTGGAGGTATGCATGGGATCATTGTCCTGTTGAAAGGTCCAACGTCTCCCAAGCCTCAGGTTTGTGACGGACTGCATCACATTTTCATCCAATATCTCCTGGTACTGAAGAGAATTCATGGTACCTTGCACACGCTGAAGCTTCCCTGTACCTGTAGAAGCAAAACAGCCCCAAAGCATGATTGACCCCCCGCCATGCTTCACAGTAGGCAAGGTGTTCTTTTCTTCATAGGCCTTGTCCTTCCTCCTCCAAACATAGCATTGATCCATGGGCCCAAACAGTTCTAATTTTGTTTAATCAGTCCACAGAACACTATCCCAAAACTTTTGTGGTTTGTCCACATGACTTTTGGCATACTACAGTCGACTCTTCTTATTCTTTGGAGACAGCAAGGGGGTGCGCCTGGGAGTTCTGGCATGGACGCCTTCATTACGCAGTGTGCGCCTTATTGTCTGAGCTGAGACTTCAGTACCTGCATCTGACAAATCTTTTTTCAGTTCCTCAGCAGTCACACGGGGACTTTTCTCCACTTTGCTCTTTAGGTAGCGCACAGCAGTCGAAGTCAGCATCTTCTTTCTGCCACGACCAGGTAGCGTTTCAACAGTGCCCTTTGCCTTGAATTTGCAAATGATGCTTCCTATGGTGTCTCTTGGTATGTTTAACATCTTTGCAATTTTCTTATAGCCATTGCCCTTCCTGTGAAGAGAAATCACCTCTTCTCTTGTCTTCCTGGACCATTCTCTTGACTTCACCATGTTTGTAAACACACCAGTAAATGTCTAGAAGGAGCTGAGTATCACAGTCATTTTACATCTGCCTAATTGGTGCTTATTATGCTTGATTGCTGCTCCTTGACATCCAGAGGTGTTTTCAAAAGCTGATCAAAAACACTTGAATGAACCTCTGTTCTTAAGAGTGGTAGTCTTTAAGGGGTTGAATAATTGTGTCAATGAGGAAATCACAAAAAAAAACATTTAATACTGTATTACAAAAACAATTGATGTCATTTTAGTTGCATTTGGTTCTTTAAAAAGTCCTTGTAAGATTTCATTCTGAACACAATTACAAATGTACACTAAATTCCCTAAAACCCTTTACAGCATTGGGGATTGAATAATTTTGAACACAACTGTATATTACTTAAAAGATTAAAAGTTAATGGCCCATAATTATGATTATAGAATACATAATATATTATAATATATGTAAATATATTATGGCTAACAAACATCAGTAGTAGTTTCCCACATATTATGCATTCATATATATCAGAAGTATGATTTTATTTATCTTTTTTTTTAAAGTACTAATTACACTTTTATTTTGTGCCATACATTTTTTACAATTACTAAAAAAAATAAAAAATATATATAAATTTAATTTAGACCCTATTTCCAAAAAGTTTCTGCCGGGATTTGAACTCACATCCTTCTACATTAGAGCCAAGAACCTTAACCTCTACGCTATACAGCTATATTATATCATGTATAAAAATATGAAATGATACTTCTGCTGCATTGGGATACTTAGTATATGACACTATGAGTTTTTTTTTGACAGTCTAACATTCAGCTTTATAGCTGACTAGTTAGGGTCCTTGCCTCTAATGTAGAAGGTTGTGAGTTCCCGAGCACTTTGGTGCTCGATCAACACTAGTGTCAAGTTATGCGCTAAATTTATCATTAAGCATGAGCCAGTTTGATAAACTTGGCAGATCTTTAGTGGGTCAGATTCTAAGTTTACAGTAACTACGTATTGGACAGGATTGGTAAATCTGCTCCTCTAGGTTCAAGTTTGATGCAGTCAGAAGATGTGTCTTATGATTATTTCATCTGGTGGACCCAAATGAATCCAGTCAGACACTGACCACATGTAGCAAATAATCTGTCCTGCACATCCCTTCTGACTCCACTCCATATTGGTATTATCACATTTGTATAGAATCATGCGATAAAATAACCATAATATTTATCTTGTATACTGAACATTGTAACAAATTGCATTTTTTTTTGATTCTGCAACGAAAAGTGATAAACAGTTATATGTACCCCAAAATATCATCAATTATAATGCTTTTGTGCAAAATAAAAAACCCTTATACAGCTGCATGGATAGAAAATGCAAATATCATGGGACCTTGAATACAGTAACAAATTATAGGTTATACATGATTTGTAACCAAGCCAATGTCATATAAAAATATAATGTCCTACAAAACACCTGCTCTCCTATAGCAATTTCAAAATTTTCTTTTAGTATATATTGAGGATAGCGGCCTTTTTTAGACTGAGCAACGCCCATCTGCCTGGGGCTTCTGAGCAGAGTATAAATGTAGCTGGTTCCTACACCACCCTGAATATTGTAGGCTTAGGTGAGTTCAAGAGAGGCAGTTCTGTAAGTGTAAGGGCTCATGCACACGACCGTATGTGTTCCGTTCCGTGCATTGGGGCAGCAATTTGCGGTCCCTAATGCACGGAGAATATCCATAAGGCCTCCGGGATAGTTCCAGACCCATTCAACTTGAATGGGTCCGCATACCACCGTTCCGCATAAAGATAGGACATGTTCTATAGGACATGTTCAATTCTACGGAATTACGGAACCCCAAAGAAGCACTCTGTAGTGCTTCAGTAGGGTTCCGTTCTGTGCTTCTGTTCTGCACCGCGCCGCATTTTCTGATTTGTGGACCCATTAAAGTGAAAGGGTCTTTATCCGTGATGTGGAATGCACATGGAACGGTGTCCGTTTATTGCAGATCCGCATATGAGGTCCGCAATACGAAAATGAAACTCATACGTTCGGGTGAATGAGCACTTAGGTACCCATCTGCGGAAGCCGACTTGATGCCTGGTAGATGGGCCCGACAAATGTTTGATCAAAAATGTGCACAAAGAGCTTCTATGTTTCTTTCCTTTATAGTAGGTATAATACCACTAGAGATGAGCGAATTTTTCTAAAATTCGATTCGCCGGTTCGCCGAATTTTGATTTCATCCGAATATATTTGCGGTGAATTGCATAAAATAATGGCTATTTCCTGGCTGCTGAGAGCCTTTATAGTTGTGTGGAACACTGCAGTAAAACGCATAGAGAGTCTGCTTTGGTAGTGAAATAACACTGTGAGTCCGTATGACATGCAGATTTTGGCGGTCACGGGGCCAAAACTGACCAAATAACTCAAGTATCAACTCAGCCTTAGAGATAGATATTACCGT
This sequence comes from Bufotes viridis, assembly GCA_033119425.1. Classification (NCBI taxonomy): domain Eukaryota; kingdom Metazoa; phylum Chordata; class Amphibia; order Anura; family Bufonidae; genus Bufotes; species Bufotes viridis. The sequence goes on along the minus strand of CM065594.1, from coordinate 171,145,166 downwards.
CAAGAAGAAGCGTACTCCTTTTACACCCTCGTCAGCTGATTCTACATAGATGTCTACAGAACCTGCTCTAATAAACACTTATACAAGTAGAGCCCCTCTGACAGAGTGTAGGGGGTGTCAGCAGTAAGTTTGTGTTGACATCACCAATTATTTTAGCCTTCCTCTAAACCGTCAGAACAATAACCCACAAAAACCGGATCCTGTCTGTGAAGCATACACCTTTACTCGGTCAGCATTTGCTCAATAATCCATTAGTGTTGCTAAAGGCAAAAATAAAACGGAGTGGATCTAAAACAAAGATGACACGTGAATGGAATATTGGCATGTCTTCTGTGCTTTGTACCCACTCCTGCTTTTGGCTACCAAATCATAAGTCATTTCTGATGGGACCCTACAGGCCATAAAGCTGATACATAGACAGGATCCGTTATGCGTCTAGTTTGTCCTTCCTTCTGAGAGATCTGAAGAATTGTCAAATAAATGATGATGTCAATGAGGCCAAAAGAAATAATAGTGGACCAGGTATGAATTTGGGAGGTTGGGAAGAGCATGAAAAGTCCGCAGAGTGGACCTATGACATAGTGGTGAGGTGGAAGCAGTATGAGGAGACCACAGAGTGGCCCAATGACAGGCTCTGGAGGTGGAAAAAGTATGAGGAGGCCATCGAGTGGTACAATGACATAGTCTGTAGGTGGCGGCAGTATGAGGAGGCAACCGAGTGGCATAATGACCAAGTCTGAAGGTGGCGGAAGCATGAGGAGACCAATGTCAGAGCCTGGAGTTGGCAGCATCATGAGTAGGCCACAGAGTCACACAAAGACAGAGTGTGGAGGTGGCAGCAGCATGAGTAGGCCGCAGAGTGGCACAATGACAGTCTGGAGGTTGCAGCAGCATGATAAGGCCAGAGAGTGGCACAATGACAGGAGTCAGGAGATGGTGGCAGCAGCATTAGGAAAGGGCCACCGAATGGCACAATGAAAAAGTCTTTAGATGGCGGCAGTATGAGGAGGCCACCAAGTGTCACAATGACAGAGTTTGTAGGTGGGGGTAGCATGAGGAGACCACATAGCGGCACATTGACAGAGTCTTGATGTGGCAGCAGCATGAGTAGGCCACAGAGAAACACAATGACAGAGAGTGGAGGTGGCAGCAGCATCAGTAGGCCAGATACAGTATTGGCAAAATGACAGAGTCTGGAGGTGGCAGCAGCATGAGTAGGCCACTGAGTGGCACAATGACAGAGTCTGGAGGTGGCAGCAGCATGGAAAGGCGACAGAGTGGCACAATGACAGAGCGTGGAGGTGGCGGTAGCATGAGTAGGCCACAAAGTGGCACAATGACAGAGTCTGGAGGTGGTAGCAGCATGAGTAAGCCACAGAATGGTACAATGACAGAGTGTGGAGGTGGTAGCAGCAAGAGTAGGCCAAACAGTGGCACAATGACAGAGTCTGGAGGTGGCAGCAGCATTAGTAGCTCACAGAGTTTAACAGTAACGGAGTGTGGAGGTGGCAGCAGCATGAGTAAGCCACAGAGTGGCACAATGACAGAGTGTGGATGTTGCATCAGCAGGAGTAGGCCACAGAGTCGCACAATGAAAGAGTATGGAGGTGGCAGCAGCAAGAGTAGGCGGGAGAGTGGCGAAATGACAGAATGTGGAGGTGACGGCAGCAGGAGTAGGCCGCAGAGTGGCACAATGACAAAGTATGGAGGTGGCAGCAGCATGAGTAGGTCATAGAGTGGCACAATGACAGAGTGTGGAGGTGGCAGCAGCATGAGTAGGTCACAGAGTGGTACAACGACAGAGTCTGGAGGTGGCAGCAGCATGGAAAGGCGACAGAGTGGCACAATGACAGAACATGGAGGTGGAAGCAGCAAGAGTAGGCCAGAGAGTGGCACAATGACAGAGTGTGGAGGTGGCAGCAGCATGACTAGGCCAGAGAGTGGCACACTGACAGAGTGTGGAGGTGTCAGCAGCATGAGTAGGCCAGAGAGTGGCACAATGACAGAGTGTGGAGGTGTCAGCAGCATGAGTAGGCCAGACAGTGGCACTATGACAGAGTGCCGAGGTGTCAGCAGCATGAGTAGGCCAGACAGTGGCACTATGACAGAGTGTGGAGGTGACAGCAGCATGAGTAGGCCACAGAGTGGCACAATGACAGAGTGTGGGGGTTGCAGCTGCATGCGTAGGCCAGACAGTGGCATAATGACCAAGTCTAAATGTGGAAGCAGCATGAGGAGACCACAGACTGGCCAGGTGACATAATGTAGAGAGGCAGTAGCAGCAGCAGAATCATGAAAATACCACAGAGATTCCCGGCAATGGAGTGGGGCAGTGGGTGGCAATACCAGTACCCACTGACAAAGGTGGGTGAAGTAAGGAGCACTTGGCATCAGATATGCGGCATCAGGCGGGTTGCAGTTTCAAAGTAGTAGCTGAGGCAGGTAGTCTGAAGAAACCGATCTCTTGTATCAAAGTGTTAGTGTGGCACCATGGATGATCTAGTCTGACGCATCAAGAATTTATGGTTGGAAATCCTGGCCGATCCACGCCTGATTCATCTTGACAAAGGTCAGGCTCTCCACATTTTGGGTTGACAGTTTAGTTCTTCTTGGGGTAACTATGGCCCCCGCTGAACTAAACACCCACTCTGATGCCACACTACTGGCCGGGCAGGACAGCTTTTCAAGGGCAAACTCTGCTAGTTGCGGCCACAAATGCAGTTTGGCTACCCAGTAGGCAAGAGGATCTTCAATGTGGGTTGGTAGGGTGCAGTCCAAGTATGCTACCACCTGCAGGTTCAGGTTCTACTCCAGGTTGACCTGCTGCTGCTACTGGTGAGTAGTTTCTTCACTATGTGGGTGAAAAAAGCTACTCATCAGCGACTGTAGACTCATGCTGCTGCTGATGGAGCTGGTACTGCTCCTGCCACCCCACCCCTCCCCAACAGCCATGGCAGTGGAAAATGCTTGCAGAGGGCTTCCCCTGTCAGACATGCGAGAGGATGGACGATAGCACAGATAGGCAGCGGCCAACTGACTACATAGGATGTATCTGTAGTATTTCAGTTTGTCATTCCTCTTGGTGGGTGTAAAAAGGCCCCCATTCTGGACTGGTAGTGAGGGTCCAACAAGGCGGAGAGCGAGAAGTCATCCCTCTGCCAAATGGTAACAATTCAGCTGTCAATACTAGAGATGAGCGAACACCTGGATGTTCGGGTTCGAGAAGTTCGGCCGAACTTCCCGGAAATGTTCGGGTTCGGGATTCGAACTCGATCCGAACTTTATCCCGAACCCGAACCCCATTGAAGTCAATGGGGACCCGAACTTTTAGGCACAAAAAAGGCTGTAAAATAGTCCAGGAAAGGGCTAGAGGGCTGCCAAAGGCAGCAAAGTGTAGAAAAATCCCCTGCAAACAAATGTGGATAGGGAAATGAATTAAAATTAAATAAAATAAATAAAAATTAACCAATATCAATTGAAGAGAGGTCCCACAGCAAGGAATCATGCGTCATATCACCCTGCACCGGAGAATGTCACTTCATGTATTTTTGGACCAGCACCCAGACAGAGGATACAGGTCCCACAGCAAGGAATCATGCGTCATATCACCCTGCACCGGAGAATGTCACTCTCATGTATTTTGGACCAGCACCCAGACAGAGGATACAGGTCCCACAGCATGGAATCATGCGTCATATCACCCACCACCGGAGAAGGCCACTCTCATGTATTTTGGACCAGCACCCAGACAGAGGATACAGGTCCCACAGCATGGAATCATGCGTCATATCACCCACCACCGGAGAAGGCCACTCTCATGTATTTTGGACCAGCACCCAGACAGAGGAGAGAGGTCCCACAGCAAGGAATCAGGCGTCATATCAACCACCACCGGAGAAGGCCACTCTCATTTATTTTGGACCAGCACCCAGACAGAGGATACAGGTCCCACATCAAGGAATCATGCGTCATATCAACCACCACCGGAGAAGGCCACTCTCATTTATTTGGGACCAGCACCCAGACAGAGGAGAGGGTCTTCACAGCAAGGAATCAGGCATTTAGATCAACCCACCACAGGAGAAGGCACACTCATTTATATGGGACCCCGGCAACCATGTCAGAGGATACAGGTCCCACATCAAGGCATCATGCGTCATATCACCCACCACCGGAGAAGGCCACTTTGATTGACTTTGGGCCCAGCACCCAGGACGGAGGAGAGGGGTTTTCACAGCAGAGAATCAGGCATTTAGATCACCCACCACAGGAGTAGGACACCATTTAATGGGACCCCGGCAACCATGTCAGATGGCACAAACATCAGCTTCACATCACCCAGCACAAGAGAAGGCCACTTTGAGAGACTTTGACCCCTGCACCCAGGCGGAGGAGAGGGGTTTTCACAGCAGAGAATCAGGCATTTAGATCACCCACCACAGGAGTAGGACACCATTTAATGGGACCCCGGCAACCATGTCAGATGGCACAAACATCAGCTTCACATCACCCACCACAAGAGAAGGCCACTTTGAGAGACTCTGACCCCTGCACCCAGACAGAGGATACAGGTCCCACAGCAAGGAATCATGCGTCATATCACCCTGCACCGGAGAATGTCACTCTCATGTATTTTGGACCAGCACCCAGACAGAGGATACAGGTCCCACAGCATGGAATCATGCGTCATATCACCCACCACCGGAGAAGGCCACTCTCATGTATTTTGGACCAGCACCCAGACAGAGGATACAGGTCCCACAGCATGGAATCATGCGTCATATCACCCACCACCGGAGAAGGCCACTCTCATGTATTTTGGACCAGCACCCAGACAGAGGATACAGGTCCCACAGCATGGAATCATGCGTCATATCACCCACCACCGGAGAAGGCCACTCTCATGTATTTTGGACCAGCACCCAGACAGAGGATACAGGTCCCACAGCATGGAATCATGCGTCATATCACCCACCACCGGAGAAGGCCACTCTCATGTATTTTGGACCAGCACCCAGACAGAGGATACAGGTCCCACAGCATGGAATCATGCGTCATATCACCCACCACCGGAGAAGGCCACTTCATGTATTTTGGACCAGCACCCAGACAGAGGATACAGGTCCCACAGCATGGAATCATGCGTCATATCACCCACCACCGGAGAAGGCCACTTCATGTATTTTGGACCAGCACCCAGACAGAGGATACAGGTCCCACAGCATGGAATCATGCGTCATATCACCCACCACCGGAGAAGGCCACTCATGTATTTTGGACCAGCACCCAGACAGAGGATACAGGTCCCACAGCATGGAATCATGCGTCATATCACCCACCACCGGAGAATGTCACTCTCATTTATTTAGGCCCAGCACACAGACAGAGGAGAGAGGTCCCACAGCAAGGAATCATGCGTCATATCAACCACCAACGGAGAATGTCACTCTCATGTATTTTGGACCAGCACCCAGACAGAGGAGAGAGGTCCCACAGCAAGGAATCATGCGTCATATCAACCACCAACGGAGAATGTCACTCTCATGTATTTTGGACCAGCACCCAGACAGAGGAGAGGTTCATTCAACTTTGGGTTGCACCGCAAGATCATGGTAAAGTAAAAAATGAGGATTCAATAAAGAAGTGCCCCAGAGTACAAGAATACATGGTTGATGGGGAGGGAAATGTCTATTCTGCACAAGGGAGGCACAGGTCCTGTGGGATCCATGCCTGGTTCATTTTTATGAACGTCAGCTTGTCCACGTTGGCTGTGGACAGGCGGCTGCGCTTGTCAGTAATGACGCCCCTGCCGTGCTGAATACACGTTCAGACAAAACGCTGGCCGCCGGGCAGGCCAGCACCTCCAAGGCATAAAATGCTAACTCTGGCCACGTGGACAATTTGGAGACCCAGAAGTTGAATGGGGCCGAACCATCAGTCAGTACGTGGAGGGGTGTGCAGACGCACTGTTCAACCATGTTAGTGAAATGCTGCCTCCTGCTAACACGCTCCGTATCAGGTGGTTGTGCAGTTAGCTGTGGCGTGGAGACAAAACTTTTCCACATTTCTGCCATGCTAACCCTGCCCTCAGAAGAGCTGGCCGTGACACTGCTGCGTTGGCGACCTCTTGCTCCTCTTCTGCCTTCGCCTTGGGCTTCCACCTGTTCCCCTGTGACATTTGGGAATGCTCTCAGGAGCGCTCTACCAGCGTGCGCTTGAACTCGCGCATCTTCCTATCACGCTCCAGTGCAGGAAGTAAGGTGGGCACATTGTCTTTGTATCGGGGATCCAGCAGGGTGGCAACCCAGTAGTCCGCACACGTTAAAATGTGGGCAACTCTGCTGTCGCTGCGCAGGCACTGCAGCATGTAGTCGCTCATGTGTGCCAGGCTCCCAGAGGTAAGGACAAGCTGTCCTCTGTGGGAGGCGATCGTCATCGTCCTCCGTATCCCCCAGCCACGCACCAGTGATGGGCCTGAGCTGTGTCGGGTGCCACCCCGCTGTGAACCTGCTTCATCCTCATCCTCCTCCACCTCCTCCTCATCCTCCTCGTCCTCCAGTAGTGGGCCCTGGCTGGCCACATTTGTACCTGGCCTCTGCTGTTGCAAAAACCTCCCTCTGAGCCACTTCTAACAGACTGGCCTGAAAGTGCTAAAATGACCCTCATCCTCCTCCTCCTCCTCCTCCTCCTCCTGGGCCACCTCCTCTTCCATCATCGCCCTAAGCGCTTTCTCAAGGAGACATAGAAGTGGTATTGTAACGCTGATAACGGTGTCATCGCCACTGGCCATGTTGGTGGAGTACTCAAACAGCGCAACAGGGCACACAGGTCTCGCATGGAGGCCCAATCATTGGTGGTGAAGTGGTGCTGTTCCGCAGTGCGACTGACGCGTGCGTGCTGCAGCTGAAACTCCACTATGGCCTGCTGCTGCTCGCACAGTCTCTCCAGCATGTGCAAGGTGGAGTTCCACCTGGTGGGCACGCCGCATATGAGGCGGTGAGCGGGAAGGCCGGGTTACGCTGTAGCGCAGACAGGCGAGCAGCGGCAGGATGTGAACGCCGGAATCGCGCACAGACGGCCCTCACTTTATGCAGCAGCTCTGACATGTTGGGGTAGTTGTGAATGAACTTCTGCACCACCAAATTCAGCACATGCGCCAGGCAAGGGATGTGCGCCAAACCGGCTAGTCCCAGAGCTGCGACGAGATTTCGCCCATTATCGCACACCACCAGGCCGGGCTTGAGGCCCACCGGCAGCAACCACTGGTCGGTCTGTTGTTCAATACCCCGCCACAACTCCTGCGCGGTGTGGGGCCTGTCCCCCAAACATATGAGTTTCAGAATGGCCTGCTGACGTTACCCCGGGCTGTGCTGAAGTTGGTGGTGAAGGTGTGTGGCTGACTGGATGAGCTGGTGGAAGCAGAGGAGGAGGAAGCCGAGTAGGAGGAGGAGGCTACAGGAGGCAAACAATGATGCCCTGTGATCCTTGGCGGCGGAAGGACGTGCGCCAAGGAACTCTCCGCCTGGGGCCCAGCCGCCACTACATTTACCCAGTGTGCAGTTAGGGAGATATAGCGTCCCTGGCCGTGCTTACTGGTCCACGTATCTGTGGTTAGGTGGACCTTGCCACAAATGGCGTTGCGCAGTGCACACTTGATTTTATCGGACACTTGCATGTGCAGGGAAGGCACGGCTGTCTTGGAGAAGTAGTGGCGGCTGGGGACAACATACTGTGGGACAGCCATGGACATCAGCTGTTTGAAGCTGTTCAGGTTCACTCAGCCTGAATGACAGCATTTCAAAGGCCAGTAGTTTAGAAATGCTGGCATTCAGGCCCAGGGCTCGAGGGTGGCTAGGTGGGAATTTACGCTTTCTCTCCAAGGTTTGTGAGATGGAGAGCTGAACGCTGCCGTGTGACATGGTGGAGATGCTTGGTGACGCAGGTGGTGGTGTCGCTGGCACATCCTCTGTTTGGTGGGCGGCAGGTGCCAACATTCCTCCCGAGGCGGAGGAAGAGGCCGAGGCAGCAGCAGAAGAGGGAGCAGGGGGAGCCTGAGTGAGTTCCTTGCTTTTAAGGTGTTTACTCCACTGCAGTTCATGCTTTGCATGTAGATGCCTGGTCATGCAGGTTGTGCTAAGGTTCAGAACGTTAATGCCTCGCTTCAGGATCTGATGGCACAGCGTGCAAACCACTCGGGTCTTGTCGCCAGCACATTGTTTAAAGAAGTGCCATGCCAGGGAACTCCTTGAAGCTGCCTTTGGGGTGCTCGGTCCCTGGTGGCGGTGGCCTGTATCAGGCGAACTCTCTTGGCGGCGGCTGTTCTGCTTTTGCCCCCTGCTCCTCTTTTGCTACGCTGTTGGCTCGGTCTCACCACTGCCTCTTCCTCTGAACTATGAAAGTCAGTGGCACGACCTTCATTCCATGTGGGGTCTAGGACCTCATCGTCCCCTGCATCGTCTTCCACACAGTCTTCCTCCCTGTCCTCCTGTTCGGTCTGCACACTGCAGAAAGACGCAGCAGTTGGCACCTGTGTTTCGTCATCATCAGAGACGTGCGGACTCCGATGAGGTGGTATTCCCATGTCCTCATCATCAGTAAACATCAGAGGTTGTGCATCAGTGCATTCTATGTCTTCCACCACAGGGGAAGGGCTAGGTGGATTCCCTTGGGAAACCCTGCCAGCAGAGTCTTCAAACAGCATAAGAGACTGCTGCATAACTTGAGGCTCAGACAGTTTCCCTGATATGCATGGGGGTGATGTGACAGACTGATGGGCTTGGTTTTCAGGTGCCACCTGTGCGCTTTCTGCAGAAGACTTGGTGGGAGATAATGTTGTGAACATGCTGGATCCACTGTCGGCCACCCAATTGACTAGCGCCTGTACCTGCTCAGGCCTTACCATCCTTAGAACGGCATTGGGCCCCACCAAATATCGCTGTAAATTCTGGCGGGTACTGGAACCTGAGGTAGTTGGTTCACTAGGATGTGTGGCTGTGGCAGAATGGCCACGTCCTCTCCCAGCACCAGAGGGTACACTAACACCACCACGATCACGGTCCGCGTCCCTTACTAGATGTTTTCCTCATTGTTACCGTTCACCAAGCACCACAATAAGGAAAAAATATTTGGCCCAATGTATTGATTTCAAATTCAGGCCTTTTTTACAGGCACCTACCACTATCTGCCTATTTGTTTATGTAGCTTATTACACTAATCCAGGCACAGCAGTAACCACTGATTTAGGGGAATATCTCTTTAGGGCAAGTATTTAGGCCCTGGATGAAAGGTATCCTTTTATGGACAGATTTACAATGGGCCTGCAACAGCTGTGACACCAGATTTAGGGTATTGCTATTTTGGCAAGTGAATTTCACCCCAGAACAAAATATATGTTTTTACGGATAATAATATAGTTTGCCAGGCTCAGCTGTGACACCAGATTTAGTGGATTGCTATTTTGGCAAGTGAATTTCACCCCAGAACAAAATATATGTTTTTGCGGATACTAATATAGTTTGCCAGGCTCAGCTGTGACACCAGATTTAGTGGATTGCTATTTTGGCAAGTGAATTTCACCCCAGAACAAAATATATGTTTTTATGGATACTAATATAGTTTGCCAGGCTCAGCTGTGACACCAGATTTAGGGTGTTGCTATTTTGGCAAGTGAATTTCACCCCAGAACAAAATATATGTTTTTACGGATACTAATATAGTTTGCCAGGCTCAGCTGTGACACCAGATTTAGGGGATTGCTATTTTGGCAAGTGAATTTCACCCCAGAACAAAATATATGTTTTTGCGGATAATAATATAGTTTGCCAGGCTCAGCTGTGACACCAGATTTAGTGGATTGCTATTTTGGCAAGTGAATTTCACCCCAGAACAAAATATATGTTTTTGCGGATACTAATATAGTTTGCCAGGCTCAGCTGTGACACCAGATTTAGTGGATTGCTATTTTGGCAAGTGAATTTCACCCCAGAACAAAATATATGTTTTTGCGGATACTAATATAGTTTGCCAGGCTCAGCTGTGACACCAGATTTAGTGGATTGCTATTTTGGCAAGTGAATTTCACCCCAGAAGAAAATATATGTTTTTACGGATACTAATATAGTTTGCCAGGCTCAGCTGTGACACCAGATTTAGGGGATTGCTATTTTGGCAAGTGAATTTCACCCCAGAAGAAAATATATGTTTTTATGGATACTAATATAGTTTGCCAGGCTCAGCTGTGACACCAGATTTAGTGGATTGCTATTTTGGCAAGTGAATTTCACCCCAGAACGAAAATATATGTTTTTATGGATACTAATATAGTTTGCCAGGCTCAGCTGTGACACCAGATTTAGTGGATTGCTATTTTGGCAAGTGAATTTCACCCCAGAACAAAATATATGTTTTTATGGATACTAATATAGTTTGCCAGGCTCAGCTGTGACACCAGATTTAGTGGATTGCTATTTTGGCAAGTGAATTTCACCCCAGAACAAAATATATGTTTTTACGGATACTAATATAGTTTGCCAGGCTCAGCTGTGACACCAGATTTAGGGTGTTGCTATTTTGGCAAGTGAATTTCACCCCAGAAGAAAATATATGTTTTTGCGGATACTAATATAGTTTGCCAGGCTCAGCTGTGACACCAGATTTAGAGGATTGCTATTTTGGCAAGTGAATTTCACCCCAGAACAAAATATATGTTTTTACGGATAATAATATAGTTTGCCAGGCTCAGCTGTGACACCAGATTTAGTGTGATTGCTATTTTGGCAAGTGAATTTCACCCCAGAAGAAAATATATGTTTTTATGGATACTAATATAGTTTGCCAGGCTCAGCTGTGACACCAGATTTAGAGGATTGCTATTTTGGCAAGTGAATTTCACCCCAGAACAAAATATATGTTTTTATGGATACTAATATAGTTTGCCAGGCTCAGCTGTGACACCAGATTTAGAGTGATTGCTATTTTGGCAAGTGAATTTCACCCCAGAACAAAATATATGTTTTTGCGGATACTAATATAGTTTGCCAGGCTCAGCTGTGACACCAGATTTAGAGGATTGCTATTTTGGCAAGTGAATTTCACCCCAGAACAAAATATATGTTTTTATGGATAATAATATAGTTTGCCAGGCTCAGCTGTGACACCAGATTTAGTGGATTGCTATTTTGGCAAGTGAATTTCACCCCAGAAGAAAATATATGTTTTTACGGATACTAATATAGTTTGCCAGGCTCAGCTGTGACACCAGATTTAGTGGTATTGCTATTTTTGGCAAGTGAATTTCACCCCAGAAGAAAATATATGTTTTTACGGATACTAATATAGTTTGCCAGGCTCAGCTGTGACACCAGATTTAGAGGTATTGCTATTTTGGCAAGTGAATTTCACCCCAGAAGAAAATATATGTTTTTGCGGATACTAATATAGTTTGCCAGGCTCAGCTGTGACACCAGATTTAGAGTGATTGCTATTTTGGCAAGTGAATTTCACCCCAGAACAAAATATATGTTTTTGCGGATACTAATATAGTTTGCCAGGCTCAGCTGTGACACCAGATTTAGGGTGTTGCTATTTTGGCAAGTGAATTTCACCCCAGAAGAAAATATATGTTTTTATGGATACTAATATAGTTTGCCAGGCTCAGCTGTGACACCAGATTTAGAGGATTGCTATTTTGGCAAGTGAATTTCACCCCAGAACAAAATATATGTTTTTGCGGATACTAATATAGTTTGCCAGGCTCAGCTGTGACACCAGATTTAGGGTGATTGCTATTTTGGCAAGTGAATTTCACCCCAGAAGAAAATATATGTTTTTGCGGATACTAATATAGTTTGCCAGGCTCAGCTGTGACACCAGATTTAGAGGATTGCTATTTTGGCAAGTGAATTTCACCCCAGAACAAAATATATGTTTTTATGGATAATAATATAGTTTGCCAGGCTCAGCTGTGACACCAGATTTAGTGGATTGCTATTTTGGCAAGTGAATTTCACCCCAGAACAAAATATATGTTTTTATGGATAATAATATAGTTTGCCAGGCTCAGCTGTGACACCAGATTTAGTGGATTGCTATTTTGGCAAGTGAATTTCACCCCAGAACAAAATATATGTTTTTAGCGGATACTAATATAGTTTGCCAGGCTCAGCTGTGACACCAGATTTAGTGGATTGCTATTTTGGCAAGTGAATTTCACCCCAGAAGAAAATATATGTTTTTACGGATACTAATATAGTTTGCCAGGCTCAGCTGTGACACCAGATTTAGGGTGTTGCTATTTTGGCAAGTGAATTTCACCCCAGAAGAAAATATATGTTTTTGCGGATACTAATATAGTTTGCCAGGCTCAGCTGTGACACCAGATTTAGAGGATTGCTATTTTGGCAAGTGAATTTCACCCCAGAACAAAATATATGTTTTTGCGGATACTAATATAGTTTGCCAGGCTCAGCTGTGACACCAGATTTAGGTGGATTGCTATTTTGGCAAGTGAATTTCACCCCAGAAGAAAATATATGTTTTTGCGGATACTAATATAGTTTGCCAGGCTCAGCTGTGACACCAGATTTAGTGGATTGCTATTTTGGCAAGTGAATTTCACCCCAGAACAAAATATATGTTTTTGCGGATACTAATATAGTTTGCCAGGCTCAGCTGTGACACCAGATTTAGGGGATTGCTATTTTGGCAAGTGAATTTCACCCCAGAAGAAAATATATGTTTTTATGGATACTAATATAGTTTGCCAGGCTCAGCTGTGACACCAGATTTAGAGGATTGCTATTTTGGCAAGTGAATTTCACCCCAGAACAAAATATATGTTTTTGCGGATACTAATATAGTTTGCCAGGCTCAGCTGTGACACCAGATTTAGGGTGTTGCTATTTTGGCAAGTGAATTTCACCCCAGAAGAAAATATATGTTTTTATGGATACTAATATAGTTTGCCAGGCTCAGCTGTGACACCAGATTTAGAGGATTGCTATTTTGGCAAGTGAATTTCACCCCAGAACAAAATATATGTTTTTAGCGGATAATAATATAGTTTGCCAGGCTCAGCTGTGACACCAGATTTAGTGGATTGCTATTTTGGCAAGTGAATTTCACCCCAGAAGAAAATATATGTTTTTGCGGATACTAATATAGTTTGCCAGGCTCAGCTGTGACACCAGATTTAGTGGATTGCTATTTTGGCAAGTGAATTTCACCCCAGAACAAAATATATGTTTTTATGGATAATAATATAGTTTGCCAGGCTCAGCTGTGACACCAGATTTAGTGGATTGCTATTTTGGCAAGTGAATTTCACCCCAGAACAAAATATATGTTTTTACGGATAATAATATAGTTTGCCAGGCTCAGCTGTGACACCAGATTTAGTGGATTGCTATTTTGGCAAGTGAATTTCACCCCAGAAGAAAATATATGTTTTTGCGGATACTAATATAGTTTGCCAGGCTCAGCTGTGACACCAGATTTAGAGTGATTGCTATTTTGGCAAGTGAATTTCACCCCAGAACAAAATATATGTTTTTGCGGATACTAATATAGTTTGCCAGGCTCAGCTGTGACACCAGATTTAGAGGATTGCTATTTTGGCAAGTGAATTTCACCCCAGAACAAAATATATGTTTTTAGCGGATAATAATATAGTTTGCCAGGCTCAGCTGTGACACCAGATTTAGTGGATTGCTATTTTGGCAAGTGAATTTCACCCCAGAACAAAATATATGTTTTTGCGGATACTAATATAGTTTGCCAGGCTCAGCTGTGACACCAGATTTAGTGGATTGCTATTTTGGCAAGTAAATTTAACCCCAGAACAAAATATATGTTTTTGCGGATACTAATATAGTTTGCCAGGCACAGCTGTGACACCAGATTTAGGGTGTTGCTATTTTGGCAAGTGAATTTCACCCCAGAAGAAAATATATGTTTTTATGGATACTAATATAGTTTGCCAGGCTCAGCTGTGACACCAGATTTAGAGGATTGCTATTTTGGCAAGTGAATTTCACCCCAGAACAAAATATATGTTTTTGATGGATACTAATATAGTTTGCCAGGCTCAGCTGTGACACCAGATTTAGGGTGTTGCTATTTTGGCAATTGAATTTAACCCCAAACCAAAATATCTGTTTTGGCGGACACTATTATATTTTGCCAGCCACTGCTGAAACCACTGATGTATGGTTTTGCTATTTTGCCAATTGAATTTCACCCCAGAAAATAATCTATCCTTTGCCAGACAGCAGACAGTATTATGCTTGTCTAGCCAAAGCTGGAACACCAGATTTAGGGGATTGGTATTTGGGCAATTGTATTTAACCCCTTAATAAAATATAGAAATTGCTATCCTGAGTTTCTAGGGGTGACAATTAGCACAGCCAAGCCCCTGATGGAGGATATAGCAAAAAAAAATAGTATTGAAGCATTGATGGATGTGTGGCAGCTTGTTCTGGAGCACCACAAGTCACAAAATGGCCGCCGATCAACCCAGAAAATAAGTGACAGAAAACGCTCTGTGCAGCCAAAAACCAGCAATCAAGTAAATAGCAGAAGTTCACTGATTCTCAGCTGCAGATCGATCCGCTCATTAGGTGCTGTTGCTGACTTTTCCCTGCCTATCTCGCCCTCACAGAAGCTGCATCCTCTCCCTACACTAGTCAGAGCAGTGTGACGTGCGGCGCTACGTGACTCCAGCTTAAATAGAGGCTGGGTCACATGCTGCACTTGGCCAATCACAGCCATGCCATTAGTAGGCATGGCTGTGATGGCTTCTTAGGGCAAGAAGTAAGACGCTAGCTGATTGGCTGCTGTGCAGCCCTTCAGAAAGCGGTAAGAAATCGACGAACACCGAACCCGAACCCGAACTTTTTTGAAAATGTCCGGGTTCGGGTCCGGGTCCCGGACACCCCAAAATTCGGTACGAACCCGAACGATGCGCGAACTGTTCGCTCAACACTAGTCAATACGCAAGCAAGTGAGCATGCATCGGGCCATTTGTGCAAGTGACTCGGAGGGACTCCCTGCCTCCATCTCCACTACATACTGCCACGGTGTGTAGGTGTCCTCTGTCATGTCTTCCTCATCCCCCTTTAGCACCTCTGGCTACTTCCGCTCCTCTTGTCCTGTCAGCTGAGTAGAAAAACCACTCATTTGGCTACACTTTGCTTGTGCTCCAATGTCCTCCTCCACCTCCTACTCCTCATCTTCCAGTTCAGCCCCCACAGGGCTCATGTAGCCATGAGATGGAGGCGCCAGGTCTCTTGTCCCCTAACCAGCCACTGTTACCACCATCTATTCCAGGACATGAAGCAGTGAAATGACATTGTTCATACCATAGTCCTGGTGACTGACAAATAACGTGGCCTTCTCAAAGGGCCTGAGCAAACGGCAGCTGTCACGCATGAGCTGCCACTGGCTAACATCGAAGTAACCCCGGGGAGTACTCCTATTCGCTTGCATTATCAAGAAATCATTGATGGCCTTTCTCTGTTCGTATAGTCGCTCCAACATATGGAGGGCAGAATTCCAAAGGGTGGAAACGTCGCATATCAGCCTATGTTGGGGGATGCCGTTTTGCCGGTGCAGCTCAAGGAGGGTGTGGTTTGCCGTGTACGAGTGGCTGAAGTGCATGCAAAGTTTCCTGGCCATTTTCAGGATGTCCTGCAGATGGGTGGAAGACTTCAGTAACCGCTTGACAAACAGATTGATTACTTGTGCCATGCAGGGGGCATGGCTCATCCTTGCTTGACTCAGCGCCGACACCATGTTCTTCCCATTGCATGGGTCAGCATGGTTCCAATTTTCTGCTGTCGCAGAGTAAGCCAGGATTCAGTTTCTTGATGCATCACACAGAGCAGTTCCTCCCCTGTGTCACTCCGTTCGCTACGGCAAACCAGGTGCAGAACAACGTGACACCGCAGACACCTGCATATGTGGTATGCTGGAGGGGCACTTTGACGTGTCCCTGCAGTGGAGGCTGAGGACATGGTGGAGCATGAGGAGGCAGAGGCGGACATTGTTGCAGGACCAACGGCGTGACACTGTTGAGGAGGAAGCGGTGTGACCTGTCCAAGTTGTTGGTGTGGCTGTTCAAGAACTACATTCACCCAGTGGGCCATAAAGGACATGTATTGTCCCTGACAGTAGTTACAGCTCCACACGCTGGCGCTGCAGTGCACTTTGTCAGACACCGACAGGCTCAAGGACTGGCCCACCTTCTGTCGTACATGTGTGTGTAGAGCTGGTTCTGCCTTTTGCGCAAAGAAATGATGGCTTGAGACATTCCACCTCAGCTCGGCACAAGCCATCAGTTCTCTGAAAGGTGCAGATTCCACCACTTGGAAAGGAAGGGACGGAAGCACCAGCAACTGGCACAGAAGCACTTTCAGCTTCTTTGCCTTTGAATGCATCCATGCATACTGTTTGTCTCTTGGCAATCGCTTAGGTGATCGATTGCTGATGGAATGACTGATGAAGAGTAGGAACAGGAGCATTTGGACCAGCAAAAGATGGAATTGACAGCCAGCTCCCTTCGGCTGAGGTGGTGGAGCCTTGACTGCCTGAAACAGTGTGTGTGCCACTGGGTGATGTAGCGGTAGCTGCGGCAGGCTGGACCACCACATTGGAGCCACAGTTCTCCCAGGCCAATTGATGGTGGCGCAGCATATGTTGACGCAGGGCTGTGGTCCGAACATTGACACCCTGGCCACCTTTCACCTTCTGCCCACATATTCTACATATGGCCATGTTGACCTCCTCCGGCGGACTCACAAAAAAACTGCCACACCGCCGAGTACCTTATTTCCTCCCGAACACTACTCACTAGTAGAGTTGAGCAAACACCTGGATGTTCGGGTTCGAGAAGTTCGACTTAACTTCGCGAAACTCGACCCGAACCCGAACCCCGAACCCCATTGAAGTCAATGGGGACACCGAACTTTTGGGCACTAAAAAGGCTGTAAAATAGCCCAGGAAAGGGCTAGAGGGCTGCAAAAGGCAGCAAAATGTAGGTAAATCCCCTGCAAACATATAGGGAAATAGGGAAATGACTTAAAATAAAATACAGAAAAATAATAAACATTCTAAACTTGAGCCCAAGTGAGTGACAGTGGCAAATGTCACCCAGCAAACAGAGGATGTGGCAGCAACTCCACCACATCTGTCATTGTCACCAAGCATCTCCACCAAATCCCATGGAAGTTTTCAGCTATCAGCTGTCCATCTCCCAAACACTGGAGAGAAAAAGAAATAGAAAGAGGAAGTACCCCCCTACCCATGGCTCTGAATGCCTTATTTCAAACTTCATGGTCCATTGAAATGCTGTCATTCTGTCTGGTGGACAGTTTTAAAAACCTTATGGTGCTGGCTATCCCACAGTACGTGTATCCCAGCCGCCTCTACTTTTACAGGCGAGCCATCCCTTCCCTGCACAACCAAGTGGCGGACAAAATCAAGTGTGCACTGCACAACGCTATCTGTGGCAACGTCCACATAACCAACAACACAGTGGGTAAATGTAGCGGCTGTCCCAAAGGCGGATAGCATTTTTGCGAATGTCCTTCTGCCCCCGAGGATTGCTGGGCATTTCTCTTTGTATCCTTTGTATCCTCGGCTTCCTCCTCCTCAACCTCCTCCTCATCCACTCAGCGTAACACCTTCACCACCCACAGCAGCACAGCCAGGGGGAAATGACAGCAGGTTGTTTTAAAACTTGTGTGTTTGTGGGACAAACCCCGCACCACGCAGGAGCTGTGGACAGGCGTGGAACAACAGACCGAACATTGGTTGGTGCCACTGAGCCTCCAGCCCGGCCTGATGTTGTGCGCTAATGGGCAAAATATACTAGCAGGTCTGGGCCTAGCCAGTTTGACACACATCTCCTGCCTGCCACATGTGCTGAATTTGGGGTGCAGAAATTCCTAAACACCAGACAGTGAAAATCAATTCAGTTAATCGAACACACACAACATCCCCACTCAAACCATTAACAAACTATTTACAAATTTTCTTGAAAACATATTAAAATAACTATAATGCAGCAAAACTTACTATATAAACAAACAAAACTATATACATGCCTTATCTTAAGGCCAGTGACTTCCAAGTGACTCAAAGGGTGGGTTCCTGCACCAACATAGTCCCTGGCCTGGAACACAATTGTCCAGCCAGGGCACATTTCTGGAGGATGAGGAGGATAAGTAGGATGAGGAGGAACCGTGTTCTCAGCAGGGTGGCACCCAAGCCAGCTCACGGGCAGCTGGGTCACCATGAGCACCTCAGAAGGCTGGGTTAGTATTGGCGAAATGTGGGAAAGCTTTGTCATCACGCCACAACAACCTGCACCACCAGCAGATCTGGAACGTCTTAGCAGGAGGCAGCATTTCAGCAACATGGTGGAAGAGTACACGTACTGACTGATGGGTTTGCCCAGTGGCGTAGCTACAGGGAAGCGTAGGAAGCACACTGTTTTGGGTCCCTGACCTAGAAGGACAAGGACTAAAAGACTTTGTCAGAAATTAGATACAGCAGCAGTATAGACAGTGTAGAAAGCGGATGGAAAATAAACCCAAACAGCCTCACACCCTACACACTCAGCACCCCCCCCTCCTTTCACTCAAACCATTAACTATTTACAAATTTACTTAAAAACATATTAAAATAACCATAAGGCAGCTAAACTAACCATATAAAGAAACAAAAGTATATACATGCCTTATCCTTAACTTAAGGCCAACCAAATACATGTGGCTCGGAGGGTTGGTATCTGCACCAACATAGGCCCTGGCTTGGAACACAATTTTCCAGCCAGGGCACAGTTCTGTAGGATAAGGAAGAGGAGTAGGAGGAACGCTGGGGGATACAGAGGACACAGACGATATACCTCCCTTAAAGAGGATAGCTTGTCCTTGCCTCTGGGAAGCCTGGCAGACATGAGCGACTACATGCTGCAGTGCCTGTGCAACGACCGCCCAGTTACTTCCATATTCTAACTTTTGCTGATTACTGGGTGGCCACCCTGCTGTATCCCCGTTACAAGGACAACGTGCCGTCCTTAATTCCCTCACTGGAGTGTAATAGGAACATGAGCCCGCCAGTAGACACGCTGCTGATGGCATTCACACCTGACACCGGGGACTCAGTGGAAGCACAAGGTGAAGGCAGAGGAGGAGGAGGAAGAATTTTCCAATGCAGCTGGGTCACCAGCAACACCTCAGAAGGCAGAGTTAGCATGGGCAAAATGTGGAAAAGCTTTGTCATCATGCCACAACAACCTGCACCACCAGCAGATCTGGAACATCTTAGCAGGAGGCAGCATTTCAGCAAAATGGTGGAACAGTACACGTACTAACTGATGGGTCTGCCTAGGGAAATAGCTACAGGGGAAGCAACTGCTTTGGGGCAGTGACCTAGAAAGGGCCAATCCAGGAGGAGGACTAAAAGTATTAGACAATGAAATTATATGCAGTGGCAGTATATACAGTGTAGAAAGCGAATGGAACAACTGCTGGGCCTGGTCTGAGAGAGCGATCTTTAGTAGCCACAGGCATGGCGGCATTAAAGGAAGGGGTTTGCACAAAAATTACTGGGGAGGGGGCCCCATTCAAAAATTTGCTGTGGTGCCCAATCATTTCTAACTACTACCATTCAACTTCTGTGTCATCAAATTGGGCAACCACTGTCATACTACCGTGCACTTACACTTTGTTTTATTTTTTATATTTTCCCAATGTTTTGGGGTCTACACTAATTTATTTTAAAAATTACAAATAAAAAACAGTTATTGGCGACTACCTTTGGCTTCACAGCCCAAAAAGGATTTATTTAATGCTAGAATGTAACCGCCAATTGTAAGTTCCCTATCAGTGCAGTACAAGGGTTTGTACCTGGCAAAAATGGTAATATTTCAACAACAATTTAAAATCTATCCTTTGCCGGACAGTATTAAACTTGGCCAGCCACAGCTGGAACCACTGATTTACGGTATTGCAAATGCAATTGCCATTTAACGCCAGAACAAAATCTATACTTTGTCAGACACTAAGAAACTTGGCCAGCCACTGCTGAGACACCAGATTTAGGGGATTGCTATTTTGGCAATATAATTTCACACCAGAACAAAATCTACCCTTTGCCGGACAATATTAAACTTGGCCAGCCACAGATGAAACCACTGATTTACGGTATTGCTATTTTGGCAACTGAATTTCACCCCAGAAAATAATATATCCTTTGCCGGACACTATTAAACTTGTCCAGTCACAACTGGAACACCAGATTTACAGTATTTCTATTTTGGCAGCTGAATTTAACCCCAGAAAATAATAAATCCTTTGCCGTACACTATTAAACCTGGTCAGCCACTGCTGGGACACCAGATTTACGGTATTTCTATTTTTGCAACTGAATTTCACCCCAGAAAAAAATATATCCTTTGCCGGACACTATTAAACTTGGCCAGCCACTGCTGGGACACAAGATTTACGGTATTGCTATTTTGGCAATTGAATTTCACCCCAGAAAAAAATATATCCTTTGCCGAACACTATTAAACTTGTCTAGTCACAGCTGCAACACCAGATTTACAGTATTTCTATTTTTGCAACTCAATTTCACCCCAGAATAAAATATATCCTTTGCCGGACACTATTGAACTTGGCCAGCCACAGCTGAAACCACTGATTTAGGGGATTGCTATTTTGGCAATTGAATTTCCCCCTAGAAAAAAATATATCCTTTGGCACACATTAATAAACTTGGCCAGCCACTGCTGGGACACCAGATTTATGGTATTGCTATTTTGGCAATTAAATTTCACCCCAGAACAAAATATATCCTTTGCCGGACACTATTGAACTTGTCCAGTCACAGCTGGAACACCAGATTTACGGCATTTCTATTTTTGCAACTGAATTTGACCACAGAAAATAATATATCCTATGACGGACACTATAAAACTTGTCCAGTCACAGCTGGAACACCAGATTTACGGTATTTCTATGTTTGCAACTGAATTTCACCACAGAAAATAATATATCCTATGACGGACACTATGAAACTTGTCCAGTCACAGCTGGAACACCAGATTTACGGTATTGCTATTTTGGCAATTGAATTTAACCCCAGAACAAAATATATCCTTTGCCGGACACTATTAAACTTTGCCAGCCCCTGCTGGGACACCAGGTTAAGGGGATTGCTATTTTGGCAATTGAATTTCACCACAGAAAAAATCTATCCTTTGCCCGACAGCAGACAGTAATACACTTGGCTAGCCACAGCTGGGACACCAGATTTAGGGGATTGCTATTTTGGCAATTGAATTTAACCTCTCAATAAAATATAAAAATTCCTATCCTGAGTTTCTAGGGGTGACAATAACCACAGCCAAGCCCCTGATGTAGGATATAGCAAAAAAAAAAAAAAAAACTAGTATTGATGGATTGATGGACTAGGTGTCAGCTTGTGCTAGTGCACCACAAGACACAAAATGGCTGCTGATCACCCCAGAAAAAGGGACAAAAAAACACTCTGTGCAGCCTAAAAACCAGTGAGCAATTAACTACATGAGCGACTACATGCTGCAGTGCCTGTGCAACGACCGCCCAGTTACTTCCATATTCTAACTTTTGCTGATTACTGGGTGGCCACCCTGCTGTATCCCCGTTACAAGGACAACGTGCCGTCCTTAATTCCCTCACTGGAGTGTAATAGGAACATGAGCCCGCCAGTAGACACGCTGCTGATGGCATTCACACCTGACACCGGGGACTCAGTGGAAGCACAAGGTGAAGGCAGAGGAGGAGGAGGAAGAATTTTCCAATGCAGCTGGGTCACCAGCAACACCTCAGAAGGCAGAGTTAGCATGGGCAAAATGTGGAAAAGCTTTGTCATCATGCCACAACAACCTGCACCACCAGCAGATCTGGAACATCTTAGCAGGAGGCAGCATTTCAGCAAAATGGTGGAACAGTACACGTACTAACTGATGGGTCTGCCTAGGGAAATAGCTACAGGGGAAGCAACTGCTTTGGGGCAGTGACCTAGAAAGGGCCAATCCAGGAGGAGGACTAAAAGTATTAGACAATGAAATTATATGCAGTGGCAGTATATACAGTGTAGAAAGCGAATGGAACAACTGCTGGGCCTGGTCTGAGAGAGCGATCTTTAGTAGCCACAGGCATGGCGGCATTAAAGGAAGGGGTTTGCACAAAAATTACTGGGGGAGGGGGGCCCCATTCAAAAATTTGCTGTGGTGCCCAATCATTTCTAACTACTACCATTCAACTTCTGTGTCATCAAATTGGGCAACCACTGTCATACTACCGTGCACTTACACTTTGTTTTATTTTTTATATTTTCCCAATGTTTTGGGGTCTACACTAATTTATTTTAAAAAATTACAAATAAAAAAACAGTTATTGGCGACTACCTTTGGCTTCACAGCCCAAAAAGGATTTATTTAATGCTAGAATGTAACCGCCAATTGTAAGTTCCCTATCAGTGCAGTAAAAGGGTTTGTACCTGGCAAAAATGGTAATATTTCAACAACAATTTAAAATCTATCCTTTGCCGGACAGTATTAAACTTGGCCAGCCACAGCTGGAACCACTGATTTACGGTATTGCAAATGCAATTGCCATTTAACGCCAGAACAAAATCTATACTTTGTCAGACACTAAGAAACTTGGCCAGCCACTGCTGAGACACCAGATTTAGGGGATTGCTATTTTGGCAATATAATTTCACACCAGAACAAAATCTACCCTTTGCCGGACAATATTAAACTTGGCCAGCCACAGATGAAACCACTGATTTACGGTATTGCTATTTTGGCAACTGAATTTCACCCCAGAAAATAATATATCCTTTGCCGGACACTATTAAACTTGTCCAGTCACAACTGGAACACCAGATTTACAGTATTTCTATTTTGGCAGCTGAATTTAACCCCAGAAAATAATAAATCCTTTGCCGTACACTATTAAACCTGGTCAGCCACTGCTGGGACACCAGATTTACGGTATTTCTATTTTTGCAACTGAATTTCACCCCAGAAAAAATATATCCTTTGCCGGACACTATTAAACTTGGCCAGCCACTGCTGGGACACAAGATTTACGGTATTGCTATTTTGGCAATTGAATTTCACCCCAGAAAAAAATATATCCTTTGCCGAACACTATTAAACTTGTCTAGTCACAGCTGCAACACCAGATTTACAGTATTTCTATTTTTGCAACTCAATTTCACCCCAGAAAAAAATATATCCTTTGCCGGACACTATTGAACTTGGCCAGCCACAGCTGAAACCACTGATTTAGGGGATTGCTATTTTGGCAATTGAATTTCCCCTAGAAAAAAATATATCCTTTGGCACCCACTAATAAACTTGGCCAGCCACTGCTGGGACACCAGATTTATGGTATTGCTATTTTGGCAATTAAATTTCACCCCAGAACAAAATATATCCTTTGCCGGACACTATTGAACTTGTCCAGTCACAGCTGGAACACCAGATTTACGGCATTTCTATTTTTGCAACTGAATTTGACCACAGAAAATAATATATCCTATGACGGACACTATAAAACTTGTCCAGTCACAGCTGGAACACCAGATTTACGGTATTTCTATGTTTGCAACTGAATTTCACCACAGAAAATAATATATCCTATGACGGACACTATGAAACTTGTCCAGTCACAGCTGGAACACCAGATTTACGGTATTGCTATTTTGGCAATTGAATTTAACCCCAGAACAAAATATATCCTTTGCCGGACACTATTAAACTTTGCCAGCCCCTGCTGGGACACCAGGTTAAGGGGATTGCTATTTTGGCAATTGAATTTCACCACAGAAAAAATCTATCCTTTGCCCGACAGCAGACAGTAATACACTTGGCTAGCCACAGCTGGGACACCAGATTTAGGGGATTGCTATTTTGGCAATTGAATTTAACCTCTCAATAAAATATAAAAATTCCTATCCTGAGTTTCTAGGGGTGACAATAACCACAGCCAAGCCCCTGATGTAGGATATAGCAAAAAAAAAAAAAAAAAACTAGTATTGATGGATTGATGGACTAGGTGTCAGCTTGTGCTAGTGCACCACAAGACACAAAATGGCTGCTGATCACCCCAGAAAAAGGGACAAAAAAACACTCTGTGCAGCCTAAAAACCAGTGAGCAATTAACTACATGAGCGACTACATGCTGCAGTGCCTGTGCAACGACCGCCCAGTTACTTCCATATTCTAACTTTTGCTGATTACTGGGTGGCCACCCTGCTGTATCCCCGTTACAAGGACAACGTGCCGTCCTTAATTCCCTCACTGGAGTGTAATAGGAACATGAGCCCGCCAGTAGACACGCTGCTGATGGCATTCACACCTGACACCGGGGACTCAGTGGAAGCACAAGGTGAAGGCAGAGGAGGAGGAGGAAGAATTTTCCAATGCAGCTGGGTCACCAGCAACACCTCAGAAGGCAGAGTTAGCATGGGCAAAATGTGGAAAAGCTTTGTCATCATGCCACAACAACCTGCACCACCAGCAGATCTGGAACATCTTAGCAGGAGGCAGCATTTCAGCAAAATGGTGGAACAGTACACGTACTAACTGATGGGTCTGCCTAGGGAAATAGCTACAGGGGAAGCAACTGCTTTGGGGCAGTGACCTAGAAAGGGCCAATCCAGGAGGAGGACTAAAAGTATTAGACAATGAAATTATATGCAGTGGCAGTATATACAGTGTAGAAAGCGAATGGAACAACTGCTGGGCCTGGTCTGAGAGAGCGATCTTTAGTAGCCACAGGCATGGCGGCATTAAAGGAAGGGGTTTGCACAAAAATTACTGGGGAGGGGGCCCCATTCAAAAATTTGCTGTGGTGCCCAATCATTTCTAACTACTACCATTCAACTTCTGTGTCATCAAATTGGGCAACCACTGTCATACTACCGTGCACTTACACTTTGTTTTATTTTTTATATTTTCCCAATGTTTTGGGGTCTACACTAATTTATTTTAAAAAATTACAAATAAAAAAACAGTTATTGGCGACTACCTTTGGCTTCACAGCCCAAAAAGGATTTATTTAATGCTAGAATGTAACCGCCAATTGTAAGTTCCCTATCAGTGCAGTACAAGGGTTTGTACCTGGCAAAAATGGTAATATTTCAACAACAATTTAAAATCTATCCTTTGCCGGACAGTATTAAACTTGGCCAGCCACAGCTGGAACCACTGATTTACGGTATTGCAAATGCAATTGCCATTTAACGCCAGAACAAAATCTATACTTTGTCAGACACTAAGAAACTTGGCCAGCCACTGCTGAGACACCAGATTTAGGGATTGCTATTTTGGCAATATAATTTCACACCAGAACAAAATCTACCCTTTGCCGGACAATATTAAACTTGGCCAGCCACAGATGAAACCACTGATTTACGGTATTGCTATTTTGGCAACTGAATTTCACCCCAGAAAATAATATATCCTTTGCCGGACACTATTAAACTTGTCCAGTCACAACTGGAACACCAGATTTACAGTATTTCTATTTTGGCAGCTGAATTTAACCCCAGAAAATAATAAATCCTTTGCCGTACACTATTAAACCTGGTCAGCCACTGCTGGGACACCAGATTTACGGTATTTCTATTTTTGCAACTGAATTTCACCCCAGAAAAAATATATCCTTTGCCGGACACTATTAAACTTGGCCAGCCACTGCTGGGACACAAGATTTACGGTATTGCTATTTTGGCAATTGAATTTCACCCCAGAAAAAAATATATCCTTTGCCGAACACTATTAAACTTGTCTAGTCACAGCTGCAACACCAGATTTACAGTATTTCTATTTTTGCAACTCAATTTCACCCCAGAAAAAATATATCCTTTGCCGGACACTATTGAACTTGGCCAGCCACAGCTGAAACCACTGATTTAGGGGATTGCTATTTTGGCAATTGAATTTCCCCTAGAAAAAATATATCCTTTGGCACCCACTAATAAACTTGGCCAGCCACTGCTGGGACACCAGATTTATGGTATTGCTATTTTGGCAATTAAATTTCACCCCAGAACAAAATATATCCTTTGCCGGACACTATTGAACTTGTCCAGTCACAGCTGGAACACCAGATTTACGGCATTTCTATTTTTGCAACTGAATTTGACCACAGAAAATAATATATCCTATGACGGACACTATAAAACTTGTCCAGTCACAGCTGGAACACCAGATTTACGGTATTTCTATGTTTGCAACTGAATTTCACCACAGAAAATAATATATCCTATGACGGACACTATGAAACTTGTCCAGTCACAGCTGGAACACCAGATTTACGGTATTGCTATTTTGGCAATTGAATTTAACCCCAGAACAAAATATATCCTTTGCCGGACACTATTAAACTTTGCCAGCCTCTGCTGGGACACCAGGTTAAGGGGATTGCTATTTTGGCAATTGAATTTCACCACAGAAAAAAATCTATCCTTTGCCCGACAGCAGACAGTAATACACTTGGCTAGCCACAGCTGGGACACCAGATTTAGGGGATTGCTATTTTGGCAATTGAATTTAACCTCTCAATAAAATATAAAAATTCCTATCCTGAGTTTCTAGGGGTGACAATAACCACAGCCAAGCCCCTGATGTAGGATATAGCAAAAAAAAAAAAAAAAAAACTAGTATTGATGGATTGATGGACTAGGTGTCAGCTTGTGCTAGTGCACCACAAGACACAAAATGGCTGCTGATCACCCCAGAAAAAGGGACAAAAAAACACTCTGTGCAGCCTAAAAACCAGTGAGCAATTAACTAGCAGAAGTTGAATGATTCACAGCTGTAGATTGATCACTTCATTAGGTGTTTGTGCTGACTTTTCCCTGCCTAATCTCGCCCTCACAGCAGCTGCGTCATATCCCTACACTAATCAGAGCAGATTTCAACAGAAATCACTGCAACACTGCAGTGCGTATATATATTTAATTTTTTTTTACTGTAATAGGCCCCTATACCCTTTCACCAGAAATAACTGCACAAGTGACCCGAGAATATATATTTCTTGTTAGATGGAAAAAGGCCACTATATTCTTTAACCAGAAAACAATTAAAGAGTGAAGTGTGTATATATTTTTCTTGTAGTACTGAAATACGACCCTATGCGCTTTCACCAGAAATGACTGCAAACATGCAGTGCGTTTATATTTTTTGTGCATTACTGAAATACCGCCCTACACTCTTTCACCAGAAATGACTGCAAATGATTTTAGCGTAAATAACAACAAAAGTGACCTGTGTATATATTTTTCCTTTTCCACAGATAGAAGCCACTAAAGGCTTTTCAAGATAGCACTTGCACCCCAATAACTAATTGCTGGAATGACAGAGCTGTATTATGAAACTATCTGGATCCCCAAGTAATGTTTTCCTGCACTTGTAAATCGCTTTTTTTCACAATGATGATTTTCCTATGACTATCCCTAGCATCTGCACATGTCTCTCCCTGCCTGTAAAATTATTCCTCTCACTATCCTTTCCCTGCACTAGTAAATCACTTCTTTCCATCTTTTTTTTTAACAATCATTTTTTCTTTTACTTTCCCTAGCTCCTGCATACACTCCCTGAATAAAGTACGATTGTTAATGGCAGAATCTAAGATTGCCGCCGTATTTATAGGGCTGTGACAGCACTGGGATGCCTGGCTGCTGATTGGCTGCATGCTTGACATTATGGGTCATCCCGCTTTCCCAGAGTTCCTTGCCCCTTGTCCTCACACGTGTAGCCGCCATAATAGCCGCCATTGTAGCCACCATGTTAGGAAATAGTACGATTCGTTACCACGAAGCGAGAGGAAATACGCATTTGTAGCAAATTGAATTTTTCCTTAAATCCTGAACGAATTCCACTTCATGAGCTTCGATTCGCTCATCTCTAAATACCATCTTAATTTAGAATGATCCCCATTTCTCAGTTCTATTGTTTGTATATGAAATGGTGTGCTTCCATATTGTTATTAGCTTAGTGTATTATTTATTTCTTTTTTGCACATATTTTTTACACTTATATATTTTATCTGGATATCTATGATTGATTAAATTGTTTATTGTTATTTCTCTGTGATCCGGCTATTTATATATAAGTATCCCTCTATCAGGCCGATAGTGGCGGGCATTGGGTCTTTCTCTGAAAGATTCTCCCAATGGGTTGACTCAGTACTCTAGCCTTTAATACCAGCCATACCAGGTTTTCTTAAAGACACCACGTCTGTATTGCAAATGATTGATAATATGGAGTGGACATCACAATATGTCTGGATTACAGCAGACGTCGTCTCTTTATATACGAATATACCGCATGGTTTGACCTTGAAATCCTTATCTTGATTTCTGGAGACATATGGCAATATTACCAGGGGACTGCAGGAGTATGTTCTTTTGGTGGTGGACTTCCTCCTCAGGCGCAACTATTTTATGTTTAAAAATAAATACTACTTGCAGATATCAGGGTTGTCGATGGGGGCCAAATTCTCTCCCTCCATAGCCAATATTTTTATGGCATGGTGGGAGAGGAGTTTCCTCCTCATCGACACCCACCCTTTCTGGAAGTCCGTTAGGTGGTATGGCCGTTACATCGACTACCTGATCTTTATTTAGTCAGGCGATGTGGCGGCCATACTGGCCTTTGGTGACTATTTAAACTCCTGTGTGCAGACTATTTCATTCATTCTTCACCAGGAGTTATATGAGATATCATTTTTAGATTTGCACCTGAGGGGGGACCCCTCCACCAGGAGAATCTATACATCTACCTTTAGGAAACCATTAGCTGGAAATACTATACTTCATGCCACATCGTGTCATCACAAACATGTGGTGGCTAATATTCCTAGAGGGGAGATAATCAGGGCAAAAAGAAACTGTAGAGAGGAAAATTGTTTTCAAAATGAAGCCAAAAATATTGCACAGCGACTAATCAAAAGGTCATATCCGTAAAAAAATTAGTGGAAAATACAATACAACAGGTGACAAAAATTAAGAGAGAATCTCTAATATATCCCAAACAAGATAAACCAATGGAGGAAGGGGTTTCCAAAAGAAATAATCTGTTTGTGACACAATATAGTACGGAATTTTCACAAATTTGCCATATTGTTAAAAAACATTTTCCTGTTTTGGCTTATGACAGCGAGTGGACAAGCATAATCGCGATAGTATAAAATGCTCAGCCAGAAGGGCTCCTACCGTTGCCAATTATGTTAGCCCGAGTCTGTATCAAGAAAATAAAAAATCGCAACCTGTCTGGCTAACGACCAAAGGCAGTTACAAATGCGGTCATCATAAATGTATTTGTTGTACACATATGACAGTATCCACTACTTTTGTCTCAACAGCAAATAATAAAGTTTTTCCCATAAAGTCATACCTTCATTTTAATACTACTTATGCAATATACTTAATAATGTGCAAAAAGCGCAGACTTCAGTATGTAGGCTGCACCACAAATGCTATTAAGGTACGAATACATAAGCATATCTCGGATGTACCGCACCATGGAAGCTGCAATGTTTCTGCAGCTAGTCTGCACTTTGGTGGGAATACATCATATTTAATGGTACAGGGAGTTGAAAGGGTCACCATACCCAAAAGAGGAGGAGATCATAAAAGGAAACTCTTGAATAGAGAATACTTCTGGATTGTTGTGTTAAATACACGTCAACCAGAAGGATTAAATAAACGCCTAGATTTAATTTTACAACAATAGAGCTATTCAAAGCTTCCGATTTCCATTTGATATACATTAATAATGTAGTGTTTATATTATATTATATATATAGTTTAAGCCATCATGCTCACACTTTTCAAACGGTATAGATTTTTTCTTTTTTCTTGTAATTAGTGAAATTAAGCAAGTAGTGTGGCGTTTTCTGTGGGGGTGAATAGAGTCA
The DNA here is from genome assembly GCA_033119425.1 of Bufotes viridis. Classification (NCBI taxonomy): domain Eukaryota; kingdom Metazoa; phylum Chordata; class Amphibia; order Anura; family Bufonidae; genus Bufotes; species Bufotes viridis. The sequence goes on along the minus strand of CM065594.1, from coordinate 171,115,182 downwards.
CGTGGATATAGTCATGTGACCAAAATTAATGAAGACACATGTGATCCTCCCTACAAATGACACCTCTTTTTAGTGTTTTACTTTGTCATGAGTAAGGGTTTGATATTGTTTGTATTAACCCGAAACGCGTAGACGTGAAACTGCTGTAACTTAGATTAGTTTTTACTGCGAAAAATAAAGACATTCTATTACCGAAGAAGAGCTGGCCTTGTTGAACTTTTGGATATTTCACCCGTATCCTGACACTGGAAGACCGGGCTCTCTGGTGAAAAAGAGGCAGGTTAGCGCTGTATATTTCAATTATATATAAGTATAGGAAATATATTTTATTGCTGAATGGATGCAGAAAGCACACAGTTCATCCATATGATTTCTGTATCCATATGACCTTTCCGCAAAAAATAGAATAGGTTTACAAAGTGCGGGACATGGACTGTTGGAAGTCAATGCATCCATGTGTTTTGTGAAACTGTGATTTGTGGACCACAAAACAGAGATAGTCATGTGTATTTGGCCTTATTACTGACTGCCTAAAAATTGTATGTTATATTACATGAAAAATATAGATAGGAAAAGTATATTGCTATATTGCAAGGAAACCATAAAGGAACATAAGATACCACTATAGCAGAGTGGATAGGCACAAATTGTTGGTCCATGTTCACGGGTATAATAGTAACATCTGCAACCCATAAAGTACATCACTGGCCTAATATGTTCTTCATATATACAATTAGAGATTGTTTAAGATCGTGGACAGTGTTACCTTGTCTTCCTTTTACCTTTGTCTTTGGACAAAGAATGGTGACATATTTCTTTTACTTTTAGCATAATATAGAATGGGATAAAATTATGTAAATTATGCAAGAACTAATAAGAATTTATTTTAGAGTCAAAGAAAAATGCAAAGGATGAAATGTGTAGCAGATATTCTCAACTTGAATTCACAAGATCTGCACCACATGTGTGAAGTTTTGTGCCGATTTAGCTGCAGACACTCTCTGCAATGTGTAGAGGAGACTTTTGAAATCTCATGCACTTTGGTGCTAATGTAAACACAGCTGTTATGCTATGTGTGAATCTACCGTTAGAAACAATATTGTATGAAATGTCATATGCCCCTGTATAAAAATAAAAAAGTCATAAGGAGGTAAAGTGTGTGTCCATAGACTTATTTGAATTAAAAGTTACCTTGCATTCAAATTTTTATTTAATGTTACTATTAATTTAAAGCATCAGTGTTATCATCCTCCATCAAAAGTGAACTATGTGGCACAGTTGCATTCATGAGATGGTTCCGATGTGTCAACTATGGATAGCAAAAAAATATATCAATGCATATTCAGATCTTAAGAAACAGGAGTCAGGGCTACATGAAAGTGACTTAAGAGATCATTTTGCCTCGCCTAGCTAATTTATACTACTGTAACTGGCATTCCAATGATCCATTTTACACATATCCCCATAATCATCTATATTATAAACTAAAAGTAAGATCAAGAAAGAATGAAGACACTTTACTTAACTAAAATTAAAATAATTTAAATGGCATGAAAGCACAGCTACCAAGCCGAGTATCAATGATTTTGTTACAGAAGGTGACGTTAACAAGCAAAAGTAATGGATTTTGCACACAAATAAACACGTTGTTTGCAAAAGAAGTCAATTTTTCACATAATAGGCATTTATTTGAATGTATTTCCTCACGTAGTATACATGTATTGTTGTCTTGCATTTTAACCTGGGAAATTTTTAGCAAGAGAAATAGTCTAAAATGATTTGCTACTGTGTTTCCTTTATGAAATGCAAGAGTAATAACTACCATTAATATTCATTCTGCACCTTGTTATGGTCCCAGACAGACGGAACATGAGCTCTCAGCGTATTCCACATGAATACATGATGTATGCTGTCAGGTGAAAGAATTTTTTTCCAACATCATAGTGGCTTGTTTCTTAATAAATTATACTACCGCTTTTCAAGTGGAAATTTGTAATTTTAGGTTTTTAGTCCTAATGTCTAAGGAAACAATGCAGGAAAGGAGAATAATTGATGAAACATACCTTATTTTTAATTAAAAACTGGAATTCTGTTTTGAAAGAGAACTGTCCAAACATTAGGGTATATATAAATCAGAATAAAAGTATAAAAGGACAACCTCACCAAAATAACATGGGCATGATAAGAAATAACGGGAAATATTGACCTCCAATAAAGTATAGATCAAAATAGGCAATTTCCTCTGTTTATTTTTGTATAAAATAAAAAAAGTGTTATGAGATAACGGTATTTCCATTTACCAATAAAAATGCATTATATTCTCTTTAACATTCTCAGCATGAAGATAAACAAAAGATATTGCGGCACTCCAGTGATGATATCTTCAATGCTTTATTTCCACCACAAATATAGCAATGTTTCGATCGTAAGGTCTTAATCAAGCACGGTGGAAATAAAGCATTAAATATATCATCACTGGAGTGCTGCAATATCCTTTGTTTATCTACGTATTGGAAGAGGACCCAGAGGCCGGGACCTAACATTGCGGGCACCCCCACAAAATGGTTTACCTATGAAGGTTATGTGAGCAGTGCTGCCCAGAATAATTTGTATTCTCAGCATGAGCTACTTAACAAATATATATAAGTGAGGCTGTCTTGCCTTCCATTGTGAGTCATTTTATTGCTTCCATAGGGAGAAAAACATGTTTTCTTTTGTAATAGGTTCTTCAACTAAATTAATAACTTTGTATTCAGGGAAACAGAGTTTATTTAATTTTTATATATTATATGTGATACAATAGTAACTGCCTCAGAATACCACTGCAATTGTAATTAGACTCGTTAATAGTGTTCGGCCCGAGCATTGCTATGCTTGGCACATGGCGGTACTCGGCCGAGTACCGCATGTGCTCGAGCGTAATGCTTGAGTCTCCTCCCCGCACGTTTATTGGCTGCTATGCGGCCAAAACACGTGCAGGGAGGTATTGGCTCGCACTGTAATGCCGTAGCCATGTTGGCTACTGCCATTACAGTGATTGGCTTGCCGGAATGGGTCATCGGGTGCAATATAGCACCCAATGAGACATGTTTGGCTCAGTATTAGTCAGGGAGAGCTGAGCATAGGAAGGGACAGAAAGTGTAGGGAGTGTTATTGGAAGAATTTTTGTTACAAAAACTTTTCAGAGACCCAAAAGTCCTTTTAAGGACTATTGTGTGTGAAAGCAGCAATATATGTTTGTAGTGCAACCTGCGCTAAATTGCTCAGTCTTAAGGAGAGCTGTTCATAGGAAGGGACAGAAAGTGTAGGGAGTGTTATTGAAAGATTTGTATTAGAAAAACTTTTCAGAGACCCAAAAGTCCTTTTAAGGACTATTGTGTGTGACAGCCGCAACATATATTTTTAGTGCATCCTGCTCTAAATAGCATCTAATAGGCTGCTGCGGACAGTTAAATTATAAGCGCCACTTTTCCTGTGTAAAGTGTGTGCATCCCTAAAATATCAGTGACAGCCAGTGTACTTTATCCATAGACCATGTCCGCTGCAGACAGTTAAATTATCCGTGCCACATCTCCTGTTTAAAGTGTGCGCATCCAAAAAATATCAGTGACATCCAGTGTACTTTTTCAATAGACGGTGTCCGCTGCGGACAGTTAAATTATCCGCATCATATCTCCTGTGTAAAGTGTGCGCATCCCTAAAATATCCGTGACATCCAGTGTACTTTTTCCACAGATGGTGTACGCTGCGGACAATTAAATTATGCGCGCCACATCGCCTGTTTAAAGTGTGCGCATCCAAAAAATATCAGTGACATCCAGTGTACTTTCAATAGACGGTGTCTGCTGCGGACAGTTAAAATATCCGCGCCATATCTCCTGTGTAAAGTGTGTGCATCCTTAGAATATCAGTGACATCCAGTGTACTTTTTCGTAGACGGTGTTCTCTGCGGACAGTTAAATTATCCGCGCCACATCTCCTGTTTAAAGTGTGCGCATCCCTAAAATATCAGTGGCATCCAGTGTACTTTATCCATAAACGGTGTCTGCTGCAGACAGTAAAATTTCCCGTGCCACATCTCCTGTGTAAAGTGTGCGCATCCAAAAAATATCAGTGACATCCAGTGTACTTTTTCAATAGACGGTGTCCGCTTCTGAGAGTGACATTACCAGGGCCACATCTAAAGTGTAACGTGTGCATTGTAAAATTTTATCTGTGACAAACTGTACTTTTTCTGTAGACGCTGCGAACAGTGACATTACCTGTAGTACCTCTCCAATATATTGTTTCCTTATCCCAAATATCTGTGACATTCCCTGTAGTTTTTTATTAGCCGCTGGTGACAGCATTGACATTATCTGCGGGATATCTCCAGTGCAACTGCATGTTTAAAAAATTTATCTGTGACATACAGTGTACTTTTTCAATAGACGATGTCCACTTCTGAGAGTGACATTACAAGGGCCATATCTAAAGTGTAACGTGTGCGTTTAAAAAAATGATCTGTGACATACAGTGTACTTTTTCCGTAGACGCTGCAAACAGTGACATTACCGGTGGTACCTCTTTTGTATAACGTTTTCTCATCCCAAATACCTGTGACATTCCCTATAATTTTTTTATTAGCCGCTGGTGACAGCATTGACATGATCTGCGGGATATCTCCTGTGTGACGTTTCCACATCCCAAATACCTTTTTAAACTTTTTTGCGCATACACTTCTAAATCCTACTCTACTGTATGTGTGACATACTTTCAAGCATAGATAACATTTAAAATGAAGAAGGCGAGCAGTAAGGAATGAGGAAGTGGCCGTGATGCTGATGGTGTACGCAAAGGCGTTGCTATGGGCGCGTTGGAACTGTGCCTGCTGCCAGAGCACAAGAAAAACAATAATCCACAATAACTAGCTTCATGTCACAGTTTACAGGGCGGCACAGGATACCTCTCTTGAAGTCAGACCAGTGCGACCAGGTGGTTGGTTGGATTGCAGCAGATAATGCTTCTAGTTATGAGCGGTAGGGGCTATATTAGAATTTGCGATATTTGACTAATATTTTGTAAAATATTTGTCATATATTTGCGAATTTTTAAAAAAACAAATATATAGCAATATATTGAATATAGTGCTATATATTCCTTATTAGAATATTCGTCATTTTTTTAGGAAGTAGTGAACACACATGATTGATTCCTCCCTGCTGTCTGATTCACCAAAAAACAGTTCTTACGTGCCGGGCTCCCTAGGATTTCATCCCGCTCCAGTCAGTGCCCGTTGCTGACTTCCCGTGCGCATGGAGCATCTCAATCACCATGGGAATGCTTCGGGGTTAGAATATACCATCGGATGTGAGATTTCACGATCTCACAACGGCAAAGAGTCTTGTCATAAGACTATGTAACCAATAGAGGGCATTGTTCATGACTCATGAACAGCACCCTCTATTAGTTGCATAGTCTTATGACAAGACTGTTTGCTGTTGTGAGTGAATAGTCTTGTCATAAGACTATGCAACTAATAGAGGGCGTTGTTCATGACTCATGAACAGCACCCTCTATTAGTTGCATAGTCTTATGACGAGACTGTTCGCTGTGAACAGCACCCCATGACTCATTGGCACACAAGCAAGAAGCAGGGAGGAATCATGTGTTCAGATGGAAAAAAATTAGGAATATTCTAACAAACGAATATATGGCAATATATGATAAATATTTGCGAATGAACTAAATACCAATATTCACTAATAAAATTTGCTATTCGAAAATTTGTGCTCAACACTAAATGCTTCCAGTCGGTTAAGCACAACCCTGTCTTCCACAAAGTCCAGTCTCAGTAGCAAACAGTATGGTCAACACAATCCTCACCCTGATCCTCCTTCCTCCCACCATGGAGAGTCTGGCCAAACAAGTGATCCCACACTCGGATATTTCAAGGACCTCTTTTCAATGCCATTCCTTCATTTAGTCCTCTCGCCAAGCACGCTTGAAGAGGGACAGATCTTGTGCCCTGGTTCCCAACCTCTTGAGCATCCACAGTCACAATAAGATGACGGTGGGGAACGGCAATTACTGTTTAATGAGGTGGATGATGATGAGACACAGTTGCCAATAAGTCAATAGCAATTACTGTCTCAAGAGGTTGATGAAGAGGATGACACACAGTTGTCTATTACTGAGGTTGTGGTTAGATCAACAAGTCAGGAGGATGAGCAGAGTGAGGAAGTGGAAGATGAGGTGATGGACAATGAAGTCACTGACCCAACCTGGGAAGGTGGAAAGCCGAGCGAGGACAGCATATACAGAGGGGGAGGAATCTGCAGCACCGCAACAGGCTGGAAGAGGCAGTGGGGTGGCAAAAAAGAAAAGGCGGGACACACTAAAAAAATTGCGGAAATCTCCCTTGCCAAGGGAAGGTGTTCCCCAGTGTAGCGCTTTTTTGAGGAAAGTGCGGACGACAAAAGAATAGTAGTTCGCAACCTGTGCTGTACCAAAATGAGCCGGGGCTTGAACACTAGCAACCTCACCACCACCAGCATGATCTGCCTCATGGCATCCATGTAAAGAGTGGGACGAACGCCTGGGTCCACAATCTGTGTCTGCGGTTCACACCACTGCCTCCTCTTCCCCTATGTTACGTGCTGCTGGCCAATCCCCTGTCGAAGACGCAGGCCCAGATGCCTCCCGCCCTGCACCTGGACCTTCGCAAGCACCATTAGTGACAACATCCACTTCCCTGTCCCAGCACCGCATCCAAGTGTCCTTACCCCAGGCATTTGAACGCAAGCGCAAATAACCAGCCACCCACCCACAGGCCATAGCACTAAAAGCACAGCTTTCCGAATTACTGGCCCTGGAAATGTTGCCATTAAGGTGTGTGGACACTGAGGCCTTCCGCAGCCTGATACCGGCGGCAGTCCCCAGCCGCCACTATTTTTCAAGTTGTGCCGTGCCCGCCTTACACCAACATGTGTCCTGTAACATCACACGTGCCCTGACCAATGCAGTTACTGGGAAGATCTACTTAACCACGGACACATGGACGGTTGCATTTGGCCAGGGATGCTACATTTCCCTGAAGGCACACTGGGTGAATGTTGTATAGGCCGTGAGCGAGTCATACAGGGGGATGGCACAGGTGCTACCGATGCCAAGGATTGCGGGCCCTACTTCCATCAGGGTTTCCACCACTACCTACGTTAGTTGGTTTGAACCCCCCTTCTCCTCCTCCGCCTCCTCCTCCAATTCCACCTCTGAATTATCCGTGTGCAGCAACCGTCAGTAGAGATGAGCAAACTTTAAAAAAAAGTCCGGTGTTCAGCGTTTCATGACACCCCGCCAGCACCCTCACCCTGATGTGCAGGCTTGTGTCACAAGGCGGGAAAAATTTTGGAAGATGGTGAATGAGTACATAACCGACCCGGTCAGCATCCTCAGTGATCCCTCTGTGCCTTACAATTATTGGGTGTCCAAGCTGGTCACGTGGCACAAACTGCCACTCTATGCCTCAGAGGTGCTGGCCTGCCCTGCCACCAGCGTTTTGTCAGAGCGGGTATTTAGTGTTGCTGGGGGCATAATAACTGATAAGCGCATCCATTTATCAGGCCCTTGCATATAATTTTTTAGAGGGTCAGCTCTCCAGCAGGCCCTCACCTACAATCTTTTACAGGGTCAGATCACCTTTAGGCCCTCGCATATTATGTTTTACAGGGTCAGCTCACCCACAGGCCCTCGCATAGAATGTTTTACAGAGTCAACTCACCTGCAAGCCCTCACCTACAATCTTATACAGAGTCAGCTCACCTTTAGGCCCTCGCATATAATGCTTTACAGGGTCAGTTCGCCTACAGGACATCACATATAATGTTTTAAAGGGTCAGATCACCTTCAGGCCCTCACCTACAATATTTTATAGGGTCAGCTCACCTGCAGGCCCTCGCATATAATGTTTTACAGGGTCAGCTCACATACAGGCCCTCACCTACAATCTTTTACTAGATCAGCTCACCTGAAGGCCCTCACATATAATGTTTTATAGGGTCAGCTCACCTACAGGCCCTCGCATATAATGTTTTACAGGGTCAGCTCACCTACAGGCCCTCACCTACAATCTTTTACTAGGTCAGCTCACCTGAAGGCCCTCGCATATAATGTTTTATAGGGTCAGCTCACCTACAGGCCCTCGCATATAATGTTTTACCGGGTCAGCTCACTTGGAGGCCCTGACTAAAAATCTTTTACTGGGTCAGCTCACCTGTAGGCCTTTGCATACAATGTTTTACAGGGTCAGCTCACCTGCAGGCCCTTGCATATAATGTTTTACAGGGTCAGCTCACCTACAGGCCCTCGCATATAATGTTTTACAGGGTTAGCTCACCTGCAGGCCCTCGCATATAATGTTTTACAGGGTCAGCTCCCCTACAGGCCCTCACGTTTACCTTTTTAGAATGTCAGCTCAGCAGCAGACCCTCACCCTTAATGTTTTAGAGGGTCAGCTCAGCAGCAGGCCCTCGTCCCTAATGTTTTAGATGGTCAGATCAGCAGGCCTTTGCTCCAAATGTTTTTTGACTGTCACCAGCAGGCCATTAATCATAATTTTTCAAGGGTGTGTATGATGCCCTCCTTTATGTGTAAAAAAGGGTGTATTGGAGTGCCAGTTCCTTGTAATTTTTGGCAGCCCTTTCACTTAGTGCATAGGCTTTATGAGTGTGGGAGTCCCACTACCTGAACAATTGTACCGCAATGTGAATGAGGCCTGCCTTTATGCGATATATAGGTTGTATCAGAGTGCCTCTTGCTTGTCATTTTTGGCATCACTGGCACTTTATATATACAGTCATGTGAAAAAATTAGGACACCCTTTGAAAGCATGTGGTTTTTTGTAACATTTTTAATAAATGGTTATTTCATCTCCGTTTCAACAATACAGAGAGATTAAAGTAATCCAACTAAACAAAGAAAACTGAAGAAAAGTCTTTTCAAGATCTTCTGTAAATGTCATTCTACAAAAATGCCTATTCTAACTGAGGAAAAAGATAGGAAACCCTCACATGTATTCCCTCTTAAATTGGCTCAGATCTCACACAGGTATATCACACCAGGTGCACATAATTAGTAGATCGTTACTCTGCATGTTGAATGAGGCTTGCCCTATGTAAACCTCAGACATTTAGTTTGGTGTGCTCCTGACTGTTGAAGTGAGAGTGAGCACCATGGTGAGAGCAAAAGAGCTGTCAGAGGACTTCAGAAAAAGATTGTAGCAGCCTATGAGTCTGGGAAGGGATTTAAAAGATCTCAAAAGATTTTGAAATCAGCCATTCCACTGTCCGGAAGATAGTCTACAAGTGGAGGGCTTTCAAAACAACTGCCAACATGCCCAGGACTGGTCGCCCCAGCAAGTTCACCCCAAGAGCAGACCGCAAGATGCTAAAAGAGGTCTCCAAAAACCCTAAAGTGTCATCTCGAGAACTACAGCAGGCTCTGGCTACTGTTGATGTAGAAGTACATGCCTCTACAATCAGAAAGAGACTGTACAAGTTTAACTTGCATGGGAGGTGTGCAAGGAGGAAACCTTTGCTTTCCAAGAGAAACATCGAGGCCAGACTGACATTTGCCAGAGATAAAGTTGACAAAGACCAGGACTTCTGGAATAATGTTCTTTGGACAGATGAGTCCAAAATTGAATTATTTGGACACAACAGCAGAGGACATGTTTGGCGTAAACCAAACACAGCATTCCAAGAAAAGAACCTCATACCAACTGTGAAGCATGGAGGTGGAAGTGTCATGGTTTGGGGCTGCTTTGCTGCAGCAGGACCTGGTCAGCTCACCATCATAGAATCCACGATGAATTCTACTGTGTATCAGAAGGTGCTTGAAGAACATGTGAGACCATCAGTTAGAAAATTAAAGCTGAAGCGGAACTGGACCATGCAACATGACAATGACCCAAAACATACTAGTAAATCAACCAAAGATTGGCTGAAAAAGAAGAAATGGAGAGTCCTGGAATGGCCAAGTCAAAGTCCAGATTTGAATCCCATTGAGATGCTGTGGGGTGACTTGAAAAGGGCTGTACGTGCAAGAAACCCCTCGAACATCTCACAGCTGAAAAAGTTCTGCATTGAGGAGTGGGGTAAAATTTCCTCAGACCGATGTCGAAGACTGGTAGATGGCTACAAGAACCGTCTCACTGCAGTTATTTCAGCCAAAGGAGGTAACACTCGCTATTAGGGGCAAGGGTGTCCTATCATTTTCCTCAGTTAGAATAGGCATTTTTGTAGAATGACATTTACAGAAGATCTTGAAAAGACTTTTCTTCAGTTTTCTTTGTTTAGTTGGATTACTTTAATCTCTCTGTATTGTTGAAACGGAGATGAAATAACCATTTATTAAAAATGTTACAAAAAACCACATGCTTTCAAAGGGTGTCCTAATTTTTTCACATGACTGTAAGTAAATATGCAGGAAAGAATGTTTCCTAACAATTTTTCCTCTAAAATTGATTTTATCTTTGGTTTTGTGTGTATTATTATCAGTCTGCAAAAGTGGCGTACAACTCGGACAACATCGTTCCCAGCAGCGACCTGGGAGTTCAAGATGCATCCAGACATCCTCCCCATTCTGTTCCCGAACCATTTTGGTGGTGTTTCCATAAATTTCTGAACTTATCCTATTAACAAGGCACCCTCCCCTCTTCAGAGCAGGGGGTGCCTGGTTTAATGCTTGGGTTCTCCCATTAATTTCCATTATACTCGGAGCGACCGAGGATGTGTTCGGCGTGAGCACCCGAGCACTTTGGAGCTCGATCAACACTACTCCTTATATATTTTATGATTACAGATGCATCTCAATAAATTAGAATATCATCTTAAAGCTAATTTATTTCAGAGATTCAATTAAAACTAAAAATCTCAAATATTATACAGATACATTACACACAGAGTGCTCTATTCCATGTGTTTATTTACTTTAGTGTTGATAGTTATAGATTATAGCTAGTGATGATCGATCCTAGATCCGAAGTTAAGTCGCTCAAAACGTTTAATCCGTCTCCGTACAGCATTAATATGTACAGCCTTTGATGAGGCTAAGTGAGTTATAACTTCAGTATTTGATTTGTAAACTGAAAAAAAAAAATCATTTTAAAACTTGGATCCAAACCTGGCTTCAGTTTTGACTGTTACCTTGGAACTGAAGCCAAGTTCAAATCCTAAACTTTTATAGCAAAGACAGGTGCACTCTGCGGTAATACTAAACCCTCACACTAGCACACCGTGCCAAAGTCTCGAGTGGGGCTCATAGGCACCTCCCACCTCCCATTGCAAGCATGGCTACATGCTGGAGGTTATTGGGAAGCTGTTTGTGAGTCAGGCCTTATGCCCACTGGCCCCTGGTATCGCCCATACGGTACAGGTAGGTGAGTGGTAGGGCCTCGGGCTACTTGAGAGACCTTGGCGCGGTGCCCGAGCTTAAGACATGTCCTCCTAGTAGGATAATATGGGTGTCTGATCTGAGGTCTGATATGAGGGTCTGATCTGAGGTCTGATTAATGGGTCTGATCTGAGGTCTGATATGGGGGTCTGATGACGATTGTAGCTTTGTTCTAAAGGTCTGCTAAAAACTATTTTTTTCTTACTTTTCTTATTTAAAACCCAGGTGGGTCTTATATTAAGGTGTCTTTTATGAATAAAAAATATGGTATTTTGTTTTAATATACTATATATGTTCATATAAAAAGGGGTAAAAAATATAGTTTTTTTTATCGTTTTCCAATTTAATACCAACATGTAACATAGTTGGATAAAAGATGATAACATCTTACACATAGTGCTGAGCGAATTGAAGTATCCAAAGTGGACTTCGATTTGAATTGAAAAAAAAATTTGATTCGTCATGAAGCTAAATTTTCTCACGCTTCGTGGTAATGAATACATTTTTTCCTGAAATGGCTGTAAAAAAAAAAAAATGCATACCTCCCTCATCTATTTGCTCGCACAGAGTCCGTCGTGGCCAATAGGTGAGTATGTATTTTTTTGTTTTTAACCCCTGAAAGGCCTCAATGAACGTGGAATCTGAGATGTTCAATGATGGGGAGGCGCAATCACTGTTCCCCTTCATTGCACCTGCTACATACAATCGAATGTATGACAATGTAATTTGTAACAAATTGAATTTCTTTGTGAACTTCAGCAAAGAAGCCAAATCTAATTTTTGATAACTTTGTGTATATATATATATATATATATATATATATATATATATAAATTTCAACCAAATAACTCATGTATATTGGTCTCCTGACTCTGCACTGAAGGTAGAAGGGTCTGGCATGTTGGGTTTTTATAACTTCAATTACCTATTCCTGAAAAAGGTAGACTACTGCCAGTGGTAGCAAATTATCTTATATCTCCAGCTGCCAGATCTCATGCATGATTTGAGAGACAGCTTTCATACCTGCCTCTGCTTACATAGTTTGAGCCTTCCTAACATTTTCTCTTCCCTATTTTGATTAGTCTTACAATTCAATAAGAACATTTAAAAGGGATCTATTTGTTGAAACATTTATTGCAGAGCAGTGATTTCTACTGCACTCTTTACCGTTTGTTTCATCTGTTCTGCTTGGCTTTTCCAGCAGACAGAGTACAGATCCACAGAAAGTATTTGGGATTAGTACTCCACATACTGGAAAAGCTAAACAAAACAGATGAACTGCAGGGTGCTCTGAGAAATGCTGCCGCACAAGCGTGGTTTCATCAAAGGGTTCAGTGGTTTCCTTTAAAGGGTTTGTCCCACTTCAGCAAGTGGTATATATGATGGAGAAGAAGTTAATACAAGTCCCTTACTAATGTATTGTTATTATTAGAGTTGAGCGAACACCTGGAAGTTCGGGTTCGTCGGGTTTGGCCGAACCTCATAAAAAAGTTCGGGATCCGAACTTGACCCGAACTTGACCCCGAACCCAAACCCCATTGAAGTCAATGGGGACCCGAACTTTGGGGCACTAGAATGGCCCTAAAAAACTATTGGAAAGGGTTAGAGGGCTGAAAAAGGAAGCAAATTTAGGATAAGAGAAAAAAGATGAATATTCTAAAAAACAAATATATATCACTATATATAATTTTTTTTTCAGTCTCTACCCTTGCTCCACTTCTACATACTCCTCCCCGACAAGCGATTCCCATCACCATGGGAACGCCTGGGGGTTAGAATATACTATCGGACTTGAGTTTCAGTGAGATAGTAAAAACTCAGATCCGATGGTATATTATAACACACTGGCGTTCCCATGGTGACGGAGACACTTGTCGGGGAGGAGTATGCGAATATCATTCAATTGCCGCTGATCACTACTGAGCTATGACATCTGTTCCTATTCCGTAATATGGGTGCATTTAAGTGACAATGGCTGCAATACTTCTGCACCGGTGGGGACGCTTGAAGTTTAGAATGTACTAACACATATCAGCCCCCTGCTGTCAGTTGCGGCACCTGAGGGGTTAATTGTGTGGATCACAGCGCCATGTCAGAGGTCGGGTGCCGCCAGACAGCAGTGCGCCCCCCCATTATTATAAATCATTGGTGGGCAGTGCGTAATCCACCCACCACCCTCTCCAGTATTATAAATCATTGGTGGGCAGTGCACCCCACTACCCCCATCATTGGTGGCAGTGGTAGTTCCGATCAGAGTCCCAGCCGTGTAATGATTATAGCAATGCACCGCATAGACCTGTGAGTAACTTACCCGAAAAAGGAGCGCCCGCCTCCCCTTGTTGGGGAGGAGTATGTAACAGTGGAGCAAGGGTAGAGATTGAAAAAAAAAAACAATATCAGCATGCAGACAATCAACAATCATTATTAAACGGCCGAACACTGAACTTGAACAAGAACTTTTACAAAAATGTTCGGGTCCGGGTACTAAAACTCCTAACGTTCGATACGAACCCGGGTTCGCTCAACCCTAGTTATTATACATCTCTCTTCTTTTGCTGGATGGATTCATTTCTCCATCACATTATACACTACTCATTTCCATGGTTACGACAACTCTGCCATCCATCACTGGTGGTCATGCTTGCAAACTGTAGGAAAAAGTGTCAGCGTCTCTGGTGGCTGGATTCTTGGGAGTAGTGTTGAGCGAACAGTTCGAGCATAGTTCGGGTTCGTACCGAATTTTGGGGTGTTCGGGAAACGGACCCAAACCCGAAGATTTTCAAAAAAGTTTGGGTTCGGGTACATTGTTCGGCGATTTCTTCCCGCTTTCTGAAGGGCTGCACAACAGCCAATCAGCTAGCGTTTTACTTCTTGACCTAAGAGCCCATCACAGCCATGCCTACTAATGGCATGGCTGTGACTGGCCAAGTGCAGCATGTGACCCAGCCTCTATTTAAGCTGGAGTCACGTAGCGCCGCACGTCACACTGCTCTGATTAGTGTAGGGAGAGGACGCAGCTTCAGTGAGGGCGAGATTAGGCAGGGAAAAGTCAGCAAAAGCACCTAATGAAGTAATCGATCTACAGCTGTGAATGATTCAACTTCTGCTAGTTAATTGCTCACTGGTTTTTAGGCTGCATAGAGCATTTTTCTGTCACTTATTTTCTGGGGTGATCGGCGGACATTTTGTGACTTGTGGTGCACCGGAAAAAGCTGCCACCAAGTCCATCAATCCAACAATACTAGTTTTTTTTTTTTTTGCTATATCCTACATCAGGGGCTTGGCTGTGCTTATTGTCACCACTAGAAACTCAGGATAGCAATTTCTATATTTTAATAAGGGGTTAAATACAATTGCCAAAATACCAATCCCCTAAATCTGGTGTTTCAGCTTTGGCTAGCCAAGAAATAATAATAATACTGTCTGCTGTCTTGCAAAGGATAGATTATTTTCAGTGGTGAAATTCAATTGCCAAAATAGCAATCCCCTAAATCTGGTGTCCCAGCACTGGCTGGCAAAGTATAATAGTGTTCGCCAAAACATAAATTTTGTTCTGGGGTGAAATTAAATTGCCAAAATAGCAATGCCATAAATCTGGTGTCCCTGCTGTGGCTGGCAAAGTATAATAGTGTCCGCCAAAACATATATTTTGTTCTGGGGTGAAATTCAATTGCCAAAATAGCAATACCCTGAATCTGGTGTCCCAGCTGTTGCAGGCCAAGTGTTAATCTATCCGTAAAAGGGTATATTTTGTTCTGGGGTGAAATTCAATTGCCAAAATAGCAATACCATAAATCTGTGGTTTCAGCTGTGGTTGGCAAAGTATAATAGTGTCTGCCAAAACATATATTTTGTTCTGGGGTGAAATTGTCACGACCGCTATCCCAGCAGCAGTCGTGTCGCACCAGACGGAGGGGAAGGGGGACCCTTATCTACGGATGGGAAATAGAACGGCCACCCCTGACAAACCCTACGCTGGCATCTGTCTGCCCTGATACCCTAGACGGGGTGTGAACCCGTGCGGCGAGCAGGATGCCTAAACCCTGAGTGACCCTCAGAAGACTAGACTGGGGAAAGGCAGATGGGAGCACTAGTCACTATCACTCATGTCTAGGAGAACAACAGGGGAAGACAGCAAAAACAAACAATCTCCAGCAGAGATAGACTTATCCAGTCACGAGCAGAGAAGATGATCCCAATAACGACAGTCCACGCCAGACAAGAGCTCCACAGCAATACCGTCAAACGATCTCCTTCAAAGGTCAGAATAGCACTGGAAGTAAGGACTATATCTGGCAATGACTGCAAGTGAAACTGAAACTAATATAGTAGATGGGAGTGGCAGACAGCACTCACCTGAGAAGAATGCCTACAAACTCCCAGTCAGGACAAAAAGGTTCACAAGGCAAAACCTGGATGACATACCCTGAACCATGAAGCAAACTCACAAGCTATCGAAAGTAGCAAGTCGCTGCGACCTTCTCTTCCCAGACCTATCTGGATCAGTCACAGTCGTGACAGAAATTCAATTGCCAAAATAGCAATTCCCTGAATCTGGTGTTCCAGCTGTTGCAGGCCAAGTGTTAATCTGTCCGTAAAAGGGTATATTACACTCAAGGTGTATATACAAGTGCTGAGAGGGTCTTCCTCATTAACTTCACACGCTACCGTGCATCTCCCATTGTATTTCTGTCCGTTAAAGGGTATATTACACAAAGTGTTAAAATACAATTGCTGAAGGCATAATTCTGCATATTTTTTCTCACGCTACTGTGCATCTCCAAGTGTAAATCTGTCGATAAAAGGATACCTTTCATCCAGGGCCTAAATACTAGCTCTAAAAGAGATATTCCCCTAAATCAGTGGTTACTGCTGTGCCTGGATTAGTGTAATACGCTACATAAATAAATAAGCAGATAGTGATAGGTGCCTGTAAAAAAAGGCCTCAATTTGAAATCAATACATTGGGCCAAATATTTTTTTTCTTATTGTGGTGCTTGGTGAACCGTAACAATGACGAAAACATCTAGTAAGGGACGCGGACGCGGTCCTGGTGGTGTTAGTGTACAATCTGGTGTTGGGAGAGGACGTGGCCATTCTGCCACAGCCACACGTCCTAGTGAACCAACTACCTCAGGTTCCATTACCCACCAGATTTACAGCGATATTTGGTGGGGCCCATTGCCGTTCTAAGGATGGTAAGGCCTGAGCAGGTACAGGCGCTAGTCAATTGGGTGGCCAACAGTGGATCCAGCACGTTCACAACATTATCTCCCACCCAGTCTTCTGCAGAAAGCGCACAGGTGGCGCCTGAAAACCAAGCCCATCAGTCTGTCAGATCACCCCCATGCATATCAGGGAAACTGTCTGAGCCTCAAGTTATGCAGCAGTCTCTTATGCTGTTTGAAGACTCTGCTGGCAGAGTTTCCCAAGGGAATCCACCTAGCCCTTTTCCAGTGGTGGAAGACATAGAATGCACTGATGCACAACCACTGATGTTTCCTGATGATGAGGACATGGGAATGCCACCTCATCGGAAGTCCGCACGTCTCTGATGATGACGAAACACAGGTGCCAACTGCTGCGTCTTTCTGCAGTGTGCAGACCGAACAGGAGGTCAGGGAGGAAGACTGTGTGGAAGACGATGCAGGGGACGATGAGGTGCTAAGACTCCACATGGAATGAAGGTCGTGCCACTGACTTTCATAGTTCAGCACATTACTACCTCAGTAACGAGGCGGCAAATAATAATGATGTCATTATTATGGGGGACTTCAACTACCCAGATAAAGACTGGGAAACTGAAAGCTGCACATCCCATAAAGGAAACAGGTTCTTGGCAATAGCCAAAGACAATTTCCTTTCCCAACTGGTTCAGGACCCCACTAGAGGGACGGCCATACTGGACTTAGTATTAATCAATAGACCTGATAGAACAACAGATGTGCAGGTTGGGGGACACCTGGGAAATAGTGACCATAAAGTTATAACCTTCCAATTATCCTTCAAACGAGAGTTTTTAAAGGGAGGAACAAAAATACTAAACTTAAAAAAAGCTAAATTTAGCCAACTAAGCGAGGCCATGGGCCTAACTAACTGGGACAAAGTCCTCAAAAACAAAAATACAAAAATGGGAGATTTTTAAAAGCATTGTAACATCTAATTGTGAGAGGTACATACCTTATAGGAATAACAGGCTAAGGAACAATAAGAAACCAATGTCGATAAATGGAACCGTAAAGAAAGCAATAAATGACAAAAAAAAGTATATAAATCACTAAAACAGGAGGGGAGTCAGGAAGCACTGATAAACTATAAGGAAAAAAATAGAATATGTAAAAAACTAATAAAATTTGCCAAACTAGCGACCGAGAGATTAATTGCCAAAGAGAGTAAAACTAACCCTAAAATGTTCTTCAATTACCGTATATAAATAGTAAAAAATATAAATCTGAAGGAGTCGGCCCTCTACATAGCAATGAGGGGGGTGTTGCAGAAAGCGACGAGGATAAAGCAAAACTATTAAATATTTTTTTCTCCACTATATTCACTGAGGAAAATAAACTGTCAGAAGAAATGCAGAATGTAAAAGTAAATTCCCCATTAAAAGTGCCCTGTCTGACCCAGGAAGAAGTACAATAGCGACTTAAAAAGATATAGACAAATCGCCAGTATCGGATGGCATACACCCCCGTGTCAAAAGGGAATTAAGTGCTGACATAGCCAGACCTTTATTTCTGATATTTACGGACTCTATACTGACAGGCAATGTTCCACAGGATTGGCGCATAGCAAATGTGGTGCCAATATTCAAAAAGGGTCCAAAAACAGAGCCTGGAAAGCCGGTAAGTGTAACATCTATTGTTGGTAAACTGTTTGAGGGGTTTCTAAGAGATGCTATTTTGGAGTATCTCAATGAAAATAAGCAAATAACGCCATATCAGCATGGCTTCATGAGGGATCGGTCATGCCAAACGAATTTAATCAGCTTCTGTTAGGAGGTAAGTTCTAGACTTGACAGCGGCGAATCAATTGATGTCATATATCTGGACTTCTCCAAAGCATTTGACACCGTACCTCATAAAAGGTTAGTATATAAAATGAGGATGCTCGGACTGAGAGAAAATGTCTGTATGTGGGTAAGTAACTGGCTGAGTGACAGAAAACAGGGGTGGTTATTAATGGTAGATACTCAGATTGGGTCACTGTAACTAGTGGGGTACCTCAGGGGTCAGTACTGGGCCCTATTAATATATTTGTTAATGATCTTGTAGAAGGCCGGCACAGTAAAATATCTATTTTTGCAGATGACACTAAACTGTGTAAAGTAATTAACACTGAAGACGACAGTTTTCTGCTACAGAGGGATCTGGATAGATTGGAGGCTTGGGCAGAAAAATGGCAGATGAGGTTTAACACTGACAAACTGGATTTATTTCTGGAGTGTAATAATATTACAAGCTACAGCTACTAGAGAGGGGTCGTTGATCCATGGAGTTATTCTGATTGCCTGATTAGAGTCGGGAAGGAATTTTTTTTCCCTTAAGTGGGGAAAATTGGATTCTGCCTCACAGGGTTTTTTTGCCTTCCTCTGGATCAACTTGAAGGAAACAGGCCGAACTGGATGGACAAATGTCTTTTTTCGGTCTTATATACTATGTTATATACTATGTTAGAGGAAGAGGCAGTGGTGAAACCGGGCCAACAGCGTAGCAAAAGAGGGAGCAGGGGGCAAAAGCAGAATAGACGCCACCAAGAAAGTTCGCCTGCTACTGGCCACCGCCACCAGGGACCGAGCACCCCAAAGGCAGCTTCAAGGAGTTCCCTGGCATGGCACTTCTTTAAACAATCTGCTGACGACAAGACCCGAGTGGTTTGCACGCTGTGCCATCAGAGCCTGAAGCGAGGCATTAACGTTCTGAACCTTAGCACAACCTGCAGGACCAGGCATCTACATGCAAAGCATGAACTGCAGTGGAGTAAACACCTTAAAAGCAAGGAACTCACTCTGGCTCCCCCTGCTCCCTATTCTGCTGCTGCCTCGGCCTCTTCCTCCGTCTTGGGAGGAACGTTGGCACCTGCCGCCCATCAACTGGGCACACTGGGTAAATGTAGTGGCGGCTGGGCCCCAGGCGGAGAGTTCCTTGGCGCACGTCCTTCCGCCGCCAAGAATCGCAGGGCATCATTCTTTGCCTCCTGCAGTCTCCTCCTCCTACTCGGCTTCCTCCTCCTCTGCTTCCACCAGCTCATCCAGTCAGCCACACGCCTTCACCACCAACTTCCCGGGGTAAACGTCAGCAGGCCATTCTGAAACTCATATGTTTGGGGGACAGGCCCCACACCGCGCAGGAGTTGTGGCGCGGTATTGAACAACAGACTGACGAGTGGTTTCTGCTGGTGGGCCTCAATCCCGGCCTGGTGGGGTGCGATAATGGGCGAAATCTCGTCACAGCTCTGAGACTAGCCGGTTTGACGCACATCCCTTGCCTGGCGCATGTGCTGAATTTGGTGGTGCAGAAGTTCATTCACAACTACCCCGACATGTCAGAGCTGCTGCATAAAGTGCGGGCCATCTGTGCGCGATTCCGGCGTTCACATCCTGCCGCTGCTCGCCTATCTGCGCTACAGCGCAACTTTGGCCTTCCCGCTCCCCGCCTCATATGCGATGTGCCCACCAGGTGGAACTCCACCTTGCACATGCTGGAGAGACTGTGCGAGCAGCAGCAGGCCATAGTGGAGTCTCAGCTGCAGCACGCATGCGTCACTCGCACTGCGGAAGAGCACCACTTCACCACCAATGATTGGGCCTCCATGCGAGACCTGTATGCCCTGTTGCGCTGTTTCGAGTACTTCACCAACATGGCCAGTGGCGATGACACCGTTATCAGCGTTACAATACCACTTCTATGTCTCCTTGAGAAAACGATTAGGGTGATGATGGAAGAGGAGGTGGCCCAGAAGGAGGAGGAGGATGACGAAGATGAGGGGTCATTTTTAGCACTTTCAGGCAAGTCTGTTAGAAGTGGCTCAGAGGGAGGTTTTTTGCAGCAGCAGAGGCCAGGTACAAATGTGGCCAGCCAGGGCCCACTACTGGAGGATAAGGAGGAGGAGGTGGAGGAGGATGAGGATGAAGCAGGTTCACAGTGAGGTGGCAACCGACACAGCTCAGGCCCATCACTGGTGCGTGGCTGGGGGGATACGGAGGACGATGACGATACGCCTCCCACAGAGGACAGCTTGTCCTTACCTCTGGGGAGCCTGGCACACATGAGCGACTACATGCTGCAGTGCCTGCGCAACGACAGCAGAGTTGCCCACATTTTAACGTGTGCGGACTACTGGGTTGCCACCCTGCTGGATCCCCGGTACAAAGACAATGTGCCCACCTTACTTACTGCACTGGAGCGTGATAGGAAGATGCGCGAGTACAAGCGCACGCTAGTAGACGCACCAACGCAGCTGTGTCATGGCCAGCTCCTCTGAGGGCAGGGTTAGCATGGCAGAAATGTGGAAAAGTTTTGTCTCCACGCCACAGCTAACTGCACCACCACCTGATACGGAACGTCTTAGCAGGAGGCAGCATTTCACTAACATGGTTGAACAGTACGTCTGCACACCCCTCCACGTACTGACTGACGTTTCGGCCCCATTCAACTTCTGGGTCTCCAAATTGTCCACGTAGCCAGAGATAGCCTTTTATACCTTGGAGGTGCTGGCCTGCCCTGCGGCCAGCGTTTTGTCTGAACGCGTATTCAGCACGGCAGGGGGCGTCATTACTGACAAACGCAGCCGCCTGTCCACAGCCAACGTGGACAAGCTGACGGTCATAAAAATGAACCAGGCATGGATCCCACAGGACCTGTTCCTCCCTTGTGCAGAATAGACATTTATAACTGCCTCCCCCTCAACCATGTATTCTTGTACTCTGGGGCACTTCTTTATTGAATCTTCATTTTTTTAACTTTACCATGATTTTGCGGTGCAACCCAAAGTTGAATGAACCTCTCCTCAATCTGGGCGCCAGGGCCTAAATAACTGAAAGTGGCCTTCTCCAGTGGTGAGTCATATGACGCCTTCTTCCTTGCTGTGGGACCTCTCTCCTCTGTCTGTGTGCTGCGGCCGAAATAACTGAAAGTGGCTTTCTCCAGTGGTGGGTCATATGACGCCTTATTCCTTGCTGTGGGACCTCTCTCCTCTGTCTGGGTGCTGGGGCCCAAATAACTGAAAGGGGCCTTCTCCATTGGTGGATAATATGACGCCTTATTCCTTGCTGTGGGACCTCTTTCCTCTGTCTGGGTGCTGGGGCCAAAATAACTGAAAGCGGCCTACTACACTGGTGGGTGATATAACGCCTTATTCCTTGCTGTGGGACCTCTCTCCTCTGTTAGGGTGCTGGGGGCTAAATAACTGAAAGTGGCCTTCTCCAGTGGTGGGTGATTTGATACATGATTCCTTGCTGTGGGACCTCTCTCTTCTGTCTGGGTGCTGGGGCCTAAATAACTGAGAGTGGCCTTCTCCAGTGCTGGGTGATATGACGCCTTATTCCTTGCTGCAGGACCTCTCTCCTCTGTCTGGGTGCTGGGGCCTAAATAACTGAAAGTGGTCTTCTCGAGTGGTGGGTGATATGACGCATGATTCCTTGCTGTGGGACCTCTCTCCTCTGTCTGGGTGCTTTGGCCTAAATAACTGAAAGTGGCCTTCTCCAGTGGTGGGTGATATGATGCCTTATTCCTTGATGTGGGACCTCTCTCCTCTGTCTGGGTGCTGGGGCCTAAATAACTGAAAGTGGCCTACTACACTGGTGGGTGATATAACGCCTTATTCCTTGCTGTGGGACCTCTCTCCTCTGTCAGGGTGCTGGGGCCTAAATAACTGAAAGTGGCCTTCTCCAGTGGTGGGTGATTTGATGCATGATTCTTTGCTGTGGGACCTCTCTCCTCTGTCTGGGTGCTGGGGCCTAAATAACTGAGAGTGGCCTTCTCCAGTGCTGGGTGATATGACGCCTTTTTCCTTGCTGTGGGACCTCTCTCCTCTGTCTGGGTGCTGGGGCCTAAATAACTGAAAGTGGACTTCTCGAGTGGTGGGTGATATGACGCATGATTCCTTGCTGTGGGACCTCTCTCCTCTGTCTGGGTGCTGGGGCCTAAATAACTGAAAGTGGCCTTCTCCAGTGGTGAGTGATATGACGCCTTATTCCTTGATGTGGGACCTCTCTCCTCTGTTTGGGTGCTGGGGCAGAAATAACTGAAAGTGGCCTTCTCCAGTGGTGGGTTATATGACGCATGATTCTCTGCTATTGGACCTCTCTCCAATTGATATTGGTTAATTCTTATTTATTTTATTTTATTTCATTTCCCTATCCACATTTGTTTGTAGGGCATTTACCTACATTTTGCTGCCTTTTGCAGCCCTCTAGCCCTTTCCTGGACTATTTTACAGCCTTTTTATAGTGCCTAAAAGTTCGTGTCCCCATTGACTTCATTGGGGTTCGGGTTCGGGATAAAGTTCGGGTCGAGTTCGGATCCCGAATCCGAACATTTTTGGGAAGTTCGGCCGAACTTCTCGAACCCGAACATCCAGGTGTTCGCTCATCTCTACTTGGGAGCTCACACAGGATAAAGCTTTTTCCTATAATGTGCAAGCACGACCACCACTGCTGGACTGCAGATAGGTCATAACCATGGAAATGAACAGTGTTTAATGTGATAGAAATTAATCCAGCCAGGAAAGGAAGCAACATGGATAATAACAATGCATTAGTGGCTTGTCTTAATTTTATCTTCCTGATAAATGCTATTTACAGAAGTAAGACACCCCCTTCACTTATGGATTACATCGAACAAAGCAAAAACTTCTGTTTTATATCCATTTCTATTATAGTTAATAGTGATATTTTTATTGATTTAAAATTTTCAATTGATATTGAGCTTGGCTCACGTAAAACGTATTAGTTTACCTCAAACCAGACTTAAATGGATTCTGGACTGCATATGAAATCCCTCAAACAAATGAAGGTAACACTGTGTCTGCAAAAACCTTTGAGTCCAATGAATTATGGGAGAGCCCAATGTTTAGCACATCACCAATAACAGAGTACTAATGACATTAATCATTAAAATAATACAAAATAATAATAATAATAATAATACAAAAACATTTTCTAGATGTGTAGTGCCAAACTGGATTCAATTGTAGTCCAAAAACATTCTCCCAAAAATACATAATGAAAACAGTAATTTTATTACTGAGGTATATAATTAATCTTACTTTTAAAGTTTTAATTTCATTTTCATACCATACCACATTTTCTTACTATGCATGCAAAAAAACGTTAATGGTTGCGTTACCGCTTTACAAGTGGATGTATTTTTACATGAAGCTAAATAAAGACTGAAGTTTTTATTTTAATCTCAGTGCTGTAAATCTTTTTCCTTTTTATCATGTAAAAAATCAGTCTGGCTCCTTTTTTAACATTATTCAAATTCGCCTTATAGGGGTTGTGTCACTTCAGCAAATTGAATTTATGATATGGAGAAAGTTAATACAATTCAATAACTAATGTATTGTGATTGTCCATACTATCTCTTTTGCTGGCTTGATTCATTTTTCCATCTCATTAGACACTGCTCGTTTCCAGAGGTTATGACCACCCAACAATACAGCAACTGTGGTCAGGATTGCACACAATAGGAAAAAGAGCCAGCATATGCGCACTCCTGTGGTCCCAGTCACCTAAGAGGCTGGTGCCTTTTCTCATAGTGTGCAAGCACGGCCACCGCTGCTGGTTTGCAGTGTGGTAATATCCTCTAGATGTGACATTATATAATGCGATGGAAAAATGATTCAAGCCAGCAAAGGAGGCAATATGGATAATAACAATATATTAGTAAGTGCCTTGTATTAACTTTCTCTACATGATAAATGCTATTTGCTAAAGTGAGACAACCACCTTGAAAGGAAATGTGTCACCGATTTTCCAGATAGTAGCACATATTCCTTTTTCCTAATCTATTTTTATTTTATAATTGCAGATTTTTTATTACATTTCCTGAATTATTATGGGGGAAACCATCTTATCTGAGTTGTTCTTAACAGTCCTTAGAAAGTATTAAGAAAATTGCTTTACGGCATCCACATGGTCCATAGACACAATGGTCAGGAGGAAACCCTATTGACTTCTATGGGAGAGTTCTCTAGGCATGCTCTGTGACCTGTGCAGAGGTCATTGTAGAAGGAAAGAATAGATTAGCTTACACAATCACCTATTGTGAATGCCGGATAATGTCTTATCAGTCATTATAATCCTGTATGTAATAATATCACTTCTGTGTATAGATAAGCACATAACTACAGTAAAGTGATCTGTACAAACCAAGAAGTGATGACTATTATTAGGCTTAGTGGCCAGTCCATAAACTGCAGATTTGTTGAAATATAAATAGTGACATGGAAAATTAAAAATAACACCACAAAAAAAAATATTTAAAAATGTTAAACATAAAAACATGATTTAAACATTGAATTTTTATATGAATTTTACTGTATGTGATCCCCCTAAGTAATCAGAACAGGAAAAAAACTGAATTGCTATATCCCATTGACATAATTGGTATCAGGAAATTTGAGTAAATATAGAGGTTAAATTCAATGTAGTCTATGTAATCATTGTAATTTTGCAAGTAATACTTTTCTATTATAATAAATAGGCTACTAAATATTGATATTATTATTACTTTAATTTTCCACATTGTCACAAGTTGCTTACTCAACTTTACTAGTAGGTAAATTATCTAATATTTTGAATAAAAATTCTATAAATAGTTCTTAAACTGAGTGAAAATCAGTATTAAGGAAATCAGCACATAATAAGCTCTTTACCCTTCGCACATCTTTGCCAAATGTTTCACTGTAGCTGGTTCCAAGAATTTCAAACTGTACATGAGGATTTGAGCCATCTTCCCTGAACTCCATAATTCCAGTTAATCCTGTTATACGACCCTGAAGAAACAGGATTTATGAAAAATTAGAGGAAACATTTTCAGAGTAATGAAATGATCTGTGACCTTACTTCTGTATTTACTGTAAAATCATAATTTAATTAGTAAAACAAACAGGGTAGAGCCAGAACCTCATTACATTTGCATAATGTTTCCAAAGGTGCAAACCTGACAACCCAAAAAAGGTCTAATGCAACAAAAATTTTTTACTGCTATGAAATGAATCATAATCTATTTTAAATGTTGCTAATAGCAAGAGTAGCAAATTAATGATGACAATTAGTGTTGAGTGAATTAAAGTATCTGAATCAGAATTTGATCCAAAGATTAAGTAAAATTTGATTAGCTGCAGTCGAATTTCCTCAAGCTTTGTGGCATTTTTTCTAAAATGGCTGCTGCACGTATTACAAAGTGAAAGTAAGGAGCCAGGGAACATGATATGACCCATAATGCCTTGCAGCTATGCAATCAACAGATTTCCTATGATGTCACAGACCTAAAAAAAGCTAAATTTCTGCTCAATCTTCGCTATTTCACTGTAAGCTGAGCTTAGGAAGAGATAGGACAAGATCTAATGCGCTAGGGACAGTGTTTCTAAAAGCTTTTAATTGTAGAATATTGGATAGGGAGAGTGCAGGGACAGTGCAGGGAGATTGCAGGGAGATTTTTTTATACACTGTAGGGAGAGATTCGGGAGACTGCAGGGACAGTGGAGTGTAATCGCTGTGTGCATCTTGTTGAAATGCTGACACAATCTCATTTAATCTGTTATTTTTTATATAGAATTACTGTGCCTCAGTATTGAAGGGCGGTCTAATATATTGCCGTCTGCATCTTGTTGAACTGCTGACACAATCCCCTTTAATCTCTAAATTTATATATTGAATTACTGTTCCTCAGTATTAAAGTGCGGTCTATTATATCGTCATCTGCATCTTGTTAAACTGCTGACATATTCACAGTTAATCTCTCAGTTTATACATAAAATTAATGTGCCTTAGTATTAAAGGTTGGTCTAATATATTGCTGTGTGCATCTTGTTCAACTACTGACACAATTCCTGTTAATATTTTTGTTTATATATAGAATTACAGTGCCTCAGTATTTAAAGCGCGGCCTTACATATGGCCATGGGCATCTTGTTCAACTGCTGTGACATTAATAGTTAATTTGTTACATTATTGGTACAGTTACTGTTCACTATGGCCAGCAGACAATTGTCTGAACCTTGTATAGGAACAGCTGCATCTCCCACCGGCCTACACCCCCTCTCAAGCAGTCAGGGCTTGTCAACATCAGCAGAAGGAAGCTGTTGTTCCTTCCTATTGACTTCAATGTTGTCTAGTGTACGCGATGCTGCTCCTCCACCTTCTCCTTGTTACTTTCTTCAACAGCAATCGATCATCGTGGTGATTGCAAAAGGACAACAGTATTTGTGCGCTCATCCAATGGTGCGGAAGCTAAACATGTACTACAGTCCCTCCCTTTTCATGTAGTTGACTATGGAAGTAGTACAGTAGAATATGGAAATCATTCTTTTAATATGCACCCCATAGGGGGGCCAGGTTTTATTGGTGTCCATCCTCATCCGTTGCTGGTTTTGCTTCTTCCAAATCATCCTTCAGAATCTCCATGTTCTAGAAAAGTCCAAAAAATGCAGAGTAATAAGAAGCTGGATGATATATTAGATGATATAGAAGAGGAAAAGCAGATAGCAGAAGCAGGGTTCTTCTGCCCGTAGGAGAAGTGGGTTTGCAACTAGGGAGTGGGGTGTGGGGGCTTTCATATTGTGCCACTTTAGGAATGCCTGAAGATCATTATTATCTCCTCTTTTAAAAGTTTGTTGGATTTAACTGCCAGTCCCCTGCTGCACCACTAGGTACTTTTTATATGTGGTTTCAGAATGCAAGGGATAAAGGTAAGTATAATTTCAGTTATTAGGTAAAATTTGTATGGTGGGCAACTATTTTCCCTATGTGGATCCTTTACATAATTCTCATACAAAAGGGATCTTTTCAGGACATTGACGGACACAACAGCAATAAATGGTATTTTGTGCAACGCACCTAACTAACCAAACCCCATACTTGCAATGGTCTCTATCTGGCCAACATATTATATGACAGCTACTAGTTTTCAGGCTCCTGTCCCATGTGGCAATAATCCTGCATCCATGTTTGATGCATCCACCATGTTTGGCCCATCTGGTATTATATGTTTAAAGTAAAATGCCACCCAGTTCATTGTAAATACTGTATATGTATAGTTTTTTATTTTACACTTAAAATATGGAATATATTTTTTTTTAAGGGATTCATGTCTACAGTGTTAAAAATAATAATTTCTGTTCTTTCAGTAGTTTTCCATTTGGCAGAACAGAGCCATTTACAATTTTAATGTGTACATTTTTATACTTATTCTGTCTGTTTTTGCAAGTTCTTCATTGCTCGTATTGCTCGTTTTTAAGTGTGACCCTTAAAACGAATTCTTTATTAATTACATGTTAAAAGACCGACTGGTCAGGGAATGGTGTTCCTAAAAATCAATGGTGCTGCCAATACTAATCAGGATACAGAAAAAGGAGGGATTATCCTGGAAGCCTAAGTAAAGATAAATAACGAAAGTGGCTAGCCCTATTACATACCTATGAAACCCTCAGCCCGGAGGCGTCACCTAAAGGTGGTGACCCCTCGTCTCCGTACCTAGGCCTAAATGACCCTAGGATGTCCCTATGCGAACCTGTGACCCCGACACGTTTCCCCCTACCTAAATATAGGTTCTTCAGGGGGTAATTTTACCAGGCTCAACAGTATAGACTGCAATAAGATTAAAGATGAGGAGGGGCTGGCTGATACAACTGATACCTGATGCAGGTGCCAAGGCATAAAAATGATGATTCTATAAAGGCAAGCACAAATAAAGAATCCTATCAATATGCAGGTAATCAATCTATACAAAGTGTGTGCAAAGTAGCTGGACCAGTACTTACTTATCCGCTGGCTAACCATAAAGATCCAGTCATCCACGTGAGGTCCAAGTTGGTGCTGACCTACTGATCTGGTGTGGAGGGCTGGTGTAAAAAGCCCAGAAGAGACGCACATCCTGTCATGTGATGCGCTTCAAGCTGGAGCACACCAGACAGGACCGCGGCTCAGGCCGGAAGCCCGACACAGCCGATGGTAATATGCGCACCATGCTGGGGCGCATGTGATCGGCACACAGACGCACTGAACGGGAAGTTAAAAAACTATCACCGGAGTAAGTAGCTTTCCAGGGTGGAACGCAAGGTCTCAGTATTTATATTCCAGACTGTATTCTATCAAATGGTAAGTCCTACAGCTATAAGAACAATGGAATATACATACAGGAGGTAATGACAATAGTATTTTCCCCTCCTAAACCAGCACTAACTAAGGAGTATCCACCGCTATGATAAAGTGGGGATAGAAGAGTTAAATAAAGGGTTCCCTGATAACAGTATCCCAAAAATATATAGGTACTTCACGTACCCATGACTGGAAATAGGGAAATATAAATAAATTAACTTAAGGGAGGCACACGGAAGCCTGCAACTGAAAAGATTACAGTAAACAACTGAAGGTTAGTCTCTCATTGAGGCCATAAGGGAACTGGGAACGAAACATATAGATCCATTCCGATTCCTTTTGTAGAATCTTCCTATCCCAGTCCCCTCTCCTCAATGGAACCCTACTTACTCTGGTAATAATTTTTTAACTTCTGGTTCAGCGCGTCTGTGTGCCGGTCACATGTGTCCCAGCGTGGTGCACATATAACCATCGGCTGTGTCGGGCTTCCAGCCTGAACTGTGGTCCTGTCTGGAGCTTGAAGCGCATCACATGACAGGATGTGTGTCTCTTCTGGGCTTTTTAAACCACGCCAGATCAGTATGTCAGCACCATCTTGGACTTCACGTGGAGGACTGGATCTTTATTGTTATCCAGCACATAAGTAAGTACTGGTCCAGCTACTTTGCACACACTTTGTATAGATTGATTACCTGCATATTGATAGGATTTTTTCTTTGTGCTTGCCTTTATAGGATCATCATTTTTATGCCTTGGCACCTGCAGCAGGTATCAGTTGTATCAGCCAGCTCCTCCTCATCTTTAATCTTATTGCAGTCTATACTGTTGGGCCTGGGAAAATTACCCCTTGAAGAACCTATATTTAAGAAGGGGGAAACGCGTCGGGGTCACAGGTTCGCATAGGGACATCCTAAGGTCACTTAGGCTTAGGTACGGGGACGGGGGGTCACGACCTTTAGGGGACGCCTCCGGGCTGAGGGTTTCATAAGTATGTAATAAGGCTAGCCACTTCCCCCAACAGTACCCGTTATTTATCTTTACCTAGGCCCCCAGCATAATCCCTCCTTTTTCTGTATCCTGATTAGTTATGGGAGCACTATTGATTTTTAGGAACACCATTCCTTTTTGACCAGTCGGTCTTTTAACATGTAAATAATAAAGAATTTGTTTTAAGGGTCACAATTTTTTGGTTAGTTTTTTGGAAATATGTATGGACCTATATATTAAATAATTATCTAACTTTGTTATACTTAGAATAAGTTGTACCATTTAAGAACACCATTCAATTTACCATGTCTGTTATTTGACAATGAGAAAAACTTATTTGTGGTGAAAAAATAAATTAAAATAAATAGAATTCTGCCAAGGTTTTAGGGGTTTTGATATCACGGCGTTCACTGTATGTTTAACATGTCATAAAGTCTTTATTCTGTGGCTTAATACGAATACGGCGGTACTAAACCTTAACTTTTCTTTATATCTACTACTTTAAAAAAATTAAAACCTTAAAAAAAAACACAATTTTCTTTGCATTACCATTTTCTGACAGCCATAATTCTTTGATATTTTGGTGTACAGATCTGTATGAGGGCTTGTTTTTTACAGGACAAAATTAGATTGTATTGGTATTGTTTTTGTGGTACGTACAACTTTTTGATTACTCTTAGGCTGAGTTCAAAAAACAGATCTCATATGGAAATTGCTCAAATGGATGAGAACTAATGCAACAGGATACATTTTTTTACAGGATCCTGTAAACAATAAAACGGATCCTATACAATCCTATTCATAACTGTTATAGGTTACGTTATAACAGAGTTATGATGGGCTATAATAGAATTTTATGACTAAATGCAAAACAGAAACATTTAAGAGGTATTCCGTTTTGCTCAATCCTAATAAATGTCTATGGGGGAACATAACGGTTCAGTTTGCTTCCATTATTCATGACGGAAAAAATAATCCTGTTGAAAGGACTGTTATTATGACTGAACCTATAACGGAATTCAATAACGCTGATGTGAACCCGGCCTTAGGCTACTTTCACACCAGCATTTTTGGTGAATCCCTCAAAGATCAGTAAAAACACTTCCGTTATGATAATACAATAAACGCATATGGTTGTATTATCTCTAAAATAGCCATGACAAATCCATCTCTAAAACTGCTGTAAGTCAATGGGGGACGGATCTGTTTTCTTTTGTGTCAGATCTTGCTCCACTTAAAAATGCACTAAAAAATGGTACTTGCTGCTTTTGTGTGCAATTCTGGTGCACTCCGTTCCCTTTAGTTCAGTTTTGTCCCCATTGACAATGGAAGGGAAAGTAGCCTTAGAAGAATGGAAGGCTAAATGATGATATGAACAAAGCCTTATTCAATTTTTGGGGGAGAAAAATTGACAACAAAACCTGTGTGTTTTTAATTTTTTTCCTAAATGGCAAGCAGCCCACATAAAATTTTTATTAATATTTTAATAATTCAGACATTTTCTAGTGAGGCAATACTTAATGTTTTTTTTTTTTTTTATATGGGAAGTAATCTTAACTTTTATTTTATTTATTAATTAATTTTTTACCTTTATAGTGACAACTTTTAACCCCCTTAGAGCAAGATACTGGGATCTTTTGATCCCTTGTCCAATTCTCTCTAATTACCATTCCCCTTCATGGGTGTCTGCTGTATGATACTTCCGGCACCCACCTCATATAGAGCGTACTCAATGCAGCATCCCACGCCATACGTTCCCTCAGTCACCGTGACATATGGGTATACCTGATTTATAGCGTTTTGTGGCAAATTAGTTTGAAGCAAATAACATTTCTTGTCGAATGTTCGACAAATTGACCAAATCAAAATTTTCTAAACTTTACTTATCACTAGTGACAATACTAGAATATATAATTTTACATGATAAGCACAACTGTTTATTAGTGATGATCAAAGTTTTTAAAAATTTTATTTAGCAAGTTTGCCAAAGTTAGTCAAGAAATTTGATTTGTTACAAATTAGTTTGTTACAAATTGCTATAAATCAGGTATAACGAGGCCACTCTGTCTTATAGTATGGCCACACAGAGCGGCAATGCGGTGAGGAACTGCAGGGCTAATTAACCCGCATCTGCCAATTATTTAATAGTAAAGACCACATTTTAAAGTCCTTTGTTATTGTTAATGGCTGCGTGGCACCTTTAAATAAGTGCTGTTGCTGGTGTGAGGTTTGGCTGGTTAGGTGGGGGAACAATATGCATATTATTGCTGTTCTGGCCTGCAATCTCATGCAGATTAATTGACAGTAAACACAGAATATTAATCATCTCTTGCATACACATTTCACCAACCCCAGCGCTATCCTGCGCTACAGGTTGGGGCCCTTCTTCTGCCATCTGCTTTTCCTCCTTTTCCACATCATCTAATATTGATGAGAATTTGTCATCAGGAACATCCAGCTCCTCCTCTCTCTCTGTATCTTGCTGACTTTTCTAGGATGTGGAGACTTTGAAGGATGATTTGAAAGAAGCAAAGCCAGCAAAGCATGAGTATAGTCATCATTAAGACCTGCTCCTTCACCCAAGGGGTGCAGACTGGATGGTATTGGTTGGCACGTTTGCATTAGAATACTAAAGGCTTCTATATTGGTATTACATTACATTTATGGCTGATGTAGGAATATGTAAATGTAAGAATAAATGAATAAAACTGAAGCAGAATAAGTCTCCCTGCACTCTCCCTCTCCTATATTCGTCAACATGGGTGATCTCACATTCCCAAGCTTCTTACTTTCACTTTGCAACACATACAGCAGCCATTTTAGGAAAAACTGATTTGTTAACACAAAGTGTGAGGAAATTCGGATTTGTTGCGAATCAAATTTTTACTAAACTTCAACCTGAATTCCGTTTGAATGCTTCACTTCACTAAACATTACTGATTACATTCAAACTCCAGGAATTTAAATCAAAGTAATTATATTCCAAACAAAAAGTACACATCAGCAAGTCACATTCAGTTTGTACAGTGACATAGTTGGTATGGCTGAAAAAAGGCACGTGTCCATCAAGTTCAACCAAAGCATGGAAAGAGATGTGAATAAAGGGAAGGAGCGTGACAACGAGAATTCATGTACATATGCATACAGTGGATATAGAAAGTCTACACACCCCTGTTAAAATGTCAGGTTTCTGTGCTGTAAAAAAATGAGACAAAGATAAATCATTTCAGAACTTTTTCCACCTTTAATGTGACCTATAAACTGTACCACTCAATTGAAAAACAAACTGAAATCTTTTAGGTGGACGGAAGAAGACAGAAAAAAAAAACTTAAATAACTGGGGATGTAGCTGTATTCAGAATTAATCAATCACATTCAAAATAATGTTAAATAGGAGTCAGCATACACCTGCCACCATTTAAAGTGCCTCTGATTAACCCCAAATAGAGTTCAGCTGCTTGGTCTTTCCGGAAATTTTTTTAGTCGTATCCCACAGCAAAAGCTATGGTCTACAGAGAGCTTCCAAAGCATCAGAGGGATCTCATTGTTAAAAGGTATCAATAAGGAGAAGTGTTCAAAAGAATTTCTAAGGCATTAAATACACCAGGAAACACAGTGAAGACAGTCATTATCAAGTGGAGAAAATATGGCACACCAGTGACATTACCAAGAACTGGAAGTCCCTCCAAAATTGATGAAAAGACAAGAAGAAAACTGATCTGGGAGGCTACCAAGAGGCCTACAGCAACATTAAAGGAGCTGCAGGAATATCTGGCAAGTACTGGGTGTGTGGTACATGTGACAACAATCTCCCGTATTCTTCATATGTCTGGGCTATGGGGTAAAGTGGCAAGATGAAAGTCTTTTCTTACAAAGAAAAACATCCAACCAGGCTAAATTTTGCAAAAACACATCTGTAGTCTCCCAAAAGCATGGGGGAAAAGGTGTTATGGTCTGATGAAACCAAGGTTGAACTTTTTGGCCATAATTCCAAAAGATATGTTTGGCGCAAAAACAACACTGCACATCACCAACAGAACACCATACCCACAGTGAAGCATGGTGGTGGCAGCATCATGATTTGGGGCTGTTTTTCTTCAGCTGGAACTGGGGCCTTAGTTACGATAGAGGGAATTATGAACAGTTCCAAATACCAGTCAATATTGGCACAACACCTTCAGGCTTCTGCTAGAAAGCTGAACATGAAGAGGAACTTCATCTTTCAGCATGACAAGACCCAAAGCATACATCCAAATCAACAAAGGAATGGTTTCACCAGAAGATGATTAAAGTTTTGGAATGGCCCAGCCAAAGTCCAGACCTGAATCTGGTTGAAAATCTGTGGGGTGATCTGAAGAGGGCTGTGCACAGGAGATGCCCTCACAATCTGACAGAGTTGGAGTGTTTTTGCAAAGAAGAGTGGGCAAATCTTGCCAAGTGAAAATGTGCCATGCGGATAGACTTATACCCAAAAAGACTGAGTGCTGTAATAAAATCAAAAGGTGCTTCAACAAAGTATTATTTTAAGAGTGTGCACACTTATGCAATCATATTATTTTATTTTTATATTTTTTCTTCCCTCTACCAAAAAGATTTCAGTTTGTTTTTCAATTGAGTTGTACAGTTTATAGGTCACATTAAAGGTGGAAAAAGTTCTGAAATGATTTATCTTTGTCTCATTTTTTTACAGCACAGAAACCTGACATTTTAACAGGGGTGTGTAGACTTTTTATATCCACTGTATATGTTTACATAAGCATTAATGTTATTCTGTTCTAAAATAACATCTAAGCTTTATTTCAGCATATCAATCAAGTCTTACTGCTGTGATAACGTCCTAAAGTGATTGTTTCATAAATTGTTAACTCTTAGGCCCCTTTCACACGGTCGAGAATCCTGACCCATTCATTTCAATGGGGCTGTGTACATGAGCGATATTTTTCACGCATCACTTGTGCGTTGCGTGAAAATCGCAGCATGTTCTATATTCTGCGTTTTTTAAGCAATGCAGACCCCATAGAAATGAATGGGGCCTGCTTGAAAATCGCATAGCATCTGCAAACAAGTGCGGATGCGGTGCGATTTTCACGCAAGGTTGCTAGGAGATGGTAGGAATGAGGAAACCCAGACCCCATTGAAGTCAATTCACTGTATTATTTTCCTATATAACATGGTTATAAGATAATAGTATTCTTAATATAGAATGCTAGCTGAAATGTCCAATAAAGAGTAAAAAAATAAAACAAATAAACTCACCTCATCCACTTGATCGCGCAGCCTGTATCATTTTCTTTCTTCTTCTTGCAGGACCTGCAAAAGGACCTTTGATGATCTAAGATCCTTCTGTCTTCATTCAACAGGACCTGCACTGGCATCACTGTGCTCACCACAGCGCGATGACTTCAGCACAGGTCCTTTTGCAGGTCCTACAGAAAGAAGACGATACCGGTTGCATGATCAAGTGGATGAGGTGAGTTTATTTTTTTTTATTTTTTAACCCTTCATTGGACATTTCAGTTAGCATTCTGTATTACGAATGCTATTATTTTCCCTTATAACCATGTTATAAGGGAAAATAATAAAATCTACAGAACACCGAATCCAAACCCGAACTTTAGTGAAGAAGTCTGGGTTCGGGTCTGGGTACCACATTCAGTTTCTTATCACGTGCGTGCAAAATGCATTGCACTCGGACGGAATAAAATGAAAAACGCAATGCAATCGCAGACAAAACTGACTAAAATTGCGTGCCCACTCAGGTTTCCCGTAATGCACCCGCAAAGCATCTGGACAGAATCCGTGATGTCCATGTAAAAGAGGCCTTAAGGTACTGTGAAAAAGCCTTGTCACCTCTGGAGACTAAAACTTTTTTCCCTAGATGACTGCAGCACCCCTTGTCTTTTAAGGGTGTTGTGCATGGAGCAACATCTTACCACAAATTTGATATGGCCCATACAATTATTTTGTATAAATATAGAAATAATAAGGTACTGAAAGCATTTATAACAAGTGTTGATCACGAATATTCTAATCGCAAATTTTTATCGTGAATATCTCCACTTCAAGAACTTACGAAAATCTCGAATATAGTGCTATATATTCGCAATCGTGAATATTCTAGTTTTTATTTTTTTCATTAGTACTACTGCTTCTTGCATGTGAGCCAATGAGAAGGCTGCACTATCTTTGTCAGAGCTTAGCAACATCCCTAGCAACCAATAAAAAAGTTGCCTACCCCTTTACTACATAAGAAACTCCCCAGCAGCCATTTTCTGCAGTTTTTTGTAGTTCTGAGAGAGAGAGAGCAGTGTCATTGCTGTGCTCTGTGTTTTGCAGACTCATCTGGATCCTTATTTAATTACATTAGATAGTTAGATCATGTATATAATACAGACAGTTAGTAGGAGATAGTTAGTGTAGGTTAGATAGTGTAGATCAGGGGTGCACAACCTGCGGCCCGGGGGCCACATGCGGCCCTCCATACCATTCTGTGCGGCCCCCAAACATCTGGTAAAAGACATGTAGGTCTATGTCTTATGGCTTCTTACATGTATCTTTCATGTATTCTCCTATTAGATGGGAGTCTTGGAAGTGTAACCAGACATTTATAGTATATACTGTATGTTCAATATGCCAAAAATACAGTATTTCAGTTGGTAATACCCCTTTAAGTTTTATTTTCGGCCCTTGGAATTGGTTCAGGCTGACAATGTGGCCCCCAACCAGAAAAGGTTGTGCACCCCTGGTGTAGATGATAGGTTCCAGTGCAGGGTGTTAGGTAGTGTGATAGGAATTACTGTGCTATGATAGGTATGTTTGTCTCTGTTAGACACAGTGCTGTGATGTCAGAACAATACTTAGTGCACCTATCAGTAATTTCTACTGATAAAATGTGAAGTTGCACGTATTGCGCAAAAAGAAAAAATGCCCATCATTATTGCCGATTTGCGCAATCGTGAAAATAATGATTGGAGATCGTGAACTCTAGAATTCGCAAATTTATAGTGAATATTATGCGAACTATCCCGAAATATCAAGGAAACGAATATCGCCGATGCCGCTCATCACTATTTTTAACCTGAAACTTTAAAATTACTAACTCTAAAAAAATATGCTTATAAAAAATAGTGGCTAGTGTATGCATAAAACATACATTTTTCAGAAGATTAACTTATGGCAAAAGATGATATGATCACAGTTCGCAAGGTGCATGATGCCCCTATAAAATACTTCATATTATATATTAAGAATAATCGTAGCAATGCAGAGGCCATTGCAGATAGATTATGGGGGAAATTTATTAAGCTGAAATATGCCTAGATTAGATTTAGGCGCAACAGCTAGTTGAACCGCAATCTTCAACTTCTCCCCCCAAGGTCTAAAAAAGTGGGAGTGGCAGTAGGTTCGTCTCATTTTCCTTTTTGTACGCCTGTTTCATGCATGGAAAATGGTTTATATGTAAGACAGCACGTCTAAAAAGCTGGTCCTAATAAATGTGTTCCTATATTTTTAAAGTTGTTATTTGGTATTGTTGATAATACAGATGGAAGCGCTCATTGCTGGGGCGGTGGGAGCTGCATTCCTGTCACTCAGCTCCCAGCAGCTTCTCCCCGCTTCACCATTCAGCCAGCATACACAGATTGCGCTGTTGGCCTGTGTGGGAGGAGCTTGCAGTCTGGGAATCTGCCTAAGCTCCTCCCACACAGTGCTGCAGAGCAATCTGTGTGTACAGTTGCAAGCTGGGTGTGAGCTTTAGGAACGGGACAAGGTGAGAAGTTACTGTGTTTTTGTTTGTTTTTAACACAGGGTGGGCACAGAGGGCTTTACTACTGTGAAGGGGGCATAATAGGCATTTCTACCATGGAGGGGGTACAGAGGGTATTACTGCTACAAAGTGGGCACAGAGGGCATTACTACTACAAAGGGACACAGATGACATTACTACTATTAAGGGGGCATAATGGCCATTACTACTGTAGAGGAGGCACAATGGGCATTTGTACTGTAAAGGGGGCACAGAGGGCACTACTACTATTAAGGGAGAACAATGGTCATTACTACTGTGGAGGGGGCATAATGGGCATTATTACTATGAAAGGGATACAAGGGACATTTTTACTATGAATGGGGGTACAGAGGGTATTACTACTGTGAAAGGGGTGGGAATAACTGTTATGAGGCACAGAGTGTGCATTATTACTGTGAAGGGAGCACAATGGGCATAACTACTGAGAAGTGGCACAGTGAGGGCATAACTACTCTGAAGGAGCACAAAGAGGGTTTTACAACTGTGAAGGGGACAC